>OY288261.1:31928908-33277993 GCA_958450325.1 Agrostemma githago
TTTTTGTTTCCTATCTATATTTCGAATTTCATCAGCCACATGACGTTACTATTTTGATATTATTACCGACCATTATATTAAATATTAAATACGATTTATTCTTTACCCTTATATATACACCTTATTTGTATATCGACTCATTAAAAGAGTATAAAATATATGTGTAACAAATTAAATTGGTTTATCGAGTGATGGATTGCGTGTTGCTTTCCACGCAATCTATGCATGCAACTGAATTTGAATTCCAAGTTGTAGTTTGTATGAACTTATTTATATAAGTTTGCTATCAATTTTCCAACTTTATTATTGATTTTGTAACTATTTCTAATTTTCGGTATATGAACAATTGTGTGAAGCTAAGTTAATATGGCTTGTATAAGTAATTGAGATAATATTAAATTCTATTTTAACTATACGTTTGATCCATAAAGGAACTATTAAGAAAGAAGGAGAAATAGAATTTGAAATAGATGAGAAATTATTCCATGAAATAAATTGCTAAAGTAAAGCCCCCAAAACTATGTGAATATAGCAGCAGTAAAGCTAAACTACAGAAGAATACCTCCGCCCTTATATTTTTTGAGACACTTCCTTGAATACAACATTTGTGGTAGTAGTTAGCATATCTTTCTCATCACATATCAGTATCTTCAGCCCCCGCTTGCTTGTAACACGTGATAGTGCAACGTACAATTGACCGTGGCTGAAAACCGACTTCGGAAGGAACAACCCAACCCTCGTGAGAGACTGGCCCTGGCTCTTGTTTATGGTCATAGCATAAGAAATAGCAAGCGGGAATTGCCTACGCTTCAACTTTATAGGTAGCCTAGTCGTATCGGATGGAGTTAGGGACATGCGAGGAATGCACACTTTAGTTCCGATGTTTCGACCCGATATAACCTTTGCTTCAATTACCCGATCCCCGAGTTGAGTAACCACCATTCTTGTCCCGTTGCATAGCCCGGCCTGTTGGTCTAGATTTCTTAACAACATGACAGGAACGCCGACCTTCAACCTGAGTTCATGGTTCGGAACACCTGAACATTTAATACTATTTAAGAACTCATCTGAAATAAACGTTTTATCAATGCCAAGTACCATATCTGATTTGCAAACACTATCCGCGCTAAAATAAAATTTTTCTATCCCGGGCATTTTATCTAAGAGATAAGCATTCACCAATTCAACTGTCTCGTGTGTCGGGGCAAGAATGGCTCTATCCTTGAAGAATGTATCATCCGAAGAGTTCTTAAGGAAGGAAGGGTACGTATTTTCAACAATTGCGGCTAAGGGGTTAACAGAATCCTTTATAAGTAGGTCATCCGGTATCTTTATAGTAGCCTCACCATCGTTACTGCCTCCCGCCACACCGTCTCCTATATTCAAAATCCATTCCGAGAATTCTCTGATTTCTTCTACGTTGCCTTCAGGAGAGTTTGCTCTTAGCCTCATATTTTTCGTCAATCTCAGGACCTTACAGTAATTCCACAAGTAAGAGGAGTTAATGGTTGCACTTACTATTTCTTGCCTACTTGCATTTGGTATAACTGGTAGTATCTGGCGAAAGTCACCACCGAAAACGACGATTTTACCACCGAATGGTTGCTCAGAGGATTGGAGAACATCACGCATGCTTCTATCTAATGCTTCGAAGCAAAACTTGTTTATCATAGGCGCTTCATCCCAAATAATCAGCTTCGCTCTCTGAAGCAATGCAGCAATATCAGAACCTGGTCGCATTTCGCATGTGGAGCTCTCATTTATGTTGGTCGGGATATGAAACCGTGAATGTGCTGTCCTACCACCTGGTAAAAGAAGAGATGCTATTCCACTCGATGCAACTGGCAGAACAATTTCTCCCTATGAACGAAATGCAGCACATAGAGTCCTCCATATGAATGTTTTACCAGTACCACCAAATCCGTATAGGAAAAATACCCCTCCATCTCCTTTTGATACTGCCGATATTACTTCGTCGTAGATGCCTCTTTGCTCGTCTGTTAGAGTTGACAAAAGATTCTGATGCTTTGTGTAATACATTACGATCATACATGAGTTCCTCTTAGATCAACCTATTGTCACATTCCGATATGAGAGTCTCATCTGGTAAAGGCATATTAGGATGATTCCGTAGGCTACTTCTATTGTTTATTAGTATCCTTTCAATGTCGGCAAGAGCGTAGTGCTTCAACTGGTCATCCGTAAGCTGCAATTCTGGGTAGGTGAATAATATTACAGACATTAGTATATGGTAGTTGCTATTTCTACCAAGAAAGAAAAATATATATGTTAGTTGCTACTCCATGTCTTGTCTTATAACGGATCAAATACAACCCGTTTACATAAAGAAGGCAAAATATTACGAACGCACATGAGTGGTCTTTGCTAAATAAATGAGTATTTGACCTGTTATATAACTAATTACGGATACGTCCGTCATAAGGGAGAGTAGTTGTTTTATTACCGTTCATTTGAAGTAAACGTCTTTGATGGTATAATATACCATCTGTGAGGAAATGCCACGTTTTTTCCCATACGAATTCTGGTTGGGAGATACTTCCCGTCATTAGTATCATAGCAAAAAAATGTCTTAAGTACTGTCCTGTTCCCCAAAGGCTTGCTTCTGTAATCGCATCGACATATTCTCTATCATCGTCGAGTAAGCCCAGAGAATAACATGCATCCTTGTATGTGTTGCACAAAACTCCATTTACGCGTCTTATATCTTCGTATGACGTTGCGCCTTTGACATGGTTCAGAAGTACTCGGAGGCAGTACAGTTCCCCACTATTGATATGAACATTGAATATCCTTCCAATGGCGAAGCCTTTCTTCCTCGCTTTCCACTCAGTTTTATTTTCAAGCCAAACAAATTTTGTGGGGAATTCTACGTAGGATAGCATTTTAGCTTCATCGCTTATTTTATTACACTCAATCCATGCTTCGAATTTTGTTTTTTAATTTTTTTTTTGTTTTTTGTCTTTCAACCACATGCTCAATCTCTTGGTCTTCATCAAAAATAATACTTTGCTAGTCTGGAAGGTGCATTCCTAGTCTGACAACTGGGGGGAAGCTATAGTGCAGTTCAAAAGCAAACAGTCTCCACGCAACTTCACACGCTGAAACATATCAACACTTCAGATATTCTGTTATTTCATCAACGCACTTGCCGCTAAAAGTGGTTGTCACCTTATCCTGCCCCTTATTGATATATTTAAATAAATACTTGATTGACTGTGATTGGTTACACCACTCGACATTTATGTGAGCACGGTACTTGTGCAGAAGGTACGGGTTGTAAGGAATCACGTGACGATTATCGAGTAAAACTCCATTTTTTTCAACAACTCTACCATCATCTCTCCTCCTATACTCGGGGAACCCCTCCGCATTGATGGTGGTGCTATCTGTGAGATTTTTATGGAATCCCTTGGAGCATTTACCGTCAAGCATACATACAGAATTTGGTTTGGCCGCACCACATGGTCCATGCATCATGGATTGTGTTACAACTGTAAATAGTTCGAGATCTTTTTCTTTATCCGACAGTTCAGCGCAGAAAAAGTTGTCAATCCTGTCTGTATCTATAAATTTGTCATCCCGATGCAACCAAAAGACAATATGGGCATGAGGAAGTCTCCTCTTCTGGAATTCGACGGTGTAAACAACTGTAAAAAAAGGGGGTGGTTATTGTACAATAGTTGTTGTTCTACTAAAAAAATATTTTCGAGAATATTTGAGTTGTATATTTTGGTAATTTGGCAAAGAAACAACTACTCGAATAAAGAGAAAAATCAAGACCGATCAAACTAAAGATAATATTAAGCTTAACAGATTGTTTTCTAAGTAATTGTATGTAGATTGAATTGTTGATAGAAAAGAAAAGTACCTGCTTGGATTCTTCCAAATATTTTTCCGGTCTTTATATCGGAGATAAATTTGTCGAGTTTCATCTTGAATACTCGACAAATAATGTCTGGCCTGTCCTCCGGCCGCAGGCCGCGCACCTCGACATATCTCGTTATTTCGGGCCACATCGGGTTGCAAGTGAATGTAATGAATAGATCGGGAAATCCAAACCATTTGCACTTAGGCATGGAATCGTGGTAGTACTCAGACTTAAATCGATCACCCTCCTGATATGAAGATGGTAACACGTAGCGTTTACCGATTGAAGACGCGTCGGCGTCTCCCGCGTGAAGAGCATCAGTAAGATTTTGCTTAATATCTTTTCTAAACTTCTTTTGGTTTCTCCTAATGTACCAAAGGTCCAAAGCCTTTGAGACTCAACGATCGTATAAGAGTCGACTAAAATTGGTGTAGTAGTCTCCTAGCAAGCAAAATTATGCCAAAATCGCCTTCCCTGTCAACAATTCTGAATGCGAAAAACTCTCTCATGCTGAGTTTTTTTCGCTTACCAGACCATTGCTCGTTCAATGCTATTTCAACCGTGTAGCCGTCTTCACCGTATGGAAAAAGCAACGGGTACTGTAGTGCAAGAAATGACGGGTGTAGCTCGTTTATTCGTTGTAAACGACCGTTCATGTGCTCGACAATAACATCTCCATTGTCAACATTTTCCATACCATCGACTATTAAGACAGCGACTTCTGACACGGTCGGAAGGTTGTAAGTCCTCCCGTCCTTGTCCCTTCTTCCAATAAGTCGTAGCTTCACACCATTGACCAAGTTGTTTGTGTCAATTCTATCTCTTGCCATTCGAAAGGCCTTCGCTAAAGTGTTATGGCTGTCAAGCATCTCCTTAAGCTCATTGACAATTGACTCTTCAATTGCGTTTGTTTCATCATGAGACCTGTATTTGTTAGTTTTTTAAGGTTTCATAAGTTAAAAGATGTTATGAGACCTGTTTCATAAATGTTTCATTTGCAGTTGTGTACTAATTATTTATAAGTTGAGAGATGTAAGCATGCTAGATCAAACGACATACCTGAATGGTGCTAATCGGTTCTCAATTTCATTATGTGTGTCGTAAATATATAGTTGTGCAAACTTCGGTTGTGTTCCAGGTTGGGGTAACATACTACCCATTAAATGGTAGTTTTGTCCGTAAAGCTTGAAATAGTACGGTCCACGTCCTTGATTTACGGACGTATCCACCTTCCCACCCAGCGAAGTAAATGAGTACATCATATTCAATTTCCTGATATTCTCTACGAAGTATTTACCCTCATCATCGTTTGCGGACAGTAGTCTCGTGAGTGTGCTAGGTGGTTTCTTTAATAAGGGCAACTTCACTTTGCCATTCTGAAAACATAATGAAAATTCTGGATTTTTTGGATGTCTATCTTTTCGATTTTTTTCTTCATACCATAAAAATGCGTGACAATGTCTACATTTCCAAGTTGGGTCACCAAAATCACAATACCCTGTTGCAAATTTGGTCAATAATTTGACGTAAGATACTAATTCATCTACCAAATTTTTAAATAAACACTAAATTTTATTCTGCCTATATCATATCAGCCTCGCAAGAGATTTGATAGTACCTTCCGAGACATCTTCGAGATTGTCATCTATATCTGTGGTGGAATCGTCATCTGATTCAATTAAGTCACCCTCGTCTAAATTTTCCACTGATGTTGACGGTGGAGGCTCCATATTAATAGATGCAACATCGTCAGTAATATTCCGCGCCACTGTAGATATAATTCGAGTGCTCTGAATGACATGTTTTCCAGCCCTCAGTGATCTGCTACCAGTACATACTCGATTTGCATAGGGGCCACTATCCGTACGCGATGTGTAGTTTGATCGAACTACATATGTGCAAAAATTAGTCAGTAAACTACTTTTATAAATTTATTCATTAGAACCGTAAATATAATAATAATAATAATAATAATAATTACTATATAATATGGTAGTGTAGTGTACATACCATTGGTAATGTTGGACATTGGTGAACATGTTAGATTAATAGCTCTCGCCGTTGTACTCGATGGGATTGATTTTCCTACAATATACGTAGCAATTGTTAAGCATGTTCGAATCACAATAACTACTGTTTTGCTTACCATTGGATATGTCCCCAAATGGGTCTCGAGTACAGCGTCTTGGTTGTTGATCTCTCTGACAGTCATTTTCTTCATTTTATCAATAAAAAATAACCACATGGAAGTGAATAATATCATTAGCAATCACGTATTAAATCGCAAATAACTTTACATTAGGCAAAATGTAAATCACGTAAAATCAAAATTGAAACAATATACCTTGATTCTCATTTGAAGTCTTTTGTCATTTCGGATCACGATCCATATCTAGTTACACAATAATTTGAATGATTTATGTCTTATTGATTAGAACATATGGTTGTTTAAGTAAGGGAGATGGTGGGTTTCTCGTAATGGTGTATCAGTATATATATAGACCGTCGTTTATAATTGTGACATGAAAGATTTGTGATTAGCAGGGTATATTTCTATGTTTGGTATGTAATAATTATATTCACATTAATTGTGGCAGAAAATTGTTATCAGCAAAATCGGTTTTCTAGCATGTTTAATTGGACACACATTAACGGATTAATTAAAGCAACTTTCACAATAATATTAATTAAGTAGAGTAACTATTAGCTAATATTTAATTTTTTGTGATAATAACCTTACTTATACTTGCAATATTTGTAAACGTAGTCACAATATATTATGTTTAAAAATATACTTTATTGTTTCCTAAATGTTGTTAGTGGATGAATGAATGACAATATTAACATAGGTATGATAATATTTTCTTCAGATTAATATCCTAATCCTAACAGATTGAATTAAAACTATTTTGGTGCGTTGATTTGTAGTCTATCTCAGTTGAGTAATTTGTAGGCTATCTCAATTGAGTGATTGTCCATAATAATTGAGTAATAGTGAACTGAGTTTTAGTTAATTTACAATATTAGTTGGTGTTCCGCATAGTTAAGTGAAGTGTAGTCCTTTGAGATGCAAAATGAGTTTGGTGCTTACTTGAACCAAAAAAAGTAAGAATGTTTTCAAAGGGAGACTATCGTAACTAAAACAATGAACTACAACAAATCACTAAATTTAATCCTTAATTAGTGTCACTGAATGAGGATAACTATGATGCACTTGGACGTTCTTATTCCATAAAACATTTCAGATTCTAGTTTTCATTCAAGGCTTCAACTTTCTCCATCTTCACAATTGTTGGTCTTTTCTTATTGGTTGAGTTTTGCGCATCACAGAGCCCAGACACTTCGTTGTCCGTTTTTAAGTCATTCATTGGTCTCTTCATTGGGGTCACCTTGACTTCGTCACCTATTTGGCTCCCGTCATTGCTCCATGATATGGAAAGACATTCCTATGAAATTGTTAATCAAAGCAGGGAAAAGTCAAAACAATTTTGTAACCGTACGTACACATTGTATATCTTTATATATAATGTACATGTGGTTACCTTTTCAGAATAAGGACTTGTCTTTCCCGTCGTGTCGAAAGATTCACTGTCAATCAATTTATTCTGAAAGTGTGCATATGAGTAGTAGATGTGATTACTGAGATCATGTTCGATGAAAGGATTATAAACTTCATCTTAATTTACCTGATAGTCCGCAGTGGATAGTAGATGTTCTTCAATCAATGTGGGAGATTCAGTCATCCTTAATATTCTATATTTTTTGTAGTTGTGTCGGATACAATAATCGGAAATTAGGATGCGGAACAAAAATTGCTTATTCAACAAAACATCGAACTCTTCAGGAAACAATTCTTCAACACCGTCCTATAAGTAAATACGTACGATAGGGTCAAATTATTCATATTTAATACAAAAATATGCAATTTGATTTGCTTGGAAAACATGTACGATGTTGTTGTAAATAAATGTAGAGCATAGGGGCAATTTTTTTTATATTTAATACATTGTTGGTCAATTTTTTGTACGATGTTGGTCAATTGTTTGTTTTATTTAATACTCCCTCCGTTCCAACGAATTGTATACGTTTGGTTTTTTGACACTATTTATGAGTGAGAAGAATCTTCAATATAACTTTTAATATATAAGATAAAAGATAGTCATGAGAGATCTTGTTTAAATCGTCTAGTCGAATACATTATAAATATCAAATTTTTATAATTTTTGGTAATACGTAATTAAAGATATAGACAAAACAACACTAGCATCGACGTACGTGCATAAAGCAAACGTATACAATTCGTTGGAACAGAGGGAGTAAATTACTCCGCATGTCGTTAAAATATGCAATGTTATTTGTTTGAGCTAGGTACGATGCTGGTGTACCTCATTCATAATTTGTTAACTATATTTTGTAGCTTGAGAGACGGTTTATTGTTACTTAGTATGTAGCATATAGTTTATACAGGGCAAAATATTGTGACGTAAAACATTTAATGGTGGATATGATTTGTACTACAGTATATAGTACCTTCACCAGGGATGCCCTTAATGCAGATGCAGTGATTTTAAATTGTTCAGTTGCTTCTTTGTCGAACATCACGAAAGATGATTGGCCCGTCTCATCCTTAACCCGGTAAGTTACCCTGAACTTGTTAATTGCAGGGTTCGAGGTGTCGATCGTAAATTGTTTGTAATAGCAATAAAAGTATGAGTGGTGGCTCTAATGAAGGTAGGTCTTAGAAAAGAGAATACCTTGGCTCGACAAATTTGACGGATTTACATTTATCGCAATTCCAACCACCACCATCTGTTGGTTGCACCTTCCCCTTATATTTTTTGCATGCGATAAAGTACCAACCGCCTTCTGTCTCGACGTATTCGAAAGTGGCGAGCACCGTACAGTAAACCTCCTGAGATGTTATATTTGTTCAAATAATGGTAGATTATAAAATGTATTCCCTATTATTCTATCGCAGTCGCTGAACGTATATATCGGAATTAGTTCATAAATCTTTGGTAAAGTATAATCGTCATGTTGTAGCAATAATAAAAGCATATGTGCGAACATAAAATTAAAAGAACAAAGTCGATACCGTCTTTATATCATCCAATTGCTCAATTTTTTTTCTCACCGATAATCGAGAGAACTCCTCCTCAAGTGTGAGGGTAGGTTCCTGAGATAGCTCTGCCACAACGAATTCTTTGCCGTTGAGACTGCCCAAAAAAACGTTCATTAATGTTAAAAAACGTTGGAGGTATATTATGAGAAATTGTTGAACCTTGATTTCAATTCCGCAACTTCAGGAATGTACACATTGAATATCATCTTAGATGCGTTGAAATAATTGCAAACATGATATTCGTCTGAAAAAGTGGGAAGGTAAGTAAACATTTATTTAGAGAACGAATGAACAATATTTCCGACATACGTATTGGCTATATATCATAGAGGAGTTACTTTGCCACTGTTTCTTTATTGCACATTGTAACACAAGAATGACAGGACCGGGGTTTGTGTCGACATGTTCTTTCAATGCTACTGCGTATGTAGTCTTTCCATAGTATGACTGGTAATACCATATCCCTAAAAATAAATAAATAGTAGACATTATAATCAATTAAAAGCCTCTTCAAATAGGGTTATAATATTAGTAGTAGACATCCATAGGGTAATCTTTTGCTGTACGAATTACCTTTGATCGTTTAACTCCAAGGTAATCATTTTTTTTTGTCAGCACCTTTGCCTTTTAGAGTAATAGAACCAATTGCTTTGACTACACCTATTACATCTGTATATGTATAATAAAAAAGATAGGTTATAGATGTATGATAGGTTGATATGTAATTATCAATGAAAAATATTTACCTATGAAAACACCTCCGTCTACGCTTGGTGACAGAATTGAGTCAAAACTCAAGAAATTGAATCCATAAGTTGGTATGGGCAGATTTTCACATTATTTCACGTAAGTTGTTTTGTGAAAATTTATTTTATACGGGCGTGTAGATGCTCTGATTCCAATGTTGTTGAGCGCAACACCAAAGTTTGCAATTGTCACCAAGGATCCTTCTTTAACCAACCCTTTGTACTTCTTCATAATTTGGACATTGATAGTAGCATGGATCTTGTCATTCTGAATTGATAGATCAATAATAAATTTTGTATCAGTAAAAAGAATAATCAATCACATAATTATTCGATACATTTCATTACATGATTAATTAATAATTACCTTCTCATCCATTATTATTAGGTCTAGACACCTAATATCTGTGGTATTCCTATTGTATGGTACTTCCCAAACACGCAGCAGTCTACCTTGAATTCGCCAGGTCTCTTTAGTTGGTGTGATTTCAGAGATCGCATTCATTCTTCTGAGAGCAAGAGATATTTTTGAGTAGCGAAGGTGTGTAATATGGATGAATGTATGAGTTATAATATATATCGTCAATCTGAATTTTTTTCTATCTAAACTAATATTTGTAATGTATACGTATATTTTGTAATATCCCATTGTAATGTATATTTTGTAATATTGTAATGTTTGTAATATTTGTAATATTTTGGAATATATTACGTCTAAAAATAAAATTTATTTTGTCCTAAATGCTGTAATTGGATGAATGAAACATACATAATTGATGTAATATTGTAACGTATATTTTGTCTAGACACCTAATATTTGTAATATTTTGAAATATATTACGTCTAAAAATAAAATTTATTTTGTCCTAAATGCTGTAATTGGAGGAATGAAACATACCTAATAATTGAGTATCATTTAATGAATTTGGACAAAAATTATATCAATTCACCATTTAATAAATTTTTTTTGTAAATGTAATCACAATATATATTATGTCTATAAATATATACTGTATTGAATCATACACAACTGAGCTTTGTTTAATGAATTTGGACAAAATTATATAATTATATTACTTCAACATTTGATCATATTTGATCACAATATATTATGTTTATAAATATACCGTATTTTTTTTTTGTAAATATACCGTATTTGGCTATATTAGTGAAATCATGCACTTGTTTTTTAATTAAAAATTTGTATTATTGGATAATTAGATGGTGATTAAATAAGGCTTTATTTTTGCGAACTTTGGATTTGTTTGGCAGAATATGAAGTTGTCGAAGCCCACATTGCAGGAGCCCATTTTGCTTAATTTAAGAGGAGTGTTTAGGCGGGAAAAGTGAAATGACGGAATTGCCCCTTGGTTTTTGTTTTAGTGAACAGGGGATTTGAAAAAAAAAATGTTTTACGTATCTCAACTCTTTTTTCTCACCCTCATTATTCCCAACATATTCAACCTCTTTTTTCCCACCCTCCACCCTCAATATTCCATTCACTCCATATTCACTCTATCAATCTTCATTACTCCATATTCACCCCATTCAATCTTTATTACTCAATATTCCTAACCTCACTATTCACTATTCACTCATCAGTCTTCATCTTCATTATTCATCACACCATTCAGTACTCTATTCCTGACATTCTCTTTCGGTCGATTTTATCTCTTTTCGTAGGTCAATTTTCGTTCTCTAATTAGATTGTGCGTATTTTCTTCTTATATTTAGTATAGTTTGGGGATTTGTTGTTTAATTGCACGAATTTGTTTTTTTTTTTTTGCAAAATTAGAGTTTTTTTTTACAAATTGGGGGTTTTGTGTTTAATCGTGATTTTCAGGTTTATTTTCGAGTTTCTTGTTAAATTGGGATTTTTCTATTTGAAAATTTGGTGTCTAATCAATTTTTGGTGGTAAAATTGTTGTTAATCAATTTCGTAGTTTTGTTATTACTGAGCTTTTGATGAGGTTTTTGTTCATTCCATCAGTGAAATTTTTTGGATTTATTAGGTCTTCGTGTTTAGTGGTTGATTTCACCCAGAAAGACGCCTAATTGTTGTCTCTTTTTTAATTCATACTACAGTATGCGTCACTAATCTGTTTATATATTTTTATAACTTCGGTTTATATATCATGTAACTTCAGTTCATATCTTTTGTAACTTCAGATCATATCTTTTGTAACTTCAGATCATAAATTTCGAGTTTGTTGTGTTGTTTTTAATTGGATTGTGTTCTTTTAATTTTAGGTTTTACCCAATTTGAATTTTGTCACCAGAATCTACGTGAATTGTTGAAGGTTGAATTTCTATTGTTTTGGGATGAATTTGATTTCTGGGTTTTGTTTGTTTGTTTGAGTTAGGGATGAATTTAACGACAAATCACATGTATTTCAGGCATCTGAGTTGAAGGAGTTCAGTGTTACTAAACATGACGTCCATGATTTCTTTCTATTACCTCGTAATCCGAATGAGTGGGAGTTGATACCGATAGGACGAGCTTTGTAAACGAGTTGCTTTTTATATGTAATTGTAACTTCGGTTCACATATTTTGTAACTTCAGTTCACATGTTTTATAACTTCATATCGTATACTGTAACTCTCTCCAGTCCATATATTTGTAACTTCAGTTCACATATTTTGTAACTTCAGTTCACATGTAACTTCAGATCGTATATTGTAACTCTAGTCCATATATTTATATCTTCAGTTTACATATTTTGTAACTTCAGTTCACATATTTTGTAACTTCAGATCGTATATTGTAACCACAATCCATTTTCTGTAATTTCAATTCTAATCATTTTATATATTTTTGTAACTTCAATTTATATATCATGTAAATTCGGTTCATATATTTTGTAACTTCAGATCATATATTGAAACTCCGGTCATGTTTTGTAACTTTATTTCGAATCAGTTCATATATCTTTGTAACTTTAGTTCTTATATTTTGAAACTTTAATTCATCTCAATTAATATCCGAAACACATATCAATTCATCTCAATTCATCGAACCCGAAACACATATCCTAAAGAGAAAAATACCAGAAGAGTTGAAGTTACAGATAGATAAAGTCATAGTTCCTCTAGATAAACGGAATTCGTAGATAAACTTATTGTACAAATACTTTCAATTCCAAGCAAAAACGGAGAAGATGAAGAACATGCTCATGGGATTTCGTCCGTATTATTGAATTGGTGGAGAAAAAAAGAACGTATACCCAGAATCGATGAGAATTAAATTGGGTTGGAGAGAGCGGGTATTAAATTGGATTGTCTTGGTATTTGTTTAGTATGTTAATTGCTTTGGGAGTACTAAGTGCATTAACTATGATCAACTAAATCTCAACCCTCCATCCTCACCTCATCCAAAGGCTTAAATGTGGACTTATGAAGTTATAAGGAGGGTTGTCCTTATGTGAACCTCTCTCTCTCTCTCTCTCTCTCTCTCTCTAAGCCCTTCCATATATTTGAGTCCCTAAGTCCTTCTACCATCCATTGGATGATAATACAATGGATGGATGAGATGGATTGAGATTTTGTATTAAAAAAACAAGATATTGTTTCCTAATTTGAAGGAGTGTAACATCTAACAAAATAGGAAACACAATCAGTATTTCAATAATTATGTGTAAGGTGTATTTATTAGAGTAACACGTTTGCAACATTGACGTAACACAAAATATCTATTAGAATAACACGTTTGTAACGTAGTAACACAAAGTATCTATTAGAGTAACACGTTTCTAACGTTGGAGTAACACAAAGTATCTATTAGAGTAACACGTTTGTAATGTAGTAACACAAAGTATCTATTAAAGTAACACGCTTCTAACGTTGGAGTAACACAAAGTATCTATTGGAGTAACACGTTAGTAACGTTGGAGTAACATTATTATTCATATGTTGAGTTAATAATTATGTTCAGTGTTGGAGCATATAACTTTGAAATCAATTTAAGCATATTTGCATGATGTTCGTTAGAGTAACAACAAATTTTAATCAGAGTAACAGTTCTATAGAATAAGAGTAACACAAAATAAATTAAGGAGAGGAGAAGAAATGCGGTAAATTATTATTTTTAGTTCTATATAATAACAATTTAATTTTTTTTAAATGAAAATCTTAAATGTGAAGGAATATGTGTGTGAGAGACGGTAATTATTTTTTTTATAGAAGAGATATTAAATAATGAGTAAATTAAGGAGAGTGAGATATTTACCCAATATAGTCACTTGCTTTAATTACTGAAACAAATCTGTTCCGGTTATGGAATCAATTAACCCGACTTCGGATTCGGGTCCTAGGATGTGGTATTGCTAATGTGACAATCGTTTGACTCTCTTCGACCTCTCCTTCTCCTCACTCCGTCGGTCGGACTTTCCCAGCGAAGATGGCCTGCTCCCTGCACAAATGAACGCACAGGGCCTCGGAGGTGTCCGAGGGAACCCTCTCCGATCCAATGCCCAAGTCAATCAGTGGAATGCCTTGATGAACCTAGTTCGTGAGGAGCTAGGTGGTGTTTTTAGAGTGAGAATCTAGAGAGAGAAAATCCAACCCTTTGTATGTGGGAGGAAGGAAAGTATTTATACCTTCCTCCAAGAAAGAGAAATGCAAAGGAGAGAGAGAGAGAAGGAGAATGAGTGGATAGTAAAGCGACACGTGGATCCATTATGTCGTTTCATTTCCCTTTACCTTAGGCAAAATGACGGAGGGGCCCCTGGTTTCCCCTAGCCCTGCCTGGGGGAAGGATACCCCGAGGACAGGCAGGCAGGGGGGGCTCGGTTGCCCTGCTTGGCAGATGGCATGGCCTGCCGGATAGCAGGTGACTGAGGTTGCATGCTTGAGAGTTGCAGTGAACTCCTTTTGTTCCCGGGACAGGCCACCCTGGGTGCCCATTTGACGGGCGACCCGTGGTAGGCTACCGACCCTCATCAATTGGCCCTCGCCGGCTGGGGGGAAGGAGGGCTTCCCTTCGGCAGGCGACGTCTTGTTCTGGATGGTGGGAGGTTGACTTTTCCAGATATCCATCTTTGCATTGAATGCTTCGCATGTTCCCCAGAGAGAACTCAACCATACCAGACATGCAAAGAGTTGGAATGTCCTTCCTCATGATTACATTCCTCGTAAGGTGGCCTTTTCGGGCAGTGTGCCAGAGCAGTGATTGGCCTTTCTTCTCACAAAGGTGGTTGGGACGCTATTAATGCCATTTTTGCTTTTATATAAATTTCGATCCTCCTTGCCATTTTCCCAACTTGTCTCCATTTTTTCTCTATTCTCCTTTCAAGGAAGCATGTCTTGGATTAAGAAAACAATTTTTCATTGTGGGGTCCGCGTGGTTGTCCGTTGTTTCAGGGGGCGCTGGAGGTTGAAGTACTCCAGAGCAGCTTTTCTGGCCCTGCGCCGCAGCAGGCAGCCTCAGTCTCGCTCTTCTCAGAATGCCAGGAGGAGAGCTTCTGCTAGGGCAGGCAAGTGCCCTGCAAAGTCTTCACCTCCGGCTGGGCCCATGCCTAAGCGCTGCTCCCAGGTGGGAGGCTGTTTTTACTGGGGATTCCACAAGTGCTTCCCTTGGCTGCACCCAGAGCAGTTTGATCCCATTTGTCCTGAATTGAACTCCTCTCCTGAATCAGGCCCTTCCTCCCCTCTGATGAGGAAGGTGGGTTGTGGCTCTTGTGATGATGTCAGGGCAGTCCCTTTTGGTAGGGACTGGGACATTAGCAGTCATGATTCTGGGGACAGTGAAGGCCAGGGTTACTCCTCTGGCAGGAATGAAGATGAAGGTCCTCACGACCCATTCAAAGATTCTGATGACTGGGACTGGGGATCCGACGTCGGTGGTCAGGATAGCCCTGGAGACTATTCTCCGGATTTTGACGATGATTAGGCCCTGCCCTGCGCATGCAGGTTGCTTAGCCCAATTGTCAGGTTCTATTTTGTAATCTAATTTTCTTGTCCGGTTTGTAACTCTTGGCCATTCTTGGACTTTTTCTAATGGAAAATCAGGCAGGCTTTTTATTTGTTTTCGTGTGTTCGTTTTTTTTTGAATGAATGAATGGATGGAAGAATGATGTCATGCACTGATTACCCTCTTGACTTCTGTTGCCTTTTCGAGGCTTCTCGGGAAGTGATGGGTGGTTGGGTTTTTGAAAGCGTGAAACGTGGGGGCTTTTCTCGGGAAGGTCTTCAGGATGGGCGACTCTTCATCTGCCCTTTCCTATAAAAGCCTCCCCTCTCTTCCTGTTCCCCCTTTTACACTTTTGCAAACCCAAGCAACCCTTTTTCACAATCTTCCTTTGCTAAAAACACTCCAGACTGAAGAACTGCTTTCTTGCGCCTTCGTCTGATCGGCCATCAATTTAGGTCAGAATCTTCTCCTCAAGCTTCATTTTTTCATTTCTTCGTTTTTATTCTCCTAGTCATCATGAGTGGCCGTCGTGTTCGCATCCTGGATTTTACTGACCCCTTGGCTGAAAGGGTGGAGGGTAGGGATAGGGTTGGGGCTGACCTTGCCTCCTCCTCTGGGGGGCCTAGTGCTAGGATAACCGAGGAAGATTGCCTAGATGGGGATGCCAACTCTCTTGACCCTTCCCCCTTCGATGTTATCGACTCTGATGATGAGGCGAGGGAGATTGACCCTTCAACCATCGCCGGTCCACTTGTCCCTAGGGAGAAAGGGAGGACCTATTATTTGGACAAGGCCAAGTACCACGTTCCTCTAAAAACCTATCCTGATTCCAAGAGCCGGGATTTGATTTTAGAGAAAAACGCTGCTGAGGCCCTTGAGCGTTTTTACAATTTTGGGGAAGGGTATACAATCGTTGTCCCTGGGGAGAGGGACACTGTTTGCTGTCCTCCTGACGGCTGCATTTCCGTCTACCACAAGTGCCTGGAATCTGGCTTGCGTTTCCCCCTGCATCCCTTTTTGGAGGAGGCATTTAGGCGAATGAACGTGGCCATCGCCCAGTTGACCGCCATGGCAGTTAGGTCGCTGATATCTTATACGTGAACCTGCCTGTTTCATTGTGAGGAGCCTTCAATTGATGCTCTGAGGTTCATGGTCGGCTTGCAGATGGTGGCCTCTTCTGGGGGTGAGGGCTCCCCTGGATATTGGTCTATCCAAAGGCAGAAGGGGTACACTCTGGTCTGGCCGATTTTAGATAGCTTGAAAGACTGGAAAAATAATTTCTTGTACATGCACAGCGCCACAGGGTGGAAGATTCCTCGGCATTTCAGGAATCACATTCATACGAGATTGGAAACTCGCCAGGAATACCACCCTGGTGTCGGGGGAAGGGCTCTTGAGGTGAAGTTGAATAAAAAAGACGAGGAGCTGGTAGAGAAATTCATCGCTCTTTTGGACAAATCAGGCGTATGTAGCCCTGGTTTCTGGCTCCCTAACGCGGAGCTCATTGCTACTGATAACTATCTGACTCGAGTGGGCATGAATCCCGGTCTTGATAGAGGTGGTTCAGGGACATTGCTGGCCTTGTCTTACTTCAGCCCTTCCCTCCTATAGTTTTCTAACTGATTCTTCTTTTGCCCTGCAGGTCTTGCCACTCGAATCTGGACGAGGAGAGAGGTGAGGAACCTTGGTCTGGACGACGACTTCACCATCGTTGCAAAGCGCCCCTCTCTTCCTTCCAACTTCAAGAAGGGGGAGAAAAATTTGATGAAGTACTTGAAGGGTATCCCTGCCAATCGAGCGAGACTTCCTCTCCCTCCTAGGCTACCACCTGCGAAACCGGCGGCTTCCCCCTCTGCTGCCCGCGACGTGGAGATGGAGGCCACCCCCTCTCCCGTTAGCAAGCAGGGGGGGTTCCCCTGCAGGGGCTCGTAATCCCCTGGGACCGCAACCTGCTGGCTCTAAGGAGACTGGTGAGAGTGTTCCTCTGGAGAGCAGGAGGAAAAGGAACAGGGAGTCCACAAGCGCTGCGCATGTGGTTAATTTAGAGGCCGACACACCTGACCCCAAGCGCCCTGCTCATGGTACCCCAGGCGCCCTCTTTTCAGAGGAGAAAACTGAGTTTCACTATACGACTGGTGACAGCCTTGACGTCTCTGCCCTGCTCTCTGACTCCAGCGCTGTTTTGGCGGACCACATCACCAAGTCTGTGACCTCCACTACTAACCAGGTTCTCCAGTACATCCAGCGTACTTCCAGGGTACTTCAGGCCTCTACTGAGTTGGCGGCGCTTAGCCGCCTGAGCGATGAAGAACTAACTGTTACTCCTGGGCTTCCTCTCTCTGACCGCCTGGCCCTGATTGAGAAGGACATTACTCTCATTACCAGCTTGAAGGACCAGCTAGCGAAGAAGGAGGGTGATTTGGAGGAAGCTAAGGGTCAGGCGGCCCTCGGGAAGACTCAGGGCGAAAGAGCTATAAGGGAGGCGTCCAACCTGGAGGAGGAGCTGAAAAGGGCCAGGCAGGCCGCTGTTGAGCTAGAGCAGGCTAAGAAAGCGGTGGCTGAGTTGGAGCACACAAAAAGAAAGGCGATTGACCTGGAGGAGCGCCTGTCCAGAGCTGACGCAGACTTTCAGAAGGCCCAGGATGATTTGAAGGCGAAGAGTGAGGAATGGCAGAAGGAGAAAGATGCCATAGTTCAAGAGGCTGAGGCTGCGGTGGAAACGGGCTTTAATGATGGCGCCTCCTCCTCCTTGTAGTTTGTCATGGAAGTTATTAGGGAAATGTTTCCTGACTTTAATGAGGATGCCTTTAGAGATCTTTATGCTGCCAAGAATGACGCCCGGGCAACTAGAACACTTGAGGAGGCTGCTGGCCCTGACCAAGGTCCCCCCTGCTTAACATGCGAGGCAGTCGTCTTCTGAGGGCTCTTGTCCTTACCCTGCTACGCCTTCGCTCTTTTGCTGATATCTTGATCTTTTTTGCGCGCCGGGCCCTGATGTGGCCGGCTGCCTATTTGATGTAATATTTTAACTCTTTTGTTCATGGATTTTATCGTCCTTTTGTCAAACTCTTTCATTTGTTTATGAATGTATCCTCTTTGTTTTCTATTTTGCCTGCCTTTCTTTCAAAGTCAGACCCAGCCCTGGCTTCTAGTCGAAGTCCAGGGGGCCTGCCCTCTGCCTGCCCAGAGACAGGCAGGAGGACTTAGCGTTTTTTAAACAAGGTTAGGGGACGTCCCCAGTCCTTGTTCGTTTGGCGCGTGTGGCCCGCCCTGGCCCTGGCTTCTGGTCGAAGTCCAGGGGGCCTGCCCCCTGCCTGCCCAGAGGCAGGCAGGAGGACTTAGCGTTTTTTTATACAAGGTTGGGGAATTCCCCCAGTCCTTGTTCGTTCGGAGCGTGGGGTCCGGTCTCGCCCTAGCTTCTGGTCGAAGTCTAGGGGGCCTGCCCCCTGCCCGCCCAGGGGCCAGCAGGGGGACTTAGAATTTTGTTGGGGGTCCTTTTTCCTTGGTTCTGGAAACAGGGGGGCCTCCCCCTATTGCCCCTGCTCGTTTGTGTGTGAAAATGCAAGATTGAACAGACAACGAGTATAAACTTCAGACCATTTCATTCTTTGTAGTAAAAACATTTTAACATAGCTGTGGTCGGAGCCGTCGACATTCTATTCTGACCGTCCTCCGCCAATTTTTCTGACGAGAAAACTACTTAGCTACCTAGTGCTTGATATAGTACTTCTTTAGGGTGTCTGCGTTCCAGTGGGCAGCCAACTCCTGGCCTTCAAGATTAGCAATTCTGTAGGTACCTGGCCCCATAATCCGGGTTACCTCATGCGGGCCTTCCCAATTGGCGCTAAGCTTTCCATGCTCTCTTGACCTTCCCACCGCCTGTGTTTTTCTCAAGACCAAGTCCCCTACTTGGAAACTTCTTTCATTCACCTTCTTGTTGTATGCTTTCCTCATTCGCTGCTGGTAGGCGGCTATGTTAACGCCAACCTCCTGCCTTACTTCACTGACCAGGTCCAAAGCCTCGGTCATTGCTGCTTCATTATCCACCCTGTTATACTGCTGGGACCGTAGGGTGGGGATCCATGCCTCAATGGGCAGCAGGGCCTCTGCCCCGTAAACCAGGCCGAAGGGGGTCTGACCCGTGGACTCTTTCCGGGTAGTCCTGATTGACCAAAGGATGCTTGGCAATTCATCTGCGCACATGCCTTTAAGCTCATCTACCATCGTTTAAAGCCCATTCATGATTTGCTTGTTGGCGGCTTCAGCCTGCCCGTTGGTTTAGGGATGGCAGACAGCAGAGTAGGCAACTGCTATGCCATGGCCTTCCAGCCAGGTTCTCAGGGGGTTGTTGTCAAATTGTCTTCCGTGGTCGAATACCAGCATTTTCGGCAGGCCAAATCTAGTTATGATATTCCTCCAAATCACCTTCCTGACTGCAGGCTCAGTGATGTTCGGAACTGCCTCGGCTTCGATCCACTTGCTAATGTAATTGATTCCTACTATTAAAAACTTCCGGCCCCCCGTTGCTACAGCAAAGGGTCCCAATATATCCACCCCCCACTGTGCGAAAGGGATGGGAGACAAAATTGGCCTGAGTTCCTGGGCCGGAGCATGAATTGCTGGGGCGAATAACTGGCATTTCCTGCATCTTCGGGTTAGATCTCTTGCATCAGCTAGCAGGGTTGGCCAGTAGTAGCCTGTCCTTAGGGCCTTGTGGGCTAGTGACCTCCCCCCTATGTGATGGCCGCAGATTCCCGAGTGAATGTCATCTAAAACCTCTGCAGCCTGCCCTACCCCCAGGCATTTGAGCAGGGGTGAGGAGAATGACTTCTTGTACAACTCCTCCCCGATTAGTATGAACCATGCTACTTTCGCTGGCATCCTCCTTTTTTGTGTAGGGTCAGAGGGAAGGGTTCCATACTTCTTAAACTGGATGATGGGAGTCATCCAGTCTTCGGGCCCTGCCTCCTCAATTGCATTGATCGTCTAACAGGTGGTGGATTTTTCTTGGACAACGTCCACCCAGACTGACCTTCTTATGTCTTGCAGGCTGGAGCTGGCGAGCTTTGACAGGGCGTCCGCCCGGTTATTCTGGGATCGGGGATTTGCTTGACTTCGTAGGATTTCAAACCTGATAATTCCTGCTTTACCTTCTCCAGATACGCAGCCATGGCATGATCCCTAGCCTCGTATTCTCCATTAATCTGGTTTGCGATGAGATGGGAGTCTGTTGCTAAGACGACCCGCTATGCCCCTGCGGTCTTGGCCAGACTAATGCCTGCGAGAACGGCTTCATATTCGGCTTCGGTTGTTGGATGCGGGGAAGGTGAACCTGAGAGTGTGCTCGAAGTCCACTCCTTCTGGGCTGGTCAATACGACCCCTGCCCCTGCTTCATTGGTTGTTGAGGATCCATCAGTGTATACCACCCATTCACCGGCGGGTGGATCATCCTCTTCTGAATGAGAGCACTCGGGCAAGAAATCTGCCAAGGCCCGCGCCTTTATGGCTGCCCTGGGTTGGTATGAGATTCCCAGCCCGCTTAGTTCGATGGCCCATTTTAGCAGTCTTCCTGACTTCTCGAACTTTTCCAGTACCTTCTCCAGTGGTTGGTCGGTCAGTACCACGATCGGGTGTGCGTCAAAGTATGGCCTGAGTTTTCTGGCCGCGATGACGACTGCGTAGGCTGCCTTTTCTACCACTGGATAGTTCCTTTCTGCTGCCCCCAGGGCATGACTTACGAAATATATAGGTTGCTGGGAGCCAACTTCTTCCCTCAAGATAACCGCACTCACCGTTGAATTAGTTACAGCGATGTAAAGGAAAAGCTTCTCCCCTGCTACTTGTCTTGCCATGGTAGGGAGTCTCTTCAAATGCTCCTTTAATTGCTCAAAAGCTTCTCGTTGTTCGTCTTCCCATTTGAACTGCTTGTTTCCTTTTAATACTTTGAAGAATGGGGTTGATTTGTCTGCTGACCTTGCGATGAAGCGTGCCAGGGCAGCCATCCTGCCCGTCAGGCGCTGGATGTCTCTTATGGTTTTGGGCTCTGGGAGATCCAAGACAGCCTGAACCTTTTCAGGGTTGGCATCTATCCCTCTGGAGCTGACCAGGAAGCCCAGGAACTTACCAGAACGAACTCCAAAAGTACACTTTTTTGGATTGAGTTTCATTTTTTAGGTTCGCAGGGAGGAGAAAGTCTCCTGCAAATCCATCAGGTGTTCATTGTCCCCTTTACTTTTCACGATAGCGTCGTCGACGTAAGCCTCTAGATTCCTTCCTTTCTAGTCTTCGAAGACTTTGTCGACCAACCGTTGGTAGGTGGCGCCTGCGTTCTTCAGTCCGAATGGCATCATTTTATACATATAAGTGCCAGAGCTGGTGGTGAAGGCACACTTCACCCTGTCCGACTGCCAAAGATACACCTGATGATACCCTGAAAAAGCATCCAGAAAACTCAGCATGGAGTACCCACTAGTGGCGTCTACCAGCTGGTCTATTCTTGGAAGGGGGTAGCAGTCCTTCGGGCAGGCCTTATTGAGGTTTGTGAAGTCCACGCACATCCTTCATGCACCTGAGGACTTCTTAACCATTACGACATTCGCTAGCCACTCAGGGTAGTCGCAGATTTCTATGAAATCCGCCTTCAAAAGTTTTTCTATTTCCTCTTTGATGGCCAGGTCCTTTTCTGCAGACATATTTCTCTTCTTCTGCTTCACAGGGCGAGCCTCCGGACTTACGTTCAGCCTGTGAACGATGTGAGCCGGGTCGACTCCCGGCATTTCATCTGCCGAGTAGGCGAACACGTCCCTGTTGTCCCTTAGGACCTTGATCAGCTCTGCTTGGTAGAACTCTTCCAGGTCAGTTCCTATGAGGACTTGTCTTCCTGGCTCCAGGTCCACCAGCATGCTTTCCCCCCAGGTTCGAGGTGGTTGGCTGCCTGCTGGCCATCTGGAAACTCTCCCTCCCTGCTGGGGGAACTGTCAGCTTTTCTTTTCCCTTTTCTCTCGGTTTCGTGGGTCTGCAGAGCCACGGAGTAGCACTGCCTGGCCGACTCATGGTCCCCGTGCACCTTCCCCTCCATGCCGAAGTCTGTCACATAGGCTATGGTTAGGGCCCTGATTGATATGGCAGCTTCAATTTCGTCCAGGGTGGCTCTGCCTATCAGGGCATTGTATGCAGACTTCGCGTCTACCACAACGAATGATGCCCTGACATTCCTGGCGGAGGTCCCTTCCCCAAATGTTACTGGCAGATCTATAATTCCCATGGGAAGTACGCCTGCCCCGCTGAACCCGTACAACGATCCAGGGGCAGGTTTCAGGTGTCTTTTCTCCAGACCCATTTTCTCGAAGATGTCCTTGTACAATAAGTTCGTGTAGGCACCAGTATCCACCATGCATCTTCTTACGATGTGATTGCTGATTTCGAGGGACAGTACCAAGGGGTCACTGTGGGGGTATATTACTCGCCCTGCATCCTCAGGGGTGATGCGCAGGGTCATACCTTTTGGGCTTTCTGCCCTTTCAGCGTAGCAGATTTCATTTCTCAATTCGCGGATTTGCCTTTTCTGGCCTCTCTTGCTTGTCTGGCCCTCTGCATCTCCTGATATCACATGGATTATCAGGCGGTTTTGCACCGAGCCTTCAGGTTTTTCCACTGTTTCTTTCTGGGCTTTGTTCCTTGCTGCATAGCTACTCAGCCAACCATTCCTGATGAGTTTTTCGATCTCATCTTTAAGGTGGCGGCATTCTTCGGTGGTATGCCCTACACAGTCATGGAACGTACAAAATTTCTTCGGGTCTCCCTTCGGGCTGTGTGGCTTATTCGGGCGATTCCATTTAGCTGTTTCTTTATCTAGCTCGAAAATTTCTGCCCTAGATTTGTTGAGAGCCGTATAGCTGTCAAATCTGGGCTGGTAAGCTACGTGCTTTTTCCTGGGGGTGTCTCCCTCCTCAGCTCTCTGCTTCCCTGCCTCGGCTCTGTTGCGCCCATCCTCCGGTCCCCCCTGCGGCCTGGCGTGGCCTGCGGGGGTATCCGGCAGGCTGTGGAACTCCTCCTGCTGCATGAACCCTTCAGCAATTTTTCGAGCCTTGGCCAGAGTTTCCGGCTGGGCCCTGATCATTTGATTCTTCATTTCCCCAGGGAGCAGAGAGTTGGTCAGTGCATACGCTGCTGTTGGGTCATCTATCTCCTTGACCTGCTGGAAGGATAGATCAAATCTCTTCAGGTACTCCCTGAATGTTTCGCCCTTCTTCTGTCTGAGGGTCATCAGGTCAAATCGGGTGAGACGGCGTCTCTTGTTTCCAGCATACTGGTCTAGAAAAGCTTCGGCTAGTTCGATGAAATAGCTGATTGAACCTTGTGGCAGATCCCTAAACCACCCCTAGGCCAGACCCACCGGGGTGGTGGGAAAGATTTTACACCATACTGTGTCGTCGGCGTCGTACATACCCATGTGACTTTCATACGCAGCCAAATGATCTTCTGGGTCGGTTGTGCCATCGAACTTAACAGACGGCATCTTGATTTTCGGAATGGGATACCCCTGCACTTCTAGGTGAAGTGGGGTCTTGGTAGGTCTGCCTGCCATCCTTGACTTGCTCCCGACGGAGTGGTAACCGTGATCGTCCCATCTGTTAGGGGTCGGTTTCCTACTGCCGGGGGAGCGGTGTCTGGGCGGCTGCCTATGATTGCCTCGTCATCTCTGGCAGGGGAGTGGCATCGCGAGCGTTTTTTCTGAGCAGTCTCAAGGTTATCGCCCTGACGATGCCTTGACTTCATGGGCTGCCCCTGGTTGAGTCTTGACTAGAGGCTTTGAGACAGCCCTGGCGCTGGCTCTGACTCTCCCATGGGCGTCAGCCTGGAGAAGACATCGCCCTGCCTTTTTCCCAGGCGTTTGGACGCAGGCTCTTTGTGCCTCATTCTATCTCGCAGATCTTGGGACAATCCCCTTTTTTCGCGGGCAGCTGTGGATTCAGTAGTGTGTATGGAGAATGCCTGCTGTTGAGCAGGCGGCTCCTGATTGTCTGCTGTAATACGCTTCTGCACTTGCGCATACGCTTGGGCCGTTTTCTTTGCTTTCCTTTGGATTTTCCTGGCGGCGGTCCGCTTCGTGCCCCCAGTCCCCTCCTCACTTTCGAAGTGGAGTTGCCTGGGGGTCGTCGCGATCCATCCCACCAGGTCCTCTATAGTGAACTCTTAGTTGAGCATTGCCGAGAAGAAGGCCGCTGTTTGCGCCATCTGAGCAGGGGTGAGGTTCAAATTGTGCCTCCGATGTCCAGCCTGCCCTGCTATGAGAGCGGCGTCCTTGCCGGGTGCTCTCTGAAAACTGGCCCGCCCTACTCCTGGAATTGTGGCGGCGGGCATTTTCTCTAGCAACGGCATGCCATACAGGGGGGCCTCCGGTGGAACCGTCGGACCTGCCCCCAAACTGGCGTCAACGATTTCAGGCATGATTGTTTTAACTTGGTTGATTTCTTGTGGGTAACTCGTGGGTACAACCGAATTTCTTCCCCACAGACGGCGCCAAATTGTTCCGGTTATGGAATCAATTAACCCGACTTCGGATTCGGGTCCTAGGATGTGGTATTGCTAATGTGACAATCGTTTGACTCTCTTCGACCTCTCCTTCTCCTCACTCCGTCGGTCGGACTTTCCCGGCGAAGATGGCCTGCTCCCTGCACAAATGAACGCACAGGGCCTCGGAGGTGTCCGAGGGAACCCTCTCCGATGCCTAAGTCAGTCCGTGGAATGCCTTGATGAACCTAGTTCGTGAGGAGCTAGGTGGCGTTTTTAGAGTGAGAATCTAGAGAGAGAAAATCCAACCCTTTGTATGTGGGAGAAAGGAAAGTATTTATACCTTCCTCCAAGAAAGAGAAATGCAAAGGAGAGAGAGAAGGAGAATGAGTGGTCAGTAAAGCGACACGTGGATCCATTATGTCCACTCATTTCCCTTTACCTTAGGCAAAATGACGGAGGGGCCCCTGGTTTCCCCTGGCCCTGCCTGGGGGAAGGATACCCCGAGAACAGGCAGGCAGGGGGGGCTCGGTTGCCCTGCTTGGCAGATGGCATGGCCTGCCGGATAGCAGGTGACTGGGGTTGCATGCTTGAGAGTTACAGTGAACTCGCAGAATGGCCTGCAGGGCAGACCTCCTTTTGTTCCCGGGACAGGCCACCCTGGGTGCCCATTTGACGGGCGACCCGTGGTAGGCTACCGACCCTCATCAAAATCAAAATCACAACAATATATATATATATATATATATATATATATATATATATATATATATATATATATATATATATATATATATATATATATATATATATATATATTTAGGATCATATGAGAACCACTTGTATAATGAGAACCATGAGAACCAATTACATCCATTAAATCAAGTAAGGAAGCCAAGTAGAAATCATTGTGGGATGCGGCCACAACCCATGTCCTTAACATTGCGTTAATTATTATTTTCGATGTGAAATACTAAGTTTCATGTTGTGTCTTAGTTGGTTGGGAATGAACCTAATGGTTAGGAGGTCATGGGATCGAACACCATGCTTGCATTTAAGTTTTTACATTTTTTCCTTTCTTGTAGCAGTCTAATAAATACAGTACTAGATTTTAATTTTGGAAACAAATTTCAATTTTATTCTCATTTTTTTATATGTTTTAATTAAGGTAACATTTCGTTTTCATTCTCAATCTTTTGAAAAAGTTTAATTGTGAAAATACATTTCAATTTCATCCTCAATCATTTTAATTAATAACTTGGATTTCAATTTCTTTCTCAATTTCATTCAATTTTAGCATACATTTTTTCACTCTTAGCGTACCATTTTTCAATTTCAATTTTAGCGTACCATTTTTTCCTATTTTAGCGTGCTCTTTTTTCTATTTTATCGTACTCCTTTTCAATTTCAATTTTAGCGTACCCTTTTCAATTTTAGCGTACCCTTTTTTTTATTTGAGCGTACTCTTTATCCTGTTTTAGCGTACCATTTTTCAATTTCAATTTTAGCGTACCATTTTTCAATTCTAGTGTACCCTTTTTCTATTTTAGCGTACCCTTTTTTCAATTTCAATTTTAGCGTACCCTTTTTCAATTTTAGCGTACTCTTTTTCTATTTTAGTGTACCCTTTTTCTATTTTAGCGTACCCTTTTTCGATTTCAATTTTAGCGTACCCCTTTTTTATTTTAGCGTACCCTTTTTCACTTATTCTATCGGTTCAATGCTTATGTCTATATAATAGCATTTTCTTCAGTGAATTGTTCCGTCACAACCACATTTGAAGAAACATAGGATACTACTGAATTAACTTGAGGAACACTTGTATCAGTCGCAACAATTTCTAAATCCATTATAGTGCTGCAATAATAATAAGAAGCAGAAAAATTAATTTGTCAAGCCTCGTTAAGTTCAATCAATCGATCAAAAATACACTCCATAATCTATTTTAGTGTACTTTTTTCAGAATTCTACCAAGCAATCAAACAACAAAAAAAACAAAAAAAAATCAAAGTTCGAAATTTAACATCAAGACAATTAACAATTAATAATTAATGAACTGGTGATGGAAATAAAAAGAAAGTAAAAATTGAAAAAGGTAGGATCTTTAAAGCTCAAATTGCACAAGTTAATCGAATCAGACAAACAGAGAATTAGACAAACTTTTAACGATTTTAAGCTGGAATCGTAGAATTAAACAAAGAAAAAACTAAAATCAATCATCAAATCAAAACTTAAATCGAATAATTCGAAACTGAAATCAAAACCCTAACCCTAATTTATTCATATTAGATAACAAATCTCGTGAATTTGAATTTATGAATGAAGCCTCAATCTGCGTTTTTTTGATTTTTGGTGAATTTGCGTTTTCTTGATTTTTGTTGAAATTATTCTTCAATTTTGTAAAGTGATGAAGGAAGGGAGCAAAGGAATAGATGGAAAGGAGAGAGAGAGAGAGGAATGAGCGTTAACCCTGCAAACTTTTTTTTTCCGTGAAATTGACCTGAGATCTAAGGGCTTTAAAGGGTTCTCACAGTTCTCACCATAGTATGAGTTCTCACCCGATCTTAACTCTCTCTCTCTCTCTCTCTCTATATATATATATATATATATATATATATATATATATATAGATAGGTTCACATAAGGCCAACAACTCTTATAAGTTCATAAGTTCCAGTGTTAAAGTTACACAAAAGGTGCTTAAAGTTACACGAGATGAGTGTTAAAGTTGCACTTTATCACTTGAAGGGATAAAAGAGCTGAATGTTATAGTTACATATCAATTCTGAAAAAATGCAACTTTAACGTATGTCATCTGTAACTTTAATATAGACTTAATTACATATGGTGAACTTATTTGATCCCTTCTCTCTCTCTCTCTCTCTCTCTCTCTCTCTCTCTCTATATATATATATATATATATATATATATATATATATATATATATATATATATATATATATATATATATATATATATATATATATATATATATATATTAATAAAGCAGGAACTTTTCGAGCGATATGATTGGTCCATGTTTTTTAATATATTTATTTACGTTAAATATAGAATATATAAAAATTTGTATATGAAAAAAAAATCGTACTCCACCTAAGACTCGATTTTTTTTAAAATTTTAAATAAAGAAAATAATAAATTTTATAGGAAAAAAAATAATCCTACCCCACTTAAGACTCTAAAACACTATATAAATAGATGATTATCACCTCAAAAGGCAACAAAATTTGGACCCCGACAGCAGGAAACACTTAGTCAATTCTGTTTGATAATTGTTTTAATATTTATTTATTTACCCTCAAAAAATATAAAATTAAAATTTCTTATTTTTTAAATAATTATTATAGCTTTAATATTTTTTTTAATTTATATAAAGAATAATAGAACTTTGTGTAGGGAAAAAATAATCCTACACGATAAGAGCAATAATTCGTTCTTAGATATTAATCAATAATCTTTTGAATCTTAAAAAAGTTTCTAAGATTACAAACTTAAGTAAAAAATATTTTACATCGAAAAATTATAATGAGGTGATGAAATTATATATAAATAAAAATAATCATTCATTCTTAGATACTCATATCAACCAACAATTTTGATTTTGAGTCTTATAAAAAACTCATAAGATTATAATTAAGAGTAGTAATTCGTCAAATTATGATGTGATGGAATTCTATACTATAAACCAGATTTCATATTATTTTCTCGAGAAAAAGTGATGAATTTATTTCGCACTTCATAAAAGTAGTAAAATTATCTCACATCGAAAAATTTTAATAAGGTGATATAATCAATCAATCATTAATATATATTAATATTTATGTTTATAAAGTAAGAACTTTTCGAGCGATATGATTGGTCTGTTGCATCAAAATTTAATTTAGGAAACTATCATTAGTAATAAAATAAATCAAGTTGTGAATCTTTAAATTATTATAATATAATTTAATCTCCTATATTAATGTGATATTTTACAATTTCCATCTAAAAATCTTTAAATTTCGTTTAATAAAAAACCTATCGTAAAAAAAATTATAAAAATGAATTATTTAGCTTAGATTCGTGGTAGAAAATACTTTCATTAGAGTATAAATTTCACATTATTTTTCTTGAAAATTAAAAGCGATGAATTTATTAATAGTATAAAAGTAGTAAAGTCATCCGACATCGAAAAATTATAATAACGTTATGAAATTTCATACTTCCTCCATTTTTTTTATATCTTCTCAATTTCCATTTTGATCCACTTTTTTTATCTTCTCATTTTATTTCTTTCTATTTTGGTCCATAATCTTTACCATACTACCCTTACTATTTACAACACTTTATACTTTTTTTCTTTCCTATTTACACACGCTTACCATTTTGCCCCCAATATTTCTTAAAATTTATCATTTTATATTGAATACAAAAAAAATTGTGTCAAATATTCATGGGAGGATATAAAAAAATGGAAGAAGTATTATAAATAATATTAATCATTCGTCCTTAAATATCAAACAACAATCTTTTGAACCTTAAAAAAAAGATCCCAAGATTAAAAACAATATTATAAACAATTCATAAACAATGTTTCATACTTCATAAAATTGATGAATTGAATTTATTACACACTCTATAAAAGTAGTAAAATTTATTTCACATCGAAAAATTATAATAAGGTGATGTAATAAAAGTCAAAATCAAAATATATTAACCAAAAAAAATTGAGTTCTAATTTTTTTGTAAGACTATAAAACTAAGTATAATTATCGCATATCGAAAAATTATAACGAGATGATGAAATTATATATCACAAATAAGAGACATCATTTATTTTTAGATATTATTTATTACCCAAAAAAATTATGGTCTTATAAAAGCTCTAAAAGCTACTTATAAATTTAAGTAAAAATTATCCAACAACGAGAAATTATAATAAGGTGATGAAATTCTACTATATAAATATAAGTAATCATTCGTCTTTAGTTATCAACGAGAAATCTTTTGAGTCCTAAAAAGCATTCTTAAGACTATAAATTTAAGTCTAAAATTATCTCACAAAAATTATAAGTTGATTAAATTTTAGGGTTATTTAATAGCAATAATAATGACCATTGGGCGTGTTCCAACAATAATACCAATTACAATTAATCTGAGAATAATACATCGAATTTGAGTATTCTAATGATAATGGTACAGTTGCATATGTTACCTGCAACAGCAGGTAACCTTCCTTAAAAACAACCGGCTACTACACCCTCCTCCTTCTTTACCCTCTTTCTCCATATCCTTCCTACTTAAATCCTTCCCTTCAATGGCAAATCTGTAAAAAGTATAAAAAAAAAGTCTGTATTTTTATTACCCTCATCTCCTCATTAAAACTAATAATGGGCAAATTTGCAAAAAGTGTAACACAACTCTGAATCTTTAACAAATGTACCCCAAATAAGAACTTCAAAATATGTCAGGTAAGTGAATAAAAAAAATACTAATTTTACCTAATAATTTGATTCAGATTGGATTAGGAGGTAAAGTGATAAAAAACCCAAAAATAACATAAACCCTAGAAATATGAATTAAGTTCAGATAATCGATTAACTTACCTCTGTCATTGTCTTCGAAATACTCTAAAGTAAACCAACTTCAACTCGGCATCTGTCAGTGTCGATTAATGCAATTAATTCGCAAATTTCGGGAAAAAAAAATTAAATTGAAGAATAGGTACGGATATACTCACCAATTTGCGAAATGGATTTGAAGATTAGGGTTGGTGAGGTTGAAGGTAAGATGGGTGAGGTTTAATGAAGGTTGAAGGTTTGGTGATGGTAACATTATTGGCGGAGTGAAGGTCGAAGGGAGACTGAAACTGGTAAGAAGTAAATTAGGCACTTAAGGGAGGTGGACCTGTTATTCAGGTAACCCGTCCACTGTACCATTATCATTAGAATACTCTTATTTGATGTATTATTCTCAAATTAATTGTAATTGGTATTATTATTGGAACACGTCCAATAGTCAGTATTATTGCTGTTAAATAACCTTAAATTTTATTATTCCTATATAATTAAAAGTAATCATTTGTATATCTCAACCTGAAATCTTTTGAGTCATAAAAGAGATTTTAAGACTATAAACTTAAAGTAGAATTATCCACATCGAAAAATTATGATGAGGTGATGAAATTGTACATCATCAATAAGAGAAATTTTTCGTTTTTAGATGTCATTTTTTATGAGCGTTATAATGGCTTTTAAGACTATAAATTGAAGTAAAAGTTATCCCATATCCAAAAATTATAATAAGGTGAGGAAATTCTATTATATAAATAAAAGTACTCATTGTCTTTAGATATCAATCAAAAAATCTTTTGAGTCCCAAAAAAAGTTCTTAAAATTATAAATTTAAGTTGAATTATCACACATCGTAAAATTATGATGAGCTTATGAAATTTTATACTACATCATAAATAAGAGAAATCATTTGTTTTAGATATTAACGAAAAATTATTTGAGTCTTATAACAACTCTTAAGTCTTAAGGCTATAAATTGAAATAAAATCCCACATCGAGAAATTATAATAAGATGATAAAATTCTATTATATAAATAAAAGGAATCATCCGTCAACCATTAATCTTTTGAGTCATAAAAAGAGTTTAAGTAAAATTATCCCTTATCGAGAAATTATGATAAGGTAATGAAATTTTATATCATAAATAAAAGAAATTATTCATCCTTAAATATCATTATATCAACCAAATTTTTTTTGGGAATAACAAAACTTACTTAATCAATGTACTTATTATTATACTTCGTACAAGATATTGTAAAGTCTTCTTAAAAAAAGATTTTAAATGTAATTAATTATGATAAAATTTTTTAATCAACATCACTAACAAGCGGTCCGTTTATCGCTATATTTGACTATAATTTATTACTAATATCATGATTCAAGAGTTTTATTTTTTTTAAGAAAGTAAGATAACGTAAGAGATTTATATTTGACAATTTATAGAAATTTTCTCAAAGTGTTGCACAATCTTACGTGTACTTAGTTATCATATGAACAATATTTTAATACCCTATTAGATCAACTATTTATACATTTATTGTATCATAAAATTTATACTATCATAAAATTTAATTACTCATATCACTATATACACGCTACGTACGATATGTTTTTGAATTATCTATGTCAAATTGGGTCTCTTACTTTACATTGATACGTAAATATTATTTGTCATTTTATATTAGTTATTACATTTATATTAATAATCCATAGATAGTATTGTTGAATGCAAAACTTATAAAGTAACAAGTAAATATTTCATATAAATATAAATGAATATTGGTACAAGTATGTAGTTGACGATGTATTTGTGTGCAAGTTACTTTAATTAGTCTTTCTAACTATAATGTATGCCTATAATTTAATTTGACGTTTACCCCAAATATTACCTACCTAGAAACACATTTTCGTATGTGGATAGTATTCGCTTACTATTATGCATACTAACTTAATGTCAGTATCAACGTCACTAAAAATCTGCCCGTGCATCGCACGAGCTTTCCAACTAGTGTATAATTAAAGAAGTAACTATAATTTCTAAATAGAATTTCTAAATAAAAAATTACGTACAAGTTACAAATAGAATGTACAAATAGAAGCTAAAATATACAAATTGACTAAGCGTTGACGGATTCGGTGGTAGTTTTGTCGGAGTCGTTGTCACTATCTTTTAACTCTTCGCCTTGTTTTCTGTCTCGTGCATCTATCCAATCTTTAAAGCATACGCACATTCGGAGGGTGTCGGAACCCAAAGATGTACGTCTATCATTTAATACCCTCTTAGTGGCACTGAAGCAGCGTTCGGATGCAACAGATGAAACTTGAATGGCGAGAAAGTCCTTCGCCATAGCGGACATCACCGACAGCAGTTTAGAGTGTTGTTTCCACCAAACCGTAAGGTTTAGGTCGACTACTGAGGTAGGTTTGTTAGTGCCAAAATATTGATATGTGTCGTACATATGATACTCGGCCAAATCAGTCGTCCTTGAAGCTCCTATACTTGGAACTAATCCCGACATTATGTTGAGAATGTTGCCGAAGCCTGTATCCCTACTGTTGTTATTAGTACCTGCACCTGATCGAGTGTTGTTACCGTAAATAGACTCGTAAACGTTAAATAATCTAAAAAATTCGTTTTTAATCTCTGTTTTATATTCTTCTAAGTCAAAATCTATGTTCATTAATTGTTTGTAAGCGTAAACAAAGTCTATCACACCCTGAAATTTCCATCTAGGGTCTAAAATGGTTGTAAATACATAGACCATAGGAATATCGGACCAATATTTTAGACACTTCTCCTCCATGGCGGGTAAAAACATGTCGTAAATATCTTTGCCTCGATATTTTCTGAAAATATTGGCATTACTAATAAGGGGCAGTGGGTTTATATACGTGGGAAAGGTGTTTGTCGCCTGGCTAAAGGCGCACAAGAGGTCAATATACATTTCAATTTTTTCCCAATCATCATCCAAAATTGGGTCGTTGGGACAACTACGGTTCCACCAAATAGTCAGATGATCCTTATACGCTAAACAAGCACTCAACATTGTATACATCGAATTCCACCTCGTGTTATTTTCCAAGGGGAATTTTCTATATTTTATACCGTTTTCTCTATAATAGTTACGCTAGTCTTGGCGCCTCCAGTGACAACCGTTCAAGTGCATATTACGATCCTTTTAAATTTAGCGTGGTATTGTTTTAGACCAACGAGACCGTCTTGAACACATAAGTTTAAAACATGACAAACACATCGAACATGTAACAAATTACCATCTAAAAATACATTTTCTAAATGAGTCTTTAACATGTTAGCGCAAGAAGTCATGGACGTGACATTATCAAAAGTAACAGTTAATGTTTTATCTCTAATTTCGTATTCGTTTATCCCTTTCATAATAATGTTTAGTATGTTTAAAGCGGTATGCGGGAATTCTAATTTAGCAACTCTATAATTCTTTTTTGCATAACCCATTCCTCTTCTAACTAGTGAGCAGTTAAACAAATATATGAAAAGTCACAACCAGAATCCCATCCATCAACCGTTAGTGATACTCTAGATGTATTATTTTTTAACTGGGAAATAAGCTGCATTTTCCAATCCATGTATTGTTTCATTGCTTTATTTTTAACACTACGACGACTCGTTTCTTTATGAGCCGGTTGATTGGTTTTTAAATATCTGTTAAAAGCTGGGTGTTCAGCCAGAGCAAAAGGTTTTTCAGTTTGAATTATCATTCTAGATAATTCGTCGACACATATACTATAATCATAGGTGAAGTCTTGTTGGGAACTGGGTCGGTTTAGAAAATGGTCAAGAGATGTTTGACCTTGTTCTTTTGGAACACATTTTTTAGCGTGTCGGCCTAGGTGGCCGGTATCGGATGAGCTTAAGGCACTTAAAACTTTGCCACAATTATTACAATGAGCCTTTTTTTATCTTTACTTTTAGTAAAAGTTAGCCTTACATCACTTGTCTTACCCTTTGCATTTATTTCAGCCATTTCTTGTTCCGTCATCCATTCTATCTCAGTACTAGGTTGTTCAGTTACTTCACTTGTTTGTTGGACGTGTTGGGATTGTGGAGTTTGTGTTGTGAATTGTGATCTGGTCTGTGCAGATGAGTCGGGTGTGGACGTGTACTGACTCTGTGATGGTCTAAATGGTGTAAACGGTAATTGTGTGTAAGGCGGGGATAGCGGTGGTCTGCCCAAAGTTGCTTGGTCCTCGAAATTAAGTTTGTATGGTTGGTGGGACGACCCTTGACCGGTTTGATCGAAACCGAAAGGGGTCGGGGTGCCGTATTGGCTTCCGGGGAAGCAAGGAGACGGCATACCGGGCCATTGGTGGGGGATCGGGTTAAATCCCGGTTGGGTCTTATATGGACCCTGTCCGGTATGTCCATGTGCCTCCGATTGTGGTGTTTGTGAACCGGAGGCTTGTGGTTGATCTACGCTACCTTAACGTGATCGACTCCTTTTTGACCCAGACTCAGTATGACGTGATTTCGACATGATTTATATTATTTAATGGTTTGAACAATTTAATTAACAATTTCAGTGAAGATAATTACCAATATAATTACCAAGTTAATTAACAATTAAGTTTATCAATGTAATTAACAATTTAAATTCATGACTTCATTAACAATCGGGTCAATTTTTTTAATTAACAAATAAGTCTTAAACTAACTAATAAAAATCAACAATAAATAACAAAAATTAAGTAAATGAGATTAAGTTAGAAAATGCAAACAAGGGTGAAGAATTCCGGAGATAGCGATCGAATAATGATATTCGATAGAATGTAATAAATAGCCCAAAAAACCCGAATACGCCAAAAAAACTCGATGCTATTAAATTGGTACTTCAATCTTTTAATCAGGCCCCGGAAAGTCGTCGACAATCTTCAAACAACTCACTATATTGAAATTATTGGTATATTTTTTTATATATAATAGTTTTTATAAGATTAGTAGTAATTTGTATAAGTTATATTATATAAGATTAGTCTATGATTTAGAGTAAGATTATGGAATAATTGATAATTAGTATATTGATAAGATTATAACTTTATAAGAAGATTAGAAAGAATAGATTAGAAGTGGATTGGAATGTATTGTGTGAAAATTGGGTTGAATGAATTGGGTATTAATAGATTAGGAAAATAGAAAAAAATAAATAAACTAAAACTAACCGTTACCCCCACCTCCCCCCTCCCCAATAGCAGTGCATCATCAAATCAATGCATGCAATCCCATGCAAGATGCAATAGCAGCAATGCAGCAAGCCCCCCCATTCCCCCAACGGTCATAACAGCAGTCAGTAGGCCAACAACAGTCAGCAGGCCAAAAGTCACCTAGGACCCGTGCCTCGGGCCGGACCGGACTAGGCCGTGCCGTGCCTGGCCCGAAATTTTCCCATCCCAACAATCTTTTCCCCGTGCCTCGGGCCGGGCCGGGCATGCTTGGGCCCGTCGTGCCGGGTCCGTGCCAGGCTTCGGGCGTGCCTCCGGTTGGGCAGACACCGTGCCTGACAGCGGGCCGGGCTACCCATGCCCCCGCGGCCTCAACGCAAAATCACAGCCGAGGCCCGATTCCATGCACAGTTTTGGCCTCGGGCCGTGCCGGGCGAGCCAAAAAAACGTGTCGGACCGGGCCGACGGCGGCGGCCTGGCCCGAACTGCCAGCTCTAGCGAAAGGTTTAGTACTAGGATTTGCCTTTCCTGGCTGACTTGATTCAGCTATGAAGTTTTGACCAGGTGACCGCAACTTTTGCGGAGATGACCTGCTGCCTACATGTCATGGTGAGGCCCCAGAGGGTGGACTCTGGCTCTGCTATACCCATTGTGGGTCCAGGTCTCGTGCTGGAGGTTAGTTTTTTTATTAACTTAGCATTTGGTTTAGGGGTTTCGTTTGGTTTTGTTTTGTTTTGCTGATGGTATCCCGGATTTTGCAGGATTGGATCTACTCCTACTTCCCATGTTTGGCACCCATGATGGTTCCTGTCCGCCCGGCTAGGTTTCCGGCTGGGATCGAGTGGAGGTTGGCTCAAACCATGACTACGACGAGCTACTACTTAATGGAGAACGTGCTGGTGAACCAACTGCATCATGAGGATGTAAGTTTCCTTCTTAGGCGTTGTTCTTTTGGACTTATATTCAGTCAGTTTCAGTTCAGTTCAGTTAAGTTCAGCCCCAGGAGGCATATTTTGTCTCTATATTTCAGTCCACTTCACTTAAATTAAGTTCAGTTAAGTTAAGTTCAGTCAGTTTCAGTCCAAAAGAACAGGGCCTTACTGTTTTGCTTTCTTAGGTTGCCCCCAAGATTGGGAGTTTGAGATGTAGGTTTGGTTTTGCAGTTTGTGTCCCATCCTTGGGCCAACTATGAGGGTTTGCCCCGGTATATGGGGGTAGAGTTGAGGCCTTGGAGCTACATGAAGATGCTCCTCCTTGCGTTGTTCCGTCCGGTATGGTATTTGGGCGAGAGGTTGGTACCCTAGTGCCTATATGATGAGTTAAGGGTGCCGGTTGATTCTCCTCGGACCGTGTTTAGGCCTCCAACTACTACAGAGGCCCGTGAGGACAGGGATGGAGAGGGAGGGGAGGCGTTACTAGTACCTGGTGTCTCCTACGTGTCTCACGTCTGCCAGCGGCTAGCTTGCCACCGCATTGTGGTGAGTATTAGGGTTTTGCTTGCTTTTATCTCATGGTTTTATGTCTGTTTGTTTCTTGAATGCTTTGTTTTTCCTTCAGCTGGTCGACCCAGCTGATGCCGCTCAGCCCCCACTGCTCAGGGTGGATGCGGCTGGATTGGCTTTTACTGAGACTCTTCCTCTTTGCTCTGCGGAGGAGATGGAGGTCGGGATGGAGTGGCGTGACCGAGTGTACCAGGTAAGTTTCAGGATTTTGCCTTGAACTCGGCTTTGAAGGTTAGCCTTCGTTATTTGACTTGTTTAGGTTTTGTTTTTCAGGTTTCGTCAGCTTCCCATTAGCGGTTATGGCAAGCTGCCAACTGCTTCCGGACCTATGCATCGGGGAGGGCTGCTGCCTTGTCTCGCGACACGTCGGGACCTCGATCGATAAGTAGTGTCTTCCTATGGGTGGTTTCTAGACTGGTTGTGCTTTATCCTAAGGGGTAGTTATGTCTGCAGGATGTCCCGGACATGGTAACGTAGTTGGAGACACGGGTGACCGAGCTCGAGGTGGCCGAGGTAAGCATGCTGCAGACTTTGCAATCTCGGGACAACGAGATTGCTGAACTTAAGGACCACCTGGCTTGGTCTCGGGGTGAGACCTCGCCGCAGGGTGAAGCTAGGGTTGAGGCTGAGGTGGAAAGATAGGCTGAGGCTGAGGGTCTGACTACGGGTGTTACCGAGGATGTTGATCCTTCCGGAGGGTTTCCCGATATGAAGACAGCTACCGTGGATATGCTGGCGGATATAGGTAGTACTGAGTCTCCTACTTTTGATCTGGAGGATCTAGGTTTGGATGATAACTTGGGTGAGCTTGTACTGGCTGTAGTTGCAGCCTCTAGGGGTCCTCCCTAGTTTGTAAGCTTGATTTGTATTTGGATTTTGTATGCTTTGTATATTTAAAACTTTAGTGTTTTGATCGACTTATTTTGTTGCGTTTGCGAAATGTTAGCTTAGATAACACGTAATCACTTCAAGTTTTATTTTCTCATGGTTTAGTCATGATTTAAGATGTTCTAAATGCATTAGGATTACATGGAAGCGCGGATATGTTTTTCGGGATGCTTAAAATTTGTTGATTTGAGCCGGGAATCGAATTAAGTAGTACGTCAATTAAAATGTTTGACTCAAGATGTGCAAAAGCATTTTGTAGCTAAAATAATTTGACCGAGTGCGTGTGCGATGCTGGAGACGAGTGTAATTGTCTTGAAGCGAGAAAAAAAGTTTCAACCACTTTTTATGCTTTATTGATAATGTCGTGTAGGGCTACAAATGCATTTTGACAGTGCTTCATAGGGCTACAACATGCGTAGATGGGGTAGCTTACCCCCTAAAGAAAAAGATAAAAAAAACGTCTAAGTCCGGTGGATCTGGGGGACGAAAATGGATCGTTCGCTGCTTGTAGGGACCCTTCATTCTTGCACGGCGCTCGTAGCGCGTGCTTTGGCTTTTGGAGAGAGGTCGACTGACTTTAGGAGGTCGTTCCTATCGTCCGGGGTTGACAAATAATAGCTGATGAGGTAATGCATGGCTGACAGCTTGGGGTTTAGGCGCCAGGAAGCCAACGGTCTAGGACACATGCGCCTGGGCTTGGGTGATCCAGTTCTGGGGCGCCTGGATCCGGGCGGTCCGATCCTGGGATGCCTGGTCTGGGGTGGTTTAGTTCTCGGTTTTGGAAAATTTTCGCAATTTCCTAATTGTGGTGCGATTAAGGCTATATATGCGGGTTATGGGTGCTCGTCTTAGAAATAATTAAATACCCATTGCATCTTTAGCTTCTTATTTTTATTTTTTTAGCCGTGTCGAGTTTTGGCAGTCTCTTGACCGGGTGGATGGGTCGTCTCAAGAAGAGTGATCTTGAAGTTTTGCTAGGTGATGATTTGTCTGCTATTACCTCGTTAAGGCAAGTTAAGGTGCAAGATGACTTTTTGCCAGCGTGTTCTCGTTTTTGGGATGCTAAGAATCATGTTTTTTCATTCTTGAGGGGTGATATTTGTCCTCTTCCCGAGGACCTAGACGCCATTAGGGGATGGCATTTGACTCGTCTTTGTATACCTATTGAGGGTGACGTTTCCGTGGAACGATTTCGTCATTTTTTGGACATCCCTTTGTTAGAGGAGGCTAACGTTTTCTTTGGAGAAGGTGGTATTGACTTGGTGCTTCTTGTTAAAGTGTTCTCGCGGGAGAATTCTCGTGATATTTCTTCTTTAGCCTGTAAGCAGGCTCTTAGTATTGCGGTAGCATGCTATTACCTATTTGAGGATGCGTTGGTGCATGAAAGTTGGGGTAGTCCTTGGGTTTTGGATATGAAGCATGGAAATGAAGCATGGGCGATCGCCCTATTAGCTTATTTTGGGTGAGCTTATCATGGGTTTTGATACACGTGCACGGATTCACCGTGCTCCTTTACGGGGTTCTAGGATTTTTTTGCAGGTAGGTTATGGTGTTATTTTGTCTTGTTCGAAACTTGCCTTAGTTCGAAAGTTTGACATTATGTGGTTTTGTGCAAGTTTGGCTACAGGAGAGGCTATGTCTAATCGAGCCGCCTCAGCTTATTAAGGGTTATAACTGTAAAAGTTTTGCTGCTCGGGATGTGGTACCATTGTGGAATGTCGGTTATACCGAACAAGAATGGTTCTCTTACTTTCAGGCTAATGGATCTATTAAAGTGGATAGTCTCATGCTGGCATATTAGTAGGTATATCGGGCTCCTGTTTTTATCACATGCTCGTATTATGCAAATACTGTACTTGGGTGAGTGTGTTTATCTTTACCCGGATAGGCTAATGCGCCAAATGGGCATTGAGCAAACCGTACCTGAGGTTATTACTGATGTTATCAGCCCCCATCCGTGGGAGGAAGGTTCTTTTAGGAAGTTCGCAATGTCTTGGAGACGGAAGACTATGCAACATGTTCCTCTAGAAAACGTTCGACCGACAATTCCCACTTACGCCCGGCGGGAGGTTTATGAATATCTGACAGGGCGGGACAAGTCAAAGGTCGGGAAGGCCGCAGTGCTACAGGATAAGGATTCTACAGGAGTTAACGCTACTAAGCGCTCGACCAAAGACAGTGTTACTGATCCTAGTACCGTCAATTCATCTAAATGGGGCCAAGACTGACAAGATCCATATTGAATGTATGGACAAAGAGGGAAAGTGGGATTGGTTGGGCCCACGACTGGTTAGAAGGGTGGAGGATTGCGATTAAGAGGCCCTTCATGAGAAACCCGATGAAGTACATCCGAATGATAAGGGAAAGGAACAGTTAGACAGGTAAGGCCTAGTCGTTAGTACTATGTTGTATTAATTGATATTTGTAGACACCCAGATTTGGACATGGTGGCTGCAGAAGTGCCCAACAAACACCCAATGACAATCGGACTGCAACGCGATGCGGGTTCGCGATGTTTTAGATAGTTTTTCTATTGAACGGATCAAATAATTACTCGAAAAATTAAAATAACATCAAGGCAGCCTTAGTCGTGTAATTACGGTCGCATAGAAACTAATTAGAGTCAATTTCGACACCGGGACCCCGAATCGGTCCCGAAACACGAACCGAGTCAGCACCGCACCAAGCGAACCTCGATATGCACACCCCAGGCCCACTAAACACCACGGCGCTAGGTCAAAGCGGGGAAGACTTAATCCCCAAGCATCGTATCATACGCTCACCTCTAGGTTTTGGATAGTATCAAAATCGTATCTTTAAAATCCCGAGCGCCTCACCTTGCGCGCCTAAATCTCCACACGCCTAAGCCCAGGCGCCTGAGTTCTGGTGCGCCAGGACCCAGGCGTCCATCCAGGCGACGAGAGCCGAAAACACCTATAAATACCCCCCTTCGCCCCCTCATTTCGACACACAATTCACAACTTCTCAACTCCCTTCTCTCTTTGACTCGTTAAGAGTATCTCGCTTGGGCTCGCACTCCGACACCCATAGCAAACGATCCACTCGATCGTAGTCCCGAAAGCGAAATCAACACTACCCTTCACCTTCGAGCACTCTACTCGAAACCGAGGTGCCTGTGATCGACTAGCTACTCCGAGTCTAGCGGAGTTCTACAGGATTAGCCGCAGAACTAACAAGTAGTAGCGGAGCTCTGCCGGAATAGCCGCAGGAGGGGCCAACGGTAACGGAACTCTGCCGAAATCACCGGTCAAGCTAGGAGGATCCGCCTTTGAAGTTGAATCGTCACTAGGTTGTCGTCTAAACAAAAATTTACATTTTTGCACCTTTATTATTATGCACTACGATAATATCAAACGTGGACGCTAGGTCCACGACACCTGCTAAAATACGTAATGTCCCAACTTCACTCTAAAGCACTCTAAATAGACCCGCATAGTTCCGAGATCCGTCCTCAGCTATCTATGCATCGAGTCCCGTTTAGCGTATACTCCGAGGGTGCATCTTCTCACTATGTGATTTACTTACATTCGCATTTACCGCTATCGTATGATTTATAGCTTTTATGACCTTATAATCGCATGCGAAATCACCTAACACGAAGATCAAAACGTAAATAAGCTAAAACCGAACGAAGTGATGGTCATGTTCCGTATTAGTCCCGGTGCTCACCTTATAAGGTTCGACGCATCTCTACTAATGCCAGACCGACGCATCTTAAGTAGAATACCGGGTAAGGTATACCACGAGAACGACTAATATCCGTATTATCACGTTAAAACTAACTTTCTAATACATGTAATATTAGTACCCTTTACTTCCCTACGTGCATCTTTTCATGGCCTGCCTGTCACATGAAATCGCATGCAAAGAATGTAAAAACAACCACTTCGACGACAAAAACTTACTTGTCCTTAAACAACCGACATAGCAAAAGGTATAGGGTTTAAAACAACGGATGTTACAGTACTTCCGCCACACTTAGGAAACGAAGTTATCAGCCCACCGATTGATTAGTAGAGGCGGCTATTGTGCGGGCGGGATTGGGTGTCGATGTCTATCAAACATTGGCTTCCCAATACGTACCCTCACCCCTTACTCAGAATCGACGGTTTCCGGATGTCCGAAGCCATTGGCAATGAGAGTCATTCCAGGCATGGAGTGCTTAAGGGTATAAGTCTTTATCTTTAGGTCCCGTGCCACTCAGCTTTGAGCCGGCTAAGGGTCAAAGTTGACTTGAATGGTTTTCGATTCCCCATAATTGACTCGGTGGCGACTCCATAAATCGGCAACGAATTTAGTTGACTAAAAAGGCCGCCTTACCAAACATATCGGCCTTTAAACATATATAACCACGACTCAATCGATTCCAATGGAAACACGGGTGCTTACACCCGTCTAGTACAAGTTCGAATCGTCATCCAAATCGAGGTTCGACACTTCAACCCGAACGCGAGATCAGACCGGCCCCAGACCGGGAGGGGGCTGCGTGGGTGGCCGCTGTGATTGAAAAAATAACCGGGTTGGTCCCGCGCGGGCGCGCGCGGGGCGCCGGGCGGTGCGGACGGACGTCCACAGTTTGGCCACTCCGCTGGGGATTTGGAAACAAGTTTCCAGCGGTAGTGTAACTTGAACGAGGTCGGTGAAGCTCATTTCTTAATTTCCTGTTGTGGTCACTACATGTTTTGGCCCTAAAAAGCCCACCCTAACCGATTTTAGGACCAATCGATCTCTTCGCGGTAAGATCCTTATGGACACGCGGGGAGATCCTCGGTTGACGCTCCGGCCGCCTAACGTGTATCCCGCGGATAAACTAAGCGAACGGTTCAAACAGACGGTATGACATTCACCTCCCCGGTGACTGATCACCACCTAAGCAAGAGCTGTTAGTGGGCGGTAGCCTACCCTAACCCACCCGTGTCTGTATCTTGCATGAGTGTATGATTCCTAGTTATGTGTAACGTGTTTGAAAAACCCAAATAAAGTACTAAAAATCTGGAATCAACCACGACAACATATTCAACCGCACCAATTCCGTTTTCGAAAAGAATCAATCGTCTCTCTTTCAAAGAAAGCAAACGATATTCCGGCCAAGCAAACGATATTCAAAGAAAGCAAACAATTTTGAAAACTTCTCTTTTCAAGAAAAAAAATGTCATCACGATAGATCTTTAAAAAAAAACCTTTTTACAAGCACCGTCACCTTGGCCAAAATAAAACCCACCAACAACAAAATCCGTTAATAGCACCAAAATTCCCGATCAATGGGATCAAGGTACCTTGAACGGTTACATTTTACTTTCAAAACACAAAAGAAAAAAAAATGTTTTCTTGCACATACCGTTGACACATCCAAAACTTCAATCAATGAAGTCGAGGAATCCAAAACGTTACACCCTCAAAGCACTTTTTACAATACGTCACTCCCACCGTCAAAACGCTAGTTAATGCAACCAACGAGCGCGGGTCACTTGTTTTAAAGATCTTTTAAAGGCACTATTCACTACCTAAATTCTATAACAAGGATTTAGTCACACCTTCCAAAACACCGTCACGGACATCACAAGTACCGTCCATGCCGCGAATACCGAACTAACTAATTAATAGAAGTGTCGGTAGAAACACAACCTCATTTTCAAAACCGGTTTCTTTAAGACTGCGCTCCTTTGCCAAAAAAAAGAACATCATTTACGCTCTTGCTATCGTCGAATCGTAGACACTCACGTGGTAACACCTTTTAACGATGCCACCATACAACCAATTTTACAAATCCTCTCTTTCAAAAGAAAAAAGGTTTTATTTTTCGAAGGCCCGTTTGTTTGCAAAAATAATAATCCAAACTCTCTGATCCTGAGCCGGGATCACGATCAATTCATTACGTCGTACAACCGTGTGATTAACTATCTGTGTTAGTTATTAGGATAACCTCTACGCGAGGACTTACCTTTTTCGTCGTCTCATCTCGAGAAGTCCTCTTTAAATCTCACCTCCGAGATTTGTGTCAAATCGTCTCGTTCTAGAGACATAAGTCCGTTAGGCACTTCGCCGAATACACTAAGAGTCTAAAGCACCTGAGTCCCTAAGTCGATGATCGTAAACACGCACAAATCAAGGGTCTCATTTCGTGTCGCTCGATTACGAGCATCCCTCGAGTCTCTTACGTCGTCCGGTGGATCCGTTCGATCTGATCTCTTGATCCTTTCCCACAGAATCACTCCCTAACATGTCGATAGATCCAAACACCATCGAAAGCATCCGCAACGATGTCAATACCCTGACCAAATTGGTTCGCAACATCCAAACTTCAGTAACCCGTTTGACTTCCTCCGTCCGTCACATCGACAGTCGCCTCAATTTTCTTGAGAGTAGGGACACAGAAAGCGAAACGAACGCCAATTCGGGTAATTACCATGCCCAAGAGCCTACCCAAGATAGATTATCCCAATGCTCCGCCCGATCGAAGCTTCCTAAAATCGATACGGAAAGAACACCAAGACCTTATAATCCACACCCAACAAAGTAGAAAGATCACCGAGGGAATTTACCCCGATCAATTCATCTTACACCGAAGCTCTTAAGTGTCTAGTCGATCCAGGGTTGCTCTTGCCCATGGGTTCCACTCCGGACCCACCAGTCGGCAAACGAGGCAAAAGTTGGACCCCTAATGCCTATTGCCTATATCACCAAGGTTACGGGCACAATACCGAATCCTGCTATCGACTCAAACATGTCATACAAGACATTATCGAAAACATGATGATTCCTCTCCCTCCACCCGAGAAACCAAACAATACCTGTGGACATGACATAGGTCCACCCCGACGCGGCCACGCGCAGGTTTGGGCGGCGAAATGTTTCCCATGTGAGATGGTTCTCGGGTTGAAATTTAAGTCGAAATGGAGTTGCCACCGAACTTTGTGGGAGTTCGGGCCCATTCGAGCCCACTCTATGTTGTTGTGGACCGCACACCAAGTACGGCTCATTTCGATTTCAGAGTTTATTGGGCTCATCCCTTTGCATTGCAATACTGATACCATCACTACCGGTTATCGTGTATTGAATGACTCTCGTGCGCCAACGGTTTCGGGCATCCGAAAACCGAGGCTCTGAGTAAGGGGTGAGGGTACGTGTTGGGAAGCCCACAAAGGACACCCAACCCCGCCCGCACTTAGCGGCCTCTACTAAGACATCGTTCGAGTTTATAATACGCGCGCTAGTAATCCGGTAAAATGTTATGCAAACAACGTTTTACAAGATATAGAAATCGAATGGGTTGCTACGTCATTTTAATGCATCTAAATTATTGTCGAAGTGATTTAGCATGCGAATGTTCATTTGTAAACGGTAAAACGCAAACAAAGAAAAGAAACATAAAATAAACTGGTTACAAGCTACACGGGCGGAAATATAACCCGGCCAAAACAAAAATAACGAACAAAACAACGGAGTAACGATATAATAACGGTAATAACAATATGAATAACGGATGATGATGAAAATGCAATGCATGATTTTTAGAAAAGATGTAAGCACGTGATAGTCTTTACACGCGTCGACCGAGGTCGTAAAATATTTTACGAGGCAAAAAAAACGATGTTATGAAGGCTATCGTTCTAGCATATATTGGACCACTCGACCGAGTCATAGGCGGAGTCGGTCAAGTGACCTCATGCAGACCCTTCTGCCTCGTTTTCGGGACGCTACTCGATCGAGTGGCTATGGCATTCGATCGAGGGCTCCCTGTTTGAGCGACTGCTCAATTTCGTAAAGGGTCATACGAAATTCAAAATCGTTTTTAAAATCGATAATCAACCGAATCACATATAAATATAACATGATTTATATTCGACTCGGTTTTGGGTACTCGTAATGTGCATGTTATGATTACGAGACCGTTATCGGAGATTTAAAAAAAAAAGGTGATATAAGATTGTTTTAAATCGGATTAGGACGAAATTAATTCCCTCCACATTACGACATCTATAATAATCCTTACGGATTATGCGATGCACGTATTAGCGTCAACGGGTTTCATACCAATCCTTGAAAATGGCATTGGATACGTTCAACTACGTACTATTACGATCACGTTATGCCCTTGAGTGCTTAGGGCGGTGCTCCTCGAAAGGGTGCCACCACTGTCGTGACTCGTAAAGGGATTAAACGGACTTGAAGCAATAGTCGTAGTTAAACGTGTTCAATCCGGATACGGTTTATAAATTTATATATACACGGTATTAGTATTATGACGAAAATAAATAAATAAATAATGTTAGCGGTTAAATACGATAAATAAAAATTATGAAATGCGAAAAATAAAATGTTAGTGTTAGTAATAGTGTCGTTACTATCGACTAATTATAATACATAAACATAAACATAAATAAAAACGGAAAAGAAAGAAGAAGGAGATGTCGGTGTTGAATTGTCACACCCTCAACCTACATGCTCTTGATTCTCGGAATACGGCTCGTCAAATGGCGGCAAGGCGCGAGAGCGTCGAGATACGTAGGAGGATTTGATGGTGTGTATAAGGTTATTGTAGAGACGGATTTTACGAGTTTTTGCTCTCGAGATGTGTATGTGTGTGTGGTGCTTAAGGGTTGAAGTTATGGCTCAAAATGTGAGGGTTTTGAAGTGTAAAATGTTGGCTGAAAAGTTGTAGAAAAAAAAGTTGTGAAATGTTGTGGGTTGATGGGGTATTTATAGAAGAAACCCCACGACCTAGGGTCACTCGATCGAGTGGCCCTAATGCACTCGATCGAGTGCCCTGAAAAAGAGGGCTTGCTCGGTTCTCCACTCGATCGAGTGAGGTCAATCCACTCGAGCGAGTGGATCAGGCGGGTTAGCCTTTTTAGGAAGGAGTTGACTTTTTGAATTTTTGAAAAAAAAGGATGATTGGCGCAAGTTTCTAGAAGTGTATATGTCTGAATTTTTGTATCGGATTTGTCTTTGACCGGGTTTTGACCCGGTTGCTAAAATACGGTTTTATTTCCGGTGTTGGTTTTGACCCAAATTAGTCTTATTTTATTGGAAACGACCCTCTAGGCCTTGATTTGAGGCCTGTTTTGTGAGATTTGTATCCCGCTAAAAGCCCATGCCGGACATCACTGATTCCGAGCACATATTCGAGCGCGTTAGAGGCACGTTTGCGGTCGATCGTCATCGAGTGTTTTGTTGGAGACTGCTATAGACAGTAGCCGCCAAATGCGGGTGTCTACAGAGCCCCTACTCTGACTGAGGCTTGGACAAGGCGAAAGTCAGAGTAGCTACCAGGCCAATCGAGGATTAAGACCTGACAGACTTCTGGTCGGGTCGTTTATAGTCCATTAGACTTGCGTAAAAGGGCTTGCCAGCCATAAGACAGAAATCATACCTGAGTTCTGTTAATAGGGATAGCTCCGTGGGGAGTTGGACTTGTCGCATAAGTCCCGGGTGCACCTGTATGTGGGCCCATCCCGTGCTAATTCGGGAAAATGCCGTCTTTAGGCTTTCCGCTGGGGGAATATGTGAACTGGGCGGGCTTGCCTCCGAAGCCTCGAGTTGTACCTGTATCAATTACACAAAGTTTTGTATGCAACGTTTAAGTAAAACACGACTCGCGCTGGGGAATAAAATTTTGAATTGTTGAAAATTTTTGGAAAATTTTTAGAATTTTGAAAATTGACAGGACTACTCGGGACGACTTAATTCCTGTGCCCGTAAGAGGAGACAAAGATCGGGCCTGTATGCTCTAGGCCCGCTTGGGCCAAGGAGGCACAGTAGCAGGTGAGATACCAGGGTTTTGATGTTATAAATACATGACCTCTGTTTCAACTTTTGCTACAATTCTCAACTCTTCTTTTCCTCAAGAAAACTTGTCTCTCTCAAGAAACCTAATTATGGGCATTAACCGCTTGATCGGCATGCTGCGAGACTAGTCCTAGGGGTGTTCATCGGTCAAAACCCGGACCGGACCGGACCGGCAACCGAAAAATACCAAACCCGCGGACCGGACCGGTTAACAAAAAATCCGGACCGGACCGGACCCTCTTAAGACCGGACCGGACCGGCAAAATACACTAAATTTGATTAATTTTTTTAAGGGTGGCAGACCGGCAACCAAGTTTTTGGGGACCCGCAGACCGGACCGGTATGTACCCGGTCCGGACCGGACCAGACCGGTATGTAGCCGGTCCGGACCGTACGGTCTGGGTCGGTCGGGTTTGCCGGTCCGGGTCACTTTTTGAACACCCCTAACTGGTCCCATCGCTTTAGGGACGCAAATAAGGTAGCCCTGAATCAGTCGGGTATATCTCAACTCTTCGCGTTCCGCCAGATGCATGTCGATTGCTACTTCCTTGACGCGTGTCTGTCCTACTGGGACGACACATACCACGTTTTCGCCTTTCCTCGGGGCGAAATCTGCACTCTCCTTGAGGAGATTGCTGCTATAGGAGGGTGGAACCCGTTGCTCCGTCCCGCTGTCCCCTTCTAGGTTCACCACCCCAAGAGGAAATTACGGGAGTTTTTAGGGCTCTCTCATGCTGAAGTATCCCGCATGGCTGAAGGGGATACCATTTCTCTGCTCGCCTTGGCTGGGAAATTCATGAACCCGTATGATATCCGTGTTTTGCCGATTCACAGTCGCCGGGCGTTCGCCTTCTGCATGCTTCACGTGTATGCTTTCGAAGGCTATCTGGACTTGCTGTCATGCATGGGCAGCGTCCGTCTTCTTACCATTGCTGATCTGATGGAGACAGAATATAGTCCCACGTGGCTGATCACGGGGGAGATTATCCAGGGTTTGGACGGCCGCAAAAGGGACCCGTCAGCCCGTTTGACCGGGAGCACCCGCCTGCTGCAGGTATATCGCTTTTTTTTTTCTTGATATTTTTTTTCGATTTTTTTTTTCCGCGATATCCTGCTACAGGGGCACTCGATCGAGTCACCCCGGCACTCGGTCGAGTGCCCTTATCAAAATCCCTACTGTTCCGTTTTAGGGGTGTCACTCGATCGAGTGACCCCCGGGCACTCGATCGAGTGCCCTCGGTAGATGTCGAAATTGCCTTGAAATCTTATATTTCCCGTTTTTTTCCAGCTCTGGCTATTTGAGAGGTTAACAATTATCGAGCCTCCTCTCGATCCGGGTCAATACCGGCATAACCAGATAATGACCAGGAGACGGGCTGTCGATTCGTCTTGCCTTATCGATCAGAAGTACCGGGAAGAAGAATTATCGTTCCATCGCGGTCGACTGATCCGGTGGGTGGTTCCATGGTGGCCTATTTATGCTTGGACGGGTTTGGCGCCCGGAGATAAAGCCCGTTATCAGGTGATTTTGTCCCTCAGCCAGAAAGTTCACCTCTATCCCGACCGCAGACTCAGGCAGTATGGGTGGTCTCAGCGTATCCCGGAGAATGAGGCAGTTGTGAGTGAACCTACCTAGCTGACCGACGTTATGTGCGACACCTGGATACAGCAGTGGTATACCCAGGTTACTTGGTCTGTTCCTGAGTTACTTCACTCAATCTAGGTGTCCAACTCTTATGAGAAATGGACCAAAGTGGAAACTGCCGAAGCTCGTGCTGCTTTGAAGGTCGATGAAGCCTTCGACCTGCTTCGACGAGAGCAGGTTAAAGATAACAGGGGTTTCTTCGATGAATGTGAGACTCCGGCCACACTGGTCCGTCTAATGTTGGGTCAGAGGGGAAGAGCTAGGACTCAAGCTGGGGGGTCCAGCGGTAGAGGTGCTTGGGGGGAGGTGAGCCCCCAGACAGATTTGGAGAGGAGACTTGGACCCAGACTATCAGTCCAAGACCGACTTGGTCCCAGGGACAGGCTGCCCGAGCACGTACTGGCTCGACTTGGGCCTGTTACAATAGCGGAAGACCCGCTGTCAAAGAAGCGGACCCGAACTAAGGAGGTTCCCCTTGTCATCCGGGAACGCTCGCCCCCGCCTCGACGTCCCCGGGCTCCACGTGACCCGAAAGACAAAGGCAAGGGCAAGATGCCCTAGATAAAAGTCTCCTTTTATTATTATTTAGATATTATTACTATTTTTGTTGTGTGCTTTTTCGTGGCTTTTCGTGGCTTTTTGTAATTTGGAATTTCCGGGTTTATCGGGGTTTTATTTTGAATAAAAAAGTATTTTATTAGTGATACCGTTCCTGTCTTTTCGTTATTGCGGTGGTTGTGCCCTTTTGAGGGGCTGCCTACGTATCCATGGTTAGTGGAATCAAACCAAACGTAGTTCGAGCATAGAATTTTGCAATTTCGAAATACACCAAGACTATTAGTTCGAGATGTGTGTGACAGTAGGATAAATAATCCTAACTCATTGACTTGCTTATAAATTTCGAAAATTTTAATAAATTTTGCAAATGACATTGAAATAAGGTTTAGGGGTAGTAGCGCTTCAGCTGGTCTAAGTTGGTCGGGTTGACAAATTCATTCCCGTCCAGGTCTGTCAGCATCACTGCTCCTCCTGATAGAACCTTCTTTACCAGATATGGCCCAGCCCAATTGGGTTTGAATTTTCCTCTTGGGTCGACTGGTAGTAATGCACGGACTGATTTTAGAACCAGATCCCCCCTTTAATATTCCTGGGCCTAACTCTTTTGTTGAAAGCCCGTTGTATCATTTTATGATATATTTGGATATTGTTAAGGGCCCAGGACCGCCGTTCGTCGAAAAGAACTAACGAGTCGTATCGAGCTTGAACCCAATCCGCTTGAGGCACTTGGCTTTCTTGCAGAATCCTGAGAGACGGTACTTCCAATTCGACTGGCTGGACTGCTTCCATTCCGTACGTCAAATAATACGGAGTTGCCCCGGTTGCAGTACGAATGGATGTTCGGTATCCCCATAGGGCAAAGGGTATTTTGTCGGGCCAGTCCCGATAATTATCAGCCATCTTTTTAAGTATGGTGACAATTGTTTTATTAGCAGCCTCTACCGCTCCATTCGTTTGGGGACGGTAAGGCGAAGATGTATGCCTTTGGATTTTATATTTTGCTAGCAAAGTAGCAGTTTCAGCTTGGAAATGGGTCCCGTGGTCACTAATGAACTCGTGTGGGATCCCGTATCGGCATATAATCTTGTTTTGGATAAATTTGGCAACATGCTTGGTGTTCAAGATCCGATATGACTCGGCTTCGACCCATTTGGTGAAATAGTCGTTAGCTACCAAAATGAAACAGTGGCCTCCCGTCCCGGAAGGGTTTACCTTTCCAATTATATCAATACCCCACGTCGAAAATGGCCATGGTGACGTCATGGTGTATAGTAGGGATGATGGCATATGCTGAACATTGGAGAAAATCTGACAGTTATGGCAGTGTTTGACATATAACTGACAGTCGGTTTCTATGCTATTCCAAAAATACCCAAGCCTCATGATTTTTCGGGCTAGCATATGGGCGTTCATATGCGGACCATTTTCACCATCGTGTACCTCGGCCATCACCTTTTCGGCCTGCGTTTTGTCGATACATAGGAGTAGAGCCCCATGCGCCGTCTTTTTGTATAACTGGCCATCGTCCGTACGAATGAATTGGGTGGCCAATCTTCGCAGGGCCTTCTGGGCCTGGTTTTCAGTTCCCGGGAGATATTCTCCCGTCGTCAAATAGGTTAGAACAGCCTGGTACCAAGGTTCTGGATCAGTTATTTCGATATCTTGAATGGCCTTTATATATGCCGGCTCGGACCGTCTTTCGACATAAATTGGCATGCTGGTCATGTGATCCGGGATATTTAGTAAGGATGCCAATTTGGAGAGTGCATCTGCAAACTGGTTTTCCTCCCGGGGTAGATAAATGTACTCTACTTTTTGGAATTGTTTCTCGAGAACCCTTACTCGCGCTTGGTAAGCCACGAGATTGACATTCCGAGTTTTCCATTTCTGGAGAGCTTGATTGATGACTAGAGAAGAGAAACCGTGGACTCGGAGGTTCATTACTCCTAAATCCGCGGCGGCTTGCAATCCGTGAATGCATGCTTCATATTCGGCCGCATTATTAGTCACGTCGAAATCCAGCTTAATGAATAACGGCGTATGCTCCCCTTTTGGCGATCTTAGGAGGATGCCGACCCGAACCCTCGGAAATTGGATGCCCCGTCGAAATATAAATCCCATGCTTCTGTGTCAGTATGGAAGATATCTTCGTCTGGGAAGGACCAAGTATCGGTGTGCCCTTCTTCGGTTATGGGACTATCGGCGAGAAATTCGGCTACCACCCTGCCTTTGATAGCTTTTAGTGGCACAAACTTGAGGTCAAATTCTGCTAACATCAAAGTCCATCTAGACATTCTGCCGTTAAGGATGGGCTTCTCAAATAGATACCTGATCGGATCCATTTTGGATAAGATATGTACCTCGTGGCTAAGTATATAGTGTCGGAGCTTCTTAGTGGCCCAAACTAGAGCTAGGCACGTCTTTTCGAGCATTGTGTATTTGCACTCGTATTCCAGGAACTTCTTACTGATGTAATAAATAGCCCGTTCTTCTGAATCAACCGTCTAGGCCAGCATAGCCCCCATGGCTGTCTCGGTCGTTGTTAGGTATAACGACAAAGGCAAGCCGGGTTGAGGTGGCATTAATACCGGTGGTGCAGACAGAATCACCTTGATTTTATCGAAAGCCGTTTGACACTTGTCGTCCCACAGTATTCGTTCTCCGATCTTCAGTTTCTTGAAAATGGGCTCACATACCATGGTCAGCTTTGAAATGAAATGGCTGATGTATTGGACTTTCCCGAGAAACCCCCTTATTTGTTATTCGGTTTTGGGTGGCTGCATCTCAGTAATGGCCTTGATTTTAGCTGGGTCGACCTCGATGCCGCGTTGGCTAACGATATGGCCCAGTAATTTGCCCGATGTTACCCCGAAGCTGCACTTTTGTGGGTTCAGCCTCATATTATACTGGCGTAGTCGGGCGAAAAACATTCTTAGGGCAGCAATATGCCCGTCTCGGCTTTTAGACTTGACGATCATGTCATCCACATAAACCTCTACTTCCTTATGCATCATGTCATGTAATAAGGTCGTGGCTGTTCGTTGATAAGTGGCCCCGGCGTTGATGAGGCCGAACGGCATGACAGTATAACTGTAAGTACCCCAAGGTGTAGTGAAGGTGGTCTTACTCATGTCTTCTTCTGCCATCTTGATTTGATTGTACCCGGCGTACCCATCCATAAATGGTAGATGAGCATGGTCGGCCGTATTGTCCACCAGTATGTCGATGTGTGGCAATGGAAACTCATCCTTTGGGCTGGCCTTATTAAAGTCCCGGAAGTCTACACATACCCGCACCTTACCGTCCTTCTTGGGTACCGATACGATGTTTGCGACCCAGTCTGGATATTCAAACACCTCTATGAAGCCGGCTTTGAACTGTTTGTCGACCTCTTATTTGACTTTGAGGGACCACTCAGGCCTCATTCTGCGGAGCTTCTGTTTTACCGGCTTACACCCATCTTTGATGGGTATACGGTGTTCGGCTATTTCCCGGTCTATCCCCGACATGTCCTTGTAGGACCATGCGAAGACGTCATTGAACTCTTGGAGGAGGTTTATGAATTGTTGTCTCTCTTCGGGATCTAAGGATAACCCTAACTTAAGCATTTGGGGCTCTAAGGTTGTTCCCACATTGATGGACTCGGTTTCCTCAATTATCGGGTCTCGGGATTCCCTTTGTTTTAGCTGCTCGATCAGATGCGGAGGCAAGGATACCTGTTCGTCGGGTTTCTCAATGTCATTGCATAAAATATTTTCAAAATTGAAAGCATTTTGAAAATAAGACAAGTCGCAAGCAGAACGGTTATTGTCATTATTGATAGCAAATTTGGAAAACAGCTCAAAGAGAGCGGCCATCTAATCATTGGTCAGAGGCGGGATTGGGAGCGCTTTCGAGACAGACCCCGAGGCTCCAGTGGTAGTGACTACAGGGAGAGGGTTTACAGTTTGGACTCTAGCACCAGACCCCTTAGACTCGAATACAGACTCTGACTCAGACTCAGACTCAGACTTGGAATCGGTGTCCGGCATGTCTCCTTCACTGGTGGTCAGCTTGTAGACTCAGCCTTGGCTGTCGGTCCACTTGATGGTCTTCCTCCATGCTCTTTTCCCGGTATCAGCACCGACTTCCGAGATAGCTTTGAAGGATCGAACTTGTTGCTTCGAAGGATCAGGTTCACCAAGTCTTCTTTAGGGGTCGGGACAACCTTGCCCTCCCCAAATAGGAGCCCCAGCACGGGCTGGGTATTGCCAGCACCCTCCTTTGATTCAGATTGGATAAGGGCAAATATGTCCTCCGGGATGTAGTTGCATTCCCGAGCTAATTTAGTCTCGGGATATGCGATAGTTGGTTTGTACAGACCAACTTGAACAGCCCCGAATACCGGTGTGGCGAAATAGTCAGTCAGCCTTGGGCTATAAGGGCCCAAGTAGGTACCCTTGATGATGTTGCAGGCCTTCTCAATACCTGCCCGGACCACATTTCCCGGGGTCATAGCGTACCCTAAGCCGAAGCGAGATTCCCCATCGTTCAGGACTTCAATAATCTTCCCAGCTGGAAGATATGGCCTTGAGGTAGCCCCCGGAAAATACCCCAGATTTTGTAGCATCGTGTCGATGCTAGTGGTGAAATAGGGCCTGAAAAGGTATTCCTCCTCAATCATCCCCACAAAATCGAACCCCCAAAGGTCCTTGCGGTCCGTGGCATTGCAGCTAGCCACAGTCATAGGGGTTGCCTCCAAAGTAATAATACTGTCTTGCAGGGGCATTTTGACCTTTCGGTGAAGAGTGGAGGACACCGCCTTAACGGCTTGGATCCATGGCCTCCCAAGGAGAAGGTTGAAAGAGGAGGTGACATCGATCACCTGGAACTCAGCTCCTTTTCAATTGGGCCTATTATAATAGTCAGCTTAACGACCCTAGAAACCGACTTTGGGCTTCCATCAAAAGCCTAGATGGTTTGAGCAGTCAGTATATAATCGGCCACGGTGATTCCGAAGCCCTTGGCAGTCCTTAGAGGGAGGACATTCACAGCAGACCCATCATCAATTAGGGTCATTGGGAGATACTTCCCCCGACAAATCATCGTGATGTACAGGGCCGGATTATGAAAGGTCCCGAACGGTGGTAGGTCGGACTCCGAAAAGGTGATCAATGGGCCTTCTTCTTTGGACTTGCCCTTAAGATAGGGCATGCTGGTGGCTACCATTTCAGTAGGGGTAACTTGGGAGTCGACCTTGATTTTGTAATACCCGCATTTTATAGTGAGTCAAACCAAGTCATTATTTTGTACTAAGTCGAACCCGATCAATAACAACCCGAGCATGTATCGGACCTGGGCTCAATTGGTTACAAAATATCAACCCGGCCCAGAACCCACATGTTTGTTTATATAATTATGCTCCGTAAACCTTAACCTTACACCAACCCTACACACTTATATACAGAATCTACACTCCACATAGCCAAAATATACGTAACCTACACTCCTCTTAACTCAAACTTTCTGCCGTACGTAATGAGAGAAGAAGAGGACGGCCTAGGAGTCGGATCAAATAAACCATCAACAGGCTAGACCTTATCGATACACATCACTTGGGTATGCTACACGCCTACTCCATCTTTTATGTTTTATTGGACGATTAGTCATGTTCGGGTCGAATTATCGGAGTCGGGTCATTGTGGTTGTACGATACTCTTAGTCAGTTTGTCGTTATTGTCTTTATGTTAACAATGTGGTCGGGGATTTTGTCGGGCCAATGTACTGTAATGTCGGTCGTTGTCGTTGTTTACTGTCGTATTCTGTGGTTGCCGCCAATGTTATATAGAGGATTCTAGAGCATGTTGGGCTATAGGCGAAGTGCCATGAATCTCAGGATAGCGATTATTATATGTTGGACTGAATGCAATAGTATGTTAGGTATGGTGATTATTATATTCTGCCGCATACCATAATATGAAATATGGTAATTTTGATTAAATAAGTGTAGAGAGTATTGCTCATGATTGGCGTTGGTTAAACAATCAAAGTTATGACAGTATTGTCAGAGTAATTTCATACGTGGTGATTTAGTTATGTAACATGTTATAGTGGTATGAGTATAATAATAATAATAATAATAATAATAATAATAATAATAATATTGAAATAAAATAATAATAATAATAATAATAATAATAATAATAATAATAATAATAATAATAATAATAATAATAATAATAATAGGTTGATGTAGTCTAATTTAATTAGAATGGTATTGGGTTCGTGTTATAAAATCAATACCTTATGATCGATATTAATTTAGATGTATGATATTTTATTAGGGTCGGACTTCGTAGAATCTCCGTGGTGAATTATACTACCGAGCTGTGGTGACCAGCTATTTAGTTAAGGTTTTCCTTACTTGCAATGTGTTAACACTATGATATCGTTCGAGCTATGTATTTATGATATAAGATTGATATGGATGAGATTGAGTAGTGTAGCGAAATCCTGACCGGGAGGTCCATTGAGTAGTGTAGCGAAATCCTGACCGGGAGGTCCACTGAGTAGTATAGCGAAATCCTGGCCGGGAGGTCCATTGAGTAGTGTAACAGAAATTATGGGTACCGTGAAGTGCTGAGAATATGGAGATGATATTATTGAATTGTACCGATGATGATACTGAGATGATTGAGACTGGATGTTTTATATTCCGTACTTGTATTTTAATGTTAGCATGTTCTAACCGTTTCCTCTGTCTAATTTGTTCACCCTATTTTATTGGGGGCCTGCGACGATCCAATTGACATTTTCGGTCTTTTGGGGAGCAGAGTATTGATGCAGATATGGATCATTGATGTGTGCTTAACTAAAGGGAATTGCTGTTCGGGAAGGCAGTGCGTAGCCATCGTTGTTATACTCTTAGCATGTTTCCATCGTTAGTACTTAATAGACCTTTTATTCATGTAGTCGTTTTGGGTTTTTTTAACCATACTTAGTTCTCGAACTTGGTTTGCATCCTTTGAATAATCTATTAAACTCGGTTGTGTTTCAGTATTTTTTTGTGATGAGACTACGACCTCGGTTAACCCGGGATAGTAACACTCTCATTTATCCAAGAAGGCCTAGTTAAGACTCTTGGATAAACGGGGGTGTTACAAAGTGGTATCAGAGCGATCGATTTTGGAGCCTGAATAAATGAACATAGGAATTAAAATGAACCCCGGTGATAAACCATTAGGAGCCCACTTAAAATCTCTGGTTGGGTAGACGTCCTCATACCAACCTCCGGCCCTTTTGGTTTGGACTCGGTAACTACGTGTGAGATTGAGAGGGGGTAGAATAGGATGGGTCTGCGATGATGATATGAATTTCCTTTGAATTGCATAATTGTGCGAGTAGTTACAAGTGTGATGTTTACAATGATATGATTAATTACAACGTTAGTAGTAATGTAGTGTTATGATGTATGAGCATTTAAGGATCATGTGTATGTTATTTTTGTTTTGAAGTAATCATGTCAAAAGAAGCAGCTACTGATTCTACCCCAGCCACTCCAACTGCCGAGGAAATAGCGCGCTTAAAGGCAACCAACGATGCACTTTTGGAAGCTCTGAGAAACATCAACGCCCCGAAACCACCGGCGACAGATGCGACCACCATCAGTGCTGCGATAGCACGCCTTCGTCCCAGTAAATATGACGGGACTGGTGGGCCGTCGCAGCTAGATAAATGGGTGAGGGAAATGAAGAAGGTGTTCCAGACCGTAAAGTGTCCGGAGCATTTGGAGCTGAATCAAGCTGCATTCTATTTGAGTGGCAAGGCCGATTTATGGTGGCACCTTAACTATGACAAGCTTATTGCAGAGCATGAGGAAGGGGATTATGGGGAGTATGCCTTTTGGTGGAAGAGTCTCAGAGAAGCGTTGAGGACGGAGTTCTTTCCAAAACATATCCGTAGTGCAAAAAGAGCTGAATTTGATCGATTCATCATGACAGACGATATGACTGTCGAGGACTATTACCACAAATTTATGGAGCTGGCCACTTATTCTGCTGACCTCAATCTGAGTTCCGAACTCCTGGCTTCCCGTTTTGAGAGGGTTCTGTCTGTTAGGATCCTCGAGAAGCTACCAATGGGGAATAATGCTGATGTGAAAGAGGTATACCTGAGAGCCGGGCACGCCGAGCGAATAGCGGATCGCATTAAGGAGCTGAACGGTCAGAAAGGTGAAATGAGGAAAGCCGAGTCCGAGAATGCTGTGCTGGGGGATGCAAAGAGAGGGGGAAATAACCGATCTCAGTGCCAGAGATCCCAGCACTCAGGTGGGAACAGTTATAGAGGAGGTAGTTACAACACCGGGAAGAAAGATGTTCGGCACTACAACTGTAAGTGGTGCAACTACAACCACCCCGGTAAGGACTGCAATGGACAACTAATAACCCGTTACCACTGCGGGAAACTGGGACACCGAGCTTACGAATGTCGGTTGAAGGGAGGGCAACAGCAGGGCAACCCTAATTCCATCCCAATAACAAGGTCGGAAAGTGTTAACCAAGGGAATCGGTACCAGGGAAACGGGAACCGTTCACAGGGGAACTGGAACCGCCCACAGGGGAGTTACTATCAAGGGTCTGGGAGCACTATCCAGTCAACTGCAGGCGTTAAGCCAACTAATTCCGCTGGTGGGACACCTGAGGGGAGTAAGAATACTGGGAAGCTCTTTGCTATGGGGAAACAAGCTGCTGAAGAGGACACACAAGTTATCACGGGTACCTTTCTCGTTAACTTGAAACCTTCTTTTATTCTGTTCGATTCTGGGGCAACCTATCCATTTGTAGCCTGTAACCATGTACTGAGTCCAGGGTTAATTGATTTTGAAAACATAGCTGATGATATAATCACACCCTCGGGGAAATCGGTTAGGTGTACAAGGGTCTTTCGGAATGTGTCTTTAATAGTTGGGGGAGTTGACTGGCAGTTAATTTAATAGAGTTTCCCTTAGATGACTTTGACATTATCCCGGGAATGGATTGGTTGGGACGGTTTAGAGCCCAAATCGATTGTAATCTTAAGAAAGTGTCGTTAAGAGGTCCGAAGGGCGTTAGCGTGTCTTATAGAGGATTTGCGGTGAAACCAACTGTGAAGATCATAGAAGCCATTACCTTGAAGACCAACCTGAAGAAGGGAAGTCCGTTATTCTTGTGCCATGTACGGGATACTCGGGCAGAGGAGTTGTCTTCTGATTCGATTCCTGTAGTGAGCGAGTTTGGGGACGTATTTCCGAAGGAGATCCCAGGTTTACCACCAAGGCGAGAAGTTGATTTCAGTGTTGATCTGAAGCCAGGGACGGGGCCGATCTCTAAGGCACCGTACCGTATGGGGCTTAAGGAGTTGACTGAATTGAAGAAGCAGTTGGAGGAATTGATGGATAAGGGGTATATCAGACCAAGTGTGTCCCCGTGGAGTGCTCCTGTTTTGTTTGTGCAGAAGAAGGATGGGAGCATGAGGCTGTGCATCGATTACAGGGAGTTGAACAATGTCACTGTGAAGAATCGGTACCCTTTGCCTCGTATTGATGATTTATTCGATCAATTGAGTGGGGCTGGTATCTTTTCGAAGATCGACCTGAGGTCGGGATATCACCAGTTGAGGGTCAAGAACGAAGATATTCCTAAGACCGCATTCAGAACTCAGTATGGCCACTATGAATTTGTGGTAATGCCATTTGGTCTAACAAATGCTCCTGCTGTTTTCATGGATTTGATGAACCGAGTTTTTTGACCCTACTTGGACAAGTTCGTTGTGGTGTTTATCGATGAAATCCTGGTATATTCAAGGAATCGGGAAGAGCATGCAGAGCATTTGAGGATCGTATTGCAGTTACTCGAGACAACCAGTTGTACGCTAAGTTATCTAAATGTGAGTTCTGGTTAGAGAAGGTCGCATTTTTGGGGCACGTGATTTCGAAAGAGGGGGTATCTGTAGACTCGAGCAAGATCGAAGCTTTCTCAAAGTGGCAGGTGCCAAAGAATGTGGCAGAGATTCGGAGTTTCTTGGGGTTAGCCGGGTACTATCGAAGGTTCATGAAGGACTTCTCAAAGACAGCAAGACCGTTGACTAACCTTATGGGGAAGGAAGTCCGGTATAGGTGGGATGACAGCTGTGAGAGGGCGTTCCAAACCTTGAAGGTGCGTCTGACTACGGCACCAATCCTAGCCTTACCCGAAGGAAGCGAAAATTTCAAGGTGTACACTGATGCATCGAAAAATGGGTTGGGTTGTGTACTGATGAAGAATGGCAAAGTCATTGCATATGCTTCACGTCAGCTGAAGACTTACGAAGAGAACTACCCAACTCATGACCTAGAACTTGGGGCAGTGGTGTTTGCTATAAAAATATGGAGACATTATCTGTATGGGGCAACATTCAAGGTGTTTTCAGACCACAAGAGCTTGAAGTACATCTACACACAGAAGGAGCTGAATATGCGGCAGAGGCGATGGATAGAGCTGATCGGAGATTATGATATGGAGATTTTGTACCACGAGGGAAAGGCAAACGTGGTGGCCGACGCTCTAAGCAGGAAATCTGTGCATTCCTTGTGTTTGGATATGTCCAGATTGAAGCTAAGGAATGAAGTGCAACATATGGGGATTCATATGATAAGAAAAGGGGAAGCAATGTCGGACTTGGCGATTCAACCCGAGTTGTACGCCGAAATATGAGAAGAGCAGTTTTTGGATCAGAAGTATGTAATGTGGCGAGCCCGCATTGAGAGAGGTGAACCCTCAAATCTCACCATTCACCCAGACGGGAGCCTCAGGTTTAATGGCAGGTGGTGGGTGCCAGAAGGGGGAGAATTAAGGAGGAAAATCATGACCGAGGCGCATTGTGCTCCTTACTCGGTACATCCGGGTGGGGACAAGTTGTATAAGGACCTGAAGAAGACATTCTGGTGGGATAACATGAAGAGAGAAGTGGCCGAGTTTGTGTCCAGATGTTTGACTTGTCAAAAGGTCAAGAGTGAACACAAACGACCACAGGGTAAGCTGCAACCCTTAGAGGTACCTGAGTGGAAGTGGGACTCCATTTCCATGGATTTCATTGTAGGTTTGCCGAGAACCCCAAAGGGGAATAATATGATTTGGGTGATAATAGATCGACTTACCAAGTCGGCTCACTTCGTGCCAATGAAAGATACATGGAGTAAGGCTGAACTAGCAATGGCTTATAGGAGACATGTTCTAAAATTACATGGAGTACCTAAGGACATTGTGTCAGATCGTGATTCGAGTTTCATATCGAAATTTTGGCAGGAGCTGCAGGAATCCTTGGGTACCCAGTTGAAGATGAGTACAACCTTTCACCCTGCGACTGACGGTCAGACAGAACGAACCATACAGACTTTGGAAGACATGTTGCGGGCTTGTGCCTTGGAATTTCGGGGTTTGTGGGAGGATCGACTGGATTTGATTGAGTTCTCTTACAACAACAGCTACCATGCTAGCATTCAGATGGCACCGTTTGAAGCTTTATATGGGAGGAAGTGTAGGAGCCCGGTATGTTGGGACGAGAAGGTCGACGCGGTAGTGCTGGGGCCCCACATGATTCAGGAGATGATCGAGCAGGTACATGTAATCCGACAGAAGATGCGAGCAGCACAGGATCGTCAGAAGAGTTATGATGATCTCCACCGCCGAGAGGTTGAGTTCGATGTGGGTGATAAGGTCTTGTTCAAAGTGTCACCTATGAGAGGGGTTATGAGATTCGGGAAGAAGGGCAAGTTGAGTCAAAAGTTTATTGGGCCGTATGAAATTCTGGATAGGATAGGGGAGGTGGCGTATCGATTAGCACTTCCCCCAGCTCTTGATAAAGTCAATAATGTGTTTCACGTTTCCCAGTTGAGGAAATACTTGAGTGACCCGTCACACATCATTGAACCCGAGACGATCCAGTTAGATGACTCTCTTACCTATGAGGAGGTGCCCAAGGAAATTTTAGACCGGAAGATTCGAAAAACCCAGAGAGGAGAGACAGTTCTTGTCAAAGTTTTGTGATCTAACCATAATGTCGAGGAGGCTACCTGGGAAACGAAAGGGTCGATGCGGAAATGTTTCCCTCATCTCTTCGATCAGGTAAGTATTTCAGTTACGGGGACATAACTTTGTTTTTAAGGAGGGTAGGCTATAATAGTCCGACATATGCTTTACATACTTAAACTATTATCATATAGATTCTTCGTTTTACTTGCTTCATTATTAGAGGTCCGTTGATGTTTTGTCTCGGGAGAGAACTTCGGGGACGAAGTTCCTTATAAGGAGGGTAGATTGTAATATACGCATTTTATAGTAAGTCAAACCAAGTCATTATTTTGTACTAAGTCGAACCCGATCAATAACAACCCGAGCATGTATCGGACCTGGGCTCAATTGGTTACGAAATATCAACCCGGCCCAGAACCCACATGTTTGTTTATATAATTATGCTCCGTAAACCTTAACCCTACACCAACCCTACACACTTATATACAGAATCTACACTTCACATAGCCAAAACATACGTAACCTACACTCCTCTTAACCCAAACTTTCTGTCGCACGTAACGAGAGAAGAAGAGGACGGCCTAGGAGTCGGATCAAACCATCAACAGGCTAGACTTTGTCGATACACATCACTTGGGTATGCTACACGCCTACTCCGTCTTTTATGTTTTATTGCACGATTAGTCACGTTCGGGTCGAATTATCGGAGTCGGGTCATTGTGGTTGTACGATACTCTTGGTCAGTTTGTCGTTATTGTCTTTAAGTTAACAATATGGTCGGGGATTTTGTTGGGCCAATGTACTGTAATGTCGGTCATTGTCGTTGTTTACTTTCGTATCCTGTGGTTGTCGCCATTGTTATATTGAGGATTCTAGAGCATGTTGGGCCATAGGCGAAGTGCCATGAATCTCAGGATAGCGATTATTATATGTTGGGCTGAATGCAATAGTATGTTGGGTATGGTGATTATTATATTCTGCCGCAGACCATAATATGAAATATGGTAATTTTGATTAAATAAGTGTAGAGAGTATTGCTCATGATTGGCGTTGGTAAAACAATCAAAGTTATGACAGTATTGTCAGAGTAATTTCATACGTGGTGATTTAGTTATGTAACATGTTATAGTGGTATGAGTAAAATAATAATAATAATAATAATAATAATAATAATAATAATAATATGAATAATAATAATAATAATAATAATAATAATAATAACAATAATAATAATAATAATAATAATAATAATAATAATTATTATTATTATTATTATTATTATTATTATTATTGAGTAGTGTAGCGAAATCCTGACCGGGAGGTCCATTGAGTAGTGTAGCGAAATCCAGACCGGGAGGTCCACTGAGTAGTATAGCGAAATCCTGGCCGGGAGGTCCATTGAGTAGTGTAGCAGAAATTATGGGTACCGTGAAGTGCTGAGAATATGGAGATGATATTATTGAATTCTCCCGATGATGATACTGAGATGATTGAGACTGGATGTTTTATATTCCGTACTTGTATTTTAATGTAAGCATGTTCTAACCGTTTCCTCTGTCTAATTTGTCACCCTATTTTATTGGGGTCTGCGACGATCCAATTGACATTTTCGATCTTTTGGGGAGCAGAGTATTGATGCAGATATGGATCATTGATGTGTGCTTAACTGAAGGGAATTGCTGTTCGGGAAGAGAGTGCGTAGCCATCGTTGTTATACTCTTAGCATGTTTCCGTCGTTAGTACTTAATAGACCTTTTATTCATGTAGTCGTTTTGGGTTTGTGTAACCATACTCAGTTCTTGAACTTGGTTTACATCCTTTGAATAATCTATTAAACTCGGTTGTGTTTCAGTATTGTTTTGTGATGAGACTACGACCTCGGTTAACCCGGGATAGTAACACTCTCATTTATCCGAGAAGGCCTAGTTAAGGCTCTTGGATAAACGGGGGTGTTACAGATTTGATCGAGAGCCTTAGTAAGTGCCTCTCGATGCTCTTGTGAGCTAACCAAGAGTTGCCATATGGTGATGTCAGCTCGAGCTCTCTTCAGTTGTTTAACAAGAGTCGTATCAGTGTTTGACTCTTCAAGGGCATCCTCCGTCCTGGCAAGTTCAGTGACGGTTGCCGGGTTAGGGGCGTCCTTAGAGCTAGTAGCTTGATAAGGACAACCGGTATTGGTGAGGTGGTTACTGGCTAAGATCTTGGACTTAGCTTTTCGGATTTCCTTGGGGGTAATAGGGACAGTTTCTCCCTTAGCAAGGTACACATCATCCTCATCATCGAACCAGATCCCATTGACTTGTGGGATGAAAGGAGAAATGAGGTGAGAACAGTCAATCATGACCTCCCCGGTGAAGATAGCATGAGAGCTGAAGGGGTTGTCCTTGTTGCTTGGTATGTCCCCGGGCAACGGTATTTTCCCGCTCTCAATCAAATCCTGAATCAGATGTTTCAACTTCCAACATTTCCGGTATCGTTCCCGTTGCCCCGATGATATTGGCAATAGGCTTGGACATTGTAGCATTTGGAACGTTTCTCAACTGGGACTTCAGGAGTTGGGCCTATCGGTTGGACCCGGCCCTTGGAGGATAGCCTTTGTAAGGCATATGTATAGGTAGTCCCTATATCAGTGAATACCCTAGGAGGGGTATTCTTTTTGGACGGGGCATCGAGTAGATTAACCGCGTCAAAGATACTGCAGGTTGCAGCCGGGGGCTTGGCGGTGGACGAGGAAGCCCCTTGGTATCCTTTGCTAGAGGCCTTAGTAAGGTTCTCTAGCCTCAGATCGTCCTCAATTCTCATACCCATTTCAGTAAGGGTGGTGACATTGGGTATGACAGCATACCGGAGGTGGACCCGGTAGGAGGGGAGAAGGTTCTTGACAAAGGCCTCCACTAAAGTCTTCTCACTAGGCTTATCGACCAGTTTTACACTCTCGGCCCTCCACCGTTGAAGCTATTTGGTGAAACCTTCCTTAGGCTCTTGGGCCATAACCTCTAGAGACCGCATTGTGGTCTGGATCTCGGTGTTATCAGCATAGTTCCGAGCAAATTCCGTAGCCACATCATCCCAAGTTGAGAATTTCTTGTGGTCTAGCATGTAGTACCAGGCTTTTGGGTGTTTCTCTAGGGATGCAACAAAGAGATTCTTGAACATCGAAGAATCTACTCCCTTGATAGCCATGAATTCCTTGAAGGCCCGTACATGTAGTAACGGGTCTTCGGTCCCCTCAAACATTTGTAAGCCCGTGAGATTCAGGTTCGGGGGTAGCTTGTCATTCACCGGGGCGTACTCACGGCTATTTTCCCGGTGGATGTTGTTACTCCCAGCTAAGTGAACTTGTTCTTCTAGTCGGCGCACCGCACCAACTAATTCAGCTAGAGGCCCAGTGACCTCGGCATTAGGAGTCCCTTGCTCCATAACATTCATACGAGCAACGACAGCCGCTTGGTCATCCCTCATTGCGGCTAGCTGGGTCTCAATCTCGACCTGTTTGGCGACCATGGCGTCCATTGAGGTCCTCAAATTGTTCAAAGCTACTTCCATTTTGTTTATGTGTCTGGTGGACGGTGGCCTGTCTGTAAGAACACCGCATAATCAAAAACCGAAACCAGATCTTGGAATCAAGAAAAGTACATCCCGAGCGACGAAAAAAAAACCAAGTGAGAAAAAGACTCGAGGAAGACATCTAGATGGGTGACTCGTGGGTAGGACGACTTCCTTAGGATTCGGCTTTGTGGGCCGAGTCCCGTTCGAAGGAAGGTCCACGTGAGATTTTTCCCCAGACTTTTGACTCGAGTGTACGTGCGGACTTTCCTTTGTAGGTGTATGCCCTACGCGGGTTGGTCGTGCCTTGACACTATGTATGCTTTACACTAAGTCTCGGTCGGTCTAAATGGGGTCTATACCAGTGTGCATGGCCTTTCCAAGAATCGGGACGGACTCCCTAAGTCGAGTTGATCTTAGGACATGCCGTGAAACCTATATGAATTAGCCATGAACACCTTGACGTATCCAAGTCGGACTACATCACGGTATAGTGGGACGTCGGTCACCAGTACCGGCCAGGGTAAAAATGGGGTTATGCATGAACCCTAAAACTAAAGCGCGTATTGTATTAATCGAACGATTTCTCTTCGAGTCTCACCCTGAGGGTCTCGATGGTAAGGCACACATCAGTTTTCCCAGCGGAGTCGCCAAATTGTGGACATGACATAGGTCCACCCCGACGCGGCCACGCGCAGGTTTGGGCGGCGAAATGTTTCCCATGTGTGATGGTTCTCGGGTTGAAATTTAAGTCGAAATGGAGTCGCCACCGAACTTTGTGGGAGTTCGTGCCCATTCGAGCCCACTCTATGTCGTTGTGGACCGCACACCAAGTACGGCCCATTTCGATTTCAGAGTTTATTGGGCTCGTCCCTTTGAATTGCGATACCGATACCGTCACTACCGGTTATCTTGTAATGAATGACTCTCGTCCGCCAACGGTTTTGGGCATCCGGAAACCGATGTTCTGAGTAAGGGGTGAGGGTACGTGTTGGGAAGCCCACAAAGGACACCAAACCCTGCCTGCACTTAGCGACCTCTACTAAGACATCGTTCGAGTTTGTAATACGCGCGCTAGTAATCCGGTAAAATGTTATGCAAACAACGTTTTACAAGATATAGAAATCGAATGGGTTGCTACGTCATTTTAATGCATCTAAATTATTGTCGAAGTGATTTAGCATGCGATTGTTCATTTGTAAACGGTAAAACGCAAACAAATAAAAGCAACATAAAATAAACTGGTTACAAGCTACACGGGCGGAAATACAACCCGGCCAAAACAAAAATAACGAACAAAACAACGGAGTAACGATATAATAATGGTAATAACAATATGAATAACGAATGATGATGAAAATGCAATGCATGATTTTTAGAAAAGATGTAAGCACGTGATAGTCTTTACACGCGTCGACCGAGGTCGTAAAATATTTTTACGAGGCAAAAAAAACGATGCTATGAAGGCTGCCGTTCCAGCATATATTGGACCACTCGACCGAGTCATAGGCGGGACTCGGTCGAGTGACCTCATGCAGACCCTTCTGCCTCGTTTTTGGGACTCTACTCGATCGAGTGGCTATGGCACTCGATCGAGTGCTCCCTGTTTGAGCGACTGCTCAATTTCGAAAAGGGTCATACGAAATTCAAAATCGTTTTTAAAATCGATAATCAACCGAATCACATATAAATATAACATGATTTATATTCAACTCGTTTTCGGTACTCGTAATGCGCATGCTATGATTACGAGACCGTTATCGGAGATTTTAAAAAAAGGTGATATAAGATTGTTTTAAATCGGATTAGGACGAAATTAATTCCCTCCGCATTATGACATCTATAATAATCCTTACGGATTATGCGATGCACGATTTAGCGTCAACGGGATTCATACCAATCCTTGAAAATGGCATTGGACACGTTCAACTACGTACTATTACGATCACGTTATGCCCTTGAGTGCTTAGGGCGGTGCTCCTCGAAAGGGCGCCACCACTGTCGCGACTCGTAAAGGGATTAAACGGACTTGAAGCAATAGTCGTAGTTAAACGTGTTCAATCCGGATACGGTTTATAGATTTATATATACACGGTATTAGTATTATGACGGAAATAAATAAATAATGTTAGCGGTTAAATACGATAAATAAAAATAATGAAATGCGAAAAATAAAATGTTAGTGTTAGTAATAGTGTCGTTACTATCGACTAATTATAATACATAAACATAAATATAAATAAAAACGGAAAAGAAAGAAGGAGATGTCGGTGTTGAATTGTCACACCCTCAACCTACATGCTCTTGATTCTCGGAATACGGCTCGTCAAATGGTGGCAAGGCGCGAGAGCGTCGAGATACGTAAGAGAAGTTGATGGTGTGTATAAGGTTATTGTAGAGACGGATTTTACGAGTTTTTGCTCTCGAGATGTGTATGTGTGTGTGTGTGTGGTGCTTAAGGGTTGAAGTTATGGCTGAAAATGGGAGGGTTTTGAAGTGTAAAATGTTGGCTGAAAAGTTGTAGAAAAAAAAGTTGTGAAATGTTGTGGATTGATGGGGTATTTATAGAAGAAATCCCACGACCTAGAGTCACTCGATCGAGTGGCCCTAATGGACTCGATCGAGTGCCCTGAAAAAGAGGGCCTGCTCGGTTCTTGTGGCTCCACTCGTTCGAGTGAGGTCAATCCACTCGATCGAGTGGATCAGGCGGGTGAGCCTTTTTAGGAAGGAGTTGATTTTTTGAATTTTTGAAACAAAAGGATGATTGGCGCAAGTTTCTAGAAGTGTATATGGCTGACTTTTTGTATAGAATTTGTCTTTGACCGGGTTTCGACCCGGTCGCTAAAAGATGGTTTTATTTCCGGTTTCGGTTTTGACCCAAATTTGTCTCATTTTATTGGAAACGGCCCTCTAGGCCTGGATTTGAGGTCTGTTTTGTGAGATTTGTATCCCGCTAAAAGCCCATGCCGGACATCACTGAATCTGAGCCCATATTCGAGCGCGTTAGAGGAACGTTTGCGTCCGATCATCATCGGGTGTTTAATTGGAGACTGCTATAGACAGTAGCGGCCAAATGCGGGTGTCTTGAATACCGCAAACCCCTTTCGCGTTCACACTGTCTTTGACGACACCATCGGTTGTTCCCAACACGAACCTATAGAGGAGAATGTTCCGAATATCGAGGAATATCCCGACAATGCACATGCATCCACCAAAACGAGTAAATCTGTGTCCGAGTCAGACTCTAGTTCGTCTTAGGGCCTAGACCTAATAGTAAAACAAATGTTTATTTTACAAGAGGTGCGAAGGGATCTATCCTCCACCCCCCCCCCCCCAAAAAAAACAATATCTCGGGCGCATAGTCCGCTTATTACTATCAATAAAAAGAAATAAACTTTTCTTCCCTTATAATGCGCCTCGACAATCACTTGATTTAATAATGCACTTTCCTGCTTACAACTCGGTACTACGCCATTTATCGATAACAATCAAACATACCTCGAAACGACGAGGAATTAAAAGAATTGAGATCCCGTGTTCCTTTTTTTTACCTATTCCGTGTCTAGTTTAGGAAGCCACAAATTATCCCTTAGAACGAGCATCCCCGAATCCTATGACAAACCTAGATAGTCTCTTAGCTTGTGATTGAAGACAGAAGGCAAACCCATTTCCCACAATAAATATCCCTTAAATAAAGACCGACCAATTCCGGTCATAGGTGCTAGTCTGACAAAAAAAAAGAGGGCCTGAAATGGCCAAAAGGAGCCAAAGAAAAAAAAACGAAACCAAGGTCAAGCTAAACCGGCCCTATTCAATGATCAAGACCAAACTCAATGGTCAAAATCAAATCCCAATCATCCAATTCAATTTCAAATACAAGTCCGAACAAAAAAAAAGAGAAAAATGAACAGACCAGTCAACTAGCACCCAAATATTAGTCTCCCTGCATTACAACCATTAAGACCTTCCCGAGACACTTCAGAATTTTGAGGATTCAAGCTCAATAGGATAATCCTAACCGTAAGGGCCAGATCCCACATAATTTACATCCCACCCGATTGAAGTCTGAGTCATTTTTACTCAGCTTTCCCTTTCCTACCACATTACGAAACCTTAGCCCATAGCCCTAGCTCCACAAAAATCAAGCTCCAGATTTGATATATCGAAACCGCTTACTACTTAGCTCCACATTCCAAAACCATCCAAACCAGTCACCCTGACCCAAACACGGTATCTCAGTAATTGTCATTTCCAAGGGGTCACATCCCAATCACTCCACCTTAGTTCTTTAACTAGGGTGAATACACTCTAAAGGTCTCATATCGATAATTGGCATAACGAGTCTAAAGCAAATCACTCACATCTATAAAGAACTACGAACATGGTTTGATTCCGTTTAAACGCGGATACGTAGGCAACCCTTCCTCGGGTACAACCAACCAAATAACGAAATCGATCACTCGATTCACATACAAACCAGAACCTTCGATTAATGAGCAATTCCAATGACGAAGCACAAACGACGAGCCGAGGACGGAGTGAAAACCCAAAAGGGCGCTCCGGACAAAATGAAGAATCGAGTTGCGAGCCGTCGTAAAAAAAAAGGTGAGCCGAGGACGGAGTGAAAACCCGAAAGGGTGCTCCGGGCAAAATGAAGAATCGAGTTGCGAGCCACCACCAAAAAATATATTTATAATAAACAAAAAAAAGAATGTGCGCTTCCCATTAACATCAATAAAAATCGAGCCTTTGTCAAGGCCTTTACATCAACGTCGGAAACCCGGCTATTCCGGAAAAGGACAACGTGTCAAAACCCCACAAAAACTAGTAATAATACGCCATATAATACAAATTAATAGAACATAATATAAAACGGCTGAGCTCTACCGGACCAACTTTTTTCCATCACCATCTGGGCATGCTTGTTCGGGGTTTCACCATTCACCCCTCTCAATGCAAGCTTCTACTGCCCTAGCCAAAGTTGAGCTCAGCCAACCATGTCTCCTCTCATCACTAACACCTTCAACACGAGTCTCATTAGTCTTGGCCTGTGTAGATAAACTGACGGCACTAGGATCGGTAACGTTGTCTTCGCTCAGGCGCTTAGCGACGTCTTCTTGAGTAGCCTCTTTATCCTCTAGCATCAAGGACTTCCTAACCTTCAACTTGCTCTGTCCTGACGAGTGCTCATAAACCCCCTGCTGAAGGGACGAAGCGTCAGTCAGCTGAACACCCTCTATAACAACGGGATGTGAGAATTTCTGTTCCCAAGACACCCTAAACTCCCTAAAAGAATTCTCCGTCCACGAATCAAACATTGAAACACCCTTAGCAGGATCTGAAGTGATGGGCCTCACCCCCATTTGGTTCGACAGCTCGCCCGGATAAATGTAAACTGGGTCCCGTAAAGATAGTAGTAGCATAGCCGGAGCCGAGGACGAAAAAGGAAACCCGGCTTGCCCACTAATTTGCCACCATAAAATAGTCCACCTAATAGCCACTTGCCCCTCGACCAAATAAGAATGCCACTTCTTTTCGGAATGGCCGACATTCCACGCATCCACCATCTTGAGACCCGTGAAACCTTTATAGCTATAGCCCTTAACAGACCGAGGAGGGTTCACCAAGCCGAGCCTCTCCTATAGCCAAACCTGCACAAATCCTAACATAATGCTAAAACCTCGAGCTATAGTGAGCTTCAAAAAAAAACCACAAAAAGAAAAACGACAAACAAAAGTAGCACCTCACAATACCTGCAAGATCATTTTAGAGCCCATAAAAGAAGTTCCACGTAGCCGAACACAAGCCTCAACACCTAGAACGATCTCACCCAAAATAAGCAGAGAGGGCGATCGTCCATGTTCCATCCCCATAACGACATCCAAAACTCGAGGATTACCCCAACCATCATACACTAACGCATCCTCGAAAAGATAATAGCAAGCCACCGCAATATTAAAAGCCCGTCTACAAGCTAGAGGCGAAATGTCATAGGGACCCGTCGGTAAAAATGTCCTAAGTAGTAACTTTAGGTCAATACCATCACTCCCGAAGAAAACACTAGCCTCCTCTAACGAGGAAAAATCCAAAAAATAATGAAACCGTTCCACAAATGCGTCATCTCCCAAGGGCACGCAAGGCCGGATTGAAGACCATCCACCAATGGCATCTAGTTCTTCGGGAAGAGGACAAACTCGACCCCCGGGAAAAGCAAAAACATGTCTTCTCACGTCCCAAAATTCACCACATGCACACAAGAAGTTATCCTGCACCCTGACCTGCCTTAACGCATTTACCACAGAAAAACCATCACTTGAACCAACCTCGAAATTACATTTCTTAAAACAACCCGCCCAGTCGGTAAAAAAAAATCCCAAAACCCGACACAACCCCAAGTATGGATATTCTAGACACTATGGATATTCTAATATGTCTAAAACAAGCACCCCTAACCCGTATATATAGCCCTAATCCCACCATAATTAGGAAACTGCGGGAATTTCCATAAACAGGGCCTGGACTGCCCGAGCTCAGACGCCCAAATCTCCAGCCGCCCGAGCCCGAGCGACCTGGAACCCGACTGCCTTAGCCCAGGCGTCTGTCCCTAAGAAGACGACTTGCCAAGCAACCCAAAGATAGAGACGTTGATCCCACGTGGTCACCACAAATAGTACCTGACATTTCAGACGTCGGAAACTGCTTCCCGAGGTGACTAAAACCCTTTCCGGAGACCGAAACATCCATGCAAGAGTTGAAAGGTCACATCTCGCCTGTCGAACACACCAGACTTAGACGTCTTTTCATTTTTTTCTTTTAGGAGGATAAGCTACCCCACCTAGGCGTGTTGTAGCCTTTAGCGGTTATTGTCAAGTCGCGTCTGTAGCCCAAAACGGAATTGTCACGAATATACAAAAAAGTGGTCCAACTTTTTTACAAAAAGTAGCCTAATAGGCTATGAATATACATGTTTCATTACGAATGACGAAACAACTACATTTGCATTATAGTGCACTCGATCGAAGCACGTTGACCCCTTACATTCCCTCCGTCTCGAGTCAAAGCCATTTAATCGACGTACTATTTGATCCAACTCCCGGCTCAAACTAACGCATTTCAAAGAAAAGAAAAAACGAAAAATTACTTTCGTACTCTCACGCAACCTCAACGCATTTTAAAGCATCCTAAAGTACGACGAAATCACAAATAAACACTAGTAGAATTCAAGCGAATGGCATCGGTACAATGGTATCAGTTCTAATAAAATCGATGCCAATTGCAATTTAAAGTGTAATTGGCATCGGCCATGACTTAAGAATCGATGCTATTTATTATTTTTCTATAATTGGCATCGGTTATTAACTTAGACGACTCCAATTTTAGATTATTGGCATCGGTTGTTAGATTACTATCGATGCCAAATTTGTTAAGTATATACAAAAAAAATAACTAGCACCGATAATTCGCTGGAACCGATGCCATTTTTATTTTATTTTTCCATCAGTGGTTTGCTACTACTGATGCCAATATTTTTTTTTGGCTTAGTATCGTTAGTTAAATTAGAATCGATGCCAATTTTGTTTATTATATGCAAAAAAATAACTGCCATCAGTGGTTTGCTGGAACAGATGCCATTTTTATTTTTTTGGCATCAATGATTCGTTGGTACTGATGCCATTTTATTTTATTTTTGGCATCAATTTCTGAATCAAAACTGATGCTAATTTTCTTTAACATATTGCCATAAGATGTTATATTGAAACTGATGCCAATTCTATCGGCATGGATGATTCAATCGAAATCGATGCTAATGTTTTGTAATCGTATCATTTGTTATTAAATTATAACTGATGCCAATTTTTATTTCATTGAAAGTGGTTACCACGGACGAAGCTACGTTAAGGACGGACTGGGCCTCGGCCCGGGGTAGTTTGTGAAGGTTATGTACTATTTAGCGAGGCATGCATTGATGTGTTAAGCTTCTTTGTCTCAGTTGGTTATTGTAGAGAAAGTAGGTTGACCTTTACTCATTTAGTCATGTGTTCGATTTCCAATGCCAGTTTTTTATTTACTTCTTTAATCACCGTAGGGCGTACGCCCTATTACTTCGCTCAACTCCTTTCCTTTCATTAGTTAATTACTGTGTAAATGTTTTATATTTTATTTTCTTCATTACACTTTTAATTTTAATCCTTGTTATTCACAAGATAGTATTTTAAAAAATTATATGTTCACTTACCCAATTCGAAAGTGGTCATGCAATTTCTCACCAGTTTTAACACATAACTCTTTAATCTCCATGATATTCCAATTTATTTTTGGCCATAGTTTCATATACGAATACAGATATGTTATTTTTATAATGTAGGTTTTATATCTGTGTAAATTTATTGGATGTCAACATTTTTCCATTTGATTTCAAAAAGTGAAATTTAAAATTATCTTAATTAATACGGAATACCGTCTACGATAATCTATTAGTAAGGGGGATTTATTGTTATCATCAACCTTCAAATATAACCATGACAAATCGAAGAGTGGTCCGAAGTATGCTTTTTTACTCGACACAATACCAATTTTACTCGATGCAGTACTCTTTTCACATGATTATCCATTTGTACCCTTAGACTAGGAGAATATAACTGTTTTTTCTCTATGATTAAAATTAAGAACAACATTATTTTTTTCCTTAATTATACTTCTAAACTCTAGAACTATCCAATTTATATTATCAATATGGTTGAGATTACGGACTCAAGTTTGACCCGTAACTCAATCGACCCAAGCTAACCCAAAACTGACCCGACTATTATTATAGAAAATGAGTCGATATCCCTAAAAAAGTTGAACATAGCAATCTCAAAAATGACCCAAAACCTAAATGACCCGAACCGAAATCAGCATGATTCTTATAACTCGAAAGTGGCCAACACGAAGCGTACACGCCCCGAATCCGACCCGGTTCACCCATTTTCATGTCTATCATAATATTCATGAGTTATATAACCACTAAAATTAGTTTAAAGGTATCGTATACTTTATATTTGAATACAATAGTTTATAATATCATTATTAATTAAAAAAATGAAAAAACACTAAAAATATGAGGTCTTTCGTATAATGAGTATTTTTAATTTGGTTCTATCAGTTCAGCTCTTATAGATTCAGAAATAAACATGTTTACTTATCATTCAGTTATTATTGTTGAACTCAATTCGATTTGGATTGAGACAAAATTTGTATACTATTGAGCATACTGATATCGCGTGTTTGATCGGTTATTAATTCATATGTAATTCTTGGTCTATTTTTGGATTCCGGTTTTCTTCGTCAGGTTTTTAATATTAGGTTTATATATATGACAATCGATGTCATAATTTAATACTTATCAAATGGGTCGCGGGTGTTGGACATGGGTCGGGTCAGGTCGGGTCAAATACAAGTCGTGTTGTACAAGTCCTGAGTCAAGTTCATGTCATAATCAGTATCAGAAATAGTTTCCGACACCTTAGTTATTGCCACTTTTTAAGTCAAAATATTTTTTTTTTGTATTAAATAATACGGAGTATTTGTTTTAATACTAATGTAAGGAGTACTCATTAGTTACTTATTTTTAAATTAATATTAAAACTACATTAATTACATAGTTCTTTATTTATTAAATGATATTGAAGTTCTATAAGCTTTCATATTCTATAATATTTTTAATTTAAAATAATATAATTAATAATTGAAAATATTACTTTAACTATAATATTTAAATATCGATGTATTACTCTGTATAATTTTAATGGCTTTCGGTGACTTAAGTACTCAACTATCTAAGTGGGTTAGGTCGGGTGTCAGTCTAGACCTGACAAAACGGGTCAATGGGTCGGGTTTGGGTCGGGTCGACTTCAGGTCGGACCACTTTTGTTTTATTAAAATCGGGTTGACTTTGGATCGGACTCGGTCATTTCATGTTCGGGTCATTTTCGGGTTTGCGATTTTCAATTTTTTTAGGAATATCGACTCGTTTTCTATAATAATAGTCGGGTCAGTTTAAGGTTAGCACAGGTCAATTCGCGTTATGGGTCAACTTTGGGTCATCGGTTCAAGTGTCGGGTCAGGTTTGTGTTGACTTATTCGGGTCGGGTTAGTTATCATAGGTCTAAGTGTCACCCTAATATTAATGTGTCGTTTTAGATTCAATTCATTTCAAAATACGAGTCAAACTTTGGCACTTTACTCTTAACTCTATAAAAACGGTTTGATCGGATCAAGTTTGCGGCTTACGTCAAAATTTCCTATAAACAAGCAACCCAAATTTGATGGGTTGTTCAAACAGCACTGCAGCTCCTTAAATCAAATTAATCTCCATTCACACTATTCAAAATAAACCCTCACATTATTATTTAAACTAAACCCTCCTACATAAGTGTAACACGTTCCTCAAAATCCTCATACACCCCTCACCTTCACAAACTCTCATCCTCAGTTCTACTGTAACTGCTTTCTTTAATCACCTGCTTTCTTTAATCACCATTTCAGCAACCATCAGCTACGTTCTGCTTTGCTCCCGCAATTGATTGGTTTGTTCTCTCCAACGTTAAACAACCTACCGAGTACTAGGTAAATCAGTTAATGCACTAAAAAAAAAATTATCACACAATTACATGACCTAATTTGTCACTTCATAATATAATTCTTGTCACTTCATCATATAACTCATGGTTTCGTTTGAATTTTTTTCCTTCAGTAGCTTCGTGCTGCATTTACCACGAAATCTGCAAGACTTTTAGTTTTTCCGTAATTCAGACATCACGATCAGGGTATGTCTCTGATTTTCTTTCTCTTTTTTTTTGTAAGATACTTTTGTGGGGCAATCTCGTTGAAGTTAAGGGGAATCGATTGGTGAGCGTGAGAGAATCGATTGTTATTTGATGCCTTAATCCTTGCAACTCTTTAACACATGCCTCATTCATCCATGTAATTCGAGGTGGTATAACATGCTATGATATAACTCAACCCTTTACCTTGTTTACCTGGAAATGAAAAGGATTAAGAACTTGGGATGACCAGGATATAGTCACACTTTCATATGAATATGAAAATCAGTAAGAACTCGGGATAACCAGGCTATAGTTAGAACTTCATACGAATAAATCCTATTCTCAAAATCTAAAATGAACTATCAATAATCTAGTTAAACCATAAAACAAATGTACATATAACTAAGGAGAAGCATGAAATAATTAAACCTCGAGCGTGAAATAATTCAAAGGTAAACTTTATCTATTCCATATTATATAGGAACTTACGAGTTAAAATTCAAAAATGAGTATAGAGTTGGGAAAATGGGTCTGATTAAGTGTAATAATAGTGGGTTATAGTAGAAAAATGCATGTCTATAAGCTTGATAGAATGACGAAGAATAAACGTGAGTTTTGAGAAATACTAATAGTAAACGACTAAAAACAAGAAATCAAATTAAAGTATGTTGGGGGATGAAACAAACCAAAACTTGCAAGTGTGTTCGACGTATGACCGTATAGGAATTTCACTATGCTTCTTCCAAATGACTCTCTGGTTGAATTATTTCTTTTTTAATAGATCGATTATTTAGAAAAGAAGGAGGTCAAGGAGAAAGACAGGAAATAGAGTGAGTGTCCATGTTTGCCAGCTTTTGGAAATAGAGAGGAAATCTAGGTGTATGTTTAGTAACATTAAGGTTATGTTTAACAAAAGTGACAAACTCAAATTAGGAAAAATTGAAATAGCAAAAGTACTGACACTAGTTTAGTACTGATACTTCTAGCTTGGCTAAGAATACAAATTTCAGATCATGAGTAGCATTAATCAGATTACTTCCATTTCTGCTACTAACTATGAATAATTAAAAGTAATTGAAGTACATCATATCGTTTTGTTTTAAATCAGAGGGAACAGTTTGGCCATGGGTAAAAGGTACAATGGTACATAACACGCCTTTGAGCAAGCAAAATGTTCGAGTTTCGATTGATAATATCGTAGATGACAAGTCAACACTTCCAGTTCCATGGGATGAGAACTTACGGGTTGCGGAAGTTGTTGGAAGTTTTGCACAATGGCCTAAATCATTGGTTTTGATGGGAACTAGTGAGGTAACTAAGTAAAAGCCCTAAACTTTCATAAAATTAATTAATGAATCGTATCAAGAAAGATTAGACTGTTTAGAGTGTTATTAGGTATTATTTATGGGGTAATTTTTGAGTTATAGGCTTTCATGATGATAAATTTTATAACAATTCATAATGCATTTATTAAATTATAAATTTGTAAGTTGACCTTATTTTCTGACGTTATACAATTTTGATACTGAAATACGCAATAAAATTATAAAACTCACCATTAAATGTTTATTTGATATTTTGAATTGATTACAACTTATACACTTTGATCAGGTCTCTAAAGTTTCTTAAACTATAAGGAACATAGAAATTGGATATTTTATGATGAAGTTAATTATTTTATAATCAACTAAAGCTCCAGAATACCGTGAATTGTATGTTTGGATGAGTTCGATTATATGTTGTCAATGACAAAGTACATTCAATTTTTTCCTAGCAAATATTTTTATAAAATAACACATGATAAATGTCAGAATTTTTTATTGTAATTATAGGATCTGTCTAATGACGAGCTTGAGAAAAATGTAAGAACAAAAGACTCCAAGAAACGTAGTAATAAGGATTCACATATTGAGGCCATCAAGTCCTTAAACAAGGAAAAGGTAAATTTTAATAATGTACCACGACTTAGTTTCTATGTAATAACGAGAGCTTCGATACTAAAGTTTCTTCTTTTTTAGGCGAAACCTATGAAGATGTCTCAACCAAAAGTTGACATGTCTTTCAATAGTAATGGTCCAACGGTAAATATAAAAATTATCATTTATGCCTTTTTTTACATGTTTTTTGTTAACTTTTTGAACTTTATCACTATAAGTACAGGATAAGGAGAAAAAAGGACCATTAAGTGAGGATGAGATAAGTGAGTTAGGGGAACATTGTCAGAGGTTGGAAAGGAATATTTGCTCGGCTACGGTTGGAGGGTATTCTTATTTAGTTTAAAGATTAATAAGTCAGTGTACAAGTACGAAGAAGATGTTGAGTTGTGCATGCTTTTCGACGACATCAGGGAGATGCTTAGAAACTATTGTTTAAACATAACTATCCTTCAACTTTGGGGAAGGTATTATAATTATTTTATTTTTAATTGCATAACTATTTTTGGTGTTTATATTTGCTAACAATTTGATGTTATATTTAATATAGTTTCTTATTTGACTATGGCACACGGATGGAAGGGATACCAGAAGTTGGATTTTTGTGTCCTAATATTCTTTGCACTTATTCATGTTCCCCTCTTGACATGGAGGCGTACGTAGCGTATGCTTTGAAGGAACAAGAAAATAAGAAATATGTGATAGGTGCTTTCCATGAGGCGTGAGTATTTAATGATTTCGATTCGTTGTATATAATAATATAAGTCTGTTACTCTTATATGTTTCTGACACTTGTATAGGTACCATTGGATGCTAGTTGTGTTTGATCTTGGAGACAACCTCTTATACATTGTTTACTCGGCTCAAGCGCCAAAGAAAAAATACTCAATCAAACATTCGTTAATAGAGTAAGATTGCAAACTCAACCATCTTAATGTTACAATTTTAAATGAAAGTACGTGTTCGTAATTATATTTTAATATTTCTCAATTAAAGTGCATGGAAATCATACACTTGGAGGGCGGGGAGGTGTCATCCGTACAAAAAGAAAATACTTCAAGTCAAAATAATCGAGGTATGTACTAATAACTAGCTTACTCTTTTAACGTAAAATGTGGAATACACATATACAAAAAAAGAAAAGAAAAACTCATATGATTTAACATAATTAAGACTTTACTTGATAAATTGTAGTGTCCGCAACAACCATCTAGTTACGACTTACGAGTGTGGTTACTTTGTCATGAAATGGATGTTTGACATCAATCTACATCATTCAACCTCTGAAGATAGCTTTGAAAAGGTATTTTAAAAATTCATCTCTTTGTTTGAACTCTTATATTTATCATTTTTAGACATCATATTTACAATGATAAATATATTTATCATTCAACCTCTGAAGATAGCTTTGAAAAGGTATTTTAAAAATTCATCTCCTTGTTTGAACTCTTATATTTATCATTTTTAGACATCATATCATTGTCGTACTTGTTTATATTGTGTATTTCAGGATCAGCAATTACAACTAAAGAAATGAACGAGGTTCGGGAGCTTTGGGCTCTATATTGCAAAGATAATGTAATGATGTAGGTAGTGAACGATTGACTTGGATATTATAGTAGAGTTCTTATATAGAGAATTATACGATAAAAGATATTAATGTAAATAGTTGTGAATGAAGCACTGAATTTATGTTGTGGATGGTTGTATCAGGTTTTTGTTCTTAAATTTTAAGTTAATTATTCTGTTTGGATTGTTCATATGATGAGTAAAATGCTGCTGCATTTTGTATATAATTCGAACGAAACAAAATTTGGAGGTCTTGTACGTAAAACGTGCATTAGATATGTCAGTTTGACAGAACGCTATCGACTATAAGTGATGTCACTTTCATAAAATTGGCATTGGTTGTTAAGGGCATTCGATGCCAATGTAGTGAAAGTGGCATCGATGACAATCATATTTAAGTCAAATTGGCATCGATATAGATCAATGCTACTTTTGCAACAATGGCATCGGTTGAAATCGATGGCATCGGTACAGGCATCGGTACAGTGGCATCGATTTACAACCGATGCCAATTGCACATATTGGCATCAGTTGTAATCGATGCCACTTCTTGAATATTGGCATCAGTTTAAAATCGATGCCAATTTTGTTTGCCATTAGCATCGCCTTGATCGGCATCGATGGAAAAGCGATGCCAATGGCCATTTACAACTGACGCCATTCGCTTGAATTCTACTAGTGAAAACAATCATGAGGTGATTACTTGTCAATCTAGGCCAACATTTCACAAAACAAAAACATGTCGAAATTACTAAACAAATCAAATACTAAAATTTAAATATACACAAATACATGTAAAAACCGAGTTCATACACTAGGGAGGACCCCTAGAGGCTGCGCCAATGGCTATCATGTAACACCCCGTGTTTAACAAACGTTATTAAAGTTTTTAATCTATCGTTAAACAATCCTTAAAACAAGAAAAATATCTTACGAATAGTAAACCGTCGATTTGACAATTTAAAATAATTTTCCATCTTTCAATAAATAAGAATGATTTATCAAATTTTTAAAATAATATTTTGAGACCCAATTACGCGAAGACGTAAACGAACGACGGAACAACGCCCGTAAACGTGACATATAGGCTATTTAGACTAATTTTCAACTAAGTAATGATTACTTTTAAATTATTGTCCTTATTACTATTCATCGTCTGTTTTGCACATCGTAACACCATTTCTGTTCAAAAATAAATATTACGGGTTCAATTATTTTATTCCGTAAAATTTATATTTCAATTTTCGAGAAAAAGCGAGCTTATCTTAACCCGTGTTAAAATTCAATTATCGATATTCTCAAAACGTTTTTAGTTTTCTAGTTATAAAACAGTCGAGGTAATTATAATATAAATTCTCGGTAGCAAGTTTACGTAAAACGAAACGATTTTTGAGAGACCGGAAACTGACCCAATTGAACCCATGGAGGCAAAAACTCACGCATACCCATATTGATGGATGAGATATTTGGATACCTCCCTTATTTAATTCCTTTATATTATAACCGCATACTACCATCTTCCTTCTACTTACTTCAACTTCATTTATTCACTACCCTCTTAACTTTTCACTTACTTCACTCTTACTTCTTCATTTCTTTTACCACTAGTAACCAACTCTCATAAAAAAAAATATACAAACTATCTCTTACTCATAAGGAACAAAGTAGCTTGGTATTTTCTTTTCCTCTTCAAAAGAATCAAATAAGCATTTAACTATTCCATACTAATTTAAACTAACATACTTTCTACCTTATATTCTTCTAGTAAATTTACAAGCTAACATTTTTTTTACTTGTTTTGTTTTGGGCCGAAACATCCATAGAAGAAGGAGAAGACCTTCCGAACATCGACGATATTATCGATCCCGACAATCTTTAGTTCTTAATATCGTTATTAAATAGTAGCTAATAAGGTAACCAAGCTTTTCTTCTAACATTCTTTTTATATATAAGTATATTTATGTTACTAATATAGTAATATGCTTAGTTTAATATTTAGGCTTATTTTATGACTAACATAACTAAGTTATATATATAAAAATGTTAGATGATTAATTTTAATGTTTTTTATTTTGGTTATAAGACTTATAGTAAATTTGATTTAGAGGACGTAGAGTTATTACGGGACCGAAATTTACTTGTAGCGGACTTCGATTTAATTTTCGTTATGTAGTTTCGTTTATGACTAAAATAATGCCTTGACGAAAGTCTCACTATTAAATTTCTCATCACTTTAATTTTTGTTACATAAAAGAAAATGGATAAAAATGGTTAAAAGAACATATAAAGAATAACATTGATTTTTGTTGTTTTTAGTATCTCTTTATTTTTATTATTATTATTTATGTATTGTTTATTATTTGCACTATATTCCACTTTACTTTTGTTTTACATTCTTGCTAATTAATTACTTTGTGTATTATGGTTTTTGTTCATATTTTTATTTTAGTATTATTTGTACTTATTTATATTTTGTAACAATGTGTAAGTGGGTAACATACAAAAACATTTTGTTTTAATCACATTTTATTTCATTTTAAGAAGACGGAAACTTTAAAGGTTACATCGGATATACTAAATGAATTTATTTTACTTTGAAAATTTTACCCGACATTCATAAGTATTACAAGTAGTACCACGTCAAATTTCGTAAATTTTAGATAAGTAGAAATTTAATTATGAAATTTTCATTATTTAGGTTTTAAAGAATTACGTAAATTATTTTATCACTTTAAAAATTTGGAAACAAATATGGTAATTCTAATTACAGTTTAAAGTTATATCCTGAAAAATTTCATAATTTTTCATTGTGTTTTAGATCACCAAACGTAATTTACAAATATATTACTTAAAACCGAGTTTTGATAAAAATCTTGTTTACTAGTTTAAAACTTTGAAAAATATAAAATTATTAAAATATGACTTGTTAAATAAATTTTCAGAAACTATAAAATTTTAACAAATTTTTTTTATTTAACTTTAATTTTTAAATAAATTAAAGAAGTGTAAAATCGTTAACGAAAAATGTGTTTTATGAAACGTCAAGATCTGCAAAATCAATTAAGTATGACTTAATATATATTTTTACGAAACCTTAAGTCACAAATAGTATTTTATTATACCTTAGTCTATTTTAATAAAACCTTATTTAAAAGAATTCTAATTTAGAAATAAGTTTAAAATAAAGAAAACTTGTTTAAGGTTATTTTTAGAAATGGACAAATAGTATGACGACACATGTCATGTGACCCTGTTAAATTTTAAATCTATATTTTCTAAATTTAAATTTATAAATAAATGCAAAATATATATATAAGGACTCAACGAAATAAATAAACATTTATATCCAAAATAACGTATATAGAAATAATGTACCTTCTCAAATAAATTTTGTACGATATTTGGAATAAAATGTTTCAAGTGACAATTGAGTATTAAAGTATAACACTGTCACCTCGAAAGTAAGAATGTGGTAATTTGACTGTTTCAAATGAGTCCGACCAATTATTAAGGTCACCAAATAAAATATTACTTGATCACGGGTGACTTTTATATAAAGTTTACAATGCGAGTCTGGGGTCCGGATAGCTTGTGTTGGATACGTCATTGAGATGTCATCGACTGCACTTGTAATGAAAAGCAGACTCAGAGGCCGCGGTCAAAGAGTCGATCTAGTGTTTAAGGTAGTCGTCCTACGGCAGTGAGAGTTGCGGTTCAAGAGTCTGCGTAGGGTATGTGCGCATATATAGACAAGTACTTGATCAGTATTACTACCTAGGTAGCGGGGGCAGAACAGGATTCTGAAAACTGCGGGTACCCTCTTGTTGATGCAGAGAATGTAATCATCAGCTTTCATTCTACCCAGAGCCCCGTTTGAATAAACATATAATATAATTGAAGTCCGACCCAATTGAGTCTTATGGGTGAGATGTAAACCTCATAAGATCAGTTCGGTCTACGAGTTGGTAACACGGTTACTCTTATTGGTGAGATGCAAGTCAATAGGGTGTAGCGGTGGTACTAGGAACCACGACTCGTGTATTAATCTGTTTATGTGAAAACAAATCTTTTAAAAATCAAATGGCTGCCAACGTTCCATCTTTAAAAACTTTACCGTTTTTCATCACCTCACATGCTTGTTAACTGAATTAAGGGAAACTATTTGTTATGTGATATCCTTTAATATTTCTGTAAGCATGATATTTGTTAGTCACATGATTGTCTTATGTGTATAAAGTGATGTTAGAAGAACAGTTTGGTTGCTGTCCCGCTCAACGTCCACTGTTTTATTTTTTTTTGCAGGTCTAAGACGTTGGGGAATCGAGCGAGAGAGATTTAATAAAATGTTTTGTATAGAGCACAATCTATATTCTGTACTAAGTGAATCAAGACTATGTAATTAATAGTCGTTTATTGTAAGGATTCGTAACGATCCGGATTTATTTATACTCTGATATAATTTTAATTAAATGACTTAGATAATTTTCCGCATTATCTATTAATTCAAGTCATCGAAAATCTGGTTTGTTACATATCACAAGCTCACCAAGGCTGTCATCCAAACCTAGATCCTCTAGATCCAAAAAAGGAGACTCACTACCATCCATCCCCGACATCATATCTAGGGTAGAAGTCTCGGGAATTCTTCTGACCTCCTCGGTAGCACCCGTGACATGGCCTTCGGCCTCATTCTCCGTCTCCCTCTCCATCGCAACCCTTTGCCTAGCCCCGCCCTGTGCAGAGGTCTCGCCCTGAGACTGAGCCAACCGCTCCTTAAGTCGGGTAATCTCATCGTCCCGTGATTGTAGGAGTTGTTGCGCCTCAGTCGCCTTCGCCTCAAGCTCGGTCACTCGAGTCTCCAGCTGCCAAACCATATCAGGGGTATCCTGCAAATTTAACTCTTACTTTAGGAAAACGTACGAATAACCTAAAAAGTCAACCCTAGGTACACATACTCACCGATCGAGGCCCCGAAGTATCACGGGAGACCCTCGAGGCATAGGCCCGGAAGCAGTTGGCGGCCTGCCACAACCGCTGATGGCAAATTGACGAAACCTGAAAGGTGAAACTACATAAGTTAGTCAAATAAAACCTAACTCCTAGAACCCGAATCCAAAACAGAAACCAAAACCTACCCGGTATACCCGGTCACGCAGAACTCTATCCCAGCGTCCATCTCCTCGGCAGAACACGGGGGGAGAGGCTTAGTGAAAGCTATCCCGGTTGCATTCACCCTGAGCAGCGTCAAGGGGAAGTCTGGGGGCTGAATAGCATCAGTCGGGTCGGCCAGCTGAAGGGAAAGCAGGCCGGTCAGGGAACAAGCGAACACTAAGCCGTTGAACAAAACAAGCTTTAAAAATCAAAAGTCGAGTAATCACCACGAGGCGATGGCAAGCTAGTCGCTGACTGACATGAGATAAATACGAGGCACCAGGCACCAGAAGTGCACCGCCTCCTTGTCCATCCTATCGATAATTAAAAGATGTATTCAATAATATAAACCATAAGAGAACAAAAGGAAAAAGAACCACGTTCCAAAAGAGGAAACTTTCTATTTTAGGAAACTTCTATTTTTAGAAACTTACTAAAAATAGCATCATATGAAAATAGCAAAATATTAGTAAACGATATAGATTTATAAAACTAGTACTTTCGGCCTTAACGATATTAATTCTTAAAACGAGAACTTTTGCGTTAGTGAAATTATTGAAACGTCATACAAGTGTTTATAAAATGATTTAGAAATGTCTTAAACAATTTAAATACTACTAATTAGGGTGTTTCCAAAATCTACAAAACTAAAATTCCCAAATTATTATTAGTTTCGACAATACGATTATAAATAGGATTTTACGGCAAATGTCAAATAAAATCTTTTAACGTCTTTTATTTAATTAAACCATTGAATATATTTAGAATATGTGAAGGGATGATTTAACTCTTAAAGTTCAGATTTAAATACTTTCAAAATTGCTGGAAAAATAATTCTTTTAGGTAAGACGAAGAATTTTAACGATAAAGCACAATTTGTTCGAAAATCAATAATTATTAATTAAAGACTTTAATAAATAGTACAAAAATTACGTAAAATAGTTAAAACATAATTATGGACATTCTGTCCAATAATGAAATTTTCCAGAATCCTAAAACTCGGTTTTTAAAGCGTTTTCTCGTTAATCGTCTAATCTCGACAATAACGATTAAAAAAAATAGTAATTACCAAACGATTTAAATATTAATATCCAAAAATTATTATTAAACTTAAAAATCATGATTTTCCAGAATATAAATTTTTCAGATTTTTCCAAAATTCCAGATTCAACAAATTCCAATAAAACCGTCATTTAAACCCGTTTTCACAATTAACGATTTCATTAATAAACTTATCGTTCCTAACATTTTATTAAGGCACTGAAAATCATAAAAATCCATTGTAATATGAAATCATCAGAAACACATTTTTTTCCATATTTAAACCAAAGACCAGAATTCGAGAATTTAAACAATAAACACGGTTTTAACGATGAACGATGATTTAAAGTGATTAATTAATTCATCCACTTAACAATTCCAAAAAATTATGAAAAAAATCAGAAATTTCTATTTTCACCAGAAAGTTTCACCACGCCAAAAAAATAAAATATTCAGGTACTAGAACTAAAAATCGCTTTTAATCGTTTTTGTCCATAAACGGTAATAATTCAATAATCGATATTTAAAATATCATAAAAATCTTAAATTATTATAAATCATCAAAAATATCAATTTTACAGAATATAAACATATATTACATGTTTAGGCCGAATATTATGATTTTACAAATTAATATAACAATTTAATCGTTAATCTCGTAAAAGCGATAAAAATACCGAAACATGCAAATTTTCAACTTTTAAAAATTTTCCAGATTTGGTGACATACATATTTATTGTCAAAATAAAACATAAAAATATATACATGCAAATACACAATTAAAATCATGAAATACTGAGTAACATCGACGTTACCTCTACTCCAAGTCTGAATCGATTATATACTCGTCGGCCTCGGGATCGTCCACAAATCCTTCCAAACACGAAAATCATGGCAGAAAAATACCATGAGAAAACTAACAAAAATCAAGGTAAATAATGATCGAAAATGACGTTGATTATTACCTTAACGAAGGAATCGGAAAGAGGATTAATATGACGATAAAAACGATTCGATTGAGACTCGAAATGGAGCAAAAATCAGGCTGGAATAGGGGAGGGAGTACTCGGCCAAGAAGGAAAAAAAAGGATGATGAATATGTTGTAGTAATTTTTTTGTTAATGCACAAAATGAATGTAGAGTAGATTAAAGGAGAAGGAGGTTACTACACTTAAAGAGCATAAATGATAGTAAAATAGTTGAAGAATCCTAAGTGCATCTAGACAAATATGGCTAGCCAAAGGGATAAGAAGAGGAGTAGGAAGAGCTTGAGTAGTAAAGCCTCAATTCAATGAAAAGAAAAGTATCCTATGTTTACGGTTTAATGTGATAAAATGAAACGTATTAATAAAACATAGTTAAATTGTGACAAGAAGCTTTGTCGGTCCAAAATATAAGGAAAAGGTCTCAAATGATTTATAAGTTGATAAAAAGTATAATCGTAAAATAGTTAAAGGCATTTTAAAGCAACTCGAGTAAACCTCGCGTAAGAAAATAATTATTCGCGAAGCTTCGTAATAGAATCTTTAATGGCTAAATTTTCGTAAATAAAAATATTTACTACTTGAAAATATTATATAAATGTATTTACACATTTTTAGGAAAAAGAGTAACTTAAATCCAAGTTTTAAAACGTCAATTCAAAGAGAAATAGAATTCCTCGCGGAAAATTAATTAGTTTACGATGAAAATCGAATAAATAGGTTTAAAAGAATTAAAATCCTTTAAAATAAGAATAAATATCATTGGACTCGAAAATAAAAATAAAGCTTGGAAAAATAATGAAACATAAGGCCGAAATAGAGTTATGACGAAGTCATAGCGGAAAGGATAAAAGCGCTAAGAAAAATAGCGGGTGTTACAATCCTCCCCACTAAAAGAAAGTTTCGTCCTCGAAACTGAGAATAAGCAGAAAGGAATCTAGATTACCTCAGTCGAAAAGATGAGAATACTTATTTTGCATTAAAAAAAATTTGGTTTAAAAGAAAATTTTACAACTTTCAAAGTGATACAAAATCGTTGACAAATATTTATTCCAAGAGGAATTGAGCTAAGCTACCCGAAGTTTAAAACCTTCTAAATTAATGAAACCGTAAAGTAAAGTTATTTGATAAAATAACATTGTTGAATAACATTTGTAAACGAACTCGGAGGAGAATACCGAAAACACGTTCAAAACAAAACGTTTTGATTAAGAAACTCGACAATATTTTGTTTCAAGACAAAACAAAAATTATTTTTGAGAAAGCAAATTTTGTAGTTAGTAAAATTAAATCAGTCGTTAGACGCTTTTCAATGACAGGTTCAAAAGTCCACCAACAACAAAACGAAAACTGATTTCAAAATGTTATCAAAGTAATTATGAAAGTTTTCAAATATGTTATCAAACCTGAACATAAAATAATTTCGACAATGTTAAAACGTTTTGCATACTAATCCTATAGTAATTTAAGTATTTGAAAACTTGAAAGTCTTCATAAAACTCCGATCGCTTGAAAATAAAAAATTGAAACAATTTTGAAATAATTTTAAATAAATTATTAAGGCATTTTGAAATAGAAGTAAATATAAATATCAACCAAAGATAAAATAAAAGTGAAGTATAATTTTTTTTTTAAAATTATAATTCAAAAATTTTAAATTTCACGATATCCGAAAAGTTTAAGTTAGTCAACTTTATACAAAACGGGTAATTTCATAATTAGGAATTATAACTCAAAATGTTAAAATTCTACGTTAATCCATAGATTTTTTTTAAACTGGTCAAATTTTTTTATAAAATTTGGAGTTAAAAAAATTGATTAACGGGTAAATAGAACAAGGATAAATAAATTAAAAATAAGAGCTTTCAAAAGCGACAAAGGTTGAAGGGATTAGCAGCAGATGGGAGTAACAGAATTCAAGAGAAGCAGAAAGGAAGGCGGAGTTCAGAGTAAAAAAAAACTCGCAAGGATTATAGAAGCAATTAACCATCTCGAGATTCCTAGCACGACTCTCACAAACATGGGTTTCTAATTGGCCCATCAACTAACGCTAAGACCAATATCGGTACAGGGTGGTCCTACTTAATCTACAACCTCCAAATTTATCGACTGCCATAGCCTCCAAAATTAAGTCTTACATACTTATATATTCCTTCAATTAGTATGAAAAAGAATCCACAAATGATTTAGACTAATCCATTAATTAATATTCCAACGGTCATCAAAACATACCCAAACTCATAATCACTAAGGCTCATAAATTCAAAGCTCATAAGGTCTGAACTCGAGGTATACTTCAAATTTCTCGATTAAGGAACACTAAATAAAAATCCATTAATTAACAATGTTCGGACACGAAAACCTCAAAAGTGATCATCAACACATTCTTAACATCATCAATAGACAAAGGTTAGGAAAGTACGCCAAACCTTAAACACACTCAGCCTAACATGTAACGCCAGATACTCACATTTTCAAATACGTCATTCAGCTAAGGTTTCTGAGAATTCCATCAAATTTCATATCGTAACAGTGAAACCATAAAAATATTTATTAAGTCAACGAAGCCACAATCTCGGTGGTCTAAGGGTTCTGAACTATAAATCCATCAAGATGATTGATATTAAGTATTCCTCAAAACAACGCGATAAAGCCAACCTTTAATTGAGCAATATGTTTTCTTCTTCAAGGCTAATAATGATCTGCCCAAACTTAGGTCATTCAACTCTAAGGTTTGTAGGTTACAACCTTACATCAACGCTCTGCGATCTAATCCATAAGAAACAAGGTTTAATCTATGTCAACCAAAATTTACTAAACATTAATGAGGACCTGAAATGGTACCAAAACACTTAGGCTAACATCTTAATCAATGATTTATGATCCCAAAATTCCACGATTAGTCCATTAAGTCAACATTAGGTAGGAAACCCAAGTAATATTGTTATTTACACTTAACTAGGTTCTATGTTGGGTATTAGGAATCCATCAGACAGAATAAACTTTATTCTTACTACTCCAAAAGATATTCAACTCTAAGTACTCCAACATAATCAAAGTAATCTATAACCCAAGGTTTAGTGTCTAAAGTAACAACCTAGTTCCATTAATCAACTAATACCATTCAACTCAATCCTCAAAAATTTCTTACTTGCTTAGAAGATAGGGTAGACTCACAATCCTCAAATCAAGTAACAAGCCAAGGGTTTACTAAACCTCAAACATCTATACCCTTTCACGGGGTACACTAAGACAGAATTCGGTCTAACCAAAGAATCTCAAGAGAAAGATGGTAGAATAGAAGAATGGAGCAAGGATTCACCAAGCGAATGAAGGTGAGAATATAAAAGAGAAGAATTGGAAGAGCAGAGGGAGGAAGAAAAGAATCGATGATCCTAAATAACTATGATTTAAAACGAGAGAGAATCTTCGGGCCCCCAGAGTTCACGAGGGAACTAAATGGATTACTTCATCTTCTTGCAAAGGAACGAGCACGCAAGTCTTGGGTCGCTCGATCTGGATCGACTGCAACATCGTGGAACATGAATCTACTCTTGATCATCTAACCTGTAGCTTGAGCAAACTAAATCGGAGCTGAGAAGTCACCTTCGACATTTTTCTTGGAGCACCAAATTGTCCACTCGAGTCAACAGGCGTTGAGAGTTCTAAGCAGGTCTTGTCCCGATCTGGAGCAGCATCATGACAGCATCTTGTTCATTCGTCTTCCTCCAGACAAAAGCAACAAATATTCAATGCTAATCATTGAGTTACAAGAACATATAAACCTAACAGTTAAGTCCTTATTTTGTTTCTACCCATCTCTAATAATATTTTATTTACTGTTTAAATAATTTACTGGTATTTTCCCTAATTTCAGGTGTAAGCGTTGGGAACAGTGATGCTCTGATACCAACTGTAATTCCCTAGAAATTCTAACGCGATACAGTGGCGGAAACACTGTAGAGTCGGGATTAAAACACACTGTAACTATGTCTTAGTAAATTAAATTGGTAAAGTCAAACGTATGCCATACATAAAAATGGCTAAAATTTAAAACAATCCATAAAAAGGTTAAACAATCCATAAGACATAATTATTAAAAGGATCAAGCAGGATCCAAGACTGCTCGTTAGCCCACACCCACCGGAAACAAACACGTATACCTGCCATGTTAAAACATAACAGCCACAATCAGTGGGGAGCAACGTCAACGTTCTCCCAGCCGTATAACAGGATTTTGAAACTGTACTTACTACTATAGAAAAATAATAAAAATGGAAAATAGTAAAACATCATATTAAAATAAGTTTTCGGCACAAAACCAAAATATTAAAATGGGTTACCGAAGAAACATAAAAATATTTGCCAACCTGCAAACCAATTTATATCGATAATAAATAAAATAATCAAAATGGCGTTATGGATAGAATTAATGTAGAATCTAGACTTTCACTAGGACAATACTAAAATCTAGTTTCGAGAACTTAGTCAAAACAAATCAGACTTTGATCTCTAACTAGGCAACTCAACTATAACAGGACTGCGTGCAGCGAGGTCCTGGCTTAAGTAGTGCACACCCCTCCTGGATACAAACCATATCCAGTTCAACCCGACGAGACTTACACGATGCGATATCTAAGTTTAAGGTAAACATACACCCTCCTGAACTCAAACCATGCTCAGTTCAACGACCAATGTGTCTCAACATAGACACACCAGGTTTATAGTTGATGGCAAGACGTACAGCCCAGACTATATTACACTAAACCCACACTTTTTCTTATTCCATAACTCCAAAACAAGCCATATCGATAATTAAAAGACGTATTCAATAATATAAACCATAAGAGAACAAAAGAAAAAAGAACCACTTTCCAAAAGAGGAAACTTTCTATTTTAGGAAACTTCTGTTTTTAGAAACTTACTAAAAATAGCATCATATGAAAATAGCAAGATATTAGTAAACGATATAGATTTATAAAACTAGTACTTTCGGCCTTAACGATATTAATTCTTAAAACGAGAACTTTTGCGTTAGTGAAATTATTGAAACGTCATACAAGTGTTTATAAAATGATTTAGAAATGTCTTAAACATTTTAAATACTACTAATTAGGGTGTTTCCAAAATCTACAAAACTAAAATTCCCTAATTATTATTAGTTTCGACAATACGATTATAAATAGGATTTTACGGCAAATGTCAAATAAAATATTTTAACGTCTTTTATTTAATTAAACCATTGAATAAATTTAGAATATGTTAAGGGATGATTTAACTCTTAAAGTTCAGATTTAAATACTTTCAAAATTCCTGGAAAAATAATTATTTTTGGTAAGACGAAGAATTTTAACGATAAAGCACAATTTGTCCGAAAATCAATAATTATTAATTAAAGATTTTAATAAATAGTACAAAAATTACGTAAAATAGTTAAAACATAATTATGGACACTCTGTCCAAAAATGAAATTTTCCAGAATCCTAAAACTCGGTTTTTAAAGCGTTTTCTCGTTAATCGTCTAATCTCGACAATAACGATTAATAAAAATAGTAATTACCAAACGATTTAAATATTAATATCCAAAAGTTATTATTAAACTTAAAAATCATGATTTTTCAGAATATAAATTTTTCAGATTTTTCCAAAATTCCAGATTCAACAAATTCCAACAAAACCGTCATTTAAACCCGTTTTCACAATTAACGATTTCATTAATAAACTTATCGTTCCTAGCATTTTATCAAGGCACTAAAAATCATAAAAATACATTGTAATATTAAATCATCAGAAACACATTTTTTTCCAGATTTAAACCAAAGACCAGAATTCGAGAATTTAAACAATAAACACGGTTTTAACGATGAACGATGATTTAAAGTGATTAATTTATTCATCCACTTAACAATTCCGAAAAATTATGAAAAAAATCAGAAAATTCTATTTCACCATAAAGTGTAACCACGCCAAAAATCAGATTAAAATAAAATATTTAGGTACTAGAACTAAAAATCGCTTTTAATCGTTTTTGTCCGTAAACGGTAATAATTCAATAATTGATATTTAAAATATCAGAAAAATCTTAAATTATTATAAATCATCAAAATAATTATTAAGAGCCCAACCCAAACAGAAGATCTAAAAAAATATCCAACCCGGAGTCAAAAACTCTGGATCTCTTCGTTCCAGCTGACCCACTCGATCGAGTGTCAGCCCACTCGATCGAGTGGGGCTTCAACAGGCCCGTTTTACATCTTCTGTGGGCCACTCGATCGAGTCAGCAGGGGCACTCGATCGAGTCACCCTAGACGGGGGTGGGGGAGAATTCTTATAAATACCTCCCTTTGCATGCACACTTGGGACATCTTTTACAACCCTAATTTCCCCATCTTTACAACCCACATACACATGCAACCCTAGCATCTAGTATACCACCATAACCCGATCTACGTAACCTCGATACTCCCGTGCTCAAGCCACAATTAAACGAGTCCCGTCCGAGAATACGAAACATGTAGGTTGAGGGTGCAAAAATCCCGAGTTCTCTTCTCTTCTCCTCTTTCTCGCGTCGTCCTCGTCTCTTCTTCTCGTTTTTTTTTATCTTATTTTTTATTTTTTTCTTTTCGTATCTATTATCGCTACTATTACTAGTATTAAAGCATTAAAATACTCGCTAATTCGTGTCGAATACAAGGGATGACAGGATAAGGAAATCCGAATATACGAGGGTATTGCACCCGATGTTGACGGTCGCTTATCCCGACACCCCGAATATATTTGATTGTTGAAGCGAGTCAACGTCAACAAGATCGTCTTTTTTATTTTTGTCGCGTCGTTATCGTCATCATCATCAACATCGCATATTCATCGATTTTAAAACTATTTCGAATCAAAACACTTTTATTTAAGTTAAGTCGAAACCCGTTGATGCGGATCCGATATCACATAATCCGCAAGGATTCATTACGATGTCGAGATGCGGAGGGTTTACATTATTCTATATTCTTTGCAAACCGTTATTACCGTTACTAACATGTTTGCTCCCATCTTTGTCGATTTTATTTTCGTTATTTGTTTTATTGTACTAAAACGAATCTCGCTTTCTAAATATAACTTTGACTTTAGTATTAAGTGCATTAAATCGACATAGCAACCCATTCAATTATTCGCATGTTTAGTTAAAAAAATGTTTGCATATCATTCATCGTATTACTAACGCGTGTATTAAAACGTCATTCGATATCTTAGTAGAGGCCGCTAATGTGCGGGAGGGGTTGGGTGTTCTTTGTGAACTTCCTAACACGTACCCTCACCCCTTACTTAGAACCATGGTTTCCGGATATCCGAATCCATTGGCGCACGAGAGTCATTCAATACACGGTATCCGATAATGTCGGTATCGGTATCAAATGCAAAGGGACGAACCCAATAAACTCTGAGATCGGAATGGGCCGAATTTTGTACACGGCCCACTAAGATATAGAGTGGGTTCGAACGGGCCCGAACTCCCACAATGTTCGGTGGCGACTCTACTTCGATTTAAATTTCAATTTGACCCATCTCATATGGAGATCCATTCGCCTACCAAACCCGCACGTGGCCGCGTCGGGGTGTACCTATGTCATGTCCACAGATATCTGAAACCATTGGCACACGAGAGTCATTCAATACACGGTATCCGATAACGTCGGAATCGGTATCACAATGCAAAGGGACGAGCGCAATAAACTCTGACATCCGAATGGGCCATACTTTGTGCATGGCCCACTAAGATATAGAGTGGGTTCGAACGGGCCCGAACTCCCACAAAGTTCGGTGGCACTTTGATTTAAATTTCAATTTGATCCATCTCACATGAGATTCATTCGCCTCCCCAAACCCGCGCGTGGCAGGGTCGGGGTGGACCTATGTCATGCCCACAATTTGGCGACTCCGCTGGGGATTAACTGATGCGTGACTTACCATCGGCATCCTCAGGGTGAGACTCGAATAGAAATCGTTTGACTAGTACAATACGCGTTTTAGTTTTACGGTTCATGCATAACCATATTTTGTCCCGGGCCGGTACTGGTGACCGACGTCCCACTATACCGTGATATACTCCAACATGGATATGTTAAAGATGTTCATAGTCCATTCGTATGGGTTTCTCGGCATGTTCTAAGCTCAACTCGACTTAGGAAGTCCGTCCCGATTCTCGGATAGGCTATGTGCACTGGTATAGACCCTATATAGACCGACCGAGACTTAGTGTAGAGCATACATGGTGTCGTTATTATGCTTACGTGACTATGTGCTACTTGGTTTATAAGGTCGTTTTTCAAAAACCGTCATTTTCAAAAATTGCATCCTTTTCAAAATATCCAATTTCAAAACCCGGGAAGCATACCGAACTTAGGACTTATGATTTTACTCAAAATAGCCTATTTATAGCCGGAATGCTACTCATTTCAAAACTCAAAAATATTCTCGAACCTTCAAAATTGCGGCCCGATACACTTTTCCGATTTGAAAAAACATCGGGCCATCCACCGATTTTTTTTTTCCGAATTTTCTCAAAAAAAAAATCCCTTTTCAAAAACCTTCCTTTCCTTAGGACTTCCCGTATTTAGCAGTGTCGGGTCGTGTCATAAGTCGTCGTGGTCTTTAGCGTCGAAACTCTGTCGATTTTACATCACGAGTTTCCTCCCTATCTCAGTCCGCCTTATTTGACTAAGGCATGGCCCACCTACGTAGGACGTACTCCTACAAAGGACGGCCCGTCTACACATTCGAGTCCAAAGTCCGGGGAATATCTCACGTGAACCTTCCTTCGATCAGGACCAGGCCCACATAGTCGGATCCTAAGGGAGGCCAACCATTCACGAGTCACCCGTCTAAGTGTCTTGTCCTAGTCATTTCCTTTTTAGTCTTTCCTTTGCTCGGGAAGTACTTTTTATTCCAGGATTTGGGTTAGTTTCTGATTACGCGGTATTCTTACAGACAGGCCACTGGTAACCAGACGACAGAAAATGCAAGAAACCTTGGACCAACTGGCCGCCTCACTGGCTAAGATGGAGGCCCAACTCACGGCCATAAGGACCGACCAAACCACCCTTTTCCCCCGTTTGAGCGTCGTGGAGCATGGAACTCCTAAGAGTGGAGCTGAAGTTACTGGACTCATAGTTGAACTGGTCAGCGCTGTTCGCAAGATTGAGGAACAGGTCCATTTGTCAACAAGCAACTCGATCCATACGGAAAATGCTCGCTCCTATTCGCCTCTGAATGACGAGTTACCCGCCAACCTCAACCTTACGGGAATACCGATGTTTGAGGGTACTGAAGACCCGGTCCATCACATTCGGGCTTTCAAGGAATTCATGGCTGTCAAGGGGGTGAAATCCACCATGTTCAAGCACTTATTCTCTTCTTCCCTTGAGAAGCACCCGAAAGCCTGGTACTATAGGCTCGATTCCAAGAAGTACAAGACTTGGGATGATGTGGCAATTGAATTTACTCGGAATTACGCTGATAATATCGAGATCCAGACTACGATGCGTACTCTGGAGGTTATGGCCCAAGAGCCCAAATAAGGTTTCACTAAATACCTTCAAAGATGGAGGGCCGAGAGTGTGAAGTTGGTCGACAAGCCCAACGAGAAAGTCCTATTGGAGGCCTTTGTCAAGAACCTCCTCCCTTCCTACCGGGTCCATCTCCGGTATGCTGTCATACCCAACTTTGCCACTCTAACCGAATTGAGGACAACGATCGAGGACGACTTAAGGTTAGAGAGCCTTACTAAGGCCTCTACCAAGGGATATCAAGGGGCCAGTTCATCCATCAGCAAGCCCACACCTGCAGCTGCAACCCGCAGCATCTTCGACGAGGTTAATCTGCTGGATGCCTCGTCCAAAAATAATATTCCAACTCGGGTATTCACGGATATAGGGACTACCTTTACCTACGCCTTACAAAGGCTATCTTCAAAGGGCCTAATCCAACCGATAGGCCCAACTCCAGAAGTTCCGGTGGAGAAAAGATCCAAGAGCTACAATGTCCAGGCCTATTGCCAATATCATCGAGATAATGGGCACGATACCGAAAAATGCTGAAAATTGAAGCACCTGACCAAGATCTGATCGAGAGCGGGAAAATATTGTTGCCCGGGGACAAGTCGAGCAACAAAGAAAATCCGTTCAGTGCTCACGCCATTTTTACTGGGGAGGTAGTCGATAGTTCTCATCTCATTTCCCCTTTTATCCCACAAATTAACGGGATATGTTTCGACGATGAAGAAGATGTCTACCTAGCCAAAGGGGAAGTTGTCCCCATCACCATTGAAGAGGTTCGAAAAGCTAAGTCTAAGGGCTTAGCCACCAACCACCTCGCCACCACCGGACGTCCTACCCCAACTACCGTCACTGAACCTGCCAGGACGGAATCTATCTTCGAGGAACCAAGCAACGACACGGCATTGGTCAAGCATTTGAAGAGGGTTCGAGCTGATCTAACCATATGGCAACTTCTGGTCAGCTCACAAGAACATAGGGAAGCACTGGCTAAGGCTCTCGATCAAATAAAGGTCGACTCACAGGTTACCCCCGCTGAAATGGTAGCCACTATCATGCCCTATCTTAAGGGCAAGTCCAAAGAAGAAGACCCACTTATCATCTTCTCTGAGTCCGATCTTCCACCGTTCGGGGCCACTCATAACTTGGCCCTGTACATCACGGTCATTTGCCGAGGGAAGTACCTCCCGATGACCCTGATCGACGATGGATCCGCCGTGAATGTCCTTCCTTTAAGGACGGCCAAAGCCCTCGGTATCACCGAGGCCGACTACCACTACAACAAATTGCCACTTGCGCCATGAATTATGCCACGGTAATTTGTTATTCGTGGCTAATTTTTACCTAGCCACGGGAAAATTTTGATTCACTACCTGAGAAAAAAAATATGCCACGGGACAATTTTTCCGTGGCTAAAATTCATTTTTGCCACGAATTTTATTAAAGTCGTGGCAAATAATCACTCTTGCCACGAAAGTTGCCACACCCGTGGTAAAAATATATTTAGCCACGAATTTGTTCTGTGGTAAATATTTTTTAGCCACGATGTAATTAACTTCCATGGCGAAATTATTTTTTAATCACTGATGTAATAAACACATGTGGCTAATGTGGTTTTTCAAACATTAATAAATTGCTTTCAAGTTAAGCCAAATGTCAAATTTCTGTCTTAAAAAATTCAATAAAATTTAAAGTTATGGATTATAAGAAAGTAAATAAAAATATAAAACTATTTTATTAATCAAAAAAAAATTTATTCTTTTATTTAGTTTTAAAAAAATTGATTTTTTTGTAAAACAAAATACAAGTAAAGAAAACTTTGGTTGTCTAATTTGTTGATTTTTAACAAATCATAATTTTTGAAGTAATTGATTTCTCTAAATTCGACAATATGTTTAAATAAAATTATATAATCTTAGTATATATGACTTTTGAAAGACTGAATGACATTTAAATAGTGTAATATATGCTAGCTAATATGCGACGTACCTAGCATATCAAGTAAAAATAAATATGTGATTCATCATCCATCGTTGACATGTGTAATATTATTTGAGACTCTTTCAGTTTTACCACTTAATTAATTAATAATTTTTTTACATTTATTAAACCTCTTTTGAAGACAAAAAAACTTGAAAAGAAAGTGACAGAGCATGACTCATAACCGCAACTTTCGAGCGTTGTATTATTTTTTTCAAATTATTGATTTATTTTCTTACAATATTTTCAGTGTAAAAAAATTATTTTTTTAACTCGTATTTAAGAATTCTAATCGATCAATAAATTTTTTCATGGAATTAACTTTGACTGCGAAAATAATGATTTTTTTATAAATTAATTGTTTTCAAGTTGTTTGGTTTGGAAGAAAGATTAATTTTTTAAAAAGTCGTACCTATGTTAATCAGTGAAAATTATTTTCAAAAAAAGAGAGGTATAATTGATAAAAATAAATAATTAACAAATACGAAGTACATGTAATTCAAAAAAAAAATTAATTTATCGTCAACTGTCTAATTCAATAACTATTCTGTAATATTATTTGGAAGATATTTTAAAAAATGAATATAAAACAAAAATAATATAATGAAAAATAAAATTCGGGTAAAACTTAAAGTAAACAAGACAAAAATCTATAAGGATAAAAACCGATGAAATATAATTACGACCGATAGTTCAAAGTAAATCAAATATCTAATTAAGCCAATAACGAAAACAAAAAACATACCTAAAAAACTAGTAATGAAAGAACGTGAAAAATAGAAATTAAAATACAAATATCGATAAATTAATGAAATCATGAGTCCGAAAGTCAATTTTGAAACTTGATTTTTTATTTCCGGAACAATTTTTGTAATCATAAATAGTAAATCATTGAGGAAAAAGCAATTAATTACTCAAAAGTAAATGTAGTTTTTGGAAAAAAAAATCATTTTAAAGGAATTCAAACAATGATTATGTCAACAAAGTTCAAATTCATTTCTGGTAGCTGGCCATAAGAACTCCACAGTTAAGTGTGCTTGACTGAGAGTAGTGTTAAGATGGGCGACCTCCTGGGAAGGTTCTTCGATGCGTGCGACTGGTGAAATTAAATGATATTGAAATAACTCAGCTATAAAGCTTGTAACCGTTTCAGATGTGAATATTCTAGAAGTAGAGAATTCTTATGGTTATTATTTAATTTATTTATTATATATTTTCATCGGAATAAATGTTTCGTCACAAGCATGATTAGCCACGGGATAACTCGTAGCAAAAAGTTAATTCTAGCCACGGGAGACTCTGTGGCAATGAAATCAATATCTGCCACGGTTTTTTTTCCCGTGGCTATTTGTTTGCCACGGCCACTTGCGCCACGTATGGCTTTTCCGTGGCAAAGTACTTTAGCCACGAAAATTTAGCACTTCTGCCACAAATTCAGCCATGGCCAAAGTGCTCATTTGTAGTAGTGTACCTTCCTACCGCGCAGACTATCCAAGCTTTCGATGGAAGCCAAAAACCGGTTGCTGGGGCCGTTAAACTGACAATTATAACGGGCCCAATTGAGAAAGAGCTGGAACTTCAGGTGATTGATGTCACCTCGTCCTTCAATCTACTACTTGGACGGCCCTGGATTCATGCGGTCAAGGTCGTATCCTCTACCCTCCACAGAAAAGTCAAGATGCCCCTGCAAGACGGTATCATCACTTTGGAGGCAACTCCCATAATCGTGGCAAGCTGCAACGCCACGGGCCGGACCGACCCACGAGGATTTGATTTCGTGGAAATAATCGAAGAACAATATCTCTTTAGGCCCTACTTCACCACTAGCATCGACATGATGCTACAAAACTTGGGCTATCTACCGAGGGCTACTTCGAGACCATATCTTCCAGCTGGGAAGATCATCGAAGTTCTAAGCGACGGAGAATCGCGATCAGGTCTAGGGTATGCTGTGACCCCAGAAAACATGGTCCGGGCCGGTTTTCAGGAAGCCCAAAACAACATCAAGGGCACCTACTTGGGCCCTTATAGCCCGAAGCTAACCGACTACTTCGTCACTCCAGTATTTGGGGCTATTCAAGTGGACCTCTACAGACCCACCATCACATATTCCGAGACCAAAATGGCTCGGGAATGCAATTTCATCCCAGATGACATATTTGCCCTCGTCCAGACAGAATCCAAGGAGGGCGCCGACAATTCCGAGCCCGTGTTGGGGCTCCTATTCGGGGAAGACAAGGTCATCCCCGCTCCTAAAGAGGATCTGAGCAACCTAATCCTCCGCAGCAATCGGTTCGATCCAACGAAGCAGATTTCCGAAGTTGGCACGGACACCGGAAAAAAGGCCTGGAGGAAAACCATCAAGTGGACCGACAGCCAGGGTCGAGTCTACAAGCTGACCACCGGAGAAGGAGACATGCCGGATACCGAGTCCGACTCTGAGTCTGAGTCAGAGTCGGAGTCAACGTCGGAGTCTAGAGGGTCTGGTGCTAGAGTCCGGTCTGTAACCCCTATTCCTTTAGCCACTTCCACTGGAGTCTCGGGACGTGTCCCGAAAGCACTCCCTATCCCGCCTCTGACCAACGATCAGATGGCCGCTCTCTTCGAGTTGTTTTCAAAATTTACTATTAATAATAACGAAAGTCGTTCCGCTTATGATTTGTCTTATTTCCAAAATTCTTTAAATTTCAAAATTTTTACATGCAATGACATTGAGAAACCCGACGAACAGGTACCTCTGCCTCCGCATCTGATCGAGCAACTCGAACAAAGGGAATCCCGAGATCCGGTAATTGAGGAAACCGAGTCCATCAATGTGTGAACCACTTTAGAGCCCCAGATGCTTAAGTTGGGCCTATCTTTAGATCCCGAGGAGAGAAAACAATTCACGGACCTCCTCCAAGAATTCAAGGACGTCTTCGCATGGTCCTACAAGGATATGCCGGGGATAGATCGGGAAATAGCTGAGCACCGTATACCCATCAAAGATGGGTGTAAGCCGGTAAAACATAAGCTCCGAAGGATGAGGCCCGAATGGTTTCTCAAAGTGAAAGAAGAAGTCGACAAGCAATTCAAAGCGGGATTTATACAAGTGCCTGAATATCCAGACTGGGTTGCAAACATCGTGCCGGTACCTAAAAAGGACGGTAAGGTGCGGGTATGTGTAGACTTCTGGTACCTTAATAAGGCCAGCTCAAAAGACGATTTCCCGTTGCCACACATCGACATACTGGTGGATAACACGGCCGATCATGCCCTCTTATCATTTATGGACGGGTATGCCGGATACAATCAAATCAAGATGGTGGAAGAAGACATGAGTAAGACCACCTTCATTACACCTTGGGGTACTTACTGTTACACCGTTATGCCATTTGGTCTCATCAACGCCAGGGCCACTTATCAACGAACCAACGCCGGGGCCACTTATCAACGAACCGCCTCTACCTTATTACACGATATGATGCATAAGGAAGTGGAGGTTTATGTGGACGACATGATCGTCAAGTCCAAAGACCGAAGCGGGCACATCGCGGCCCTAAGGAAATTCTTCACCCGATTACGCAATTACAACAAGAGGCTAAACCCTCAAAAGTGCAGTTTCGGTGTACTATCGGGAAAATTACTGGGCCATATCGTTAGCCAACGCGGCATCGAGGTCGACCCAGCTAAAATCAAAGCCATCACCGAGATGCAGCCACCCAAGACCGAAAAAGAAATAAGGGGGTTTCTCGGGAAATCCAATACATCATCCGGTTCATTTCAAAGCTAATCATGGTATGTGAGCCCATTTTCAAGAAGCTGAAGATAGGAGAATGAACACTGTGGGACGATAAATGTCAAACAGCTTTTGATAAAATCAAGGAGATTCTGTCTGCACCGCCGGTATTAATGCCACCTCAACCCGGTTTGCCTTTGTCGCTATACCTAACAACGACCGAGACAGCCATGGGGGCTATGCTGGCCCAGACAGTCAATTTAGAAGAACGAGCTATTTACTACATCAGTAAGAAGTTTCTGGAATACGAGTGCAAGTACACTATGCTCGAAAAGACGTGCCTAGCTTTAGTTTAGGCCACTAAAAAGCTCCGACACTATATGCTTAGCCACGAGGTACATGTCTTATCCAAAATGGATCCTATCAAGTATTTGTTCAAGAAGCCCATCCTTAACGGCAGGATGTCCAGATGGACTTTGATGCTAGCAGAGTTTGACCACAAGTTCGTACCTTTAAAATCCATCAATGGCCGGGTAGTAGCAGAGTTCTTTGCCAATAGTCCGGTATCTGAAGAAGGACACACCGATACTTGGGCCTTTCCAGATGAAGACATATTCCATACTGACACCGAAACATGGGATTTGTATTTTGATGGGGCATCCAACTTCCGAGGGTTCAGAGTCGGGATTCTGCTAATATCACCAAAAGGGGAGCACACCCCGTTATCCATTAAATTGGATTTCGACGTGACTAACAACGCAGCCGAGTATGAAGCATGCATTCACGGGTTGCAAGCCGTCGTTGATTTAGGAGTAACGAACCTCCGGGTCCACGGTGACTCATCCCTAATCATCAATCAAGCCCTCCAAAAATGAAAAACTCGGAATGCCAATCTCGTGGCTTACCAAGCGCGAGTAAGGGTTCTCGAGAAACAATTCGTAAAGGTAGAATGCATCTATCTACCTCGGGAAGAAAACCAATTTGCGGATGCACTTTCCAAGTTAGCATCCTTATTGAATATCCCGGAGCATCTAACCAGCATGCCAATTTGCGTCGAAAGACGGTCCGAGCTGGCATATATCCACGCCATCCAGGACATCGAAATAACTGATCCAGAACCTTGGTATCAGACCGTTCTAACCTACTTGACGACGGGAGAATATCCTACGGGAACTGAAAACCGGGCCAAGAAAGCCCTTCGAAGATTGGCCACCCAATTTATTCGTACGGATGACGGACAATTATACAAAAAGACGGCACATGGCGCTCTCCTCCGATGTATCAACAAGATACAGGCCGAGAAAGTAATGGTTGATGTACATGATGGTGAAAACGGCCCGCATATGAACGCTCATATGCTAGCCCGAAAAATCATGAGACTCAGATACTATTGGAACAACATGGAAACCGACTGCCAGTTATATGTCAAACACTGCCACATTTGTCAGATCTTTGCCAACGTACAACATATGCCGTCATCCCTACTATACACCATGAAGTCACCATGGCCATTTTCGACGTGGGGCATTGATATAATTGGAAAGGCAAAACCTTCCGGGACGGGAGGTCACTGTTTTATTTTGGTAGCTATCGACTATTTCACCAAATGGGTCGAAGCCGAGTCATATCGGATCTTGAACGCCAAACATGTGGCCAAATTCATCCAAAATAAGATTATATGCTGATACGGGATCCCGCATGAATTCATCAGTGATCACGGGACCCACTTCCAAGCTGAAACCGTTGCTTTACTAGCAAAATTTAAAATCCAACGGCATACATCTTCGCCATACCGTCCCCAAACAAATGGGGCGGTAGAGGCTGCCAATAAAACAATTGTTACCATACTTAAAAAGATGGCTGAGAATTACTGGGACTGGCCCGATAAAATACCTTTTGCCCTTTGGGGGTATCGGACGTCAATTCGCACCGCGACCGAAGCAACTCCGTATTATTTGACATACGGAATGGAAGCGGTCCAACCGGTCGAGCTAGAAGTACCATCCCTCAGGATTTTACTTGAAAGCCAAGTGCCGGAAGCATATTGGGTCCAATCCTATATGATTCACTAGTTCTTTTGGACGAACGGCGGTCTCGGGCCCTCAACAATATTCAGATATACCAGAAGAGGATACAACGGGCTTTCAACAAAAGAGTTAGGCCCAGAAACATCAAAGAAGGGGATCTAGTTCTAAAATCGATCCGTGCATTATTACCAGTTGACCTAAGGGGAAAATTCAAACCCAATTGGGCTGGGCCATATTTAGTAAAGAAGGTCCTATCAGGAGAAGCGGTGATGCTGACAGACTTGGACGGGAACAAATTTGTCAACCCAACCAACTTGGACCAGTTGATGCGCTACTATCCTTGAACCCTATCTCAATGTCATTTGCAAAAAATTTATAAAAATTCGTCTTTTTTTTATAAATTTTCAAAAAATATAAGCAAGTCAATAAGTTAGGATTACTTATCCTAGCGTCGCACATCTCGAACTCACAGTCTTGATGTATTTCGAAAATTGCAAAAATCTATGTGTGAACTACGTTTGGTTTGATTCCGCTAATTGTGGATACGTAGGCAATCCCTCAAAAGGGTACAACCACTGCAATAACGAAAAGACGGAAACGGTATTCACTAATTTGTCTTTTATTAAAAACCCGATAAAATCGGGAATTTCAAAATTACATCACACAAAAAAAAAACGGCAAACACACAAAAAAACGGCATACCACAAAATAGTAAAAATACTTAAATAATAAAATTAAGGAGACTAGTATTTATGGCATTTTGCCTTTCCCTTTGTCCTTCGGGTCACGTGGAGCCCGATGTCGCCGGGGCGGGGGCGAGCGTTCCCGAATCACCAAGGGAACCTCCTTAGCTCGAACCTGTTTCTTCGACAACAGGTCTTCTGCCATTGTCACCGGTCCAAGTCGAGCTCGTACGTGCTCAGGTAACCTGTCTCGCAGGCCAAGTCGGTCCTGCACTGCCAGTCTTGGGCCAAGTCTCCTTTCTAAGTTGGTCTGGGGGCTCACTTTCCCCCGCGCACCTCCAGCACTGGACCCTGCAGCTTGAGTCCTGGTTTTCCCTCTCTGACCTGACATTAGACGGACTAAAGTACCCGGTGTGTCGCCTTCATCGAAGAAGCCTCTATTGTCTCTAACTTGCTCCCTCCTTAACAGGTCAAAAGCTTCATCAACCTTTAGAGCAGCTCGGGCCTTGGCAGAATCTGCTTTAGTCTATTTCGCATAGGATTCCGAAACCCAGATTGAATGAATAGATTTGGGAATGGGCCAAGTGTGCCGGGTATACCATCGTTGCATCCATGTGTCGCACATCACATCCGTCAGTTGGGTAGATTCACTCACAACCGCTTCGACCTCCGGGATTCTTTGGGACCAACCATACTGCCTTAGTATGCGGTCAGGGTAAAGATGAATTGTCTGCCTAAAGGACAAGATTACCTGATAGCGAGCCTTATCCCTCGGAGCCAAGCCCGTCCAAACATAAATGGGCCACCATGGCACTACCCATCGAATTAACGGACCGCTATGGAAAGATAACACTTTGTCCCAGTATTTCTAAGTAATCTCCCGAGAAAAATCCATAGCCCGTCTCCTTTTCATCACCTGATTAGGACGATATCAACTCGAGTCAAGGGGAGGATCTATGACTGACAGCCTCTCAAATAGCCAAATCTGGAAAAAGAAGCAAAAAATATGAGTTCTTGAGACAAAATAGGCGTCCGTCTAAGGGCACTCGATCGAGTGCCTAGGGGTCACTCGATCGAGTGCCTAGGGGTCACTCGATCGAGTGCCTAGGGGTCACTCGATCGAGTGCCTAGGGGTCACTCGATCGAGTGGCACCTCTGAAATCGAAACAAGAGGCTTTTATGAAGGCACTCGATCGAGTGCCCGCTGTACCAGAAAAATTTACGAAAAATTCAACAAATCAAAAAATTGAAAAATCGAAAAATCAGAAAAATCCGAAGCGATATACCTGCAATAAACGGGTACTCCCGGTCAGGCGAACCGACGAATCGCTCTTACGATTATCCAAGCCCTGGATAATCTCTCCCATGATCAGCCAAGTCGGACTGTGCTCCGTCTCCATCAGATCAACCACGGTAAAAAGACGAACGTCGCCCATGCACGACAACAAATCCGTGTGACCTTCAAAGATATAAACGTGGAGCATACAAAAGGAGAAACCCTTACGGCTGTGAATCAGTCTGACCCGGACGTCGTGCGGGTTCATAAATTTCTCGGCCAAATCAATCAGGGAAATAGTATCGTCTTCAGCTATTCGAGATACTTCATTGTGGGAAAGTCCTAAAAATTCCCGTAGTTTCCTCCTAGTGTCGTGGACCAAAAACGGGACGGCAGGACGAAGTATCGGATTCCATCCTCCCACAGCAGCAATCTCCTCGGATAAAGGACAGATTTCGCCCCGAGGAAAGGCAAAGACGTGATATGTGTCGTCCCAATAGAACAAACAAGCATCAAGAAAATAGCGGTCCACCTGCATCTGACGGAACGTATACAGCTGAGTAATACCTGCCTGGTTCAAAGCCACCTTATCCGTGTCCCTAAAGCGTCGGGACCATTCTTGCAGCATCGCGGTCAATTGCTCAATTCCCATGACTAAAATTCTTGAAAGGAATAAGTAGCTTTCTTTTTGAGGAAAAGAGAATTGTGAGGAAGTTGTGAAGAAAATAAAATAAGGGAGGGGTATTTATAACATCAAGCCCTACAACCCTCTTTCCATATCTTCTTTCCACAAAGTTTCCAAATTCTAGTGGGCTTAAACAAACAGGCCTTGTCTCAGATTCCTCAGTATTAGCACGGAAATTAGTCATCCCAAGCATTCCTAATTTTTATGGAGTCAAAATTTTCAAAAATTTCAAAAATTCAAAAAATTCAATTTTTATTCCCCAGTGCGAGTCGTGTTTTACCTACGTGTTGCATGCAAAACTTTATGTAACTTATACAGGTACGAAAATAGGCCCACATAGCTCACATATCTCCCCAGCGGAAAGCCCAAGGCGGCATTTTCCCGAAATAGCAAGGGATGGGCCCACATATAGGCGCACCTAGGACTTATACGACAAGTCCGATTCCCCACGGAGTTATCATCATCAACTCAGGTATGATTTCTATCTTATGGCTGGCGAGCCCTTCACGCAAGTCTAATGGACTATAAATAGCCCGACCGGAAGTCTACCAAGTCTTAATCCTCGACTGGCCTGGTAGCTACTCTGACTTTCGCCTTGTCCAAGCCTCAGTCAGAGTGAGGGCTCTGTAGACACCCACATTTGGCTGCTAGGTGTCTATAGCAGTTTCCAAAAAAACACCCGATGATGATCGGACGCAAACATGCTTGTACGCGCTCGGATATGGGCTCGAAACCGTTAGTTTCTGGCTTGGGCTTTTTATGGAGTACAAATCTCACAAAAATGACCTCAAATTCAGGCCCAGTGGGTCGTTTCCAGTCAAATAAGACCAATTTGGGTCAAAACCGACACCGGAAATAAAACCGCCTTGTAGCGACCGGGTCAAAACCCGGTCAAAGCCGTTTCCGAGACATAAAACAGCCATGCAAACATCAAGAGCCCAACCCAAACACAAGATCTACAAAAATATCCAACCCGGAGTCAAAAACTCTGGATCTCTTCGCTCCAGCTGACCCACTCAATCGTGTGTCAGCCCACACGATCGAGTGGGCCTTCAACAGGCCCGTTTTACATCTGCTCTGGGCCACTCGATTGAGTCAGCAGGGGCACTCAATCGAGTAACCCTAGACAGGGGTGGGGGAGAATTCTTATAAATACCTCCCTTTGCATGCACACTTGGGATATCTCTTACAACCCTAATTTCCCCATCTTTACAACCCACATACACATGCAACCCTAGCATCTAGTATACCACCATAACCCGATCTACGTAACCTCGATACTCCCGTGCTCAAGCCACAATTAAAGGAGTCGCGTCCGAGAATACGAAACATGTAGGTTGAGGGTGCAAAAATCTCGAGTTCTCTTCTCTTCTCCTCTTTCTCGCGTTGTCCTCGTCTCTTCTTCTCGTTTTTTTTTTTTTTTTTTTTTATTTTTTTTCTTTTCGTATCTATTATCGCTACTATTACTAGTATTAAAGCATTAAAATACTCGCTAATTCATGTCGAATACAAGGGATGACGGGATAAGGAAATCCGAATATACGAGGGTATTGCACCCGATGTTGACGGTCGCTTATCCCGACACCCCGAATATTTGATTGTTGAAGCGAGTCAACGTCAACAAGATCGTCTTTTTTATTTTTGTCGCGACGTTATCGTCATCATCATCAACATCGCATATTCATCGATTTTAAAACTATTTCGAATCAAAACACTTTTATTTAAGTTAAGTCGAAACCCGTTGATGCAGATCCGACATCACATAATCCGCAAGGATTCGTTACGATGTCGAGATGCGGAGGGAATCAAGTCCTTTTTAATTCAAGCAAATATAAAGCGTCGTTCTTTAGATTCGATACCAAGTCAATAGTTGGACGTCGTATGTAAACGAATTTGTCAACAAATTTAACTAATACGAATTCGTTGATGTTAAAGTAGTCGTCACATAATTTGAAAGAATTAATTACGACACTATAAATGCGGAGATAATTTATTTTGTATTAGTTCGATTTAAAACGACTTACAACATTTTTTTTAGATATTGCTCTAAGTATTCGATATTGATTCCATAATCAAATATCGGATATGACGACTATCAAATTCCGAATCGAGCACAAATCCTACAATATTTCTGCCCGATTTGACAAAATTAACAATTTACCAAAATTAAAAGGCAATCTTTAACAAATTGCGAACGAACCCTAGTTCGTACAGGGGGCACTCGATCGAGTGCCTAGCCCACTCGATCGAGTGGCTCCCCAAAAACCGAGGTAGAAGGTTGTTTGAGAACCACTCGGTCGAGTCTTGCAATGACTCGATCGAGTGGCTGCTCATTCGGTCGAATCTCTCCATCACTCGATCGAGTGGTATCTCAAAATCCGGGACAGAAACGTTTTCCGAGGTCCACTCGGTCGAGTCCCTCAATGACTCGATCGAGTGGCCTTTACTACGTCAAACCTGTGAGTCCTACAACGTCTTTCGAGTCTCGATTAAATTCTTTTTATGACTTCGGTCAACACGTGTCAAGTCAATCACGTGTCATACTACTTTTCAAAACCATACATCATGTCATTCTACATTATTCTATATCGTTATATATTGTTGCAAACCGTTATTATCATTATTATCGTTACTAACACGTTTGTTTCTATTTTGGCATTTTATTTCTGTTATTCGTTTTATTGTACTAAAATGAATCTCGCATGCTAAATACGACTTTGACGTTAATTTTAGATGCATTAAATCGACGTAGCAACTTATTCAAATATTCGCATGTTTAGTCAAAACGTTGTATGCATATCATCGCATCGTATTACTAACGCGCGTATTAATACATCAAACGATATCTTAGTAGAGGCCGCTAATGTGCGGGCGGGGTTGGGTGTTCTTTGTGAACTTCCCAACACGTACCCTAACCCCTTACTCAGAACCATGGTTTCCGGATATCCGAATCCATTGGCACAGAAGCGTCATTCAATACACGGTATCCGATAACATCGGAATCGATATCGCAATGCATAGGGACGAGCCCAATAAACTCTGACATCCGAATGGGCCATACTTTTTGCATGGCTCACTAAGATATAGAGTAGGTTTGAATTGGCCCGAACTCCCACAAAGTTCGGTGGCGACTCCACTTCGATTTAAATTTCAATTCGATCCGTCTCACATGAGATTCATTCGCCTCCCAAAACCCGCGCGTGGCCGCGTCGGGGTGGACCTATGTCATGTCCACAAGTTGGATTAGATAGAACCGTGAAGCGGGGACGCCTAATCCAACCCTAAACCCTTTTCCGTCCCATCTTATGTCATTACCTTTAACTTTGAACCACGCCTACGACAGGGTTCACTTATCTTCTCCTAGGGTTCTCTTTGATGTGTGATTAGTGAACTTGAATAAAGAAAAGGGTTTAGGGTTGGTTTCGATGGAACCACGAAGCGGGAAAGCCAAATCAAACAGTAAACCTTTTTTCGTCCCGTCTTATGCCATTACCCCTATCTTTGAACCACATCCACGACATGGTTCACTTATCCCCTCCTAGGGTTCAGTTTTATATGGGATTAGTGACCTTGAATTAGAAAAAGGGTTTAGGGTTGGATTAGGCCAAACTGCGAAGCGGGAATGCCTAATTCAAGCGTAAATCCTTTTCCGCCTCGTCTTATGCCATTACCCCTATCTTTGAATCAGGCCCACCACAAGTTTACTTTTATTCTTCTAGGGTTCAATTTGCTTTGGGATTAGTGACCTCGAATAAGGAAAAGGGTTTAGGGTTAGATTAGGCGGAACCATGAAGCAGGAAAGCCTAATCCAACCGTAAATCATTTTACGTTTGTCTTAGACCATTACCCCTATCCTTGAACCACGCCCACGACAGGGTTCACTTATCCACTCGTAGGGATCGGTTTTTAATGAAATTAGTGACCCTGAATAAGGAAAAGGGTTTATGGTTGGATTAAGCGGAGCTGCGAAGTGGGGACGCCTAATCCAATCTTAAATCCTTTTCCATCCTGTTTCATGAATAAGGAAAAAGGTTTAGAGTTGGATTAGGAGGAACCGCGAAGCGGGTAAACCTAATCCAACCCTAAATCCTTATTTCGTTCCGTTTTATGCCATTACCTCTATCCCTTAACCACACCCCCGACAGGGTTCACTTATCCCCTCCTAAAGTTCAGTTTTCTATGAGACTAGTGACCTTGAATGAGGAAAATGGTTTATGGTTGGAGTAAGCGGAACCGCGAAACGAAGACGCCTAATCCAACCCTAAACTGTTTGCCATCATGTTTCACGGATAAAGACAAAGGTTTACGGTTGGATTAGGCAGAACCGCATAGCGGGGGCCCACTCCAACCCTAAATCCTTTTTCGTCCCGTCTTACGCCATTACCCTTAACTTTGAACCACGCCCACGATATGGTTCACTTATCTTCTCCTAGGGTTCTGTTTGATGTGGAACTGGTGAACTTGAATAAAGAAAAGGGTTTAGGGTTGGATTAGGCGGAACCGCGAAGCGGGAAAGCCAAATCCAACCGTAAACCCTTTTCCGTCCCGCCTTATGCCATACCCCTATCTTTGAACCAAACCCACTACATGGTTATCTTATCCCCTCCTAGAGTTCAGTTTGCTATGGGATTGGTGACCTTGAAATAGAAAAAGGGTTTAGGGTTGGTTTAGGCGGAACCGCGAAGCGGGAATGCCTAATCCAACCGTAAACCCTTTTCCGTTCCGTCTTATGCAATTACCCCTATCTTTGAGCCACGCCCACAATAGGGTTCACTTATCTTCTCCTAGGGTTCTGTTTGCTGTGGGATTAGTGAACTTGAATAAAGAAAAGGGTTTAGGGTTGGATTAGACGGAACCGCGAAGCATGATAGCCAAATATGTAACAACCCAGATTTTCGATGACTTAAATTGATAGATAATGTGGAAGGTTATATAAGTCATTTAATTAAAATTATATCAGAGTGAAAATAAATCTGGACCGCTACGGATCCTTACAATAAACGACTATTAATTACATAGTCTTGGTTCACCAGTACAGAAAATAAATTATAATTTTATACTAAACATATTATGAAAATCTCTCGCTCGATTCCCAAACATCTTATACCTATAAAAAAAATAATTAGAGGCCGCTGAGCGGAACAAAAACCAAACCGGTCATCTAACATCACCTCATACAAATAAGACAATCTTATGAATAAGCAACAATATGCTTACAAAAATATTAAAGTATATCACTTAACAAATAGTTTCCTTTAATTCAGTTAACCAACATGTGAGGTGATGAAAACGGTAAAGTTTAGAAGATGGGACATTGGCAGCCATTTGATTTTAAATCATTTTTCATGAAAACAGATAAACACACGAGTCTTGGCTCCTAGTATCCCCGCTACATCCTATTGGCTTGCATCTCACCAATAGAAGTAACCGTGTTACCGACTCGTAGACCAAACCGATCTTATGAGGTTTACATCTCACCCATAAGTCTCAATTGGGCCTGAACTTCAATTATATTATACGTTTATTCAGACGGGGGTCTGGGCGAAATGAAAGCCGGTGATTACATTCTCTGCATCAACAAGAGGGAACCCGCAATTTTCAGAATCCTGTTCTGCCTCCGCTACCTAGGTGATAATACTGATCAAGTACTTGTCTATATATGCGCACATTCCCTACGCAGACTCTTGAACCGCAACTCTCACTGTCGTTGGACGACTACCTTATACACTAGGTCGATGACTCTTGGACCGCAACCTCCAAGTCTGCTTTTCATTACAAGTGCAGTCAAAACACCACGCATGGTAGAATGCAACACAAGCTATTCGTCCCAGACTCGCATCGTAAACTTTATATAAAAGTCGTCCGTGAACAAGTAGTATATTATTTGGTGACTTTTAATAATTAGTTGGACTCATTTGAAACAGTCAAATCCTCCAATACTTACTTTTAGTGTGACAAAATTGTACTTTAATCCTCAAGTGTCACCCGAAACAGTATATCCCGAATATAGTATAACATTATTTAAAAATAGGATTTTCTTTAAAAGAGGTTTTATAATAAAATAAAACTAAAGTATAATAAAATGTTATTTCAAAATTCAAATTTTATTTTAAAATTTAAGGTTTCTGTAAAATGTAAAAGTTTCTAAAAGAATATATAAATTAAGTCGTACTTAAAATTTAACGTGAAATCACTTTAATACTTATGAGTTTTTTTATAAACGTGAAATCACTTTAAGTAGACTGACAACTAACTACTATAAGGTAAATCAATAATAAAAAGGTCTAGGGTCTCAGGTTCACATTGAATGTCAATCGGGTCAGGGAGTCAATTAACAGGTCAATAATCGAACTGTCCAAGGTGTAGGTCCGGTTGGTACTACTACAAACTTTAGAACTAAACTTAACCTGCGGTCGCTAGAATTAAGCTAGTCTACCCAAAATGTCGTGACCTAATTAGTCCTTAACCTGGTCGGCGAAAAAGTCCTAATTGCGATACTAACTAATTAATCCTGGCCAATAGTTAATCAATCAGAATTAAAACAACATTTAGGCGACGGTTCATATAATCAGAGACAGGTCAATTTTCTATAACCCAATTAACACCCATCGATCCCCTTAAACCCTAGATAGAAATTAGCTACTCATGATGATTGTAATTAAACTAACAAAATATGAATTGCGATTAAACATGATGGATGCGAATTAAATTAAACTACGAGACTGAAATCAGATAACTATAAAAACTGAGAACGAATTAAGACGAAAATTAAACTAGAGAATTAAGACAAGAATTAAACTAGAGAACTGAAAATAAAATTAAAATTAAAGTAGTGATACCGAACAATTTGAGATCTGAAAAAGGAAGAACGGAATACGATGAATCTTGCGAAGAAAAACGGAAACGAATGTAGTCTTCTATGCTAAGCGAAACTAACGTAATGTGTGTAAGAATAGAATGAAAAGTGATGTCTGACAATCCTCCCCCAAATGATTTACAAGAAATCAGTTGGACTTACAAAACAGGCCCAAAATTCTAAATAAATAAAAATCCAATCTGCGGTCTGGGCGTAAAGCACTCGATCGAGTGCACTAGGGTACTCGATCGAGTGGAAGCGTGATCTCTCCAACTTGAGCACGGATATGAGGCACACGATCGAGTGCTTAGCACTACTCGATCGAGTGGGTGCTGCTGAGCTCGTTATTGAGCCTCTATTTGCTTCTCGCCTTTCCGTTTTCTTCCTCGTCCTTCGTCCTCGTCTCGGCTATCTGAGCTATTACTCCAAAAAAAGCTCAAAATTGAATCTAACCTGCAAAGTAGCACGAGAACCGACAGTATCGACTTTCTAATAGAAATCGACATTAATCAAATAAATAGCGAAGAATAAAAGCTCAAAAATAGGTATCGGGGGACTACAAAATACGATATAAAATATGTTGATCAAACTCCCCCAAACCAAACCTTTGCTTGTCCTCAAGCAAACAACTAATATATATAAACGAGGACAAGTGATGTGAAACACGACTAAGAGCTGAATTACAATCATTCTCCTAAAATCAACTAAAACCGACGAGAAAACACGTAATGCTCAAGAATGCAACGAGATCAATAATCATGCCATAATCAAACAACTGCCTGCCAAACTTTCAATCTTGCGAGACCAATAATGTCGGACTTCCTTACGGTTGTCGCTCGACACTCATAAGTACGGGTAAGTATATATGTGAAGATAGGAAAGAATAAAGACACTCACTCGACTTATGAAATATGCATGCAATCGAATATGAAATCAATCTCCCCAATTAAACACGTGTTCCACCAATCAGGACCATAGTACATGCCAAGGACTTACAAAGGGTGGCTTATATGTGAGGGAATAAAATGGATTGTGCCTAAAGCACGGATGGAAATGTGGGGCTAAGACCAGTAGTCGCAGCTACACAATAAAAACTATCCATCCAAAAACCTCAATTATGAATTCTGGCCACTAACTAGAAATAAAACTCAAAAGAGCATAAGAGGGAATTTTGTCATCCTCTTAATTATAATTCAATTCTAGTTACAAAATCTCGACCGTTTCCAGAAATATTATAAGAAGCATATATGTTTTTTCTTTTCTTTTTCTTGGAATTTTTCTTCTTTTTCTAATTCCATTTTTTTTCTTTTTCTTCCTTTCTTTCTTTTTCATGCTTCTATATTTTTTTCCAATTCAGACAAGGGGAAGGCGAATACAAAGTCACATAGCAGTATTACCCACTAAGATCCAAAAGATGCAAAAATCCAAATTATGACCGATTAGTGGAATAATTCTCAATTAAGTTCACTGCGACTGTCCTGGTAAGGTAGGCTGTTCTGGGTTGTAGCTAATTGATATAAATATCCTGAAAACTGGCTTACAACAGCTGAAACGAGCTAAACAGAGGAAAAATAACCTAAATCTACAGGGTAGTAAAAATGGGTCATTTTGGCTATGTGAAGCTCGTCAAAAACAGAAATGCCTTTCCTCATGTACCTCTTCCTTAAACCAAACACGTATTCAATATCAAGAGACAGACGTCAAATTTATGCAAATTTATGTTACACATCCCATAAGGAGAAACCACTCAATTCCTAAATATAAATGAGACCAGTTATGGATGTTACTGGTCTAGAAAGCTCTAAATCCTCAGAATTTATGTGGTTTGCCAACTGAATGGTCAAATTTACTCATTTGGCAATTAACGGTCCAATAGGCAATCATATCAAAATCATCTCATCTCAAGTATTACATGCATTCAGGTATGAATTTAGCTGTCAATTAGGAGAGGGCAGGTAAAACGCAATGTCATCATCGCCGTTTTGCATGTTCCACAACAGACACAAGACAGACACAAAGCACACAAAAATAAAATCTTTTTGGATTTTTTCTGATTTTTTCAATTTTTTTGGATTTTTAATTTTTTTGAAAGCACACAACAAAAAAATAAAAGCACACAAAAACACACAAATGCTCCCCCAAACCTAAATGTCACAGTGTCCTCAATGTGACTCTACAGCATATATGACAAACAAATCCACAGCCAATCCTAAGGACAACTCGACCTAAGGGGAAGAAAAAAATCGAAGAAAGCAATAAAAACAGAAATAAAAAGGAAAGAAAGTACCGTATATACAATGGTAGCTCCCCCAAACCGGCTAATCAGCCATCTCGTCGTCTCCACCGGTCCCAGATGGACCGGCTCCAGTATCGCCCTGGCCTAAGCCGCTAGTACCACCTTGCTGACCCGACCGTCGCAAGCCTCTCAACCACTGTGCTCGTAGGCCGCCATAGGTGTGCCCGTAGTCCGGACCCCAAGCAGCTGGATCAACCCCATAATCGTGGAAAATACCACTAGTAAATCCCGGACCTCTCCAGTAGGACGGGTGCTGAGGCGCCGAGATGCCTTGAGTAAGCATGTACTCGTGGATCTCGCGGTTGACGATGCTCTGATTAATCCCCTCGTGTACCCGTCTCTGGTGCTCATAAACTAGATCATACATAAACGGGTACGGGTACGGAAACTCGACACCCGGAGTCTAGAACGGGAAGGTCGGGGTGTGTGTGTGGCCCTGGGGGGCTCGGTCTCAACGGGTTCGGTCTCTAGACGAACCCTACGTCGAGGGGGTTGAACGCCCTCGCCGAAAATGAAGAGCTCCTCGGGAATGAGGTAGCGCAGTGGGTCGGGTGTGTTCTCACCCTCGGGAGTGGGTTGTAATGCAAGTAGTGGGGGTAGGATTGTCCCTTCGACAACTGGGATTTTCATCCAAACCTTGTCTCGGACGCGCCACAGAAAGTTCGGGGGAATGCCCCAAATACACTTCAAAGTGGAGAAGAGGTAGCTACGGTCTAGCAAAGGGACGCGGTCTGTGAGACTCTCAAAAGTGACTGCATCCCCAAAAACCCATAACATAGCGCTTTGCTAGCGCGGTGACAATGGCTCCACAACCGAGCGGTCCAGATCCACTGATCTGGTGCTCGATTCCGACACAGATCATACCCGGTGCACTAAACGTCTTCAGGGATCGCCTAAAGGGGTTTAGGTAGTATCCTAAAATCAACACCTCCAATGAGTGAAGTTTACTCATGTCGGAGCGTGGAAAAACCACATGACTCAAAATCCGCAAGAAGAGGCGGATAGTAGGGTGTGGGATGGCATTGAGTGCCATAGCGGTGATAGTTGCTCTACGACCCGAAAATAACTCAAAGTAGGGAGGTGCTTTCGAACTCTCGGGTATGTCTAGGATGTCTTCAGCCTGGTCAGAAGTAAGCCTTAGACACTCGGACAGGGTACTAAGGTAGATGGATTGCTCCTCATTGTTCAACCGAAAGGAAATCATGCTCTCTTGTCTATCAAATTCAAATGAACTTAAGAATTCTAAAGTGAGTACTCGGTAAGATAACTCACGTAGTGTCCATAAGCCACCGAATCCGGTCATGGACAAGAGGTGCAATAATTGCTCGTTCAAACCGAGCTCGATTGCGAATTGTGACGAGCAGCACCGGGTAGCCTCCATCGCCCTAGGTATCAAGGTAACTAAACGAGCTCTTTGGGCCTCGTCCCTGCATTCAATTTCTTCATATCCTGGCACAGGCTGAACAACCGGCTGCCTTGCATTCCTGTTCCTGTTGTTGTTTCGGGGCGGATTCCTTCTTCCTGCCATGACTATAGCATCATAACAAAACAGAATTATACAAGAATCCCACAAAAAACAAAACATCTCGGCCAAAATCAGACTCTATACACAAAAATCGATTTTTGAGCATAAAGTGGTGAAATCAACACAAAATCAAGCATGCAATGGGATTAGTATATAATTAAGGATGAATTTATACCATAAAAGCAAGAAAAGAAGTGAGAAAATCAAAAACCCGAAATTTACCTTGAGTAGCTCGAAAATTTCGAAACTGGGGGAAGAGGGGACGAAAAATTCACAAAATAACACCAAGGAACACAAATAGATACACCTAATTGCAAATTAGAAGCAAAAATCGTGAGTTTTGGTGAAGATTTGATGAATTGGGAGTGATTTGAGTGAATTGGGGGTTAGGGTTCTTAAGACTTGTGAGGGAAGAGGGGGGTTTTAATTCACAAACTGATTTGAAAATTAGAATAAGGAACAATTAAAAGAGGACGAAAAATTGATACTGAACCCGGTTCAGGGGCACTCGACAGAGTGCATGGGACACTAGATCGAGTGACCCCATGCAAACTGGACAGTGGCTTCTTCGTCAGGGCACTCGACCGAGTGCATGGGCCACTCGGTCGAGTGACCACTGCACCTGCTACTTCTCGCATTTTTTTTTCCTTTAAATTGCTTCAAAATCCTGAAATTAAATCAATTAAACCGTAAAATTCCCTCGTCCTTACTCGATAAATTATACTAACTCCCAATTAGAGCTACCAAGCTAAAAAAAATAAAAAAAAAATTGCGGAAAGGGAAATTACAAATATATACAAGTGATGCCGGGTTGCCTCCCGGTTAGCGCTGGTTTTTACGGTCCCGCTCGATCGGTTTACCTCATTTGGATTAGGTGGAATCGAGAGTGTCGTTGAGGTCCATGGCCTCTACAACACCGACGTACTCACCTTCGTGATAGAGCTTGAGGCGTTGACCGTTCATCTTGAATATTTCGCCTTTGTCGGTAGTGAGTGTAACCGACCCGAATTTATTTACTTCAGTCACCGTGAACGGTCCAGACCATCGGGATTTAAGTTTCCCGGGAAAGAGTCTAAGTCGGGAATTAAATAAAAGTACCTTATCGCCGACATGGAACTCTCGGGGAATAATGCGTTTATCATGCCATCTCGCGTTATCATAAGCATGGAGACGGAATTCATCTAGTTCGTTCAATTGCATGAGGCGCTTCTCTCCGGCTAGCTTCGGATCGAGATTGAGCTCCTTTAAGGCCCACATGTAATACCCGTGTTTATAGAGTGAGTCAAATTGAGTCAAGACGGTATAGGTCAACCGGAACCTTAGTTATATTTTATGTTCGGTCATTACGTAATACATCATTGTTTTAAAACCCGAGTCAAGTAATCTGACCCAAGCCCATTTAATACCGTGCGTGAGATTGATGATACGTAACCTACTTATGCCACATCTTGTTTTTTTATTTATTTAAACACCCTATCATCCTTACACCATTTTATTATCACGACACACTCAAAAAAAAAATAAAGAGAGAGAGAAGCAAACCGTCATAACCATCACACAGCAAACCGTCATAATCATCACACACAAACCGACAAAACATCACAAACACAAACCACCGCACGAAGAGAAGAAGCAAATGGATAAAACTTAGGAGTCGGATCGGACCGTCGATAGACTAGATTCGATCGTACCCGCATCTTAGGTATGCTACGTTGTTTCGTTTTTTTTGGTACCGTTAGCAAGTTTAATGTCGTAGTATCGGTAATAGCGTTTGATTATCGTATTAATATTATTGGTAGTCGTGTCATATAGTTGTTTATGTCGGGTTTGGTTGTAGAGTAGTCGGATCGATGGTTTCGGGTAATGCGTGTTGTCGTAGTTGTTTCTTTTTACTTTACTTAGTGGGATTGTTCTTGTCGAGATATCAACGGTCGTGGTTGGGCTGCCGAGCAGGAATCAAAATATTTGTTGGTGTCGGCGTAGGTTGGTTGAAGGAGTACGTAGTTGATGGAGCGTTGTAGTGTTGTTGTAGTTGTTTCAATAATATGTTGATGGCGTTGTAAATTGATGGCTTTGATGTAGTGGCCGTAATGTTACTGTAGTGTTGTGTGTAATAATAATAATAATAATAATAATAATAATAGTAGTAGTTGCTGTACGTAGTTGATTTTAATAATAATAATAATAATTATAATAATCATAATAATAATTTAATAATAACATCATGTGTTGGGCAGTGTATATGAACGGAGTAGTAAATTCTGTTTTAAGAATAATAAGAAGTCGTGATAGTCTAATTAGAATGCTATCGGTTTCATTTTATACATTAAATACGTTACTATCGATATTAATTTATGTATATAATATTTTATTAGGTTCGGACTTCGTAGAAATTCCGTGGTGAATAGTACTAACGGCGAGGTAGTAACCTGCAAATTAGGTAAGGTTATCCTTACTCAGTTTACGTTGTATGTTTGCATATTGTATGATATAATGGTATAATGATGACATTGAGATTGTATGATATAATGGTATAATGATGATGTTGAGATTGCGGTTGTGTACCGATTGAGAGAAACTAGCTAGGACTAGCTAGGCCCGGTTGATCTCGGGACCTTCCCTAATGTTTCCTCCTAGGAGAGCCTAGGAGGGGTGTGCACACTCGGACTGACGGGGCGTGACTGCGGTCGCGATAGTGATGATAAGAATGATGATATTGATGATACTAATATTGTTTAATGTTATCGTAAACTGATCTTGTGTGTGTATTTCTGATGTATCTGTGATGATCCACTTGACGGTTATGGTCATTTGGGGAGCAGGGATGTATTCAGGTGATTGATGGAGTGTGCTTTTGACTCGGGATGCTATTTACGGGATGGGCAGAGTGCGAAATCACAAGAGTTGTATAGACCCTTGATCGTTCGTATTCCATCTTATTTATTAAACTATCACGAATACTCTTTATTGTTTGGTTTGTAGACTAAATTTCTATAATCTATTATTAAGTTTTAACGTTTGGACACTCTAATATTGTGAGTAATGATGTCTGCTACCTCGGTTTACCGAGATGGTAACATTCGTATTTGTTTAGGATGACTTGTTAAGTCTCCTGAACAAATGAGGGTGTTACACCACATAGCCTTAAACTCGAGCTCCACGGGTAGATGGCAAGCTTTGCCATAAACAAGCCTATACGGGGATGTCCCGATAGGAGTCTTGAATGCGGTCCGGTAAGCCCAAAGAGAATCGTCGAGCTTCGAACTCCAATCTTTTCTCGAAGTATGGACAACTTTCTCGAGAATAGACTTGATCTCACGGTTCGAAATCTCGACTTGTCCACTAGTTTGTGGATGATAGGCTAGCCTGGTACGGTGGTGAACACCGTATTTCTTCAGTAGCTTAGTGAGTTGGCGTTCATGAAAATGTGAACCGCCATCACTAATAACAGCCCGTGGGACCCCAAAACGCGGGAATATTGTCTTCTTAAAGAGCCGGATCACCACGTTAGCATCGTTAGTAGGTGAAACGATGACTTCCACCCACTTAGAAACATAATCTACGGCGACCAAAATATACCGATTCCCAAAAGAAGAATGGAACGGTCCTTGATAATCTATACCCCAAACATCAAATAGTTCTACTTCAAGAATCCCGGTTTGAGGCATTTCGTGTCGCCGAGAAATATTTCCCGTTCGTTGGCATGCGTCGCAAGAACGGATAAAAGTGGTGGCATCTCTGAGAATAGTGGGCCAATAGAAACCCGATTGCATTACCTTCGCGAATGTCTTCGAAGGACCATGATGTCCACCATAAGGAGAGGAATGGCATCTAGTGAGGATAGAATGTACCTCACTCTCCGGAATACATCTCCTAAATAAGTCGTCTGCACCTTCTCGGAAAAGATATGGGTCGTCCCAGAAATAACGCTTCACATCATGTCCTTGGCCTCATTGGCCGTCCACTGACGACGACGTGGAGGGGAGCGTTCCCGAATCACCGAGGGAACCTCTTTAGCTCGGACTCGCTTCTTTGAGCTCGAGTCCTCAATCACTTCGATGGGCCCAAGTCGGGCCCTCACGGGCTCAAGAAGCCGGTCACGTGGGCCTAGTCGGTCTCTGACCGCCAGTCTTGGCCCAAGTCGTCTCTCCAAGTCAGTCTGGGGGCTTGACTGCCCCCGCGTACTGCTAGCACCAGCCTCCCTGGATCGAGTCTTAGTATGTGAGTTAAGACCCGATTCTAATCGGACTAAAGTAGCAGGAGTGTCTCCCTCGTCGAAGAAACCCCTGTTGTCCTTCGCCGTCTCCCGGCGAACCAGTTCGAAGGCCTCATGAACCTTCAAAGCTTTACGGGCCTCCTCGGACTCCTCGGAAGTCCATTTCTGGTAAGCACGTGAAACCCAAGCGGATTGGCAAGGGTTGGGTATGGTCCACACGGGACGGGTGAACCACCTCTGCAACCATGTGTCGCACATAGCGTCCGTCAATTGGAGCGAGAAGCTAATGATAGCCTCAATCTCAGGAATGCGCTGAGACGAACCGAACTGCCTCAGGAGGCGGTCCGGGTAAATGTGAACTGTCCAGTCAAGAGACAAAATCACCAAGTAGCGGGCTTGGTCTCTCTTGATCCCGTCAGTTTGGAGAGGAACCACCAGGCGACGGTACACCTAATTAAGGGACCGCCGTGAAACACCAGCTCCTCATTCCAGTAAGCTCGGTTTATATGGTGACTCGAGCTTATCCGTCGTCTCCTCGAGCTAATCTGGCTGCTCCGGTAATTGAGTATACTCGGAGGGGACTCTATGATCGACAGACGTTCAGAAAACCAAATCTGAAAAAGAATACACAAAATTCGTGAGCAATGGGGAGGTTCGCCAGAGCCCACTCGATCGAGTACGCCAGCTGACTCGATCGAATAAGCCCTCTAAAAATAGGCAGTAGCTCGTCGAAAATGTCACTCGATCGAGTAACAGGTCCACTCGATCGAGTGACCTACGTACATTAGAAAATTCGCGTGAAACGAAAAAAAAAAAAAATAGAGAGATGTATACCTGCAGAAGGCGAACACTCCCAGTCAGCTGTCGGTCCGGGTCAAGTCGCCTGGCATCAAGAGCCATAATAATCTCCCCGGTGGCTAGCCAAGCAGGGCTATGACCAGTCTCCATTTGGTCAACCACACCAATCAGCCTGATCTGACCCAAGCACGAGTCAGCCTCCATCATCTCTTCAAAAACATAACGGTGCAGCATGCAAAAGGCAAAGGCCCTACGCCTGTGAGTAGGGGTAGCCCTCACATCTTGATTGTTCATAAACTTGTCAGCCAGGTCAAAGAAGGAAACAGTATTTCCCCGCACCATTCGATTTGTCTCATTATGAGACAGACCCCAGAAATCCTTCAGCCCCTTTTGGGATCCGGGTAGAACGGAGGGATAGCAGGACGAGCGATAAGGCTCCAACCGCCTATAGCTGCGATCTCCTCAGGTAGAGGGCATATTTTCCTCGCGGGAACGCAAAAACGTGATGGGTAGTATCCTAAAACGTTAGGCAGGCGTCCAAAAAGTGTGAGTCAATTATCAGACATTGGAGAGGGAATAGACTGACGATTCCCATCTGAGTCAATTGTACCTTTTCCTCGTCCCGAAAATATTGGGACCAAGAAAAAAGCATTGCAGTCAGATGATCGATACCCATGGCAGACGTTTGAGTCTTCTTGAAAGTCGAAGAGATTTTGAGGAGAAGGCGGAGTTTATGATTTGGGATACAGTAAGTTGAAGCAGGGGTTCCTATATTTATAATAGGAAAACCTAACTGAACCCTAACTACCATGCCTCCTCAGCAAACATGGGCTATATGCGCGCGCAGACCTGATTGCAGTTCAGAACCTAGAATAGGAATCAAGTCGTCCCGAGCTTTCCTAAAAAAATTTCTAAAAAATAAAAATAATAAAAAAAATCTTTCAAAAAATTTTGCTTTTCAAAAAATCAATATTTTATTTCCCCATCATGAGTCGGTGTTTCGCCTATGTGTTACATGCAAGTTGTTATGTGTCAGCATACAGGTACACCCCAGACTTCAGAAGCAAGTCTCAGCGCAGCTCATTTACTCCCCACGGAGCTATCATCATCAGGACAGGTATGACCCTCTGCTTATGGCTGGCGAGCCCTTCACGCAAGTCTACTGGACTATAAACGACCCGACCGGAAGGCCGCCAGGTCGTAATCTGCGATTGGCCTGGTAGCTACTCTGACTTTCACCTTGTCCAAGCCTCAGTCAGAGTGGGGGCTCTGTAGACACTTGCATTTTGCCTGGTAGTGTCTATAGCAGTTCCCGAAAAAACACCCGATGATGATCGATCGTACGCAAACGTGACATAGTATACTCAAATATGGGCTCGGAATCAATAATATCCGACTTGGACATTTAGTGGAGTACAAATCTCTCAAAACCAACCTCAAATTCAGACCCAGTGGGTCGTTCCGAGTAAAATAAGACTAATTTGGGTCAAAACCGACACCGGAAATAACCGTCTTTTGGCGACCGGGTCAAAACCCGGTCAAAGACGAATCCGTCCTCAAAAACAGCCTGAAGAGCTACTAGAAACTTGCGCCCAAACACAATTTTCAAAAATCAAAAAAAGTCAAACACTTCCTAATTTGGCTCGCCAACCCTATCCACTCGATCGAGTGGATTGACCTCACTCGATCGAGTGGAGTCAAAAAACCCGGAACAGACCCATTTTCTAGGGCACTCAATCGAGTGCACTATGGCCACTCGATCGAGTGACCCTAGGTCGTGAGGTATTCTCTATAAATACCCCATCAAACCCTTCACATTTTCAGTTTTGAAAACACTAAGAACATCCTACATTTTCTACCCTAAGTCCGACACTACACTACACTACAACCTTTAGCAACCCTAATCAAAAACCGAGTCCTTGTCCCTCGAAAAACCGACAAATCCACCCATACACACACACACACCATAACTTTACATACATCCTCGATACTCCCGCGTTCCCGTCGCTATTACGAGTCCATTGCCGAGGCCTTACTAAGCGTGTATGTTGAGGGTGTCGTAAACCCCATTTCTATCTTTATCCTATCTCGATTTATATGTACATTTTTATACTTTACATTATAATTACGTTAGTATGCTAAAACTAACATTTAACTTTTGTTTACTAACATTTTTTTACTATTGTTTATTATCGTCATTAACAATTAATACCGTGTATATGTACATAATAGTACTAAAATTCGGATCTTAACACGTTTAACTATAATCACCGCACAAAGTCCGTTTAATCCCTTTACGAGTCATGACGGAGGTGGCACCCTTTCGAGGAGCGCTGCCCCAATGTACTCAAGGGCGTAACGAGATCGTGGTCATTCGTAGTTGAACGTGTAAGACTCCATTTCTAAGATTAGTGCGAAATCCGTTGATGCGAAAATGGACATCACATAATCCTTTAGGATTAGTATCGATGTCGTGACGCGGAGGGCTACAATTTCGTCACTAATCAAATTTTTCAATCCCATAATAACATATTTTCATAAATCCCGATGATGGTCTCACAATCGTATAGTACACGATTATGACACCGAGAACCGAGTTGAATTTCAATAATGCAATATTTTTATTCAACTCGGTCAACCATCGACTTTAAACAAATAAAAACAAAACGAGCCATGACTTGTACCGGGGGCACTCGACCGAGTCCAGGCCATGACTCGATCGAGTGGGTCCTGTAGCCTGAGAAAACCGAGAGCTTCAATGCATCATTCGAGCCTCGTCTTTTTTACGACTTTAGTCGTCACGTGCAAAATCAATCACGTGATCCTCTTTTTCAAAACTCATGCATATCACTTCACTTTAACGACTTTGATCGACCGTCTTTTATTATTAATCTTGTGTCGACGACCTTTTAGTCGTATCCGACACATGGTTAATCTAGACATTAGTTTCTCGAGGTGATAAGTCGGGACAAGGCATCGAGATTCAGGATCGGGCTAGCATCCCGCCTAGGTCCTATGTCTCCGTCCTTCGTTTAATACACAACATAATATGTATTTAATCCAAGTTCGTCCATCTATCTAACTTACGGTCTAGTTTGCATTTATTGTATACGGGTCCGTTTCTAGCTATGGTTTACCGCTTTTTTTAGTATATTCCATTTATTCTATTTTTATTATTGTTTGTAATTTTTGTATTGGCCGGGTTGTATTTCCGCCCGTGTATTTTGTACGTATTTGCGAGTTTTGTTTATTTTGATGCTTATCGCTTTATAAATGAACCTCGCATGCTAAACAACTCCGACAAAAATTTAGATGCATTAAATGACGTAGTTAACATGAAATTTGCATGCTTAGCCGAAAACGCTGTTTGCATATCATGTAGTCATTTTACTAGCGCGCGTACACGAACACGAACGATGTCTTAGTAGAGGCCGCTATGTGCGGGCGGGGTTGGGTGTCCTTAGTGGGCTTCCCAACACGTACCCTCACCCCTTACTCAGAACCTCGGTTTCCGGATGTCCGAAACCGTTGGCGCACGAGAGTCATTCTATACACGATAACCGGTGCATATGGTATCGGTATTGCAATGCAAAGGGACGAGCCCCATAAGCTCTGAAATCGAAATAGGCCATACTTTGTATACGGTCCATGACGACATAGAGTGGGCTCGAATGGGTCCGAATTCCCATAAATTCGGTGGCGACTCCAACTTTGACTTAAATTTTGAACCTGAGAACAATCTTACCACGAGATTCATTCGCCTACCCAAACCCGCGCGTGGCCGCGTCAGGGTGGACCTACGTCATGTCCACAGCATCGCATCATATTTGCATCATTTATTCAATTTGCAAATCGTTACTAACTCGTTTGTTTCTTGTCTTAGTATCTTATTTTTTGTTGTTTGTTTTATTATACTAAAACGGACCTCACATGCTAAATACAACTTCGAAATAGATTCAAAGATGCATTAAACGACGTAGATCAAACATAATTCACATGTTTAGTCTAAAATACTGTTTGCATATCATTTAACCAAATTACTAACGCGCGTATTTTAAAATCAAACGATATCTTAGTAGAGGCCGCTAATGTGCGGGCGGGGTTGGCTGTTCTTTGTGAACTTCCCAACACGTACCCTCATCCCTTACTCAGAACCGTAGTTTCCGGATGTCCGAAACCGTTGGCACATGAGAGTCATTCAATACACGATATCCGATAATGTCGGTATCGGTATCAAATGCAAAGGGACAAGCCCAATAAACTCCGACATCTGAATGGGCCATACTTTGTGCATGGCCCACTAAGATATAGAGTGGGTTCGAACGGGCCCGAACTCCGACAAAGTTCGGTGGCGAATCCACTTCAATTTAAATTTCAATTCGACCCATCTCATATGGAGATTCATTCGCCTCCCCAAACCCGCGCGTGGCCGCGTCGTGGTGGACCTATGTCATGTCAGTATAAGGACAAAGGTTTAGGGTTGTATTAGGTAGAACCACGAAGCGTGGACGCTTTATCCAACCCTAAACCTTTTTCAATCCCGTCTTATGCTATTACCCTCAACTTTGAACTACGCCCACGACAGGGTTCACTTATTTTATCCTACGGTTCTATTTGTTGTGGGCTCCGTGAACTTGAACAAAGAAAAGGGTTTATGGTTGGATTAGGCGAAATCGCGAAGCAGAAAAGCCAAATCCAACCTTAAACCATTTTCCGTCCCGTCTCACGACATTACCCTTACCTTTGACCCACACCCACGATATGGTTCACTTATCCCCTTCTAGGATTCAGTTTGATATGGGATTAGTGACCTTGAATTAGAAAAAGGGTTTAAGGTTGGATTAGGCAAAACCGCAAAGCGGGGAAGCCTAATCCAACCCCAAACCCTTTTCACTCGCGGCTTATGCCATTACCCTCAACTTTGAACCACGTCCATGACATGGTTCAATTACCTTCTCCTAGGGTTCTGTTTGCTGTGGGATTAGTGACCTCGAATAAAGAAAAGGGTTTAGGGTTGGATTAGGCGGAACCATGAAGCGGGAATGCCTAGTCCAACCGTAAATCATTTTTCGTTTGTCTTAGACCATTACCCCTATCATATACCAACGCCCACGAAAGGGTTCACTTAATCACTTCTATGGTTCAGTTTTCAATGAGATTAGTGACCTTGAAAATGGAAAAGGGTTTAAGGTTGGATTAGGTGGAGCTGCAAATTGGGGTGCCTAATCCAACTCTAAATCCTTTTACATCCTGTTTCATGAATAAGGAAAAAAAGTTAGAACTGGATTAGGAGAAACCTTGAAGCGGGTACACGCCTAATCCAACCCTAAACCCTTTTCTGTCCCGTCTTATGCCATTACCATTAACTTTGAACCACGCCCACGACAGGGTTCACTTATCTTCTCCTAGGGTTCTGTTTGTTGTGGGATTAGTGAAGTTGGATAAGGAAAAGGGTTTAGGGTTGGATTAGGTGGAACCGTGAAGCGGGAAAGCCTAATCCAATCGTAAACCCTTTTCCGTTTGTCTTATGCCATTACCTCTATCCCTGAACCATGCCCACAACAAGGTTGACTTATCCACTCCTAGGGTTCGATTTTAATTTTAATGAGATAAGTGAACTTGAATAAGGAAAAGGATTTAGGTTTGGATTAGGAGAGTTGCAAAGTGGGAACGCATAATTCAACCCGGAATCTTTTTCCATCCCATTTCACGAATAAGGAAAAAGGTTTAGAGTTAGGTTAGGAGGAACCGTGAAGCGTGTAGGCCTAATCCAACCCTAAACCTTTTACGTCTCGTCTTATGCCATTACCCCTATCCTTAAACCACACTCATGGCAGGGTTCACTTATCCTTTCCTAGAGTTCAGTTTTCTATGAGATTAATGACCTTGAATGAGGAAAATGGTTTAGGGTTGGAATAGGTGGAATCGCGAAGAGAAGACGCCTAATCCAACCCTATACCGTTTTCCATCTTGTTTCAAGGATAAGTACAAAGCTTTAGGTTTGGATTAGGTAGAACCGGGAAGCGAGGAGGCCTAATCCAACCCTAAACCCTTTTCCGTCCCATCTTATGCCATTACCCTCAACTTTGAACCACGCCCACGATAGGGTTCACTTATCTTCTCCTACGGTTATGTTTGTTGTGGGATTAGTGAACTTGAACAAAGAAAAGGGTTTATGGTTGGATTAGGCAGAATCGCGAAGTAGGAAAGCCAAATCCAACCTTAAACCCTTTTTCGTCCTGTCTTACGACATTACCCCTATCTTTGAACCACACCCACGACATGGTTCACTTATCCTCTCCTAGGATTCAGTTTGATATGGGATTAGTGAACTTGAATTAGAAAAAGGGTTTAAGGTTGGATTAGGCAGAACCACGAAGCGGGGAAGCCTAATCCAACTCTAAACCCTTTTCCGTCCCGGTTTATGCCATTACCCTCAACTTTGAACCACGCCCATGACAAGGTTCATTTACCTTCTCCTAGGGTTCTATTTGTTGTGGGATAGTGACCTCGAATAAGGAAAAGGGTTTAGGGTTGGATTAGGCGGAACCACAAAACGGATATGCCTAATCCATCTGTAAATCATTTTCCGTTTGTCTTAGACCATTACCCCCATCCTTTAACAACGCCCACGAAAGAGTTCACTTATCCACTTCTTTTTTTGGTAATAGGTAAGTATATTAATAAAAGAATTTACAATCTCATTTTACAATGTATGCCTCAAAAGGCTCATGATAAAATTACTATCTTTGACCCTTAACCTTTGATTACATTTACTCTTGCAATATTCAATAAAATCCTTAATTACTAATTCGAGTAGCCAGCTTCTCATGATGAATTAGCCGCCCTTGCACTCTAGCATTATTCCTTTGTGTCCAAATATGATAGGAAATAGATTTAATTAATCCATTCTTAGTAGCTCTCTGCAATTTGGACCCTTTCATTCTCTTCCTCCAGTCGTTTTGTATCTTTAATATTGAAAGAATAGGTATCTTCTTATTGACTGTAGTCAGTACCCTTTTACTATACTCACAGTCCTAGAAAAGATCCTGCAACGTCTCAGTAGTACCTCCACAAGATATGCATCTATCATCATCAGTCATTCCAGTATTCAAGTTCTGAATTCACATCCTCCTCAACCAATTGCAGTAAAGGTTGTTCTTTCGTGACTAGAACCTCTTTCTTGCCTTGTTTCGTAAACCAAGTTCCATCATCATTCCCTTCTTCATCCTTCAGGTTGACATTGTCTAGTCCAACAATATCTTCATCATCTTTATCCAATAATAGATCATCATCATCCTCGTCCTCAATCACGTAAGGAGGGATGCCCATGACGTCCTGCATGGACTTCTCTTTCAAAGGGACGTTCAAAGAAGGTTTATCACGTCCACATAAAATGCTTCCTTTAGGATCCTCATCTCTGCGCTTATTCTTCCTCAAAATAACGTTAGTTAATGCCGGTGAAGAGTTGGACGGAGACTTGGCCATGGTGTCGTAGTTATCCATATTGCCCTCACGTCGCTCTCTATTCTTCACTAGGTTTTTTTTTTCTTTTGACTTTTTCCAGTCACTTATCCACTTCTAAGGTTCAGTTTTCAATAAGATTAGTGACCTTGAAAATGGAAAAGGGTTTAGGGTTGAATTAGGTGGCCTGCAAATTGGGGACACCTAATCCAACCCCAAATCCTTTTACATCTTGTTTCATGAATAAGGAAAAAAAGTTAGAGATGGATTAGGAGAAACCGAGAAGCGGGTACGCCTAATCCAACCCTAAACCCTTTTCTGTCCCGTCTTATGCCATTACCATTAACTTTGAACCACGCCCACGACAGGGTTCACTTATCTTCTCCTAGGGTTTTGTTTGTTGTGGGATTAGTAAACTTGAATAAGGAAAAGGGTTTAATGTTGGATTAGGCGGAACCGCGATGCGGGAAAGCCTAATCCAATCGTAAACCCTTTTCCGTTCGTCTTATGCCATTGTCCTCTATCCTGGAACCATGCCCACGATAGGGTTCACTTATCCACTCCTAGGGTTCAGTTTTAAATGATGAGATTACTGAACTTGCTTAAGGAAAAGAGTTTAGGTTTGGATTAGGCGGAGCTGCGAAGTGGGGGCGCATAATCCAACCCTAAATACTTTTCCATCCCGTTTCATGAATAAGGAAAAAGGTTTGGAGTTGGGTTAGGAGAAGCCGCGAAGCGGGTACGCCTAATCCAACCCTAAACCTTTTCCGTCACGTCTTATGCCATTACACCTATCCTTGAACCACACCCATGGCAGGGTTAACTTATCCCTTCCTAGAGTACAGTTTTCTATGAGATTAGTGACCTTGAATGAGGAAAATGGTTTAGGGTTGGAATAGGCGGAACCGCGAAGCGAAAATGCCTAATCTAACACTATACCGTTTTACATCAGGTTTCAAGGATAAGGACAAATGTTTAGGGTTGGATTAGGCAGAACCGTGAAGCAAAGACGCCTAATCCAACCCTAAACCCTTTTTCGTCGCGTCTTATGCCATTACCCCCAACTTTGAACCACGCCCACGACAGGGGGCACTTATCTTCTCCTTGGGTTCAGTTTGCTGTGGGATTAGTGAACTTGAACAAAGAAAAGGGTTTAGGTTTGGATTAGGCGGAATCGCGAAGCGGGAAAGCTAAATCCAACCTTAAACCCTTTTTCGTCCCGTCTTACGTCATTACCCCTATCTTTGAACCACACCCACGGCATGGTTCACTTATCCCCTCCTACGGTTCAATTTGATATGGGATTAGCGACCTTGAATTATTAGAAAAAGGGTTTAGGGTTGGATTAAGCAGAACCGCGAAGCGCGGACGCCTAATCCAACTCTAATCCCTTTTCCGTCCCGTCTTATGCCATTAACCTCAACTTAGAACCACGCCCACGATAGGGTGCACTTATCTTCTCTTAGTGTTCTGTTTGCTGCAGGATTAGTGAACTTGAACAAAGAAAAGGGTTTAGGGTTGGATTAGGCGGAATCGCGAAGCGGGAAAGCCAAATCCAACCTTAGAACCATTTTCCGTCCCGTCTTACGCCATTACCCCTATCTTTGAACCACACCCACGACATGGTTCACTTATCCCCTCCTAGGGTTCAGTTTGATATGGGATTAGTGACGGGTTGGATTAGTCCAAACCGCGAAGCGGGGACGCCTAATCCAACCCTAAACTCTTTTCCGTCCCAGGTTATGCCATTACTCATAACATTGAACCACACCCATGACAGGGTTCACTTACCGTCTTCTAGGGTTCTATTTGCTGTGCGATTAGTGACCTCAAATAAGGAAAAAGTTTTAGGGTTGAATTAGGCGGAACTACGAAGCAGGAAAGCCTATTCCAATCGTAAACCTTTTTCCGTTCATCTTATGCCATTCCCCCTATCCTTGAACCATGCCCACGACAGGGTTCACATGTAATCCCCTAGAAATTCTAACGCAATACAGTGGCAGAAACACTGTAGATGTGGGATTAAAACACGCTGTAACTATGTCTTGATTTAATAAAATTGTAAGTCAATACACGAGCCATTAAATAAAAATGGCTAAAATAAAAGACAATCCATAAAAGGGTTTTAACAATCCATAGTTCCAAATTTATAAATCAGCGAAGCAGGATCCGTAACTACTCGCTAGTCCACCCGAAGGGAAACACATATACCTGCCATGTTAAATACATAACATACACAATCAGTGAGGAGCAACTACGGCGTTCTCCCAGCCATATTACAAGATTTTAAAACTGTAAATACTATTATATGAAAATTGTAACACCCCTGATTTTATAAATCAATATTTATTCATATTTTATCCTGTTTTCGATTAAACTCGTAATTCGTATAATTTATCACAAAACGAATTTATTTTTAATCATTTCGAACTCCTAAAATTTTATTTTATTTTTCTCGAAAGGTCTGGTTATATTTTATTTATGTTTCGATCTATTTATTCATTTAATTCTTATTTGATTTTATTTCGATGATTTGAATTCTAAATTCTTTCTACTTAATCTCAAATTTCTATATCAACTCGAAACTCGTCAAAACAATTATTATTCCTCGAGAAATTGATTTAATTCATTTTTGTCGTACATTCGTTAATTTTCTCTTGAAGCGTTATTTCAATCGTAAACGTTTTGGTTATTCTCAAGATTTACCCTATTTTTCCTTTCGGACTAAATAATTATTTTTCCTACTATATTTGAACTCCAATATTTAGTTTGGCCTCGATAAATATTTTATTTACGCATTACTATATTTGGCCGATTTATACTTTTTTCGAACTCGATCCTATTTCAGTTTTTACTCGAACCCGTCTTTTAGTCTTTTTTTAAGAAAAGAATAATTCATTAATAGAATGACAAACGACACTTACATTGAATACCTATAATCGCAAACCTAATGGAGTCTCGTTTCCTTTCTTCCCCCTTCCTTTTGTTTTATCTGCCGCTCACCCTCATTCTTTCATCTCCTTTGTTCTTCTTCACCCAGCAAGCAGCCTCCATCATCAATCTATTATCCGCCTTCTTCTTTCTTCTTCATTTTTTTCTGTCTGCCACCACCTTCTTTGCCCGCTACTTTTCCTGTTCATTGCCTTCAATCCGCTGTTTGGTGTGCGTGCTGCTGCTGCTACTGCTACTCGTCGCGCCGGTGTTGCCCTTTTCTAAGCCTGATTTCGTGAAGGTAGTTAGTCGTTCCTTCCTCTTTTCATCCCTATGCTGTTAGTCTTCTTCCTTTTCTGTCATCTGTTGTCGTCCTTCTGCTACTCTGTTTACTGCCCTACGTTTTGTCGATTCTATTGATGCCTCTGCTGCTTTTTGTTATGATCTTGCTATTGTTTTATGCTACTGATGCTATTGTGTTGCTAATGTCGATTTTTTGCAACTTTTGTTTCATTCTTGTTATCGTGTCGATTGCGTTGTTGTCGTTCTTTAAGGTTGCTGTTGCTGATGTTGTCTGCTGCCTCTTGTTGCTTTGTTCGTTTTCCTCGCTGCTCGATTTTCGTAGCTTGGTTCTGATTATTCGTGCCTACTGCTTTTAATCTCGTTTTGTCGATTCTATTGATGCCTCTGCTGCTTTTTGTTATGATCTTGCTATTGTTTTATGCTACTGATGCTATTGTGTTGCTAATGTCGATTTTTTGCAACTTTTGTTTCATTCTTGTTATCGTGTCGATTGCGTTGTTGTCGTTCTTTAAGGTTGCTGTTGCTGATGTTGTCTGCTGCCTCTTGTTGCTTTGTTCGTTTTCCTCGCTGCTCGATTTTCGTAGCTTGGTTCTGATTATTCGTGCCTACTGCTTTTAATCTCGTTTTTATCGTGTTTCCAGACCTGTCCTTCGTTCCCCTACTCTTAGAGTCTTGTTTCCTTTGTTTGATTCATCGGTTGCTGCAGTTGTTAATGTTGATGTTTGCTACTATTGTTATTATCGCTGCCGCAGCTATGTCGCGAATGTTGTTTTTGTTGTCATTTCAGTGATGTTCTTCTTATTCCTCCTCTATTTTCTCAGCCTCGTTACCGTCATGCTGCTGTTCTTGTGTGAACCTTGCTGCACCCATTTTGTGTGTTAGTTTCTTAGAAACTCACATCGTTTATGTTCTTAGGTCGACTTGATTAAGTTCAGTCTTTTAGTTTCTGTTTGACACATTAATTCCCTTTCCGTCCTGTGTCAAATACTCGTGTCTCTTTGTTTCCCCTTGTCTCAAGTCTGAGTATCGCTTTATTCCGACCCATTCGTATTTGTTCTAGCTTCCCTCCTTATTGTTTGGGTTTATCATGTTACCAGAATCCAACCCTTGTCTTATTCTTTTGTTCTGTCAACTCGATTTCTATGATAGAGCCAACTTAGAAGACAACCTATTCTACAACTTGGAGCTTAAAGATTTTGCTATTGATTTGAAGCTTGGATTGATGAAGAAGGACAAGTACGTGTTCGTTTTGGATATCGGCTTTAGGTAACTTTAGGACGTTACTCGGTATTATATTATATGATTAATGATGCGAACGCGGAAGCACGAACGAACAAGTAACGTGTCTTTTGGTGAAGGATAGGATCGAGGTTAATGTAACCTTGAATTTTTGATGTTTGTGACACGTTTCTTTATGAAGTAAAGCACTTCGTGTTGTTCGTTTATTGATGAATAAAATAAACGATAAATATAAAGGGATATTTAGCCCGTAGTTCGACCTTGAACCCGGAACTAATAGCCTAGAGTTTGGAGTACTAACCCTCTAAACGCTTCGAAGTACCTTCTCGAAGTTTGTAACACTATGATCACAAAGATCAAAATGCAACTCGGTTTTTATTTTGTCAATTCATCATTCATCTTCTTTCATTCAATAACTAGCGTGGCTTTAAATAGCCTTGGGATACTTGATATCCACTCGATATCTTGAGTGATATCTTTACCTAAAATAACTATGCTAGAATGGAAAGAAATACTCTAAACTAGCTATGGAATCACCACCATATATGGTGCATGATTTTCTCTTATTTTCTGACTACAATTATGTAGATTATGACAATCCACATCTACTAAAAAATAGAAACAATCAATCATAATTGTTAGTTAAGCAAATCCTTGCAAAATGATGTAAGATACTTGGTATATACTTGATTCCTTTGCCACCCAATTGAGATCACGAAATCTTCAAATTTTGGGCAGCAATTCATTGCATCTCCACTCCTCAGGCAACAATCCACTTGGTTTATTCATCATGTATGTGTACGTCTAACTAGATAGTTTAATGAATCTGGACGTGTTCGACTTGTCTGGTCCAAATCCACATTCTCACTTGGTTCAATTAAGTAGTAGTATGTAGTAAATATTTTACTTTCGGCTTTCTCATTTTTAGCTACGTATTATTTGCTTAAATTTTAATTTTAAATCGTGTGCCTTATAAATATTTTACAACTTTGGTATCGCTTTATAAACCGTTAGTAATTTTATTATTAATGATTGTTATAATATTTTGTTGGTTATCGTGACACTAGTAACTAAATTACATTGATTTTATAATTTCGTTATGTTTCATCAATTTATCATTTTAACTCAAATCGTATTTTAAATATAATAACCGAGATTTTTTTACTTGTTTAATAAATTAATTTTCGTTTTACGACTTATACTAATAAACAAGAAAATCGTTGTTTTATTTGAAATACATTTTCAGTCGAGACTATTTTCACTAATAATTTCTTATTTGTTTACGATTGACTATTTTTAGTAAAATCCGTATTAATTATTAATAAAAGATATTTGTTAAAAATAATTTGAAACCTTTGTAAATCTCATTTCATTTATAAAACTCATTGACTCAATTAATTTTGATATCATTTTCTTGAAACGTCTCTTTTCTAAAGTTTATCATTCTAACTCGATTCCCCTAAATATTTATAAAAGACGATCGATTAACTTATTATATCTGATTTATATTTTTTTAGTAACGAATTTAGAAATATATTAAGTTACGAGTACAACGATATTAATAGAACGTTTGTTTGCAAGAAATGCTATTTTGGTACATTTACATTATTTTAACAATTTACATACTTTCTATAAAAATATTTCTATTTTAAGTAAGTTTCCAAAATTAGTAACTTTCTATTTTTGAAAAGTTTCTCTTTTAATATAAAATGTTTATTTCTTTTATCTTCATATTATTTACAATGATTATCTCGTTTGAATATCGATAATGGTTTGGTTTGGAGTTATGGAATAAGGACAAGTATGAGATTTAGAGTAATATATTTTGGGGTTTACATTTTTGTCATCAACTATAAGGCTAGTGTATCTGGAATCGGTAGATTAGTTATTGAACCGGGTGACAGGTAACCCGGGAGTTGTGTACATTTTGACCTTAAGCTTAAGCCTCGCAGCAAGTCGCCGTCGTAAGTTGAACTGCGTGACAGGTAGTCCCAGGAGGGGTGTCCATTGTCTTAAACTAGGGTCATGCATTTATAAGTAGCCGTTCTATTATCGTTGAGTAGCCTAGTTAGAGATCGAGGTTTGATTTGTTTGAACTAAGTTCTCGAAGCTAGTTTTTAGTATTCTCTTAATGAAAGTCTAGCCTTTTACACTAATCATTTCCATAATGCCATTTTTGAATATTATTATCACTGATTGGTTTTAACTTGCAGGTTGGCAAATGCTTTATGTTTCGCCGAAAACATAATTTTTATTATATTATTTTGTTTTTTCCATTTTAATATATTTTGATATATTAATACTGTTATTATATATATATATATATATATATATATATATATAAATATATATATATATATATATATATATATATATATATATATATATGATATAATATGGCTAGGAGAACGTCTGAGTTACTCCCCACTGATGTGGCTGTTATGTTTATAACATGACAGATATTTGCCGCTGGGTTTTTGGTGTGAGCTAGCGAGTAACGTGGATCCTATTCTTTCTTCATTCATGTTATTTATGGATTTGTATAAACCCTTTTGGAGTATTTTATTTTAGCCCTTTTATAAAAAGTGGCATTTTTATTGACTGGTCATTTTTTTTTTTTTTTTTTGGTAAAAATTGAATTAAAGAATCAAGTATACATAATGTGTTTGACTCGCAGGTCACGCGTTACATAGCATTTTTATCGATCTAATTCCTATCTTTAGTAGTGAGATCAATACTATTACAGTTTTGAATTTTATGATTCATCTCATGTCTAATCCGAGTTACCACATACTCAGGTTATATCCTCGCTTTATTTCTCTCATGCCAAATGTTATATATTGCTGCGTTTATGATAGCATTCAACACCTATCTACGCATCTTCGATCCTTTTCTCTTCTGTCTCCACTCTTGCAGCCCCGTGCACGAGATATCCACGTCCAACCAGTCATTAATCAGTTGTATCACACGCTTACTGTACTCGCATTCACAAAAGAGAAGCGTTAATGTTTCATCTGCAGCTGCACAAATACAGCAGTCCGCATCTGAAATCAGCTGTAACCTGCGCATTTTATCTCTGGTATATAGCGCCTCAAGATGGAACATCCAACAGATCATTCGGTGTTTAGGCGTAGTCCATTTATTCCAGATAAAGCTCCACCAATTCACGACTTCTCCTTTCTCCCTGATCCACTCATAACCCTTCCTGATGGAATACCTCTTACCCACACCAGTCTGCCACTCATTGTCGATATATGTAGGTTTAAATAACTCTTTAACTTTACAAACCTTCTTCCAAGTCCACGTTGAGTCCGTACCAGGTTCGTATGCAAGCCAATCTTTTCCTTTGAGGTAGATTTGGTGTACCCATTTCACCCATAACGTATTCGCGTTGCTGTATATCCACCATACCATCTTGCCCAACGCCGCCTTGTTCCACACACTATCATCCTTTAAGCCCAATCATCCTTCTTTAATCGGCCTGCAAATTTTTTTTCCACGAAACCTTAGGCGCTCTCTTGTACTCTGTACCTCCATCCCACAAGAAATTCCGACATAGATTTTCAATATTCTTCATTACTCCTGAGGGAATCATGAATATCGAGGCCCAGTAGTTGTGCAAAGTCTTAAGAAAAACTTGAATCAATACTAAACGACCCGCGTAAGACAATTTTTTTGCACCAACCATTCTAATTCGCTCCATTATATTATAAAATAAGGGGCCTGCAGTCTTTGGCGTTCAACTTTAATTTGACGGTTTGATAGGCACACCTAAATACCTGAATGGTAGCTGACCCTCCACGCATCCTGAAATAGCTACCACGTCTTCCTTTATCTGCTCAGAAACTCTATTAAAATATACATTCGATTTCCCTGGACTCATTTCAAGACCAAAGGCCTAAGAGAACGTGGCATAGGTCCTGAGAAGGATCATGATCGATTTAATATCCCCTTTGCAAAATAAGAGTAAGTCATTAGCAAACATTACGCTACTCAGCTTCATCGGGCCACATAGTGGGTGGAATCTGAATTCACTACTATTCGTAGTATGAGTAAGTAGTCTGGTAAGGTACTCCATACAAATAGTAAAGAGTAGAGGGGATAGAGGATCCCCCTATCTTAATCCTCTCTTCCCTTAAAAGAAACCAAAGGAGCATCCATTCATGTTAAGCGAGAAAGAAGCAGAAGAGACACATTCCATAATCAAATCACTGAACTGAGGTGGGAAGTCCAGCGCAATCAGCATTTGGTCGAGAAAAGTCTGTTCCACGATGTCATAGGCCTTTTGAAAGTCAATTTTGAATATACACCGCGGAGATGCCGATTTTCGTCCATAAAGCTTGATGAGTTCCTGACAAATTAAGATGTTCTCCAGGATATTTTCGACCCTGAATAAATCCGCCTTGAGTTTTAGATATAATGTGAGGAAGAACCAAGGCCAACCTATTGCATAGCAATTTCTAAATACATTTATAGACCATGTTACAGTACACAATCGGATGGAATTGTTGTACTGAATCAGGTCAGGTCACTTTAGAGATGAGTGTCAAGGTAGTATTATTAATCTGTTTCAATAATTTTCCGTTCCTGAAGAACTCCAACACGGCCTCACACACATCATCACCAATCATTTCCGAAGTTGCCTTGAAGAACTTGCTAGAATATCCATCTGGCCCGGGTGCTTTATCATTAGGAATCGAAAAGAATACCTCTTTAATTTCCTCACGGGTCACTGATTTCATGAGCTGTTCCTGGTGATCAGCATTGCACACCAGCCCCTCCTGCACAATCCGCTTGCAAACCTTGGATGTCGGAGAATTATTCCCCAAGAGGTTCATATAAAACTTTAGAAAACTCTCCTGAATCGCAGCAGGATCAGTTTGCACGACACCCTGCATATCCTTTATCTGAGTCACATGATTCCTAGATCTCCTGACTCTTAGAACGCTGTGGAAGTATGCTGTATTTGTATCACCTTCTGCCATCCAATGCGCTTTCGCCTTCTGCTGCAAGTACGTAAATTGTACCTGTTCTAGCCTAACAAATTCCTTCAAAGCATTCCTTTCCTGAATAATAAGCTCAACATCATGAGGATTTTGAACAAGCTGTTCCTGAATCTATCGCAGAGCAACTTTAGCAACATCTGCACTTCTTTCTACATCAGAAAATCTATTGTAATGAATTTTCTTGAGATGAAATTTCAGAACTCTAAGACGATCACTACAAGAAAAATAGTCACCGGCGTCCACCTAGTGGGCACCGATAATGGACGCTATAAAGGGACGGGCGTCCACAAACAGACGTCAGAAAGCGGAAGCCACGACCGGTCGCCCATTTTCGAAACGGGCCTCCACTGTTGGACGCCAAGGGAATTGACGACCGACAATGGACGGCAGGATGGCGACCGACTGTGGACGCCAGGTGTCCCTGGGTGGCGTCCACAGTCGGACGCCATGTTCCTTGAGTTGGCGACCGACTGTGGACGCCACCCAGGGACACCTGGCGTCCATAGTCGGACGCCATTTCAGCTGCTCCTGGCGTCCGCCATGGCGCCCGTTATTGGACGCTATTTACGCTGCTGCATGACCGTAAACATGCGTTCAATGTTTAGCCAAAACCTGCAAAATAAACCACAACCACAACTCTCAACCAACCACAAATGTCGACTATCCACAATACCTCAACCACATTCAAGCTCAGTCAACCGAAAGATTTCATCTCTTGACTCATTTATGCTGAAAAAACTTATATAAAAAGATTTAACATACGGTTTGAAGGTACACAAGTCTAAACTAGTTCAAAGATACATAATCCGTATATACAGTTAAAACAACAACAACAAAAAACAATCAACTAACTGTGAAGCTAGCTGCAGCACCGGAGTTACCACCATCCCTGTTAAAGGGGTCTCTGTCGTCTGGAGGGGGTGAGGGAGGACGACCTTGGTTGCATTTCTGAAGCACGGCCTGAAACATGGCCATCTGTTCCTCAATTCTCTTGATGTGTTCTGCCTGGTCCTTCAGTTGTTGTTGCTGCGCTGTCAGCTGCTCCTTCTCCGGATCGGGCTGCTGAGATCCGGCCGGCGTGTACTCCATCTGTGTGGAGGTGCTCAGACGCGATGTGGGAGGTCTGAACTACATACCGTGTGCATTTCCCACACCGTACACACTTCCTTTCCTGTAACCCTTGACGACCTTGAACCAAGTCTCGTTTGGGTCGACTTCCTCAACATCAGGATCAGCCTCGAGTCTCTCCATCTCTTCTTGGTAGGCGTCCTGCGTACAGAAGAACGATTTCAATTTCAGTTATTATTAGATGAAATCATTGAATATAGTTATCCACCACCTACAGTCGATTTAGTACTCACCCAGGTCGCCTGATCCTTTTTCGACTTAAAGGTAGTCCCTTTTTCATCGGTCTGCCCATGCATGTCGAAAAATATTTCCGCCGCGGTTGGCTCCCTCCCGAGCTCAGCACGCAGCTATTAAATTAGTACGAAAGTTAGGCAAATATAAATTATGCAAACGTAGTTTACGATTATTCAAGGAAGAGTACGGTATTAATTAGTAGAAATCATACTCTCTCGACACGAGTGAAAGAAGACTGAGAACCCCGATGATGTGTCGGGTTCGCGCGGCCCTCACGGTCACAGTTTGCCAACTTGTTCCTTTGGGCAATTTCGGACCTCACCTTAAACTCTTTCTGATCGTGGTAGGCAATCCATCTCTCCAACGCCTCCCCTAAAATATGACGACCCAATATATTATTTAATACAGTGAAAGATGGAAGTTAGATTGTTTATTTGTTAAAATTGATTACCCAAAAAAAAATAACTAACACCTTTAAGGTCCTTCAACGGAGTCCCCCGCGTACGTCGTTTATTCATCACACAGGCGAAACGTCGTGTGCACGTTTCATTATACCGTTCCCAGACCCTTCCATCAAACTCTGAAGCCCAGCTGAACTTGAACTATACAGTCAAGACAGATTAATAAGTAGTATGAAAAATATGTACAAAGTCCAGATTATAAAATAAAAACTCGGGAGCAAAAACAATCCACGTACCTTGAATTGGTTGAACCACCACTCTCGTATCTCAGCCGGTACCTGAGACCAATTAGCATACCCTTGCCCTTTGTCGACCATGAAGCTGTTGGTACAGCCTTTGACGACCTCTTTGTGCAGAAACCTCCACCGAGTCGAGAAGACCATACATGTAGTCAATCATACAAAATGTAGTACAAAAATGAATATTTACAAAAGAATAATCAACATGTTAGATTATATTACCATGTGCCTGTTGGTTTGAGAACATACCGCCCCTCCTCGTCCTTCTCCAGCTCCTCATCTGGCCCCTGTTGCTGCTCCTCCTCCTCCTGCTCAGCGGTCTGCTCCGGTCCCGTTTCGGGGACCATCTCCTCGTCCTCCTGCTGAGTGGTGGACGTGTGAGCAGACCTACTACCCCCACCACGTCTCCTAGTCAATCTACCGCCTGCCATTATATTAACCTGCCAAAAAATTAAACAATGTTAACAACAATTAGCCATGTCATCAACAATTTCATTCTAACTTTATGCAAGTAAAATAGCCTACTATAGTAAACATCAAAATAACTTAACCATGTAAACATTTAAACATACAACAACTCTAGTAGTCACCGTCGCTGTCGTTATTTTCTTCAGCCTCATCCTCCTCAGTCTGATCCTCCTCCTTGGTCTCCTCGCCCCCAACTTGATCGTCCTCTGAATTCTCTTCATCGTGTCCGTCATCCTCCTCAAGGTTCTCCGGAACATCCCTGACCATGTACTCTCCTTGTCCATCATCATCGGCATCCTCAAAATCTTCCTCTGCCCCTTCATTCTGATCTTGTACGGAGAATATGTTCTCTTCAATAGAAGATAAGCGTGTACCGGTTGAAGCAACATCTTCCTAGAACAGAGAACTGTCTATTTGTCCCCGTGGTTTAGTCGTAAAGACTGCCCACCATTGACTTTGATTTCTGTCATTTTTCGTGTAAGGAGAAGGAGCAAAATAGACTTGCTTCGCCTGATGCGCGAGTATGAACGGATCGTACGTAGGATATTTCCTTGTGTGATTAACTTCCACAATCTTGTAACGTTCATGCACTCGGGTCCCGTTCACGGAGCTGTCTTTCCACTCACACTTGAATACCACAGCTCTATACCCTCGTTCTTTGCCAGCATAACACAACTCAAAAATATCCTCCAAAATACCATAGTACTCATCACCATCAAGAGATGACACACTCACACCAAAATTGCATCTAGCCTTGTTCTTCCCGTAGTTGAATGTGTGAAAATTGAACCCATTCACCGAGTACCGGTTCCAGGTTTTAACCACTCGCACTGGACCAAATGCCAAACTTCTAACCAAATCATCACGTATGTCTAAGGCGACTACGTGATCCTTGAGCCACTTCGGGAAATGTTCGTCGTGCTTACTCCAAACGTCATCAGGGTTCACGGAAGGGTTCGCAGCGACATATTCAGTTACAAATTGTTTCTCATAAGGCTCTAAGATCTCACAATTCGAGAGTAGGTAAAGGTGCGCTCGGTTGTACTCTTTCTCATCTAGAGTCCTAGAACCCTCAACGGATGAAGTTCCTTCATCATCCTTCTTTTGAAAAAACTCGGGTATAGTGGGGTCAATGGACACCGAATGTCCTAGGTTCAGGTTCTTGGTTTTTGTTTGCACATCTTTATCGAAGTAGAGGGAGCAGAAGTTTGCAATCTCTTCTGTCAAATATGCATTACAAATAGAACCTTCTACCCTAGCCTTGTTACCAATTTTCTTCTTCAAATGATTCAGGAACCTAAATAAACAAATTATATATTTTAATCAATACAAATTAGTTATTCTTATTTTTTTTTAAAATGAAGTTAGTAAAAGTTACGTACCTTTCAAATGGGTACATCCATCTATACTGGACAGGTCCTCCGACCTTAGCCTCGTAGGGCAAGTGGACAGGTAGATGCTCCATGGAATTAAAGAACGACGGTGGAAAGATCATCTCAAGTTTGCATAGTATCTGCGGAATTTGATCCTCGAGCCGAGACATGTCCTCAATTGATACTGTAGAGGAACACAAATCTCGGAAGAACTGAGATATCTCAGTTATAGAATTCCACACCGTCGGTGGCAGAAGGTGCTTTAGTGATACCGGAAGCAACCTCTCCATGAAAACGTGACAGTCGTGACTCTTTAACCCTTGAAGCTTCAGGTTCTTAAGATCAACACAACGTTTGAAGTCGGAGGCGTACCCATCAGGGAACTTCAACTTCTCTACCCACTCCAACAACGCCTTTCTCTGAGCCTTGTCAAGTGTGAACAAGGCTCTCGGTTTTGACCCATCCTTTTTTATGTGCAGTTGAGGACGGTGACAGAAATTCTTGACATCTTGCCGGGAGCCTGTAGTGTCACAACTCTTCCCCTCCACATCCATCACCATGTGAATCAACTGCTTGAAGAAGTTTTTCTCTATGTGCATCACATCTAAATTGTGACGAATTAATAAAGTCCTCCAATATGGTAGTTCGAAGAATATGCTACGTTTAAACCAACCAGTTTTCAACTTCTTGAGGTCTTTGAACTCCTGCTCGGTTCCGTCGACAGTAGACGGGTAATCAGAAATCAACTCCCATATTTCATCTCCTAGGAGTCGATCAGGTGCGTCGTCAAGCACCTCCTCACCCTTCTTGAACGCCTTCTTATTCTTTCTATATGGGTGACCTTCTGGTAGGAACTGCCGATGACAGTCAAACCAACTTATTTTACTAGAATTTGGAAGATAAAAAGCTTTGCTCTCACCCATACAACACGGACATGCTTTCTGACCCGCAGTAGACCACCCCGAGAGCATACCGTACGCGGGAAAGTCATTTATAGTCCACAACAGAGCTACTTTCCACTGAAAGTTTTGTCTCAGAGAGACATCATAAGTTTCCACCCCTACCTCACACAGTTGTTTCAATTCCTCAATAACAGGTTGCAAGTAAACATCCAAATGATTTTTCGGGTTTTTGGGTCCAGGCACAATAAGTGATAGGAAGATGAAAGGCTTCTTCATACACAACCAAGGAGGTAGGTTATAAGGTGTGATCATCACAGGCCAGCAAGAGTACGACTTACCAAATTGGCCGAAAGGTGCAAATCCATCAGTACACAACCCAAGCCTCACATTTCGGGGTTTTAACGCAAAGTGGGGATGTAGTCTATCGAAACGCTTCCACTCCTCACCGTCACTCGGATGACACATCTTCCCTGGTACCCTAATGTCCTCCTTGTGCCACCTCATTTGCTCAGCTATGGTTTTTGTGGCATACAATTTCTGAAGCCTAGGTGCAATAGGGAAGTACGTAAGCTGACCTATTGGGATTGGTTTCTTACCCCTGACACTACTTTTCCCTTTTCTACCTCTCAAAACAATATCCCCCTCAACCATCTTATACCTACCCTTACCACATCTCCTACATTCATCAAGCATCGCATCGTCCTTCCAAAATAGCATGCATCCATCTGGACAAGCATCAATCTTTTGATGCGGGAGTTGAAGTCCCTTCACAACCTTTTTGGTTGTGTAGAATGATCGGGTCATGATATTGTCATTTGGAATAACTCTCTCGAGCAAGGCAGCAATACCATCGACACAAGCAAAGGGCAGGTTGAACTCACATTTAAGGCTAACTACCATAGACGCGACTTCTAACAAAGTCACATCGCACCCTCCGTATAACGGTTTCTCCGAAGCTTCCAACATGTCAAAAAACGCCTTCGCTCGTGGGTTAGGCTCTTGTGGGTTAGGTGAGTCTTGTGGGTTGGGTGAGTCTCGTGGGCTAGGTGAGTCTCGTGGGTTAGGTGAGTTAAACAAGTTGCACTCCACAACATCAACTATCATACCTCTCAATCCCCTCTCATCTTGATGGTTTTCGATTCCCTCAGACTGAGATGACTCACCATGACAAATCCAATAATAGTAATCGGGTGAAAAACCACTATAGATGACATGTTCCTTCACTACGAGGACCTCAAGAAATTTTAGGTTCTTGCATTTAGTACACGGACACCTAACCTCCCCCCTCGATGCGTAGTCTACCGACTTTTTAGCGACCTCGACAAATGACTCAACACCCCTCAAAAATTTGACGGTAGGACATCTCTTCTTATCAAGTCTTCCCTCGTACATCCATTTCCGTTCAATTCTCTTCATTTTCTATGTTCAAAAAATATATATAACATATTAAAGTTTAATTTCCCTAATTTAATTTATAACTTACTAAACGAATATTTAATCACCATTTAACTTAAACTTCATTTCTCTAACTAAGTTTCATCAATTTAATCACTAATACGTCAAAGTAAACCCAAATGTCTTATTTATTTAGAATTGACCTTACAAAAATTTAGTAAACCCAATTTTTAATTTGCAAATGTCGTATTAATTTTTAATTGACCTTACAAAAATTAGTCACCGAATTTAATCACAATTTAATTCCAATTTACAAAAACCCTAGCTAATTTATCAATGCAATCCCAATTCAACCGAACAAAACACAACAATTCATGGCTTAGGTCACACAGAAACAGCTTAAACAGGTCAAAAAAGGGTCAAATTTTCGGATGCAGATATCTAAATTTCGAAAGCGCCGCTAACATTTATTTACAACCCCGATCAGGATAGAAGTGGTTTCGGGAAAATCCGGCATTATTACGACACCTTTTGGTCCGTCCTAAGTCACACAAAACCTCACGGAAGGCCCTAGAGGTCATTCTAGCTCAATACAACCAAATTGATCAAACCCTAGTCAAAATAGTGATGGGCAAAAATAATCTAACTAATCGAATTTGGAATAAACTAATCAACCTAATCGAACTTGGCCTAAACTAATCAACCTAATCGAAATTTAGACCTAAACGAAATTAACTAACAAACTATCAATAAATAACACTAACAATGAAGAATAAGAACTAATTATAATGAATAGAAACGTAGTAAACTAAGAAAATGTACCAAAATTAGGAATAAAGGATGAAAAGTGGGAGAGAAATGGTATTTGGGGTCGGCGAGCGTAAAGGGAGAGTGTAGAGAGATTTTTTTTTTAACAAGTGAAGGGGGAGAGGGGGGTGAGCGGCTATTTGACGCCACATTGAAGACGACGGGCGTCCACTATCGGACGCCACATGTGGACGCCATTTTGCTGAATATGGCGTCCGACAGTGGACGCCATTTGGGTTAAATGGCGTCCGCCTGTGGACGTCATTTGGGTTGAATTTCATCCTCCCCAACTACAGTCGGACGCCAAGTTTGACGTCCGACTGTGGATGCCCGTTTGACTTTTCGGACGCCATTTAGGCGTCCATATGCCCAGGACGCCAGTCAGGTGGACGCCCGGAACAGTTTTTCTTGTAGTGGATTGACTAGAATGTACATCTTTGTGCCATAACAATTAACGCCCCACTTATCCTTGACGATATCATTGAAATCAGGGTCCGAGACCCACATATTTTAGAATCTGAATGACTTCCTGCTCGCAATGTTAAATCCTGCTTTCCTCACTAAGCATGGACAATGATCAAACTTACCCTCAGGGAGAAAAGAAGCTATCATGTCAGGATACTGTCTACTCCAATCCTGATTAATAAGCAAACGATCTAGGCGGCTGTAGACTCTGTCCTCAGGAGCTTGTTTGTTATTCCAAGTATAAAAGGCTCCATCAGCAGGACTATCAATTACATCACAATTCATCAAGCAATTTTGAAAAGAAGCAGCTTTCTCAGGTTTGAATCCTCCCCCCAACCGTTCCCCGGGTGTAAGGACACAATTGAAGTCACCTCCCACAGCCCAAGGTCCAGAAATAGTAGCAGCAATATCAGCTAGTTTATCCTACAACACCTCTCTCTCTTGAATGCCATTAAACGCATACACAAAGGTCACATGAGCCTCCTTGTGAGAGATCGTATGCCGAACTTTCATGTGGATAAATTGTGGATTATATTCAATAAACTCCACCTGCACGTACTGATGATTCCAACCCACCCAAACACGTCCCTCTTGTGAGTATGAGAATTAGTTGACATACTCCAAGACAGGAAGTTCAAAAGGATATTCGACTGATTACTAGTCTTTATTTTAGTCTCAAGTAAACCAAAAAAATCTACCTTATTATGGAGAATAAAATTATTTACTGTACGTTGTTTATGCTCTTTATTCATTCCTCTAACATTCCAAAAGGCAAAGATCATGAAGACAAGAAGATTGGAGTACCCCCTCCTTGCTCATTCGGCTCCCCAGTTATGAATTCCTTTGAATGTCGGAGATCCTATCCGTGTCATTTCAGTACTGGAACCAGTGTCCCGTGATGGTGGAATCTGCACACCTGAAGACTGCATCATCCCACCACCTGACACAACTTGAACCTGAGTATTCTGATCCCCTTCCTTTTTGTCCTGCTTGACTTTATCCGCCTCCTTGACTTTTTGTCTCCAAACTTGAGTCCTAATCACTGGTTTGGAAAGTTGATCAGTCCTTCTTCTACATTATTTAACTTCATGCCCCATTTGCTGGCATTGACCACACTTGACCAGCTTTGATTCCCATTCAATAGGAGTGAATATTGAACCCTCTCAGGAAAGCTTTTATCAACCTGCACCTCCACTAGAATACGAGCATATCCCAATCTAGTCCTTTGTTGAGTGGCCTCATCTATCATCAGAACTTTACCCACCCTACTTGCAATTTTAGGGAGACTCAGCCCCCAAAATTTTAGAGGTAGGTGATGTAGTCGTATCCATGTCGGGACGACCTTCACATCTTCCTTTTCCAATTTCACATCCTGGCACAATTTCTTAACAATTACGGGTTTACTGTCAAACACGTAAAACCCCGCGTTCAAAACCTTGGTTTGCATCTCCAAATTTGCGAACCGAACAATGAACACACCATTAGGTAAGAAGGAAATCTTATCTTTGTTATGGTGTTTCCAAATTCTCTTCAAGTAGCCCACAAATATCGGCCATGGTGGGTTAGCCCCAAGTACATATCCATAAACTGTTGTATCCCAATACGAGAGTTCATCCTTAACATCATCATCAGTTAATTGCAGGATGTCATCATGAAACTCCTCCTCTCGTATCTTTTTCCCTTGACGAACATACCAGTCACCATGTTGATCCTGCAAATCTCCTTCGCCTCGAGATTCCTCAATTTCCTCTTTCATGTTTTCCCCATCATCATCATGAAAATCATACGCCGGAATACCATTGATTTTCTGTAAACTATCGTGTTTTTTAGCCTCCTCAATGTTGGGTTTACGTAGACCACGGTCTACGGTATCATGTTTCTTCCGTTCCTTACTCGTCATGCCTTTCCTCTGCGTAATGTTACGTAAACTTGCAGGAGATGAATCCATAGCCAGCGTGCACAGGGTTCACCGTCAAGAATCACGTAGCCGATGTTCAGATCGCCATGTCGAGTTCGCTCTCTAGGGTTTTTTATTTATTTTACTGGTCGTTCTTTTTTAAAATATAGAACATCAGTGTGTTTTAATCCCAAATCTACAGTGATTCCGCCACTGTATTGCGTTAGAATTTCTAGGGGATTATAAAAATAGTAAAAACGGAAGACATTGAAACATCATAATAAAAATAAGCTTTCAGTGAAAAACTTCACGAATCAAAATAATATAATAAAAAAGAGTTTTCCAAAGAAATATAAAACATTTTACCAATCTGCAATTTCATCGATAATAATAAAATGTTCGAAATGACGTTATAGTCTTTCACTAGGAGAATAATAAAACTAGCTTCGGGAACTCAGACACCAACTTCACACGCAGGGAAGATACAAAGTCTCTATCTAGGCAACTCAACCATAATAGGACGACGACTTATCAATGCGAGGTCTTAGCTTAAGTAATATACACCCCTCAGGGACACCAAATGTATCCAGCTCAACTGACGGCCACTAACACGATGCGATATCTAGCTTAATGGCACAATGCACATATATATACTCTTGGACACCAAATGTATCCAGTTCAACAACCAATGCATCCTAAATGGATACACCAGCCTTATAGTTGATGGTCAAACAGTACATCTTAGACTGTATTACTCTAACCACACATTTATCCTTATTCCATAACTCCAAAACACGCCATTATCGATATTCAGAAGATATAATCATTGTAAATAACATGAGGATAAAAGAAGTAATCATGATATTCTAAAAGAGGAGACTTTCTATTTTAGGAAACTTCTATTTTTAGAAACTTTAGTAATAATAGGATCATATCAAAATATCAAAAATATTAGTTCATACTAACAAAACATTTTAAGTAAACAATATAGATTTATAATACTAATACTTTCGCCCTTAATGATATTAATTTCTAAAACGAGAACAATTGGGTTTATGAAATTATTTAAATATCATAAAAGTGTTCATAAAATGATTAAAAATGTCTTAGACATTTTAATACTACTAATTAGGGTCTTTCCAAAGTTTATAAAACTAGAATTCCCTAATTATTAATAGTTTCGACAAAACAAGCGTAAATAGGATTTTACGGCAAATGTCAAAATAAATCTTTTAACGTCTTTTATTTCATTAAACCATTAAACAAATTTAGAATATGATAAGGGGTGATTTAACTCTTAAATTGTCATATTTCAATATTTTCATAATTGCTAGAAAAATAATTAATTTAGCTGAAATAGAGCATTTTAAGGATAAATCGTAATTTTGTCCAAAAAGCAATACTATCATTAATAGGCTTCGATAAATAGTACAAAAATTATGTAAAATAGCTAAAATAAATTTTTTGGACATTCTGTCCAGAAAAATAAAAATTTCAGAATCTGTAAACTCGGTTTTTAAAGGGTTTTCTCTTTAATCGTCTAATCTCGACAATAACGATTAATAAAAATAGTAATAACAAAATGATTTAAGTGTTAATATCCAAAAATTATTATTAAACCTAAAAATCAAGATTTTCCAGAAACTATCATTTTTTTTCCAGATTTCACAAATTCCAATAAAACCGTCTTTTAAAACTCGTTCCACAATTAACGATTCTCTTAATAAAACGTGTCGTTCCTAATAATTTATCAAAGCACTAAAAATAATAAAAATAAATTTTTATCAAGAAAATATCAGGAACAATTTTTTCTCAGATTTTTAACAGTAGACAAAATCAGAATTCAAAATAGTAAACGTGGTTTTAACGATAAACGATGTTTTAAAACGACTAATTAATTCACCCACTTAACAATTCCGAAAAATTATGAAGAATTTTAAAAAATTGTTTCTCATTAGAAAGTTTATCCACGCCAAATTTCAGATAAAATAAAATGTTTTAAGTGCCAGAACTAAAAATCGGCTTTTAATCATTTTTGTCCGAAAACGGTAATAATTCAACAATCGATACTTAAAATATCAGAAAAAAATTTCAAAATAGTAAAAAAAATAAAAATATTTTTACAGAATATATTCATATTTTATATGTTTAGGCCCAATATTACGTTTTTAAAGAACAATACATCAATTTAATCGTTAATCTCGTATAAGAGATAAAAATACCGAAGCATGCAAATTTACGACTTTTAAAAATTTTCCAAATTATGAGACATACATGTATTGTCAAAAATAAAATTATAATTATATACATGCAATTACACAAATAAAATCATGCAATACCGAGTAACATCGATGTTACCTTCACTCCAAATCCGAATCTACGATAAATTCGTCGGCTTCGGGGTCGACCAAGAAACCTACATCACACGACATACATGATACAAATTTACCATGAGAAAACTAAAAGAATCAAAGAATCCGAGTCTTATGCCATTACCCCTATCCTTGAACCACATCCATGGCAGGGTTCACTTATCTCCTCCTAGAGTTCAGTTTTCTATGAGATTAGTGACCTTGAATGAGGAAAATGATTTTGGATTGGAATAAGCGGAACCGCGAATCGAAGACGCCAAATCTAACCCTAGACCGTTTTTCATCATGTTTAGAGGATAAGGACAAAGGTTTAAGGTTGGATTAGGCAGAACCGCGAAGCGGGGATGCTTAATCCAACCCTAAACCCTAGCTTTTCCGTCCCATCTTATGCGATTACCCTCAACTTTGAAACACGCCAACGACAGGGTTCACTTATCTTCTCCTAGGGGTCTGTTTGCAATGGGATTAGTGACCTCCAATAAGGAAAAGGGGTTTAGTGTTGGATTAGGCGGAACCACGAAGCGAGAAAGCCTAATCCAATCGTAAACCTTTTTTCGTTCGTCTTAGGCCATTACCCTTATCCTTGAACCACCCCCACGACAGGGTACACTTATCCACTCCTAATTAAGGTTCAGTTTTCAATGAGATTTTTTACCCTGGATAAGGAAAAGGGTTTAGGGTTGATTAGGCGGAGCTGGGAAGAAGGGATGCGTAATCCAACCCTAAATCCTTTTCCATCATGTTTCATGAATAAGGAAAAAGGTTTAGAGCTGGATTAGGAGGAACTGTGAAGCGGGTACGCCTAATCCAAATGTCCCATCTTTCATCCATTGAGTCTTAGCTTTTTGCTGCAGGAAGCTTGTCTTATTTTGCTGTAATATCCGCACCTGATCCATCAAATAAATCTCTTCAGCAATTAAACTTGGATTCTGCAGATCAGCCAATAGCTTTTCCTGAATCTGTTCCAGTCTTCTAGCTGTGGTATCAGCCTGATTAACAATGTCATCAAAGCATTCTCATTCAATCTTTTCAATTTTGGCTTAAGCATCTTCAATCTCTTAGCTACTGCAAACATACGAGTGAAATACGATCGAGTTTGCTGTATTTCCTATCCTCATCTTCCAGCTTATTTGTCCAAGTGAAATACGCCCAGCTGCTGCAATATCTTGCATATCACTATTGTCCAAACAATCAGCAAACTCACTACAAGAATGAGCGTTCATTCCTACGGACCCGATTCGTAGGAAACATGTCCATTTCTGTTGGAATAAGCACGTTCCTACGGAAAATTCGTAGGAAACATTCCGTCGGTATACTTCGTCAGATATAAAAAACTTCCTACGACATTTTTCGTAGGAATAAATTTCCTACAAAATGATCCGTCGGAATGGCTGGTGACGAGGAAGGGTTCAAATTTCCTACGGAAATTTCGTAGGACAATATCTTTCCGTAGGAGACATTAATTGAGAAAAAAATATTATTAAATATTTCGAGCTACATATTTTCGTAGGAAACTGTAAAAATTCCGTACGATAAAACCTTATTTTAGACATAATTTCACTGCTTAATGTCGTCCCTAGTATAGGAAAACCCTATAAACATGAACGACATACGTTAACACTCCACCGCAAAGCGGGAGACCACAATTCCAGAAAACAAATGTGTGATACGAAAATATAATTTAAATTTGTCATAAAAGAAATAATCTCAAATATCACTTTACAATAAAACAAAGGGTTATTTAACAACAATAATACCAACTATAGGACGTCTTCCCAAAATAATATTAATTTTAATAAATCTGAGAATAATACGTATTATTGGAGTAGTTAAACCAGAGTAGTATAGGTGACCGGCTACCTGTAGAACCCTTCCACCTTCCTTTTTCACCTTTAATTTTAGTTAACGACAATAATACTAACTATAGATCATCTTTCGAAAATAATTTCAATTTTAATAAATCTGAGAATAATACATATTTTTGAAGTAGTTAAACCACAGTAGTATAGACGACCCGTTACCGGTAGAACTCATTCCCCTTCCTTTTAGCCTTTAAGTATTTCATATTATTTCACTCATTTTCACTTACTCAGTGTACAGGGCATTAAACGTCATTAATGTCTTCCGTATTTCTCTTCCTTCAACCTCGCCAAATTTAGCTAACAACACAATCTTACACCAAAATCAACACGTTAATCTAAACGAAACGTATAGAAAAAAAATGAAGGATGAAGGGTAATGGAGAGAGAGAGAGAGTATGAAGGAGAGAAGTAAGGAGAAGTAGACTTGGCAAAACTGACCCGACCCGAATAAGCCAAACCGAACCCGACCCGACACCCGAACTAAAGACATGATTTTGACCTGTAATCCGAATTGATCTGAGCTAACCCAAAACTGGCACGACTATTATTATTGAAAACGAGTGGATATCCCTAAAAAAAAGTTGAAAACAACAAACCCGAGAATGACCCGAACCCGAAATTATCTGACCCGACCCGAATTCAACCCGATTATTATAACCCGAAATTGGCCCGATCTGAAGCTGACCCGACACGGTTTACCCGTTATCGAAGTCGAAGGAGGAGGATGGAGAATAAGTAACAGGTTAAATATTAATTAGGTGACCTGATGTAGCAGGTGATAAACTTACTTATACTACTCTTGTTTAACTACTCCAATAATACGTATTATTCTCAGATTTATTGAAATTAATATTATTTTAGGAAGACGCCCTATAGTTGGTATTATTGTCATTAAATTAATTGAAATTAATAATAAGTATCTCATTCCAAAACTTCAAGCCATCAAAAACTTTCATTAGAGTGTCCAGTTGTTCTTGCATCTTCAGGATTCTTTCTTTCATTCTTTTATTCTTCTCGAACACCCTGGCATTCTCCTCCAGCACCTTAGCTTTATCCTCTTGCACCTCTAGCCAATGTCTAAAGTGTCATCGAGCTGATTACCCTTCATTGATCTTTTAATAAAAGATTACTGTCAGAACATGCTTTATATGTCACTTAATATATAAATTAACTCTCAAAATCTTGATGGAAACATACACAGTCTACAACTAAGGAATGCTAAAAAAACTCCACAGGGAGCTGTCCTACATGTCCAGTCTGGTCCATCATTCTGCCAAAAGAATAGCTAACAACTTCAGACTAACAATCAGGGAGCACAAGAAAGTACACAGGGAACACAAGAATAGCTAACAACTTCAGACTAAATTGTTATTATCCACTACAAGGAAGACAACAATTAGCAACCGATAAAATCGGTCGGGAAGCTAAGAAATCGGTCGGTAACAGAAATACCGACCGCATTTGAAATATTTCCAACCGAAAGAAATTAGTCGAGAACTATGGTCGGAAACAATATTCATCGAGCGAAAAACCCGGTCGGTGAATCACCGACCGATGTTCAGTCGGTAAATCAGCATTTCTGTCGGCAAAATATTTTATCAACTGTCGCTATCGGTCGGTAAAGCTGCATTTCGGTCGGCAAATCATGGGCTACCGACCGACATGTCGGTCGGTAAGTAATCATGGCTGTCGGTAAAAGGATTTGCCGACTGTTAATGCGGTCGGTAAGTGTTGCCGACCAAACTTAGGTCAGTACCTCCTGTGAAATGTTTGGTCGGGAAAAACTGAAATCGGTCGGTAATGCGGTCGGTATTTAGGGTTATTATCGACCGATTCGGTCGGTCGGTAAGCATTGCCGACCGTCGTCTGACAATATCTAGATTGTTTACCACGGTCGGTAAATACGTAATGTCGGTCGATAACCTAGAGGTGCGGTCGGTAAATTAAAATTCCGGTCGGTAAATAAGTGTCTTCGGTCGGTAAATTGGATGGAAATTGAGGGGTCTAGTTTGTTCGTCGTCCTCCAATTTGCACATACAAATCTGCATTATAACCATCATACCATTCAACTCTTCCAACTCATTCAAACTACAACATCATTCACTTCAACCTTCTTTCATTAACTTCATCCAATTCATTCAGAATCCAACATCTCCACAATTCATTCACATAAAACCATTCGATATCATGAACATAGCTTTCTAAAATGTTTAACTACTTAATTAAGAGAATACTAATGAAAGTGTAAAGAGTGTAAACAACTTGGAAGAGAAATCAAAGTTTACACAACTTAAAAGATTAATCAATTGGAGGTTCAAGTTACACTTGAAAACCGACCCCGGCTCCCCCAACTCCACCACCTCCCGAATTATCATCGTTCGGATTACGGAAGTTAGTGTGGTTGAACGGTTGACAGTTCTGAATTTGTAATACCTTGGTAAGCGCTGACATGAGTTGCTGTTGTTGTTGCATGAGCTCCCGGGTCTCCTCTCTAAAGCGCCTGTTCTCTTCTTTCTCCTTCTCTAAGGTTTCCAAAATCCTGTTTTGAAATTCTTCTGCCCGTTTCTCTTGTTGTACAAGAATACCGGGACGATAAGAGCACGAAGCATTCCCCTTATTCTGTGCAGGGGGGTGAAGTACAATGGACCGGCGGATCCCACTCCGTAGACGTGGCCCTTCTTGAAGCCCTCGGCTGCTTCAAACCAAAGTTTGTCGTCCTCTTTTCCTGTCCCCTCCTCCTCATTTTTTTTGTTCAGCTCTTCAAATCGTTCCTATTACCAAATAGAGGAAGGTCATGTTTAGGAACAAGTTATAACTAATTTATTAAGGGATTTTAAGATAATCTCTATAATTAACTAAATTAACACTTACAAATGTCTCCTTTGCCTTTTGACTGGTAAAAACTCTTTTACCGTCGACAACCTTAGAGTGCATGGCTTCCGCGAGCTCCGCCGCACTGGGCTTCCTACCACCCAGTTGCTCCATCTAAGAAGACAAATTATTACTATCATCTTAAAAAAAATATTAATAAAAATATTATGGAATATTTTAATATATTTTGTCATTACCAGCCTGGATGCGTGTTTAGTTGCCTTGATCGACCCCCCTTGATGACTAGGGCCAGGCTGTACACAAGCTTTATTTGCGGCAGCTGTCCTTGATCTCTTCTGGAAAGCCTTCGACTTCCGTCGCTCCAACAAGTCCTTGTAGACTTGTGGCACCACCCACCCTGGGCAGTCCTTGTGCTTGCCATTCCGCAGTTCACAGATGTCGTTAACGGTGTCCTTTAACCGTTTACGACATTCGTCATCGTACCTCTCCCTAACTTGCTCTTCATGCTCGGGCTCCCATGAACAGTAGCCCTGACATTGTGACCGATCATAATTTAATAATTAAGTATTAAGAAAAAATTCAAATAACAATTAAAAGTGCATATAACTATATATCTTCGAATGTATACAAAATAAAGTGAATGTATACCCTAAAATTGTCGAACCATTTATCTTTCACCGTCCTCGGGGTCTCCCGGTAGTTCATATGCGGTTCATGGTAGAAACCCTTGAACGACTTCGTTACTCGTCTTACCACACCGGAGTCATCAAACCTTAATCAACACAAATGCCACAAATTATATTTTTGTATTGGAAAAAATTATATACTACATCTACTTCGATAATGATAGAATAAGCAATACCATCTCCCACTGGGCTTAATCGCAATTATTTCCAGATCTTCCTGTTGTTGTTGTTGTTGTTGTTGTTGTTGTTGTTGTTGTTGTTGTTGTTGTTGTTGTTGTTGCTGCTGCTCCACCTCCTCGTGCTCGTCGACCTGCACCTGTTGGTCCACGTCCACGTCCACGTCCGCGTCCACGTCCTCGTCCAACCATCTTTCAGATATGATCTGTTGAATGACAAAACAAACAAACATATGCAAATAACACTTACCAAATGCAAATCCTTGAACAAAAATAAATAATATCATCTTGCCTAAAACCAAACAAACATATACAAATAATAACTGCATTTATCCATGAGTGTTGATCGACGACTAATTCATTGACTAAACAAATACAAGTTAGCAATCATCGTCGTCATCATCGCCGTCTTCTTCTTCTTCTTCTTCTTCTTCTTCTTCATCCTCCTCCTCCTGAAACTCATCTTCAAATTCCTCCTCCTGATCAATGTTATCATCTTCGACAACCACATCATCACCCATCTCATTCATCTCTTCCATGTCCTCCCCTTCACTACAACTTTCAAAGACGTCATCGTCGACAACACTAGATAATAATGAAGTACTACTCACATCTTCTTGAAATACCGTGACATCCACTGGTGCATTAAATTGTGACTTTGCCCGACCCTTAAAAACAGCCCACCAATGATCTCTATCCTTCTTCGGGTTTGGGTATGGAGCATAATAAACTTGACTAGCTTGATGGGCAAGTACAAAAGGATCATATTTACCATATTTCCTCCTACTATTAACTTCTACTTGTTTATAAAGGCCATGAACACTTGTACCGTTTGTGGAATTATCCATCCACGAACACTTGAACACGATTGCATTATAAATTCTCTTCGCCCCACAATACCTCAACTCAATAATTTCCTCTAAAGTGCCGTAGTAATCGTTTCCTTCAACATTACTTACGCAAACCCCGTAATTCATGGTAGCTCTGTTTTTCCCATATTTCTGTGTGTGGAAATTAAACCCATTAATCATATATCTTTGCCAAGTGTTTACTTCTTTAGAAGGACCAAATGCTAAGGCTTGAATCACATCATCTTTGACATTTATCTCAGTTACCTAATTGCGTAGTAGAGTGTTAGTGCATATGTGACGTGCTCAAAGTTTATTTCATTCTAATATGTCAATAATGAGACTTACATATCCTTTAAACCAATTTGGAAACAACTTCTCATATGTTGTCCAAACTTCATCCATTTTAGCTCGTGGATGTTGCTCCATAATGAACTGTTCAAATAAGCTGTAATTATCCAGTTTAGTCGTGACATCTACATCTCTTAATTTTAAAATAAATAAGTAATGTGTTACTATTTACGTACCGTTCATATTCTCCTAGTAGTTCGCAATTTGATAATGCGTAAAGATGGGCACGATCGAACTCTTGTTCGTCCAAGTATCTCTGTTTTGGTTTAGCAAGTGCTCTACCTTTGTGTTGTCGAAAGAGCTCGGGTAAAGATGAATCATTTTCATCTCCCGTGCCCACATCCAAATCCTTAGCCTTTGTATCTACATGGTCTTCAAAGTATAGAGAACAGAAATTTGATATTTCTTCAGTTAAGAAAGCATTGCAAATTGAACCTTCCACACGTGCTTTATTACCCACTTTTTTTTTTAAATGATTAAGAAACCTACATTTTGATAGTGTTAAGTATTTTCACAATTATAATGATATAATGATTAAGAAACATTAATAAGTTGAGTATTTTCACAATTATACCTCTCGAAAGGGTACATCCACCTATATTGTACTGGGCCACCAACCCTTGCTTCATAAGGCAAATGTATTGGTAAGTGCTCCATTGAATTGAAGAGCGATGGTGGAAACACTTTCTCAAGTTTGCAGAGGATCTCCGCAATATCGTTCTCTAGCCGCTCTACATTTTGAGTTGTAAGGCTTGAGACACACAAATCACGGAAAAATTGGCTAATCTCGGTAATTGAATTCCACACATTAGTTGGCAGCAAGTGTTTCAAAGCAACGGGTAATAGTCGTTCCATGAACACATGGCAATCGTGGCTCTTCATACCATGAAGTGTGAGACTGTGTAGGTCGACGCAGTGACCTAAATCCGATGCGTATCCATCTAGAAACCTCAAATTGCATATCCACTCACATAGTATCTTTTTTTGCAGTTTGTCAAGAGTGTAGGGAGCTTTTGGTTTGCGGCCGTCCTTGAGGTGTAGGTGACCTCTACTACATAATTTGGGCAAGTCCTTCCTTGTGTTATGGGTGTCAGCTGTTTTATTTCTATTATCCAGGACTGTATGAATTAATTGTTCGAAAAAGTTTTTTTCAATATGAATGACATCCAAATTGTGTCGAATCAACAAATGCTTTCAATAAGGTAGGTCCCATAACAAGCTCTTTTTGAACCACCCTGTTTTCATCTTCTTAAGTTCTTTCAGTTCTTGATCAGTACCATCAATGATCGTCGGGTAGTCTGATATCGTCTCCCAGATTTCACAACCTGACAATGTCGGAGGTGGTTCATCATTCTCTCACTTACCCTTCCTAAAGGCTGTTTTGTTGTAACGGAATGCATGATCTAGGGGTAAGAACTGTCTGTGACAATCGAACCAACACATTTTACCTCCATGTGGAAGCCAAAACGCCTTGGTGTCTTTCATACAATGTGGACATGCAAGTTTTCCAGCAGTAGCCCACCTAGAGAGCATCCCATAAGCCGGGAAATCGTTGATGGTCCATAGGATACATGCTTTCAGCCGAAAATTTTGTTTCCGGGACACATCATAGGTGAGCACTCCCGTGTCCCACAACTCTTTCAATTCATCAATAAGAGGTTGCATGTATATGTCCAAGTTTTTCTTAGGATTTTTTGGCCCGGAAACGATCAAAGATAGAAACATAAATTGTTTTTTCATGCATAATCCAGGGGGTAGATTCTAAGGAGTGAGAATCACCGGCCAACATGAGTACGACTTACCAAATTGACCGTATGGTGTAAAACCATCTGTGCAGAGTCCAAGTCTAACATTACGAGGCTCACTAGCAAACTCCGGAAACATATAATCTAGATGCTTCCAAGCCTCACTGTCACTTGCATGAGCCATGGTCCCTGGTACACGTGGATTTTCTATATGCCATCTCATTTCTTTTGCGATGTTCTTGGTTGCATATAAACGTTGCAACCTTGGTGCTACAGGGAGATAGGTTAAGACTTTGAAAGGTATGTCTGCCCCACTAAAAGTTTTCTTCTTGTACCTATCTTTTCCACACTTCTTACATTTATCAAGCATGGAGTCTTCTTTCCAAAATAGCATGCATCTGTCCTGACATGAATGGATCCTATGATGGGGCATTTGAAGGCCCCTAAGCAACCTTTTAGTGTCATAAAATGTGCGAGTCATCATATTATCTCGTGGAATGATATCCTCAATCAAAGCAGCTATCTTATCTAAACTTCTTTCCGGTAGGTTGTCCTCACATTTAATGTTAATCATCCTAAAAGCTACTTCTAGCAATGACGACTCACATCCACGATACAGAGGTGTCTCGGCAGCCTCTAACATTTCAAAAAATTCTTTCTGATCATGGTGGGGGCTTTCTTCTTCACCCAAAGGAGAATCCTCGACACGGCCGAACATTACGTCTACAAATGCATCTACTATCATCTCCTGATAAGGTTGGTCGATGAAAGCATTAGTGTTTGTTGAAGTACTAGGATTACTAATAAAAGAAAAGGGTTCTCCATGGCACACCCAATTAGTATAACCAGGCGTAAACCCTTTGCTTTAGAGATGCTCTTTCACCTGATACTCATTCAAGTACTTCAAATTTTCACACTTCACACATGGACATCTAAGAATCTGATGTGTCTTGTATTCTTCTTGTTCCTTATCATATAGAATAAAATCATCCACCCCAAGTATAAACTCATACTTAACTTTGTTTCTATCGTCTACCCTTTCGTACATCCATTTTCATTCGGTATTCGTCATTATTAGATTTTCTATAATAGAAACGAAAACCTAATTAAATAACATATAAAAATGGAGTAAGGGGTAGACATAAATATCCATGAGTTTACTCTAGTTAGTTCAGAAACAATAATCGAATGTAATTAGTGTAGGGGTTGAGTCATTTACTCTAATTACAAAAATTTAACTCCCATGATCCCATCTCATTCTTACCCCCCTTCATTATTTAATTAAGTTTTTCACATCTATCCTTAGTTTAATATATAAACTAAATTCAAAATCGAAAACCCTACGTCCTTCTCTGGAGATTCCCGACGACATATTCTGCGATCTCCGGCGGCGCTGATTCACGACGATCACCGGCCCTGTCGCCGACCAGGCTGGCGTTCGCCCTTCTCTGCGTGATTCAAGAATGAAACAGAAACTAGCGTCAGGCCCTAGAGGCGCTAGGGCAATGAAACCCGTCACCAAAAAAGCTAAAGAAGAACTGTTACGAAAGGTTGTCAAGAACTCGAAATTGGACGATGGCCCTTCATCCAGGCTGCACAATTCGGTAATTGAAATACCGGGTTTGAACTACGTCTCTGACTTGGAAGAGGAGGAGACGCCTGATGTTGTCCCGGAAACAGGGAGCGAAAAACCTGAGGATGCAGGGGGCTGGAAACAAAGGCAGGGGAAGCAAGTGGTCGATATGGAGGATGACGATGATATCCTACGTTTCTCAGAGGAAGATGTCGATGACGAGATTGAATATTGGAGCTCTGTTGTTTACTGCTTCATCATGGGTGCTAACCCACCTTGGGAGGTGATAGAGGGGTTTGTGAGACGAATTTGGAAAGAGCTTGGAATCGACAAGATTGCCTTCCTCCCGAATGGTATCTTCTTAGTCCGATTCAAGGACAAAAATGCTAAGGTAACAGTACTTGATCATGGACTATATATGTTTGACAATAAACCTCTCATTGTGAAAGAATGGACCCCGGATGCCATTCTAGATAAAAGTGATGTTCTTGAAGTACCGATTTAGATACAATTACATGACTTGCCCTTGAAATTTTGGGGGAGGTGTTTGCCTAGGATAGCGTCGCTTGTGGGTCCGTATGTCAAGTCTGACTTGGCTACGGAAGAACGAACTAGGCTTGGGTACGCTAGAGTCATGGTCATGGCAAAGGTGGGCCAAAAATTTAGGAATGAGCTCAAAATACTAGATGAGAAGGAAAATGTGATTGAAATTCGTGTCAAATATGAATGGAAACCTACGTGGTGCACGAAGTGCAAAGGGTATGGCCATGATAGTCGAGATTGTAGGAAGGATGAGTTGAGAAAGGCGAGGCTTGATTTGAAGCAAAAGAATAGTGAGGGGGGGCCGGGTCTAAAGTTCAGACTGTGAGAACTCTTGGGGCGCCTACTTCTAAGGTTGTGCCGGGGTCTGTGAGCACCTCAGCTGCTGCTGATCCATTGCGGATTAAGCTGAGACAAGATGGTCCGATCAATAGCGTGGCGAAGCCTGCTCGAGGAGTAGTAGAAGGGGTTTCTTACGTTGACATGGTGTTGGGTTCTCCTAGGAAAGATGAGGCAGTGAGAAATGAAGGGGGGGTATGGAATTAGTTCTCCATGGAGATACATAATATTGGGTTTTGGAATGTACGTGGAATGTGTAATATAAATAAGCAGCGTACTATTAGTGAGTTTATTAGAAAGCAGCAAGTAGATGTTTTTGGATTATTAGAGACGAAAATTAAGAATAAGGCTTATGCCAAGGTACACCAAAATTTGTTCTCTGAATGGAGTATTACTACTAATAGTCATTGTGATGAGGGGGGCCGTGTTTGGCTTCTTTGGAAACATGATAAGGTCAACTTGATGATACTCGAGTATACGGCTCAAAGTATTCACGTCAAGATAACTACTTCTGCGGGCAAGAATTATTTGCTGACCCTCGTGTATGCTTATAATTCAGTGGCGGATCGGAGTACCCTTTGGCGTAAGATGGAATCCTACGCTTTTCAGGGTCCTTGGGTGGTCATGGGAGATTTTAACTGTGTTATTGATGGCCGGGAGAGACTCGGGGGAAATTCGTCGGATGAAGAAATGAACCAGTTTCGGGATTGCATAGCGAACTGTGAGATTGGTGATTTTCGTGCGAGTGGCTCGTGGTTCACTTGGAATAACAAACATAAGGTGGTGGAGACTAGAGTTTTTAGTCGAATAGATAGATGCTTGGTGAACGATGCCTTGGTTGGGTTATTTCCGGATGGGTCTGCTAATTTCCTTCCTGAAGGGACCTTCGATCATTGCCCGTGTATCGTCCAACTTGGGAATCCCCCGAGTAGGAGGAATAGACCGTTCAAGTACATGAATATGTGGAGCCGCTCTCCTGACTTTCTTAAATGTGTTGAGAATTGTTGGGATGGTGATATTGTAGGTACTAAGATGTTTCGTTTGGTCACTAACTTGAGAAGACTCAAGGCGCCTCAGAAAGGCCTGAACACCACGGCATTTGCAGACATAGAAACTCGATGTAGTGTCGCTGAATTGGAGCTACAGGAGCTGCAGGTCCGTATTCGGACAGATCGCTCTGACTCGTTATTGCAGGAAGTATCGATAGCGAATGACGCGGTCCGGGTCCTCCAAGCAGCTCGAGCAGACTTTTGGGCCCAAAAATCGAAACAAAGATGGGTCAAAGATGGTGATATCAACTCCGCTTACTTTCATGGTGTTTTGAGAGCTCGACGGGCTTATAATGCCGTGGCCAAGCTCGAGGATGCCGAGGGAGTGGAATGCACGAGTAAATCTGAGATCGAGGCTTCGTTTTTGCGGTACTATCGGGCGCTTCTGGGTGAGTCTAAACCGGTTGAGCAGGTTTGTGTGGATACAGTGCGTATGGGGAAGACTTGTACACCAGAACATAAAATTGCGTTACTGGCGTGTGTGACTGAAGCCGAAATCAAGACTGCCCTCCATGCTATTCATCGGGACAAGGCCCCGGGGCCGGATGGATTCTCGAGTAAGTTTTTTATTGATGCGTGGGAGATCATTGGAGGAGATTTGGTTAGCGCGATTCAGGACTTCTTCGTTTCAGGTAAGCTGCTGAAACAGCTGAACTGTGCTATCATTACTTTAATTCCTAAAGTGAACAGACCTCAGACTGTGAAAGAGTTTAGGCCTATAGCGTGTTGTAATGTGGTGTATAAATGTATTGCGAAGATAATTTGTTCGCGTCTAGCCAAGGTCCTCCCTTAGATAATCTCACCTACACAGGGAGGATTTATTGCGGGCCGGAGTATTGTGGAGAACATTTTGATCCGTCAGGACCTTGTTAAGATGTATGGTAGAGGACGTGTGTCTCCGCGTTGCTTATTCAAGGTCGATTTACACAAGGCTTATGATAGTGTGGAATGGGATTTTGTTGACCAAATACTTCGGGCTCTTGACTTTCCGGATCATTTCCGTCGTCTTATCATGGAATGTGTTACAACTGTGTCATATTCGCTCAGTGTTAATGGTGATTCGTTTGGTTTTTTCACGGGGAAGAGAGGTCTCCGGCAGGGTGATCCCATGTTGCCTCTGCTCTTCACTATCTGTATGGAGTACTTCTCGCGCATCCTTATTCATGGGAAGATTGACAAGAAATTTAGGTATCACCCGAAGTGTGCCCCGATGAAGTTGACTCATCTCATGTTTGCTGATGATCTTCTGCTCTTTTGCAGAGGAGATTCTAATTCGATGGAATTTTTGTGGAGGGCCTTCGCTACTTTTAGTAAGGCATCTGGCTTGATTATTAGTGCAGGTAAATCCCAAGCTTATTTTGCAGGGGTTGACGCGGGTACGAAAGAGGCTATTTTGCTATTTTCAGGCTGTGTTGAAGGTACGTTCCCCTTTCGTTATTTAGGCCTTCCAATCCAAAGTACCCGAATTGGGAAAATTGATTGTGAATGTTTAGTGGCTCGCATCATTGCGCGTATATCGAGTATTGGGGCGTGTAAGCTTTCCTATGCAGGCAGGTTGACTTTAGTTCAGTCTGTGCTATCTCAACTCCACAATTATTGGGCGATGGTTTTTATTATCCCGGCCTATGTTATGTCTAGAATCATATCCGTTTGTCGCAATTTCCTTTGGAATGGCGGCGTGGAAGGTAATAATAGGGCGCTGGTAAGTTGGGCGAAGGTTTGCGGTCCTAAATTGGAAGGTGGTCTGGGCCTTCGGGACCTGACTGTGTGGAATCAGGCTGCTGTAGCTAAGTTAGCTGCTTGGGTATTTGACCAACCGGATAGGCTGTGGGTGAGATGGGTGAATTCAGTCTACTTGAAAGGGAAGGACTGGCGCGACTATCAGCCTAACACCGATGTCACTTGGGCTTGGAGAAAGATCTGTCAGGATAAGGAAAAAATTAAACATATGTATGTGAATGGTCTGTGGCATGGGTCGCGACCCGGCTACATGATTTCGGAGGGCTACGATGGTATTCGGTTACATCAACCGAAAATACCTTGGGCCCGTCTGGTCTGGAGTGGTTGGAGCTCTCCTAAACATAGCTTCATTTCGTGGCTTGTTTTTAGGAAGGCTTTAAACACTAGGATTAACCTGGCTAGATTTGGGGTTGCTGAGTCTGATCGATGTGTGATTTGTGAGCTACATGAAGAAAGTTTGGAGCATCTTTTCTTTAGGTGTGAGTGGAGTACTAGGATTGTGGAAGCCATGCGTGACTGGACGAAGAAATTGATTCCGTTTTCTGGAACGCTAAATTGGGCGTGTAAGGTTCGCGGGACTAAACTGCAATGCAATGTTATTCGGGCTATGTTCAATGCCATGATTTATCACATTTGGAGGCATCGCAACTTATGTCGAGTTGATGGTGCGGTCCAGAGGCCTAGTACAGTTGTTAAGTTGATTAAGATGGATGTTCGAGATAGAATTATGGCTAAGATTAAATATCCGTTACGATCTAGAGATGAAAGATGGCTGCATAATTTGATGTAGCCATTTATTTGTACAGTGAACAATATTTTTTAATATATTCTTACCATTTACCAAAAAAAAAAAATTCATAGTATTCTTTATTGAATTTGATTGAGTCATATTACATCATATTGTATCTAGTTACTAAACTGTACTAAGCTAGAACTATTATGCTAAAGAGAAAAAAACTCATCCATCCCAACCAAGCTACAACTATCGTATTTTTGTAACGGGTTACTCTCCCTTACAAAAAAGTCACTCCTTCCTACCACCCCTACCCCCCTTAACTTCGACCTTTACTTTGATAACCTAAACCAAACTAGACAGAACTAAATAATGAATGGAGTTGATGATTTGGAATTAAAAGAAAAACACCAAAGAAACTGAAAAAATTGTTATATTATTTGTTGAATCTTCACTCTTCACCAAAGAAACTTCAATTAATAATTTCACTCTTCTCATACTTAATCCCTAAAAAAAAATTAACTATAATAACACCCAATATTTAATTTCATCACCCCAAAAAAATATTCAAACCTCGACTACATATTATTTGTTGAATCATCAACACCCTAAATAAACATCATTTCACTGATTCACTCTTCTCATACTCTATACCTCCAAGGATCAAATCAACTAGGAAAATTCAAAAATTCCCAAAAAAAATCACAAATTTTGCTTAATTCATCTCTTCCATGCAATAATATGAGTAAATCTCGAGACAGTCTCACGTAAAATTAGTGTGGAACACACCTTATACCACACTAAAACTGAATAGTAACTACCCGTCTCACGAAAAACTTCCCGTTTCATTGGAGAATTGGCAAAATTCAATACCTAATTAGTCATTATTACTACACCATGTACACAAATCATAGTAAACCCTAAAATTCACAAAAATTGTTTCGACCTAGATTAAATTCGACCTTAACTTTGATAATCTAAACCTAGATTAAATTTATTTGTTAGATTAGAGTTAAATTAAACCTAAATCTAGCCCTAAATTAGAGTTTATTTACCCCTAAATCTGATTTAACTCTCAATTAACAACAAATTTAATCTAAATTAAACTAACCTAGGTTGAATTCATTCTAACATAGAACAACAATATGGCAGGAAAGATTCAACAACAAAATTCATCTAACATTAAACATTCAACAACATAAAACAGCATAAAACTAACCTAGAGTAAATATAAACAAAATTCAACAACAAAATCAATTAAAATTCATACCCTAACTTCAAATTGGGGATTTTCAGAGGAATGTGAGAGCAGCGGCGACGGATCGACGACAGGAAGTAGGTCCGGCAAGATGGCGCCGGCGACGGTCGCGTCCGGCGAGGGGCAGGGCAGGGGGTTTGGGTTCAGTGGCCGATTCGCGAAATGGGGGAGGGAGGACTGTGCGTTTTAATTCTTTTTGTTAAAGTGACAGCAGTAATGACTGAAGGGTTGGGTTTATTTCAAAAATATCACCGACCGAAGCAAATCGGTCGGTAAAGCTGTTAAATCGGTCGGTAAATTGGAATACAGCGACCGGTATGTACATATACCGACTGCTATTTTACGGTCGGTAATTTACCGACAGTAAATTATATTACCGACTGATGTCGGTCGGTATCTTTATATACCGACTAATATTTCTTCGGTCGGTAAATATCGGTTGCTAAGTTACGGTTTTCTTGTAGTGATCAAAAAGCCCGAAAAGGTTAATTATCTTTCAACAATGAAAAATTTAGCTAAACGATGTACTCCCTCTAAGTTCCTATTATTGTCCCACTTTCCTTTTTGGGCTGAGTTTGATTTTTGTCTCACTTTTCTTTTTAGACCATCAATATGTGGTTCACAATTACTCTTCTATTTCTCTCTCTTCCTTCTTCTTTTTTGAACCACTCATTTCCCCTTCCTTATTTTCCACCCCAAATTCCTTTGGGACAATAATAGGAACTCGGAGGGAGTATTTTTTTTAGTCACCAACATTTATAACTTTAGACTCAATTAGAAACAATGGAAGCAATAGAAAAACATAAACAATGGAAGCAGTAAGTGAAAAAAAGAAACTGAAACTTTTGTAATCTATGAACAAAAACACAAACAAGAAAACAACAACTAGCTAAATTAATCCGAAAGCAATTACTGGAGAAGTTACTACTTGTATTTATTTTTCACACTCCAATTAATGTAAGGTTCTTATTTATTCAAATTCGATAAAATCTTAACAGTAATATGCGCCTGAGTTGATAAACTGCTCATTGATGCCTTGGCGATCTTACCAAACTCGAATCCCGGCTAAACCCGATGTTGGTTAGATAAACAATAGAAACCAATTATAAGTGAAAGACACAAGTTGCATTGTAAAGTATGAACATTCAGTCATTTTCCCAAGTAGTATACGAAGTATCAAACAACAATGATGAATTAACGGTTTAAAAAGAAACTCATATGATTCAAGCAAAGTACGTTATGTTTAATTGAAATATTTACTAGACTGACGTTTTTGAATTTTACTTTTCGGTTAGTACAGTATGTTCCTTTAATGAATTGGTTCATATAGCTTATACCAATTTGGAGATGAATTTTAGCTATTTGTTGATCGAAGTTATAAATTGCTTGATTTTACTCAAGCTTTCTACCTTTCTACTCTTTACAGCTTGGTTGATTTGTTCCTACGGAAGATCAGTCATGAGATCAATCCAACTTCCTCACATCTATGGGATTAGATCATGAGATAAATTCTTTTACAATCAAGGATGAAAAGCTTATAGGGATTCAACTTATCGAGAATTCTAGATACCCCTAGCACAAGTTATAGGTTTGACTTCAATAAAGACACTATTATCAAAATACTAACTAAGATCAACTAACTATATACAATAATAGCTGTATTTTTTAGCATATAAGAACTCAAGAGAGTCAAGACTCAAGACTACTCAATAGTCTACTCAATAACTCGCTCATTCGATTAAAAAACCACAACTTAAGCCCGCCTGATATGTATAGTAGTAGCTTGATTATATTATCGAAGCAATTGACTTGATATGTATAGGTTAGTCAGATTGTAGGAACTGATCGAATACTACTGGTCCGAAAAAGAAATGAAACGCAGAAACTAATTGAAACTAACTGAAACTAATTGCTCGGGTCTATAACAGTTCTATAAGAGGCGCTCTCTAAGACTAGAATTGTAGTAGTGAACGGCAGTAGCAGAAGAAGAAGAAGAAGAAGAAGAAGAAGAATAAGAAGAAGAAGAAGAGGGAACACGCGCAACAACCACAGTAACGACAAAGCGTCAAAACGATAACACGCAGACAAAAATGCAACAATTGAACAGTTGCAGATGGTTGACATAACAGGGCAATAGAACGATGAATTGTAGAGACGACTATTAACAACTACAAAGACGAACAAAGGCACAACAGTTAACGATAAGAAGAAAATAAGACGGAGAAGGAGAAGAAAAGGGGCATTACTAAGTCAGGCAACGCAGGACGACAATAGTAGCAGCCACGACAAGAACAGCAACGACGCAGGTGGATGAGGCCTGAGAATGCGACGCAGAGAAGAGGAAAGGAAGGGGAAAGAGAGCGCAGTTGAGGCGAGGAGGATGAAGGCAGATTGAAGGTGGAGATTGATGGTGATGGCTGAAGGAGGATCGAAATAGAGGATGCAAGGGGAAGGTGACGGCTGACTAAGTGAAGAGGAAGGGGGAAAAAGGAAACGTGACTCCTATTAGGTTAGAAACAAAGTGGGTCAGAAATATTACCATGAGTCGGATCAAGTAAAATACTACTTAACATAATATATATATATATATATATATATATATATATATATATATATATATATATATATATATATATATATATATAGACCATTAGATTAAGATGGGACATACATCCAAATAAGTGTTATATACACAAAAAAAATTCATTATATACGTTATTAAACTCACTATATATACACACACTTAAGAACTCAATATATACAGTAAAAAAAATGTTATATACACTTAAATAAAAAAATGTTATATACACTCAAATAGTTATTATGTACACCAATTAATCAACAATGGAACATACATCAAAATAACTGTTATATATACACTAAAAAAACTCATTATATACGTTATTAAATTCACTGCATATATATACACTTAAGAACTCAATATATACAGTAAAATAATTGTTATATATACACCCAAATAATTAATATGTACATCAGTTAATCAACAATGGAACATACATAAAAATAACTCATTATATACGCTATTAAACTCACTACATATAGATATATATATACTTAAGAACTAAATATATATATACAGTAAAATAGATATTGTTATACACACTCAAATGGTTACTATGTACACCAATTAATCAACATATATACACTGAAATAATTGGCATATGTACTTAATTATTTGATATAATAGAATTGTTATATACCTTAAAACAGTTATTATGTACACTGAAATTGTTTTTATATACACCAAGTTTATTTTAAATTCCGAATTATTTGTTTCGGAATTTTTTTTTTTTTTGGAAAAAATTTTTCGGATTTTTTTTTTCGAATTTTTTTTTTATTTTTTTCGAAAAAATTTTTTTTTTTTGGAAAAAAATTTCACGAGAATTTTTTTTTTTCCGAAAAAAAAAAAAAAAATTCCGAAAAATATCGATTTTTTTCCCCGGGAAAAAAATTTGGGGAAACTTTTTTTATGTATGAGTTTTTGTTTTAATCTTAGCCTTTAATTTGATTTTAATCTAATGGTTGAGATTGTGCCTCAATGGGTGCGGCGAGTTGAGCTGCCTCAAAGGATCCTAGATCATATATATATATATATATATATATATATATATATATTCAAATAAGGTCAACAATTTTTTTAAGTTTATATTAAAGTTACAGATGACATACAATAAAGTTGTATTTGTTCAAAATTGATATGTAACTATAACATTCATCACTTTTATCACTTCAAGTGATAAAGTGCAACTTTATCACTCATCTCGTGTAACTTTAAGCAGTTTTTATGTGACTTTAACAATGGAACTTAGGAACTTAAAAAAGTTGTTGACCTTATTTGAACCTCTCTCTCTCTCTCTCTCTCTCTCTCTCTCTCTCTCTCTCTCTCTCTCTCTCTCTCTCTCTCTCTCTCTCTCTCTCTCTCTCTCTCTCTCTCTCTCTCTCTCTACATATATATATATATATATATAGAGGTAGGTTCAAATAAGGTCCACAATTTTTTTAAGTCTATATTGAAGTTACAGATGACATATGCTAAAGTTACATTTGTTCAAAATTGATATATATATATACAAATGCAACTTTAGCGTATGTCATCTGTAACTTCAATATAGACTTACAAAAATTGTGGACCTTATTTGAACCTACCTCTATATATATATATATATATATATATATATATATATATATATATAGAGAGAGAGAGAGAGAGAGAGAGAGAGAGAGAGAGAGAGAGAGAGAGGATCAAATAAGTTCACAACATGCAATTAAGTCTATATTAAAGTTACAGTTGACATACGTTGAAGTTGCATTTGTTCAAGATTGATATGTAACTATAACATTCAGCATTGTTATCACTTCAAGTGATAAAGTGCAACTTTAACATTCATCTCGTGTAACTTTAAGCACTTTTTGTGTAACTTTAACACTGGAACTTATGAACTTATAAGAGTTGTTGGCCTTATGTGAACCTATCTCTCTCTATATATATATATATATATATATAGAGAGAGAGAGAGAGAGAGAAGGGATCAAATAAGTTCACAACATGCAATTAAGTCTATATTAAAGTTACAGTTGACATACGTTGAAGTTGCATTTGTTCAAAATTGATATGTAACTATAACATTCAGCATTGTTATCACTTCAAGTGATAAAGTGCAACTTTAACATTCATCTCGTGTAACTTTAAGCACTTTTTGTGTAACTTTAACACTGGAACGGAACTTATGAACTTATATATAAGAGTTGTTGGCCTTATGTGAACCTATCTCTCTCTCTCTCTCTCTCTCTCTATATATATATATATATATATATATATATAGAGAGAGAGAGAGAGAGAGAGAGAGAGAGAGAGAGAGAGAGAGAGAGAGAGAGAGAGAGAGAGAGAGAGAGAGAGAGAGAGAGAGAGAGAGAGAGAGAGAGAGAGAGAGAGAGAGAGAGAAGGGATCAAATAAGTTCACCACATGCAATTAAGTCTATATTAACGTTACAGTTGACATACGTTGAAGTTGCATTTGTTCAAGATTGATATGTAACTATAACATTCAGCACTGTTATCACTTCAAGTGATAAAGTGCAACTTTAACATTCATCTCGTGTAACTTTAAGCACTTTTTGTGTAACTTTAACACTGGAACTTATGAACTTATAAGAGTTGTTGGCCTTATGTGAACCTATCTCTCTCTCTCTCTCTCTCTCTCTCTCTCTCTCTCTATATATATATATATATATATATATATATATATATATATATATATATATATATATATATATATATATATATATATAATACTTATCGAGTTAAAAAAAAATATTTGAAATAAATACGTAGTTTAGAGATATCATATATTAGTTCGAGAGGATTTATAAAATGTATTTCAAAAGTAAAATACAGTTTTACGATAAAAATAACGTTTCTTGAGAAAATTAACGAAGGTACGACGAAAGCATTGACATTTCGGGTTTCTGGTTTGATCATTTCGGGTTCGGTGAAATACGGGGCGAGTATATTTCGGGGAAAATATGTTTTTAAGTGTATAAAAAGAATAACCGTATATGAGCGATAAAGTATTTTTTATTTATGCATTGACATTAGTTAAAACAATTCATGAAATTTGGACCTACAAAATTTCCTACGGAATATTCCGTAGCCCAACAAGTTTCCTACCACACTCCGTAACAATTTCGTAGGAGTGCTTTAAAGGAGTGACAGATTGGAATTCCGTAGGAAATATCTGTAGGAATAATTACTTTCCGACGCCTTTTAAGATCTGTGGGAATGTTTTCGTTGGAATTACCACTAATTCTAGTAGTGTCAACAATATCCTCCTCTTTACTCTGCCCCTCTCTCCTCCCTGCTGAGGACGATATTAAAGTCTCCTGCTATTGCCCAAGAGCCATCAATCTCCAGATTAAACCTCTTTAATGCATCCCATAGGGGTCTCCTATCCACGCCATCATTAAAGGCATAAATCATTGTCACATAAAAATGCCTACCCGTATTTCTGTTTACCACTCTATTATGAATGAACTAAGGGCTGCTGTCTATTACATCAACATGGAATATACTAGATCGCCATAATATCCAAACTCTCCCCCCCCTCCCCCCCTTATGCAATCTACAATTAGTCGTGAAACTTCATCCTTCCAGCATTTTATTGGCAATATTCCCAACATTATTACTATTCACTTTAGTCTCCAAAAGACCAAAAAGAGCTACTTCTTGTTTATTCATGAATTGTTTAACATCTAACTGTTTATTTACATTATTGAGACCTCTCACGTTCCAAAATCCGATGTTATTCATTATGATTCAGATCAGGGGAGGGGTTACCTATTCCATCACCATCCACTTGAGTTTCAACCACTCTTTCCAAAGCAGTTTCATCATCTAGCACTTCCAAGTAAGTTCTGATAGGAGATGCCACTCTCTCCGAAGGCCTACTTGCAATCTCATTGGTTTTCGTCTGTGTTGCTGACTGGAATATATTCAGTATTGGTTTCTGTACAATTTTCTGTACAGGCCTCCATATTTTCTTGAACAATGTCCCACCTTCCTTCCTAGCTTCCTTCTTCCTACATTGCAGGGCTTCGTATCCCAATCCTTTGCAGTGGGTGCAAAGGCTTGGCTTCCACTCGTATTCAAACATTATGCTCAGTTTGTTTCCTTCTTCATCCAAGAAACAGACTTTATCCGGATATTTCTGCCCCACTTGTAGTTCTACCATGGTCCTTGCATACCCAAGCCTCGTTTTTGCTATGGTGGCCTGGTCAGACTATATGTATTTACCCACCAACTTAGATATAGTCGGTAAGCATTTTCCCCAAAATCTCAAGGGTAATTCATGTAGCCTGATCCAGGCTGGAACTACTTTAACGTCCTCTTTTAACAGGTCAACCCCTGCAGTCCAGGCTTTAACAACCATAGGTTTACTATCGAACATGTGATAGCCTCCTGTCAAGACTTTCTCCTTGTCTTCCATTGATGCAAATCTCACGAGAAATATACCATTGGGAAGAAACGAGACCTTGTCTACATTGTAATTCCTTCAAATACGCCTAATAAAGCCATCAATAACCTCCCAAGGAGGATTCGCTCCCAATATGTAGCAATATACTGCCTGTTCCCAGGACAGTATTTCATCTCTAGTATCCTCCTCAGTAAATTGTATCAACCTCTCTTCTTCATTAATCTCAGTTTCTTTAGTCTTTTCCAGATTCGTATTTGTACTATATCCACGTCTCCCTCTCTGAGTGATCCATGGAATTTTCTCCGTCATATCATCATCCTCATCATCGAAATTCAAACCAGGAATTCCATTTACTTCATGCATAGGCTTTGTACGTAGCACATGTTCGTCTCCTGGTCCTGTTTTCTTCCTTGAGTTTATTCATTTATTTGCCAATTCTGCCTTATTCTTATCCTATTAAGATCCAGAACTTGATTTTGCCTTCGTCTTCGATGCCGAATTCCTAGCCATTGTGATCAGAAATCCTAAATCAATCATCCTGCTAATCGCCTGATAATCGCCTCATTAGGGTTTCAAGGTTTGGAGCTTTACTAACCGTTAATCGTTATTATCGTTACTGCTCGAGCATCATATTGCTCAACGAAAGTTGGGAGGCAAACTGATCATCTGTCATCTGTCATCTACTGGTGTACAGTCAGGGTTGCATCGATTTTGTTTAGCGTCATGTCAAGGCATAACATCAAGGAACTAGGGCGGTCTATGAACTCCGACATCCGCTCAGACCTTGCACTCTCTAAGTGGCAAACCAATCATGGACGGAAGGGGGTTGCACACCCAACAACTTAACAGGCTATGACTGACAATATAAATCGTATGGATTCTGCCCTAATGGATGATAGGTACCTGATGCGGGTCGTTGCGAACCCACAATCAAAAAATATATATAAACGCAGACTAACACAATACAAACTAATGTAGTAGTGATAGGTCATGATCGATCCAGGGACAGAAGTGTAAGCTAATGAGTCAAAGTCTACCAGAGAATGAGGTCTTTTTTTTGGAGGGGGGGGGGGGGGAAGGTTTGGGTTTAAGTCTAGGCCAGATGAAGAAGCTATGGTGATTAAGGGTTAATTGATGCGTGTATTTTATATACATTTTTTATGCTTTTTATACGTGCATTCCCGTACTTATCGAGTAGTGAAATCTATTATTTTGCCTCGAATTGGCTACTTTGTGGTGTGTATTATCTTTTTGCAGGAACGGAGCCACAATAGCTAAAACGAACCAAAACCGAGCCAAAACAAAGCTTGAAAGAGCTGATTGCAGAAATGGGCCAATTATAGTCAACAGAATATCATAATAGTTGACAGACTATCATAATAGTTAACAGACTATCATAATAGTCGACAGACTATTTGGGCGACAGCAGAAGATCAAATTAGTCAATATTAGTCGACCGACTATTACAATAGTCGGTCGACTATTTTCCGGGCCGCGGACAGATTTCGTGTTCAGCAAGCAGTTTCCTAATCAGTTTTAACTCTCTCTAAATTGTATAAATACGGCTTTTCAGCCACATTAGAATTCACTTCTTTTTTACTTTTACTTCTCTACTTTACTTTTACTCCTCCTTAGACTTTTATTTAGATCTCTTCTCCTTATTCTCTTAGAATTACATCTAGTTTAATTTCTTCCTTTAAAACTCGGTTATTGTAAGACTTCAAAATTCGAATCGCCTTTATTCCTCTTTGTAATTTAATCTAATCTTTCTTCCTTTTTCCTTCTTCTTCGTTCTTGATTGCTCTTAATCTTTGTTTGTTCTTCTTCTTCTTCATACTTAATTATTCTTATTCTTTGTTTCATGCTTGTCGTAATTTTATTATTATTCATCATGTTTAATCTAGTAAAATTCTTTATTAATCTTGTTGTTCTTGAATTAATTATGAGTAGCTAATTTCCTTCGCTAGGTTTTGGGGATCTGCGAATTGAATGTGGTCGCTAAATAATTTATAGATCTGTCAATGATATTGTGTCTGAGTTGTTAATTGTAGCATTTAATTGAGATTAATTGGTAAACTTGAACCTAAGATCGGAAGCCTAGTAAAAGTTAGGCCTGCTACAACACATTAGTAAGCCCTAATAAGATCGAAGGCCTTTAGACGCATGCTACGGTGAATAGCGGAACGGAAGGACCTTTTGACTACCTCTTAGACCAATATCTGCGATAGACCTGTGACTTAGACCGTGACCATATGGGATTCGTAGTGAATCGACAATCCTAGTTTTCGCTTCATATAAATTTGTCTAAATTCATCGTATTTATTTTAGTTATTTCTTATTTTTTTAATTTTCTCTTCCCTCACTACTTTTAGATTAGTTAAACACATAAACAAAACCCCCACGATTTGGTTACTTAGATAGACTTTAATTAAGAGTAGAATTTATTTGTCACCTTGTGGATACGATCCTGACTTCCCTAGCTATATATTTAGTTAGACCTAAGTTGGTTATCTTTGATAGGTATACGACTAGCATATCATTAATCTATGAGAAAAAGTGTTAGAGGGAGTCAAAACCCAGGACACACGAATTAAAAGTTGAAGGAAAAGGACACAAGATCGTTAAAGGGAGAGTCGCCTTTCGGTTTCTCTACCCAACCTCGCTAAAACCCGCTTTCGCAGTGAGAATGCTACGGTCTCAAGACAATATTACCCATACTCCGAGTTTCCTCATATTGGCAAGGGTGAGTCAATGCTAACTAAGTTGGCCAAACAAAGTCAGCACAAACACAACAATCTCAATCAAGATAAATCAACACAATTGCAACAATCTCTACAAATCCTCAATTCATGAAACCCAAACCACTCCTTCGCTAACCCCCTAACAAAAAATCTACTTACTTGTCACCAGGGTCGTTGATTGGGCTGTGCTGGGTAGGCAAAGGAACATGGCCTCATAATTTTGGGGCCCAAAGTCAGGCAATGAGGTTGGACATAATAAAAAAAAAGGTAGTCAAAAGTGACGTTATACTGAATGAACGATTCTTACTCTCTTCATTCCAATTTTTCATCCCCTTCTTCATTTACTACTCTTTCCAAAACAAAAAACCCCATGATTTCAACAAAAATCTTTAATTAATTTGATCTTTTCCATATGTAATTATCAATTGATTATTATAAAACTTGGAAAAAAATTATACAGTATGTCTCCAAACTTCAATTATTCTATATTCCTTTCACTCCCACAAAAGCGACCATCAAGAATTATCATTTGTTCAAATCTAGAAGTCATTGAACAAATCAGATTCAAAAGTAAGCTCTTATCTTTATTGCTTATCTTCAAAAACAAATCAGATTCTATTTTTTTTTTGTATTCTGCTTTACATTTTGTTGCAGGTGTGTGTGTGATTTAAGAATATCCAAGTTCCGACTATTCGTGTTTCATTTGTCATTTCTCTGTGATACTTGATTGTACTCCTGATTCAAGTCACCAAGACCAAATGTCGTTGACTTTGACATATGTTGATGTATCTACAAATTTTTATTTGTGTTGAATAATCATTTTTAAGATTTATCCATGTAAAAAATACAGTCGGTCAAGGAGTTTTTGATGTTTTACTAAATGAGTTGTAGTCCCTTGACTTGATGTTGATGATGTGAGGGGTCAAAGTTATGATAACGGGTCTAATATGAAAGGTAAACATCAAGGAGTTCAAAAAAGATTGTTAGACATAAATCCTAGTGCATTTTTTACTGCTTGTGCTTCTCATAGTCTTAATTTGACATTATGTAATATGGCCAACTCTTGCAGTAAAGCTAAATATTTTTTTGGAGTCATATAATATATACTATTTTTGCCAACTCTTCAATGGGATGAGACATATTGAAAGATAATGTAAAAGGACTTCTACCAAAACCTTTATCACCTACATGTTGGAAGACTCGTGTTTATAGTGTTAAAGCTATTCGATTTCACATTGCGGAAGTACATGAAGCGTTACTTCAAGTAGGAGAAGTTGATAATGACTCTAAAATAAGAAGTAAAGCCAAATCTTAGGTTACATATGAGCTTCGTGATTTTGAGTTTTCGGTCGCACTGGTCATTTGGTATGATGTATTGTATAAAATAAATTTCATTAGTAAACAATTGCAATAAAAAAATATGGTTATTGATATAGCAATTGAAGATATTGAAATTTTGATTTTTTTTAAAGACTATAGTGACACTAGGTTTTCTAATTCCATCAATTTAGTAAAAGTAATTGCTTGTGAATTAGATGTTGATCCAGTATTTCCAAAGAGGCGTAAAATTCCAAGAAAGAGACATTTTGATGAGAATCAAATAAATACATCTGAGGCAGTTTCACAAACAAGTGAAGAATCTTTTAGAGTGAATTATTTTTTATTTATAGTTGATCAAGCTATTTGTTCACTTAAGAGTAGGTTTGAACAATATCAAGATTTTCAAAATATATTTGGTTTTTTGTTCACCTCTAATAATTTGCACTTATTCGATAATGCTTGTTTTAAATCTTTTTATTAAACTTCAAATGTCACTAACGAATGGTGATCGATGCGATATTGGTGGAATTACTTGTATATGGAGTTAGTGTTGTTGTTAAAAGACATATTGCCTAATGAAAAAATGAACGCCAAGGATAGATTGAGGTTTTTGAAACACAACAGTTATTTTCTTAATGCATTTGTGGTGTATAGAATTTTGTTGACTATTCCTGTCACAGTTGCTTCGGTGGAGAGAAGTTTTTCTAAGCTTAAATTGTTGAAATGTTACTTGCGCTCTACGATATTACAAGAGCGGCTTAATGGGTTAGCATTGGTAGCCATCGAGGCTAATTTGTTGGAGAAGGTAGATTTTGAAAATCCGATTGACGAGTTTGCTTCGACAAAACTTAGCACGAAGAAGCGCTTCTACAAACTTCAGCGTCGTAGTTAAAGAAATCGTTGGACTTATAACAGTTTTATATTTTGTACTTCTTTTTAATAAAACAATTGTAATATTATGAAATATTGCATTAATTTTATGAAATAAGAGGCCTCAATTTATTTATTTTTTGCACTGGACCTCCATTCATTTTCAGACGGCTCTGCTAGTCTTGGAGAGTTTAAGACAAACAAAGAGAGTGATAGAAATTCTATAACGATCCATACTAGAGTTTAATGGCAATATTGAATCTAATATAAATATGAAGAAAATAAAACCAAGAAGAAAATATACAAAGAAAAAAACAAACACAACACAAGAAAAACTAGAGAAAATAATAAACTAGAGAAGAAAAACTAATTAGAAGATGGAGAAGAAGAACAAAGTACCAACAATGGTGGAAATTCAATATGTATAAAATGAAGATTCATAAATTTATAAACTTGAAGAAGAAGAAGAAGAAAGAAGAAGAAGAAAGAAGAAGAAGAAGTTCGCTCACAAAACCCATTAAAACCTTTAGTCTTCAATTAGATCTATAAAATATGCTAATGCTCTTGATTAAATTCTAGAGTGTTAGAGTGATCGATTATAGGATGAGTTGTGTGGTAGAAATCTTGGGTTTAGCTAATTATACAAAGCCTTTTAATGGGTAATTAAAAACAAAGTCCAACTCTAATTTCTGCCTTGTGCTGAAACTTTGCACTGTAAGTTTTCAGAGGGTGAAACTATGCCCTGTGGATTTCTTCAATATCAGTCGAGATACCTTCGGGCAAAACTTCGCCCGGTGGGTGAAAGTTTCGCCCGGTGACTTCACCTGCTGGAAATGGAATTCTGGGATGGAAATACCATCAGGCAAAACTTCACCCGATGAAGTTGCCCGGTTGAAAATCTTCAGGGATGGCGGGAATTTCGTTGGGCGAAACTTCACCCAGTGGACCAAAGTTTTGCCCTGTCGTGTTTTACCTTACTACTCTTAGTTTTACTCCTTGGATGTTTGGACTTATGCTTTTATCTTATGCTTTTGGACGATGTTTCGCTCTCTCGTGCTCTTGAAAACTCGAACGCGTTCTTGGACAAAGAATTCTTATCAAAAAATAAGAAAACTACCAAAAACACGTAAAATGCACAAGAGAGGTTGCTAATGTCAGAAATAATCAAATACGGTGATAATCGCACCAAAATCTGACAAAGCGAAGGGGAAAACGAGCCTAAACGGGTACAAATGTGAGCTAAATTAGCCACACATTAGTACCCTCTGGTTGAGGAAGAATCAAGAATGGCCTATCCTCGCTATCGAGCCAATGAATTAGAAAAGGACGGTCGCGAAACTTTGAAATCGTCCGAATCTAGGATAAACCTATGAGACCACAAAGCTTGGTGCCTCGAACAATAGATACGCCAGGAGGATTTTGATGGTACTTAGAAATGTCCTCAAGGTAGAAATAAATTAAAGCAACGAGTCCTCCCTGAGGAATAGATACGCCTTCTGATTTTTCCTTGTGATCAATCATAGCCTTGACAAATAGCCTTGCCCAATCCAGGACTCCAATCGATTCAGGTAGCATCGCCCAAATCCAAGAATGAACAGTCTCTTTTACCTTAGTCGGTGCACCGATTACCGTGAACATTGACACAAGATAATAAGTAAGGAGTCGAATGATAGGGTGAGTTGTTCTTGAAAGTTTGGTATCATGGCTTAATGATTCTTGGTTTGTTAATACCAATCATATTTGACTTAGTCTTGCTTTCAAGAATTGTAGAGTAGAGGGTCGATGGCTTATAAGAAGGGCTTCACGTAACATGTCAAAGGTAAGAATTTGGGGTTTCTTGAGCAAATGGAATGTGATGTGTTCCACTTTAGTAGTCGTCTCTAGGAAATGCATGCTTGAGTGTCGCGATAAACTCAAGAGTGATGGCACGATAAGTAGCACAAAACGATCCCAAATGGTCTCGTAGCCCCGAAGAGTTCAACATTGCCACATAAGAGTCATACAACCCCAAGTGTCTCATAGTCACTCCAAATAGAAACCTAGATGAAACCACACTTATTTGGTCTATTTGGGTTACGGTATTCTTCTCGGCCCCCACAAGTCCTTCATTTCCTTCAAAGACGATCTCGAAAGGTGGAAGAGAACAGGCACTCTTAGCATTTGCCAAATTTGTAGGTCATGGAGGCATCCTCGATCTTCTATGGTACCTACCAATAATTAAACCAAGCAGGTAGCAATGCACCAACAAGACGAAAGAACAATCAATACTTAAATCTCAATTAAGCATCTCCACAAGCACTTGCTGTTCAAGTATGTGAAAATAAGTTCGTGAGTGTTTCTGGTTATACTCAAGAACAAACAACAACCACAAGTATCTAATCAAGTGAAAATCAACATAAATAGCTTCAAAAGAACCAATTAAGAGTAGGGTAACTCTAAATTGAGACAAAACAGTTAAAAAAACAAGCAAAAGGAGAAAGAGAGTACTAGAAACTACCCAATCTCAATGCTTTGAGAGAAAGAGTCAACTTGAATCTTGATCAAAGATGCTCCATTACCAAATAATTACAAGATTCGGGCACGAAAAATCCTCAAGTTTCGTTTAGAGAAATTAGAAAAGTTAAGGTGGAATGGCTAATTCAAGAATTGCTAGGGTTTAGAGAGTTATGGATAAAGAAGTGGTTTGTAAAGATGTGTTGTTATATGATGACTTGAGAGGGGTTTTAGTGAGGTGTAAAGTATATAAAAAGAAACTAGGGTTGTAAAGATAAGAGTGCACGAAAACTGGAAATAAATGATGATTTCCAAAATCATGGGAGTTTTAATAGTAAAGGGGGTGTATGCGCCCAATCCCGCAGTCTGCGCCATGGGTTCTGGAATTCCTCCAAAAAATTCCTCAATCTTCTCTACATCTTCCTATTATGTTTGATATCCTTGATGATTCTGTAGATACTTGGATTTGTACATGGTGGCTAATAGAGCGTCCGACAAACACCCAATGATGATCGAACTTCAACACGACACGATTTTACGATGTTTTGGATGATTTTTATATAGTACGGATCAATTAATTACTCGTAAAAATTAATTCAACATCTAGACGGTCTTAGTCGAGTCATTCCGGTCGGTCCCAAAATGCAAAGTCAAACCCGAGTCAACAGGTCAAACCCGAGTCGAACCTCGAACCCAATCCGAGCCCGAGGGCAAGCCTATGCGCGCGTCTAGAAGCCTTAGGAAGCAAGTCATCACGTCAAAAATATTTTGCGATTACAGATCTTTCCGTTTTGAAAAGTTTTCCAAATCTCGACCTCGAAAACTAAACCACAGCAGCTATCGCGCCTTAGAACCAAGTCCGACGAACCCTTGCGCCTCAATATCAAGGCGTACGATATGTCGCACATATGTGCTAAAATCCTACCTTGAGAAAACAATATATACCCCCTCCCCTCGACCATTCAACACAACATTCAACTATCAATTGTTCATTAACTCAGCAGATCCGCGAATAATTCGTTCCTTTCGATTTCTCTCGAGGTCATAATTCGTACGAGATTGAAAAGGGTTTGAACAAATAAAGAATTCTTATTCTTTTTAGTTAAATTTTTCCCGAGCATACCACTCAAAGCCTCGTCGTAATTACTGCATACCACGGTATTCAAAGGCAAATGGGTCGAATTAATCTGGTTCCTATCGGGATTAACTAAACCGTTCCTACGCTCGTCGAATTCACGTACGCAGAAACAATCGTCAATAGGTTGTCTCTCTATCCAACACTTTACTGCTTTCCTTTAAATAAGGGTCGAGCTAGGCGGGTGCATTCCATCCAATTAGCTCAAACATGCATCCTATTGTCGCTCAATGAGGATTCATAATCCGCCCAATCAACACGTACTCCTACAGTTCCCATTCCAAGTATGGTGTACAAACCTTGCTTCTTCTTGGTTCCCATCATCATAGTGCATGTCCAACCGACCTCCTAAACCAAACCGTCCAAAATACGTAACATCTACAACTTCAACCCATAATTACTAAAACAACTAAATCCGAGTAGTCATTATAGATCGTTGTTTATCATCTACACATCATATTTTGTTTAATGTACATTTTGAGGATGCAAACCTCCTAACATGATTTACTTATGTTCTCGCACCTTTACCGCTTCATTCGCATGATTTACTGCTTTAATGACCATAACCGCATGCTAAGTCACTAATCCGATGCTAAAACATAAACAACCAACACTAATCAAACACCCAAAGAAACCCAGAAGTCGCGTCTAAACTCCAACACTCAGCACTAGGGCGCACGCCCCCGTGCGCCTGAACACTGAGACGCCATTGGTGCTGCGCCCAACTTATGTGTTTGATCTGTTCTATCAAAACGAGAAGTAGTCTAGTCCTGCATTAGTGCAGACACTCAATCTGTCGCGCCTCGAGATCAGAACACACAGAGGCGTGCGCTTGATTCCTGGATCGCAAGGTTTGTCGCGTCTCGACTAATATTGTGCAGACGCACTTAAAGTAGAATACAAGGTAACGTATACCATGAGTTCTGTCTAATATCCGTATTATCACGTCAAAATTGATTTGCTAATACGTATTATAACTTCTACTCTACTCTCCTACGTGCACCTTAACATGGTTTGCCTGTCACGTGATATCGCATGCAAAGAATGTAAAAAAAATTAGTTCGACAACAACATAATTGTCCCTAAATCAACCGACATAGCAAAGGCATAAGGTGTAAAACTATTGGTTGTTATAATTTTTCACCACATTAAAACGAGAAGCACCCGACATTGATTGACTAGTAGAGGCCGCTACGTGCGGGTGGGATTGGGTGTCGAGAGTCAAACGATGTTGACTTCCAAATACGTACCCTCACCCCTTACTCTGAATCTACGGTTTTCAGATTTCCGAAACCTTTGGTAACGAGAGTCATTCCAGACATGGAGTGCTTAAGGGTAAAACTCTTTAACTTTAGGTCCCCATGTCACTCAGCTTTGAGCCGACTAAGTATTAAAGTTTACTTGAGCGGTGTCCGAACACCCATAATTGTTCGGTGGCGACTCCAAAATCACATCGCAAATACGGGTCCACTAAACGGTTGCCGGACCAAATGATACGGCCTTTAAACATTTACAAACACTTCTCGATCGATTTCAACGGAAACAATGATGCACTGTACCCATACACCTATCTAGTACAACCCACAAATCATCAACCAAATCGAGGTCCGATACTTCGCCCCGAACGCGGGATAGGATCGGCCCCCCCATGGGCCGTGTGGGTGGCTGTCGTGGATTTTCCATCAAACGCACATGTGGCAGCGTCCACAGTTTGCCGACTTTGCTCGGGAGATGGAAAGCTCGACCCTGTTGGGCATACAAAATTCTAGCGGTGGTGAATCTTGAACAAGATCGACTGTCGCACTATTTTAAGTTTTTTGGTTGTCACTACAGGTTTTTCGTCCTCTTAAGGCCCACCCCAACAGATTTAGGACCAATCGACCTTGTTTAACGGCGAGGTTGAACCCGAACCATGGGAGGGCCTTCGATTGACGTTTCACCCGTCTCAGGTAGTCGCGCAGTCCGTGATATGCCAAGTGTTAAGCAGCGTATGGAACGGGGAGAATATTCATCCTCAATCAGGGTGACTCGTCTCCACAGAAACAAGGAATTTTCATGGGATGGTAACCTATCCTAGCCTACCCGCGTCTGCATCCTTCATTAGAAGAACATAAACGATCTGGATAACATTTCCCTCTCGCCTGAATCCTTGAGGGATAGAAAAACAAGAGCTAGGGGTACTGGTAATTGAAGACACTGAATCCATAAACGTGGGAACCCCTCTAGAAATCCAAAACCTCAAAATAGGGACCACCTTAGATGACACTGAAAGAAACAATTCATTGACATCCTTACGCTATACAAGGACTTATTCGCATGGTCCTACAAAGACATGTTAGGCATAGACCGAGACATAAACGAACATAAAATCCCAATTAAAACAGGATTAAAATCGGTAAAAAAAACTACGCCATATGCGACTGAGTGGGCCCTCAAGGTTAAAGAGGAGATAGACAAACAATTCAAAGCCGGGTTCATTCAAGTTTCCGACTACTCTGACTGGGTGGCTATCATAGTCCCCGTTCCCAAAAGAGATGGGAGAATCCAGGTATGGGTTGATTTCCGAGACCTGAACACAGCAAGTCAAAAAGACGATTTCTTTTTACCACATATCGACATCCTAGTAGACAACACCGCAGACCACGCACTACTCTCCTTCATGGACGGGTATGCCGGATGTACCAAATAAAAATGGTTGAACTGGACATGTCCAAAACAGCCTTCATAACATCATGGGGACATATTTCTACTCTGTCATGCCCTTCGGACTCAAAAACACAGGGTCAGCCTACGAACGAACTGCAACTACACTTCTACATGACATGATGCACAAAAAAGTTGAACTATACGTAGAAGACATGATAGTCAAAACACAAAACCGGGAAGGACAGATTAACGGTCTCGAAAAAATATTCAAACGTTTACGCAAATGCAATATGAGACTAAACCCTCACAAATGCACCTTCAAAGTCACATTCGGAAAAATCCTGGGCCATATCGTGAGCGAAAGAGGAATAGAAATTGACCCATAAAAAATCAAAGGCATACTCGATATGCCCACACCTAAAAGTGAAAAGGAAATCAGAGGGTTCCTGGGCATCAGTCGATTCATCGCCAAACGAACCATGTCCTGCAAACCCATCTTCAAGAAACTAAAAATTACCGAACCACCAATCTGGGACGACAAATGCCAAAGAGCTTTCGATAAGGTAAAAGAGATTCTACCCAAACCACCAGTGCTGATGCCTCCTAAGAAAGGGATATCCCTATCTTTCTACCTCACCATAACCGAGACCGCAATAGGAGCCATGCTAGAACAAACCATCGACCAAGAAGAGAGAGCAATTTACTATTGTAGACACCCACATTTGGCCGTTAGATGTCTATAGCAGTTTCCAAAAAACACCCGATGATGATCGGACGCAAACATGCTTTAACGTACTCGAATATGGGCTCAAAATCATTGGCATTTGGCTTGGGCTTTTTACGGAGTACAAATCTCACAAAACCAACCTCAACTTCAGGCCTAGAGTCAAATAAGACTAATTTATGTCGAATCCGACACCAAGGGCAAAATCGTCTTTTAGCGACCGAGTCAAGCCCCGGTCAAAGACATTTCCGAGGCATAAATATCTGCCATGTCACCTCACAAATCCGACTTGAAGTCGAAAACTACAAAAACCAGTTACAAAAAATATATTAAACAAATCCGTTAAGTATAGAATTCCATCTCCAGAAGGAATTCTACCCGGGCTAGACCCACCCGATCGAGTGGACCGGCCCACTCGATCGAGTGAGCTCACGAAACGTGCTGAACCGGTCTTAAAACTGGGCACTCGATCGAGTACTAGGCATACTCGGTCGAGTGGCTCTTCCCCTCTTCTTTTATTTGTGTCGTTCGTCCGTCCTTGTCAGGATCGTCGCGTCTTTTATTTTCTTTTCTAATATCAATATTATTACTACAATCTAATATCTATATGAAACAAACGTTCTTAAAATACGATATCGACTCTATAGTCGAATATCGTATCTAAAGGAACTAAATCAATCTTGTTGATGCTAAGAAAATTGTCACATGGTCTTAAAAGCAAAATATGACAATTTCAATGGGGAGAGAGTTAATATTGTTTTAGTTCGATTTTCAAACGATTTAAAAAACATCTTTTCTAAAAATCATTCTGAATATTTGATATCGATTTCATAATCGAATATCGAATATTACGAATATCGAAAATTTAAGTCGAGTGTAATGCTATGTTTATACGCGATTTAACAAAATTATCGATTTTTCAAAAAGCAATTTCGAGAACAAAAACAAACCGGACAACAGTCCGTACAGGGGGCACTCGATCGAGTGGCACCCCAAAACCCGAGACAGAAGCCTTTTTTCGAGACCACTCGGTCGAGTCCCGCAATGACTCGATCGAGTGGCTCTTGTTATTACAAAACAACGGGTTTTTCAGCGTGTTTCGAGTTTCAATAAATATTTTTAATGACTTCAGTCAACATGTGTGAAGGCTATCACGTGATTTTATATTTTCAAAACCATGCATCGCATCATATTTACATCATTTATTCAATTTGCAAACCGTTACTAACACGTTTGTTCTTTGTCTTAGTAATTTATTTTCGTTGTTTGTTTTATTATACTAAAACGAACCTCGCATGTTAAATATAACTTTGACGTTAGTATTAGATGCATTAAACCGACATAGCAACCCATTTAATTATTCGCATGTTTAGTCAAAACAATGTTTGCATATCATTCACCGAATCACTAACGCGCGTATTTTAAAATCAAACGATATCCTAGTAGAGGCCGCTAATGTGCGGGCGAGGTTGGGTGTTCTTTGTGAACTTCCCAACACGTACCCTCACCCCTTACTCAGAACCATGGTTTCCGGATGTCCGAATCCATTGGCACACGAGAGTCATTCAATACACGGTATCCGATAATGTCGGTATCGGTATCAAATGCAAAGGGACGAACCCAATAAACTCTTTGATCGGAATGGGCCGAATTTTGTACACGGCCCACTAAGATATAGAGTGGGTTCGAATGGGTCCGATTTCCCACAAAGTTCGGTGGGGACTCCACTTCGATTTAAATTTTTGTTCGATCCATCTCATATGGAGATTCATTCGCCTCCCCAAACCCGCGCGTGGCCGCGTCGGGGTGGACCTATGTCATGTCCATAATTTGGCGACTCCGTTGGGGATTAACTGATGCGTGACTTACCATCGGCATCCTCAGGGTGAGACTCGAATAGAAATCGTTTGACTAGTAGAATACGCGTTTTAGTTTTACAGTTCATGCATAACCCAATCTTTTCTCGGGCCGGTACTGGTGACCGACGTCCCACTATACTATTGATGTAGTCCAAATTGGATATGTCAAAGGTGTCCATAGGTGATTCGTATGGGTTTTATGGCATGTTCTAAGCTCAACTCGACTTAGGAAGTTCGCCCCGATTCTCGGATAGGCTATGTACACTGGTGTAGACCCTTTATAGACCGAACGAGACTTAGTGTAAAGCATACATGATGTCGTTATAATGCTTGCGTAACTATATGCTACTTGGTTTCTAAGGTCATTTTTCAAAAACTGTCATTTTCAAAAATCGCATCCTTTTCAAAATATCCAATTTCAAAACCCCGGGACGTATACCAAACTTAGGATTTATGATTTTACTCAATATAGCCTATTTCTAGCCGGTATTCTCCCCATTTCAAAAATCAAAAACGTTTTCTTGCTTTCAAAACCGCGGCCCGGTTCCCTTTTCCCAAAAATTGGACCCTCCCCCGAATTTTTCGGGTCTTCTAAAAAAATACTTTTTCAAAACCTTCCTCTTCTTAGGACTTCCCGTATATAGCAGTGTTGGGTCCTGTCATAAGTCGTCGAGGTCTTTAGCGTCGAAACTCCGTCGATCTTATATCACGGATTTCCTCCCTATCTCAGTCCGCCTTATTTGACTAAGGCAAGGCCCACCTACGTAGGACATACTCCTGCAAAGGATGGCCCGTTTACACATTTGAGTACAAAGTCTGGGGAATGTCTCACGTGAACCTTCCTTCGAACAAGACCTGGCCCACATAGCCGGATCCTAAGGGAGGCCCACCAGTACGCGTACGAGCCATGCGCAGTATTGCGCGCATCTTGGGCCAAATTGTAGGCATCCTGGGCCAGGTTTAGTGAGGTTGTCTAGTTCTCCCAAGTATGACGTGTACGATCATAGACTTCCCCCCGTTGGTTATAAAAGTTCTCCGATCCAAAGAACGAAGAGTGTCGTGGAGGACTCATGTTGACGTCCTCTTGAAAACCAGGGGTAGACTGGGTGAATGTGGAGTGTCTGTGTGGTGTGAAGTCTGAGAAATTGGGGGTGAAAAATTGCGAGGTCTGGGGTTCGGTCTGATGGGAGGAAGAGGGTCCGTGTGATGATGACGGTAAAGTTCTACGACCCTCATCCCGAGAGGTTTCAACCTCCCGTTCCTCCTCTGACACGTCTACGACCTCTATATCATCGTCGCCAAAATCTAAAGGTCCTTCGGGGTATTCAATCTGATAAAACTTACCTCGGGTGCTACCCCGAATGTAATCCCCGGACCTCTTCGGCATGCCGAAGTTCTCTTCAATATCTAGCCTTACCCATTCCGGGTTAGGCATGGCGATAGCGCGCAGCTTAGTTATCTTATACAAAAACAAACTATTATAATCCCCTTTCTGGGGCCACACAAGGAAAGGACAATAAACTTCATCTATGTAAATTCCCGCTCCATCAACCGGCGTCAAATCGCTAAAATCGATTTCCAAGGCTATAGCTAGCATCGTTACAACACCGCCACAAGAAATTCTCTTGCGGCCGCCCTTCGCAATCTGGGCGAAGTGAGTAGCAAAGGCCTCGGACATATCGATCGATGGGCCTCTCTCCAAAACCGCATCCTCTAACAGCTGAACAGCTAAAGCACTACAGTTGTGATGCGTATCATAGCTCGACAAGAATGAATTGACTATAATACGCGCCACACACCGGAGGATGAGGTTTCGGATCGAGAAAGAACGCATCTTTCCTCCCTTGAAAGGCCTTTGGCGGGCTATTTTAAACCAAAATCGATCTCGGCCGAATTTATCGTCCCGAGTCTGTCCCGCCCTAGGCTTTCCAAGGACTGAAGAAGGTAAACCAAGCAGTGCACCAAAGTCTCTCAAGTTGAGGACGTACGAAGTTTCTCGCAACTGAAAAGAGACAGTGGCATTATCATCACCACTTAGCTCGAATGTTGCGCTGCGAAAAACTCGCACGTCAACTTCTGAAAAGTTTCCTCCTTGGAGGCATAAAATTTGATGAGACCAAGACCTTGGCACATTGCTTGTACCTGCGGTTCTATGCCCATGCGCTCAAGTACATCTCGAGCCGCCCAACGAGTCGGCTCGAGACGACAGACCCAAAATTTTTTACATTTATCAACATGAGCTTTCTTAGCGAAATAGAGACCAGATAGAGGTTCACGGAAATTACGACGGATTTTCGGGTAAAATACCTCAAGCGGAACAGGTTGTTCGCGCGGTATTGAGATTTGTGTCTGAACAGGCATCGGGACACATTCGTCCCGAGCCTCGGTCGGCGGCTCCTCGGACCGAGAGGACTATGTTGACCCCGAATTTCGATTAAGCATTGAAGAAATCCGTTTCCTTGCCATTTGCTTTACCCTCCTCATCCTTGATACTTGAATTTGATGAATATGTGTTGACGGTCTCGGTTTGGGATTTGTCGGAATCGGAATAATTTCTCGAAACAAACTTCAAGGAAGTGTTAGGAATGTGGTAGGGATGAGAAATATATAATTTGATTGAATTTTAATGGAGGAACGGAGGGATTAGAGGTGGTTTAAGATGGAGGATTTGGGGTTTGGTTGAAGAGAGAGAGAGGAAAAGGTGTATAATGAAGATGGGTAAGGTAGGTTGGCTGGGTATAAGTCGCGGGGTGATTTTTTCGCCCGGTCAGATTCCACCGGGCGAAATTTCGCCCGACGGTCTTCGGACCGATTTTCGTCATTTCCGCGCAAATTCACCACCGGACGAAATTTCGCCCGGTCAGACTCCACCGGGCGAAATTACTCCACCGGGCGAAATTTCGCCCGGTCGGGTTTCCGTCAATTTCCAAGTCGCAAAATATTTTTACCGCAGGGCGAAATTTCGTCCGGTGAGATTCCACCGGGTGAAGTTTTGCCCGACGGATTTTCCGTCAATTCCTTAAGTATGAGCAAAGTCGCCACCGGGTGAAATTTCACCCGGTAAAATAATTCACTTCAAAACGGGACCTTGCTACGAAAATTTTCTTTGACTTGGCCTAAAACCTTCCTTAACTTCTTCAAATAAACCAATCTTCTCAATCCGAATCGTTTCATAATCGTTCAAAGTGCAACCCCAAAAATTCCGAAAGAAATCTTAACGATTCCTGCAGGTACCAAAACAAGCAAGGTCCAAGGAGAAAAAATCCAAAAACTATTGTTCGAAGAAAATAAAAACAGACGAGAATATACAAATATTTACAATGATGGTTATTATGGACACCACCAAACCGAATTGAATGTTTGAGATTAGTTGGGGTTGCTTAAAAAGCAACCGGAAGGGTCTTGATCATTAGCTTCAATTTCCACATTACCGATCTTGAGCTTTTCTCTAAACTCCGTCATATTCATAAGTTGTGCTACCTCGGGAAGCATTGCAAATTCTTCGGGAATATCTTCGTCGGAGGTAAACCCAAGTATGGATATGGCACCGTCGTCTTCTTCATCATCGTAGACAAGATCTTCGGTAGAAGGTTCTTCATTTGATGGGAACTCCACCATTTGGTTCCAAAACTCCATATTAGGAGGATCTTCGGGAAGGAACGCGGGAAGCAGAAATTGAATCATTTCATTAGCAACATTAAAAGATAAACGCCCTCGCTTCACATCGATAATCACCCCACCGGTAGCTAGGAAAGGCCGTCCCAAGAGGATAGGATTCCGTTCCTCGATTGGCATATCCAAAATGACGAAGTCGGTGGGGATGTACAAATTCCCCACATTAACCATGAGGTTACGGGCCAATCCGTAGGGCTCCTTAGTGGTTCCATCGGCCATTTGGACATTCGCAGGGAAGTACTCCAAATCTTTAATATAAATAGTACGAGCAATGTCCAAGGGAATCAAGCTAATGTTGGCACTAAGGTCACATAGAGCTCGATCTATCAAGACATGGTCGATGGAGCATGGAATGGCAAAACTACCCGGATCTCCCAGTTTGATAGGAATTGTGACTCTAGGGTTGGTCCTTGGAGAAACGGGAGCTTTTTCCTTCTCGGCGGGTTTCAAAATGATGTCTCGGATGTAATCGGATGGGGTAGGCATGGATGTGCTTGTGCCAATGTCCTCAATAAGGTCGGTGAAGGTTATCATTCCCAAAGCTTGATCATTGAATAGGATTGGTGGCTTGTCATTCAAAGGAGGTACTTCAATCCTAGAGACTAGATTTGTGTCCTCTATTGAAATTTGTTCAATAACAAACGCAAGGTCTCCTACAAGATACTTTGATGGATCTCTTCTTGGTTTTTCGGTTACATCCTTGGCCACACTCTCATCGAATTCATTGATTGAGGGATGAGATGTAAGAGTTTGTGGATCGAAAGATTTCACCGGTTTCTTTTTGCTTACTACCTTAATGGCATTCACGGAAGCTTGATTGAAAGAATCGGTCGGCTCTTGAGGAGATCGAGCTAGCGATGCGGCACATGCCTCTAAAGCTTCAAGTCTAGCTCGGTTTGACGCATTTTATTTCAATAGGAACTTGATCGTTTGTTGAATGTCATAAAAGGGTTGAGAGTTACCTTGAAAGTTCCTTGGAGGACCTTGGTTAGGTGGTGGATAAGCTCCAAAAGGAGGTCCTTGATTAAATGGAGGATGAGTTCCAAAAGGAGGACCTTGATTAAATGGAGGATAAGTTCCAAAAGGAGGACCATAGTTTGGTCTAGGTGGTCCTTGAGGATAGAAATAGCCTTGATTGAATTCATTTGTGTGAGGAGGTCTCGGTTAATAATGAGGTCCATATGAATTAAGATAAACCCTTTGATTGGGGGCTCTTGGAAAAGGATATGATCCTTGAGTCGGCGTGGAATAAACTCCGGTCCTCAAATTAGGATTGTTCGTTTGAGGCTTTTCATATGTTCCTTGAGTGTTGGCTTGATAAACGTTTTCCTTCCTCGCACAAAAATTGGAGTCGTGATCATATTCTCCACAATAATCACATGGGATATCTACCCTATATGGCTTTGGAGGCGAGATAGATATTCGCCTAGGTGGTGTGATTCTTCTTGGTGGAGTGACTCTTCTTGGCGGGGGCCTCATTTCAGGTTGGAAGGTGTCCCTAACAACCATTGCCTCAAATCTCTCAAATAGTTGAGCGATTTGTACTTCAAGAGTGGCCTCCATGTCATTTGACGATTCCGAGTCTCCACTTGATTCAGCCTCTTGCAATTCCTTAGCACACATGTCACTTTTGGCTATCTTGTCAAGAAGCTCATGGTATTCATTCTCGTTGAGTAGGAAAAAGTTGCCCCTTGCGGTTGAGTTAAGAATGTCCCTTGCATCGGCGGATAAGGAATAGAAAAATGTTTGGAGCAAAAGCCAATGAGGGATACCATGATGCGGGCACTTTCTTTGTAGAGTTTAGAATCGATCCCAAGCCTCACTTATGCTTTCATTTTCACCTTGTCGGAAGGTTTGAATCTCCATTCGATAATGATTGGTCTTGGAAGGAGGATAGTATTTTTCTAGAAATGCATTGGCTAATTGATTCCAAGTTTGGAAGGTATCATCGTGGTGGCTTTGTAGCCATCTCCTAGCATCATCACGAAGGGTTTTGGGGAACAAAAGTTTATGGAATTGACATGAAGTAAGTCCATTTAATTTCATTCTAACTAGCTTCTCTTTAAATGTCGCTATGTGTTCTAGAGCATCTTGTTGTGGAAGCCCATGATAAGTGTCTTGTTGGACTATGGCAATTGAAGAAGCCTTGAGCTCAAAGTTATTGGGTATGTTTCCATATGCGAAGGGAGAAGAAGTTTGTTCATTGGTGGGTTGGGAGTGAGATCTCAAAGTAGGCATGTTTGTTTGTAGAGGTAATTTTTGAAGAGATAAGAGGGAAAGGGAATTTTGTGAGAGTTTTGGGAATGTTAGATGGGTTAAAAGTTGATGTAATATATGGATGAGGTTTCACTTTGGTTGATTTGAAGTCCGAAATAAAATATCGCCTCGCTTGCACCGGTATGGAATAAGCAATGCCAAATATGATTGTTCCTGAACACAACTCAATTCAAAGATGAGACTCCTAGCACCGAGCGGTACTAGGGTAGAAGGAGAAGAAACAATTATCCAAACACAATAAAACAAAGACTTAATCAATTAACTAATCACCGTCTTCCTCGGCAACGGCGCCATTTTGATGCGCGCTGTCGTCGACACGCATGCAAACAATATTTTTAACTCCGACTAACCTAACTAGTGTAGTGGTGGTAGGTCGGGATCGATCCACAGGGAGATGGGTTAAGCGATATTGGTCAAGTCTAGAGTTTAATCGTGAATGGGATTGAGATGGGGGTTTTGGGTCGAGAGAGGTCGAACTAATGCTATTGAGCTACGCTAACTAAGGCTAGAGACAATAATATGAAAGATGTTGGGGAGAGTCGGGATTCGGAAATGGGGTCTAAGAGTCTCGGGATCGAGTTTTAGCTACAACGTTAAAAAGGGAGGGTGCCACCTTTCAGTTTCTTCACCCAACCTACCTAACCCGCTTTCGCGATGAAAGGGTAAGGCCAAAATTAAAGTAATTTCTACTCCGAGTTTCCCCATATTGGTAGAAATGAGTCAAGGTCGACCTAGCCGCGGTTCTAAATCAAGAAAGACAGAAAAACCTTAAAATTGACAATTAACAAGTAAACAACCCACCAACATCCCTTACATCAAATAATCCAAATCTTCCTCCCTAAATCCCCAACAAGAAAATCTACTTACTAGTCATGATGAATAACAATAAAACACTAACTAAAGAGAAATTAACTAAAGCATGCGTAACAACTATACTAGCAATTGATACTAAGGAGATAAAAACGTAAGTTAACTAATGGAGAAGATGGAGAGGAAATAATTTAGAGAAAACTAAGGTGGAAGATGAAGATTAATAATAAAGATTGAATCTTGGGAGAAATATACAAGAATTTGTCACTAATCCATGCATAAATCTTCAATCTTCAATAAAAGAAATATGAATCTTCAAGAAATAAAACAAGAGTTTTGTCACATAAATCCTTGCAAAACCCTTGAATCTTCAACAATAAAGCACAATCTTCAACAAAGATGGAAGCTTGTCTACTAATTATACAGTAATTATACTAATACTAAGTAGATCTACTAATTGTTTGTAGAGAATTTTCTAGGAAGCTTACTACAATCTACTATTACTATTAAGAATCCTGTAAACTACCCTAGAAAACCTCTAAACTACTCCTACTCCTAAGGGCTCACTCAAGGCACACTTAAGGCTCAAGGAGACACAAAACCCTAGGATGGGTATATATAGAGTTTCTTAATGGGTTCCACAAACTTCAAGGCCCAAATCCAATTCCTCTTCATTTAGCTATACCTTCCCCCTTTGCATCTTCATGGGGCGAAATTTCGCCCCGCGGCTTGACATAATAATCCCACCGGATGAAATTTCACCCGGTGAGATTTTTTCTTCGGTTTTTGCGCTTTTGGCCCGGTTTCTCCATCGCGCGAAATTTCACCCGGTGGGCAAAATTTCGCCCGGTCGGAAGTGCCGTGAAAATCTTCGGGGGTGGAGAAATGTCGTCGGGCGAAACTTTGCCCGGTGGTGACTCACCGGACGAAACTTCACCCAGTGGTCTTCCGACTCTTTTCCGGTCTTTTTCTTTGTCGATCAACTGGATTACTTGAACTTTCAGTTGTGTGCTTTGCTTTTCGGACCGTGTCTCTCTCTTTTGTGCTCATGGAAGCTCGGTTACGTTTTCGGTTGAAAATCCTATCAAAATAGACAGAAAACTACCAAAAACACGTAAAATGCAAAAGAGAGACACTAATTCGAGAATTACGCAAAATACGGCGATAATCGCACTCAAGTCTCGCAGAACGAAGGAAAAACGAATCTAAATGGGATGAAAAACGGTCCAAATTTGGCACCCAACACCCGGCACTCGATCGAGTGCCTTCTCATAAAGCCTCCTGTCCGATTTTTTGGAGCAGGTAGCAATGCAACAACAAGACGAAAGAACAATCAATACTTAAATCTCAATTAAGCATCTCCACAAGCACTTGCTGTTCAAGTATGTGAAAATAAGTTCGTGAGTGTTTCTGGTTATATTCAAGAACAAACAACAACCACAAGTATCTAATCAAGTGAAAATCAACATAAATAGCTTCAAAAGAACCAATTAAGAGTAGGGTAACTCTAAATTGAGACAAAAAAATAAAAAAAAAAACAAGCAAAAGGAGAAAGAGAGTACTAGAAACTACCCAATCTCAATGCTTTGAGAGAAAGAGTCGACTTGAATCTTGATCAAAGATGCTCCATTACCAAATAATTACAAGATTCGGGCACGAAAAATCCTCAAGTTTCGTTTAGAGAAATTAGAAAAGTTAAGGTGGAATGGCTAATTCAAGAATTGCTAGGGTTTAGAGAGTTATGGATAAAGAAGTGGTTTGTAAAGATGTGTTGTTATATGATGACTTGAGAGGGGTTTTAGTGAGGTGTAAAGTATATAAAAAGAAACTAGGGTTGTAAAGATAAGAGTGCACGAAAACTGGAAATAAATGATGATTTCCAAAATCATGGGAGTTTTAATAGTAAAGGGGGTGTATGCGCCCAATCCCGCAGTCTGCGCCATGGGTTCTGGAATTCCTCCAAAAAATTCCTCAATCTTCTCTACATCTTCCTATTATGATTGATATCCTTGATGATTCTGTAGATACTTGGATTTGTACATGGTGGCTAATAGAGCGTCCGACACTCACCCGATGATGATCGAACTTCAACACGACACGATTTTACGATGTTTTGGATGATTTTTATATAGTACGGATCAATTAATTACTCGTAAAAATTAATTCAACATCTAGACGGTCTTAGTCGAGTCATTCCGGTAGGTCCTGAAATGCAAAGTCAAACCCGAGTCAACAGGTCAAACCCGAGTCGAACCTCGAAACCCAATCCGAGCCCGAGGGCAAGCCTATGCGCACGTCTAGAAGCCTTAGGAAGCAAGTCATCACGTCAAAAATATTTTGCGATTACAGATCTTTCCGTTTTGAAAAGTTTTCCAAATCTCGACCTCGAAAACTAAACCACAGCAGCTATCGCGCCTTAGAACCAAGTCCGACGAACCCTTGCGCCTCAATATCAAGGCGTACGATATGTCGCACATATGTGCTAAAATCCTACCTTGAGAAAACAATATATACCCCCTCCCCTCGACCATTCAACACAACATTCAACTATCAATTGTTCATTAACTCAGCAGATCCGCGAATAATTCGTTCCTTTCGATTTCTCTCGAGGTCATAATTCGTACGAGATTGAAAAGGGTTTGAACAAATAAAGAATTCTTATTCTTTTTAGTTAAATTTTTCCCGAGCATACCACTCAAAGCCTCGTCGTAATTACTGCATACCACGGTATTCAAAGGCAAATGGGTCGAATTAATCTGGTTCCTATCGGGATTAACTAAACCGTTCCTACGCTCGTCGAATTCACTTACGCAGAAACAATCGTCAATAGGTTGTCTCTCTATCCAACACTTTACTGCTTTCCTTTAAATAAGGGTCGAGCTAGGCGGGTGCATTCCATCCAATTAGCTCAAACATGCATCCTATTGTCGCTCAATGAGGATTCATAATCCGCCCAATCAACACGTACACCTACAGTTCCCATTCCAAGTATGGTGTACAAACCTTGCTTCTTCTTGGTTCCCATCATCATAGTGCATGTCCAACCGACCTCCTAAACCAAACCGTCCAAAATACGTAACATCTACAACTTCAACCCATAATTACTAAAACAACTAAATCCGAGTAGTCATTATAGATCGTTGTTTATCATCTACACATCATATTTTGTTTAATGTACATTTTGAGGATGCAAACCTCCTAACATGATTTACTTATGTTCTCGCACCTTTACCGCTTCATTCGCATGATTTACTGCTTTAATGACCATAACCGCATGCTAAGTCACTAATCCGATGCTAAAACATAAAGAACCAACACTAATCAAACACCCAAACAAACCCAGAAGCCGCGTCTAAACTCCAACACTCAGCACTAGGGCGCACGCCCCCGTGCGCCTGAACACTGAGACGACGCCAGTGGTGCTGCGCCCAACTTATGTGTTTGATCTGTTCTATCAAAACGAGAAGTAGTCTAGTCCTGCATTAGTGCATACACTCAATCTGTCGCGCCTCGAGATCAGAACACACAGAGGCGTGCGCTTGATTCCTGGATCGCAAGCTTTGTCGCGTCTCGACTAATGTTGTGCAGACGCACTTTAAGTAGAATACAAGGTAACGTATACCATGAGTTCTGTCTAATATCCGTATTATCACGTCAAAATTGATTTGCTAATACGTATTATAACTTGTACTCTACTCTCCTACGTGCACCTTAACATGGTTTGCCTGTCACGTGATATCGCATGCAAAGAATGTAAAAAAAATTAGTTCGACAACAACATAATTGTCCCTAAATCAACCGACATAGCAAAGGCATAAGGTGTAAAACTATTGGTTGTTATAATTTTTCACCACATTAAAACGAGAAGCACCCGACATTGATTGACTAGTAGAGGCCGCTACGTGCGGGTGGGATTGGGTGTCGAGAGTCAAACGATGTTGACTTCCAAATACGTACCCTCACCCCTTACTCTGAATCTACGGTTTTCAGATTTCCGAAACCTTTGGTAACGAGAGTCATTCCAGACATGGAGTGCTTAAGGGTAAAACTCTTTAACTTTAGGTCCCCATGTCACTCAGCTTTGAGCCGACTAAGTATTAAAGTTTACTTGAGCGGTGTCCGAACACCCATAATTGTTCGGTGGCGACTCCAAAATCACATCGCAAATACGGGTCCACTAAACGGTTGCCGGACCAAATGATACGGCCTTTAAACATTTACAAACACTTCTCGATCGATTTCAACGGAAACAGTGATGCACTGTACCCATACACCTATCTAGTACAACCCACAAATCATCAACCAAATCGAGGTCCGATACTTCGCCCCGAACGCGGGATAGGATCGGCCCCCCCATGGGCCGTGTGGGTGGCTGTCGTGGATTTTCCATCAAACGCACATGTGGCAGCGTCCACAGTTTGCCGACTTTGCTCGGGAGATGGAAAGCTCGACCCTGTTGGGCATACAAAATTCTAGCGGTGGTGAATCTTGAACAAGATCGACTGTCACACTATTTTAAGTTTTTTGGTTGTCACTACAGGTTTTTCGTCCTCTTAAGGCCCACCCCAACAGATTTAGGACCAATCGACCTTGTTTAACGGCGAGGTTGAACCCGAACCATGGGAGGGCCTTCGATTGACGTTTCACCCGTCTCAGGTAGTCGCGCAGTCCGTGATATGCCAAGTGTTAAGCAGCGTATGGAACGGGGAGAATATTCATCCTCAATCAGGGTGACTCGTCTCCACAGAAACAAGGAATTTTCATGGGATGGTAACCTATCCTAGCCTACCCGCGTCTGCATCCTTCATTAGAAGAACATAAACGATCTGGATAGCATTTCCCTCTCGCCTGAATCCTTGAGGGATAGAAAAACAAGAGCTAGGGGTACCGGTAATTGAAGACACTGAATCCATAAACGTGGGAACCCCTCTAAAAATCCAAAACCTCAAAATAGTGACCACCTTAGATGACACTGAAAGAAACAATTCATTGACATCCTTACGCTATACAAGGACTTATTCGCATGGTCCTACAAAGACATGTTAGGCATAGACCGAGACATAAACGAACATAAAATCCCAATTAAAACAGGATTAAAATCGGTAAAAAAAACTACGCCATATGCGACTGAGTGGGCCCTCAATGTTAAAGAGGAGATAGACAAACAATTCAAAGCCGGGTTCAGTCAAGTTTCCGACTACTCTGACTGGGTGGCTATCATAGTCCCCGTTCCCAAAAGAGATGGGAGAATCCAGGTATGGGTTGATTTCCGAGACCTGAACACGGCAAGTCAAAAAGACGATTTCTTTTTACCACATATCGACATCCTAGTAGACAACACCGCAGACCACGCACTACTCTCCTTCATGGACGGGTATGCCGGATGTACCAAATAAAAATGGTTGAACTGGACATGTCCAAAACAGCCTTCATAACATCATGGGGACATATTTCTACTCTGTCATGCCCTTCGGACTCAAAAACACAGGGTCAGCCTACGAACGAACTGCAACTACACTTCTACATGACATGATGCACAAAAAAGTTGAACTATACGTAGAAGACATGATAGTCAAAACACAAAACCGGGAAGGACAGATTAACGGTCTCGAAAAAATATTCAAACGTTTACGCAAATGCAATATGAGACTAAACCCTCAAAAATGCACCTCCAAAGTCACATTCGGAAAAATCCTGGGCCATATCGTGAGCGAAAGAGGAATAGAAATTGACCCATAAAAAATCAAAGGCATACTCGATATGCCCACACCTAAAAGTGAAAAGGAAATCAGAGGGTTCCTGGGCATCAGTCGATTCATCGCCAAACGAACCATGTCCTGCAAACCCATCTTCAAGAAACTAAAAATTACCGAACCACCAATCTGGGACGACAAATGCCAAAGAGCTTTCGATAAGGTAAAAGAGATTCTACCCAAACCACCAGTGCTGATGCCTCCTAAGAAACGGATATCCCTATCTTTCTACCTCACCATAACCGAGACCGCAATAGGAGCCATGCTAGAACAAACCATCGACCAAGAAGAGAGAGCAATTTACTATTGTAGACACCCACATTTGGCCGTTAGATGTCTATAGCAGTTTCCAAAAAACACCCGATGATGATCGGACGCAAACATGCTTTAACGTACTCGAATATGGGCTCAAAATCATTGGCATTTGGCTTGGGCTTTTTACGGAGTACAAATCTCACAAAACCAACCTCAACTTCAGGCCTAGAGTCAAATAAGACTAATTTATGTCGAATCCGACACCAAGGGCAAAACCGTCTTTTAGCGACCGAGTCAAACCCCGGTCAAAGACATTTCCGAGGCATAAATATCTGCCATGTCACCTCACAAATCCGACTTGAAGTCGAAAACTACAAAAACCAGTTACAAAAAAAATATTAAACAAATCCGTTAAGTATAGAATTCGATCTCCAGAAGGAATTCTACCCGGGCTAGACCCACCCGATCGAGTGGACCGGCCCACTCGATCGAGTGAGCTCACGAAACGTGCTGAACCGGTCTTAAAACTGGGCACTCGATCGAGTACTAGGCATACTCGGTCGAGTGGCTCCTTCTCCAGCCGGGTTGGATTTCTTTCTCACCAAGTAACGGAATCCTCATTCCTCTCGAATTGTTGCATTTCCTATCCAAAACAGTCTTTCTTCTCATCCAAGCAAGACTATCTCTCCTAGCTTCAATCGGGGACCTCTACTATAAATAGACCCTCTCGCACACACCAAAAAGGATATGAATTACAATTACAACATCTACAATTCACACACACACATAGCATCGAATAACCGATAATACAACCCAAGATCACGCCGCCTTAGCCCCAAAATTCGGCCACCTCTACCCGACACCCTACACGACTAAAGCCACCATAACTCACCGACATTATCTCGACGCTCCCGTGCCCTAGCCACAGTTAGACGAGCCCCGTTCCGAGAATACAAAGCATGTAGGTTGAGGGTGTAAATCAAAATCCCGTCTTCTCCTTTCTCCCTCTCTTCCCCTCGTCTTTTATTTGTGTCGTTCGTCCGTCCTTGTCATGTCATCGTCGCGTCTTTTATTTTCTTTTCTAATATCAATATTATTACTACAATCTAATATCTATACGAAACAAACGTTCTTAAAATACGATATCGACTCTATAGTCGAATATCGTATCTAAAGGAACTAAATCAATCTTGTTGATGCTAAGAAAATTGTCACATGGTCTTAAAAGCAAAATATGACAATTTCAATGGGGAGAGAGTTAATATTGTTTTAGTTCGATTTTTAAACGATTTAAAAAACATCTTTTCTAAAAATCATTCTGAATATTTGATATCGATTTCAAAATCGAATATCGAATATTACGAATATCGAAAATTTAAGTCGAGTGTAATGCTATGTTTATACGCGATTTAACAAAATTATCGATTTTTCAAAAAGCAATTTCGAGAACAAAAACAAACCGGACAACAGTCCGTACAGGGGGCACTCGATCGAGTGGCACCCCAAAACCCGAGACAGAAGCCTTTTTTCGAGACCACTCGGTCGAGTCCCGCAATGACTCGATCGAGTGGCTCTTGTTATTACAAAACAACGGGTTTTTCAGCGTGTTTCGAGTTTCAATAAATATTTTTAATGACTTCAGTCAACATGTGTGAAGGCTATCACGTGATTTTATATTTTCAAAACCATGCATCGCATCATATTTACATCATTTATTCAATTTGCAAACCGTTACTAACACGTTTGTTCTTTGTCTTAGTAATTTATTTTCGTTGTTTGTTTTATTATACTAAAACGAACCTCGCATGTTAAATATAACTTTGACGTTAGTATTAGATGCATTAAACCGACATAGCAACCCATTTAATTATTCGCATGTTTAGTCAAAACAATGTTTGCATATCATTCACCGAATCACTAACGCGCGTATTTTAAAATCAAACGATATCCTAGTAGAGGCAGCTAATGTGCGGGCGGGGTTGGGTGTTCTTTGTGAACTTCCCAACACGTACCCTCACCCCTTACTCAGAACCATGGTTTCCGGATGTCCGAATCCATTGGCACACGAGAGTCATTCAATACACGGTATCCGATAATGTCGGTATCGGTATCAAATGCAAAGGGACGAACCCAATAAACTCTTAGATCGGAATGGGCCGAATTTTGTACACGGCCCACTAAGATATAGAGTGGGTTCGAATGGGTCCGATTTCCCACAAAGTTCGGTGGGGACTCCACTTCGATTTAAATTTTTGTTCGATCCATCTCATATGGAGATTCATTCGCCTCCCCAAACCCGCGCGTGGCCGCGTCGGGGTGGACCTATGTCATGTCCATAATTTGGCGACTCCGTTGGGGATTAACTGATGCGTGACTTACCATCGGCATCCTCAGGGTGAGACTCGAATAGAAATCGTTTGACTAGTAGAATACGCGTTTTAGTTTTACAGTTCATGCATAACCCAATCTTTTCTCGGGCCGGTACTGGTGACCGACGTCCCACTATACTATTCATGTAGTCCAAATTGGATATGTCAAAGGTGTCCATAGTTGATTCGTATGGGTTTTATGGCATGTTCTAAGCTCAACTCGACTTAGGAAGTTCGCCCCGATTCTCGGATAGGCTATGTACACTGGTGTAGACCCTTTATAGACCGAACGAGACTTAGTATAAAGCATACATGATGTCGTTATAATGCTTGCGTGACTATATGCTACTTGGTTTCTAAGGTCATTTTTCAAAAACCGTCATTTTCAAAAATCGCATCCTTTTCAAAATATCCAATTTCAAAACCCCGGGACGTATACCAAACTTAGGATTTATGATTTTACTCAATATAGCCTATTTCTAGCCGGTATTCTCCCCATTTCAAAAATCAAAAACGTTTTCGAGCTTTCAAAACCGCGGCCCGGTTCCCTTTTCCCAAAAATTGGGCCCTCCCCCGAATTTTTCGGGTCTTCTAAAAAAATACTTTTTCAAAACCTTCCTCTTCTTAGGACTTCCCGTATATAGCAGTGTTGGGTCCTGTCATAAGTCATCGAGGTCTTTAGCGTCGAAACTCCGTCGATCTTATATCACGGATTTCCTCCCTATCTCAGTCCGCCTTATTTGACTAAGGCAAGGCCCACCTACGTAGGACATACTCCTGCAAAGGATGGCCCGTTTACACATTTGAGTCCAAAGTCTGGGGAATGTCTCACGTGAACCTTCCTTCGAACAAGACCTGGCCCACATAGCCGGATCCTAAGGGAGGCCCACCAGTACGCGTACGAGCCATGCGCAGTATTGCGCGCATCTTGGGCCAAATTGTAGGCATCCTGGGCCAGGTTTAGTGAGGTTGTCTAGTTCTCCCAAGTCTGACGTGTACGATCATAGACTTCCCCCCGTTGGTTATAAAAGTTCTCCGATCCAAAGAACGAAGAGTGTCGTGGAGGACTCATGTTGACGTCCTCTTGAAAACCAGGGGTAGACTGGGTGAATGTGGAGTGTCTGTGTGGTGTGAAGTCTGAGAAATTGGGGGTGAAAAATTGCGAGGTCTGGGGTTCGGTCTGATGGGAGGAAGAGGGTCCGTGTGATGATGACGGTAAAGTTCTACGACCCTCATCCCGAGAGGTTTCAACCTCCCGTTCCTCCTCTGACACGTCTACGACCTCTATATCATCGTCGCCAAAATCTAAAGGTCCTTCGGGGTATTCAATCTGATAAAACTTACCTCGGGTGCTACCCCGAATGTAATCCCCGGCCTCTTCGGCATGCCGAAGTTCTCTTCAATATCTAGCCTTACCCATTCGGGGTTAGGCATGGCAATAGCGCGCAGCTTAGTTATCTTATACAAAAACAAACTGTTATAATCCCCTTTCTGGGGCCACACAAGGAAAGGACAACAAACTTCATCTATGTAAATTCCCGCTCCGTCAACCAGCGTCAAATCGCTAAAATCGATTTCCAAGGCTATAGCTAGCATCGTTACAACACCGCCACAAGAAATTCTCTTGCGGCCGTCCTTCGCAATCTGGGCGAAGTGAGTAGCTAAGGCCTCGGACATATCGATCGATGGGCCTCTCTCCAAAACCGCATCCTCTAAAAGCTGAACAACTAAAGCACTACAGTTGTGATGCGTATCATAGCTCGACAAGAATGAATTGACTATAATACGCGCCACACACCGGAGGATGGGGTTTCGGATCGAGAAAGAACGCATCTTTCCTCCCTTGAAAGGCCTTTGGCGGGCTATTTTAAACCAAAATCGATCTCGGCCGAATTTATCGTCCCGAGTCTGTCCCGCCCTAGGCTTTCCAAGGACTGAAGAAGGTAAATCAAGCAGTGCACCAAAGTCTCTCAAGTTGAGGACGTACGAAGTTTCTCGCAACTGAAAAGAGACAGTGGCATTATCATCACCACTTAGCTCGAATGTTGCGCTGCGAAAAACTCGCACGTCAACTTCTGAAAAGTTTCCTCCTTGGAGGCATAAAATTTGATGAGACCAAGACCTTGGCACATTGCTTGTACCTGCGGTTCTATGCCCATGCGCTCAAGTACATCTCGAGCCGCCCAACGAGTCGGCTCGAGACGACAGACCCAAAATTTTTTACATTTATCAACATGAGCTTTCTTAGCGAAATAGAGACCAGATAGAGGTTCACGGAAATTACGACGGATTTTCGGGTAAAATACCTCAAGCGGAACAGGTTGTTCGCGCGGTATTGAGATTTGTGTCTGAACAGGCATCGGGACACATTCGTCCCGAGCCTCGGTCGGCGGCTCCTCGGACCGAGAGGACTATGTTGACCCCGAATTTCGATTAAGCATTGAAGAAATCCGTTTCCTTGTCATTTGCTTTACCCTCCTCATCCTTGATGCTTGAATTTGATGAATATGTGTTGACGGTCTCGGTTTGGGATTTGTCGGAATCGGAATAATTTCTCGAAACAAACTTCAAGGAAGTGTTAGGAATGTGGTAGGGATGAGAAATATATAATTTGATTGAATTTTAATGGAGGAACGGAGGGATTAGAGGTGGTTTAAGATGGAGGATTTGGGGTTTGGTTGAAGAGAGAGAGAGGAAAAGGTGTATAATGAAGATGGGTAAGGTAGGTTGGCTGGGTATAAGTCGCGGGGTGATTTTTTCGCCCGGTCAGATTCCACCGGGCGAAATTTCGCCCGACGGTCTTCGGACCGATTTTCGTCATTTCCGCGCAAATTCACCACCGGACGAAATTTCGCCCGGTCAGACTCCACCGGGCGAAATTACTCCACCGGGCGAAATTTCGCCCGGTCGGGTTTCCGTCAATTTCCAAGTCGCAAAATATTATTACCGCAGGGCAAAATTTCGTCCGGTGAGATTCCACCGGGTGAAGTTTTGCCCGACGGATTTTCCGTCAATTCCTTAAGTTTGAGCAAAGTCGCCACCGGGTGAAATTTCACCCGGTAAAATAATTCACTTCAAAACGGGACCTTGCTACGAAAATTTTCTTTGACTTGGCCTAAAACCTTCCTTAACTTCTTCAAATAAACCAATCTTCTCAATCCGAATCGTTTCATAATCGTTCAAAGTGCAACCCCAAAAATTTCGAAAGAAATCTTAACGATTCCTGCAGGTACCAAAACAAGCAAGGTCCAAGGAGAAAAAATCCAAAAACTATTGTTCGAAGAAAATAAAAAGAGACGAGAATATACAAATATTTACAATGATGGTTATTATGGACACCACCAAACCGAATTGAATGTTTGAGATTAGTTGGGGTTGCTTAAAAAGCAACCCGGAGGGTCTTGATCATTAGCTTCAATTTCCACATTACCGATCTTGAGCTTTTCTCTAAACTCCGTCATATTCATAAGTTGTGCTACCTCGGGAAGCATTGCAAATTCTTCGGGAATATCTTCGTCGGAGGTAGACCCAAGTATTGATATGGCACCGTCGTCTTCTTCATCATCGTAGACAAGATCTTGGGTAGAAGGTTCTTCATTTGATGGGAACTCCACCATTTGGTTCCAAAACTCCATATTAGGAGGATCTTCGGGAAGGAACGCGGGAAGCAGAAATTGAATCATTTCATTAGCAACATTAAAAGATAAACGCCCTCGCTTCACATCGATAATCACCCCACCGGTAGCTAGGAAAGGCCGTCCCAAGAGGATAGGATTCCGTTCCTCGATTGGCATATCCAAAATGACGAAGTCGGTGGGGATGTACAAATTCCCCATATAAAAGGGTTGAGAGTTACCTTGAAAGTTCCTTGGAGGACCTTGGTTAGGTGGTGGATAAGCTCCAAAAGGAGGTCCTTGATTAAATGGAGGATGAGTTCCAAAAGGAGGACCTTGATTAAATGGAGGATACGTTCCAAAAGGAGGACCATAGTTTGGTCTAGGTGGTCCTTGAGGATAGAAATAGCCTTGATTGAATTCATTTGTGTGAGGAGGTCTCGGTTAATAATGAGGTCCATATGAATTAGGATAAACCCTTTGATTGGGGGCTCTTGGAAAAGGATATGTTCCTTGAGTCGGCGTGGAATAAACTCCGGTCCTCAAATTAGGATTGTTCGTTTGAGGCTTTTCATATGTTCCTTGAGTGTTGGCTTGATAAACGTTTTCCTTCCTCGCACAAAAATTGGAGTCGTGATCATATTCTCCACAATAATCACATGGGATATCTACCCTATATGGCTTTGGAGGCGAGATAGATATTCGCCTAGGTGGTGTGATTCTTCTTGGTGGAGTGACTCTTCTTGGCGGGGGCCTCATTTCAGGTTGGAAGGTGTCCCTAGCAACCATTGCCTCAAATCTTTCAAATAGTTGAGCGATGTGTACTTCAAGAGTGGCCTCCATGTCATTTGACGATTCCGAGTCTCCACTTGATTCAGCCTCTTGCAATTCCTTAGCACACATGTCACTTTTGGCTATCTTGTCAAGAAGCTCATGGTATTCATTCTCGTTGAGTAGGAAAAAGTCGCCCCTTGCGGTTGAGTTAAGAATGTCCCTTGCATCGGCGGATAAGGAATAGAAAAATGTTTGGAGCAAAAGCCAATGAGGGATACCATGATGCGGGCACTTTCTTTGTAGAGTTTGGAATCGATCCCAAGCCTCACTTATGCTTTCATTTTCACCTTGTCGGAAGGTTTGAATCTCCATTCGATAATGATTGGTCTTGGAAGGAGGATAGTATTTTTCTAGAAATGCATTGGCTAAATGATTCCAAGTTTGGAAGGTATCATCGTGGTGGCTTTGTAGCCATCTCCTAGCATCATCACGAAGGGTTTTGGGGAACAAAAGTTTATGGAATTGACATGAAGTAAGTCCATTTAATTTCATTCTAACTAGCTTCTCTTTAAATGTCGCTATGTGTTCTAGAGCATCTTGTTGTGGAAGCCCATGATAAGTGTCTTGTTGGACTATGGCAATTGAAGAAGCCTTGAGCTCAAAGTTATTGGGTATGTTTCCATATGCGACAGGAGAAGAAGTTTGTTCATTGGTGGGTTGGGAGTGAGATCTCAAAGTAGGCATGTTTGTTTGTAGAGGTAATTTTTGAAGAGATAAGAGGGAAAGGGAATTTTGTGAGAATTTTGGGAATGTTGGATGGGTTAAAAGTTGATGTAATATATGGATGAGGTTTCACTTTGGTTGATTTGAAGTCCGAAATAATAATATCGCCTCGCTTGCACCGGTATGGAATAAGCAATGCCAAATATGATTGTTCCTGAACACAACTCAATTCAAAGATGAGACTCCTAGCACCGAGCGGTACTAGGGTAGAAGGAGAAGAAACAATTATCCAAACACAATAAAACAAAGACTTAATCAATTAACTAATCACCGTCTTCCTCGGCGAAGGCGCCATTTTGATGCGCGCTGTCGTCGACACGTATGCAAACAATATTTTTAACTCCGACTAACCTAACTAGTGTAGTGGTGGTAGGTCGGGATCGATCCACAGGGAGATGGGTTAAGCGATATTGGTCAAGTCTAGAGTTTAATCGTGAATGGGATTGAGATGGGGGTTTTGGGTCGAGAGAGGTCGAACTAATGCTATTGAGCTACGCTAACTAAGGCTAGAGACAATAATATGAAAGATGTTGGGGAGAGTCGGGATTCGGAAATGGGGTCTAAGAGTCTCGGGATCGAGTTTTAGCTACAACGTTAAAAAGGGAGGGTGCCACCTTTCAGTTTCTTCACCCAACCTACCTAACCCGCTTTCGCGATGAAAGGGTAAGGCCAAAATTAAAGTAATTTCTACTCCGAGTTTCCCCATATTGGTAGAAATGAGTCAAGGTCGACCTAGCCGCGGTTCTAAATCAAGAAAGACAGAAAAAGCTTAAAATTGACAATTAACAAGTAAACAACCCACCAACATCCCTTACATCAAATAATCCAAATCTTCCTCCCTAAATCCCCAACAAGAAAATCTACTTACTAGTCATGATGAATAACAATAAAACACTAACTAAAGAGAAATTAACTAAAGCATGCGTAACAACTATACTAGCAATTGATACTAAGGAGATAAAAACGTAAGTTAACTAATGGAGAAGATGGAGAGGAAATAATTTACCAACTATGGAGAAAACTAAGGTGGAAGATGAAGATTAATAATAAAGATTGAATCTTGGGAGAAATATACAAGAATTTGTCACTAATCCATGCATAAATCTTCAATCTTCAATAAAAGAAATATGAATCTTCAAGAAATAAAACAAGAGTTTTGTCACATAAATCCTTGCAAAACCCTTGAATCTTCAACAATAAAGCACAATCTTCAACAAAGATGGAAGCTTGTCTACTAATTATAGAGTAATTATACTAATACTAAGTAGATCTACTAATTGTTTGTAGAGAATTTTCTAGGAAGCTTACTACAATCTACTATTACTATTAAGAATCCTGTAAACTACCCTAGAAAACCTCTAAACTACTCCTACTCCTAAGGGCTCACTCAAGGCACACTTAAGGCTCAAGGAGACACAAAACCCTAGGATGGGTATATATAGAGTTTCTTAATGGGTTCCAGAAACTTCAAGGCCCAAATCCAATTCCTCTTCATTTAGCTATACCTTCCCCCTTTGCATCTTCATGGGGCGAAATTTCGCCCCGCGGCTTGACATAATAATCCCACCGGATGAAATTTCACCCGGTGAGATTTTTTCTTCGGTTTTTGCGCTTTTGGCCCGGTTTCTCCATCGCGCGAAATTTCACCCGGTGGGCAAAATTTCGCCCGGTCGGAAGTGCCGTGAAAATCTTCGGGGGTGGAGAAATGTCGTCGGGCGAAACTTTGCCCGGTGGTGACTCACCGGACGAAACTTCACCCAGTGGTCTTCCGACTCTTTTCCGGTCTTTTTCTTTGTCGATCAACTGGATTACTTGAACTTTCAGTTGTGTGCTTTGCTTTTCGGACCATGTCTCTCTCTTTTGTGCTCATGGAAGCTCGTTTACGTTTTCGGTTGAAAATCCTATCAAAATAGACAGAAAACTACCAAAAACACGTAAAATGCAAAAGAGAGACACTAATTCGAGAATTACGCAAAATACGGCGATAATCGCACTCAAGTCTCGCAGAACGAAGGAAAAACGAATCTAAATGGGATGAAAAACGGTCCAAATTTGGCACCCAACACCCGGCACTCGATCGAGTGCCTTCTCATAAAGCCTCCTGTCCGATTTTTTGGAGCATCACTCGATCGAGTAACCTCCATGCACTCGATCGAGTGCTCCTGCGCGGACATTAATTTTTGCCTCGATAATCATATTTTCTGTTTCTTTTTCAGCTTTGGCTATTTGAGAGGCTATCAATCGTGGATCCTCCCCTTGAGGTGAGCCGATACCGCCCCAATCAAATGATGACGAGGAGACGGACCATTGACTTTTCATGCCATAATACTCAGAAATATTGGGGCGAAGTGTTGTCTTTCCATGGAGGCCCATTGATCCGGTGGACCGTGCCGTGGTGGCCCATCTATGTTCGGACCGGCTTGGAATCGAGAGATAGGGCACGATATCAGGTGATCCTATCTTTTAGGCAGATAATTCACCTTTACCCCGATCGGATACTTAGGCAGTACGGTCGGACCCAGAGAATCCCGGAAATTGAAGCAGTCGTGAGTGAATCCACCCAACTGACGGACGTGATGTGTGATACCTGGATACAGCGGTGGTAAATTTGGACCGTTTTTCATCCCATTTAGACTACTTGGTATTATTACTCCGTTTTGCGAGACTTGAGTGCGATTATTAAATTTTGACCGTTTTTCATCCCACCGCTGCCGGGTGTTGGGTGCCAAATTTGGACCGTTTTTCATCCCATTTAGACCCGTTTTTCCTCCGTTTTGCGAGACTTGAGTGCGATTATCGCCGTATTTTGCGTAATTCTCGCATTAGTGTCTCTCTTTTGCATTTTACGTGTTTTTGGTAGTTTTCTGTCTATTTTGATAGGATTTTCGACCGAAAATGTAACCGAGCTTCCATGAGCACAAAAGAGAGAGACACGGTCCGAAAAGCAAAGCACACAACTGAAAGTTCAAGTAATCCAATTGATTGGCAAAGAAAAAGACCGGAAAAGTGTCGGATGACCACCGGGTGAAGTTTCGTCCGGTGAGTCACCACCGGGCAAAATTTCGCCCGACGACATTTCTCCACCCCCGAAGATTTTCACGGCACTCCCGACCGGGCAAAATTTTGCCCACCGGGTGAAATTTCGCGCGATGGAGAAACCGGGCCAAAAGCGCGAAAACCGAAGAAAAAATCTCACCGGGTGAAATTTCACCCGGTGGGATTATTATGTCAAGCCGCGGGGCGAAATTTCGCCCCATGAAGATGCAAAGGGGGAAGGTTTAGCTAAATGAAGAGGAATTGGATTTGGGCCTTGAAGTTTGTGGAACCCATTAAGAAACTCTATATATACCCATCCTAGGGTTTTGTGTCTCCTTGAGCCTTAAGTGTGCCTTGAGTGAGCCCTTAGGAGTAGGAGTAGTTTAGAGGTTTTCTAGGGTAGTTTACAGGATTCTTAATAGTAATAGTAGATTGTAGTAAGCTTCCTAGAAAATTCTCTACAAAAAATTAGTAGATCTACTTAGTATTAGTATAATTACGCTATAATTAGTAGACAGGCTTCCTTCTTTGTTGAAGATTGTGCTTTATTGTTGAAGATTCAAGGGTTTTGCAAGGATTTATGTGACAAAACTCTTGTTTTATTTCTTGAAGATTCATATTTCTTTTATTGAAGATTGAAGATTTATGCATGGATTAGTGACAAATTCTTGTATATTTCTCCCAAGATTCAATCTTTATTATTAATCTTCATCTTCCACCTTAGTTTTCTCCATAGTTGGTAAATTATTTCCTCTCCCTCTTCTCCATTAGTTAACTTACGTTTTTATCTCCTTAGTATCAATTGCTAGTATAGTTGTTATGCATGCTTTAGTTAATTTCTCTTTAGTTAGTGTTTTATTGTTATTCATCATGACTAGTGAGTAGATTTTCTTGTTGGGGATTTAGGGAGGAAGATTTGGACTTTTTTATGTAAGTAGACCTGTCAAACGGGTCGGGCGGTCGGGTTTCGGGTTCTGTCAATACGGGTTCGGGTAAAATACGGGTCAGGTGTATTTCGGGTTTGAAAAATACGGGTTTTATACGGGTCAGGTTTATACGGGTTTCGGGCCGGGTTTCGGGTCAAATACGAGTTATTAACGCACTTTAAAAACATTGATTTTCTTTACATTTTTTTTATCATAAATATAATTTTATTCTTAATTTTTTTAATCAACTCATTTAATATAAGATATTAGTGAGAATAAACATATATATTGATATTTTATTTCTATAGGAGGTACGAATATATATGACGAACTTTGACTCGATTTATTGATATTTTTTTCTCATTATAATAATCATGTGATAAAATTATGATTTTAAAGATATATATAAATATTATTTCTTAAAACTTTGAAAATAAAAAAATATTTATTAGTTTTTGTGTGAAACTTTATGGTATAATAGCAATATTTTTTTAATTTATTTATTTTCGGGCGGGTAACGGGTTCGGGCGGGTTTTGACCCAATATGTTCGGGTTTTTATCGGGCGGGTCACTTTCGGGTTTCAGTCATTTTCGGGCGGGTTTTTACGGGTTTTTTTTCGGGCGTTTTCGGGTCGGGTCAGTTTTTGACAGGTCTAGATGTAAGGGATGTTGGTGGGTTGTTTACTTGTTAATTGTCAATTTTAAGGTTTTTTGTGTCCTTGTTGATTTAGAACCGCGGCTAGGTCGACCTTGACTCATTTCTACCAATATGGGGAAACTCGGGGTAGAAATTACTTTAATTTGGGACTTACCCTTTCGTCGCGAAAGCGGGTTAGGTAGGTTGGGTGAAGAAACCGAAAGGTGGCCCTCTCCCTTTTTAACGTTGTACCTAAAACTCGATCCCGAGACTCTTAGACCCCATTTCCGAATCCCGACTCTCCCCAACATCTTTCCTATTATTGTCTCTAGCCTTAGTTAGCGTAGCTCAATAGCATTAGTTCGACCTCTCTCGACCCAAAACCCCCATCTCAATCCCATTCACGATTAAACTCTAGACTTGACCAATATCACTTAACCCATCTCCCTGTGGATCGATCCCGACCTACCACTACTACACTAGTTAGGTTAGTCGGAGTTAAAAATATTGTTTGCATGCGTGTCGACGACTGCGCGCATCAAAATGGCGCCGTTGCCGAGGAAGACGGTGATTAGTTAATTGATTAAGTCTTTGTTTTATTGTGTTTGGATAATTGTTTCTTCTCCTTCTACCCTAGTACCGCTCGGTGCTAGGAGTCTCATCTTTGAATTGAGTTGTGTTCAGGAACAATCATATTTGGCATTGCTTATTCCATACCGGTGCAAGCGAGTTGATATTATTATTTCGGACATCAAATCAACCAAAGTGACACCTCGTCCATATCTTACATCAACTTTTCACCCATCCAACATTCCCAAAACTCTCACAAAATTCCCTTTCCCTATTATCTCTTCAAAAATTACCTCTACAAACAAACATGCCTACTTTGAGATCTCACTCCCAACCCACCAATGAATAAATTTCTTCTCCCATCGCATATGGAAACATACCCGATAACTTTGAGCTCAAGGCTTCTTCAATTGCCATAGTCCAACAAGACACTTATCATGGGCTTCCTGAAGAAGATGCTCTAGAACACATAGCGACATTTAAAGAGAAGATAGTTAGAATGAAATTAAATGGACTTACTTCATGTCAATTCCATAGACTTTTGTTCCCCAAAACCCTTCGTGATGATGCTAGGAGATGGCTACAAATCCACCACGATGATACCTTCCAAACTTGGAATCAATTAGCCAATGCATTTTTAGAAAAATACTATCCTCCTTCCAAGACCAATCATTATCGAATGGAGATTCAAACCTTCCGACAAGGTGAAAATGAAAGCATAAGTGAGGCTTGGGATCAATTACAAACTCTACAAAGGAAGTGCCCGCATCATGGTACCCCTCATTGGCTTTTGCTCCAAACATTTTTCTATTCCTTATCCGCCGATGCAAGGGACATTCTTAACTCAACCGCAAGGGGCGACTTTTTCCTACTCAACGAGAATGAATACCATGAGCTTCTTGACAAGATAGCCAAAAGTGACATGTGTGCTAAGGAATTGCAAGAGGCTGAATCAAGTGGAGACTCGGAATCGTCAAATGACATGGAGGCCACTCTTGAAGTACAAACCGCTCAAGTATTTGAGAGATTTGAGGCAATGGTTGCTAGGGACACCTTCCAACCTGAAATGAGGCCCCTGCCAAGAAGAGTCACTCCACCAAGAAGAATCACACCACCTAGGCGAACATCTATCTCGCCTCCAAAGCCATATAAAGTAGATATTGTAACACCCTGTGCTTTTGACCATTTTAGTTATTTATAATAACGATTAATATTAATAAATCGAGTCTCGACAAAATACTTTATATAGTAATATTCAATTCTTGTGTCTTTGGAACCTTTCTATTTCACTTCATTGTTTGCAAAACTGAAATTTCTATCGTTATCGAAATTCTGCGCGATTTCGTAAAACGGTTCCTATTTTCTCATACGGACTCCGATTGAGGAGTTTCAAAAGCCTAAATTTATTAATTTTCCAATATCTACACAATGGTGATATTAAAAATTACAATTTATAAGTTCATCATAAAATAATTGTACTGGACAGCTCCTTTACTACGAAAATTGTCACCCGACGAATCGTTTCTCGACATTCGATTTTCGTACTTCTTTCCTAACCATGGTGTGGCCAAATAAACTCAAAAACATCACCCTAAGGCATTCCATAGCGTCACTTTGAATTCCAAGCCTCAAAATATGCTTTTCTAATCAAAAACACCAAATAGGGTATGTACCTCTTAATGTATGGTTAGCTACTTTTGGTAATTGTCAAGTTCTTGTCCACCCTTTGCTCCCCCATCTAATGCACGACTTGTGTGCTTATAACCAGCCATTTTCTCTTCATTTACTCATCCATTCACTCACTTAAACACTCCTTCAAAGATCCATCTAAAAATCAAAGAAAATCATACAAGTTCTTTTAAGTTCTAAGGTGTTTACACCACCATATCTCAAGACCACATACTCTTTTTTTTCCTTACCTTATACTCTTTATTTTTAAGTCTTATTCCTATTATATTTACTAACTTACTTTGTTTGTGTGTCCTTCTAACTTATTCATGAAGAGGAACAAGAGGAAGGGGGCTTCGATCTTAGTATATTTGATTTCATATTTGATCCGGAGAATTGCTAATAGGTAACCTAACTTTTCTTCGCCCTCAAATCTCGTAGTATAGTGTTTAGACTCTAACTAACATATAACATCATGTTTAGGGCTAAATCATTAGATCACCAAGTTTAAAGTTAACTATTTGTTGATTTATCACTTAACAATACATGCTGTAAAATGGATTCTGTGATGTGTGATGTATGTTCACGATTTTTCTGTGTACAATATGTTTCGAATTAGACTTAGATTCCTTCATGAAAGTTTTAGATCTGAATGCCTAGAATATGATAAAAATAAAATTTTGATTCACTTTAATGACGTTTAAGTATTTTAAACGATTTAAAAGAAAGTATTGAAAACCGTACTTTTTTCATTTTTAATTTGTTAAAAATAATAAACCTTATTATTTTTGCAAAATGACTTTATATCTGAAAACCTAACTTGCAAAAGTATGTAGTGTATGAAAATCGAAACTTAAAAATAACATTTGAAAAATGACTCATTTAGTATCCTTAATAATATTATCGGTTTCGTTATTACTTAAAGGTACTTTTGTAAAACTCTATGTTTTGAGAAATATGATACCTAATAAGGTTAAAAATAATTTTTAAAATTATTATTGATTTATTTGGTGTTTGAAATATTTTACTAAGTATAAATAGGCTTTAAGAGATAAGTATACTTGTACAAATACGAAACCATATAAAAATACTAAATACGTACACTTGAACAATAAATGTACTAAATACTTGTGCCCAAAAAGTAAAGAGTACTAAAAGACGAATAACCCAAAAGTACTAAGTTAAACAATGCTTAAATATCCAAAACAACACTTAAACTTTATAATAAGCACTTAAGGACTAATTAGTGATTAAGTCAAAACTAAGGGTTGACTAGTCTATCTTGGTCAAACTTTGGCTTTTTAGGTCAACATAGACCAAGTCAAGATAAAGGAACTATCAGTTAAGATAAATTTTTACGACGATTGATATTGTTTGTTAATCTTGAAATCGACACACTCAAATTCCATAGGAACAACCGTACTTCTAGTCGGTGTGTTACCTAAGCCGGTGATCAGACACGTTTTCACGAACGATGTTATCGATACCAATCATGATGAAAATGAACATGTGCCCTGGCAGTACCCTCTGAGTCGTCTTCACCATTCCATGTTGTAATGACTTGTTCCGAGTCAATACATAGCCCACAGACCGGTCATCCTTATGGAACCCGGTATTGTTTCATCCCTCTGGACATCGGACATGTGCCCCACGATGACCGCTGAGCTCGATATTCCAGAGACTCTGTCTTTATAAGACACCCAAATTCAGCCTACGTTTCGTGTTGGGCGCTATCTTGGTAAAGTTTAGAAGACGATGCGATAGAAGACAACTTCGAAAGTAGACTACGACACTCGGAGTCACTGCTCATGGGAGGCCATGATGCATCCTGCCGGTGCGAGAAAATGCTAAGAAGTAAATGGGCAACCAGCTCTTTATGAGTTTGTCGGTAGAGTAGTAGTCGTCCAGTTGCCATTGAGGTGCTCGGTTGTGTAAAGGTTCTCTTTCCCGAGACCAAGAGTATGGATTGGGTGTGTGCGCATACATAGACAAGGGCACTGATCAGCTCTCACTCTCTATATCGGATATATTTGGGGGCGGAATACCTTCTGACCTTTGCCTTAGCAGTGTATGGGACATGTTCGGTTTAGCGGGGCCTCTGAGTCCATGCACTTGCAGTCCTTCTTCTCCGTATGTCAGTCGACTAAACCGAGTCAATTTAGGTGTTCGATCCTATTGAGCACTAGGGGTGAGATGTAAACCTCCTAGTATCGATATGATTGGCGGGATTGATGTTCCCATCCGCATTTATGGTGAGATGCAAGCCTTAAGTGTGCATGAGACATTAGTAGTCACGTCCCGTGCATTATGTGAAAGGAAACCATTGTTTTTAAAAGTAAATGACTACAGTTTTCTAAATCACATGTGCTATTATGCTTTGTTACTGTTCTATACTCTTATGACTAATGATGTGATTGAAATGCTTGATAATGGGAAGTGATGTTTTGTTATATGTCTTGCTTGAATATTGATTAAGATTTATATTATGTTCCATACGATTTGTATTATGTATGTCTTACTCTATTTTCACATGACACTTCTATGAATCCATGATCTATGCTTTACTGTATTATTCACATGATACTCATATGATGTATGTATTACTTTACTCTATATAACCTACATGTCTTATATATTTAAATTGATTCGCATATTAATTGAAATCACTTTATGTGTATCTCACATTGTATACATGTCGATTTGTAATGTGACATGCCTGCTTATCTGTTAATTAGATAACCTAAACGTTGTACTACATTGATTATTCGGGGCCGTGTTAGAAGGACGGTTAGGTTACTCCCACTAAGTGGGACATGTATATTTAAATATGCATTCAGGTTGACGAACCCTCAAGACTGGACATGGGGGCATGCGTGAGTGCAAGAGATACAGTGTGGCAGATGAGAGTGTCAAACTATAAATCTTGTAACACAAATTTTGTCAGACTATTGTATTTAGAAATTTGTAATTCGGGTTTCAATTGTTGTATTTTAACAAACGGTTCATTTATCGGTAAAAGACTCACTTGAGTCGATGGTTTTAAATTTTTATCCCTTTTTACGACTTAATTATTTTCCGCCTTGTTAATTAATGTCATTAGAAGAACCGGGTTGTTACAGTTGGTATCAGAGCGACCTTGAGACCGTGTGTAACTATGCGCGATGCATATTTACATCACCTATCGAGGGAACGCGCCTGGAGCTCATGACACGTGTCTAGAGTGTCTAAAGTGTCTAAAACATGTAGAATATTTAAGATCACTAAATGAGAGATTCACTAGCATAACCCTAGGATCAAATAATATACTTGGGTAGAATATATAAATGGGTAGAACTACTAAGGATTACCTGTACCGTCCGATTTAGGTTTTGGCCCCTCGCTTGTTTTATGTGCTATCTGAATAGTTGTATATACAGTGATTATCTAACCTTAGCCAATTGGCTAGTTTTAATTTACTTGTGATCAACGCGATGACCAAGATAAAGAACTTGCAACCATCGAGAGCTCAAGACTGGTAGAACACCATTGCAAGCACAAATGGACGCATCTTCTAAATCAACTATAGTTTCAAAATCAAGTTGGATCATGTTGAAGAATCGAGTGAAGTTATGCAGACGAGATGTAACATACAAGAAGATAAAGTGCAGACGTAAGATAGTAGTCCTCGAGTCCTATTTAGGTGTCGACTTAGTCTTGACCGAGACTCTACTTACCTATATAGCTCATACATCGGAGATCATTTGTTAGCCTAAATTATAGTCACGGAAATGAATCCTTCTTGCCCATATTCATTTCACAGTAACACCTTACACCACATTTAATTCATTTTTCTAGCTTATCCTTATTTTCTACCTTTGCCCCCACTTTCTTCATCTAACCAAGCAACGATTTGAGTTTAATTCCGAACTATCTTCAATCCTTCCGTCGAAATTCTTAGACATCACATACGAAGCTTTCCTTCATGTCTAACATCCATACCTTCATAAATCGATGAACACCTTTTACTTTTTCATTATTATTAATTTTTTTGGTTAAATTGTTCATCAATCAGATCCAACATTTGAACCTATATCAGGATGCATAGACAAAAGTCATTTAAAGGCTAACACTTGAACTATCCTTGAACAAACTTCTAATCTTTTCTAAAGGAGTTTTAACCTCAACTGATCCCTTCTCTTTTGCTTCTAAACTCATTTCGATCCCTTCGTGAACTAGTTCTTAGGTCTGACTACTCATCCTAAGTCAGACAATAAGTCTTTCGCTTATTTGACCTTCGTATTTTATTGCTCAGCTAAACTTAATCTGAAATATTCATATCTGATGGAACCTTTCATATTTACCGTTCTATCTTATTTCCTTCTCATTTCTTCAGATTGCTTCTTATTCTTTTAGATTTCTATCAAACTGCATGTATGCTAACATCATACATATTCATCGTCTCTTATCTCTACCTTGTTACTATTTCCTCTTTCCAAGTTTGTCATAACCGTTGACTATGGAGATAAACTTCAATACTCTCAGTTATTATTCTCATCAACCCAATTCAAAATTCTTAAATATTTATTCTTTCAACCCATTTTCTAAGTACATTTCTATGTCTTGAATGAACCATTGTTAAAACTTATTAGAGCGCAGTAGAAGCACGATGAACCCATAAACCACTCAGAATGGACATAGTTATACCAAGGATTCTCACAAGTATAATGTACTTGGAAGTATCCAATATCCTTCTAAACCAACCACACTAGGATCACCCAATCTTTACCCTTTTAGCCAACCTATAATTATTGGACCTAGGAACCTATTTATTTTTGGAATGACGAGAGGTTGGAAAAAGATGGGAACCAACTAATGTTTTTAAGTGTTGATCTTGGATTCAATGATTTTGAGAATTCTTAATTTTAACCAACGATTGGGAGGTTTAGAGATCGTAACTTGACGATACTACAGAATAACAGAAGATTGGAAGATTTAAGGTTGTAAGCTAAGGAAAGATAAGAATGAATGACATTTATGGAAATCTAATTCACACACATAGTGACTACTTGATGAGAAATTAAGTCATACAGACTTTTGTGGAATTTAGAACCCTTGTATTTTCAATGTTTTTGCGGGTTATGTTAGCCAATAGACGAGTTTTGTAGATGAGTAACTATTACTAATAACAATAGAGTATTGACCTTTATAAAAAGATATCGGGGAAAGGAACTAGTAAAGAGTACTAAGGGATAGAATTTAACAATGCATGTGGTAGTTATTTTGAGGACTAATAGAATTTTATGAAAATTTTAAAGAATGAAACTTGTAATCCAATGATAAGATGGATAGTTCCGACTGAACGAATTTATGGAACTCTTTGGTAAATTATGAATAGCTTTAGAATTGGTAAATCGAGGTCAATAGCCAATGATTGTATAGAGAACCTCATTATCTGAGGACTTGTAACTTGAGTGGGGTAGACTTCCAATGAATTTGTTAATTATAATTTTTAAATTCGAGGATATAGATGAAACCTCATAAAAATTATTGGGATTGTTTAAATCAAAATTAGATGTAAGGTTGTGTAACCTTTAGAGAAAAGTCCTTGATGAGTGGAAACACCTATGGATCCTACCTTACTGGTTATCAGGAGTTAACTGGAAGAATTAAGTTAATTAGTATAATTGAGAAAATAAAGGATATTCTTATACTATTGGAGATGTATACCTACGCGAAATATACTCATATGAAATACTTGAGGAATAATATGCCGAGAGTTTAAGGAACCAAACTTCTGAATATAAAGGTTAGAGAAACAACTGGAGGAAAAAAAACACATTTTGAGGATTAACTAGAAAGGAATGTAGAATAACGAAGTTACTAAGAATAGAGACATGAGTAACCCAATCTAACATGGTTCTTGATTGATGATGTGTTGTTTCCATTATCAGTTAAATCACTCCATATCAATTTTCGTTTGGAATACTTTCCAGCTACTCCTTAAACTAAGCCTTTCATGGATCAGTGATGTTCCCATTATGATCCTATACGTTTCTATCCGAATTATTATCTAGATTCGTGGTAACACTTCTTATCCCGACTTCGTACCACAACAGAACCTATGCAAATCTTCAACCATGACCTTTTGGTCTTGAATTCTGCTTTGCCTGTTATCTGAAACCTCATAGGTTATTTGAAAACTCACTAATACTTCTACTCTTCTCATTGAGGAGTACATCAATAACGTATCTATCTCGATCCTTACCTTGCTCATTCCTTTGAAAAACAAACTTTGCTAGAAATTGTCTGATATAAACTCAAATTATCTTCTCGTTCCTTCTATCGGACGAGAAACCCTTTGGTTAGTTGGAACAATGTTCTATTGAGAGTCACCTCCCTTACCTCTTTTATGCAACGAACCAAATGATAATTTTTGGTTTAACTTACCACTTCTTTTCATATACGTTCTTTTGTGAAACCTAATCCCACTTCTTTGATCAACTGTACCTACATACTTTCATTGAACTTTTCTATGCATCTCCGATCGAATTAACCCAACCAACTAGAATATTGTTATTAACCTTTGACCGGACGATTTAGTACTTAGACGAGTAGAGGTAACGTTGGAATTGCTGGGAGAAAGAGCACGACTTCACCAGGATCGTATAGAAGAAAGACTCTTAATATGATGAGCCTATTCAAAGTTGATCCAGAAGAAAATCACCAAGAAGCATAGACTTCAGAAACCTGATCAGGGACGATATCATCAAAGAAGACCTATTAGATCAATGTGCGAACCTTGGACTGAAGCGTTGCTAACCTAGTTTTTGTTTTTGTTCTGCCCGACCACTTGCCGACCTTAGAATATTCTTAGGACTTGGAACCTTAAGTCAAGTTATCAGTGTGTGTCTTACGTGTAATCCTCTTTAAGCGATAACCTATCGTGAGACATAGCCTATAATTTTCCAGTCAAAATCTTAACAACCCTGTTATAACAAAGTTAGAACACCTTTGAGGTCGAGAGATATTCGAGATGTCATTACCTTATATTTGTGGAATTAGGTGTTCGAAAGAAGTATGAGAACGATCAATGATCAAATTATTTGAGGATTTCCTTTATTGACTTCAAAAGCTTTTTCGGAGAATAGCTTGTGAACAAGCCTTAGTAGATCTCTAGAAATTTCAGGATTTGCTGATTTATAACCTATAATTTTTGGAATCCCTATGAAAACTATATCTATTTTGGTGACTTATTTCTGTTTTGGATGATGGATGATAATATTACAATCCCGAATGTTGTAATTATGACAGGCACTTCAAAACCCACAGATTGTCAATTTGATGTTTTGGAATAACCTACGAATCGAGGAATCAAGAAACAAGGAAACAATTAAAAAAATTTAGTAACTTTATAGAAATCAATACAAGAGTTTTCGACTAATCCTAAGAGCTTATCACTGAAAGAACTAAGCAACTCTAGGAGATCAACTCTTTAGATGATAAATATTGAGAGTGCCATGAGAACCATGAATTTTGATATGATTGATAGTGGAGGATTTATGAGTGAAAGTCCAGATAAACCTAAAGAGATCAAAACTACTAAATGTTTGTGGAAATTAGGACAACCTTTATTTGAATGGATTATACCTTAAGACAAAACAACATTTCTCCAAGAAAAAAAAACATGTTATATTGGTTTTAAGGAATTTAGGTATTATCTGGTTTTGGAGTTAGAGCCGACAGTGAACCAAATCTCGAAATGACCCGAGATTGTTCTACTTTTGAGAACTTGAGAATACCCTATGGATATTTAAGAATCACCAAAAAAAATTTAAAGGAAAACCTTAGCCTAACCTTAGGAAATATATACCGTATCAACCTAGTAGTTGTGAATTTCGAGGACAAAATTTTCTTAAGGGGGGTAGTCTGTAACACCCCGTGCTTTTGACCATTTTAGTTATTTATAATAACGATTAATATTAATAAATCGAATCTCGAAAAAATACTTTATATAGTAATATTCAATTCTTGTATTTTTGGAACCTTTCTATTTCACTTCATTGTTTGCAAAACTGAAATTTCTATCGTTATCGAAATTCTGCGCGATTTCGTAAAACGGTTCCTATTTTCTCATAAGGACTCCGATTGAGGCGTTTCAAAAGCCTAACTTTATTAATTTTCCAATATCTACAAAATGGTGATATTATAAATTACAATTTATAAGTTCATCATAAAAAAATTGTACTGGACAGCTCCTTTACTACGAAAATCGTCACCCGACGAATCGTTTCTCGACATTCGATTTCCGTACTTCTTTCCTAACCATGGTATGAACAAAAAAACTCAAAAACATCACCCTAAGGCATGACATAGCGTCACTTTGAAGTCCAAGCCTCAAAATATTCTTTTCTAATCAAAAACACCAAATAGGGTATGTACCTCTTAAAGTATGCTTAGCTACTTTTGGTAATTGTCAAGTTCTTGTCCACCCTCTGCTCCCCCATCTAATGCACGACTTGTGTGCTTATAACCAGCCATTTTCTCTTCATTTACTCATCCATTCACTCACTTAAACACTCCTTCAAAGATCCATCTAAAAACCAAAGAAAAGCATACAAGTTCTTTTAAGTTCTAAGGTGTTTACACCACCATATCTCAAGAGCACATACTATTTCTTTTCCTTACCTTATACTCTTTATTTTTAAGTCTTATTCCTATTATATTTACTAACTTACTTTGTTTGTGTGTCCTTCTAACTTATTCATGAAGAGGAGCAAGAGGAAGGGGGCTTCGATCTTAGTATATTTGATTTCATATTTGATCCGGAGAATTGCTAATAGGTAACCTAACTTTTCTTCGCCCTCAAATATCGTAGTATAGTGTTTAGACTCTAACTAACATATAAAATCATGTTTAGGGCTAAATCATTAGATCACCAAGTTTAAAGTTAACTATTTGTTGATTTATCACTTAACAATACATGCTGGCAAATGGATTCTGTGATGTGTGATGTATGTTCACGATTTTTCTGTGTACAATATGTTTCGAACTAGCCTTAGATTCCTTCATGAAAGTTTTAGATCAGAATGCCTAGAATAAGATAAAAATATGAAAAGTATGTTTTATGAAAGTGTATATTTAATAATGATTTATTTCTTAAACTGGTACTGTATGATTTTATGTACTGTCTGAGAAAATGATATGTTTCGTGATGTTAAACGTTTCTTTTGGATTTGGAAAATTTATTTTATGTTTCGGATCATGCCTAAGATGTTTATGTCAAATTTCATATGAATCCATCGTATATATTTTCATTTATAAAATTTGTACTAAAATGGATCAGATCTGGAAAGAATATTTTATTTAAGAACATTTATAAAGTATTTTAATCTAACTTTCTGGGTATAAGTTATTTATAAGTATAGGTATCCAAAATAAAATTTTGGTTCACTTTAATGACGTTTAATTATTTTAAACGATTTAAAAGAAAGTATTGGAAACCGTACTTTTTTCGTTTTTAATTTGTTAAAAATAATAAAACTTATTATTATTGCAAAATGACTTTAGATCTGAAAACCTAACTTGTAAAAGTATGTAGAGTATGAAAATCGAAACTTAAAAATAACATTTGAAAAATGACTCATTTAGTATCCTTAATAATATTATCGGTTTCGTTATTACTTAAAGTTACTTTTCTAAAACTCTATGTTTTGAGAAATATGATACCTAATAAGGTTAAAAATGATTTTTAAAATTATTATTGATTTATTTGGTGTTTGAAATATTTTACTAAGTATAAATAGGCTTTAAGAGATAAGTATACTTGTACAAATACGAAACCATATAAAAATACTAAATACGTACACTTGAACAATAAATGTACTAAATACTTGTGCCCAAAAAGTATAGAGTACTAAAAGACGAATAAACCAAAAGTACTAAGTTAAACAATGCTTAAATATGCAAAACAATACTTAAACTTTATAATAAGCACTTAAGGACTAATTAGTGACTAAGTCAAAACTAAGGGTTGACTAGTCTATCTTGGTCAAACTTTGGCTTTTTAAGTCAACATAGACCAAGTCAAGATAAAGGAACCCATCTTAAATAATTTACATAGAAATAATTGAATCTTTAATCAAATCTCAACTAATGAACGCTTCAAATAATATATCTCAAATAAAATGTTCCAAATCTCTTACATCAGTATACTAAAACTATCAGTTAAGATAAATTTTTACGACGATTGATATTGTTCGTTAATCTTGAAATCGACACACTCAAATTCCATAGGAACAACCGTACTTCTAGTCGGTGTGTTACCTAAGCCAGTGATCAGACACGTTTTCACGAACGATGTTATCGATACCAATCATGGTGAAAATGAACATGTGCCCTGGCAGTACCCTCTGAGTCGTCTTCACCATTCCATGTTGTAATGACTTGTTCCGAGTCAATACAGAGCCCACAGACCGGTCATCCTTATGGAACCCGGTATTGTTTCATCCCTCTGGACATCAGACATGTGCCCCACGATGACCGCTGAGCTCGATATTCCAGAGACTCTGTCTTTATAAGACACCCAAATTCAGCCTACGTTTCGTGTTGGGCGCTATCTTGGTAAAGTTTAGAAGACGATGCGATAGAAGACAACTTCGAAAGTAGACTACGACACTCAGAGTCACTGCTCATGGGAGGCCATGATGCATCCTGCCGGTGCGAGAAAATGCTAAGAAGTAAATGGGCAACCAGCTCTTTATGAGTTTGTCGGTAGAGTAGTAGTCGTCCAGTTGCCATTGAGGTGCTCGGTTGTGTAAAGGTTCTCTTTCCCGAGACCAAGAGTATGGATTGGGTGTGTGCGCATACATAGACAAGGGCACTGATCAGCTCTCACTCTCTATATCGGATATCTTTGGGGACGGAATACCTTCCGACCTTTGCCTTAGCAGTGTATGGGACATGTTCGGTTTAGCGGGGCCTCTGAGTCCATGCACTTGCAGTCCTTCTTCTCCGTATGTCAGTCGACTAAACCGAGTCAATTTAGGTGTTCAATCCTATTGAGCACTAGGGGTGAGATGTAAACCTCCTAGTATCGATATGATTGGCGGGATTGATGTTGCCATCCGCATTTATGGTGAGATGCAAGCCTTAAGTGTGCATGAGACATTAGTTGTCACGTCCCGTGCATTATGTGAAAGGAAACCATTGTTTTTAAAAGTAAATGACTACAGTTTTCTAAATCACATGTGTTATTATGCTTTGTTACTGTTCAATACTCTTATGACTAATGATGTGATTGAAATGCTTGATAATGGGAAGTGATGTTTTGTTACATGTCTTGCTTGAATATTGATTAAGATTTATATTATGTTCCATACGATTTGTATTATGTATGTCTTACTCTATTTTCACATGACACTTCTATGAATCCATGATCTATGCTTTACTGTATTATTCACATGATACTCATATGATGTATGTATTACTTTACTCTATATAACCTACATGTCTTATATATTTAAATTGATTCGCATAATAATTGAAATCACTTCATGTGTATCTCACATTGTATACATGTCGATTTGTAATGTGACATGCCTGCTTATCTGTTAATTAGATAACCTAAACGTTGTACTACATTGATTATTCGGGGCCGTGTTAGAAGGACGGTTAGGTTACTCCCACTAAGTGGGACATGTATATTTAAATATGCATTCAGGTTGACGAACCCTCAAGACTGGACATGGGGGCATGCGTGAGTGCAAGAGATACAGTGTGGCAGATGAGAGTGTCAAACTATAAATCTTGTAACACAAATTTTGTCAGACTATTGTATTTAGAAATTTGTAATTCGGGTTTCAATTGTTGTATTTTAACAAACGGTTCATTTATCGGTAAAAGACTCACTTGAGTCGATGGTTTTAAATTTTTATCCCTTTTTACGACTTAATTATTTTCCGCCTTGTTAATTAATGTCATTAGAAGAACCGGGTTGTTACAGTTGGTATCAGAGCGACCATGAGACCGTGTGTAACTATGTGCGATGCATATTTACATCACCTATCGAGGGAACGCGCCTGGAGCTCATGACACGTGTCTAGAGTGTCTAAAGTGTCTAAAACATGTAGAATATTTAAGATCACTAAATGAGAGATTCACTAGCATAACCCTAGGATCAAATAATATACATGGGTAGAATATATAAATGGGTAGAACTACTAAGGATTACCCGTACCGTCCGATTTAGGTTTTGGCCCCTCGCTTGTTTTATGTGCTATCTGAATAGTTGTATATATAGTGATTATCTAACCTTAGCCAATTGGCTAGCTTTAATTTACTTGTGATCAACGCGATGACCAAGATAAAGAACTTGCAACCATCGAGAGCTCAAGACTGGTAGAACACCATTGCAAGCACAAATGGACGCATCTTCCAAATCAACTATAGTTTCAAAATCAAGTTGGATCATATTGAAGAATCGAGTGAAGTTATGCAGACGAGATGTAACATACAAGAAGATAAAGTGCAGACGTAAGATAGTAGTCCTCGAGTCCTATTTAGGTGTCGACTTAGTCTTGACCGAGACTCTACTTACCTATATAGCTCATACATCGGAGATCATTTGTTAGCCTAAATTATAGTCACGGAAATGAATCCTTCTTGCCCATATTCATTTCACAGTAATACCTTACACCACATTTAATTCATTTTTCTAGCTTATCCTTATTTTCTACCTTTGCCCCCACTTTCTTCATCTAACCAAGCAACGATTTGAGTTTAATTCCGAACTATCTTCAATCCTTCCGTCGAAATTCTTAGACATCACATACGAAGCTTTCCTTCATGTCTAACATCCATACCTTCATAAATCGATGAACACCTTTTACTTTTTCATTATTATTAATTTTTTTGGTTAAATTGTTCATCAATCAGATCCAACATTTGAACCTATATCAGGATGCATAGACAAAAGTCATTTAAAGGCTAACACTTGAACTATCCTTGAACAAACTTCTAATCTTTTCTAAAGGAGTTTTAACCTCAACTGATCCCTTCTCTTTTGCTTCTAAACTCATTTCGATCCCTTCGTGAACTAGTTCTTAGGTCTGACTACTCATCCTAAGTCAGACAATAAGTCTTTCGCTTATTTGACCTTCGTATTTTATTGCTCAGCTAAACTTAATCTGAAATATTCATATCTGATGGAACATTTCATATTTACCGTTCTATCTTATTTCCTTCTCATTTCTTCAGATTGCTTCTTATTCTTTTAGATTTCTATCAAACTGCATGTATGCTAACATCATACATATTCATCGTCTCTTATCTCTACCTTGTTACTATTTCCTCTTTCCAAGTTTGTCATAACCGTTGACTATGGAGATAAACTTCAATACTCTCAGTTATTATTCTCATCAACCCAATTCAAAATTCTTAAATATTTATTCTTTCAACCCATTTTCTAAGTACATTTCTATGTCTTGAATGAACCATTGTTAAAACTTATCAGAGCGCAGTAGAAGCACGATGAACCCGTAAACCACTCAGAATGGACATAGTTATACCAAGGATTCTCACAAGTATAATGTACTTGGAAGTATCCAATATCCTTCTAAACCAACCACACTAGGATCACCCAATCTTTACCCTTTTAGTCAACCTATAATTATTGGACCTAGGAACCTATTGATTTTTGGAATGACGAGAGGTTGGAAAAAGATGGGAACCAACTAATGTTTTTGAGTGTTGATCTTGGATTCAATGATTTTGAGAATTCTTAATTTTAACCAACGATTGGGAGGTTTAGAGATCGTAACTTGAGGATACTACAGAATAACAGAAGATTGGAAGATTTAAGGTTGTAAGCTAAGGAAAGATAAGAAAGAATGACATTTATGGAAATCTAATTCACACACATAGTTACTACTTGATGAGAAATTAAGTCATACAGATTTTTGTGGAATTTAGAACCCTTGTATTTTCAATGTTTTTGCGGGTTATGTTAGCCAATAGACGAGTTTTGTAGATGAGTAACTATTACTAATAACAATAGAGTATTGACCTTTATGAAAAGATATCGGGGAAAGGAACTAGTAAAGAGTACTAAGGGATAGAATTTAACAATGCATGTGGTAGTTATTTTGAGGACTAATAGAATTTTATGAAAATTTTGAAGAATGAAACTTGTAATCCAATGATAAGATGGATAGTTCCGACTGAACGAATTTATGGAACTCTTTGGTAAATTATGAATAGCTTTAGAATTGGTAAATCGAGGTCAATAGCCAATGATTGTATAGAGAACCTCATTATCTGAGGACTTGTAACTTGAGTGGGGTAGACTTCCAATGAATTTGTTAATTATAATTTTTAAATTCGAGGATATAGATGAAACCTCATAAAAATTATTGGGATTGTTTAAATCAAAATTAGATGTAAGGTTGTGTAACCTTTAGAGAAAAGTCCTTGATGAGTGGAAACACCTATGGATCCTACCTTACTGGTTATCAGGAGTTAACTGGAAGAATTAAGTTAATTAGTATAATTGAGAAAATAAAGGATATTCTTATACTATTGGAAATGTATACCTACGCGAGATATACTCATATGAAATACTTGAGGAATAATATGCCGAGAGTTTAAGGAACCAAACTTCTGAATATAAAGGTTAGAGAAACAACTGGAGGAAAAAAAACACATTTTGAGGATTAACTAGAAAGGAATGTAGAATAACGAAGTTACTAAGAATAGAGACATGAGTAACCCAATCTAACATGGTTCTTGATTGATGATGTGTTGTTTCCATTATCAGTTAAATCACTCCATATCAATTTTCGTTTGGAATTCTTTCCAGCTACTCCTTAAACTAAGCCTTTCATGGATCAGTGATGTTCCCATTATGATCCTATACGTTTCTATTCGAATTATTATCTAGATTCGTGGTAACACTTCTTATCCCGACTTCGTACCACAACAGAACCTATGCAAATCTTCAACCATGACCTTTTGGTCTTGAATTCTGCTTTGCCTGTTATCTGAAACCTCATAGGTTACTTGAAAACTCACTAATACTTCTACTCTTCTCATTGAGGAGTACATCAATAACGTATCTATCTCGATCCTTACCTTGCTCATTCCTTTGAAAAACAAACTTTGCTAGAAATTGTCTGATATAAACTCAAATTATCTTCTCGTTCCTTCTATCGGACGAGAAACCCTTTGGTTAGTTGGAACAATGTTCTATTGAGAGTCACCTCCCTTACCTCTTTTATGCAACGAACCAAATGATAATTTTTGGTTTAACTTACCACTTCTTTTCATATACGTTCTTTTGTGAAACCTAATCCCACTTCTTTGATCAACTGTACCTACATACTTTCATTGAACTTTTCAATGCATCTCCGATCGAATTAACCCAACCAACTAGAATATTGTTATTAACCTTTGACCGGACGATTTAGTACTTAGACGAGTAGAGGTAACGTTGGAATTGCTGGGAGAAAGAGCACGACTTCACCAGGATCGTATAGAAGAAAGACTCTTAATATGATGAGCCTATTCAAAGTTGATCCAGAAGAAAATAACCAAGAAGCATAGACTTCAGAAACCTGATCAGGGACGATATCATCAAAGAAGACCTATTAGATCAATGTGCGAACCTTGGACTGAAGCGTTGCTAACCTAGTTTTTGTTTTTGTTCTGCTCGACCACTTGCCGACCTTAGAATATTCTTAGGACTTGGAACCTTAAGTCAAGTTATCAGTGTGTGTCTTACGTGTAATCCTCTTTAAGCGATAACCTATCGTGAGACATAGCCTATAATTTTCCAGTCAAAATCTTAACAACCCTGTTATAACAAAGTTAGAACACCTTTGAGGTCGAGAGATATTTGAGATGTCATTACCTTATATTTGTGGAATTAGGTGTTCGAAAGAAGTATGAGAACGATCAATGATCAAATTATTTGAGGATTTCCTTTATTGACTTCAAAAGCTTTTTCGGAGAATAGCTTGTGAACAAGCCTTAGTAGATCTCTAGAAATTTCAGGATTTGCTGATTTATAACCTATAATTTTTGGAATCCCTATGAAAACTATATCTATTTTGGTGACTTATTTCTGTTTTGGATGATGGATGATAATATTACAATCCCGAATGTTGTAATTATGACCGGCACTTCAAAACCCACAGATTGTCAATTTGATGTTTTGGAATAACCTACGAATCGAGGAATCAAGAAACAAGGAAACAATTAAAAAAATTTAGTAACTTTATAGAAATCAATACAAGAGTTTTCGACTAATCCTAAGAGCTTATCACTGAAAGAACTAAGCAACTCTAGGAGATCAACTCTTTAGATGATAAATATTGAGAGTGCCATGAGAACCATGAATTTTGATATGATTGATAGTGGAGGATTTACGAGTGAAAGTCCAGATAAACCTAAAGAGATCAAAACTACTAAATGTTTGTGGAAATTAGGACAACCTTTATTTGAATGGATTATACCTTAAGACAAAACAACATTTCTCCAAGAAAAAAAAAACATGTTATATTGTTTTTAAGGAATTTAGGTATTATCTGGTTTTGGAGTTAGAGCCGATAGTGAACCAAATCTCGAAATGACCCGAGATTGTTCTACTTTTGAGAACTTGAGAATACCCTATGGATATTTAAGAATCACCAAAAAAAAATTAAAGGAAAACCTTAGCCTAACCTTAGGAAATATATACCGTATCAACCTAGTAGTTGTGAATTTCGAGGACGAAATTTTCTTAAGGGGGGTAGTCTTTAACACCCCGTGCTTTTGACCATTTTAGTTATTTATAATAACGATTAATATTAATAAATCGAGTCTCGACAAAATAATTTATATAGTAATATTCAATTCTTGTGTTTTTGGAACCTTTCTATTTCACTTCATTGTTTGCAAAACTGAAATTTCTATCGTTATCGAAATTCTGCGCGATTTCGTAAAACGGTTCCTATTTTCTCATACGGACTCCGATTGAGGCGTTTCAAAAGCCTAACTTTATTAATTTTCCAATATCTACACAATGGTGATATTATAAATTACAATTTATAAGTTCATCATAAAAAAATTGTACTGGACAGCTCCTTTACTACGAAAATCATCACCCGACGAATCGTTTCTCGACATTCGATTTCCGTACTTCTTTCCTAACCATGGTATGAACATAAAAACTCAAAAACATCACCCTAAGGCATGACATAGCGTCACTTTGAAGTCCAAGCCTCAAAATATGCTTTTCTAATCAAAAACACCAAATAGGGTATGTACCTCTTAAAGTATGCTTAGCTACTTTTGGTAATTTTCAAGTTCTTGTCCACCCTTTGCTCCCCCATCTAATGCACGACTTGTGTGCTTATAACCAGCCATTTTCTCTTCATTTACTCATCCATTCACTCACTTAAACACTCCTTCAAAGATCCATCTAAAAACCAAAGAAAATCATACAAGTTCTTTTAAGTTCTAAGGTGTTTACACCACCATTTCTCAAGAGCACATACTATTTCTTTTCCTTACCTTATACTCTTTATTTTTAAGTCTTATTCCTATTATATTTACTAACTTACTTTGTTTGTGTGTCCTTCTAACTTATTCATGAAGAGGAGCAAGAGGAAGGGGGCTTCGATATTAGTATATTTGATTTCATATTTGATCCGGAGAACTGCTAATAGGTAACCTAACTTTTCTTCGCCCTCAAATCTCGTAGTATAGTGTTTAGACTCTAACTAACATATAAAATCATGTTTAGGGCTAAATCATTAGATCACCAAGTTTAAAGTTAATTATTTGTTGATTTATCACTTAACAATACATGCTGTCAAATGGATTCTGTGATGTGTGATGTATGTTCACGATTTTTCTGTGTACAATATGTTTCGAACTAGCCTTAGATTCCTTCATGAAAATTTTAGATCTGAATGCCTAGAATATGATAAAAATATGAAAAGTATGTTTTATGAAAGTGTATATTTAATAATGATTTATTTCTTAAACTGGTACTGTATGATTTTATGTACTGTCTGAGAAAATGATATGTTTCGTGATGTTAAACGTTTCTTTTGGATTTGGAAAATTTATTTTATTTTCCGGATCATCCCTAAGATGTTTATGTCAAATTTAATATGAATCCATCGTATATATTTTCATTTATAAAATTTGTACTAAAATGGATCAGATCTAGAAAGAATATTTTATTTAAGAACATTTATAAAGTATTTTAATCTAAATTTCTGGGTATAAGTTATTTACAAGTATAGGTATCCAAAATAAAATTTTGGTTCACTTTAATGACGTTTAAGTATTTTAAACGATTTAAAAGAAAGTATTGGAAACCGTACTTTTTTCGTTTTTAATTTGTTAAAAATAATAAACCTTATTATTTTTGCAAAATGACTTTAGATCTGAAAACCTAACTTGTAAAAGTATGTAGAGTATGAAAATCGAAACTTAAAAATAACATTTGAAAAATGACTCATTTAGTATCCTTAATAATATTATCGGTTTCGTTATTACTTAAAGTTACTTTTGTAAAACTCTATGTTTTGAGAAATATGATACCTAATAAGGTTAAAAATGATTTTTAAAATTATTATTGATTTATTTGGTGTTTGAAATATTTTACTAAGTATAAATAGGCTTTAAGAGATAAGTATACTTGTACAAATACGAAACCATATAAAAATACTAAATACGTACACTTGAACAATAAATGTACTAAATACTTGTGCCCAAAAAGTATAGAGTACTAAAAGACGAATAACCCAAAAGTACTAAGTTAAACAATGCTTAAATATGCAAAACAATACTTAAACTTTATAATAAGCACTTAAGGACTAATTAGTGACTAAGTCAAAACTAAGGGTTGACTAGTCTATCTTGGTCAAACTTTGGCTTTTTAAGTCAACATAGACCAAGTCAAGATAAAGGAACCCATCTTAAATAATGTACATAGAAATAATTGAATATTTAATCAAATCTCAACTAATGAACGCTTCAAATAATATATCTCAAATAAAATGTTCCAAATCTCTTACATCAGTATACTAAAACTATCGGTTAATATAAATTTTTACGACGATTGATATTGTTTGTTAATCTGACATCAGACATGTGCCCCACGATGACCGCTGAGCTCGATATTCCAGAGACTCTGTCTTTATAAGACACCCAAATTCAGCCTACGTTTCGTGTTGGGCGCTATCTTAGTAATGTTTACAAGACGATGCGATAGAAGACAGCTTCGAAAGTAGACTACGACACTCGGAGTCACTGCTCATGGGAGGCCATGATGCATCCTGCCGGTGCGAGAAAATGCTAAGAAGTAAATGGGCAGCCAGCTCTTTATGAGTTTGTCGGTAGAGTAGTAGTCGTCCAGTTGCCATTGAGGTGCTCGGTTGTGTAAAGGTTCTCTTTCCCGAGACCAAGAGTATGGATTGGGTGTGTGCGCATACATAGACAAGGGCACTGATCAGATCTCACTCTCTATATCGGATATCTTTGGGGGCGGAATACCTTCCGACCTTTGCCTTAGCAGTGTATGGGACATGTTCGGTTTAGCGGGGCCTCTGAGTCCATGCACTTGCAGTCCTTCTTCTCCGTATGTCAGTCGACTAAACCGAGTCAATTTAGGTGTTCGATCCTATTGAGCACTACGGGTGAGATGTAAACCTCCTAGTATCGATATGATTGGCGGGATTGATGTTCCCATCCGCATTTATGGTGAGATGCAAGCCTTAAGTGTGCATGAGACATTAGTAGTCACGTCCTGTGCATTATGTGAAAGGAAACCATTGTTTTTAAAAGTAAATGACTACAGTTTTCTAAATCACATGTGCTATTATGCTTTGTTACTGTTCTATACTCTTATGACTAATGATGTGATTGAAATGCTTGATAATGGGAAGTGATGTTTTGTTATATGTCTTGCTTGAATATTGATTAAGATTTATATTATGTTCCATACGATTTGTATTATGTATGTCTTACTCTATTTTAACATGACACTTCTATGAATCCATGATCTATGCTTTACTGTATTATTCACATGATACTCATATGATGTATGTATTACTTTACTCTAATAACCTACATCTCTTATATATTTAAATTGATTCGCATGTTAATTGAAATCACTTCATGTGTATCTCACATTGTATACATGTCGATTTGTAATGTGACATGCCTGCTTATCTGTTAATTAGATAACCTAAACGTTGTACTACATTGATTAATCAGGGCCGTGTTAGAAGGACGGTTAGGTTACTCCCACTAAGCGGGACATGTATATTTAAATATGCATTCAGGTTGACGAACCCTCAAGACTGGACATGGGGGCATGCGTGAGTGCAAGAGATACAGTGTGGCAGATGAGAGTGTCAAACTATAAATCTTGTAGCACAAATTTTGTCAGACTATTGTATTTAGAAATTTGTAATTCGGGTTTCAATTGTTGTATTTTAACAAACGGTTCATTTATCGGTAAAAGACTCACTTGAGTCGATGGTTTTAAATTTTTATCCCTTTTTACGATTTAATTATTTTTCGCCTTGTTAATTAATGTCATCAGAAGAACCGGGTTGTTACAGATATCCCATGTGATTATTGTGGAGAATATGATCACGACTCCAATTTTTGTGCGAGGAAGGAAAACGTTTATCAAGCCAACACTCAAGGAACATATGAAAAGCCTCAAACGAACAATCCTAATTTGAGGACCGGAGTTTATTCCACGCCAACTCAAGGATCATATCCTTTTCCAAGAGCCCCCAATCAAAGGGTTTATCCTAATTCATATGGACCTCATTATTAACCGAGACCTCCTCACACAAATGAATTCAATCAAGGCTATTTCTATCCTCAAGGACCACCTAGACCAAACTATGGTCCTCCTTTTGGAACTCATCCTCCATTTAATCAAGGTCCTCCTTTTGGAACTCATCCTCCATTTAATCAAGGACCTCCTTTTGGAGCTTATCCACCACCTAACCAAGGTCCTCCAAGGAACTTTCAAGGTAACTCTCAACCATTTTATGACATTCAACAAACGATCAAGTTCCTATTGAAATAAAATGCGTCAAACCGAGCTAGACTTGAAGCTTTAGAGGCACGTGCCGCATCGCAAGCTCGATCTCCTCAAGAGCCGACCGGTTCTTTCAATCAAGCTTCCGTGAATGCCATTAAGGTAGTAAGCAAAAAGAAACCGGTGAAATCTTTCGATCCACAAACTCTTACATCTCATCCCTCAATCAATGAATTCGATGAGAGTGTGGTCAAGGATGTAACCGAAAAACCAAGAAGAGATTCATCAAAGTATCTTGTAGGAGACCTTGCGTTTGTTATTGAACAAATTCCAATAGAGGACACAAATCTAGTCTCTAGGATTGAAGTACCTCCTTTGAATGACAAGCCACCAATCCTATTCAATGATCAAGCTTTGGGAATGATAACCTTCACCGACCTTATTGAGGACATTGGCATAAGCACATCCATGCCTACCCCGTCCGATTACATCCGAGACATCATTTTGAAACCCGCCGAGAGGGAAAAAGCTCCCGTTTCTCCAAGGACCAACCCTAGAGTCACAATTCCTATCAAACTGGGAGATCCGGGTAGTTTTGCCATTCCATGCTCCATCGACCATTTCTTGATAGATCGAGCTCTATGTGACCTTAGTGCCGACATTAGCTTGATGCCCTTGGACATCGCTCGTACTATTTATATTAAAGATTTGGAGTACTTCCCTGCGAATGTGCAAATGGCCGATGGAACCACTAAGGAGCCCTACGGATTGGCCCGTAACATCATGGTTAATGTGGGGAATTTGTATATCCCCACCGACTTCGTCATTTTGGATATGCCAATCGAGGAACGGAATCCTATCCTCTTGGGACGGCCTTTCCTAGCTACCGGTGGGGTGATTATCGATGTGAAGCGAGGGCGTTTATCTTTTAATGTTGCTAATGAAATGGTTCAATTTGTGCTTCCCGCGTTCCTTCCCGAAGATCCTCCTAATATGGAGTTTTGGAACCAAATGGTGGAGTTCCCATCAAATGAAGAACCTTCTACCGAAGATCTTGTCTACGATGATGAAGAAGACGACGGTGCCCTATTCATACTTTGCTCTACCTCCGACGAAGATATTCCCGAAGAATTTGCAATGTTTCCCAAGGTAGCACAACTTATGAATATGACGGAGTTTAGAGAAAAGCTCAAGATCGGTAATGTGGAAATTGAAGCTAATGATCAAGATCCTCCGGGTTGCATTTTAAGCAACCCCAACTAATCTCAAACATTCAATTCGGTTTGGTGGTGTCCATAATAACCATCTTTGTAAATATTGGTATATTCTCGTCTCTTTTTATTTTCTTCGAACAATATTTTTTGGATTTTTTCTCCTTGGACCTTGCTTGTTTTGGTACCTGCAGGAATCGTTAAGATTTCTTTCGAAATTTTTGGGGTTGCACTTTGAACGATTATGAAACGATTCGGATTGAGAAGATTGGTTTATTTGAAGAAGTTAAGGAAGGTTTTAGGCCAAGTCAAAGAAAATTTTCGTAGCAAGGTCCCGTTTTGAAGTGAATTATTTTACCGGGTGAAATTTCACCCGGTGGCGACTTTGCTCAAACTTAAGGAATTGACGAAAAATCCGTCGGGCAAAACTTCACCCTGTGGAATCTCACCGGGCAAAATTTCGCCCTGCGGTAAAAATATTTTGCGACTTGGAAATTGACGGAAACCCGACCGGGCGAAATTTCGCCCGGTGGAGTAATTTCGCCCAGTGGAGTCTGACCGGGCGAAATTTTGCCCGGTGGTGAATTTGAGCGGAAATGACGAAAATCGGTCCGAAGACCGTCGGGCAAAATTTCGCCCGGTGGAATCTGACCGGGCGAAAAAATCACCCCGCGACTTATACCCAGCCAACCCACCTTACCTATCTTCATTATACACCTTTTCCTCTCTCTCTCTTCAACCAAACCCTAAATCCTCCATCTTAAACCACCTCTAATCCCTCCATTCCTCCATTAAAATTCAATGAAATTATATATTTCTCATCCCTACCACATTCCTAACACTTCCTTGATGTTTGTTTCTAGAAATTATTCCGATTCCGACAAACCCCAAACCGAGACCGTCAAGACATATTCATCAAATTCAAGCATCAAGGATGAGGAGGGTAAAGCAAATGGCAAGGAAACGGATTTCTTCAATGCTTAATCGAAATTCGGGTTCAACATCGTTCTCGCGGTCCGAGGAGCCGCCGGCCGAGGCTCGGGACGAATCTGTCCCGATGCCTGTTCAAACACAAAGCTTAATACCGCGCGAACAACCTGTTCCGCTTGAGGTATGTTACCCGAAAATCCGTCGTAATTTCCGTGAACCTCTATCTGGTCTCTATTTTGCTAAGAAAGCTCATGTCGATAAATGTAAAAAATTTTGGGTCTGTCGTCTCGAGCCGACTCGTTGGGTGGCTCGAGATGTACTTGAGCGCATGGGCATAGAACCGCAGCTACAAGCAATGTGCCAAGGTCTTGGTCTCATCAAATTTTATGCCTCCTAGGAGGAAACTTTTCAGAAGTTGACGTGCGAGTTTTTCGCAGCGCAACATTCGAGCTAAGTGGTGATGATAATGCCACTGTCTCTTTTCTGTTGCGAGAAACTTCGTACGTTCTCAACCTGAGGGACTTTGGTGCACTGCTTGGTTTACCTTCTTCAGTCCTTGGAAAGCCTAGGGCGGGACAGACTCGGGATGATAAATTCGGCCGAGATCGATTTTGGTTTAAAATAGCCCGCCAAAGGCCTTTCAAGGGAGGAAAGATGCGTTCTTTCTCGATCCGAAACCCCATCCTCCGGTGTGTGGCGCGTATTATAGTCAATTCATTCTTGTCGAGCTATGATACGCATCACAACTGTAGTGCTTTAGCTGTTCAGCTTTTAGAGGATGCGGTTTTGGAGAGAGGCCCATCGATCGATATGTCCGAGGCCTTAGCTACTCACTTCGCCCAGATTGAGAAGGGCGGCCGCAAGAGAATTTCTTGTGGCGGTGTTGTAACGATGCTAGCTAGAGCCTTGAAAATCGATTTTAGCGATTTGACGCTGGTTGACGGAGCGGGAATTTACATAGATGAAGTTTATTGTCCTTTCCTTGTGTGGCCCCAGAAAGGGGATTATAACAGTTTGTTTTTGTATAAGATAACTGAGCTACGCGCTATCGCCATGCCTAACCCCGAATGGGTAAGGCTAGATATTGAAGAGAACTTCGGCATGCGGAAGAGGTCCGGGGAGTACATTCGGGGTAGCACCCGAGGTAAGTTTTATCAGATTGAATACCCCGAAGGACCTTTAGATTTTGGCGACGATGATATAGAGGTCGTAGATGTGTCGGAGGAGGAACGGGAGGTTGAAACCTCTCGGGATGAGGGTCGTAGAACTTTACCGTCATCATCACACGGACCCTCTTCCTCCCATCAGACCGAACCCCAGACCTCTCAATTTTTCACCCCCAATTTCTCAGACTTCACACCACACAGACACTCCACATTCACCCAGTCTACCCCTGGTTTTCAGGAGGACGTCAACATGAGTCCTCCACGACACTCTTCGTTCTTTGGATCGGAGAACTTTTATAACCAACGGGGGGAAGTCTATGATCGTACACGTCAGACTTGGGAGAACTCGACAACCTCACTAAACCTGGCCAAGGATGCCTACAATTTGGCCCGAGATGCGCGCGATACTGCGCATGGCTCGTACGCGTACTCTAGGGATGGTTTTGAGTATGCCAGGACCAGTTTTGAGATGGCTAGGGACGCCCAAGCGGTGAGGTTGGCGGCGGAGGAGAACCAGAGGTTGTTGCAACAGCAGCAGCACTATTTTGATCGATATTTCGGTATGCCGCCGCCAGGGTCTTACTACCGACCACCTCGTCCCCCAGGTTCTATGTGAGTGGTCGAGTGTTGTTAGTGTTAGTGTGGGGGTGTTAGTTGTTGGTTGTCAGTCGTCAGTAATCTGTTCTCTTATCTCAGTGATCACTGTCAGTCCTTGCAGCGCCAATTTTGGCATTTGATAATTATGTTGTTGGTTGATTTGTTATTGATTATTTTGTAGGTTTGAGAAATCGTCAGCCCCTCCGTGACCCTACTTGGGTCGTTACACACGTGAGATTTATTGCAGGTGCCTTAGAGAAGAAGGACCTGATTGTTGCTCCCGATCTTCGGTGACTTGATCGCACCAAGGCCATTTGAAAAATCCAAAATTTTCTTTTTCTTTCAATTTTCCCAATTTGTGCGGAATCCGGGCGAGGTGACGTGATTACACCTACGCCCTTTTCTCCCCTTATCGATTTTTCTTATTTTTCCTCTTTCTTTTTCATTTTTCATTTCATTTCTTTTTATTCCCTTAATTTTTGAAAAATCCAAAAATATTTGAAAAACCGTAAAAATTCAAATATATTTTCCGTTCTTTTCTCTTTTTCTTTTTCGATTCTTCTCCTATTCGTGCATTGAGGACAATGCACAGTTTTAGTGTGGGGAAGGGATATATTATCCTTTTTATTCATTTTCTTTCTCATTTTTCCTTTAAAAAACCAAAAATTCAAAAAAAAAATCATCTTTTCTCTTTTTAGTTTTCTTTCCTTTATTTTTGTTTTTGTGTCACTTGTATTGTCCTGCATTCTCCTTCTTGTAGGTACACCACCAACCATTTAGCATGGATACGTAAGGTAACGGAAATGAAATGAAGACCGCACGGTAATACTTTCTACCTTCATTTTATCCCTTTCTCTTATGCATGGAGTTTGGGCATATATGCTATTTGGAGGTTCACTTGGTGAACATTTTGGAATTGGTGGTTGTGGATTGTGTTGACTTAATGGAGTATGGAGTGCTTGGCTATACTTGTGCATTTTATTTTGTTTTGCTCTTTTCTTGTTTTTGTCGTTTTTGTGTTCTTTTTCATTTTTTTTTGTATAGTTTGTCTAGGTAAAGTTTTCGAAAACCCGATTTTGAGATTAGGCCGAGTGTTTATTACTCACTTGTTAGTGACCCTTTTTGATTTTTGGACATAATTCTAGTAGAATTCCCTTGAACCAATTTTTGCATTGGATTTTTACCATGAGTCCATCTTTTCTACTAGGAGTCTACATCGGGATTTGCATTTGACCACCTTGACCACCCATGAAGTGATAAGGCCTTGGTTACCGTTCCCCGTTCTCTTAGTTGACCTTACTTGAGAAGCCACTTTTAGTCCAAAATTTTCATCCTTTTTTGGGTTCGAAGGGGGTGCACACCCGACTAGCCTATTTCTCTACCATTCACCCATTTCCACAAATAGGTTTGCAAGAATATGCTTTACCTTGTTCCTCATATTAATCATCTAGCTAAAAGTGGGCTATTCAAAGAAAGAAAAAGGGTAAAATGAAGAAGGGCATATGAAAAAAAAAAAACCCCTCGATCGAAATAATGGGGAAAGAAAAACCGAAAAAGAAAATCAAAATCTCAAATATCGTTCCCAAACCCAAATAATCCCTTAGTTGTCTTATTGCCGTGAGATGCCTACTAGAGGACCTAGTCCCGAGGAAGGAAAATAGCGGTAATTTGGCAATCCTTACCATTTTGCAAACACTTATACATCTTTTTGGTCTAATTGGCTTTCTCGAGTTTGGAACGACCCTCTAGGCTTAGCTTAGGAGACGGCATAACACTTACCTACAGTGCTTACTAACTCCATGGTTCTCACTTATCCACTCCATCTATCGTCCCGTTGTAGGCGTCTTTAGTGGAATTAGAAGGACCTTTGTAAATTTTCAATGTTTTTATTGATTGATTGTCATCCTATTAGGATTTTGTCCATGTCAATATGTGTTACTAGCTTGTTAGTGTTCTCGCTTGTCTTAAGTTCAAATAGGTGCTTTCTCCGCCGTTTCGATGAGGGATTCGGTGATTTATTTTCTCTTTGGTTGAGACTATCTTTGTGTGTGTCTTCCTTGTTATGTGTTTGTGTGTGTGTTAGTCGCAACCCCAAATTTGAGCAAGACCACCCAACTTGCCTTGCATGGAGGTACTCTACCTCATGGGTATCTCGATGTGAGTTGAAGGGACGGAGCGGGACCGTTAATTGCCTCGTATCGGCTTAACATAGTCTAGCTTAGTAGTAGTAGCTAGTTTCTTTTTGGGTCTTTGCTCGAGGACGAGCAACGGTTTAGTGTGGGGGAATTGTTGTGTGCCAAATTTGGAGCGTTTTTCCTCCCATTTAGACCCGTTTTTCCTCCGTTTTGCGAGACTTGAGTGCGATTATCGCCGTATTTTGCGTAATTCTCGCATTAGTGTCTCTCTTGTGCATTTTACGTGTTTTTGGTAGTTTTCTGTCTATTTTGATAGGATTTTCGACCGAAAACGTAACCGAGCTTCCATGAGCACAAAAGAGAGAGACACGGTTCGAAAAGCAAAGCACACAACTGAAAGTTCAAGTAATCCAATTGATCGACAAAGAAAAAGATCGGAAAAGAGTCGGAAGACCACCGGGTGAAGTTTCGCCCGGTGAGTCACCACCGGGCAAAGTTTCGCCCGACGACATTTCTCCACCCCCGAAGATTTTCACGGCACTCCCGACCAGGCGAAACGACCGGGCGAAATTTCGCCCACCGGGTGAAATTTCGCCCGATGGAGATACTGGGCCGAAAACGCAAAAACTGAAGAAAATCTCACCGGGTGAAATTTCACCCGGTGGGATTATTATGTCAAGCCGCTGGGCGAAATTTTGCCCCATGAAGATGCAAAGGGTGAAGGTCTAGCTAAATGAAGAGGATTTTGATTTTGGCCTTAAAGTTTGTGCAACCCATTAAGCAACTCTATATATACCCATCCTAGGATTTTGTGCCTCCTTGAGCCTTAAGTGTGCCTTGAGTGAGCCCTTAGGAGTAGGAGTAGTTTAGAGGTTTTCTAGGGTAGTTTAGAGGATTCTTAATAGTAATAGCAGATTGTAGTAAGCTTCCTAGAAAATTCTCTACAAACAATTAGTAGATCTACTTAGTATTAGTATAATTACTCGATAATTAGTAGACAAGCTTCCATCTTTGTTGAAGATTGTGCTTTATTGTTGAAGATTCAAGGGTTTTGCAAGGGTTTATGTGACAAAACACTTGTTTTATTTCTTGAAGATTCATATTTCTTTTATTGAAGATTGAAGATTTATGCATGGCCTGGATTAGTGACAAATTCTTGTATATTTCTCCCAAGATTCAATGTTTATTATTAATCTTCATCTTCCACCTTAGTTTTCTCCATAGTTGGTAAATTCTTTCCTCTCCCTCTTCTCCATTAGTTAACTTATGTTTTTCTCTCCTTAGTATCAATTGCTAGTATAGTTGTTGTGCATGCTTTAGTTAATTTCTCTTTAGTTAGTGTTTTAATGTTATTCATCATGACTAGTGAGTAGATTTTCTTGTTGGGGATTTAGGGAGGAAGATTTGGATTATTTGATGTAAGGGATGTTGGTGGGTTATTGTTTACTTGTTAATTGTCAATTTTAAGGTTTTTGTGTCTTTGTTGATTTAGAACCGCGGCTAGGTTGACCTTGACTCATTTCTACAAATATGGGGAAACTCGGGGTAGAAATTACTTTAATATGGGACTTACCCTTTCGTCGCGAAAGCGGGTTAGGTAGGTTCGGTGAAGAAACCGAAAGGTGGCACTCTCCCTTTTTAACGTTGTAGCTAAAACTCGATCCTGAGACTCTTAGACCCCATTTTCGAATCCCGACTCTCCCCAACATCTTTCCTATTATTGTCTCTAGCCTTAGTTAGCGTAGCTCAATAGCATTAGTTCGACCTCTCTCGACCCAAAACCCCCATCTCAATCCCATTCACGATTAAACTCTAGACTTGACCAATATCGCTTAACCCATCTCCCTGTTGATCGATCCCGACCTACCACTACTACACTAGTTAGGTTAGTCGGAGTTAAAAATATTGTTTGCATGCGTGTCGACGACAGCGCGCATCACCAGGGTGACTCGATCGAGTGCCCCCTGTAGCATAAAAATCGCAGAAAAAATCGAAAAAATTGAGAAATAAAAAATCGGGAAAAATTCTAAATAATATACCTGTAGAAGACGGGTACTCCCAGTCAGACGGATCGACCAATACCTTTTGCGGTTATCCAAGCCTTGGATGATTTCCCCTGTAATTAACCAAGCCGGACTGTGCTCCGTCTCCATTAGGTCAACCACTGTGAAAAGTCGGATGTGACCCATACATGACAGTAAATCCATATGACCTTCGAAGGCATAAACATGGAGCATACAAAAACCAAAGGCCCTGCGGCTATGGACCGGCCTGACCCGGACGTCCTGTGGATTCATAAACTTTTCAGCTTGATCAATCAAAGAAAAAGTATCTCCTTCCGTCATACAGGATACCTCCATGTGAGAAAGTCCTACAAATTCCCGTAGCTTCCTCCTAGGATCGTGAACTGAAAACGGGATAGCAGGGCGAAGTATGGGATTCCATCCTCCTACGACCGCAATTTCCTCAGGGATAGGACAAATTTCGCCTCGAGGAAAACCAAAAACATGATAAGTGTCGTCCCAATAGGACAGGCAAGCATCTAGATGCATTTAACGGATCATGAATAATTGAGTAATACCATTCTGATTCAGAATTATTTTATCTGCGTCCCTGAAGTGTCGGGACCAATCCTGCAGCATTCCGATCAAGCGGTCGATTCCCATAGCTAGATTTCTTAAGAAGAATAAGGATTCACGAGGATTGTTCTCTTTATAGGGAAGGGAATTATGAGAATTATGAAAAAACTAAAAGCAGGAGATGGGTATTTATAGCACTAAACCCAGACTTTCCTCCTTATTTTAGGATTCCTAATCCCAGATGGTTTAGCATACAGGCCCCATCTCAAAATTTAGTTAGTCATCCCGAGCATTCCTATTCCTTTTCAGAGTCAGATTTTCAAAAAAAAAATCCAAAAATTTTCAAAATTTCTATTCCCAAGCGTGAGTTATTTCTACCTAAATGTTACATGCAAAACTTTGCATAATCATCTACAGGGACGATTCAAGCAGGACTATGCGTATCACTCCCCAGCGGAAATCCCAAGGCGGCATTTTCATGGGATGGTCCCATATATAGGCGCACCCGGGACTTACACGACAAGTCCAAATCCCCCACAAAGTAATCACCATCAGCCAAGGTATGATTTCTATCTTATGGCTGGCGAGCCCTTTTACGCAAGTCTAATGGACTATAAACGACCCAACCGAAAGTCTACCAGATCTTAATCCTTGATTGGTCTGGTAGCTACTCTGACTTTCGCCCTGTCCAAGCCTCAGTCAGAGTGGGGGCTCTGTAGACACCCACATTTGGCCGTTAGATGTCTATAGCAGTTTCCAAAAAACACCCGATGATGATCGGACGCAAGCATGCTTTAACGTACTCGAATATGGGCTCAAAATCATTGGCATTTGGCTTGGGCTTTTTACGGAGTACAAATCTCACAAAACCAACATCAATTTTAGGCCCAGTGGGTCGGTTCGAGTCAAATAAGACTAATTTGGGTCGAATCCGACACCAAGGGCAAAACCGTCTTTTAGCGACCGAGTCAAACCCCGGTCAAAGACATTTCCGAGGCATAAATATCTGCCGTTTCACCTCACAAATCCGACTTGAAGTCGAAAACTACAAAAATCAGCTACAAAAAAAATATTAAACAAATCCGTTAAGGATAGAATTCGATCTCCAGAAGGAATTCTACCCGGGCTAGACCGGCCCACTCGATCGAGTGAGCTCACGAAACGTGCTGGATCGGTGTCAAAACTGGGCACTCGATCGAGTACTAGGCATACTCGGTCGAATGGCTCCTTTTGCAGCCGGGTTGGATTTCTTTCCCACCAAGTAACGGAATCCTCATTCCTCTCGAATTGTTGCATTTCCTATCCAAAACAGTCTTTCTTCTCATCCAAGCAAGACTATCTCTCCTACCTTCAATCGGGGACCTCAACTATAAATAGACCCCCTCGCACACACCAAAAAGGACATGAATTACGATTACAACATCTACAATTCACACACACACATAGCATCGAATAACCGATAATACAACCCGAGATCACGCCGCCTTAGCCCCAAAATCCGGTCACCTCTACCCGACACCCTGCACGACTAAATCCACCATAACTCACCGACATTATCTCGATGCTCCCGTGCCCTAGCCACAGTTAGACGAGCCCCGTTCCGAGAATACAAAGCATGTAGGTTGAGGGTGTAAATCAAAATCCCGTCTTCTCCTTTCTCCCTCTCTTCCTCTCGTCTTTTCTTTGCGTCGTTCGTCCGTCCTCGTCATGTCATCGTCGCGTCTTTTATTTTCTTTTCTAATATCGATATTATTACTACAATCTAATTTCTATACAAAACAAATGTTCTTAAAATACGATATCGACTTTATAGTCGAATATCGTATCTAAAGGAACTAAATCAATCTCGTTTGTGCTAAGAAAATTGTCACATGGTCTTAAAAGAAAAATATGACAATTTCAACGCGGAGAGAGTTAATATTGTTTTAGTTCGATTTTCAAAATGATTTACAAAACATCTTTTCTAAAAATCATTCCGAATATTTGATATAGATTTCATAATCGAATATCGAATATGACGAATATCGAAAATTTAAGTCGAGTGTAATGCTATGTTTATACGCGATTTAACAAAATTATCGATTTTTCAAAAAGCAATTTTGAGAACAACTACAAACCGGACAGCAGTCCGTACAGGGGGCACTCGATCGAGTGGCACCCCAAAACCCGAGACAGAAGCCTTTTTTCGATACCACTCGGTCGAGTCCCGCAATGACTCGATCGAGTGGCTCCTATTATTACAAAACAGCGGGTTTTTCAGCGGGTTTCGAGTTTCAATGAATATTTTTAACGACTTCGGTCAACACGTGTGAAGGCTATCACGTGATTCATCTTTTCAAAACCATGCATCGCATCATATTTACATCATTTATTCAATTTGTAAACTGTTACTAACACGTTTGTTCTTTGTCTTAGCAATTTATTTTCGTTGTTTGTTTTATTATACTAAAACGAACCTCACATGTTAAATATAACTTTGACGTTAGTATTAGATGCATTAAACCGACATAGAAACACATTCAATTATTCGCATGTTTAGTCAAAACAATGTTTGCATATCATTCACCGAATCACTAACGCGCGTATTTTAAAATCAAACGATATCCTAGTAGAGGCCGCTAATGTACGGGCGAGGTTGGGTGTTCTTTGTGAACTTCCAAACACGTACCCTCACTCCTTACTCAGAACCATGGTTTCCGGATGTTCGAATCCATTGGCACACGAGAGTCATTCAATACACGGTATCCGATAATGTCGGTATCGGTATCAAATGCAAAGGGACAAACCCAATAAACTCTGAGATCGAAATGGCCCGAATTTTGTACACGGCCCACTAAGATATAGAGTGGGTTCGAACGGGCCCGAACTCCTACAAAGTTCGGTGGCAACTCCACTTCGATTTAAATTTCAATTCGATCCATCTCATATGGAGATTCATTCGGCTCCCCAAACCCGCGCGTGGCCGCGTCGGGGTGGACCTATGTCATGTCCACAACTACATTAGTAAAAAGTTCCTCGAATACAAGACAAAGTACACACCCCTATAGACAACATGTCTCGCTTAAGTATAGTCCACCAAAAAGATAGACATTACATGCTTCGCCATACTGTACACATGCGCTCCAAAATGGACCCTATCAAGTACATCGTCGAGAAACACGTTCTCAATGGGTGACTGTCAAGTTGTAATTGGACCCTAATACTTGCAGAATTTGACCTAACCTACATACCTATCAAGGTCATCAAAGGAAAGGTCGTGGCTGACTTCCTAGCAGAAAACCAAGTAAAGGAAACCCAATCGGCCGATACATGCATGGTCATTCCCTGATGAAGACTTACTATTCGCAGATGATGAGTCATGGGGCCTGTACTTTGAGGGTGCCTCAAACATGAGAGGCTACGATGTAGGAATTCTCATAATCCTCATACACCCGTATTCATAAAACTAGAATTTATAGTAACCAACGATGCAGCTTAATACAAAGCTTGTTGATGGGAGGGATTTGTCGTGGAATACCAACCGTCAATATAATAACCGGCTATTCCTACGGTAGATAGGGCAAGTCGGGTCGAATCCACGGGGACGGTAATGTATAGCCTAGACTAAGGTCGCATAAATACAAGACTAAGTCAACGAGCTAAACTAGAGAATGATAAGAAGGGGAGAAGGCTAAACTATGACTACGGAGAACAAACTAGGAAAACGGGCTAGGATTAGGTCGGGGTCAAAAGGGGTAACGGGATGGTCAAGGGAGAACTAGAGCGAAGGAGGTAGTAGGGTGATCTAGGTTGGTCCGGGCTCTCACAACTTAGACCCACCTAGAGGTTCCACCTAGAACCCATCTCGGCGACACACATGACAAACGGGGTTCTAGCGCGCTATGGTGGCCTAGGTCGAATCCGGGCTCTCGCTACTTAGACCGACCTAGGGGTCGTCCTCACCGGGCTCTCGCAACTTAGTGAGGGAACCTAACCCACAACAAACTAACACCCACAAGAAAAGGCAAGAAAAACAAGCATTCTTAACTACTTAGTCATTCAAGCATTTCAACAAACAAGTGATGTGTACCAAACCAAGAGGAAACCCAAATCTTCCACAAACATCTCTAACAAACCCTTAATCACCCAATCAACACCCTAATCACCCTACTAACCCTAGCAAGAACACTACTCTAACATATCTAATCTAAAATTAACACTAACAAGAGGAATCATCAAAGAAACAAAACAAACATCTACAAACTAATGATAACAATGAACAAGAACAAAATAATCAACTAAAGATTCAAACTTGATGAAAAAAACAAAGATAAAGAGAAAGGAAAAAGGATTATACCATATTAGAGGAAGAAGAAAGAACAAAACTTGCATTAATGAAGAAAAACCCAAAACAAACACTCAAGGTTGTCAATCTTGAGTGGATCTTGAAGAATTCCCTTAATACAAGTACTAATCTAAGATTAACTACTAATTACCGACTAATCTACTCTAATCTAACCTAAAGTAGTCTAGGGTTTTAAGGATATAACATAAGATTTTGTCTTAATACAAGAGGGGGGTATATATAGGGTTACAAGTGGAAAGGAAAAGAAAGAAACAAAGCGGAGCTGCAGCAGGCCCGTCCCGGCCGAGATGGGGTGGTCCCGGTCGGGACGAGGTCGGTCCCGGTCGGGACGCCACCTTCCTGATCGGGATGGGCCCTGGTCAGTAGCCTCCTTGTTTATGCACCTCATACCGAACGGGATGAGCCTTGTAGGCCTCCATTATGATCTTTTTGGTCCCTCCTTGGTTCTTATGGGCTTCCCATCGATTCTCGGGACTCGGGATCGGGTCTCGAAGGCTCGGGATTGGGTCCCAAGGTCTCGGGGTCGACTCCAAGGCATCGAGTGATCGTTCCTTAGCTTCGTTGGCTCCAAAATGTGTATGTATCGAGTCGGAATCGCTCCAACTCTTCCAAATTGGTCTCGGGAACCTGAAACGAACTAAAGGAATCATAAAAAGCCCCTAAACCGCTCCCAAGGAGCGATTCTACAAGTAAAATGGGACCAAAACACTACAAAATAGGCACTACAAACCACACTTATCAACTCCCCCACACTTAACCCTTATTCGCCCTCGAGTAAGCACATACTAACTACTAAGCTATCTGAGTGGGTATTAGCGCACCCTACGCCCCTTCAACTCACGCGAGTAAACTTAGAGGAGAAGTGCACCCCGCAAGGCAAGTCGGGTCTTGCGACAAAACTGTGGATGCAACCGGACACAAAACACATAAACAAACAAACACACAAACAAACACATAGACGGTTGCACCCAAAACAAAAGAAATACCGCTTCCCTCTAAAAGCGGTGAAAGAAGCACCGGTTTAGGACTCGAGGTAAGTGACAATGTTCCCAAGCTAGCAATACAAACCAAGGTGGACTAAACCCTAATAGTATGACGATAAAGCAATAAAAACGTTGGTAACTTACCTAGGTCCTCCTAACTTTCTAAAAACGTACTACGGGACGATCGGCGGAGTGGAAAGTGAAAAACCATGGTGTTAGTCGACACTGTAGGTAAGTGAGACCCCGCCCTCTTTAGCGTGAGCCAAGAGGGTCGTCCCGTGTCCAAAACCGCCTAACTAGTCCAAGTAAAAAGGTGGAAAACATGCAAAATGAGGGAAGACCGAATAATGCCTCTATCATCCTTCCTAGGGACTCGGTCTTTTGGTAGGCTCCTCATGGCAAAAGTCGGAAAAAGGCTTATTTTGAGAGGATTTCTTTTTGTGAGACGGGTTTTCTTTTGGCATTTTCTTTCCTTTTGACGTTTTGCTTTGCTTTGTTTTGCCATGCCATTCTTTTTTTTTTTTCTATTTTTTTTTTGGCTTTTGTGCCTTTTCTTTTTCTTCATTCTTTTCTTTCTTTCATTTTTTTCTTTCTTTTCTTTTCTTTGCCCTTTTTGGCAAGATTTGGCTTTTTGGCATTTTCATTGTATAACAAGAAAGAGAGAAATCAACAATTTGCAATTTATTTTGTGGAGATGTGTATGAGGTAGGGAAATGAGCGAGTCGAGGGTCGCGATCCCTCTTCAAACCCACAAAAAGTGGAGAACTTGGAATAATCAAAACAATCCTAAACACGGTCACCTAGGGGACGAGACTCGGTAACCAAGGCCTTTTCACACCGTGGGTGGTCATAATGGTCAAAAGTGCAAATCCCGTAGTAAATCCCTAGTAAGCTAGGTGGACTCAAGGTAAAGGACCAACGAAATCATTGATTTAGGGTCATTCTACTAGACTAAAGTCCAAGACTCGATTTACACTACTAGGAAGGGAAAGTACACACTCACACACTAGCCTCTAAACCGGGTTTTCGAAAACCTTTTACGCACAAGACACAACTACACACACAAAACAAAGACTCAACGAAAACGAAAGAAAAAGAAGCAAAAGCAACAAAACAAAAACAACACAAAACGAACACATACACAACACAAACACCACCTCGATCTACCAAACAAGCCACCAAATCAACCACAACTTTACAAAGCTCCACCCGAGCACACAACATCACAATCTCCTCCAAACACCACAAGAGATAAAGAAGAAAAAGGGATAAGATGTTACCGGAAGTCTTTAGAGCTTTCCAAAGTCATCGGCGATTAAAGCAACCTATAAGGACAAAGGGAGGCAAGCACACACAATACGACAAACACATGACACAAAGACACAAAATGAAAACACACAAAAGAAAATCTTTTTGATTTTTGTGAAGTTTTTTTCAAATTTTTAGGGTTTTTTAAAGATTTTTCGAAAAACTAAAAAAATAAACTAAGCTATACTAGAATATCGCTCCCCCACACTTAAATCGAGCCATGTCCTCATGCTCGATCGTAGGGTGCGGAGAGACAAAAGAAAGAAAAAGAAACTACGAAAATAAAACTAAAAATCAAAAATAAAGTGAAGAAATGGTAGAAGGTGTCCGGCCGGGGTGTAGTCAAGTCACCATGGGCCGAGACGAGAAAAAGATATGGAAGGGGGAAGAAAATAAAAAGAAGGAAATAAAAGGAAATGGGAAGGGAGGGCTAGGTGTAATCAAGTCACCTAGCCCGGATTCCGCCTAAATCCGACTAAATCCTCAAAATAGAAAGTGAAAATCTTATAAAATTTGGATTTTGAAATGACTCTCGATGTAGTCACGTCATCGAGAGTCGGGAGCAACAACTACCGAGGCCTGGAAGGCCACCAAGATACCATGACTCTAGGGGAAGGGGGAAAACAAGAGAAAAACAAGCAATAAAAGACGGAAAAGTAAGGATAGTTACCCAAACCAATCGGCTAGTAACTCACTCGCTTCATCGTCTCATAGATCAATGTAGGCACGTTGCTTGTCTTCTTTGTTGTCATCCTTCTTCAAGCTTGACAAAACCGCATGGTAGAGGTAGTAATGGTGCGAGGGGGTAGGAAATTGATGTGGATTTTGGTGTAAGGTGAGGTGTACGGGTCATATGATAGGAGGAAGGAGGAGTAGGGAGGTTGGGAGGGAGCATAATGGATGGGTGGAGTCAAACGCCTAAGAAAAGGCTCAAAAGGGAGAAAGGGGACCATCCCGGTCGGGATGGATGGTCCCGATCGGGTTGATAAACCCTTCCCGATCGGGAAGCTCTCGTCCACGTCGGGAATGCACTCCAGTGAGTCCAATTTCTGCACCTTCATCCCGATCGGGATGGCTCCTTCCCGGTCGGGATTCCTCATCCTTCCCAGTCGGGAAGCCCTCTTCCCGGTCGGGATGAGTCTTGTTGGCCTTCCCCATGCCCAAAAGCTTATCATAAGCTTCAAAAACCGATTTCCTCGCTCGCAAACCAAACTCCGTCGTCAACCATTCCTTTCTAGGAATCACATGCACTTCACCTATCAACAAAGCTCCAACACACATCAAATTCTCTCCCTCACATCGCTCATCAAAATACCAAAACAATTACAAGAATTCCACAAAAACAAACGAGTCCAAGAAACAAAAAATCACAAATACAAGCACAAGTACTCTAAAGAAGAGGAGAGGGGAATATACAACATGACGGTTCTTTTAGGAACTCCGTCAAACCTAGGATGGTGGACTCCATTCTTCAACCATAGCCCTCAAGGGCATGGAGGAGCAAGTCGAACGCGCTATCGACATCATAGTGAAGGCCCATGAAGCGCTCGAGCTTAACCGACCTCCACGGCCTCCAAGGAGGATGCAAGAAGTAGGATTCCCAAGACCCAACGTCATCTTTCAAATCGTCTTCGGGGTCTATCCATCCTACGAGCCTAACCGACCTCTTCCTCCCTAAGCATTGCCTCCAATCACAAGCAAGCTTCATCTCCAAGAATCGAGGCACAAATAACGGATTTGGCCTCATCTCTTCATTGCACACCCCCACACTTTCCTCAAGTTGTGGTTCCCCATCTTCATCACTCGGCCCCACATCATCATGGAGGAGAGAATCGAAACTTCTACCGGCGGTTTCAATCTCTTCCAAACCATCTCTCGGTGTACTAGCAAGGGGCTCTTGATGCGTAGTCACATTCTCGGACATGGGCAACTCGAGGCTAACAATCTCACCCAACATCCTCACAAATTTCACCAACCCATCCAACTCACTATCCTCCTCCAATACCTCACCAACGATGCCTTCACCAAGAGTCATCTCCTCATTCGTCTCTTTTTGGGTAGACGATTGAGGTTCTTCAAAGCAAACTTCTCTATCAAAGGGAACTACATCGGTGGCTTCGTAATTAGGTTGCTCTTCTCTCTCAAGTGGGCATCCTCCATCTCAATATGATGCTCGGGATAAAGACATCACGGTTTGAACCGATAATGCATTTAATCGAGCATCCCTCGCCTCGTTTGCATAGATCGAAATACCTCCATGTCGGGCAATTGGTGATCATTGGGGTCTTGTAAAGCTCCTTGATAATCTTGATGATGCCCAAGGGGTGGGGCATCATATTGTTGGTAGCAAGGTTGGGGTGATTGGTAGTATTGTGGGTCATAGGGTTCATATTGTGGTTGGGGTGGAGGGTAATATGGTGGGTTTTGGGGAAATTGGCTTCCATACGGTGAATCTTGATTGAACATGGTGGTTTCACAATCATAGCTCGAGTAATAGCCACCATGATCGTAGGATTGGTAATCGTTCACTTGTTGGTAGCCGCTTTCATAACCTTGAAGTTCATACCCACTAGAGTCTTGATCCCCCCAAAGCTTGATGGTAATTAGGAGTCATCATGTCGTAGCTTTGGTTCATAGAAGATGAGGAGTAGCTCATATCGGCTCCCGAGTATGTGGAGTTTACATCAAACCCCATGCTTGCTCGAAAATTGTAGTCCATACCCGGTTGGAAACCACTCATTCTAGCAACCGTCCGTTTAAGCGGCTCTGAGTTGCAAGAAGAAGATAATCACCACCTCTAAGCACAAACTGTAGACTAAGAACAAACGTGAGAAGCCTAGTGCTTTTTGGGCACTAGACAAGAGAGAAATAAACTTCACACACACAAGAAGAAAAGAAACAAAAAAAGAAAAAAAAGAAAAACACAAACACAAAGACAAAGTCAAGTAACTACGAAAACAAAGTCCAAACTAGCACCGTCCCCGGCAACGGCGCCAAATTGATGGGAGGGATTTGTCGTGGAATCCCAACCGTCAATATAATAACCGGCTATTCCTACGGTAGATAGGGCAAGTCGGGTCGAATCCACGGGGACGGTAATGTATAGCCTAGACTAAGGTCGCCTAAATACGAGACTAAGTCAACGAGCTAAACTAGAAAATGATAAGAAGGGGAGAAGGCTAAACTATGACTACGGAGAACAAACTAGGAAAACGGGCTAGGATTAGGTCGGGGTCAAAAGGGGTAACGGGATGGTCAAGGGAGAATTAGAGCGAAGGAGGTATTAGGGTGATCTAGGTTGGTCCGGGCTCTCGCAACTTAGACCCACCTAGAGGTTCCACCTAGAACCCATCTCGGCGATACACATGACAAACGGGGTTCTAGCGCGCTATGGTGGCCTAGGTCGAATCCGGGCTCTCGCTACTTAAACCGACCTAGGGGTCGTCCTCACCGAGCTCTCGCAACTTAGTGAGGGAACCGAACCCACAACAAACTAACACCCACAAGAAACGGCAAGAAAAACAAGCATTCTTAACTACTTAGTCATTCAAGCATTTCAACAAACAAGTGATGTGCACCAAACCAAGAGGAAACCCAAATCTTCCACCAACATCTCTAACAAACCCTTAATCACCCAATCAACACCCTAATCACCCTACTAACCCAAGCAAGAACACTACTCTAACATATCTAATCTAAAATTAACACTAACAAGAGGAATCATCAAAGAAACAAAACAAACATCTACAAACTAATGATAACAATGAACAAGAACAAAATAATCAACTAAAGATTCAAACTTGATGAACAAAACAAAGATAAAGAGAAAGGAAAAAGGATTATACCATACTAGAGGAAGAAGAAAGAACAAAACTTGCATTAATGAAGAAAAACCCAAAACAAACACCCAAGGATGTCAATCTTGAGTGGATCTTGAAGAATTCCCTTAATACAAGTACTAATCTAAGATTAACTACTAATTACCGACTAATCTACTCTAATCTAAGCTAATCTAACCTAAATTAGTCTAGGGTTTTAAGGATATAACATAAGATTTTGTCTTAATACAAGAGGGGGGGTATATATAGGGTTACAGGTGGAAAGGAGAAGAAAGAAACAAAGCGGAGCTGCAGCAGGCCCGTCCCGGCCGAGACGGGGTGGTCCCAGTCGGGACGAGGTTGGTCCCGGTCGGGACGCCACCTTCCCAATCGGGATGGGCCCTGGTCAGTGGCCTCCTTGTTTGTGCACCTCATACCGAACGGGATGCGGCCATCCCGAACGGGATAAGCCTTGTAGGCCTCCATTATGATCTTTTTGGTCCCTCCTTGGTCTTATGGGCTTCCCATCTATTCTCGGGACTCGGGATCGGGTCTCCGAGGCTCGGGATTGGGTCCCAAGGTCTCGGGGTCGACTCCAAGGCATCGAGTGATCGTTCCTTAGCTTCGTTGGCTCCAAAATGTGTATGTATCGAGTCGGAATCGCTCCAACTCTTCCAAATCGGTCTCGGGAACCTGAAACGAACTAAAGGAAGCATAAGAAGCCCCTAAACCGCTCCCAAGGAGCGATTCTACAAGGAAAATGGGACCAAAACACTACAAAATAGGCACTACAAACCACACTTATCACCTGTCCAATAGGATTATAAGTTGTAGTAGCTCTAGGAGTAAAAAACCTTGGGGTCCACGGAGACTCATCCTTAGTAGTAAACCAAGCCATGGGTATTTGGAAAGTCTAAAGCGAAAGCCTAGCTCCATACCAAGCAAAAATCAAAGAGATATCCTAGCATTTCAAAGAAATTGACTTCGTGACACATTCTACGCGAAGAAAAACAATTCACTGACGCAGAATCCAAACTTGCCTCATTAATCAACATGCCTGATGATCTATTAACCATGTTGATCTGTGTAGAAAGAAGGGAACAACCGTCTTACATCAATGTGTGGACATGACATAGGTCCACCCCGACGCGGCCACGAACGGGTTTGGTTAGGCGAATGAATCTCGTGGTGAGATTGTTCTCGAATTGATATTTAAATCGAAGTTGCAGTCTCCACCGACTTTTGTGGGAGTTCGGACCCGTTCGAACCCACTCTATACTTAGGTGTATCGCGCACAAAGCAAGGTCGACCTTAGTACAAAAGCTTATGGGGGTTCGTCCTTTTGCATAACGTTACCGATATCGAATTACCGAATATCGTATATCGTATATCGAATGACTCTCGTTGCCAATGGTTTCGGGCATCCGTAAACCGAAGGGTCTGAGTGAGAGGTGAAAGTACATGTTGGGAATCCCACGAAGAACACCCAACCCCGCCCGCACATAGTGGCCTCTACTAAGATATCTATCGATGTTTAAGTGCGCGCGTTAGTAAGACGGTGAAAATGTATGACAACCATTATTTTAGGCTATAGATGTGAAATATGCGTTCACTACGTCGTTTAATGCATCTGTAATCCCCTAGAAAATCTAACGCGATACAGTGGCGGAAGCACTGTAGAGTTGGGATTAAAACACACTGACAAACAATATCTTATTAAAAGAAATGGTAAATCAATACAAAAGTCTCTTTTTACAAAAGGGCTAAAAAGGAAATTCTCCAAATAGATTTATACAGATCCATAAATCATGAATGAAGAAAGAGTAGGATTCACGATACTCGCTAACTCACACCCAAAACCCAACAGCAAATACATGTCATGTTATAACCATAACAGCCACGTCAGTTGGAAGTACCTCGGACGTTCTCCCAGCCATATTATACAATATGAGAAATAATAGTATTATTATATCAAAATATTTAAAAAGAGAAAACATTAAAACGATACGATAAAAATAAGTTTTCAAAGAAACTTAAAGCACTTGCTAACCTGCAAGCTAAGTCAAAATCAATCGATAATAATAATTATATAATCAAAATGGCGTTATGGATATGATTAGTATAGAATCTAGACTTTCACTAGGATAATACTGGAAACTAGCTTCGAGAACTATAGACTTAACTCATAACAGACTCCAGTCTCTAACTAGGCAACTCAACTATAACAAGACTGCGTGCAGCGAGGTCCTGGTTTAAGTACTGCATACCCCTCCTAGACAACAATTGTGTCTAGTTTAGCTGACGACGACTAACACGATGCGATATTTAGCTTTAGGTCAAAACATACACTCTCCTACGCCCAGTTTAACGACCAAATGTGCCCCCAAATAGGCACAACAACTTTGTAGCTGATGGGAAAAACGTACATCCCAGACTGTATTACTCTAAACCCGCACTTGTCCTTATTCCATAACTTCGAAACAAAGTCATTATCGATATTGAGAGTAAATAATCATCGTAAATAATATGAAAATAAAATAAATAAATATTTTATATAAAAGGGAAACTTTCTACAAATAGAAAATTACTAATTTTGGAAACTTATTTAAAATAGAAATAGCCTTATAGAAAATACGTAAGTTATGAAAATAAGTGAAATGTATAAAAAATAGAATTTCTAACGAAATTAACATTTTATTATTATCGTCGTTATTGTAACTTTAATATATATCTAATTTCGTAACTAAAATATAAATCAAATAGAATAAGTCAAAATACAGTATTTTATAAATAATTAGGAGAATCGAGTTAAAACGATAAAAAAAATTTAAAAAAAAAAAAAGACATTTTAAGAAAATGATATCAAAATTAATTGAGTCAACGAGTTTTATAAATGAAATTAGATTTACAAAGATTTCAAATTAGTTTTAACAAATAGTTTTTTTTATTAATAACTAATACGGATTTTACTAAAATAGTCAATCGGAAACAAATAAGATATTATTAGTGAAAATAGTCTCGACTAAAAATATATTTAAAACAAAATCGACTATAAATCGTAAAACGAAAATTAATTTATTAAATGAGTATATAAATCATGATTATTATAGTTAAAGTACTATTTAAGTTCAAATTTAAATCAACGAAATAAGATGAAAATATGAAATCGATAATATTTAGTTACTAGTGTCACGATAACCAACAAAATATTATAACGATCATAAATAATAAAATTACTAACGATTTAATAAACGATATTGAAAGTTGTAAAATATCTATAAGGTACAAATTTTTAAAAAAATAATATTATTAGCAAATAATAAATAGCTAAAATTAGAAAATCGAAGTTAAAATATTTACTACATACTACTACTCAAACCTACAATATAAAATCGAGTAACGTCCTGAAGTTACCTCGAGTCGAAACCTCAGCTATTCATGTCCTCGTAGTCCAAACTCCGAAACTTCAATAGGTCTTTAAGCTTCAAGTTGTAGAATTGATGATCTTCTTAGAATAATTCACCCAGACAATCGGGAAGACAAAACAAAAGAATGAGATAAGGGTATTCAATACAAGAAGGAAAGGAAGTTGATTTGCCAAATAGAAAACGAAGGCTGAATTGAATTGAGTCGATCCAATCAACGTAAAGATATGAGTTGTGCAGGGAATGTGGTACACAAAGGAAATGAGTATGTAGGGAAATACGCACGTTGGAAACAGAACAGGGGTTCGATAAGCATGAACTAGTAGGACACGGAGCAACATTAGCAACACTAAACATCATCGATACAATGAATAGATCGAGGACGTCAAAAGCAATATTGATCAGCAACAACACGACAGTACAACAAAAGCGAGAAAGAATAGCATCGGAGTTACAAGAGTAGAGGAAATGGACGATGAAGAAAATAGGACGGAAAACGGTGATCAGCGACCCACATAACAACAACAAAACAAGAACGAGGTGACCAAAAGAGCAGCAATCACGCATAACGAAATGAACCAGATGAAAGATCAACAACAATCATGACGACGAAGATAGTAGCAGCAACGTCACTTAATAAGGAAGATAAAGAGCATTGGAATCACAAAATGGAAGGACGGAGGGCGAATTGACAGAAATCATAAAGTAAACACCAACAAATAATTACAGCGAATGACGCTCAATGACAGTAATAGCATCATACATTAGCAAGAACACCAAAATGACATCGGCGCAGAGAAGAAGGAAGAGCAGCCAGATACAGACACCACTAGCAGTGACAGAGATGATAATCAATGAACGAAATCAGAAGAGGAAGAAGAAAAGAAGAGCCGCTGATTAACAGCAGTAACACGAAACAACAACAGTGACCGAAATGGACATGACAAGGACAACAAAACACGCAGCAGACCACGAAGAAGAAGAAGAAGAAGAAGAAGAAGAAGAAGAAGAAGAAAGAGGAAGAGTGACTACTTCAATCAAAATCAAGAGAAAAATAGAGGAAACGAGAGCGGCAAGAGACTGCTGACAGTGGAGGACAGTCAACGACGAGGGAGCAGAACAGAGCAAAAAAACGAGTAGCAGAGAGCATAGTAGCAGTAACGCAACAGAGACAACAGTAGTAGCAGCAACATTGAGAAGGAGACGGAAAAACAAGGAGGAAATAGGAGGATTCTGGAAGAGGGGGCTGGACCAGGGTGACGTAAATAAGGTGTGAAAGTATTACGGGGGTTGAAGCGGTGGAGTAAAAAAAAGAAAGAGAACGGTGGAATAAGAAAGGAGAAAGGTGAAGTGTATACTAGGCATGTATAGACACCCAAATTCTGACCTGGTGGCTGCATGGGTGCCCAACAAACACCCGATGACGATCGGACTGCAACGCAACACGAGATTACGATGTTTTAGATTGTTTTTCTATAGAAAGAATCAAATAATTACTCGGAAAAATTAATTCGACATCAAGGCAGCCTTAGATGTGTCATTACGGTCGCTTGACAATATTTAGAGTCAATTCCGACGGCGGAGCCCCGAATCGGTCCCGAAATTTGCTAAATCAAACCCGAGTCAACTCATCGGGCCGAGCAAACCTCGAGACATGCGCCCGAGGCCCACCCGGCGCTCGACGCGCTAGGGTTAAAGGGAAGCCTTAATCCCCAAGCAACGACAATATACGCATCTTCTCTGTTTTGGAAAGTTTCGAAATCGGATCTTTAAAATTCCAGTCATCCCAGTCTTCACGCGCATGACACCAGGCGACTGAGTCCTTTTGCGCAAGGGGTCAATCATCCTTAGGGGCGATTTAAACTGCGCGAACAACTATAAATACCCCCCCATTTCATTTATTTCGACACACCTTACGAATTCATGAACCACTTCTCTCACAATTCACTCTCCCCCTCTTCTTCTTTAACTTAGGTCGCACTCCGACACTAAGTACGATCCACTCGATCGTTGTCCCGATAAGCGAATCGACGCTACTCCTCATTCTCGAGCACTCCACCTGAACCGAGGGACACCTGCGCTCGACTAGCCAACTCTGAGCATAGCAGCGAAGCTATGCCAGATTTACCACAGAATCAGCTGTAGTAGCAAAGCTTTGCCGATTTCGCCGCAGGATAAGCTAAGAGGGTCCGCCTCGAAGTCGAATCGTCACTAGGTTATCGTCTAAACAAAACTTTACATTTTTTACTTTTATTTTGCACTTCGATAATGTCAAATATGGACACTAGGTCCATCGCACGGTATAAACATACGTAACGTCCTCAACTTCAACCATAAGCATTAAAACACCCTAACTAAACCCGACTAGTTCCGAGATCCGTTCTCAACCATCTACGCATCGTCTCTCGTTTAGTGTACATTCCGAGGGTGCAACTCTCACTATGTGATTTACTTATATTTTGCATTTACTTCTTTCGTATGATTTACCGCTTTTATGACCTTATAATCGCATGCTAAATCACCTAACACGGAATTGAAAACGTAAACAAACTAAAATTGGACAAAGTGATGGTCGGGTTCCATATTAATCTCGGTGCTCACCGTATGTGGTTCGATGCATCCCTATTAATATCGAACCGACGCGTCTTAAGCAGAATACCAGGTAAGGTATACCACGACAATCACTAATATCCGTATTATTGCGTTAAACCTGATTTGCTGATACGTATAATACTTAATACTCTCTACTCTCCTACGTGCATCTTTTCATCACGTGAAATCGCATGCAAAGAATGTAAACACAACTACTTTGACGACAATAAGCTTACTTGTCTTTAAACAACCGACATAGCAAAGACATAGGGTTAAAATAATGGATGTTATCGCATTTCCGCCACAGTTAAGGAACAAAGTTATCAGCCCACCAATTGATTAGTATAGGTGTAATCCCCTATAAATTCTAACGCAATACAGTGGCGGAAACACTGTAGATTTGGGATTAATACACACTGATGTTCTATATATATTACAAAAATAACGGTCAGTCAATACAAAGGCCACTTTTTACAAAAGGGCTAAAAATAAAAATCCTTCAAATGGGTTTAACAATCCATAAACAAACATAATTAAAGCAGAGTAGGATCCATGCCACTCGCTACCGCACACCAAACCCCGGAACAAAGAATACCTGTCATGTTATAAACATAACAGCCACAATTCAGTGGGGAGCAACTCAGGCAGTTCTCCCAGCCATAATACATAATATATAAGCAATAGAAGCATAATATACGAAAATAGATTAAAACTCAAAACATTATATATCAAAATAGATTCAAAGCCAGAAAACAATTCAGCAGCCTGAAGGCATCAAAAACGAATAATGGAATATAAAACCGATGATCAGCACAGCTTTTACTACTAGAGATATGTCAAACAACACAACTTAGTGCCCACGAAGCGACCCCTAAGCCTCACTGGTTAAGGAACTCAGTGCCCACGAAGCGACTCTTAAGCCCTCTCACCAGGCAACTCAAACTATAATAGGACTGCGTTCAGCGAGGTCATAGCCTAAGTACATGCATGACTCCTGAGCATAAACGATACCCAGTTCGACAATCAATGTATCCCTGACGCAAATACACTGACCATATAGCTGATGGCAACAAACAACATATCTTAGACTTATATACTGTACATTCTCATTTCCAACATTATTCGACATTCAAACCATTATAAGTATTTTATCCGAGGATATCTTAAACATTCTCAAAATAAACCAATAAATATTTTATCCGAATATATCATAAATATTCTCAAAATAGTAACATTTCAAAGATAGAAACTTTCTTCAAATAGTAACTTTCCAAAATAGGTGTTATTATAATTGGAAATCGTTTAACATATGAGTTATATAAAATATTTAATATTAGGCCTTGAGACATAAACATTATATTTATTAGATAAATGTGTAATTAATGATCAAAAGTCAAGAAAGTAAAAATCATAATTATTTCTCAAAAGGTTAAAGTTTAAGTAATTAAAAGTAATAAATTACAAATTTACAGATTCTTCAGATTTGCACTATCTTACTATAAAATTCATAATTAAATCATTAAAAATCAAAACAACGTAAGATCAGTGAGGTTGAAACCTTTAAAGACTTAACTACAACTTTTGTTTCTGGAAAAAATCGAAATTCCTAACTTAACCGGGGTTTTTATTCGTAGTTTAATAAACTGTCAGAATCAGACACCCGATAGTATTTCTTTAATGAAACACGTTTAAAATTTTATTTTGAAACAAATCAAATTAGAAACATTAACTAGACTTTTTAAAGTTAATTTAAGTAAATTACCAAAATTAAATTCAAAGTTTATCATAGGTTTTAAATTAGGTTTTCCAACAACTGACAGATTCGCGAACTAATCCGTCACATTTTCATAAACGATTTGTTGTGACAAAAATTATTGGAATTAATTTACGAAATTTAACAGACGTATAATAGGTTTAAGATAAACAGTAGTATCTTTTCAAATTATTTGAAAATAAGATCTTTAAACAGGAGTAAAAATCATACAAAAGTAGTAACAGATTCGAAAACATGCTGTAATTTTACTAAAAACAATAAAACTTTTAATTTAATAATTCATATCAAAAATCACGAAAAAATTGAGAAATTAATTCTTATTTATACGTTTTAGTCTCGGCCTTATAATAATTTTAGAAGCTTCGAAACATATTACCATAATAATATAGTAAACATATTTACAAAATTCGATTTAAAATGATACTACAAGCAACTACAACATATATATCGTGCAATACCGAGTCATGCCATCATCTGTTACCTTCATCGAGATCCGAGGTAATAAAATAAACGTCTTCATCGGATCTAGCACGATAGCCTACGAAAAATTAAAACATGGTATTAGAACCACATAAGAAGGGATTAGAAAGAGGGAAACGAGATGGAGAATAAGAGTAATTAAATTACCCTCGGATTAGAATGAACGATGAACGAAGGAGAAGAGATACGTAACAGGCTGAGCAGCAATAACGTAATTAAACGGAATTGGAGGAGGATGATTTTTACGTAATGATAGAACTAATAGAATTGGAGAGGGAGTATAAAAAGAAAGAGTTGGAGAAGTAACGTAAAACAACCAAAATTAAAGTTGTTGAATAGAATTAGGATGAATGAATGAATAAATAAATAAATAAAACTTGGGATCATAATAACTAAAATATCTTAGGGACTGATCTAGTTAGTGACGAGGTAACAGACTTGATTTGGGTCAGGAAATAATTTACGGTTTGATCAAAAATCATTAGTAAAAATAAATAATCTGTTTACGAATTAATCGGGATAAAAACGTGTTAGAAAAGAATTAGGCCCAAATTGTGAAATGAGTTGTAAAATACTATTTTCGGTCTGAAAATAAATATTTTGGTCAAGTCCGAAATCAAATGAGTCTATCTCAAGTTTAAATAATTGTTTGTAAAGAAATTGAGTTTCTTGACGAATAAATTGTTTTCAACGAAAATGAATTAAATTGATTTCTTGAAAACAAAATGATACTTTTCAATGAAATTTTAATAAAATGATTTCTCGAGAAGAAAATAAAATGTTTTAACGAGTTTCGAGTTGAAAATAGGAATTCGAACTAAAATAAAGATTTTAGGAATTCAAGATGAAATAAAAGTAATTCTGAGAAGAATTAAAATGGATTACGAGTTAAATCGCAAACGAAATAAAAATATGAATACAAATTTAATTTATAAAAATTAGGGGTGTTACAATAGGTCGCTACGTGCGGGCGGGATTGGGTGTCGATGTCTATCGGACATTGGCTTCCCAATACGTACCCTCACCCCATACTCAGAATCGACGGTTCCCGGATGTCCGAAACCATTGGCAATGAGAGTCATTCCGGGCATGGAGTGCTTAAGGGTACAAGTCTTTATCTTTAGGTCCCATGCCACTCAACTTTGAGCCGACTAAGGATCAAAGTTGACTTGAACGGTTTCCGAGTCCCCATAATTGACTCGGTGGGGACTCCACAAATCGGCAATGAATTCGGTTCACTAAAAAGATCGTCTTACCAAACATATTCGGCCTTTAAACAATTACAGCCACGTCTCGATGGATTCTAACAGAAACACGGGTGTCCTCATTCGTCTAGTACTATCCGAATGGTCAACCAAATCGAGGTCTGACACATCTCCCCGTACACAAGATCGGACCGGCCTCCGACGAGAGAGGGCCGCGTGGGTGGCCGCTACGACAAACCGGAGGTCCCGCGCGGGCGTCGGGCGGTGCAGACGGGCGTCCACGGCATGATGAAGCGGTGGAAAATCAAAAAGAACAAGGGGGATGAACGTTAATAAATAAGTGGGATGAATCACTTGGTCAAATTAGGTGAAATACTACGGATTAGTAGAATAGGTGCTAGTACAAGACGGTTTTCGAGACAATAAGTTAACTGACCCACGAAAATGAATTAAAAACGAATTAATAAAAAATAATTAGGCCGCCTAATAATATGAGTAGAATAAACATTTCTCGAGATATAAATAATTATTCGAGATGAAAATGAAGTTTAAAGAAATAAATAATTAAACGATGAAATAATATTTCCCGATAAATAATAAATCTTCGATAAAGTGAATTAAATTGATTTCTCGAGGAAAAGTAATAGATGTTTTGACAAAACTTAAAATAATTGAGCTTCGAGCCGAAAATAGAAATTCGAGCTCAAATATAAATAAATAAAAAGAATTTAGAATTTAAATCGCCGAAATAGACTTTCGATAAGAATTAAATTAAATGTATAAAATAAATTGAAACAGAAATAAAAATATGTTTTAAATATAAGAAGAGTTTCCGAGGAAAATAGAAATTTAAGAGTTTGAAATGATTAAACGATAAATTTGTTTTATAATAATTTTAAAAATTACGATTTAAATCGTAAAAAAAAAATAAAAATACGAACATAGCTTTAATTTAATTTAATTTATAAAAGCAGGGGTGTAACAATCTTCCCCGCTAAAAAGAAGTTTCGTCCTCGAAAATAACAAAAATATAATAATAGGATGGAAAACAAGGTTATATCACTTGAACAAAAGGAGAATGCTTAACTCGCATCACAATCTCGGTTTAAAAATTTTTACAACTTCAAACGTGATATGAAATCAAAATCTAAGACAAAATTTATTTCGAGATGAGTTGGGCTCAGTTACCCAAAGTTTAAAATCATTTAAATTAACAAAATCGTAAGTTAATAATTATTCAATAAAATAATGACTATGAATAATAGGGTTTTTCTATGGAGTACCCCTCAACTATTGGCTTTTCCAAGTGGTACCCCGCCTTTTTCGAATTACAAGGTGTACCCCTAAACTTTACTTATCATTCCATATCATAACCAAAGTGATAAGGGTATTACAATTATTTTTTGTAAAATGAATAATTAACATATTAATCAATCCAATTTGATGCTACAAACCACCTCTTTTTCTTTACAATTCACCAAGCCACCAAATGTCTATCACAGCGCACTCTATTGTTGGCCGACGTCGACCTATCTCCCTCATTCTTTTAAATCCTTCAACCTCAATCCCTCCGTCACCCCCATGTCGTAGTGTGGTGGAATGATGTTTTTCGAGTAAAGGATGCAAATTGAAGAAAAATATCATGGTTGATGAAAGTAAAATAGAGAATAATCACTATTTATATCATCAATTGAGAATTTTTCGTTGGAAAATTATAACATTGGTTACATTATAGACTAATTTACAAAGTTTAGGGGTACCACTTGGAAAAGCCGATAGTTGAGGGGTATCCCATAGAAAAACCCTAAATAATATTTATAAATGACCTCGTGGGGAAGAGTACCCAAATATTTTCAAAGCAACAGTAAAACGTTTTGATTAAGAAATTCGACAATATTTCGTTTTAAGACCAACTAAAAATCTGAGAAATCAAATTTTGCAGTGAGTAAATAAAAATCGAAGCACTCGTCAAACATTTTCAATAACAGATTTAAAGTCTACCGACAATAAAACAAAAACTTAGACATACGAAGTTTTTCGAAAATTTTAAATGGTTTTACTTAATAATCTCATAGAAATCAAAATATTTGCAATTAAGAAAGATTTTGTAAAATCACGATCACTTGATAATCAAAATTAAAATTTTAAACAATTTCGAAATACTTTAAAATAAAATATTAAGACGTTTTCAAACAGGACTAAATATATGTTATCAACCAAAAATAAAACAAAAACGAAGCGTACAAAGTTTTAAATTTTATAACTCAAAATGTTAAAATTTCACGATAGCCCAAAATTTTAAATTACTCAAACTTTTCATAACATAGGTTCGGAAAAATGGTAAGCGGATAAATAGAGTCAAGGTCAACGACAAATCGAAACAAAAGTTTTCAAATTCGATAAAGAAGTAAAAGGGATTGGCCGAAGAAGAAGTAGCTGGATTTAAGAAAAGCTAAGGGAAGGACAAAATTGAGAGTCCAATAGAGCTCTAAAGGATAAGAGAATAAATTAATCATCTCGAGATTCCCGGTACAACTCCCACCACACGGGTTCTTAATTTCCATCAAATAACGTTAAGCCCACTACAAGAAAAGGTGCCCCAGGCGTCCACCTAGTGGGCACCGACAGTGGACGCTATAAGCGGACCGGCGTCCGCAAACAGACGCAAGAAAGCGGAAGCCACGATTGGTCGCCCATTTTTAAAACGAGCGTCCACTATTGGACGCCAAGAGAATTGGCGACTGACAGCGGACATCAGGGGTGGCGTCTGACTGTGGACACCAATTATCCCCATATGGCGTCCACAGTCGGACGCCATGGTCCTTACGTTGGCGTCTGACTGTGGACGCCATCCAGGGATACCTAGAGTCCACAGTCGAACGCCATTTTAGCTTCCCCTGGCGTTTGTCATGGCGTCCGTTATCAGACGCTATCTACGCTATTGCATGACCGTAAACATGCATTCAATGTCTAGCCAAAACCTGCATAATAAACCACATCCACAACTCTCAACCAACCACAACTGCCGACTATCCACAATACCCCAATTTCATTCACTCTCAGTCAACCAAAACACTTCATCTCTCGACTCATTTATGCTGAAAAAACTTATATAGAAAAGATTTAACATACGGTGTGAAGGTACACAAATCTAAACTAGTTCGAAGATACATAATCCGTAAATAAAGTTACAACAACAACAACAAAAAACAATCAGCTAACTGGGAAGCTAGCTGGAGCACCAGAGTTACCACCATCCCCGTTAAAAGGGTCTCTGTCGTCTGGAGGGGATGAGGGACGACCATGGTTGCATCTCTGAAACATGGCCTGAAACATGGCCATTTGTTCCTGGATTTTCCGTATGTGCTCCGCCTGCTGCTTCAGCTGTTGCTGCTACTCCGTCAGCTGTTCCTTCATGGCCTATTTTTCCGAGTCGGGTTGCTGAGATCCGGCCGGCGTGTACTCCATTTGTGTACAGGTGCTGAGACGCGGTGTGGGAGGTGTGAAGTACATACCGTGTGCATTTCCAACACCGTACACACTTCCTTTCTTTTAACCCTTGACGACCTTGAAAAAGGTCTCATTTGGGTCGACTTCCTCAGCATCAGGAGCAGCCTCGAGGTTCGCTAGCTCTTCTATATAAGCATCCTGTGTACACAACAGCGATTTCAATTCAAGTTCTTATTAGATGAAATCATTCAAGATAGTTATCTACCACCTAAAGTATAGACAAAGTCGATTTATTTGAAATAGTTAGTACTCACCCAGATTGCCTGATCCTTTCTCGTCCTAAAGCTAGCAGTCCCTTTAGCATCAGTCTTCCCGTGCATGTCGATGAATATCTCCGCCGCGGTTGGCACCCTCCCGAGTTCAGCTTGCAGCTATTAAATGAGTACGAACGTTAGGCGAATATAAATTATGCGAACACAGTTTACGATTATTCAAGGAAGAGTACGATATTAGTAGAAATCATACCCTCTTGGCACGACTGAAAGAAGATTGCGATGATGTGTCGGGTTTGTGTGGCCCTCATGTTCACAGTTCGACAATTTGTTCCTCTGGGCCCTTCCAGACCTGACCTTGAAGTCCTGCTTGTCGTGGTACACAACCCACCTCTCCAACGTGTCCCCTGAAATATGACGACACCAATATATTATTTAATAGAGTGAAAGATTGAAGTTAGATTGTTTGTTAAAAATGATTACTATAAAAAAAACTACACCTTTTAGGTCTTTCAGTGCAGTCCCCCACGTGTGGCGTTTGTTCATCACGCAAGCAAAACGCCGTGTGCACGTCTCGTTATACCACTCCCAGACCCTTCCTTCAAACTCGGTTTTCCAAGTGAACTTCAACTACACAATCAAGGCGGATGATTAATTAGTAGCAGCAATATTTACAAAGTCCACATTATAAATTAAAAACTCGGTAACAAAAACAATCCACGTACCCGGAATCGGTTGAACCACCACTCCCGTAGTTCCACTGGCACCTGAGTCCAGCAGGAATACCCCTGCCCTCTGTCGGCCATGTAGCTGGCAGTACCGCCTTTGACGACCTATCTATGCAGAAACCTGCGCCGAGTCGATAGCACATATATGTACAAAATCTGTCATGATGTAGTCCAAAAATTCATATGTTATAAAAGAGTAATCTCCTACATTCATCAAGTATCGCATCGTCCTTCCAAAATAACATGCATCCATCTGGACAAGCATCAATCTTTTGATGCGGGAGTTGAAGGCCCTTCACAACCTTTTTGGTTGTGTAGAAGGTTCGGGTCATGATATTGTCTTTTGGGATAACTCTCTCGAGCAAGGCAGCAATACCATCGACACAAGCAAAGGGTAGGTTGAACACACATTTAAGGCTAACTACCATAGATGCGACTTCTAACAAAGTCACATCGCACCCTCCATATAACGGTTTCTCCGAAGCGTTCAACATGTCAAAAAACGCCTTTGCTTGTAGGCTAGGCTCTTGTGGGTTATGTGAGTCTTGTGGGTTAGGTGAGTCGTCATTCCCATATGTGTTCTCGTTGTTAAACAAGTTGCACTCCACAACGTCAACTATCATACCTCTCAACCCCCCCTCATTTTGATGGTTTTCGGGTTCCTCCGACTGAGATGGCTCACCATGACAAATCTAATTATAATAATCGGCTGAGAAACCATTATAGATGACATGTTCCTTAACGGTAAGGACATCAAAAAAATTTAAGTTCTTGCATTTAGTACACGGACACCTAACCTCCCCCCTCGATGCGTAGTCTACTGACTTTTTAGCGACCTCGACCAATGACTCAACACCTCTCAAAAATTCGACGATGGGACGTCTCTTCTTATCAAGTCTTCCCTCATACATCTATTTCCGTTCAATTCTCTTCATTTTCTATGTTCAAAAAATATATATAACAAATTAAAGTTTAATTTTCCTAACTTAATTTAGAACTTACTAAACGCAAATGTAATCGCCATTTAACTTAAACTTAATTTCTCTAACTTAATTTCCATAACTGAGTAAACCCAAAGTAGGGATGTAATCACTAATACGTCAAAGTAAACCCAAATGTCTTATTAATTTTGAATTGACCTTACGCAAATTAGTCAGCGAATTTAATCACAAATGTAATCAAAATTTAATCCCAATTTACGAAAACCCTACGTAATTTATCCATTTAATCCCAATTTAACCGAACAAAACACAAAAATTCATGACTTAGGTCACACAGAAACAGCTTAAACAGGTCAAATAAGGCCAAATTTTTGGATACAGATATCAAAACTCCAAAAGCACCGATAACACCTATTCACCACTCCGATCACGATAGAAGTGGTTTCGTGAAAATCTGGCATTATTACGACACTTTTTGGTCCGTCCTAAGTCACACAAACCCTCAAGGGTGGCCCTAGAGATCATTCTATCTCAATTCAACCAAATTCATCAAACCCTAACAAAAATTGTGATGGGCAAAACTAATCTACCTAATCGAATTTGGGCTAAACTAATCAACCTAATCGAAATTTAGACCTAAACAATATTAACTAGCAAACTACCAATAAATAAGAATAACAATAAAAAACAAGAACTAATTATAATGAATAAGAATGAAGTTAAGTAAGAAAACTTAAAAAAAAATTAAGAAGAAGGATGAAAAATGGGGGAGAGGAATAGAGATGGGGCTCGGCGAGGAAGGGAAGAAGAATTGTAGAGAGTGTTTTTTCTTTAGAGAGTGAAGGGGGAGAGGGGGGTGGGCGGGTATTTGACGCCAGATCCAGCCAGACGGGCGCCCACTATCGGACGCCACATCCAGCCAAACTGGCGTCCGGCTGTGGACGCCATATTCCCTAAGTGGCGTCCACTGTCAGACGCCATTTAGGGAATATGGCGTCCGCTTGTGGACGCCCGTCCATCCTGAATTTCGTTCCCCGTGTTCAGTCGGACGCCAAGTTTGGCGTCTGACTATGGACGCCCGTTTGTATTTTCAGACGCCATATAGGCGTCCATACGCTCAGGACGCCCGCCAAGTGGACGCCCGGGACTATTTTTCTTGTAGTGGCCCAATATTAGGCACTAGGTGGTACTACTCAGTCACAATCTCCAAAAATGTCTTACGTGATTATCCAATCGTTCAAATGACACGATACTATTCCACTATTGTTTTACAATCTAATCTCATCAATTAATATTCCAACGGTCATCAAAACACACCCAATCTCGCAATCGATAAGGTTCCTAAATCCAAAGCTCATAAGGTTTGAACTCGAAGTATACTCCAAATTTCTCGAGTAAGGAACACTAAACATGGTCCACCAATTTAACAATAATCGGGTACGAAATCCTCAAAAATGATTTCTAACATATTTATAATTCCACAAGTACAGAAGTTGGGGAAGTACAATAAATCCTCAAACACACCCAAACCTATAGGTAATGGCGCAAACATTCACATCTTCAAACACGTCATTCAACTAAGGTTTATGAGAAGTCCATCAAATGCCTTATTACAACAAGGCAACCATAATATGTTTAATAACTCAACGAAGTCACAATCTCGCTAGTCAAAGAGTTCTGAATGGTAAATTCCATCAAAAGATTGGCATCAAGGTATCCCTCAAAACAACACAGTAAAACCAAACTTTGATTGTGAAAGATAGTTCTCTTCTTCAAGGATACAAAAATCTATCCAAGTTAGATCACTCGACTCCAAAGTTCCATAGGTTACAACCTTGAACAACGACCAACGATCTAATCCTTAAGAAACACGGGTAATCTATGTAAACCAAAATTTATAACGACATTAATGAAAACCTGTAATGTCACCACAACACTCAGGCTAACACTTTAAACATTACTCTATGATCCCAAATATTCACGATGCATCCATCAAATAAGCATTAGGTAAGAATCCCAAAGTAATATTGTCAGTTACACTAAGTTCGGTTCTAGGTTAGGTACTAGGTATCCATCAATTATGACTTACTCTTACTACTCCAAAATATATTCAACTCTAAGTACTCCAAAATAATCAAAGTAAACTATAACCTAAGGTTCAGTGTCTAAAGTATCATCCTAATTCCATCAATCAACAATTTGCCATTCAAATCAATCCTCAAGAATTTCTTACTTGCTTAGAAGATAGGGTAGACTCACAATCCTCAAACCAGGTAACAAGGGTTTACTAAACCTTAAATATCTATAACTTTTCATGGGTTCACTGAGACAGAATTCGGTCAAACCAAAGAATCTCAAGAGGAAAGATGGTAAAGTAGGAGAATTAATCGAACATTTATCTCAAGAATGAAGATGAAAATTTATAAGAGAAGAGTTGGAAGAAGTAGAGGCAGGGAGAAAAGAATCAATGATCCTAGATAACTAAGATTTAAAATGAGAGGGGAATGTTCGGACCTCTACGGTTCCACAACGGAATTCGCGGGATATCTTCATCATATCTCGTAGGGATACGAGCACACTAGTATTGGGTCGCTCGATCAGGATTTAAAGTAATTTCACATCTGATTCTGTTGCACCGTCACAGAACTGGAATCAACTCTAGATCATCTGGCTTGTAGCTTAAGCAAACTGAACCGCAGCTGAAAAGTCACCATCAACATCTTTCTTGGAGCACCAAGTTGTCCACTCGAATCAGCAGGCCTTGAGAGTTTTAAGCAGATCTTGTCCCGATCTGGAGCAGCATCCTACCAACATCTTGTTCATTCATCTTCTTCTCGATAAAAGAAACAAATATTCAATGCTAGTCATTGAGTTACAAGAACATATAAACCTAAGAGTTAAGTCCTTATTTTGGTTTCTACCCATCTCTCACTAATATTTTTTTAATGTTCAAATCATTTACTGGTTTTTTTCCTAGAATCAAATGTAAGCGTTGGGAGAAGTGATGCTCTAATACCAACTGTAATCCCCTAGAAAATATAAAGCAATACAGTGGTGGAAACACTGTAAAGTTGGGATTAAAACACACTGACAAACTATATCTTATTAAAAGAAATGGTAAGTCAATACAAAAGCCTCTTTTTAAAAAAGGACCAGAAAGGAAATTCTCCAAACAGGTTTATATAAATCCATAGATCATGAATGAAGAAAGAGTAGGATCCACGCTACTCACTAGCTCACACCCAAAACCCAGCAGCAAATACCTTTCATGTCACAAACATAATAGCCATGTCAGTGGGGAGTAACTCGAACGTTCTCCCAGCCATATTATACAATATGGAAAATAATAGTATTATTATATCAAAATAATTAAAAAGAGAAAACATTAAAACAATATGATAAAAATAAGTTTTCAGAGAAACTTAAACCACTTGCCAACCTGCAAGTCAAAATAAATCGATAATAATAATTATATATTTAAAATGGCGTTATAGATAGGATTAGTATAGAATCTAGACTTTCACTAGGATAATACTGGAAACTAGATTCGAGAACTATAAACTTAATTCATAATAGACTCCAGTCTCTAACTAGACAACTCAACTATAACAAGACTGCGTCCAGCGAGGTCCTGGTTTAAGTAGTGCATATTATGTCTAGTTCAGCTGACGGCGACTAACACGATGCAATATCTAGCTTAAGATCAAAACATACACTCTCCTGGAAGAAACTACGCCCAGTTCGACGACCAAATGTGCGTCAAATAGGCACACCGGCTTTGTAGCTGATGGCAAAAACGTACATCTCAGACTATATTACTCTAAACCCGCACTTGTCCTTATTTTATAACTTCAAAACAAAGTAATTATTGATATTGAGAGTAAATAATCATCGTAAATAATATGAAAATAAAAGAATAAACATTTTATATAAAAGGGAAACGTTCAATAAATAAAACATACTAATTTTAGAAACTTACTTAAAATAGAAATAGTCTTTTAGAAAATACGTTAAATTATTAAAATAAGTGAAATGTATAAAAAATAACATTTCTAATGAAATTAATATTTTATTATTATCGTCGTTATCGTAACTTTAATATATTTCTAAATTCGTTACTCAAAATAAAAATAAAATATAATAAGTCAGTTTATAGTATTTTATAAATAATTAGGAGAATCAAGTTAAAATGATAAATTTTAGAAAAGAGATATTTTAAGAAAATGATATCAAAATTAATTGAGTCAACGAGTTTTATAAATGAAATTAGATTTACAAAGATTTCAAATTATTTTTAACAAATAGCTTTTAATAATAAATAATACGGATTTTACTAAAAATAGTCAATCGAAAAAAAATAAGAAATTATTAGTGAAAATAGTCTCGACTAAAAATATATTTAAAACAAAATCGACTATTTTCTAGTTCATAAGTATAAATTGTAAAACGAAAATTAATTCATTAAATGAGTATATAAATCTCGATTATTATATCTAAAGTACTATTTGAGTTAAAATTATAAATTAACGAAATATGAAATCGATAATATTTAGTTACTAGTGTCATGATAACCAACAAAATATTATAACCATCATAAATAATAAAATTACTAACGATTTAATAAACGATATCGGAAGTTGTACATATTTATAAGGTACACAATATTTAAAAAAAAAATTATTAGCAAATAATAAATAGCTAAAATTAGAAAACCGAAGTTAAAATATTTACTACATACTACTACTCAAACATACGATACAAAATCGAGTAACGTCCTAAAGTTACCTTGAGTCGAAACCTTTGATATTCATGTCCTCGTAGTCCAAACTCCGGAACTTCAATAGAACGTCTTTAAGCTTCAAGTTGTAGAATTGATGATCTTCTTAGCATGATTCACCAAGACAATCGGGAAGACAAGAAAAAGAATGAGATAAGGGTATTCAATGCAAGAAGGAAAGGAAGTTGATTTCCAAAATAGAACACGAAGGCTAAATTGAATTGAGTCGATCCAATCAACGTAAAGATATGAGTTGTCCAGGGAGTGAGGCACACATACGAAATGAGTAAATAGGGAAATACGCACGTTGGAAACAGAACAAGGGTTCGATAAGCATTAACCAGTAGGACACGGAGCAACAATAGCAACACTAAACATCAGCGATACAACGAATAGATCGAGGATGTCAAAAGCAATATTGATCAGCAACAACACGACAACAAAAGCGAGATCGAATAGCATCGGAGTAACAAGAGTAGAGGAAACGGACGATGAAGAAAATAGGACGAAAAGCGGCTGATCAGCGACCCACGTAACAACAAAACAACAAGAACGAGAAGGTGACCAAAAGAGAGCAATCACACATAACGAAATGAACCAGCTGAAAGATCGACAACAATCATGACGACAGAGATAGTAGCAGCAACGTCACTTAATAAGGAAGATAAAGAGCAACAGAATCACGAAATGGAAGGACGGGGGGCGAATTGATAGAAATCGGAAAGTAAACACCAACTAAGAATTACAGTGGGTGATGCTCAATGACAGTAATAGCATCATACATCAGCAAGAATGCCAAAACGACATCGACGCAGAGAAGAAGAAAGGGCAACGAGATACGGACAACACTAGCAGCGACAGGGATGACAATCAATGAACAAAATCAGAAGAGGAAGAAGAAAGGAGGATTCGTTGATTAACAGTAGTAACATGAAACAACAACAGTGACAGAAATGGACAAGACAAGGACAACAGAAAACGCAACAAGCCACGAAGAAGAAGGAGGAGGAAGAGTGACTATCTCAATCAGAAGCAAGAGAAAAATAAAGGAAACGGAAGTAGCAAGAGACTGATGACAGTGGAGGAGAGTCGACGACGAGGGAGCAGGACGGAACAAAAAAACGAGTAGCAGAGAGCATAGTAGCTGTAACGCAACAGAGACAACAGTAGTAGCAATAACATCAAGAAGGAAACGGAAAAACAATGAGGAAATAGGAGGATCCTGGAAGAGGGCCTGTGTAACAACCCGGTTCTTCTAATGACATTAATTAACAAGGCGGAAAATAATTAAGTCGTAAAAAGGGGTAAAAATTAAAAACTGTCGACTCAAGTGAGTCTTTTACCGATAAATGAACCGTTTGTTAAAATACAACAACTGAAAACCGAATTACAAATTTCTAAATACAATAGTCTGACAAAATTTGTGTTACAAGATTTATAGTTAGACACTCTCATCTGCCACACTGTATCTCTTGCACTCAAGCATGCCCCCATGTCCAGTCTAGAGGGTTCGTCAACCTGAATGCATATTTAAATATACATGTCCCACTTAGTGGGAGTAACCTAACCGTCCTTCTAACACGGCCCCGAATATTCAATGTAGTACAACGTTTAGGTTATCTAATTAACAGATAAGCAGGCATGTCACAATACAAATCAACATGTATACAATGTGAGATACACATGAAGTGATTTCAGTTAACATGCAAATCAATTTAAATATATAAGACATGTAGGTTATATAAAATAAAGTAATACATACATCATATGAGTATCATGTGAATAATACAGTAAAGCATAGATCATGGCTTCGTAGAAGTGTCATGTGAAAATAGAGTAAGACATACATAACACAAATCGTATGAAACATAATATCAATCTTAATCAATATTCAAGCAAGACATATAACAAAACATCACTTCCCATTATCAAGCATTTCAATCACATCATTAGTCATAAGAGTATAGAACAGTAACAAAGCATAATAGAACATGTGATTTAGAAAACTGTAGTCAATTACTTTTAAAAACAATGGTTTCCGTTCACATAATGCACGGGATGTGACTACTAATGTCTCATGCACAGTTAAGGCTTGCATCTCACCATAAGTGCGGCTGGGAACATCAATCCCGCCGATCATATCGATACTAGGAGGTTTACATCTCACCCCTAGTGCTCAATAGGATCGAACACCTAAATTGACTCGGTTTAGTCGACTGACATACGGAGAAGAAGGACTGCAAGTGCATGGACTCAGAGGCCCCGCTAAACCGAACATGTCCCATACACTGCTAAGGCAAAGGTCGGAAGGTATTCCGCCCCCAAAGATATCCGATATAGAGAGTGAGAGTTGAACAGTGCCCTTGCCTATGTATAAGCACACACCCAATCCATACTCTTGGTCCCGGGAAAGAGAACATTTATACAACCGAGCACCTCAATGGCAACTGGACTACTACTCTACCGATAAACTCATAAAGAGTTGGCTGCCCATTTACTTCTTAGCATTTTCTCGCACCGGCAGGATGCATCATGGCCTCCATGAGCAGTGACTCCTAGTGTCGTAGTCTACTTTCGAAGCTGTCTTCTATCGCATCGTCTTCTAAACTTTACCAAGATAGCGCCCAACACGAAACGTAGGCTCAATTTGGGTGTCTTATAAAGACAGAGTGTCTGGAATATCGATCTCAGCGGTCATCGTGGGGCACATGTCTGATGTCCAGAGGGATGAAACAATACCGGGTTCCATAAGGATGACCGGTCTGTGGGGTGTGTATTGACTCGGAAAAAGTCAATACAACATGGAATGATGAAGACAACTCAGAGGGTACTGCCAAGGCACATGTTCATTTTCACCATGATTGGTGTCGATAACATCGTTCGTGAAAAACGTGTCTGATCACCGGCTTACTTAACACACCGACTAGAAGTACGGTTGTTCCTATGGAATTTGAGTGTGTCGATTTTAAGATTAACAAACAATATCAATCGTCGTAAAATTTATCTTAACTGATAGTTTTAGTATACTGATGTAAGAGATTTGGAACATTTTATTTGAGATATATTATTTGAAGCGTTCATTAGTTGAGATTTGATTAAAGATTCAATTATTTCTAAGTAAATTATTTAAGATGAGTTCCTTTATCTTGACTTGGTCTATGTTGACTTAAAATGCCAAAGTTTGACCAAGATAGACTAGTCAACCTTTAATTATGACTTAGTCACTAATTAGTCCTTAAGTGTTTATTATAAAGTTTAAGTGTTGTTTTGCACATTTAAGCATTGTTTAACTTAGTACTTTTGGGTTATTCGTCTTTTAGTACTCTATACTTTTGGGGCACAAGTATTTAGTACATTTATTGTTCAAGTGTACGTATTTAGTATTTTTATACGGTTTCGTATTTGTACAAGTATACTTATCTCTTAAAGCCTATTTATACTTTGTAAAATATTTCAAACATCAAATAAATCCATAATAATTATAAAAATCATTTTTAACCTTATTAGGTATCATATTTCTCAAAACATAGAGTTTTACAAAAGTAACTTTAAGTAATAACAAAATCGATAATATTATTAAGGATACTAAGTGAGTCATTTTTCAAATGTTATTTTTAACTTTCGATTTTCATACTCAACATAATTTTATGAGTTAGGTTTAAAGATATAAATTCATTTTTCAAAAATAATAAGTTTTATTATTTTTAACAAATTAAAAACAAAAATAGTACGGTTTTCAATATTGTAGACACCCACATTTGGCCGTTAGGTGTCTATGGCAGTTTCCAAAAAATACCCGATGATGATCGGACGCAAACATGCTTTAACGTACTCGAATATGGGCTCAAAATCGTTGGCATTTGACTTGGGCTTTTTACGGAGTACAAATCTCACAAAACCAACCTCAAATTCGGGCCCAGTGGGTCATTTCGAGTCAGATAAGACTAATTTGGGTCGAATCCGATACCAGGGGCAAAACCGTCGTTTAGCAATCGAGTCAAAACCCGGTCAAAGATATTTTCCGAGACATAGAAACCAGCCGTGTCACCCCACGAGTCCGGTTTGAGCTCAAACACTACAAATATCAGCAACAAAGTAGGAATCCTTTCCTATCCAAAGTCGGAATCCTACTCCATCTAAACTAGGTGTTTCTTCCCTTACAAGCAACCTTCTCCCATCAAAAGACGGAATCCTATTTCCTCTCAGATGGTTGCTTTTCCTATCCAAATTGGTGTTTCTTCTCACCCAAACAAAGTGTGGACATGACTCGGAGAAGGCATAGGTTCGACTCGGAGAAGGCATCATAAGGACGCCGGTGTAGGATGGACGTAAAGTACCCCTTAAGGTGACCGTGGTCGACTGCTCGGGTGAAGGACAACCCCCAAGTGAGACTAAAGACTCTGTTAGAACTCAGATGGTGCGACATCTAAGTGACTCAAAAGTGGGGTAGGTGAGACACGTGTAAGACATGACCCTTAGAGCAACCGTGACTGATCGCTCTGCTGAAGAATAGCCCCCGAGTGCGGAAAAAGCCTGACAAGGAAATGACCCGGAAAAGATACCTAGACGGGTGACTTGTGGATGGTGGGTTTTCCTTAGGATTTTGGCAAAGTGGGCCTAGTCCCGTTCGAAGGAAGATTCATGTGAGTATCCCTAGGCTTTGGACTTGAAAGTGTAAACGGGTTCCCTTTGTAGGAGTTCCTCCTACGCAGGTGGGTCGTGCCTCGACAAATAAGGCGGACTGGGATGGGGAAGAAACTCGTGATGTAAGATCGACGGAGCTTCGACGCTATAGACTCTAACAACTTATGACAAGACCCGACACTGCTAAATACGGGAAGTCCTAAGAAGAAGAAAGCTTTGAAAGAAGAATTTGGATTTGAAAACCGAACAAAGTCGGATAGGATGGCCCGATTTTTTTGAAAATCGAAAAAAACGTTACCGGGCCGAGATTTCGGATTTTTGAAATGGTTCGGGCAGCATACCGGCTAAAAATAGGCTATTTTGAGTCAAAATCATATGTCCTAAATTCGGTAGCTTTCCGGCATTTGAAAAATGGATAGGTTTGAAAAGGATGCAAATTTTTGAAAATGATGGTTTTTGAAAAAGAAAACAAGTAAATCAAGTAGCACGTAGTCATGGAAACAGTATAATGACACCATGTATGCTCTTAGTCTAAGTCTCGGTCGGTCGAAAGAGGGTCTATACCAACGACGATAGCTTTCTCGCAAATCAGGACGGTCTTCCTAAGCCGAGTTGGTCTTACAACCTGCCGTAAAACCCATGCGAGTTCCGCCATCGATGTCTTTAGTGCGCCCATTTAGTAACGCACCGTGGTATAGTGGGACGTCGGTCACAAGTAACCGGCCCGGGAAAGAATTGGGTTATGCATGACCCATTGAACTAAAACGTGTACATTACTATTCGAACGATTTCTTTTCGAGTCTCACCCTAGGGATGCCGATGGTAAGTGACTCATCAGTTGATCCCCGGCGGAGTCGCCAAATTGTGGACATGACATAGGTCCACCCCGACGCGGCCACGCGCGGGTTTGGGTAGGCGAATGAATCTCCATATCAGATGGTCAAATTGAAATTTAAATCGAAGTAGGAGTCGCCACCGAACTTTATGGGAGTTCGGGCCCGTTCGAACCCACTCTATGTCATAGTGGGCCGTGCACAAAGTACGGCCCATTTTCGATGTCAGAGTTTATTGGGTTCGTCCCTTTGCATTTGATACCGATACCGACATTATCGGATATCGTGTATTGAATGACACTCGTTGCCAATGGATTCGGACATCCGGAAACCATGGTTCTGAGTAAGGGGTGAGGGTACGTGTTGGGAAGCTCACTAAGAACAGCCAACCCCGCCTGCACTTAGCGGCCTTTACTAAGATATCGTTCGTTTTTTATGTATACGCATTAGTTCGACGGTGGAATGATATGCAAAGATTATTTTCCCTAAGCATGTGAGAAAAAAAATAAATGGGTTGCTAAGTCGTTTAATGCATATTAAACTAATAACGTCAAAGTTATTTTAGCATGTGAGATTCGTTTTAGTATAATAAAACAAAAGACGAAAAAAAGATGAATTTGCTACAAAAGATGAACAAACGAGTTAGTATCGATTTGTGAATAAAAATATAGCAAATATGATGAATATGCGAGATCGAGAAAACTTTAGTCGAAATCTGAAAATATTGCTAAAAAGACGCAGTTTTGTCTAAAAAATGATGTTCGAAAATAATAATAAAAAACGAGGAAAACGGGTAGCGGTTTCAGGCTCCCGCGCGAGTCGCCTGGGAGGGGGCGCGACCCGCGTGGGTAGCTATCTCGGTTCGGGTTTTTTCGAAAATCGTTAATTTTTATAAATTGCGTGTAAATATGGATTAATTTATACTCGATTTATATTTTCGATATTCGTCGTATTTGATATTCGATTATGAAATCGATATCAAATATTCGGAATGATTTTTAGAAAAAGTTTTTATAAAAATCATTTTGAAAAGAATTTGAACGAAAAAAAGAAAAAGAATGTTAATTCTCTTCGCGTTAAAATCGTCGTATTTTGTAAAAAAAAGATGTAACGATTTTTTAGAATCAACGAGATTTAATTTAGTTCTTGTTAGATACGATATTCGATTATAGAGAATCGATATCGTATTTTTAAGAACGTTTGTTTTATAAAAATAGTTTTGTAGTATCGATATTAGAAATAATAAAAAATACGATGATGACCCGTAATAAGAAATCGACCGACGACGCAAAAAAAAGGAAAAGATGAGAGGAAGAGGAAGGGAAAGGAGAGAAACGGGTTTGATTTTACACCCTCAACCTACATGCTTTGTGTACTCGGAACGGGGCTCGTCGGAATGTGGCTTAGGCACGGGAGCGTCGAGTTAATGTCGGTGAGTTATGGTTGTTTTTTGGACGTGAAGGGTGTCGGGTATCGGGGCCGGTTTCCTTCGGGTCTTAGATATAATATCGGTTTCTCGATGCTAAGTGTAAGGAGTTTTATGGATGTGTGTAATTGATGTGAATAATTCTGAATTGTAGATGTGTGATAAAAAGTTTATGATGGATGATTGATTGGTTGTTAGATGTGTTGTGCAAGGGGCCTATTTATAGGGAAGTTCCCGACCTTGGCTAGGAGAGGTAGTTGGATAGGAACTACCGCTTTGGATAGGAAACGTAAGAGGCTGAGAAAAACGAGAATTCTGTTTACTTGGTGAAGAAGCAAGGAACTCGGCTGAAAATAGGCTGCTCGGCCGAGTATTTGATGCTCGGTCGAGTGTTTGATTCGGTATTCGGATAGAATTCCTACTTGAGATCGAATTCTATCCTTAAACGGATTTGTTTAATATTTTGTGTGGCTGATTTTTTGTCGTGTTTGAGCTCGAATCAGTCACGTGGGGTGACACGGCTGACTCACATGTTTCGAAATTATCTTTGACCGGGTTTTGACTCGGTCGCTAAAAGACGGTTTTGCCCCTGGTGTCGAATTCGACCCAAATTAGTCTTATTTGACTCGAAACGACCCACTGGGCCTGAATTTGAGGTTAGTTTTGTGAGATATGTACTCCGTAAAAAGCCTAAGCCAAATGCCAATGATTTTGAGCCCGTTTTGGAGTATGTTAAAGCATGTTTGCGTCCGATCATCATCGGGTGTTTGTCGGAAACTACTATAGACACCTGGCGGTCAAAATGTGGGTATCTACAGAGCCCCCACTTACTGAGGCTTGGACAAGGCGAAAGTCAGAGTAGCTACCAGGCCAATCGAGGATTAAGACCTGGCAGACTTCCGATCGGGTCGTTTATAGTCCATTAGACTTGCGTGAAGGGCTCGCCAGCCATAAGCTAGAAATCATACCTGGGTAGATGTCAATAATGTCGCGGGGACTTTGCCTGAAAAGTCTTGTGTGTGTCTGTTTACAGACACATCCCATCTCGGAGTTGCGCGGGAGCTTGCCTTGGAAGCTACGGGTGTATCTGTTTACAGATATATCCCGAAAAATGTCGCTTGGGTTTTTTCACTGGGGAATTTTTGCGAGGAGACTTCCTCTGGCGTCTTGGGTGTACCTGTATGCTGACACATAATAATTTGCATGTAACATCTAGGTGAAACACCGACTCACGCTGGGGAAGAAATGATTTTTTTTGTTTTTGAAATCGAAGTCCTGAAAGCAACTCACGTGCTAAGAGATAGGTTTTCAAAATTGAAAGGGGTAGAAAAGAAATTTGCAGTTTAAATAGACTGAAATTTGACCTTGTCGAAAAGGATTTTCTCAAATGGCTAAGTTTTGCAAATCTCAAAGTTGAATTTGAAGAGAGAGGCCTACCGACAGACTCGACTCTGGACGTGACCGGACGAGTTGACAGACACGACTGGACTCTCGAGGGGTTGGACCGTGACGCGGTAGGGGGGTGGGCCACCTAACAAGACTCTTAAGTTGCGCTATTCCGTAGCCTAGGCGAGTGGCAACACGGTCGTACATCGAAATGGGAAGGATGCGTTGTAGGGGAATTGCAGTAGTCTGTAATGAGACTGTTTTAGCAGTAACAATGCTGTAGTCTAGTGCTCCTTTTGAATCTTTGATTTTTAGGAAAATTTTCCGAAAGTAGGGTGCAGCTACGAGTCCCTGTCAGATTCTCGTCTTCGACTGAGCCGAGTACTAGGGCACACTATAGAAAGGAGGCTAGTTTTTGAAAGTTTTTGGATTATGTGAGTGGATGGAGACCTTCTGCCTAGGAGAAGCCCCCAGGACGACAAAGCTAGCTGTTGAGAACATGATGGTGTCGTGACCGGAATGATGGTGCTTTTTTGAATGTGTGTCAATGTGGGTGGTTGTGACTCTGTTGAAAGGCTGCCTACGTATTCACGTGTAGTGAAATCAAACCAAGCCGTAGTTCAGTGATTGAAGATATGTTTTGGTGCCTAGTCTATTAGGGCATTGTGTGTAACTAGCCATAGCGATGGTGTAGGCTAGGTGCATTCCCAATGATGTCTTGAGCAAAGGGCTAGAATAGTTAGGATTTCGATCCAGTGACTGTGAGCATTCTCCGGGGTAGCCCCCAGAGGTGGTGTGAACTATTTGGGCATGTTCTATGCCGACTGCAAGTTGAGTTCCCGTGTTTGGGGTTGGTAACTGGTCTGGGTGAGAAGAATTGGGATGGGATTTTAATGAGTTTTGCTCTCGGGGATTTTAACGAGTTTTGCTGTCGGGGATTTTAACGAGTTTTGCTCTCGGGTCTTTGTATGGTGATTGTGAATTTTGTTATGTCGAGGGGAAGTCGAGTAAAATGGCTCAAACTTTGATCGGGATAAGTTTTGATAATGCGGGATCTGGTTTCCATGTCTGGCCCTAATGGTTAGGGGTATCCTATGGAGCTTGAATCCTCAAAATTCCGGGCTGTCTCTGGCCTGGGTCTTGTTGTGTGCCAAATTTGGACCGTTTTTCCTCCCATTTAGACCCGTTTTTCTTTCGTTTTGCGAGAATAAAGTGCGATTATCGCCGTATTTTGAGTAATTCTCGCATTAGCGTCTCTGTTTTGCATTTTACGTGTTTTTGGTAGTTTTCTGTCTATTTTCATAGGATTTTCGACCAAAAATGTGTCTGAGCTCCTATGAGCATGAGAGAGAGAGAGAGAGAGAGATCGTCCGAAAAGCAAAGCACACAACTTAAAATCCAAAGTCCAAACCCAAGAGGTGAAACCTTGAGCGAAAAGGAAAAACTTCAAGTCCATTGTGCATCTTCACCGGAGAGGTCGAACTTCAAATGGATATATCTAGAGTTCTAGACCTCGGATCGAAGCGATTCCAGTTGGAGGTGAAAGCTTATCTTCTTAGCTTTCCAACGACATATCACACGCCCCAATCGGAGATGAAACGAGAGAGTTATGGCCCTCTGAAGTCACAGGGCGAAATTTCACCCGATGAGAATTTGACCGGGCGAAATTTCGCCCGACGGTGTTCCTCCCCAGATTGCCATTTTGGACGAAAAGTTCATAGGGTGAAATTTCACCCTATGAGATGACCGGGCGAAACGACCGGGCGAAATTTAGCCCACCGGGTGAAATTTCGCCCGATGGAGAAAAGCGCCAAAAATGGCGATTCGAGAAGAAAATCTCACCGGGTGAAATTTCACCCGGTGGTGCTAATGTCGTCAACCGCAGGGCAAAACTTCACCCTATGAAGACTCATTGGGCAAAGTTGCATCTCAAAGGACAAAGTCTCACTAATGGGCAAGGATTAGATTATGGGCTTTAGGTTAAATACCCATTAAGAGATTACTATATATATGTAACCCTAGATTATTGCCCAACTTACCTCTCCATTGTGCTAAGGAGAGAAGACATTACACCCTTTCACCATCCTATTACACCATCCATTATTAGTAGTTTAGTAGTATCCTAGTAGAAATCCTCCAAAATTCTAGTAGTTTACATAGTAATTAATAGTAGATCTACATAATTTCCATCAACAATTATCTAGATCTCAAGTTTGAAAGAAGATTATTCAAGTTTTATTTGAAGATTTGTTGGGTTTAATGAAGGATTAGTGACAAGTTCTTCACTTTATTCATCAAAGATTCAATCTTTACTTATGCAATCCTCTTATTTCTTATAGATCTACATAGTTGGTATAATCTCTTCCACTCCCTAATCTCTAATTTAGTTTTTATGTTGTTTTCTCATCATTATCTTTTTTAGATCTAATTAATATGCATGTTGAAATGATTTCCATGATGAATTGTGAGTAGATTTCTTTGTTGGGGAATTAGGGAGGAGGATTTGGATTATTTTATTCAAGGGATGTTGGTGGGTTGTTTACTTATTAATTATCGATGTTAAGGTTTTTGTGTCTCTGTTAACTTAGAATCGCAACTAGGCCGACCTTGACTCATTTCTACCAATATGGGGAAACTCGGGGGAGAAATTACCTTAGATTGAGACTTACCCTTTCGTCGCGAAAGCGGGCTTAGGTAGGTTGGGTGAGGATACCGAAAGGTGGCACTCTCCTTTTTAACGTTGTAACAAAAACTCGATCCCGAGACTATTAGACCCCATTTCCGAATCCCGACTCTCCCCAACACCTTTCCTACTTATTGACCCTAGCCTACGATCTCTCGACCTCTCTCGATCTCTCGACCTCTCTCGACCTCTCGACCCAAAACCCCCCTTTCTCGACCCAATCACGCCTAGACTTCGACTCGACCGATTTTACCTAGCCCGTCCCTGTGGATCGATCCCCGACTTACCGCTACTACGTAGTAGTTAGTTGGAGTTTATAAATATTGTTTGACCGCGTTGGATAGGCGACGATTCGACGCGCATCAGGTCTCGGGAAGGTCTTGAAGGTTGTAATGTGGGAAGGTTGAGTGTGGTGTTAGCTGACCAGCTTGATTGTTGCTCCCCTATTTGACGATAAGGGTTTTGATATTTTTTGAATTGACCGTACCTGGTCAAGGGACTTTCACTCGAGTTGACCGTTGACCACGATCATGGGTTTTTTGAATTTTTTTTGTTGGTTGATCTTTTAGCCCCGGTCATGGGATGGACCGTATCTGGTTGGGGGATGCTGAGAATTCTTTTTTATCATGGCCAACTCTTTTGTTTTTGGCCTTTTGCTTTTTCCTTGGACTTTTGATTTTTCTTTTTTTTTTGTCCAGTTTTTTTCTATTGGTCAGACTAACACCTAAGGTAGGGATTGGTTGATCTTGTTGGATGGGTGTTTATTGTGGGAAATGGGCTTGCCTCCCGTCTTGAACCCAAACTAGGAGACTACCTAGATTTGTCATAGGATTCGATACCGCTCCTGCTACGGGTAGTCATGTGGCTATTCTATACCGGACATGGAATAGGTAAAAGGAAAACACGGGCTCGGTTTCCTGCAGTCGTTATAGATGTGCCTATAGTCACGTGCATGTGCTCACAGTGTATGACGGTGTTCATCATGTTCTCGGAAACACATAAGGAAAGTATATATGAGAAAATAGAAAAGCTGATTTTATTGAATTTTGGAAAGATGACAGAATACAATTGACTCTGGCTCTAACTTTGGAATAAATAATATATCCTAGACTCGGACTCAGACTCAGACTTAAATCAAATCCGGACTCTTGGATGCATGAGAGGTAGATTGGATGCTTTGGTCATCGGGCCCTGTATATTCCATGAGGGGCTTTGCAAGTGACAACGTTTCCAAAACGGGAGTCTTCCCGGCATCGAGGACGTCTTGAATGAGGTGTTTCAGCGTCCAGCACTGTTCTGTATCGTGTCCCCTCCCTCTATGGAATTTGCAGTAATGCTCGGCGTTCCATGCTTTGGAGCGCCTTTCTGAAGGTGGGTCGACTGTTGGGCCTATAGGTGATATTAGGCCCTTCGAAACCAACCTCTGGAAAGCGACATTGTAGGACATATCCAAGTGGGTAAATGTCCTTACTTCTGACTAGTTATTGATTTTCGGAGAGGTGACTTGAGGGTTACCTCTCTCGTTCTTGCCATCTTGAGGGCATCGGACAGTTTCGTAAGAATGTTCACCCTTCAAATGGCTCGGTTGGGTGATTGGCTGCCTTACCCGCTCTAGCTGTGTTAGACGGGATCGGGTTCTTACAAGGTCTTCTTCGATGGCGGCCACCCTGGCATTTAGGTTATCTAGGGCAGTATTGATTTTTGAGAAGATATTGTTAACGGAGCAAGACAGCAAAAGCATACTCCCCTAGATATCCCCTTTCTCGACGGCGCGGGATTTGTTGTGGTTTGGTAGCGCCTCACTCATAGGGTCCCTGATCGGAAGAGACGACATGTGTTAGAACTCGCCTAAACTCGGCCTTGCGCAAGTGCAAGAGAAGGTGTCAAACTTAAACATGGCTCGGGGTGACGGGATCACAAAGACTCTTGGATCGGGAAACCCAAACGTTGACCTAGACAAAGTAACGACCGTGACTTGGACTCGAGATGCGGAAGGGTGAGTCCGAAGATGGGGGCGACCGTGTTGCGTGCTTGGACCAACCGTGGTGACCTAACCCTAGATGACTCGAGTGTTCGTAGCATAGGTTTGACTCGGAGAAGGCATCATAAGGACGCCGGTGTAGGATGGACGTAAAGTACCCCTTAAGGTGACCGTGGTCGACTGCTCGGGTGAAGGACAGCCCCCAAGTGAGACTAAAGACTTTGTTAGGACTCAGATGGTGCGACATATAAGTGACTCAAAAGTGGGGTAGGTGAGACACGTGTAAGACATGACCCTTAGAGCAACCGTGACTGATCGCTCTGCTGAAGAATAGCCCTCGAGTGCGGAAAAAGCCTGACAAAGAAATGACCCGGAAAAGACACCTAGATGGGTGACTCGTGGATGGTGGGTTTTCCTTAGGATTTTGGCAAAGTGGGCCTAGTCCCGTTCGAAGGAAGATCCATGTGAGTATCCCTAGGCTTTGGACTTGAAAGTGTAAACGGGCTTCCCTTTGTAGGAGTTCCTCCTACGCAGGTGGGTCGTGCCTCGACAAATAAGGCGGACTGGGATGGGGTAGAAACTCGTGATGTAAGATCGATGGAGCTTCGACGCTATAGACTCGAACAACTTATGACAAGACCCGACACTGCTAAATACGGGAAGTCCTAAGAAGAAGAAAGCTTTGAAAGAAGAATTTGGATTTGAAAACCGAACAAAGTCAGATAGGATGGCCCGATTTTTTTGAAAATCGAAAAAAACGTTACCGGGCCGAGATTTCGGATTTTTGAAATGGTTCGGACAGCATACCGGCTAAAAATAGGCTATTTTGAGTCAAAATCATACGTCCTAAATTCGGTAGCTTTCCGGGTTTTGAAAAATGGATAGGTTTGAAAAGGATGCAAATTTTTGAAAATGATGGTTTTTGAAAAAGAAAACAAGTAAATCAAGTAGCACGTAGTCATGGAAACAGTATAATGACACCATGTATGCTCTTAGTCTAAATCTCGGTCGGTCGAAAGAGGGTCTATACCAACGACGATAGCTTTCTCGCAAATCAGGACGGTCTTCCTAAGCCGAGTTGGTCTTACAACCTGCCGTAAAACCTATGCGAGTTCCGCCATCGAAGTCTTTAGTGCGCCCATTTAGGAACGCACCGTGGTATAGTGGGACGTCGGTCACAAGTAACCGGCCCGGGAAAGAATTGGGTTATGCATGACCCATTGAACTAAAACGTGTACATTACTATTCGAACGATTTCTTTTCGAGTCTCACCCTAGGGATGCCGATGGTAAGTGACTCATCAGTTGATCCCCGGCGGAGTCACCAAATTGTGGACATGACATAGGTCCACCCCGACGCGGCCACGCGCGGGTTTGGGTAGGCGAATGAATCTCCATATCAGATGGTCAAATTGAAATTTAAATCGAAGTAGGAGTCGCCACCGAACTTTATGGGAGTTCGGGCCCGTTCGAACCCACTCTATGTCGTAGTGGGCCGTGCACAAAGTACGGCCCATTTCCGATGTCAGAGTTTATTGGGTTCGTCCCTTTGCATTTGATACCGATACCGACATTATCGGATATCGTGTATTGAATGACTCTCGTTGCCAATGGATTCGGACATCTGGAAACCATGGTTCTGAGTAAGGGGTGAGGGTACGTGTTGGGAAGCTCACTAAGAACACCCAACCCCGCCCGCACTTAGCGGCCTTTACTAAGATATCGTTCGTTTTTTATGTATACGCATTAGTTCGACGGTGGAATGATATGCAAAGATTATTTTCCCTAAGCATGTGAGAAAAAAAATAAATGGGTTGCTAAGTCGTTTAATGCATATTAAACTAATAACGTCAAAGTTATTTTAGCATGTGAGATTCGTTTTAGTATAATAAAACAAAAGACGAAAAAAAGATGAATTTGCTACAAAAGATGAACAAATGAGTTAGTATCGATTTGTGAATAAAAATATAGCAAATATGATGAATATGCGAGATCAAGAAAACTTTAGTCGAAATCTGAAAATATTGCTAAAAAGACGCTGTTTTGTCTAAAAAACGATGTTCGAAAATAATAATAAAAAACGAGGAAAACGGGTAGCGGTTTCAGGCTCCCGCGCGAGTCGCCTGGGAGGGGGCGCGACCCGCGTGGGTAGCTGTCTCGGTTTGGGTTTTTTCGAAAATCGTTAATATTAATAAATTGCGTGTAAATATGGATTAATTTATACTCGATTTATATTTTCGATATTCGTCGTATTCGATATTCGATTATGAAATCGATATCAAATATTCGGAATGATTTTTAGAAAAAGTTTTTATAAAAATCGTTTTGAAAAGAATTTGAACGAAAAAAAGAAAAAGAATGTTAATTCTCTCCGCGTTAAAATCGTCGTGTTTTGTAAAAAAAGATGTAACGATTTTTTAGAATCAACGAGATTTAATTTAGTTCTTGTTAGATACGATATTCGATTATAGAGAATCGATATCGTATTTTTAAGAACATTCGTTTTATAAAAATAGTTTTGTAGTATCAATATTAGAAATAATAAAAAATACGATGATGACCCGTAATAAGAAATCGACCGACGACGCAAAAAAAAGGAAAAGACGAGAGGAAGAGGAAGAGAAAGAAGAGAAACGGGTTTGATTTTACACCCTCAACCTACATGCTTTGTGTACTCGGAATGGGGCTCGTCGGAATGTGACTTAGGCACGGGAGCGTCGGGTTAATGTCGGTGAGTTATGGTTGTTTTTTGGACGTGAAGGGTGTCGGGTATCGGGGCCGGTTTCCTTCGGGTCTTAGATATAATATCGGTTTCTCGATGCTAAGTGTAAGGAGTTTTATGGATGTGTGTAATTGATGTGAATAATTCTGAATTGTAGATGTGTGATAAAAAGTTGATGATGGATGATTGATTGGTTGTTAGATGTGTTGTGCAAGGGGCCTATTTATAGGGAAGTTCCCGACCTTGGCTAGGAGAGGTAGTTGGATATGAACTACCGCTTTGGATAGGAAACGTAAGAGGCTGAGAAGAACGAGAATTCTGTTTACTTGGTGAAGAAGCAAGGAACTCGGCTGAAAATAGGCTGCTCGGTCGAGTATTTGATGCTCGGTCGAGTGTTTGATTCGGTATTCGGATAGAATTCCTACTTGAGATCGAATTCTATCCTTAAACGGATTTGTTTAATATTTTGTGAGGCTGATTTTTTGTAGTGTTTGAGCTCGAATCAGTCATGTGGGGTGACACGGCTGACTCACATGTTTCGAAAATATCTTTGACCGGGTTTTGACTCGGTCGCTAAAAGACGGTTTTGCCCCTGGTGTCGAATTCGACCCAAATTAGTCTTATTTGACTCGAAACGACCCACTGGGCCTGAATTTGAGGTTAGTTTTGTGAGATATGTACTCCGTAAAAAGCCTAAGCCAAATGCCAATGATTTTGAGCCCGTTTTGGAGTATGTTAAAGCATGTTTGCGTCCGATCATCATCGGGTGTTTGTCGGAAACTACTATAGACACCTGGCGGTCAAAATGTGGGTGTCTACACAAAGCTACCTTTCCTAGCCAAGGTCGGGAACCTCTCCTATAAATAGATCCCCTTGCACACACACAAATCAACACATCTACACATCAAATATACATTCACGTCACAATTTTTCGTCACAATTTTTTGTCACAATTTTCGTCACAATTTTTCGTCACGATTTTTTTTTAGTTACAATTTTTCATAAACTTTACACAATCTTTCAGCAACGTTTAGCAAACCCGAGAGCAAAACTCGTAAAATCTCTTCCCAATTATAAACCACCATAACTCTTCCGGTATCATCTCGACGCTCCCGTGCCTAAGCCACAGCTAGACGAGCCCCGTTCCGAGAAGGTAAAGCATGTAGGTTGAGGGTGCAAGTTCAATCCCGTCTTCTCCTTTCTCCCTTTCTCTCTCTCTCTCGTTTTTTTTGCGTCGTCGGTCCGTCGTCCTCGAGTCTTTATCACGTTTTTACTTCTTTTCTTTTTTTCTCCGTTTCTAATACCGATATTATTACAACTATTTAATTTTCATATAAAACGGTCATTCTAATTAAAATATGATACCGACTCTATAGTCGAATATCGTATCTAGAAGAACTAAATCAATCTCGTTGATGCTAAAAAATCGTCACATGACCCTAGAAGCAAAATATGACGATTTTAAAGCGGAGGGAATTAACATTGTTTTTTTTTAGTTTGATTTTCAAAACAATTTACAAAACCTTTTTTCCCTTTTCATTCCGAATATTTGATATCGATTTCATAATCGAATATCGAATATCGAATATAACGAATATCGAAAATATAAGTCGAGTATAAATTAAGCTATATTTGTACACGATTTAATAAAACTGGCGATTTTCGAAAAAAATGACCTCGAGAAAAGGCTGCCATGCTAGTCGCACGTGTCCCGTGCGAGTCGCATGGCCACGCGAGTCGCGCCACTCCCGCACGGGTCGCGTATGCTCCTGAAAACCGTAGCACCAAAAAGCAATTCCGTCTTATTTCTTCAAACGTCTTTGCTTTAATAAAATGATGGGCTTTTCAGTATATTTCAGGTCTCGATAAATATTTTCTTGACCTCGGTCAACGCGTGTTTAATCCATCACGTGTCATAAACTTTTCAAAATCATTCATATCATCGTATCTATATCTTTATTCAATTTGCAAACCGTTACTAACACGTTTGTTCTTTGTCTTAGTAATTTATTTTCGTTGTTTGTTTTATTATACTAAAACGAACCTCGCATGCTAAATACAACTTCGACGTTAATTTTTAGATGCATTAAACCGACTTAGCAACCCATTCAATTATTCGCATGTTTAGTTAAACACTCTTTGCATATCATTCAACCGTCGAACTAACGCGTGTACACCAAAAACGAACAATATCTTAGTAAAGGCCGCTAAGTGCGGGCGGGGTTGGGTGTTCTTTGTGAACTTCCCAACATGTACCCTCACCCCTTACTCAGAACCATGGTTTCCGGATGTCCGAATCCGTTGGCACACGAGAGTCATTCAATACACGATATCCGATAATGTTGGTATCAGTATCAAATGCAAAGGGACGAACCCAATAAACTCTGAAATCGGAATGGGCCGTACTTTGTGCACGGCCCACTACGACATAGAGTGGGTTCGAATGGACCCGAAATCCCACAAAGTTCGGTGGCGACTCCAACTTCGATTTAAATTTCAATTCGATCCAATCTCATATGGAGATTCATTCGCCTCCCCAAACCCGCGCGTGGCCGCGTCGGGGTGGACCTATGTCATGTCCAAAAATACTTTCTTTTAATTCGTTTAAAATACTTAAACATCATAAAAGTGAACCAAATTTTTATTTGGGATACATATTCTTGTACATAACTTATACCCAAAGATTTAGATTAAAATACTTTATAAATGTTCTTAAATAAAATATTCTTTCCAAATCTGACCCATTTTAGTACAAATTTTGTAAATGAAAATATATATGATGGAGTTATATGAAATTTGACATACACATAATAGACATCATCAGGAACATAAAATAATTTTTCCAAGTCCAAACAAAACTTTTAACATCAAGAAACATATTATTTTCTCAGACATTACATAAAATCATACAGTACCAATTTAAGAAGTAAATCAATAATAAATATATATATATATATTAATAAAAACTTACTTTCATATTTTTTTTCATTTTCTAGACATTCAGATCTACAACTTTCTTGAAGTAATTTAAGGCTAATTCGAAACATATTTTACACAAATAAATCGTAAACATACGTTATACATTTCAGAATCCATTTTACAGCATGTATTGTTAAGTGATAAATCAACAAATAGTTAACTTTAAACTTGGTGATCTAATGATTTAGTCCTAAACATGATGTTACATGTTAGTTAGAGTCTAAACACTCTACTACGAGATTTGAGGGCGAACAAAAGTTAGGTTACCTTAGGCAAAAATACTCGATTATACAACATGTATGAAAACGAAGATCGATGCTCCTTTTCTCTTACTCCTCTTCATAAATTAGTTAGAATGACACAAAAACAAACTAAGTTAGTAGTTATACTATTAAATAAATTTGAAAAAAAGTAGTATAAGATAAGAGAAAGAAGGAATGAGAGCCCTTGAAAAATGGTGGTTTAAAGGCTTAAGAACTTATGATTACTTTGATGGTTTTTCTTTGGTTTTTAGAAAGGATTTTAAGGAGGATGCTAGGTGGATGAAAATATGATTTTAAGGTTTCTATGAAGATGATTATAAGGGCACTTGGTCGTGCCATTGGTGAGGGAGCAAGAAATGGACAAAGAGATGACAATTGCTTCAAATGGCTAGTCATACTTTTGAAGGTACATTACCCTATTTGCTGCTTTTGATTAGAAAAACATTTTTTTGACCCTTGGACTTGATGGTATGGAGTGTTTAAGGATTATATTTTGGAGTTATTTTGGTTCCACAAAGGTTAGGAAAGAAGTACGTAAATCGAAAGTCGAGAAACGAATAATTGGATGACAATTTTCGTTGCAAAGGAGCTGTCTAGTACAATTTTATTTCGTTGCACTTTGAAAATGAAAATTTAGATATTAACATTATGTAGATCTTGGAAAAATAATAAATTTAGGCTTTTGAAACGCCTCAATCAGAGTCCGTATGAGAAAATAGGAACCGTTTTACGAAATCGTGCAGAATTGCGATAACGATAGAAATTTCAGTTTTGCAAACAATGAAGTAAAATAGAAAGGTTCCAAAGGCACAAGAATTGAATATTACTATATAAAATATTTTGTCGAGACTCGATTTATTAATATTAATCGTTATTATAAATAACTAAAATGGTCAAAAGCACGGGGTGTTACAGACTACCCCCTTAAGAAAATTTCGTCCTCGAAATTCACTACTACTAGGTTGATACGACATATATTTCCTAAGGTTAGGCTAAGGTTTTCCTTTAATTTTTTTTTTGGTGGTTCTTATATATCCATAGGGTATTCTCAAGTTCTCAAAAGTAGAACAATCTCGGGTCATTTCGAGATTTGGTTCACTATCGGCTCTAACTCCAAAACCAGATAATACCTAAATTCCTTAAAAACGATATAACATGTTTTTTTTTCTTGGAGAAATGTTGGTTTGGCTTAAGGTATAATCCATTCAAATAAAGGTTGTCCTAATTTCCATAAAATTTCAAAACGTTTAGTAGTTTTGAACTCTTTAGGTTTATCTGGACTTTCACTCATAAATCCTCCATTATCAGTCGTATCGAAATTCATGGCTCTTATGGCACCCTAAACATTTAGATTCGAAAAGTTTGATCTCCTAGGGTTGCGTGGTTCTTTTAGTGATAAGCACTTAGGGTTAATCCAAAATTCGAATTGACAATGTGTTAGGTTTTGAAGTATCCGTCATCATTACGACACTCGGGGTTGTAATATTATCAACCATCATTCAAAATATAAGTAATTCTCCAAAATAGATACAGTTTTCCTGAAGATTTCCAAAAATCATGGTTATAAATCAATCAATCAATCACTGGATTTCTAGATACGTGATAAGACATGTTCACGTATTATACCTCAAAATAACTTTTAATCTCTATAAAGGATATCCTCAAAGGAAATTCGATCGATGATCGTTCGCATACTTCTTTCGAACACATAATTCCACAAATAAAAGGTAATGACATCTCGAACATCTCCCGACCTCAAAGGTATTCTCTTTTTATCATACCAGGGTGATTAAGATTTTGGATTGAAAACAAAGGGCTGAGTCTTATGATAGGCTACCGCTCAAAATAGATTATGCGTAAGACACACACTGATAACTTGACTTAATAAGGTTCTAAGTCCTAAAAGTATTTTAAGGTCGGCAAGTGGTCGGGCAGAACAAAAACAAAACCTAGGTTAGCGAATCTTCAGTCCAAGGTTCGCACGACGATCTCGTAGGTCTTCTTTGATGATATGGTCCTTGATCAAGTTTCTGAACTCTATACTTCTTGGTGATTTCCTTCTGGATCAACTTTGAATAGGTTCACTATATTAAGAGTCTTTCTTCTATACGATCCTGGTGAAGTCGTTCTCTTGTTCCAACATTACATCTACTCGTCTAAGTACTAAATCGTCAGGTCAAAAGTTAATAACAATATTCTAGTTGGTTGGGTTAACTCGATCGGAGATGCATAGAAAAGTTCAATGAAAGTATGTAGGTACAGTTGATCAAAGAAGTGGGTATTAGGTTTCACCAAAGAACGTATATGAATATAAGTGGTAAGTGAAACCAAAAATTATCATTTGGTTCGTTGCACAAAAGAGGTAAGGGAAGTAACAACTACGGGGAGGAATTATCGCGATGATTTGTCAATAAAACATTGTTCCAACTAACCAAAGAGTTCATCGTCCGATAGAAGGAACGAGAAGGTAATTTAAGTTTATATAAGACAACTTCTAGCAAAGTTTATTTTTCAAAGGAATGAGCAAGGTAAGGATCGAGATATATACGTTATTGATGTACTCCTCAATGAAAAGAATAGAAGTATTAGTGAGTTTTCAAATAACCTATGAGGTTTCAGATAACGGGCAAAGCAGAATTCAAGACCAAAAGGCCAGGGTTGAGAATTTACATAGGTTCTGTTGTGGTACGAAGTTGGGCTAAGAAGTGTTACCACGACTCTAGATAATAATTAGAATAGGAACATATAGGATCATAATGGGAACATCATTGATCCATGAAAGGCTTCGTTTAAGGAGCAGCTGGAAAGTATTCCATACGAAAATTGATATGGAGTGATTTAACTAATAATGGAAACAACACATCATCAATCAAGAACCATGTTAGATTGGGTCACTCATGTCTCTATTCTTAGTAACTTCGTCATTCTACATTTCTTTCTAGTTAATCCTCAAAAATGTTTTTTTTTGTTCCTCCGGTTGTTTCTCTAACCTTTATATTTAGAAGTTTGGTTCCTTAAACTCTCGGCATATTATTCCTCAAGTATTTCATTTGAGTATATCTCGCATAGGTATACATCTCCAATAGTATAACATAATGTTCTTTATTTGCTCAATTATACCGATTAACTTAATTCTTCCAGTTAACTCCCTGATAACCAGTAAGGTAGAATCCATAGGTGTTTCCATTCATCAAGGATTTTTCTCTAAAGGTTACACAACCTTACATCTAATTTTGATTTAAACAATCCCAATAATTTTTATGAGGTTTCATCTATATCCTCGAATTTAAAAATTATAATTAACAAATTCATTGGAAGTCTACCCCACTCAAGTTACAAATCCTCAGATAATCAGGTTCTCTATACAATCATTGGCTATTGACCTCGATTTACCAATTCTAAAGCTATTCATGATTTACCAAAGAGTTCCATAAATTCGTTCAGTCGGAACTATGCATCTTATCATTGGATTACAAGTTTCATTCTTCAAAATTTTCATAAAATTCTCTTAGTCCTCAAAATAACTACCACATGCATTGTTAAATTCTATCCCTTAGTACTCTTTACTAGTTCCTTTCCCCGATATCTTTTCATAAAGGTCAATACTCTCTTGATGTTATTAGTAATAGTTACTCATCTACAAAACTCGTCTGTTGGCTAACATAATCCGCAAAAACATTGAAAATACAAGAGTTCTAAATTCCACAAAAATCTATATGACTTAATTTCTCATCAAGTAGTCATTATGTATGTGAATTAGATTTCCATAAATGTCATTCTTTCTTATCTTTCCTTAGCTTACAACTTTAAATCTTCCAAACTTCTGTTATTCTTAGTATCCTCAAGTTACGATCTCTAAAACTCTCAATCGTTGGTTAAAATTAAGAATTCTCAAAATCATTGAATCCAAGATCAACACTCAAAAACATTAGTTGGTTCCCATCTTTTTCCAACCCCTCGTCATTCCAAAAATCAATATGTTCCTAGGTCAAATAATTATAGGTTGACTAAAAGGGTAAAGATTGGGTGATCCTAGTGTGGTTGGTTTAGAAGGATATTGGATACTTCCAAGTACATTATACTGGTGAGAATCCTTGGTATAACTATGTCCATTCTGAGTGGTTTATGGGTTCATCGTGCTTCCATTGCACTCTGATAAGTTTTAACCATGGTTCATTCAAGACGTAGAAATGTACATAGAAAATGGGTTGAAGGAATAAATATTTAAGAATTTTGAATTGGGTTGATGAGAATAATAACTAAGAGTATTGAAGTTTATCTCCATAGTCAACGGTTATGACAAACTTGGAAAGAGGAAATAGTAACAAGGTAGAGATAAAAGACGATGAATATGTATGATGTTAGCATACATGCAGTTTGATAGCAGTCTAAAAGAATAAGAAGCAAGCTGAAGAAATGAGAAGGAAATAAGATAGAACGGTAAATATGAAAGGGTCCATCAGATATGAATATTTCAGAATAAAGTAATACATACATCATATGAGTATCATGTAAATAATACAGTAAAGCATAGATCATGGCTTCGTAGAAGTATCATGTGAAAATAGAGTAAGTGTACACACCCGCATTTTGACTGCCAGGTGTCTATGGTAGTTTCCAAAAAACACCCGATGATGATCGGACGCTAACGTGTTTCTACGCGCTCGGATACGGGCTCAAATCCATTAATCGCTGGCTAACACACTTACGGAGTACAAATCTCACAAAATCAACCTCGAATCCAGGCCCAGTGGATCATTCCGAGTCAAACAAGACTAATTTGGGCCAAAACCGACACCGGAATTAAAACCAACTTTTTGCGATTGGGTCAACCCCGGTCAAAATCATTTCCGAGACACACAAAACAACCCCTCACATCATCAAAAGTCCAAGTCAAACACAAAACCCATCAAACTCAAAGTCACGGTCCAAAGTCAACGGACATGCGCGACCCAGCTGGGCCACTCGATCGAGTGACCCACCCACTCGACCGAGTGGGCTTCTTTCGAGCCCGGCTGCAGGCTTAACGGGCCACTCGACCGAGTTAGCCCTCTACTTGGTCGAGTAACCCTAAGCCGGGTGCCCTAGCCTTGCCTATATAAGCAACCCTCATGCAACAACTTTTATGGACTTTTTTTCGAAACTCTAGGGCAACCCTACACGCATACAACGTCTCTTGCAAACCCTAATTCTACCCTAGCACGGCACTAGCAACCCTAAACTTAGATTTAGGGATCAAACACCCGAGCCACCATAACTTAACCTTCATTCACTTCGAAGACTCTTGTGTTAAAGCCACGGTTACGAGCCTTGTTCCGAGACAAGAACATGTAGGTTGAGGGTGTCAAAACCCTTTATTCTTTCCTTTCTCTTCTCGTCGTCCGTCTCCCTTTACTCCGTCTTTTTTTTTATTTTTTTTATTTTCATTTCGTTCGTTGCATCATAATATCGATAATACTACTAGTATCAAAGCATTAAAATATTTATCGATTTGTGTCGAATAAAAAGGATACCGGGATAAGAAAACACGAACATACAAGTGTACTGCACACAGCGTTGACGGTCGCTTATCCCGATACCCCGACTATTTGATTATTGAGATAAATTAACTTAAACAACAATTCGTAGTTATTTCTCTTTATCATCATCATTAGTCTTGCATTCATCAATTTCTAACATCAATTTTCGATAAGGGTCGAAACCCGTTGACACGAATCCGACATCACAATCCCTAGGGATTTATTTCGATGTCAGAGAAGTCGAGGGAATCAAGTTTTTTTATTATTTATTTAATTAAAGCACCGACTTTTTCTCAATCACATTAAATCAATTTGAGGCACAATTTTCGTTGATGCTAGAATAATTGTCAAAACAATTCGTTAGAATTATGACATTATTAAACGCGGAGAAAATTTAATCACATCACAACAATCAATTTAAAACGATTTTAAAATCAATGCAATTTTCGTACAGAGGGCACTCGGCCGAGTGCTTAGCCCACTCGGTCGAGTGGTACCTCAAAACCGGATCAGAATGCCTATTACGACCACCACTCGATCGAGTCTCACAGTGAATCGATCGAGTGGCCCTGTACTCGACCGAGTTGGTCAATAACTCGGCCGAGTATGGTCTGCAACGCAAAAAAGAATCGTTTTTTACAGATCCACTCGATCGAGTCCATCGACCACTCGATCGAGTGACCTTATAATGACTAAAACAATGAGTCGTACATTCTTCTACTTTCAAACTCGATAGTATTTTACGACTTAGGTCAACGTGTGCTTAATTCATCACATGTATGCTATCTTTTCAAACCATGCATCCCATATTTGCATCTTTTCATCTCATCTCATATTTGCACAAACTGTTATTAGTCGTTATATTATTACATCGTTACTAACGCGTTTGTTATTTCTTTTGTCAATCTAATTATTGTTCGTTTATTGTACTAAATGAACCCACATGCTAAAATTCCACTTTGACGTAGAATTAATTGCATTAAATTGACATAGAAACCCCTTTTTCAATTTCATTCACATGCCTAGGAAAAACAATGTTTGCATAAGCATTTTTCCCGTTTTACTAGAACGCGTATTAGAAAGTCACTCGAGTTCTTAGTAGAGGCCGCTAATGTGCGGGCGGGGTTGGGTGTCCTTTGTGGGCTTCCCAACACGTACCCTCACCCCTTACTCAGAACATCGGTTTCCAGATGCCCGAAACCGTTGGCGCATGAGAGTCATTCCATACACGATATCCGATAATGTCGGTATCGTATCGCAATGCAAAGGGACGAGCCCAATAAACTCTGACATCGGAAATGGGCCGTATTTTGTATACGGCCCACTACGACATAGAGTGGGCTCGAATGGTTCCGAAAAACCACAAAATTCGGTGGCGACTCCACATAGACCTAAATTTCAATTCGATCCATTCTCATATGGAGATTCATTTGCCTACCCAAACCCGCGCGTGGCCGCGTCGGGGTGGACCTATGTCATGTCCACAGTAAGACATACATAATACAAATTGTATGAAACATAATATCAATCATAATCAATATTAAGAGACCGGAGATTTTGACCAAGTTCATTAAGGAGACTGTCATTGACAAGGCTAAGGCTATACTAAGGTCAAATACTAATAACCAGGAAAATGAGGTTCTGATTAGGCTGATCTAAACCTTGGGTTCTGTATGGTTGTACGGTTTGTTTGTGAGTGATATCGAGACTCTTCCTCGACTATCCTCCCCCCACTTGTACATTTTTTGTGAGTGAAATAACAAGACTCACATTTCACCAAAAAAAAAAATCATAATCAATATTCAAGCAAGACATATAACAAAACATCACTTCCCATTATCAAGCATTTCAATCACATCATTAGTCATAAGAGTATAGAACAGTAACAAAGCATACTAGCACATGTGATTTAGAAAACTGTAGTCATTTACTTTTAAATACAATGGTTTCCCTTAACATAATGCATGGGACGTGACTACTAATGTCTCATGCACACTTAAGGCTTGCATCTCACCATAAGTGCGGATGGGAACATCAATCTCGCCAATCATATCGATACTAGGAGGTTTACATCTCACCCCTAACGCTCAATAGGATCGAACACCTAAATTGACTCGGTTTAGTCGACTGACATACAGAGAAGAAGGACTGCAAGTGCATGGACTCAGAGGCCCCACTAAACCGAACATGTCCCATACACTGCTAAGGCAAAGGTCGGAAGGTATTCTGCCCCCAAAGATATCTGATATAGAGAGTGAGAGCTGATCAGTGCCCTTGCCTATGTATGCGCACACACCCAATCCATACTCTTGATCTCGGGAAAGAGAACCTTTACACAACTGAGCACCTCAATGGCAACTGGACTACTACTCTACCGACAAACTCATAAAGAGTTGGCTGGCCCATTTACTTCTTAGCATTTTCTTGCACTGGCAGGATGCATCATGGCCTCCCATGAGCAGTGACTCCGAGTGTCGTAGTCTACTTTCGAAGCTGTCTTCTATCGCATCGTCTTCTAAACTTTACCAAGATAGCACCCAACACGAAACGTAGGCTGAACTTGGGTGTCTTATAACGACAGAGTCTCTGGAATATCGAGCTCAGCGGTCATCGTGGGGCACATGTCTGATGTCCAGAGGGATGAAACAATACCGGGTTCCATAAGGATGACCGGTCTGTGGGGTGTGTATTGACTCGGAACAAGTCATTACAACATGGAATGGTGAAGACAACTCAGAGGGTACTGCCAGGGCACATGTTCATTTTCACCATGATTGGTGTCGATAACATCGTTCGTGAAAAATGTGTCTGATCACCGGCTTAGGTAACACACCGACTAGAAGTACGGTTGTTCCTATGGAATTTGAGTGTGCCGATTTTGAGATTAACAAACAATATCAATCGTCGTAAAATTTATCTTAACTGATAGTTTTAGCATACTGATGTAAGAGATTTGGAACATTTTATTTGAGATATATTATTTGAAGCGTTCATTAGTTGAGATTTGATTAAAGATTCAATTATTTCTAAGTAAATTATTTAAGATGAGTTCCTTTATCTTGACTTGGTCTATGTTGACTTAAAAAGCCAAACTTTGACCAAGATAGACTAGTCAACCCTTAGTTTTGACTTAGTCCCTAATTAGTCCTTAAGTGCTTATTATAAAGTTTAAGTATTGTTTTGCACATTTAAGCATTGTTTAACTTAGTACTTTTGGGTTATTCGTCTTTTAGTACTCTATACTTTTTGGGCATAAGTATCTAGTACATTTATTGTTCAAGTGTACGTATTTAGTATTTTTATACGATTTCGTATTTGTACAAGTATACTTATCTCTTAAAGCCTATTTATACTTTGTAAAATATTTCAAACATCAAATAAATCCATAATAATTATAAAAATCATTTTTAACCTTATTAGGTATCATATTTCTGAAAACATAGAGTTTTACAAAAGTAACTTTAAGTAATAACAAAATCGATAATATTATTAAGGATACTAAATGAGTCATTTTTCAAATGTTATTTTTAACTTTCGATTTTCATACTCAACATAATTTTATGAGTTAGGTTTCAAGATATAAATTCATTTTTCAAAAATAATAAGTTTTATTCTTTTTAACAAATTAAAAACAAAAACAGTACGGTTTTCAATACTCTCTTTTAATTCGTTTAAAATACTTAAACATCATAAAAGTGAACCAAATTTTTATTTGGGATACATATTCTTGTACATAACTTATACCCAAAGATTTAGATTAAAGTAAATAAGTGGGATGAATCACTTGGTCAAATTGGGTTAAATACTACGGATTAGTAGAATAGGTGCTAGTACAAGAAGGTTTCCGAGACAATAAGTTGACTGACCCACGAAAACTAATTATAAACGAATTAATAAAAAAATAATTGGGCCGACTAATAAAATGTGTAGAATGTTTCTCGAGATATAAATAATTATTCCAAACGAAAATGAAGTTTAAAGATATGAATAATTAGACGATAAAATAGTATTTCCCGAAAAATAATAAATCATCGATAAAGTGAATTAAATTGATTTCTCGAGGAAAGGTAATAGTTGTTTTGAGGAAACTTAAAATAAACGAGCTTCGAGCCGAAAATAGAAATTCGAGCTCAAACATAAATAAATAAAAATAATTTAAAATTTAAATCAGTGAAATAGACTTTCGCTAATAATTAAATTAAATGTATAAAATAAATCGAAACAAAAATAAAAATATGTTTTAAATATAAGAAGAGTTTTCGAGGGAAATAGAATTTTAGGAGTTTGAAACGATTAAACGATAAATTCATTTTATAATAATTTTAAGAATTATGAGTTAAATCGTTAAAAAAATAAAAATACGAACATGGCTTTAATTTAATTTAACTTATAAAATCAGAAATGTTACAGCATCTTTAGAATTCGTCGAAGTTGAATTTAGCATGTGGGTTCATTTAAAAGCGATAAATGCCACGCAACGAAAATAAATAACTTGAAATTAAATTACAAATTACACGGGCGGAATACAACCCGGAATTCACAATACGACAAGAAATAATATTATCGAGTTAGAAACAGTAACGTAAACTATAAACGGACCCATAAATAGAAAACGTAAACTGAAACCGTAAACTAAATAATTGGACAAACTCTGATCTAATCAGCTACATATTGTGTTACGTATTGACCAGAGGACAGAGGCTCGGACGCAGGAAATGGTGCGGCCTGGGACTCAAGCGCCTGAGGTGAGGCGGCTTGATGTTCACGCGCCTGACACTGGGCGCCCAGACAGGCAATGTTTGGGACCAAAGTGTGATTCTAGCTTGATCCCAAAGCCTCGATATCTCGCCTCGACTTATCCTAGCAAAAACTGAAAATCTCGATCCGTCGTATACCGAGTCCGACTAGGGAATCACCGGTATAAGACTTACGTAATAAGACGTTTGCTCAAAGTTGTAATGGGGTTAAACGATAAATATGATATGTGGATTTAAAAAGGAGACGCGTGATAGATTAACGCGCGTCGACTAACCTCACGAGTATTATTCCCTAAGCAAAATGTGCATCATTGTGGACTATATCGGAAGTCTACGATATCTCATTTCGGCCATAATGGGGTACTTGTCCTTAACCGTCGCGATTTATGATAGATCGATTATATCGACTTAATACAGATATCGAGGCCCTCCGTATCGCGACGTCGTTATCGGTTCGCGCAGACCATACGACTCCTGGATTGGCGTCATGGGGTTTCGTACCATTTTGATTATCGATAACTCTTTATGCGCGTCATTTGAAAATGGTATCGAATACGCCCGACAAAGAACTACTGCGATCGCGTTATAACCCGAAGGAGCGCCCTGACTCTCAGGCGCCTGGCGCAGCGCGCCTCAAAATTGGGACACCACCTCCGGTGTGGCCTGTTCGGGGGTTATACGGACCTTAGGCAGCTTTAATTATCGAATGTGTTCGATTTGAAAGTTCGATTTGTCATCACAAACATTAGGCCCTTTACGTTTCGGCATCGTAGTTTGACCTTCAAGGTCTACGACGCTCGATTTAGCGTCATCGGACGTTTACTCGAATCAATTTTGAAAATAGTTTTGTAGTAGTATACGCGGTATTTTTATAACGGAAATTAAAAGTTAGTATACGGAAATGTAAAGTATTAGTAATGTTAGTAACGAGAAACAAAATGTTAGATACGAAAATGTAAAATGTTAGTAGTGTTAGTAATGCAAATATATAAAAGAGAGCTAGAGATTAGAAACGGGATTTGTACACCCCCAACCTACATGTCAATTGTCTCGGAAAACAGGCACGTGGTTTAATCCCCTAGAAATTCTAACGCAATACAGTGGCGGAAACACTGTAGAGTTGAGATTAAAACACACTAACAAACCATATCTTGTTAAAATAAATGGTAAGTCAATACAAAGGCCTCTTTTTACAAAAGGGCTAAAAAGAAATTCTCCAAACAGGTTAATACAATCCATAAATCGTAAATGAAGAGTAGGATCCACGCTACTCGCTAGCTCACGCCCAAAACCTAGCAGCAAATACCTGTCATGTTGTAAACATAACAGCCACGTCAGTGGGGAGTAACTCAGATGTTCTCCCAGCCATATTATATCATATGAAAAAAATAATAGTATTATTATATCAAAATATTTAAAAGAGAAAACATTAAAACGATATAATAAAAATAAATTTTCAGCGAAACTTAAAGCACTTGACAACCTGCAAGTCAAAAATCAATCGATAATATAATATTCAAAAATGGCGTTATGGAATTAGATTAGTGTGCACAAGGCTAGACTTTCACTAAGATAATACTAGAAACTAGCTTCGAGAACTGTAGACTTAACTCATAATATAATCCAGTCTCTAACTAGGCAACTCAACTATAACAGGACTGCGTGCAGCTAGGTCCTAGTTTAAGTAGTACATACTCCTCCCAGACAACAATTATGTCTAGTTCAGTTGACAGCGACTTACACGATGCGATATCTAGCTTAAGGTCAAAACATACACTCTCCTGGACGAAACTACGCCCAGTTCAACGACCAAATGTGCCCCAAATAGGCACACCGGCTTTATAGCTGATGGCAAAAACGTACATCCCAGACTATATTACTCTAACCTCACACTTGTTCTTATTCCATAACTCCAAAAGAAGTCATTATTGATATTCAAAAATAAATATAATCATTATAAATAATATGAAGATAAAAGGGAATACACATTTATTAAAAGGGAAACTTTCTATAAATAGAAACTTACTAATATTAGAAACTTACTTAAAATAGAAATAGTCTTATACAAAATACGTAAGTTATTAAAATAAGTGAAATGTATAAGAATAGCATTTCTAACGAAATTAACATTTTTATTATTATCGTCATTATCGTAACTTTAATATATTTCTAATTCGTTACTCAAAATATAAATAAAATATAATAAGTCAGTATATAGTATTTTATAAATTATTAGGAAATCAAATTAAAATTATAAATTCTAGAAAAGAAATGTTTTAAGAGAAACGATATCAAAATTAATTGAGTCAACGAGTTTTATAAATTAAACGAGATTTTATAAAGCTTTCAAATTAGTTTTAGCAAATTGATTTTATAAATAAACAATACTCCGTATTGATTTTAATAAAAATAATCATCCGTAGACAAATGAGAAATTACTAGGGAAAATAGTCTCGACTAAAAATGTATTTAAAACAAAATCGACTACTTTCTCATTTATTAATATAAGTCGTAAAACGAAATTTATACAAATTTCGATTATAGTATAAAAATACGATTTTGAGTTAAAATTTCAAACTAACAAAATATGAAGAAAATATTAAATCGATATTATTTAGTTACTAGTGTCACGATAACCAACAAAATATTATAATGATCGTAAATAATTAAATTACTAACAATTTAGAAAACGATATCGAAAACTTGTAAAATATTTATAAAGTACACGATTTAAAGAAGATAATATTATTAGCAAAAAATAAATAGCTAAAATTAGAAAACCGAAGTTAAAATATTTACTACATAGTACCACTCAAACATACGATATAAAATCGAGTAACGTCCTAAAGTTACCTTGAGTCGGCATCTGAAACGATCAAATACATGTACTGTCCTCAGTTGGTCTTCACGAAAACAAGATTAAGAGATGAAGGAGAGGACTAGAACAAGAACGGATCGAGATTGATGAGACTTCTCGCACAAATGAACACGAACAAACATCAGCAGCCCTCAAATTCAGGCGACAGAGAACGACAACAGTAGCAGCAGCGGCTAGAAACAGCGAAAACAGAGGCCGGAAAAGGGGAGAGGTTCGAGATGATGGCTGGAGGAGACGGAGAGAAGCGGGAGACGACATAAACACGCAGCAGCAGGAGTGATTGCGCGTGAGGGTGATGAAAAGACAATGCTAGGGGAGGAGACTAAAAGGGGATGAATGCTTAGTAGAATTGAAGCGGTGGACAGGGGAGAAGCACGTAAGAAGAAGTGGAAATTAGGGGAAAGCGGTGGAGAAAACAAGGCAAGGGAGGTGTACGTTAGTACAAGTGGGATGAATGAGAGGTGGCTGATACATGAAAACAAAAATAGGTTAGAAATACGGATTAATTAAATAAATCGGATAGGAGACGAATTCTGAAACGATAAGTGGACTGACCCACGAATTTGAATTAAAACGAGTTAATAAAATTATTAAATAATTGGGCCGTAAAATAAAAAGTAAATAAAGTATTCGGGACGAAAATAAAGTTTATAGAAATAACTAATTAGACGATGAAATAGTATTTCCCAATAAATAATAATTTTTCGATAAAGTGAATTAAATTGATTTTTCGAGAAAAGGTAATAGTTGTTTTGACGAAACTTAAAATAAATGAACTTCGAGCTAAAAATAGAAATTCGAGCTTAAATATAAATAAATAAAAAGAATTTAGAATGTAAATCGCCGAAATAGACTTTCAATAAGAATTAGATTAAATCAATATATATATATATATAGAGTTAAGATCGGGTGAGAACCTATCCCTCAATGAGAACTGTGAGAACCATTTAGAAGCCATTGTCCCACCTTCTATGCTATCAAGTTTCCACTGTCTCACATTATGGCGAGCAAGACTTATTTCCTTAGCGAACAAGGAAACAATAGAACACCGGACTTACAAGTATAGTCGAAGGTAGGTATTCCTTGTCTAATTTTTTGTTTCAATGGAGCGCACGATTAAGAATCGAACAAACTCAGAGTTGGAGTAAGAGAGCAGTTGGCACTTGAGCTGAGTTTCGTTCATACGTATTCCTTCTCCACTTTAATTAATATTTTGAGGCAAACGTAAGGATTAAGTTGTACTAATGACAATTCCCATATTCCAGGAGATGTAATTAAAAGGCGACTTAAACCCCATCAGGTCAGGTCCCAAGTAGTAGTACCATTTAGGGGTATACAAAAGAGCATAGAAAGAATGAGCAATACAACAAGGATTCACATGTTACAAAAGTTGAGGATAACTTACATGGGAGTGGGATTGGAGACGACAGGGTAAGCAGAAGTTAAGCTAGGCATGCCTGAGGTTAAGCTAGTAGTACGAGTACCATTTTGAGCACCCACTTTCAATCCTCTGCTGCCCATACAAATTTCATAATCACCTATTCATATTCATGTTCATGTTCATGTTCAAACTTCCTAAACACCGAAGACTTTAAAAATTCAAATTAAGCAACAACACAAGTCTTAATTGCAAACCACACAAAAACTTTCAACACCCCAGAAGTTGAAACTTGAAACAAAAGCAGATTATTATACTTTTTACAAAGAAGAAAAGAAGAAGATTATCATGTACTCCATACTACAAACACAATAAAGGGTGGTATTATTTCACACAATTACAACCAAATAATAATAATAATAATAATAATAATAATAATAATAATAATAATAATAATAATAATAATAATATTAAAAAAAAAATCAAAGAGGGTACGCCAAAATTAAAAAAAAAGGATACGCCAAAATTCAAAAAGGGTACACTAAAATTGAAAAACAGTACGCTAAAAATAAAAAAGAATACGCTAAAATTGAGAAGGGGTACACCAAAATTTAAAAATGTACGCTAAAATTCAAAAGTTAAGGTACGCTAAAATTGAATTGAAAAATGGTACGTTAAAATAAAAAAAGGGTACGCTAAAATTGAAATTGAAAAAAAGTACGCTTAAAGTGAAAAAGAGTACGCTAAAATTGAAATTGAAAAGGGGTACGCTAAAATTGAAAAAGGGTACGATAAATTTAAGAAAGGTTACGCTAAAATTGAAAAGGGCTACGATAAATTTAAGAAAGGGTACGCTAAAATTGAAAAAGGATACACCATAATTAAAAGAGAGTACGACAATGATATGCTAAAATTGAAAAATGGTACGCTAAAACTGAAAAGGAAATTAAATCGAGTAGGGCTTGAAGAAGAATTGTTGTATTCCATATAAAATTCGTACAAAAGTAAATTAAAGAACAATATTTTAGATGAACTCTAAGTCAATGAGGAAATTTGGAAAAAAAAACGATAGCTGGGATTATTGCAATTATATTTGCCAACGATAATACTATTACTATTGTAATGAAATAATGAATTTAATCGAATAAGTTAACTCATAAAATAATTAATTTAAAAAAAAAAAAAAAATTACTTAGGTTACTGGGGTCCAATTGTGATGAATTGATTTATTTAAGAAAAGTCGATTGAAAAATTGATGGATTGAAAAAAGGATTCAATGGTCGATTGAAGAATTATGGATTAAAGGATTACGGGTCGAAGAATTTTGTAGAAGGAGGAGGAGTTACGACCTTACGGGTTCAAGGCTCAAGCAATTGTGATTAATTGATTGAAGAATTTTGAAGGATCCAACGAATGAGATTGAACACTATGATCTAATGGCTTATGATATAGTTCTCATGGTTCTCATTGAAGGAGTGGTTCTCACATGAACCTAAATCTATATATATATATATATATATATATATATATATATATATATATATATATATATATATATATATATATATATATAGAGAGAGAGAGAGAGAGAGAGAGAGAGAGAGAGAGAGAGAGAGAGAGAGAGAGAGAGAGAGAGAGAGAGAGAGAGAGAGAGAGAGAGAGAGAGAGAGAGAGAGAGAGAGAGAGAGAGAGAGAGAGAGAAGGGATCAAATAAGTTCACCACATTCAACTAAGTCTATATTAAAGTTACAGTTAACATACGTTGAAGTTGCATTTGTTCAAGATTGATATGTAACTATAACATTCAGCACTGTTATCACTTCAAGTGATAAAGTGCAACTTTAACACTCATCTCGTGTAACTTTAAGCACTTTTTGTGTAACTTTAACACTGGAACTTATGAACTTATAAGAGTTGTTGGCCTTATGTGAACCTATCTCTCTCTCTCTCTCTCTCTCTATATATATATATATATATAGAGAGAGAGAGAGAGAGAGAGAGAGAGTGAGAGAGAGAGAGAGAGAGAGAGAGAGATGAGTTCTAATAAGTTCATGACAAACTTTAAGTCCATAAGTCCTATTGTTGGCCATTGGATGAGATTTGATGTATGGTTGAGATTTTATCTAAGAACACAAATTTTCACCCTAATTCACAATCCCTATGTAACAATTACTACCATCTCTAATCCTTTCTCTCTCCTTCCACCACATTAATTAACTCCTAATTAACTATTCTACCAATAACTCCTACACACTAATTAACTCTTTTACCAATAATCAACTTCTCTCTTCTTCCATACAATCATAATTTTAAAAAAATCAGAATTCTTTAATTTCCTCTCTTCTTGTTCTGTTTTCGTTTTATCATCTTCATCACCGTCCATTTTGTTTCTTTGTAGGAGTATTTTTTTATGCATGATTTCAAGTGCATACAATATAACTTTGAATAAAAGTAGTAAATAATTTTATTTATCTCTTTCTTATTTGTTATTTTTAATATGTAATTTATTGTATTTTTCGTTATTGCTACAGTATAATTTTATTGATCTGAAGTTACCAAACATATGAACTGAAGTTACAAAATATATGAACTGAAGTTACGAAATATGTGAAGTTACAAAAGTTTATTAAACTTATGTTATTATGGAGATGAAGTTACAAATTTATCCGTTAACGTGACGTTATAAAGTAATTGAAGTTGAATATTGATCAATTAAAGTGAAGTTACAAACTGAAACAATTGAAGTGACAGATCAATATAGTTGAAGTTTCTCTACATACACTTGGAGTTACGGATGATGAAGCTTCAAAACAATTGAGTTGAAGTTACAAAACAAATGTATTGAAGTTTCAATACATATAGTTGAATGTTTACAACAGTACGAAAACAAATGTTTATTAAAGTTATGTTGTTATAGAGATGAAGTTACAAATTTAGCAGTCAAAGTGAAGTTATAAAGTAATTGAAGCTAGTTAAAGTTACAAACTGAAACAATTGAAGTGACAAATAAATATAGTTGAAGTTCTTCTACGTACACCTAGAATTGAGTTGAAGTTATAAAACAAATTTAGCCGTTACAAGTTATAAAATAATCATGGACATCATGTTTAGTAACGCTGAACTCCTTCAACTCCGATGCCCGAAATACGTGTGAGATTACCGACATCTTCCACCGCTATTGCCTCGTTTCCCACAGCTTCAACAGTTTGACCTTCTTTGGACGACATCTCAACTAACACATATGCAATAAAGAAAAAAAAGCACAATATTACATAAACATCATAAAGATGATAAATAAAACGCACAACAATCGGCTTATAAGACAAACCAATTGAGATTATTATACAAACTGATGTTATACAATCATTTTAAAATACAAACTGGAGTTACAATATATTAATTGAGATGAAATAAAGTTACAAAATATAAGAAATGAAGTTACAAAATATAAGCGAAATAAAGCTACAAATATATAATCTGAAGTTACAAAATATGTGGACTGAAGTTACATGATATATAAACCGAAGTTACAAAAATATATGAACTGATTAGAATTAAAGTTACAAATTGATGAAAGTTACAAAAATATATTATTGTTTCTCCACCATTAGTATCTCTAAGTCAACTATAATCTAATACTTATTCCAAAAGTTATGGATCTGATTAATTGAAGAGAGGAGAAAACAACATATAAAAAATGAATATTCGAATCAATCATGAAAACAGCATACAAAAAAGAAAAGTATTACAATTTGACAATGCAAATTTGACACTATACTGTTCAAATAAAGATCTGGGTAGCAGTTGAATTAGGAAGAACAATGAGCACTGTACAACCTAATTGAGCCAAATTATGCTAAATTGATACAAATTCTATTAAAATAAATATCTGGGTAACAATAAAATTAGGAAAAACAATGATGATTCACCAAATAAAATAAACCCTAATTCAATTTATAAAAACCAATTTACAGTATATAATTAGTTTTTATCCTAATTTGTTTACTATAATTTGTCCAACAATTAGCTATAGATCACTAACTAAATAAACCCCCAAAATCATTCGTTCTTATACAATCATCAATTTTATACCCACAACAAACTGATTGTTATACAATTGTCATTTTAAAATACAAACCCTATAATCCGTCATCTACAAATCGATTGTTATACAATCATCACAACCCCAAAATTACTGAACATAACATACAAATTGCAGACTGATATAATTCATCGTCCAAACCCTAATTTAATTGCAAACTGATATAACAAACAAAGATTAATAACCCTAATTTAATTCATCTAAACAGATTTCAAAATTAAAACCTTACCTGCGCGACGAACATCGGTGGAAACGAGATTGACGATGAATATTTTGTGACAACTGAAACTTTTATGGACTTATGTTCTTCATTAGAGGAGGACAATGAACGAGTGAGAGTAGAAATGAAGAGGGTGAAGAAAAGAAAAAAAATGAATGATGAAAAGGGTGAGCGTAATTAAGATTGAGAGTGGGAAGAGTGTTGGAATGAATATAGTGGGAATATTGAGGATGAGAAAAAAGAGGTACTTGGGAAACATACACTGAATATTTTTTTTTTATGAAAAATAAATAAACATCACCTAATCTCAACCATCCATTACTTTTTATCTAAGGGTTAGAAATGAGACTTATGAACTTATAAAGACAAATCAACCTTATATGATCTCTACTCTATATATATATATATATATATATATATATATATATATATATATATATATATATATATATATATATAAGGAGGAAGTTTTCGAGAGATATGATTGGTCCGTTGCATCAAAACTCAATTTAGGAAAGTATCATTAATAATAAGAAAAATCAAATAGAGAATCTTTTAATTATTAGGGCAATAGCAATGGTAGGAACTTCATACCATATTTTTTGTTGCCACATCAACATATTTTTCTACCTATGAAACTTCTAAATTTTGACCTCAATGGTTGAAGTTTCATACTATCTTTTTAGTGGGACCAAATGTTTTTTGATAATTATTTTATTTAATTACCAATAAATCTAACTTTAAATATCTAAATATTTATAGTTGTATAAAAATAAACTCAATAACATTTTTATAGATTTTGATTACTTGAATAAAATACGGATTACATAAATAACTAATAAATAGTGCATGTTATAAAAATAATAATTAAAAATTAAAGACGTACATAAATAAGCAAACGGAAGTTAATTGTTGGATCGACCCATCATCTATTGATCAAAGAAAACAAATTAATTAGTCGGAATCTTCATAATTTTCTCCACAACGTTGCCAAAAAGGATCGACCAAGTCACCTCGAAGTCGATGGTGAATTTCACGATCACGAAGATTTACCCCTCTTTCAATTGATGCTCTGAATTGATGAATTGACCCACGGTTTGCAGGGATTGAGGAATTTGAACCCTCACCAACATAATTCATTACATCTTCTCCTTCCTCCACAATCATGTTATGTAATATAATGCATGCGTACATGATATCCTTCAAAGTTTTTTTGTGCCACGCCCGGGCCGCATTTTGTATAATAGCCCATCGTGCTTGAAGAACGCCAAATGCACGCTCAACGTCTTTTCGTGCGGACTCTTGTTTTTTTGCAAACAATTTTCTCTTTGGATCCATAGGTTGTCGGAAGCTCTTAACGAATGCTGCCCACACGGGGTATATACCATCAACGAGATAGTACCCCCTAGTATATGTAGTACCATTAACCATAAAATTAACATCGGGAGCATACCCGTTCACTACGTCATTGAACAAATGAGATTGACGTAAGACATTGATGTCGTTGTTAGATCCCGCTTTCCCAAAAAAAGCATGCCATATCCATAAGTCGAAAGACGCAACCGCTTCAAGCATTACTGTAGGATGACCATGATCACCTCGGGTATACTGACCTTGCCAAGCAGATGGACAACTTTTCCATTCCCAATGCATACAATCAAGGCTACCGAGCATGCCGGGGAAGCCATGACGATCCAAATGCATTTGAAGTAGGCGTTGAACATCTGCATTATTAGGCCTTCTTAAATATTGGCGCCCAAATACTTCACATACGTCTTCACAAAACCGGTATAGTGTCTCCCCTCCCATTGTTTCTCCAAGTCTAATGGAATCATCGTAGGAGTCGGCTGGCGTTCCATATGCAAGTTGTTTAATGGCGATAGCACATTTTTGAAGAGGTGAACCACCAACACTACCAGTGGCATCATGCCTTAACTGAAAATAATCATCATGATTTCCCAATGCTTGCATAATACGAATAAATAATGTTTTATTCATTCGAAACCTCCGTCTGAAGTACTTCTCTGGATATACGGGATTTTCGGCGAAATAATCATTGAAGAGACGATCATGGCCACTTGGACGATCTCGTGGAACAACAGTTCTTGAAATCACTTGGTGTTGATTGAGTTCTCGACGCCTTTGCTCCATTATCATCATCATAAATTGTTCATCGGAATCATCTGCCAATTCTTCGATTAGGAATTGTCGAACTCGTTGTCTATTAACACTAAGGTTATTGCGAGTATTAGTTGAGCTATTAAGATTTTGAGACATTATTAGAGAGAAAGAGATAAAGACTGTATTGTGAGAAGCTAAAGTGCATTCAACATATGTATATATAAAAGAGTTTATAACGGCTAGTTTCAAAACGGCTAGTTTTTAACGGCTAGTTTTAAAACGGCTAGTTTTTAACGGCTAATTTTTTAATTGTTAATTTTGCAATCGAGATCGTCAAGTGATATTTAGTTGTCCTGTGTTAAATATTTTTTGAGACCCTTTCCTAAACAACTTCTCTCATATTTTTGGGTTATGTCGACAAATAATAGTACTACGGATCGTAAATCTATTACGGAGTACTTTTTATGAGTATAATATTTCATTATTTATTACAAATAGAGGCGTCGGAAATTAAAGGAGGAAAAAATAAGCAACAAGAGTATGATATTTCATATAAAGAAATTTAATGGCCTCCCTAGGATTCGAACTCTAAACCTCAACACATGAAGAGGCATTTGGTAATGCATGTTACCACTATGTTAATATAGATATTACTGATATTCCTCATAACCATAAGCATTTTATACTTGTTGTTAACCTGATGACCATGTCGTGCCTTTTTGCAATAACTAATTTTAAGGGCCAGTTTTATAATGGCTACCTCTACATCGACTAATTTTTCTAAGTACTTAGAACGGATAAATATAATTATAATAAAGATAAGAATTACGAAGCACATAAATAGATTCGACTAGCCTAGATTATATTTTGACTTGATTAAGTCACACATCTGTTGATGAGTTTCTCTTGCCATTTCGTTCATATTGCTTGTATCCAAATTAAGCACCTCCAAGTCTTCCGTCATCGAAGTTCCTTTGATATCTTTAGCCATATTGGTCATCAACTCAGTTTTTTTTGCTTGCATTTCTTTAAAATCTGCCCACATTTTTTGAGATAGACTATCATCTCCGGTTGTTTTTTCCTTACTTTTCTTTTTTCTTTCTTTCGATGCCTTTTGACCCAATGGATTAGGCTCAGAATCTCTAGATCTTTTTGAGCTAGAAGAATCATCTTTCCCACTACAAAGTTTCTCACCTTTGAACAATATCACCCACATGTGATAAGCTTTAAATTGCCTCCCATTTTTCATTGCGGCGAACTGCTCCATGGCAGCTTGTCTCTTTTGATCGTCATCCCACCCACTTTGGTATTGATTATGAACATTAATATATAATTCATTAAACAAATTAGTATCACCACTAGACCTAAAATATCGACTCTTAAGCTTCTCCCAAGTCCTATGTTTGAGACCCTTATTATTGTGGGTGTTGTACAATTTTGCAATTCTTTGCCAAAATTTTGTATCTTTTTGTTTATTACATGTTGCTCCGCAAGTTGATATATCGAGATAAGCTTGAGCTAACGATTTTTCTTCTTCAATTGTCCACCTATCTCGAGTCTTAGATCAATCGGGAGTTTCGTGGTCATCTATGTCGATCTTATCTAAGCCTTCTTGAGTTGAGAACACGGGAATGGCCACGTTTTCTGCCGAGTCAACCGGTGTTGGTTTTTTTTCGGTTCCGGATGCACGATCTTGTTCCAACACCGGTCTGGATGGAGTACTCATCATCCCAGGATTAACCATCGAGAAAGGATAGTTGGGATACTGATACATGGGTATTTGTGTTGCATTTGTGGATATTGGTAGGGAAAATTTTGAAATTGTTGAGAAATTTGACTATTTATTTGGTTTGGATTAAGCGGTACTTGAATATAATTTTGAGCATATGGATTAAATGGAATATGTTGAACATTTTGGTTATTAGGAGAATTAGAAGAATTAAGTAGATCCATAAAATTATTTTTATTATTTCCTTCCATAATTATTAAATAAGTGTTAAGATAGTTTTTTTTTACTAAAAACTAAGAACTAATTTACTTAGTTTTATGGAATAATATTGAAATTGGAAATATGCAAATAATTCAATTGTATTTGAATGAAATGAAATAAGCTATTTATAGTCAATAGTTTGAATGCTTTTTTTTCAAAAAAATTATTTAATAAAAAATTTATACTGATATTAATTTTTTTATATATTTTTTTTTTATCAAAAGCATAAAATAGTATAAACATGCCAAGAAGAACCAATTGAATAAAAAAAAAACAAAGGAAACACACAAACAAAAAGAGACGTTGAAAAGGAAAAGAAATAAAACTTGGAGAGAGAAAAAATATAGCAACTTTCAAAGCATATCTTCAACCTGCAAAAAAAATCTTCATCTTTTACAGGAGTGCAATACACCCCCCAATCCCCTAACTGTTTCATTCTCACTCTCCATCTTTTTCTCTCTCCTCCAAAGTATGAAACTGGTTTTCAATTTAAGAAACCAACTTCTTATTAAGAAGTTCCTTATGCTTACAACAATGGGTAAGAAGTTCCTTATTGTATATGGAACTTCTTATTATCCCCCATTGCTTTTGCCCTTACAATCAATATATTTAATCTATTATATTGATGTGATGTTTTACAATTTTTCATCTAAAAATCTTTAAATTTCATTTAACAAAAAGTTATCGTAAATAAAATTATAAAAATGAATTAATTAGATTCGTGGTAAAAAACGCTTTCATTAGAATATAAATTTCATATTATTTGTTGCATATTATTTGCATGAAAAAATGATAAATTTATTACATATAAAGATATTAAAGTTATCCCACATCGACAAATTATAATAAAGTGATGAAACTCTATATTATAAATAATAGTAATCATCCGTTCTTAGATATCTACCAAAAAAAATTCGAGTCAGAAAGAACTCTCAAGATTATAACCTTAAGTAATTATCCCACATCGAAAAATTATGATGAGATTATGGAATTCTATAATATAAACAAGAGTAATCATTGTTTTTGGACAAAACAAAACTTTTGAGTCTTAAAAACTCTTAATAAGACTACAAACTTAATATTGTCTCACATCAAAATAATTCAAATAATGATGATTATTCTATATTATAAATAAGAGTAATCATGTGCTTTTTTGGGTCATAAAATGAGCTCTTAAAACAGTAAATTATCTCACATATAAAAAAATTATGATAATTGAATTCTATATTATAAATAAGACTAATTATTAGTTTTTAAATATCAATAAAAAACCGTTTGAGTCTTAGAAAATATATTAATAAGACTACTACAAACTGAAGCAACATAATCTCACATCGATAAATTATACTCCCTCCGTTTTTTTATTTGGAAGGTTTTTAATTTTTTCCCCATTTTTTTACTTTCCTTATTTGTCTTTTACCATTTTGCCCATGCTTTTTTATTATTTACCCATTTTGCCATTAAATTAAGCATTTTCCATTTAATTTTGATGAGTACTTGTGCTCAGTCACCAAAAATCCATCAACATTTCTTACTTTATACCTACTTTAACAATTTCTTAATTTCTTTGCAAAAGTGAATGTGGCAAAAATTATAATTAAGAAATAAGAGTAATCAATTTCAATTCTATTATACAAATAAAAGTAATTATTTCTCTAAATTATGATGAGGTGATGGAATTTCTATATTGTAAATAAATGTAAGTTTTTGTCGTCAAATACTCCCTCTGATTCACAAAGATCTTCCCCTTTGATTAAAATATACCTCACATATATTAAACAAAGGGGAACATCTTTGTGAATTGGAGGGAGTATGTCTAATCATTATTAGATATCTTTCAAAAGTCAATTGAGTCTTAAAACCTCTTAAGACTATAAACTAAAGTAATGACAAAGTATAAGAGTTCTTGAGATTATATCTAAACTTAAATCAAAATTATTCATTCTATATTGAAAAATTATGAGGTGATGAAATTTGATATTATAAGTAAGATTAATCATTTGTTTTTAGATATAAAAAAAATTAGACTTACAAAAGTACTTAAGACTATAAACTTAGGTAAAATTATCTCAAATCGAAAAATTATAAAAAGGTGATCGAATTGTATTATATAAATAAGAGTTATAGCCCATTCTTAAGTTGTTAGATATAAAAACAAACTCTTTTATTATTATAATTATACTAACGTTGTCTCACATCGAAAAATTATGATGAGCTGATGAAATTCTATATATTATAAATAATAATCATTTGTCCTTGGATATAAACAAAAAAAATATTTGAGTCTTAAAAAGGCTCTTAGGACCGTAACCTGATGGAAAAGAGAAATCATTTGTGTTTAGATATTAACCAAAAATTTGAGTTCTAAAAAGTGTTTTTAAGACTATAAACCTAAGTAGAATCATCGCATATCAAAAAATTATGATGAGGTGATTAAATTCTATATCACAAATAAGAGACATCATTCGTTTTAAGATATTAATCAAAAAAATTGTCTTATAAAAGCAGCTATAAATTTAAGTAAAATTATAATAAGGTGATAGAATTCTACTATATAAATACGGAGTAAAAGCAATCATTTGTCTTTAGATTATATCAACGATAAATCTTTTGAATCCTAAAAGAACTTTTTAAGACTATAAACTTAAATTATGATCTGATGAAATTATTATGAGCTGATGAAATTCTACGTCATCAATAAGAGAAATTATTCATTTTTAGATATTAATCAAAAAAAATTTAAATCTTATAATACTCCTCTTAAGGCTTTAAATTGAAGTAGAAATTATCCCACATCGAAATATTACAAAAAGTTGATGAAATTTTATTACATAAATAAAAGTAATCATCGTCTTTAGATATCAAACGGAAATCTTTGAGTCCTAAAAATAGTTCTTAAAACTATGACGATATCAAACAGAAATCTTTTGAGTTCTAAAAAGAGTTCTTAAAACTATAAATTTAAGTAGAATTATCACACATCGAAAAATTATGATGAGATATCATAAATAAGAGAAATCATTCGTTTTAGATAAGCAGCGCGTTTGTCCAAAAGTATACTCTGTAATAAGGTGATCGGATTTTATTATATAAATAAGAGTAGTCGTTCGTCCTTAATAACTTAGATGGAAAAATAAAATCTTTTGGATATTAAAAAAATCTTAAGACCATAAACTTAATTAAGTAAATATATCCCACGCTTTTGAGTCTTAAAAAAAATTCTTAAGACTATAGACTTGAGTAAAATTTCTCACATCGAAAAATTATTACAAAGTCATGAATTTCATAGATATAAACCAAACATCTTTTGAGTTTTAGAAAAGCTCTTAGGACTATAGTAAACTTAAGTAAAATTTCTCTTTTGAGTCTTAAAAAAGCTCTTAAGATTATGAACGTGTGTGAAATTCTACTTCATCAATAAGAAAAATTATTCGTTTTTAGATATTAATACAAAATCTTTTAAGTCTTATAATAGCTCTTAAAGTTATAGATAGATTGAATTAAAATTATCCACATCGATAAACTGCATTAAGTGATGAAATTCTATTATATAAATAAAAGTAATCATCGTCTAGATATCAATTAAAAATCTTTTGAGTCCTAAAAAAACTTAAAACCATAAATTTAAGTAGAATTATCATACATCAAAAAATTATGGTGTGCTGACGAAATTTTATACTATATCATAAATAAGATAAATTATTCGTTTTAGATATTAACCAGAAAAATCTTTTGAGCCTTGTAACAACTCTTAAGGCTATAAATTGAAGTAAAATTATAGCACATCGAGAAATTATAATAAGACGATGAAATTCTATCATATAAATAAAAGTCTATCAACCAATAGTTTCACAAATTTATGCAATTCTCTATCCTGGTGTCATTTTCATTTTCACTAAAAATAGGCTCGTGCATCGCACGGGCTTTCCAACTAGTAATGTATAAAATAAATTGAAACAGAAATAAAAACATGTTTTAAATATAAGAAGAGTTTCCGAGACAAATAGAATTTTAGGAGTTTGAAACGATTAAACGATAAATTTGTTTTATAATAATTTTAAGAATTACGAGTTAAATCACAAACAAAATAAAAAAAAGAACATAACTTTAGTTTAATTTAACTTAAAAATCAGGGGTGTTACACGTGGAGTATCGTCGTAGACACGGGGAGCGGTTCGAGTGTGTAGAATGAGTTAGGGTGTGTTTTAGTGTTTGGGACTACCGAACCCTTGTCGAATGAAGGGATTAGTTTTCGAGATTGACTCGGTTTGTGTATGTGAAGGAGAGAAAGAGCTCTCGGATTTCTGAAATGGAATTTCAGAAATGAAGTTGTCGACCCCCGATATGACGCACGTAAGAGTGTTTTTATAGAGTATTGTGAAATATTACGACTCGGAATTCGAGCGCCCGGAGGCCCCTCTTTATTATTCGGGCGCCCCCCTTGAGGCGGCTTAGTATTGGGGCGCCCGGATGCGATCAATTGAAATCACGCGTATCGGAAGTTGCTCAAAATACCGATTGATATCTGTGTTATTCGAGGTATGATTTGATTTTGTTTTGACTTGGTTTCATTTTGTATTTGGACGGCATTGTGGCTCTTTTGAATTTTGGGTTTGGACTTTGACCGGTTTTGGCTCAGTCGACAAAAGACGGTTTTGTCGCCAGTGGCGTTTTTTGCTCAAAGTAGTTTTATTTTATTGGAAACGACCCACTGAGTCCGGATTTGAGGTCATCTTTGAGATATTTGTACTCCACTAAGTACCCACGTTGGATACTGTTGATTCTGAGTCCGTATTCGAGCGTATTGATGCATGTTAACGTTCGATCATCATCGGGTGTTTTGTTGGAGACTGCTACAGACACGAGCAGGCAAAATGCGGGTGTCTACAGAGCCCCTACTCTGACCGAAGCTTGGACAAGCCGAAAGTCAGAGTAGCCAACAGGTTAATTGAGGATTACAACCTGGCAACCTTCCGACCGAGTCGTTAAAAGTCTGTTAGACTTGCGTGAAGGGCTCGCCAGCTATAAGTATAGGGTCATACATGTCTTGATAGTTCCGTGGGGACTTGATTTTGAAGTCTTGGGTGTACCTGTATGCAGACACATCATATCTTGGATGTTGCATTTTAGGAGAAACATCGCCTCGGGTTTTCCACTGGGAGTAAGGGAGCTCTATGGGGACTTGCTTTCAAAGTCCTGACTGTACCTGTATGCAGACACGTCATATCTTTGATGTAGCATTTTAAACTGCCTCGGGTCTTTCGCTGGGAAATAAAGGCAGGTACCTAAAATGTTAGATATGCAAGCAGAAATAGCAGATATAGCGGATAGCAAGATAACATGCAGAAAATGCAGTTAAACATCCATATGCTGCTTGCGCTGGGAAAATGACTTTTGCTTCATTTTGAAATCAAAATCCTAACAGCAGCTAACGTACTAAGGGATAGTTTTTCAAAATTAAAGGTTTAGAAAAATATTCGCAGTTTAATTGACCAAAGTTTGACCTTGTCGAAAAGGATTTTTTTTCAAATGGCTATGTTTTGCAAATTTCAAAGTAAGAGTTTGAAGAGAGAGGCATACCGACAGACTCGACTCCGGACGTGACATGATGAGTTGACAGACACGACTTGAACTTTCGAAGGGTCAGACCGAGACTCGGTAGGGGATGGGTCACCTAAGATGAAAAGACACTTATGTTGCGCTATTCTGTAGCCTAGGCGAGTGGCAGCACGGTCGAGCCTCGATATTGGAAAGTTCTGTTATACGGGGATTGCAATAGTTTTCAATGAGGTTATTTCTGCATGACAGGACGTAGCAGTAGCAATGCTGTAGTCTAGTGCTCTTTTGAATTTTTGGTTTTGGGGTACTTTCCCAAAGTAGGTGTTGCTTTGAGTCCTTGACATATTCTTGTCTTCGACTGAGCCGAATACTAGAAAACACTATGGAAAGCAGGCTAGTTTTTGAGATCGAGTCTTTGGATTTTGTGAGTGAATGGAGAACTTCTACTCAAGAGAAGCCCCCAGTATGACAAAGCTAACTGTTGAGAGCATGACAGTGTCGTGATAGGAATGACGATGCTTTCTAAATTTGTGTCAATGTGGGTGGTTGTGCCCTTGTCGAACGGCTGCCTACGTATTCACGTGCGGTACCTTCCTCGTTAACTCGAAATCTTCTTTTGTTTTGTTCGATTCTGGGGCAACCCATTCATTTGTAGCCTGTAACCATGTACCGAGTCTGGGGTTAGTAGATTTTGAAAATATAGCTGATGATATAATAACACCCTCGGGGAAGTCGGTTAGGTATACAAGAGTCTTTCGTAATGTGTCCTTAATAGTTGGGGGAGTTGACCTGCCAGTTAATTTAATAGAGTTTCCCTTAGATGACTTTGATATTATTATCCTGGGAATGGATTGGTTGGGACGATTTATAGCCCAGATTGATTGTTACCTCAAGAAAGTGTCATTAAGAGGTCCGAAGGGAGTTAGAGTGTCTTATAGAGGATTTGCGGTAAAGCCAGTTGTGAAGATCATAGCAGCCAGTACCCTGAAGACCCACCTGAGGAAAGGAAGTCCGTTATTCTTGTGCCATGTACGGGATACTCGGGCCAACGAGTTGTCTTCTGATTCAATCCCTGTAGTGAGCGAGTTTGGGGATGTATTTTCGGAGGAGATCCCAGGTTTACCACCAAGGCGAGAGGTCGATTTCAGTGTTGAGCTGAAGCCAGGGACGGGACCGATCACTAAGGCACCATACCGTATGGGGCCTAAGGAGTTGACCGAGTTAAAGAAGAAGTTGGAAAAATTGATGGATAAGGGGTATATTCGACCTAGTGTATCGCCGTGGGGTGCTCCTGTTTTGTTTGTGCAGAAGAAGGATTGGAGCATGAGGCTGTGCATCGATTACAGGGAGCTAAACAATGTCACTGTGAAGAATCGGTACCCTTTGCCTCGTATTGATGGTTTATTCGATCAACTGAGTGGCGCTGGTATCTTTTCAAAGATTGATTTGAGGTCCGGTTATCACCAGTTGAGGGTCAAGAATGAAGATATTCCTAAGACCGCATTCAGAACTCGGTATGGCCATTATGAATTCGTGGTGATGCCGTTTGGTCTAACAAATGCTCCTGCTGTCTTCATGGATTTGATGAACCGAATTTTCCGGCCCTACTTGGACCAGTTCGTGGTGGTGTTTATCGATGATATCCTGGTTTATTCAAGGAACCGGGAAGAGCATGCAGAGCATCTGAGGATCGTATTGCAACTACTCCGAGACAATCAGTTGTACGCTAAGTTATCAAAGTGTGATTTCTGGTTGGAGAAGGTCGCATTTTTGGGACACGTAATTTCGAAAGAGGGTGTATCTGTAGATCCGAGCAAGATCGAGGCTGTCTCAAAGTGGCAGGCGCCAAAGAACGTGGCAAAGATTCGGAGTTTCTTGGGGTTAGCCGGGTACTATCGAAGGTTCGTGAAGGACTTTTCAAAGATAGCAAGACCATTGACTAACCTTATGCGGAAGAAGATTCGGTACAGGTGGGATAACAGCTGCGAGAGGGCGTTTCGAACCTTGAAGGAGCGTCTGACTACGGCACCAATCCTAGCCTTACCCGAAGGGAGCGAAAATTTTGAGGTGTACACTGATGCATCGAAAAATGGGTTGGGTTGTGTATTAATGCAGAATGGCAAAGTCATTGCGTATGCTTCACGTCAGCTGAAGACTTACGAAGAGAACTACCCGACTCATGACCTAGAACTTGGGGCAGTGGTGTTTGCTCTGAAAATATGAAGACATTATTTGTATGGGGCAACATTCAAGGTGTTTTCGGACCACAAGAGTTTGAAGTACATCTACACTCAGAAGGAGTTGAATATGCGGCAGAGGCGATGGATAGAGTTGATCGGAGATTATGATATGGAGATTTTGTACCACGAGGGAAAGGCAAACGTGGTGGCTGACGCTCTAAGCAGGAAATCGGTGCATTCTGTGTGTTTGGATATGTCCAGATTAAGGCTAAGGAATGAAGTGCAACAGATAGGGATTCATGTGATAAGGAAAGGGGAAGCAATGTCTGACTTGGCGATTCAACCAGGGTTGTACGCCAAAATACGAGAAGAGCAATTTTTGGATCAAAAGTACCTAAAATGGTGAGCCCGTATTGAGAAGGGTGAACCTTCTAATCTCACCATTCACCCAGACGGGAGCATGAGGTTCAATGACAGGTGGTGGGTACCGGAAGGAGGAGATTTAAGGAGGAAAATCATGACCGGGGCGCATTGTAGTCCTTACTCGGTACATCCGGGTGGGGACAAACTGTATAAGGATCTGAAGAAGACATTCTGGTGGGCGAACATGAAGAGAGAGGTGGCCGAGTTTGTGTCCAGATGTCTGACTTGCAAGAAGGTCAAGAGTGAACACAAATGACCACAGGGTAAGCTGCGACCCTTAGAGATACCTGAGTGGAAGTGGGACTCCATTTCTATGGATTTCATTGTAGGGTTGCCGAGAACCTCAAAGGGGAATAATATGATTTGGGTGATAGTAGATCGACTCACCAAGTCGGCTCACTTCGTGCCAATGAAGGATACATGGAGTAAGGCTGAGCTAGAAATGGCTTATCGAAGACATGTTCTGAAATTACATGGAGTACGTAAGGACATTGTGTCAGATCGTGATTCGATGTTCATATCGAAATTTTGGCAGGAGCTGCAGGAATCCTTGGGTACACAATTGAAGATGAGTACAGCCTTTCACCCTGCGACTGATGGTCAGACAGAACGAACCATACAGACTTTGGAAGATATGTTGCGGGCATGTGCATTGGAATTTCGAGGTTCGTGGGAGGATCGACTGGATTTGATTGAGTTTTCCTACAACAACAGCTACCATGCTAGCATTCAGATGGCACCGTTTGAAGCTTTGTATGGGAGAAAATGTAGGAGCCCGGTGTGTTGGGATGACAAGGCCGACACAGTAGTGTTGGGCCCCCACATGATTCAGGAAATGGTCGAGCAGGTACAAGTAATTAGACAGAAGATGCAAGCAGCTCAGGATCGTCAGAAAAGTTATGCTGATCTCCACCGCAGAGAGATTGAGTTTGCTGTGGGCGATAAGGTATTGTTGAAAGTGTCACCTATGAGAGGGGTTATGAGGTTTGGGAAAAAGGGAAAGCTGGGTCAAAAGTTTATTGGACCGTATGAAATTCTGGATAGGATAGGGGAGGTGGCATATCGGTTAGCACTTCCACCAGCTCTCGATAAGATCCATAATGTGTTTCATGTTTCCCAATTTAGAAAATATTTGAGTGACCCGTCTCACATCCTTGAACCCGAGACAATCGAGCTAGATGATTCTCTCACTTATGAGGAGGTGCCAAAGGATATTTTAGTCCGAAAAGTTCGAAAAACTCGAAGAGGAGAAACAATTCTTGTCAAAGTTTTGTGGTCTAATCACAATGTCGAGGAGGCAACCTGGGAGACAGAAGCATCGATGCGGAAACGTTTCCCCCATCTTTTTGATCAGGTAATTATTTCAGTTACGGGGATGTAACCTTATTTTTAAGGAGGGTAGGGTGTAACAACCCGACCTATGGACCTATGGTATGGTATATATTTAAACTATTATCGTTATCGTTTTATTTACTCCGTCATAGAGTAGTTCCTTAGAGGTATTGAGGTATGTGTCGGGGAGCGAACTTCGGGAACGAAGTTCTTTTTAAGGAGGGTAGATTGTAATACCCGTAATAAGTCAAACCGAGTCGAGACGGTAAAGCCAACTTGAACCGTTAGTCAAACCCGAATAATTAAGCCTTAAATCGTTTAGAACCGAGCAAGCATATTAACCCGAACTGACTTAATGGGCCACGATCAAACAAACTCGTATTATATACTCACACATTATACTAATAACCCTAATCTAGTATTAACTCTCCTATATATATATATATATATATAGTGAAGATCAAGTGAGTCCCTTTTTCTTTTTTGAGTCCATGAGTCCTATTCTTAGCCATTGATCTAAAGAGGATGAATGGTTGAGATTGCATGTAGTAATTAAGGTACTAAGTACCATATTTTGGAAATAATATGAGAAAAGTCTCTCTCCTCCCTAAATTACTGATATCTTCTTCTCTCTCATCTCATTCATTTTTTTCATTCAAACACCCACCTAACACAAAAACCCTTCACCTTCATCATCTCTCATCTCAATCAATTTTTTCGCTCAACTCAAGCACACCCGAGCACTCAATCGCTCAACTCAACTCAATCGCTCACCTTCAACTCGAGCAAGGTTATATTGAAGCAGCTTTCTAACTTTAGCAAACATAATGAACAAGGTGTGATCGCGATTGTTGGAAAACGTAGACAAGTATGCGAACGCTAGACAAAAGATCATCGACGCTCCCAAGAGCAAGCCAACAAAGGGCCGAAAAAAATAACGTGTTTACTGAATCATGTCATCTCTTTTCTAACTACGAATTAATGGTTTGTATTCTTTAGTTACCTGTCTAATTACATTGGTATTTTGACTATCACCAATGCATTGAAGCTGTTAAACTCTGTTACACTGACTAGTTGTACCTGTTACTCTAATTTACTGCTGGTGTTACTATGGGGATTACTAAAGTTAACCCAATTTTCTTTGGTCTCGCAATCTGTGTGTTACACCAAAGCATTGTAAATGTTACTTTAATTAATGAACAATTTATGTTACTTTAAGTTATTAATGGTGCTTGTACAATGATATTGCAATCAATTCCTCTGACGCATTATATATTGTTTTTTGAAGAAGAAATGTTGGTACTTTGTCAATGAATGGAACCAATCCAAGTTATCCCCAGTTACTTTGGCAATGATTTTGTCTAAACAATGTTGTTGTCTTCAGTTACTTAAATGCATTGTTTCTGTTACTGTAACAGACGAATAGTGTTACTCTGACACACATGAGATGTTACTCTAACCAAAAACACATGTATTAAATAAATATAGTGTTAAATGCACCGTAACACAGCGCTATGTGTAAAAAAAATTGTACAAAATTAGTTTTTCGTGTAAACCAGAAAAAAAAAATTCTTATAATGACAAAAAAAACACGAGTATTCTCAAAACACTTGTTCATCCTCCTCGTCTTCCTCGGTGTCTTCTTCAGTTTCCTCTCCTTCGATGTCTTCATCTACTTCATCCTCATCATCCTCATCATTGGTTGGCTTAGTAGGCTGTTTAGGCGGTCGTGCTGCGTACGGATTTGGACAGTTTCGTTTGGTTGGCTTAGTATACTTTCTCACATCAAATCCGCAAGCCAGCGCGTAGATTTTGTAAAATTCCACTGCCTCATCAATTGTTCTGAATACTTGCTCCATGTACGGAGTTAAAACCTCGCCCACATCTCTGCACCATTCCTGTGCATTCGGTTCTTTGCCAATGCTTCGTGCAAGAAATTAAAAAATGTCACGCCCATGGACATAAGTGTTACTTCAACTCATAAGTTGTGTTACTTTAACCCGTAAAGGATGTTACTCCAACGTCAGCGCCAAAAATCCTTTTCAGTGTTACGTTACTCAAACGTCAGCGCCAAAAACCCTTTTCAGTGTTACGTGTTTGTGTTACTCTAATTAGAATTAGATATTACTGTAATTCATAACTTGTGTTACTTCAACGCCATGACTGCTTCAACATAAAGCAAACAATAATATCAGTGAAACAATAATATCAATGAACCATTGTTATTAATCCATGAGTGATCAAATGAATCAAATTCTACCTTTTCCAGTGTTGTCATGTGCGTTCGCATCTTTGGTAAAACCACCTGCACAAAATCAAACAGCGTTACACCCATGCAAATAATGTGTTACTATAATTCCTAAGTGGTGTTACTCTAACGTGTACAATACGTTACTCTAACATCATCATCAAAACCCTTTTTATGAACGTTCATTTGTGTTACTATAATTGCAAGTAAGTGTTACTTTAATGCAGAAGGCATGTTACTTCAACGACGTTTATGCGTTAATTGAAATCAAAACAATAGTATCAATGGATATCATGGAAAATCTGAATAAAAAGCATAAAGCCCTGTAAACTATAAAGATCGAGAGAGCAAATAACCATTGATACGAAACTGTGATATCAAAACACAATGACATAAAAAAAACGCAAATTGATACGAAACTGTGATACGAAATGACAATGAAAGCACTATAAACATGAAAATCGACGTAAAAAAAAACGCAATTTGACGCGATAAACCATTGATATTAAAACGCACATTGAAAGCAATATGACCATCGAAATCCATGTATAAAAATTGAATCAAAACGTGAATGAAATACTGAAACTCACCATTGTTATACTCGATCAGTTGCTTATCAACCGTTGAAGACGATGACGCGGTCATTGAATCCATTGTAATAGAATTCCGAGTACAAAATCGATGACTGAACGTGAATGAAGAAAGGGGTTTTTCTTTGGTGTTTGAATAAACGTGATATGATGAATGAATGTGAATGATGAATGAATGTGATAGGGAGTTATTGTTTCCTAAATTCATGAGAGCTATTTTAAGAACGCAATTTTTTTTTAATGGATGCATCTTGTCCATCCTCATCCCATCCAATGGATGAGATGAGGACTTAGGGACTCACAAAGAGTAAAGGACTCATAAGAGCCTTACTCTATATATATATATATATATATATATATATATATATATATATATATATATATATATATATATATATATATATATATATATATATATATATATATAGGTAGGTAGGTTCAAATAAGGTCCACAATTTTTTTAAGTCTATATTGAAGTTACAGATGACATACGCTAAAGTTGCATTTGTTCAAAGTTGATATATATATATACAAATGCAACTTTAGTGTATGTCATCTGTAACTTCAATATAGACTTAAAAAAATTGTGGACCTTATTTGAACCTATATATATATATATATATATATATATATATATATATATATGTATATATATATATATATATATATATATATATGTATATATATATATATATATATATATATATATATATATATATATATACCACTCACACCCCATATATTCACTACTACAAAACATCAAATAGACAACTTCTAATAGACATCAGATATTCTTAACAACTGATATATAATATATATATATAGGCAACTGTTTTGTTTGAGAAACCGATGTCTTTATCTGATAATAGACAACTGAGTTTTATAAAAACAGTTGTCTATATATTATACAACTGTTTTAATTAACCTCGGTTGTCTATGTTATAAGAAGAAAAGTGATTGTTATTCGAAGTTATATCATTACATGGGGGAGAGCCTATATATATATAGGGCTGAGGTACACAAGGAATCCAAGTATTATGGTAAGAGGATATTGACTCAATATTCTTACCATATTTATTCTATAACACTCCCCCTGATGACAGTGTGCCTTAGCATTACTAAATATTGATAGAGCTAAAACATAAAACTCAACATGTGTTGGACGTGCTTGTGATGCCTCGTTAAAACCTTGACAAGGAAAACCCAGTGGGAAAAAACCTTGACGAAGGAAAAAGAGTACATCGTGAAAAGTCCAACATCATGGATGTTACAAAATTTATTAGGTTCTCAGGTCCTTAAGTTGACGCATCCCAATCTTGTAGACTAATTTCTTGAATGTTGAAGTAGGCAATGCTTTGGTAAATAGATCAGCCAAGTTGTCACTTGAATGTACTTGTTGGATGTCTATTTCACCCTGCTTTTGTAGATCATGTGTGAAGAAGAATTTTGGACTAATATGCTTCGTTCGATCACCTTTGATAAAATCCTCCTTTAGTTGTGCAATACAAGCAGCATTGTCTTCATACAATATTGTTGGCAGATTTTTATTCGAATGGAGTCCACATGAATCTTGAATATGGTGAATTACGGACCTTAACCACACGCATTCACGACTTGCCTCATGTATTTCTAGTAACTCGGAGTGATTTGTAGAGGTAGCCGTAATCGTTTGTTTCACTGATCGCCATGATATAGCTGTATCCCCATAGGTGAACAAATATCCAGTTTGAGATTTTCCTTTATGTGGATCAGATCGGTAACCTGCGTCTCCATATCCAACTAATTTTGATTTGGATTCATAGGAGTAGAATAGACCTAAATCAGTGGTTCCACTAAGATACCGAAGTAAATGTTTGACTCCGTTCCAGTGTCTCTTAGTTGGGGCAGCACTGTATCTAGCTAATAAGTTAACAGAAAAAGCAATGTCTGGTCTAGTACAATTTGATAGATACATGAGGGCACCAATTGCACTAAGATAAGGCACTTCTGGTCCTAGGAGCTCTTCCTCATCTTCTTTAGGACGAAATGGATCTTTATGTACATCGAGTGATCTCACAACCATTGGAGAACTTAATGGATGTGCTTTGTCCATATAGAAGCGTTTTAAGACCTTCTGTGTATAATTAGATTGATGCACAAATATCCCATTTGAGACATGTTTGATTTGTAAACCCAGACAAAACTTAGTTTTACCAAGATCTTTCATCTCAAATTCCTTTTGTAAATAAGTAGCGGTTTCAGAAACTTCTTCAAACGTCCCAATAAGGTTTAAATCATCAACGTATACTGCAATAATGGCAAATCCTGGAGAAGATTTCTTAATGAACACACATGGACAAATGGCATTATTAGTGTATCCTTCTTTCAACAGGTATTCACTAAGCCGATTATACCACATTCTTCCCGATTGCTTTAGCCCATATAAAGCTCTTTGGAGTTTAATTGAATATATACTACGTTGTTTGGATACGTTTTTAGGTATATGAAGTCCCTCTGGGATTTTCATGTAAATGTCACTATCAAGTGATCCATACAAATAAGCTGTGACTACATCCATAAGATGCATATCTAGCTTTTCTGAAGCCGCCAGGCTAATAAGAAATCGAAATGTGATGGCATCCATCACTGGAGAGTAAGTCTCTTGATAATCAATTCCAGGTCTTTGTGAAAAACCTTCTGCAACGAGTCGAGCTTTATATCTCACAATTTCATTTTTCTCGTTGCGTTTTCTTACGAATACCCACTTGTATCCCACGGCTTTAACATTACGGGGAGTTTCAACAATTGGACCAAAAACATTACGTTTTGTTAATGAGTTAAACTCTGTTTGGATAGCATCCTTCCACAGTTGCCAATCTTTTCTATTTTGACATTCTTCGACAGATTGTGGTTCAGGATCGTCGATATTTTCAATGGTATTTTGGGCAACAGCGAATGCAAATATATTATCAGGAATTTTTGTGTTCCTGTCCCAACTTTCTTTTGTGCCAACGTAGTTTATAGAGATCTCGTTGTTTTGTGGTCCATTTTCTTCATTATGTGCAACTAATTCCTCCGTATTTGACTGTTCAATCAAGTTTTCAGGTAATGTGTCTTTTTCTGGAATGACACTTGCTAACCTTTTTTTTCGGGGAATTGAATCCTTTGCACCTAGAGGTCTCCCACGCTTTAAGCGTGTTTTGGATTCATTTTTGTTATCATAATTTCCTTCGGGTATACACACTTTTGCTGGGGCATTTACAGCAGGAATATGTGATTTCGTTACCCTTCCCATATTGGTAAATGCATCAGGTAATCTATTTGCAATATTCTGCAAATGTATGATTCTTTGAACCTCAAGTTCGCATTGCTTTGTACGGGGGTCAAAATGGGCTAATGTTGGTGTATTCCAGGAAATTTCACGACGTTCCTCAAGTTTAAACTTCTCTCCCCCTAATGTCGGGAATTTTGACTCGTCAAATTGACAATCATCAAATCGTGCTTTAAAAACATCTCCCGTTAAAGGCTCTAAGTATTTAATGATAGATGGGGACTCATAGCCGACATATATTCCAAGTTTACGTTGGGGACCCATTTTTGCTCTTTGAGGTGGAGCTATAGGAACATAGACCGCACAACCAAAAGTTCTAAGATGAGAGATATTTGGTTGATGTCCAAAAACTAGTTGAACCGGTGAGTATTGTTGATAACTCGTTGGCCGGATACGTACTAGTGTTGCGGCATGTAATATTGCATGACCCCATGTTGAAAATGGTAATTTGGACCTTAAGATCAATGGTCGAGCGATTAATTGTAACCGTTTAATAAATGATTCTGCTAAGCCATTTTGGGTGTGCACGTGGGCAACCGGATGCTCGACGTCAATGCCAATTGACATGCAATATTCATCAAATATTTTAGATGTAAATTCACCAGCATTATCCATACGGATAGTTTTGATAGGAAAATCTGGGAATTGAGCCCGTAATCTAATTATTTGTGAGAGAAGTCTTGCAAACGCAACAGTACGAGTCGAAAGTAGACAAACATGGGACCATCGTGTTGAAGCGTCAATTAGGACCATAAAATAACGAAATGGTCCAGATGAAGGATGGATTGGCCCACAAATATCGCCTTGTATTCGTTGCAGAAAATTTGGTGATTCGATACCAACTTTCATCAAAGATGGTCTAATTATCAATTTTCCTTGATAACAAGCCTCACAAGGACAATCATTAATAGATAATACTTTTATATTCTTTAGAGGATGTCCATGCGAGTTTTCTATAACTCGACGCATCATTGTTGATCCTGGATGGCCTAGTCGGTCATGCCAAAGTTTGAAAATATTAGGATCAAAATTTTTCGTTTGTCTCACAAAATGTGATTCAATAAGGATAGTATGATATAATCCAGAAGGTAAAGCAGAAAGTTTTTCTAACACTTGTTTCTTCCCTAAAATGATGGAAGTAATGCATAGATATTCTGTGTTATCCTCAATTTTTGTCTCGAGATGATATCCATTAAGACGGATATCTTTAAAACTCAACAAGTTTCGTTCAGATTTTGTTGAATATAGGGCATCTTGAATATTAATTTTTGTACCATTAGGTAATATTAATAATGCTTTTCCATGACCCTCGATAAGGTTAGATGTCCCTGATATTGTACTAACGTTGGCCGTAGCTAACGTTAAATGTGAGAAAAATCGCTTGTTGCGAATAATTGTATGCGTTGTTGCGCTGTCTACAAGACATATATCTTCACTGTTTGTTTGCGACATCCCGTTATCAAAATCCATATGACCTTAAAGAAAATAGTAATAAATAATCTGGAGAAAATAAGAATAAAAATAAATAATAATAAAGTAAATAATAATAAGATAAACTAGATAAATCCGAGTTGGATAATTGTAATGACGATACATGAAAAAAAATGTTTTAACTTTAAAAAACATCAACTAACTATGTGACAATCATTGTCACTTATTTAAAACTATTGTTCTCATAAAATAGTAAAAACTTAAACACCATTGAGGAAAGAACCAATATCCTCAAATTCATTGCCATTTTGATGAGTCTTGAAATCGGGAAGATCATGATGGACACTATTATTTGGTGGTATTTCATACTCCGCAAAATTTGTTTCGGCCTCTTTTGCTTGAATAGAAGCTTTATAGAGAGCAACTAGATGTTTCGGCGTACGACAAGAATTTGCCCAATGCCCATGCGACCCACATTTATGGCATACAGAGTCATTTTTCTTTCCCTTGTTTTGATTTGAGTTATGACCACCGGTCTTCTTATAAACAGGTTTGTTAGGACCTAGAGAATGTCCATACCTTTTTCCACCCTTTTTAGAAATACTAGCATTCGCTTCCGGGGCAGGAATAATAGGTGATGAGCCAGTGGGATGAGTTTGATGATTTTGCATTAACAACTCATTGTTTTGCTCAGCAACCAAAAGACAAGAGATGAGCTCAGAATATTTTTTAAATCGACGCTCGCGATATTGTTGTTGCAGGACCACATTTGAGGCATGAAAAGTGGAATATGTTTTCTCCAAAAGATCAGAATCAGTGACTGTTTCTCCACATAATTTCAAACGTGAGACAATTTGAAAAAGTGCTGAATTATAGTCAGTGACACATTTAAAATCTTGTAAACGGAGGTGCATCCATTCAAATCTCGCACGTGGAAGAATAACAGTTTTTTGATGGTCAAAACGACCTTGTAATTCTGTCCACAGAGTGTATGGGTCTTTCACCGTGAGATATTGTGCCTTTAATGATTCATCGAGATGTCGACGGAGAAAAATTAATGCCTTAGAGCGATCCTCAAGGGATTCTTTGTTGTCCTTTTCGATGGTTTTGCCAAGAGATGAAGCGTTTAGATGCATTTCAGCATCCAATATCCACATCAAGTAATTATTTCCAGATATGTCCAAAGCAGTAAAATCGAGCTTCGAAAGGTTCGACATCGTGAAAGTGTTATTGAGCTACGTGCTAATAACGTGTTATAAGAAGAAAAGTGATTGTTATTCGAAGTTATATCATTACATGGGGGAGAGCCTATATATATATAGGGCTGAGGTACACAAGGAATCCAAGTATTATGGTAAGAGGATATTGACTCAATATTCTTACCATATTTATTCTATAACAGTCTATTCTAATTTTCAGGACCACCAAAAATTGGTTGTTACTACCCAATCCTTATCACTTTCTCAAATATGTTTTTTTAAGTAATCTAATAATAAGTATAATTCAACCCATATTACTTTCTCAACCCATTTACCCGACCCATATTACTTTCTCAGCCTATCTAACTCTTCTAACTCTTCTCAATTATTTTTCCTCCAACTCCCGCTCAATTATCACGAAGCAGCAACATGAACGAGATCCCCAATTATTCCTCTAACCCTAAATTTTTCCGTTCATTTCACAGTACTAACTCCTAACCCTAATACTCTGAAACCTCACAATACTTTCGCTCTCACCTCCATGTCGGTTACACTTTCACCAAATAGCCGCCGTCAACCTTCGATTCGCATCCCCCGACGTCGATATCAATAGTTGATTGTCTTTTCAGCCGAGATCTTGTCGCGGTAAATCTCGATTTCGCTCGATTTTTCTATGTTTTTGATGTTCGATTCGTCGATTGATTTGATTTGATTTGATCAAGGGGTTTGTATTTGAATTACTTTATTAGGTCATTTTGTTGATTATTTTTAATTTTAATTGATTGATTATATCTAGATTTTGAATTCCTAGGGTTTGATTTATCGATTGTTTTGATTCCAAAGGAAGATCTTTGAAATCTCGGTAAATCTCGATTTCGCTCGATTTTTCCGTGTTTTTGATGTTCGGTTCGTCGATTGATTTGATTTGATCAAGGGGTTTGTGTTTGAATCATTTATTAGGTCATTTTGTTGATTATTTTAATTTCAATTGATCATAGATTATCTCTACAGTTTGAAATCCTAGGGTTTGATTCATCGATTGTTTTGATTTCGAAGGAAGATCTCTGTGTTCGGATTTGGATTTCACGAATTTGTTTTTTGATTGATTTTTCTGACTTGAAAATAATTCTTATGTGTGATCGTTGCTGATGGTTGATTCTTACTGCTAATTTTCGTCGTCTTTGAAGCTTGCTCATGCTGTTTAACTTAAATCAACTGATTGTTCTATAGGTTTGAGGGTATGAAAGTTTAAGGAGTCATGGCGACTGATTTCTTCTGGTTATACACAAATGAACCTCATGCTTCTCGTAGGAAACAGATACTCTCTCAATATCCTCAAATTAGATCCCTTTTTGGCCATGATCCTTGGGCTTTTCCAAAGGTACCCTACTCACTTGCTCTCTTTTCTTTTCTTTTGATGATTTTGTCAATGTGTGTGAATTTGTTGATTGGTTTTTGGATCTTGAGTGAATGATGGATGTTTGATGATTTTGTGAATTTGTTGATTGGTTTGCCAGCTTTTATATTTGTTGATCTTGAGGAGTCAATGTGTGTGAATTTGTTTGCCTAGGTAAAGGCATTTGGATTGATGGGTGTGTGTTGATTGGTTTGGCTAGGTAGAAGCTTTTGATTGATTTTTCCATGTTGAGGAGTGATGGGTGTTTGATAGTGTTTCAATCTGCATTATAAGTCCAGCATGCAGACAAAGAAAAGAGTTTGTTCTACAAGTAAAACAAGGGTGACATCTCACAATGTTGAAGCTGCTGCTGAATTTATTACCTCATCCGCAACAAAGTCAAGTAAGTGAATATTTTCTTTTTATGGAGTATACACCTATGTTAAGTTAGTTACATTTTTTTATTATATACAGACATCTATGTTAAGATGAATCATAGGAGTAACTTTTAGAGAGTATAATTCTTACTCCTAGTACGTATTACATTAACAAAACTCTATGACTCTGCTTTACCACATTCCATTCTCTCAATCAAAACATTACTGATTACCCTCATCCTCTATACTAGATAATCTTCATCACTGTTGGTGTGGCTGAGAATCTCAGTTAATACTCATATTACTCGCAGTCTATGTGCTTGACCAATGTTTTAGGACAGAGGATAATGTTTAATACCCTCAATGTTTACCCTTCAATGTTTAATACCCTCAAACCTATATTATCAGTAATATCCAGCATGCAGACAAAGAAAAGAGTTTACAAGTATATTCAGCCATTGAAGAGCTCGAGAGAAGCTTAGGCTTAGATCCCTCGGACCCTGTTGTACCACTTGTTATTTTCCTTGGCACGACATCCACATTATGGTATCGATGTCCTTTTGTATTCCTACTCTCTTTCTATGTTTGGCAGCGGCCAATTACTTCTTTTACAGATAAATTTATGTTGTTCATCAAATTTGAAAATTCTTTAACGACGGAGAGAGTATGTATGTATGTATGTATGTATGTATGATTGTACGTATATTTAAAGCCCAATAAGGAAGAAGTTGAGTTTGTGGATCAGGAATTGGGATTTACACTTTCACCATATCATTAAACACTCCATATCCAACAAAAATTGGTTACGGGTGAAATGGGTATCCGAACCGACCCGACCTGAGAAGTGGATGTCTGTGTTGCAAGTTGCAATCAGACGCAAGAAGCAAGCTAGTTTGTAATTGTGAGTGGTGTTTGTGTTGAACACGGAGTAGGACCAAACCAGACCAGCCACTCAACTCAGTTCCTCCATTTCTTCTTTCAATTTTCCTGTTGGACTTTGGAGGTATTCATTCCTTTCCCCTTTACTCTCTTTATACTTTCATCTCCTCCACTCTTTATGCTTCCCTTTTCTAGCTATTTTTCTTTATCCCCACTTTACTTGGTCCATTACAATACAATAGTGGGCGGGCGGGCGGGCGGGCAGGGAACGGGGACATGGACACGGACACGGTGCCTTCATCTTAAATCACTTAATTAATGGTTTATCATGGGTGGGTAATACGAGCACTTCTTTTGAAATGGGTTTTTCCCCAATTTACTACTCTAGCTACTACTTGTATAATGTCAAATTGTGCATATTTTGCAACTTACAGTAACTTTTTTCATATAAATTTGTTTTAACTATTACTCCGTATTAATCATCAGATTGAAATTATAACTCGTTCTGATTTGAAGAGAATCGTCAATGAGATAAGACTTGGGTTTTCACACTCTCTCGTTTCAATCAATTGTTTTATGCACATAATTGAAACAAAATTATTAGTTCATTTATATTATTGATTTTGTAGCATTTCAATGATATGATGCCATATTCTCAAGAAGACATTGACTAGGTTCGTGGATTATGGGTGGATTATTTTCTTAATAATTAGTCATATATGATGCATCGGATTACCTTATGTGGACAAGGTCTTAGTTGGATTATGGTTTTAGGTACTTTTGGACATTGGATAATGATTTTATGTGTACCTTTCGGATTTTGGATGTTGGATAATGATTTTATGTATCTTTTGGATTTTGGATGTTGGATTTAATAAAAATGTAACTTCTTTTGTTCAATTATTCGCTATGGTATTCCTTTTTTATGGTTTGTTAATATGTATGTATTTCAAAATTATTAAAAAACATAAAATATGAATATGTATATAAGCATATATGTACGTATTTCAGAATGTATATAGACAACTGTTGTTTTAGAAAAACAGTTGTCTATATACGTAATAGACAACTGTTGTTTTGCAAAAACAGTTGTTTATTAACCAATAGACAACTGTGCTAAAACAGATGTCTTTGCTCAGGGTAATATACAATGCAAAACTACTCAACTGTTGTAAGTTAGTTGTCTATTGCAAAAAAAAACAGTTGTCTATTTGATGTTTTGTAGTAGTGGTAATATATTAACCTAGACTAATCTACACCCCACCTACATATATAATTAAGAAGGCCGCGTACCAGTCTCCTTATACACACCGCCACCGATCAGCACACGTGCATGAGGGAGGAGAGTGAACGAAGGGCTTTAGGTAACCTCGATTTTCTTGCATCGTGGATTGAAAGTTAGTGTCGATATAGGGGTCGAGAATGATTTTGGTCGGGATACTTATCGTTATCGATGTTGGTCATATTGCTGCTATTTACGGTTTCCTTCGTTATTATTACACGTAAATAGTATTTTTAGTATTATTGCTTGTGCCGCCCGTAGTCGTAATTGTTGTCGGTCCTGTTGAGAGTAGCATGTAGTATTGTTGTGCCTCGTGTCGGGTAGTGGGGTTATCGATGTGGTACGGTTGTCATCGGACCATTGTTGTCACAGGCTGCGGTGGAGGGAGAGAGGCGTCATGGAGAGTATGAGGTTAAATGGCTTTAGAGTTAGGGTATCACTTGCACGATGATGATGGAGGATGGAGTATATCCCGATATGATATCATATGTTGTGTTAATTAATGGATTTGGCAAAATGGAAAAAATGGGGTAATGATAAAGAAGTATTATGTAACATTTACAAAGTCGGAGTGTGTCATGATTAGGGTTACTGTATTGGTTTTATTGTTGGTGCAATTCATGTCAGGTTTGGTGTATGTGAATTCGTATGCCTTGGTTGTGAGGAGGATGACGAGCGTATATGATTATGATGCATGGTAGGAACAAAAGGGAGCGGGCGGGGGGGGGGGGGGGGGGAGGGGGGGGTTGATAGTTAGAGCATGTTTTATCATGGATAAAATTTTCTCCATATTTTCTCTCCATTACTATTCTCCATCTTTTTTTCTCTACCCAAAAATTCTCAATTATAATGGATATCATTTTTCTCCATCAACCTCTCTATTATGGGACCCACACCTTTCCCAACTCATTTTTATCTATCTATCCCACTCATTTTCAACATTTTTTTTATTATAATTAACCTATGGGCCCCATAATAAATCTCCATCCATTTCTCCACCAACATGGAGAATTTTACCTTTCTCCATGTTGATGGAGAGTATATCCACGGTAAAAAGTGGTGTTTCTCTCCATGGCACCTCATGGACAGATTTTTCTCCATTGTAAAACATGGCCTTACTAGCTAATACTAATCATGATAGTAGCAATATATGGTTTTGTTATTAATATATTGTTGGTATTAGTATATTGTTGGTAATAGTATAGGGTAGGTTGTAGGTTATATTGTTGGGCAGGGTAGTAATAACAATAACAGTACTAGTAATTCTAGTTTAATTTAATTAGAATGTGTCGGATTCGTGTTATAGATTAAATACGTTATGATTGGTGTTAATGTAAATGTATAATATTTTACTAGGGTCGGACTTCGTAGAATTTTCGTGGTGATTTATACTAGCGACGCTGTGGTGACCTGCTAATTAGGTAAGGTTCTCCTTACTTAGAATATGTTAATATTATTATGCATGTATGGATTACGAGTACGATATGATATTGTGATAATAAGATTAATGTTGAATATTGGTGGACAAATGATTGTTGAATATTTATATATTGGAGTTGGTGAGGCTAGCTTTAGACCTAGCCGGGGCCCTTGATCACGGTACCCTCCCTGATTTCTCCTCGCGGGTTGTTGAACCTGCGGGGGGTGTGCACACTCGGAATGAAAGGGCCTGCCAAAAGAGTTGGGATGAGAATATTGAGATGGGAATATTGATTGGTACCGTGATGGTACTGAGGATGTGGAGATGATATTGTTAATTGGTACCGATGATGGTACTAAGATGGTTGAGAATTGTTGTTTCATATTCCGTACTTGTATATTATTGTTAGCATGTTCTAATCGTGTTTTCATTGTCTAATTTGTCACCCTATTTTATTGGGGGCCTGCGACGATCCAATTGACATTTACGGTCTTTTGGGGAGCAGAGTATTGATGCAGATATGGACTATTGATGTGTGCTTAGCTGAAGGGAATTACTGTTCGGGAAGGGAGTGTGTGGCCATCATTATTATACTTTAGCTTGTCCGGTCGTTAGAACTGAATGGACCTTTTATTCATGTAATCGTTTGGGTTTATGTAACCGTACTTATGCTCGAACTTGGTTTGCATCTTTTGAATAATCTATTACACTCGGTTGTGTTTCAGTATTGTGTTGTGATGTGACTACTGCCTCGGTTAACCAGAGATGGTAACACTCTCCTTTATCCGGGAAGGCCTAGTTAAGGCTCTTGGATAAACGGGAGTGTTACAGTAAGTGGCTTTGATGATTTGAATCTGGAGCTCGATTTTATGGAGCTAAAGCTTCGAGGGTAAGGTATTGTAATGTGGTAGTGTAGACACCCACATTTTGACCGCCAGGTGTCTATAGTAGGTCTCGCCAAACACCCGATGATGATAGGACGCAAACATGCTTTAATGGACTCGGATATGGGCTCGAAATCATGGACATTTGGTTTAGGCTTATTACGGAGTACATATCTTACAAAACCAACCTCAAATCCAGGCCTAGTGGGTCGTTTCGAGTCAAATGAGACTAATTTGGGTCGATTCCGGCACCAGGGGTAAAACCGTCTTTTTACGACCGAGTCAAAACCCGGTCAAAAATATTCTCGAGATACACGAGTCAGCCGTGACACCTTACACGGCTGATCCGGTCCCAAATACTACAAAATTCATCTTCAAAAAATATTAAACAAATCCGTTTAAGGATAGAATTCGATCTCAAGTAGGAATTCTATCCGAAAACCGAAACAAATCGCCAACCAAGCTCAAACACTCGGCCAAACAGCCGAGACACTCCCCAACCAGCCGATTTATTTGGCTTCTCCACCAAGAAACGAGACTTTCGTTCGAACTCTCGTGTTTCCTATCCAAACCGGTGTTTCTTGTCACACAAGCAAGATTACCTCGACTCCTATAAATAGGACCTCATATTCAACACAAAAGACACGATTTCACACAACAATTTCAACACCAAAATACACATGAACTCTCGATCAATACACAATAATTATTAGTCACACACATACCCGATATCTAGCAAAAATAGTCTCGACACACATCCGGAGGAATCCCGAAGTAGCTTCGAAAATCCGACGAAATCGACCCATCCAACTGGCCGAACCCATCTCGTCCCACGTCCAAAAATCCGCACCACCTTAACTCACCCGCATCATCTCGACGCTTCAGTGCCTAAGCCACAGTCCGACGAGCCCTATACCGAGAAAACGAAGCATGTAGGTTGAGGGTGTAAATCAAACCCGACTCTTCCCTTTTCTCTCCCTCTTTCTCCCGTCTTTTTCTTCTTCTTTTCGTTGTATCATCGTCGGTCGTATTTATAATATGGGTCGTTCGTCACATATTTTTATTTATTTCTAATAATCGGTACTAAAAGAACTATATTTTTTTATAACATTCTTAAAATACGATACCGATTCTCTAATCGAATATCGTATCTACAAGAACTAAATTAATTAATTCTCGTTGATGCTAACAAAATCATTACATCTTTTTTTTAAAACAAAATTCGATGATTTTAAACGCGGAGAGAATTAACATCTTTTTCGTTCAAAATACTTTTTTTTCACTTTTTCGTTCAAAACAAACTTTTTTTAAAAACTTTTCTAAAACATTCCGACTATTCGATATCGATTTCATAATCGAATATCGGATACGACGAATATCGAAAATATAAATCGAGTATAAATTAATCCATATTTGTACGCGATTTATAAAAATTGACGATTTTCGAACAAAAATAAAAAAAAACCCGAACAGGCTGCCACGCGAGTCGCGCGCCTGTCAGGCGACTCGCGCAGCTGCCTGGTTCGCCGGGTCCTTTTTTTCGTTTCTTCGCTTTTCTATTTTTAATTCTTTTTGAACCTTACATTAAAATGCGACTTTCGCGACATATTTCGATGAATACTCTTTTTTTCGACCACGGTCAACACGTGTTAATCCATCACGTGACATTAAAACTTTTTCGAGTCATGCATATTTTTATTTACATCTTTATTCGATTTATTCACCGTTACTAACTCGTTTTCTCGTGTTTGTAGCTTTTTATTCGTTTTTTTTATCGTTTTATTAGACTAAAACGAACTCACATGCTAAAATAACTTTGACGTTATTAGTTTAATATGCATTAAACGACTTAGCAACCCATTTATTTATTTTTCTCACATGCTTAGGAAAATAATGTTTGCATATCATTCAACCGTCGAACTAACCCGTGTACACCAAAAACGAACGATATCTTAGTAAAGGCCGCTAAGTGCGGGCGGGGTTGGGTGTTCTTAGTGAACTTCCCAACACGTACCCTCACCCCTTACTCAGAACCATGGTTTTCCGATGTCCGAATCCATTGGCAACGAGAGTCATTCAATACACGATATCCGATAATGTCGGTATCGGTATCATAATGCAAAGGGACGAGCCCAATAAACTCTGACATCGGAAATGGGCTGTATTTTGTATACGGCCCACTACGACATAGAGTGGGCTCGAATGGTTCCGAATAACCACAAAATTCGGTGGCGACTCCTACTTCGATTTAAATTTCAATTTGACCATCTCATATGGAGATTCATTCGCCTCCCCAAACCCGCGTGTGGCCGCGTCGGGGTGGACCTATGTCATGTCCACAAGTAGGAAAGGGGAAAGTTGAGTAAAAATGACTTGAACTTCAATTGGGCAGGTTTGCAAAGCGGGATCTGATTTTCATGTCTGTCCCTAATGGTTAGGGATATCCTATGGAGCTTGAATCCTCAAAATTCTAGGCTGTCTCTTAGCCTAGGTCTCGAGAAGCTCTTAAGTGTAGTAATGTGGGAAGCTAAATGATGTGTTAGCTGACCAGCCTGATTGCCTCTCCTCTATTTGATGGTATAGGCATTCATAATTTTTGAATTGACCGTGCTCCGGTCAATGGTTTTTTTTGGGTAGACCATTAGCCACGGTCATGGGCTTTTGACCGTTAGCCGCGGTCAGTGGCTTCTTTTTTTGGTTGACCTCTTAACCCCGGTCATGGGATTCTTCATTTGAGTTGACCATACACCGGCCAAGGGAATTTCAATTGAGTTGACCGTACCCTGGTCAAGGGATTTTCATATGGGTTGACCGTTTAACCTCGGCCATTGATGCTTTTTTTTAAAAAAATTCTTTTTCATGAAGGCTTACTTTTTCTATTTTGACCTTTTTTTTCTTTTTCTTTGGACTTTTGATTTTTTTTGCTGACCCTCTTGCTTTTGGGCTTTCAGGCTCGTTTTTGTATTCACGACTATCCCCCATGGTGTTGTGGGTGGATCTGGGGTCGGGTCTATCGGTTGGATTAGACCTTTGGAGCTACACCTTTGTAAAGAGTAAACATAGTTGGTATTTATGTGAGTGAACACTTGCGGTGGAGTACTCTACAGTAAGCATGGTAGTATGGATCTCGGTATTGCTGGAATAATTCTGAGCAAGCTTGGCAGAAAAATCGTCCCAAGATGGGTATTTCTTGGCATCAAGTCTATAGAGCCACGATGCTTCTGTTTTTCTTGGTAGGGATTGGTCAGTCTTATTGGATGAGTGTTTATTGTGAGAGATAGGCTTGCCTCCCGTCTTAAACCCAAACTAGAGACTTCCTAGGTTTGTCATAGGATTCGATGTCGCTCATGCTAAGGGTAGTTTTGTGACTTTCTATGCCAGACATGGAATAGGTAAAAGGGAAACATCGGCTCGTTTCCTGCAGTCATTATAGATGTGCCTATAATAGTCATGTGCGTGTGCTAACAGTGTATAATGGTGTTCATCATGTTCTCGGGAACACATTAGAAAATAATATGTGAGAGATCAATATATCTGACTTTGTTGAATTAGAGAAGTACACAGAATACAAATGACTCTAACTTTGATTCGGAAATGAGGATGTAGGGTATCCTAGACTCGGACTCGGACTTAGACTCGAATCAAATCCGGACTTTCGGATGCTCGGTTGGTGATTTCTTTTTTGGTAAGGTCCTTCATTGGAGAGAACGATAGGTGCCACGACTCACCTAAACTCGGCTTTGTGCAAGTGCAACAGAGGGAGTCAAACTAGACACGACCCAACGCGACGAGAATGACTAAGATTCTTGGACCGGGATACTCGAACGTTGACCTAGACAAAGTAACGACCCTGGCTTGGACTCGACCATGAGACTTGAGCTGCATGAGAGTGAGTCCAAAAAATGGGGCGATCGTGTTTGACCGCGTCGCGTGCTCGGACCAACCATGGCGACCTAAACCTTTAGGAGACTCGAGTGTTCGTAGCATATGTACGACTCAAAGAAAGCATCATAAGGATGCCGGTGTAGGATGAATGTAGGGTACCCTTAGAGCAACTGTGATTGATCACTCTCCTGAAGGGTAGCCTCCGAGTGAGACTAAAGACTCTGGTAGGACTCAGATGGTGTGGCATCTAAGTGACACAAAAGTGGCACACGTGAGACAACACGTCTAGGACATGATCCTTAGAGCACCCGTGATTGATCACTCTGCTGAAGGGTAACCCCCGAGTGAGACTGAGGACTTTGATATGACTCAGATGGTGTGGCATCTAAGTGACTCGAAAGTGGCGTACGTGAGACAACATGTGTAGGATATGACCCTTAGAGCAATCGTGATTGATCGTTCTGCTGAAGGGTAGTCCCCGAGTGGGATCGAAGGGTTTGTTAAGACTTGAGTGTTAGACGAGTGACCCTTAGACGTAAGGATCACCAACCTTTGGTTATAGGGCTGTGCCTTGTAAAAGGTTGACTCAGCCTCGAGGAAAGACAGACAGGGTAAGGGAAGAAACTTGCGATGTGAGATCGGCAGAGCTTCGACGCTAGAGACCCTTGACTTGACTCGAATAAGGATAGCCCTGGGATTAGGGCAGACCCTTAAGTTAAAGGATTATTGAATTGAGATGACTCGACTAACGGATTGAAAGACGAGCGAGATTCCCTCAGGAAAGATCGTGGGGACCGTCCTGATGAAGGGAAAGATCGCGTGGGACTTTCTAGTTAGGACTCGAGTGTTTAGACGAACCTTCCATTTACGAGTGCATGGCCCGTGTTGGTTGGTTATGCCTTTGGGATAAAGCGGACTAGGATGGGGAAGAAACCCGCGATGTAGGATCGACGAAGTTCCGACGCTATAGACTTTCAACGAACTAGGTGGGACCAGACACACAAATTACAGTAGGCCCTAGAATCATATCAGAAAGGTTTTGAAACTATAGATCTTCGACGAACTAGGTGAGACCAGACACACGGATTACGGTAGTATATCTAATTTTATTAGGATAAAAAACATTTGTGGACATGACATAGGTCCACCCCGACGCGGCCATGCGCGGGTTTGGGGAGGCGAATGAATCTCATGTGAGATGGATCTCGAATTGAAATTTAAATCTAAATGGAGTCGCCACCGAACTTTGTGGGAGTACGGACCCGTTCGAACTCACTCTATATCCTAGTGGGCCGTGCACAAAGTACGTCCCATTCCGATTTTAGAGTCTATTGGGTTCGTCCCTTTGCATTGCGATACCGATACCGATATTATCGGATACCGTGTATTGAATGACTCTCGTGCGCCAACGGTTTCGGACATCCAGAAACCGAGGTTTCTGAGTAAGAGGTGAGGGTACGTATGTTGGGAAGTTCACAAAGAACACCCAACCCCGCCCGCACTTAGCGGCCTCTACTAAGATATCGTTTGATTTTAGAATACGTGCGTTAGTAATTCGGTTAAATGAGATGCAAACAGTATTTTCGACTAAACATGCGAAGATTTGAATAAGTTGCTATGTCGATTTAATGCATCTAAACTAACGTCAAAGTTATTTTAGCATGCGAGGTTCGTTTTAGAACAATAAAACAAACAACGAAAAAAGTGTGACAATAGATTACAATATACGAGTGGCATACCACACGGAAATACAATGCAACAATATGATACAATTGCGATAATAACGGAGCATAAACGTGTTAGACGATGTAAATATGATACGATGCATGGTTTTGAAAAAGTAAGTCACGTGATAGACTTGACACGTGTTGACCGAAGTCATGAAAATAGTTTGTCGATGCTCGAAATGCGTTGAAGGCCTCACGGTGTTGACGTGACAAAGGCCACTCGATCGAGTGCCCTCTTTACGAACAATGGTTCGTTTCGCAATTTGTCATGGGTTTCGAATTTGCTTTTTAATTTTGAAAATCGATAAATTTGCAAAGTCGTGTAAAACTATGATACAATTTATACTCGATTTAAATTTTCGATACTCATCATATTCGATATTTGATTGTGGAATCAATATCTAATATTTAGAGTGAAATCTAGAAAAGACGTTTATGAGTCGTTTTAAATTGAACTAGGAGGAAATAGTTCTCTCCGCGTTATAATGTCGTAATTAATCCTTTCGGATTATGTGACGATTATTTCGACATCAACGAGTTCGTGCTAGTTTAATTTATTGACTAATTCTTTTGGACATGATATTCGACTATAGAGTCGATATCACATCTTAAGGATAATTGTTTTATGTTAGATATTCGACTATAGAGTCGATATCACATCTTAAGGATAATTGTTTTACGTTAATTAGATAGTAGTAGCGATAATATCGATATTAGAAACGAGAAAAGGAAAAGAAACAAAAAAAAAAAACGCGACGACGACCCGAATAAAAAAGACGGACGGGCGATAGATAGAGAATAAAAAAGGGAGAAGACGGGTTTGAATTTGACACCTTCAGCTCAACCTATTTAAATTTCTCGGAATATGGCTCGTCTAGTTGTGGCTTAGGCATGGGAGATTCGAGATGATATAGGAAGAGTTATGGTGGTTTATAATTGGGAAGGGATTTGATGAGTTTTGATCTCGAGCCTTTGATGAGTTTTGATCTCGGCTCTTTGACGAGTTTTGATCTCGGGTTTGCTAAAGGTTGCTGAAATTTCGGGGGATGAATTGTTGTGAATTGTGTTGTTGAAGGCTTGCAAAGGGGGTGTATTTATAGGAGAGGTTCCCGACTTTGGCTAGGAAAGGTATCCGGCTTGGGTAAGAAGAAACACCCGCTTTGGATAGGAAAGGTACACAATTTTAGATAGAAAAGGATTCCGACTTTGGGTGGAAGAGGAATACCTTCTCGGCTGGAAAAGGGGCCACTCGATCGAGTGGTGCATAGCACTCGATCAAGTGCCCGGTCTGACGCCGTTTTGCAGGTTTTATGAGCCTACTCGACCGAGTGGGCTGGTCCACTCGATCGAGTGGGTCCGGTCGGGTGGGAATTCCTTTTAGGGATAGAATTTTATCTCTAATGGATTTGTTTAATCCTTTTTGTAGCTGATTTTTTTTTGTAGTTTTCGACTTCAAGTCGGATTTGCGAAGTGAGGCGAAAGATATTTATGCCTCGGAAACGCCTTTGACCGGGATTTGACTCGGTTGCTAAAAGACGGTTTTGCCCTTGGTGTCGGTTTTGACCCAAATTAGTCTTATTTGATTGGAAATGACCCATTGGGCCTGGATTTGAGGTTGATTTTGTGAAATTTGTACTCCGTGAAAAGCCTAAGCCAAATGCTAATGATTTTGAGCCCATATTCGAGTATATTAAAGCATGTTTGCGTCTGATCATCATCGGGTGTTTTTTTCGAAACTGCTATAGACACCTAGCAGCCAAATGTGGGTGTCTACAACATTACTTTTAATATTTATAATATCCAGATTTTAGTATTTTAAAAAAATTGGATTCTCTCACGACGCTCGAAAAAAGCTTCAATTATATATTTATATATGATTATGGATTATAAAATTATCAATTTACCCTTATTTTTATAATCTTTATATTTTAATGTACAAATGATAAACATAGATAAAATATAAATTTTACTCTATATAAAAAAAATTACAATGTAATTGAGTCAAATAACTTGTGCATCGCACGAGCTTTTAATCTAGTAACTAATTATTTTACATTGTATTCCGTATTATACTTTACCTATATATCGTCCAACAGGCCCATCAGTCTATTGGGCTAGTAGACCAACTGGTCCATTAGTCAACTGGGTCAATGTGTGTAGCCTTTTTTTTCTCGATTCTCGAGTTTCGTGATATGATAAATTATGGCTAATTACATGTTTAATTGTATAATTACATTAAAATTCTTTTTTAAGTCAACATTTAGCTAATTATGTATAATTAATTATTAGTAATTGTTAAAATTCTTGCGTTGAAACTCTTGTAATTATATGAACCTGGTTTTAATTTATAATGATAATCGAAAAAAATGGTTTTACTTTATGAAGACGGTTTTAAAAATCGAAACAATTATCAACATAATTCATTAAAAAGTTAGAAACAAAAAAGAAAAGAAAAAAAAAATAATGAAGGGCAAACTTTTTATTTAAGCAATTAATATTGACAATATGAAAGTAAAACGCCGACGGTAAAGAATAGTTCCGAATTATTCTAAAAAGGTTGACAACCAAATCTACTGTCGCAAGCACCTATTCTTAACTACTGGGCCAAGACATCTTCGGTTTTATTTTTTTGTAAGTGGGTATCCCAGTTTGTATCAATCAAAAAGAAATAAAACGAGTGTTCTTACAAAAAAGTAACACAAAAACTTTTATGAGACCGTCTCACGGTAATTTATCGTGAGACGTCTCATATAAGAGGTGGTTACTAAATTTGTAACCACCCCCTATGGCCCCTATGTGAGAGGTCTCACGATAAAATTATCGTGAGACGGTCTCATGGGAGAGTTACTGAGTAAGTAATAACCACAAATTAATTGAACAATCCTAATCGTTGGAAGCCCTTTACTTTTATTTTTATTAAAAAAAACTCACAAACGATGCGACAATCAATATGTTGACGTTTAACACTTCAACACAGTAAATGGTGTTTCCTTGGAGAAAGCAGAGAGCAACCGAATCACGATTCACACGAGAGAACAAATACATTTACCAATCAAAATGTAAACTAATGTGCAGCAAATGAAGTCAAGCACACTATAAAGATAGACTGAATGGTGAAACTAAAAATCAATAGCAAGAAATCAAAAACACTGAGGTAAAATTCACATGAAATGGCTACTTGGGCATTATCTACAAAGTTCAAGTGGGGGTGTTTTGCACCATTTTCTGGGGCAGGGTTAACCGGAGTACTTGACCCACTCCGCCTCGAACTAGAATGACCGGTAATGGTCCTACCCATGAACCTTCCAGCTTTGCTAAGACCACTTCCCATGGCTCCAAGTCCCGAATTAACAAACCCAACACCACTTCCAATGCCGGTCCCCACCATACCAACCCCCGACCCAACCAGTGATGCAGCTCCATCAAGTGCGTCCACCGTGCTCCCTATCAATCCCGCTTCCTTCATTGCCTTTTTCTCCTCCGCGCTTCTCTTCTCGGCTTCCAAGGCTTGACTCTGCTCTTCTTTAGTGAATGGGTGATAAACCACCTAAATAATAATTCCATGACAGCCTCGTCAATGCTTAAGCATACAAGTGCACAATAAGGAGCATGATTTGATCAGGCGCATTTACATGAATCATTATTGTAAAAATCAGGCATTGTTAACAAAAAAATACGGAGTAGTGTAGTTAGCAAAAAAATACTAGAGCATGGACACTCAGTAGTAATGTATAAGTGGAGTTAATTATGGCACCTTGAGTGTAATAATTCCCCTGTCCTTCTTGGCCTTGGTTGGATCGAGTGACTCTGTCAATTTCAGGTCAACTTCTTTTGGAGTGTCAGGATTCAAATCAATTAGAGGCAACTTCGCAATACCCAGTTTCTTGTCCTGCCCAATATCCTTGTCAAAAACCTGAAAGAAGAGAAGCAGTCAAAGAAATGTAGTGATCAAAGCCTGAAAAGCAATACTGAATCCTTACTCTTGCAATTTAAAACTACTATATTTATCCAAACTTTCTTATTAGTTCCAAGAGAAATCAATTCATTTGAACACATTAAAATCACAGCCTCCCCCCCAAGTACAGAGCTACAAAGATTTCAGTGAAATCAGTGGCGTCAGGAATAATCTCGATAAAGATCCCTGGGAATAACGGTGGATCTTTCAGAGTCAGCCACTCACAGGTTGAACTGGCAAACTGATCCACCCCGGACCCGACCCGGTTGACCCATTTGCCAGGTCTGCCAGGCGGTTGTGTGTTAACCACGTACTTTGTTGATATCATATGAAATCAGTACTATGTAAAATAAGCTGCTGCCAAAACACTTTGGAACTGAGAAAGTTAGAATGTTGTGTTGTTATTGATGTTGCTTAATACTATAATATGAACTTAAAGTCCAAGCAAATGGTATATCTGATTGTGATAATGCTGAAGTCCAGACTCCAAATTGACAAGTGCTATCTCTGAATGTTTGCGTGACTGGGACTTCCAATTGTCTGTGTTTCAAGAAAACAGGCGAACTGCTTCATATTGTAAACAAAAACTGGAGATGGAGAAAACTAATTAGAACCTCAATCATGAGTGACTGTGTCTCCTTATCCTCTGCAATCACTTCAAAAGTTTCATTCCAAACTGGATTTAGATTGTCTTCGACGACCTTCGTTTTATACTTGAAAAGTGGCCGGATATGTATGACTGTATAAGGATCAGACTTCCCAATCATCTCCTTGTTCTTCAGATCATTAGCTTTCACAATTGTCACAGTCAATTTGCCTTGAGGTTTAAGCTCCAAGTCACTGCACGGTACAAGTATATGATACAATCGTAATTTTTACGATAGATAATTGGGTAAAAAAAAGAACTAAGTAAATGATATGATCGATTTAACTGTTCGACTAATTAGTCGATAGGTTAGGTGATCTTAGAATAATCTGTGGTGAGGGAAGGAATCACCTAGGATTAATCAATGAATTTTGATGGAATTAGAGAGAAAATGGAAGATAAGATAGTAGGAAAGCTTAACTTTCATTCATAAATAATTGGATACCTCATTACAATTACTAATGCCTATATATAGGACATATGACTTGGAAAATAAGAAATAAAGGACAAATTTACTAATATACCCTCTTACTAACATTTTGGTTTGTATCAATTTCCACCCCTTCAAACGATCCTTGTCCTCAAGGATCTGATTTAGCTTACCAAGACATCCCCTAAATTGTATATGTGATTTTAGTAGCTTGATGAGGACAATGTGAGGCCACTTGGCTACTTGTAATCCTCCAGGATCAAAGACAAAGACAACACCCCTAGTCTCAACATGAGAGTGATTGTAATGAAATAAGCCTCCCGGATCAAAAACCCACACAATCCTAGAATCAACACCCTCTTCCTTAGTATGGAGCATCTGTTGTAATTTAGTGTTGAATATTTGCATTTGCATCTTGGAGTCATCAATTATTCCCCAGGGTCAAAAGTGAAGAACCTTGATGTCATAATCATAAGATGCTTGTTGATGTTGTTCGAACAATTCTCCCCCCATATCATCTCTAGATTATGTATGATTGCACCATATACCAAGAGATAAGATGTAGCATATAACTCCAGGTAGCAGTAGGAATTACAATCACCCTTTTGAAATGAAACATGTTTGGTTGTACATAGTTGCTGATGTTGAAGGCTAAACTCATTCTTGTCTTCAAGTGTAATGGTCTGAGAATATATAATCACACGATACGTGGTGTTGGACTCACAATGAAGTAACCACGTTTTAATGAGAGCATAGCCACCGGGATCAAAGACGTAAGTACGAAACCCAATGCTTCCCTTTGTAATGACTAGAGGGTTAGCTTCCCCTTTACCTTCCTTAGTAGTATATTCCTCACCCCTAAAATCACCCTTGTCCTCAAGGGTGAAGCTATAACATGGTACTTGTATAGTCAACCCAATACCCGGATCAAAGCATATATACTTCTCCTTCATACAAACCACACTCACAGAAATATGACCTCTAATGTCATAAGGGAATCGGCAACATGTAGTATTATCTATCTCCCAAACTAAGTTTCCGGGGCTTGTCTTGTTCGTTACTACAACTTGAAAATTAGGTAGGTTGTCTTTCCAATTTGATTTTCCCCAACTAAGCACCTCTTTATAGCTAATATCCGAATTCCACCCATTTTCAAAGCTACTCCAAAATAGAGCATTATAACATGCTCTAGGTGTTACATATGCTAGAACGTGACTCTCATTTTGAACCAAACCAAGCAACAGTAAACTTGAAGATATGTCATTACCAACTTTTTCTACAACCCTACCCTTTTCTACCACATGAGCTTTATAATTCATATAGCAATTTGGTGTAATAGTTTCCAGGAGTGTTGATAAAAGTGTAGGGGAATACTCCTTATCTTCTGACCTTGGCCCCAAATTTTGGCAAAAGTAAAACATGAAATCATTTCGGAAAAAATTGTCTAAAACTTCGCCCACTATGGTTGAATCACGAAAATGTGATATATCTATCTCGCTTGCTTTATTGACCATTTCGTATTCATACACAAAGGAGTCATCATAGTTCAAATCGACATCACAAGACATTATATCGTGATCACAATCAATAGATTCACCAATTGTAGCTTGAGCCATTTCTAAGATGAAGTCGGTTACCCGCATTTTATCAAATGTGTTACGTGCGGACTCAATCACATCTTGCAAACCATCAACCAACATACAATTTTCTTCTAGCTTGGTGACATCAATTCCTGTAGTCTCATGGGCATACTCTAAATGAGTACCTTCATAACCAACATTTCCATCCATAACTTGACAACAATTTTCAGTGACAGCAACTTGATCAACATCAACAGTTTTCATTCCATCTTCACAAACAATTGCATTTTCATCCACAAACGAGACTGACTAACTTTTGTTCAAGCCCAAAACTGATTCAGACATTTCATCGAACACCCTATGTGCAACATTAAAATTCCTCAATTTTTCCATAGAATTTTCACATTCCACCTCAAAATTGTCATTTATTTCAACGTACAAAAAATTCTCACAATCATCCAACTTATATAAACCACCATTTGGTTCTTTTTTCCACAAACCTTTAGTTAACTGATCATAAAATGAGTTTTCCGAATTAATTTTGTAAGATAGAATTACCTTACCAGTTAAAGCGAATCTCGCAATTTCCTCAATCGTCATGTGACCTGACATTACATTGCACAGCTTGTCGAAGCGATTCCATTCCAAAAAAGGCGTTGAACGAAAAGTTCCCTGCGAAATGCTTGCTATTACCCATTTAGCGACAGCGTCAGACAACTTCTGGATTCCGGAAGAAAGTGAAGCAATTTCATCTGTAAGTACCATGATTTTTTTTTTTTTTTTATAAACACAGACAGGAGGATTTTGTGGGTAGTGGAGGGATGAAGATAAATACGGAGTAAATGCTTTGGTATGTCTGTAATTGGACTCCGTGGGTTTAGGAAAAATATATATTTTTTATTATTATTTTTTTTTAAATGGGGAAGATGTTAACACAGGTCGAAAGGAAAGATTGCTCTGATACCAAATGATACAATCGTAATTTTTACGATAGATAATTGGGTAAAAAAAAGAACTAAGTAAATGATATGTGTAGACACCCGCATTTTGACTGCCACGTGTCTATGGTAGTCTCCGAAAAACACCCGATGATGATCGGACGCAAACGTGACTTGGTATACTCGGACTTGGACTCGAAATCAATAATATCCGACATGGACTTTTAGCGGAGTAAAATCTCACAAAACAGACCTCAAATTCAGGCCCAGTGGGTCGTTCCGAGTCAAATAAGACTAACTTGGGCCAAAACCGACACCAAGAATAATTCCCGTCTTTTGGCGACCGGGTCAAAACCCGGTCAAAGACGAAACCGTCTCATAAATCAGCTAAGCTCAGTTGGCGCATAAATCGAAATTCAAAAAATAGTCAAAACAAACAAAATCAAATCTTTCCTTATTTATCTCGATTTGTTGACCCACTTGATCGAGTGGATTGACCCCACTCGATCGAGTGAAGCCTTTTTTACCCGGGTTTGGCCCGTTTGCGAAGGCACTCGATCGAGTGCACTAGGGCCACTCGATCGAGTGCCCCTAGGTCGAGGGGTGAAGTCTATAAATACCGCTTCACCCCCCCATGCATTTCAGGATTTTTGATCACTTTTACCCTACATTTTCACCTACATTTTCAGCCACAACTTACCCACTCCAAGCCTTAGAAAACCTAAGCAAAAAAAACCTACAAAAACCGAGCTCTTGTCCCTCGATAAACCGACACATACACACATACACCCATACACACCCTAACTCGCATACATCCTCGATACTCCCAAGCCGTGCCGCTATTTACGAGTCCATTTCCGAGGCCAATACCTAGCATGTATGTTGAGGGTGTCCTAAATTCCCTTTCAATCTTTTTTTACTTCGTCATTTTGTTCATCTTTATTGTGTTATGATCGTAGTAACACCGACACTAACGTTCTTTATACTTTTTGCATCTTTATTTTTGTATCGTCATTTTTACTACTAACATCATTAATCATACCGCGTATATATAATATTAATATCAAAAGTTGGTTTTAAAACGTTGGACTACGATGATCACTTTTGGTCCGTCTAATCCCTTTACGAGCAACGACGGAGGTGGAGCCCTTTCGAGGAGCCCCGCCCCAATGTACTCAAGGGCGTGACGCGACCGTGACCGGTCGTAGTTGAACGGATTTAAATTCCTTTTCATAATTGGTGCGAAACCCGTTGACACGAAAACCGACATCACGTAACCCGAAAAGGTTAGTTTCGATGTCGTGACGTAGAGGGACACATTTCGTTGCTAATTCAAAATTTCCTAATCTAACGTAAACGTTTTCTTAAACCTCCGGTGACGGTATTATAATCGTTCATACACGATTATAATACCGGAGGCCGAATTAAATACAAATCGTGCGATATTTGTATTTGGTTTGACCGTTCATCGATTTCAAGTCATAAAAACGAGCGAGTTATCACTTGTACAGGGGGCACTCGACCGAGTGCCATAGGCCACTCGATCGAGTAGCACCCCAAAAAGTGGGCAGTAGCCACGTTAAAGGTGCACTCGACCGAGTCGCACCACCACTCGGTCGAGTGGGTCCTGCAACCCGTAAAACCGAGAGGCTTGACCCACAATTCAAGCCCCGACCTTTTATCGACTTTAGTCATCACGTGCAAAGACTATCACGTGACTATCCTATTTTCAAAACTATACACATCACGACACGTAGAACGAGTTTGACCACTTTGACGTGATAAGTCGGGACAAGACTACGGGACGTGAGATTAGGCTAGCAATATGCCACAGACTCATGTTCCCGTCCTTCGTTTAATATGCGACATAATGCGTATTTAATCGGGGTTAGTCCTTCTACATATTTTCGCGGGCTAGTTTACATACGGGTCCGTCCCTTTCATTATATCGCGTTATTTTTTATTTCGTTTATTATTTACACGTATTGCCGTATTGTGAATTCCGGGTTGTATTTCCGCCCGTGTAACTTGTACGTTATTTATTTACTTTCGAGCTTTGTTTATTTAATAGCTTTTACGCTTTATAAATGAACCTCGCATGCTAAATCATTCCGAGAAATAATAAGATGCATTAAATGACGTAGTTAACACAAAATTCACATACTTAGACAAAACGCTGTTTGCATATCATTTAATCAATTTACTAGCGCGCATATCACGAACACGAACGGTGTCTTAGTAGAGGCCGCCATGTGCGGGCGGGGTTGGGTGTCCTTAGTGGGCTTCCCAACACGTACCCTCACCCCTTACTCAGAACCTTTGGTTTCCGGATGTCCGAAACCCTTGGCGCACGAGAGTCATTCTTTACACGATTACCGGTATAGATGGTATCGGTATCGCAATGCAAAGGGACGAACCCCATAAACTCTGAAACCGGAGTGGGCTTACTTTGTGTATAGCCCATGACGACATAGAGTGGGCTCGTATGGTTCCGAATAACCACAAAATTCGGTGGCGACTCCATTTTGACTTAAATTTCGAACCCGAGAACAATCTTACCACGAGATTCATTCGCCTACCCAAACCCGCGCTTCGCCGCGTCGGGGTGGACCTACGTCATGTCCACAATTTGGCGACTCCGCTGGGGATACCTGATGTACCACATGTCATCGGGGTTCCTAGGGTGAGACTCGAAGAGAAATCGTTCGTAGATTAGTGTGCGCGCATTAGTTTAATGATTCATGCATAACCCAAATTTGCCCGGGCCGGTTACTTGTGACCGACGTCCCACTATACCGCGGTGCATTCCTACATGGGTGCGCTAAAAACATCGATGGTCTCGGTTTTGCGGCATGTCCTAAGACCAACTCGGCTTAGGGAGTCCGTCCATCACACGAGAAAGCCATCGTTGTTGGTATAGACCCTATTTTGACCGATCGAGACTTAGCGTAATGCATACATAAGCGTCGTTATAATGCTTGTTTGACTACATGCTACTTGGTTTCCGTGTCATTTTTTTCAAAAAACCGTCATTTCAAAATTGCATCTTTCCAAAAATACCCACCTTTCGAAAAACCCGAAATACTGTCCATTTCGGGATCCGTCTTTCCAAAACGCCCAATTTCGAAAACCCGAAATGCTGCCCATTTCGGGACTCACCTTTTCAAAATATCCAATTTTCAAAACTCGGAATGCCGCCGAAATTTAGGATCAACGATTTGACTCGAAATATCCTTTTCTGTAGTCGGCATGCTGTCCGTTTTAATTCTCGAATTTTCACCACCTTGATTTTCGGAATTTTCCTTTTCAAAATTCTAATCTCGGTTTTCGAAATTTCGTTTTCAGTTTTCAAAACTCTCGGAAATTCGTTCATTTTTGCATTCAAACCTCAACTTTCAACTTTCTTAAAATAAAACCTTCTGTATTATAGGATCTACCGTCTATCCGTGTGTCGGGTCTTTGCATAGTATGTAGAAGGTTTATAGCGTCGAAACTCCGTCGATCTTATATCACGAGTTTCCCCCCTTTCCCGAGTTCGCCTTATTTGTCAAGGCATGACCAACCCGCGTAGGGCATACCCCTACAAAGGAAAGTCCGTCCATACACTCGAGTCAAAAGTCTGGGGAGTCATCTCACGTGAACCTTCCTTCGAACGGGACTAGGCCCACAAAGCCGAAATCCTAAGGAAGTCATACCACCCACGAGTCATCCGTCTAGATGTCTTTCTCGAGTCTTTTCCACTCAGTCCTTTCTTTTTGGGTCGCTCGGGATGTACTTTTTCCTTTGATTCCAAGACTGGGTTCGGTTTCTGATTACGTGGTGTTCTTACAGACAGGCCACCATCAACCAGACACACTCGCAGAATGGAAGCTACTTTAGCTGATCTGAAAACCTCTGTGGACGCCATGGTCGACAAACAAGCCGACATCGACGCCCAACTGAATGAAATGAGGGCTGGACAAGTTGCTATCGTCACTCGATTGGCTGCGGTGGAGCACAGGAATCCAAATGCCGGGACTATGGGGCCCCTGGCTGATCTAGTTAGCTCAGTACGTCGACTAGAGGAACAAGTCCACTTGACTGGGAGTAATAACATCCATCGGGAGAATAGTCGGGAGTACAACCCACTGAGTGACAAGCTGCCTGCAAACCTGAACCTCACCGGTTTGCCTATGTTCGAAGGAACTGAAGACCCGTTACTACATGTACGAGCCTTCAAGGAGTTCATGGCCATCAAAGGGGTGGACTCTACCATGTTCAAGAACCTCTTTGCTGTGTCTCTTGAAAAGCACCCTCGGGCCTGGTACTACAGGCTAGACCCGAAGAAATACCCTACATGGGATGATGTGGCCACCGAGTTCGCTCGGAACTATGCTGACAACACCGAGATCCAAACCACAATGAGATCTCTGGAGGTTATGGCCCAGGAGCCAAAGGAAGGTTTTACCAAATACCTTCAACGCTGGAGGGCCGAGAGCGTGAAACTGGTCGATAAGCCCAGTGAGAAGACTTTGGTGGAGGCCTTTGTCAAGAACCTCCTCCCATCCTACCGGGTTCACCTCCGATATGCTGTCATACCAAATTTCACCACCCTTACTGAAATGGGTATGAGGATCGAAGATGACTTAAGATTGGAAGGCCTCACTAAGGCCGCTGCTAAGGGTTACCAAGGGGCTTCTTCCTCCACTACCAAGCCTCAAGCTGCAACCCGCAGTATTTTCGACGCGATGAATCTACTAGATACCCCGTCCAAGAAGAACACCCCACCTCGGGTTTTCACTGATATAGGTACGACCTATACTTATGCCTTACAAAGGCTATCCTCAAAAGGCCTAATCCAACCGATAGGCCCAACTCCTGAAGTTCCGGTCGAGCGACGCTCCAAGAACTACAATGCCCAAGCCTATTGTCAATACCACCGGGGCAATGGGCATGATACCGAGAAGTGCTGGAAGCTGAAGCACTTGATTCAGGACCTCATCGAAAGCGGTAAAAACCCCGCTACCCGGAGATAAGCCCAGCAACAAGGAGAACCCTTTCAGCTCCCACGCCATCTTTACCGGGGAAGTGATTGACTGTTTTCACCTTATCTCTCCATTCATCCCGCAAGTGAACGGGATCTGGTTCGACGACGAAGATGATGTCTACCTCGCAAAAGGGGAAGCTGTCCCCATCACCACCGAGGAGATTCGAAAGACTAAATCCCGAGTCCTAACCAGTAACCACCTTGGTCGTCCCTACCAAGCCACTAGCTCTAGGGACGCCCCTATCCCGACAACCGTCATTACGGAAGTCGCCCCTGAAGAGCCGACCGCTGAAACGGCTCTCGTGAAGCAATTGAAGAAAACCCGAGTTGACCTCACTATATGGCAACTCCTGGTTAGTTCTCAAGAACATCGGGAAGCACTTACAAAGGCTCTCGATCAAATTAAGGTTGACTCTTTGGTTACCCCTTCTGAGATGGTAGCCACGATCTTGCCCCACCTAAAGAGCAAGGCTAAGGAAGAAGGGCCGGTAATCACTTTCTCCGAAGCCGACCTACCACCATTTGGGGCCACCCATAATCTGGCCCTCTACATTACGGTGGTTTGCCGAGGAAAATACCTCCCCATGACCCTAGTTGATGACGGGTCTGCTGTAAATGTCCTTCCCTTGAGGACCGCAAAAGCCCTCGGCATTACCGAGGCTGACTATATCCCGACTGCTCAGACGTTCCAAGCTTTCGATGGGAGTCCAAAGTCGGTAGCTGGGGCCGTGAAACTGACCATCATAACCGGCCCAATAGAAAAGGAGCTCGAGTTTCAGGTAATCGATGTCACCTCATCGTTCAACTTGCTCCTGGGTAGGCCTTGGATCCACGCGGTCAAGGCGGTGTCCTCCACCCTCCACCAAAAGATCAAGATGCCTCTACTTAACGATGTCATCACTTTAGAGGCAACACCAATGACTGTGGCTAGCTGTAACGCCACGGGTCGCACGGACCTCTGGGGGTTCGATTTTGTGGGGATGATCGAGGAAGAGTACCTCTTTAGGCCTTACTTCACTACGAGTATCGACATGATGCTCCAAAACCTAGGATACTTTCCGGGGGCTACCTCTCGACCCGATCTTCCAGCTGGGAAGATCATCGAGGTTCTCAAAGATGAAGAATCTCACTTTGGTCTCGGTTATGACATCACCCCCGACAATGTTGTCCGAGCAGGGATCGAAAAGGCCTGCAACATCCTTAAGGGTATCTACTTGAGCCCTTATAGCCCACGGTTGGCTGACTACTTTGTCACACCGGTGTTTGGGGCTGTCCAGGTTGGTCTATACCAACCCAATGCTATGCAGCTCGGGACCCACTTGGCCCGGGACTGCAACTACATTCCGGATGATGTGTTCGCCCTCATCCAGTCCAATGGAGCTGAAGATGCTGAGCCCGCACTAGGGCTATTATTCGGGGAAGACACCATAGCCCCAACTCCAAAGGAAGACCTGGTCAACCTGATCCTCCACAGCAACAGGTTTGACCCGACCAGGCTGATCTCGGATGTTGGTTCCGAGACGGGAAACAGGGCCTGGAGGAAGACTGTCAAGTGGATTGACAGTCAGGGAAGGATCTACAAGCTGGTCACCGGAGAGGGAGACATGCCTGAGTCTGAGTCTGAGTCTGAGTCGGAGTCTGAGTCAGAGTCTGAGGTCGAGTCTAGGGAAGTCGGTGCTAGAGTCACTCCTGTAACCCCTCTCCCTTTTATCATTCCTGCTGCTGGCACTTCGGGGTCTGTCCCGAGTGCCCTACCTATCCCGCCACTGACCAATGATCAGATGGCTGCTCTCTTTGAGCTGTTCTCCAAATTTTCAATCAATAATAACAACCGTTCTGCTTACGACTTGTCTCTTTCAAATTCTGCTTTTAAAAATGTTTTATGCTATGACATTGAGAAACCAGACGAACAGGTACCCTTACCTCCGCATCTGATCGAGCAACTAGAGCAAAGGGAGTCCCGGAACCCGGTGATCGAAGAAACCGAGTCCATAAATGTGGGAACAACCTTAGAACCTCAAACACTTAAGATAGGGTTATCCTTAGATCCCGAGGAGAAACAACGGTTCGTAAGCCTCCTCCAAGAGTTCAAGGATGTCTTCGCATGGTCCTACAAGGACATGCCGGGGATAGACCGGGAAATAGCCGAGCACCACATACCAATCAAAGACGGGTGCAAACCGGTCAAACAAAAGCTTCGTCGGATGAGGCCCGAGTGGTCTCTCAAGGTAAAAGAAGAAGTCGACAAACAATTCAAAGCCGGCTTCATACAAGTGTCCGAGTATCCGGACTGGGTGGCAAACATCGTGCCGGTTCCTAAAAAGGACGGTAAGGTGCGGGTATGTGTAGATTTTCGGGATCTTAACAAGGCAAGCCCGAAAGATGATTTTCCGTTACCACACATCGACATACTGGTGGATAACACAGCCGATCATGCCCTTCTATCATTCATGGACGGGTATGCCGGGTATAATCAAATCAAGATGGCGGAAGAAGACATGAGTAAGACTACCTTCACCACACCTTGGGGTACTTACTGCTATACCGTCATGCCTTTCGGTCTCATTAATGCCGGGGCCACATATCAAAGGACCGCTACCACTTTATTACACGACATGATGCATAAAGAGGTAGAAGTTTATGTAGACGACATGATCGTCAAATCCAAAGAACGGGACGGTCACATCACCGCCCTAAGAAAATTTTTCACCCGATTGCGCAAATACAACATGAGGTTAAATCCTCAAAAGTGCAGTTTCGGGGTAACATCAGGCAAATTACTGGGTCATATCGTTAGCCAACGAGGTATCGAAGTCGACCCAGCTAAAATTAAAGCCATTACCGAGATGCAACCTCCCAAAACCGAAAAAGAAATAAGGGGATTCCTCGGGAAAGTCCAGTACATCAGTCGGTTCATTTCCAAACTGACCATGGTGTGTGAACCAATTTTCAAGAAACTGAAAGTAGGAGAACGGGTACTATGGGACGACAAGTGCCAAACTGCTTTCGACAAGATCAAGGAAATTTTGTCTGCTCCGCTAGTTTTAATGCCACCTCAACCCGGTTTGCCTCTGTCGTTATACCTAACAACGACCGAGACAGCCGTGGGGGCTATGCTGGCTCAGACAGTTGACTCCGAAGAAAGAGCCATTTACTACATCAGCAAGAAGTTTTTAGAGTATGAGTGCAAATATACCATGCTCGAAAAGACGTGTTTGGCTCTAGTCTGGGCCACTAAGAAACTCCGGCACTATATGCTCAGTTACGAAGTCCATGTCCTATCCAAAATGGACCCGATCAAATACATCTTCGAAAAGCCCGTTCTCAACGGCCGAATCTCCAGATGGACTCTAATGCTGGCAGAGTTCGACCTAAAGTTTGTACCATTAAAAGCTATCAAGGGTCGAGTAGTAGCTGAATTTCTCGCCGATAGCCCGGTAACCGAGGAAGGACACACCGACACTTGGTCCTTCCCAGACGAAGACATTTTCCATACTGATACTGAAACTTGGGATTTATACTTCGATGGTGCATCTAATTTTCGAGGGTTCGGAGTCGGGATCCTCCTAATTTCACCAAAAGGGGAACATACTCCCGTCTCCATCAAACTGGACTTTGATGTTACCAATAATGCAGCAGAGTACGAAGCATGCATTTACGGGCTACAAGCCGCCGCCAATCTGGGGATTACAAATCTCCGGGTACATGGTGACTCATCCTTGGTCATTAACCAAGCACTTCAAAAATGGAAGACTCGAAATGCTAATCTCGTGGCCTACCAGGCACGAGTAAGGGATCTCGAGAAACAATTCCAAAAGGTAGAGTATATATATCTGCCCCGGGAAGAAAATCAGTTCGCAGATGCACTTTCAAAATTGGCATCTTTACTGAATATTCCCGACCACGTGACTAGTATGCCGATTTGCGTCGAAAGACGGTCCGAGCCAGCATACATTTGCGACATAGAAGACATTGAAGTAACTGATCCCGAACCATGGTATCAGGCTGTGTTAAAATACCTGACAAACGGAGAATACCCTCCCGGGACGGAAGGTCGAGCCAAGAAAGCCTTACGGAGGCTAGCCACCCAGTTCATCCGCACCGACGACGGGCAACTGTACAAAAAGACGGCACATGGGGCTCTTCTCCTTTGTGTTGACAAGTATAAGGCTGAAAAGGTTATGGCCGAAGTACACGATGGTGAGAACGGCCCACACATGAATGCCCACATGCTAGTCCGGAAAATCATGAGGCTCGGTTATTATTGGAATACCATGAAAGCCGATTGCCGGTCGTACGTCAAACATTGTCATAACTGTCAAATCTTTGGCAATGTGCAGCATATGCCGTCATAGCTACTCTATACCATGACGTCACCCTGGCCATTCTCAACGTGGGGTATCGACATAATCGGGAAAATAAATCCCTCGGGTACCGGTGGGCACTGCTTTATTTTGGTAGCTATCGACTATTTCACCAAATGGGTCGAAGCCGAATCATATCGCATCCTCAATGCTAAGGATGTCGCCAAGTTCATCCAAAACAAGATAATATGTCGATATGGGATTCCCTCTGAATTTATCAGTGATCACGGGACTCATTTTCAAGCCGAGACTGAGGCCCTGCTGACGAAATATAAAATTCAAAGGCATACTTCCTCGCCTTACCGTCCCCAAACAAATGGAGCAGTAGAGGCGGCTAATAAAACAATTGTCACCATACTCAAAAAGATGGCTGATAATTACCGGGACTGGCCCTACAAAATACCTTTTGCCCTATGGGGATATCGAACGTCAATTCGCACCGCAACCGGAGCAACGCCGTATTACCTAACCTACGGGATGGAGGCAGTCCAACCAGTCGAGCTGGAGGTACCGTCCCTCAGAATTCTGTTAGAAAGCCAAGTACCCGAAGCTGACTGGGTTCGAGCACGATATGACTCACTGGTTCTACTAGACGAACGACGGTCTCGTGCCCTCAATAATATCCAAATCTACCAGAAGAGGATCCAGCGGGCCTTCAACAAAAGGGTAAGGCCCAGGAACATTAAGGAGGGCGATCTAGTCCTTAAGTCTGTTCGAGCTCTACTACCAGTCGACCCAAGGGGAAAATTCAAACCCAATTGGGCTGGTCCATATCTGGTGAAGAAGATCCTATCGGGGGGAGCAGTGATGCTGACGGACCTGGACGGGAACGAGTTTGTCAATCCAACCAACCTGGACCAGCTGAAGCGTTACTACCCTTAGCCATTTCTCAATGTCATTAGCAAATTTTGTCAAATCATTTTTACAAAAAGCAAGACACTGAGCTAGAATTATTTATTCTACTGTCATAAACATCTTGAACCAATAGTCTTGGTGTAATTCGAGATTGCAAATTTCCTATGCTTGAACTACGTCTGGTTTGATTCTGCTAATCGCAGATACGTAGGCAACCCCTCAAAAGGGTACAACCAATGCAATCAAGAAAAGACAGGAGCGGTTTAATAATAAACTTCTTTTATTAATTCAAAAAAAAAAAATCCCGACAAACTCGGGAAATTTACAAAAATGCAGGAATTCAAAAAATACAAAAAAAGGGCACACAACAACAAATAATAATAATACTAAATAATAATAAAGCTAAAGGACTCGGCATTCAGGGCATCTTGCCCTTCCCCTTGTCCTTGGCCTCCTTAGTCGTCCACTGGCAACGACGCGGAGGGGAGCGTTCCCGAATCACCACTGGAACTTCTCTAGCTCGGGCTCGATTATTTGAGCCCGACTCCTCTGTCATGTCAATAGGCCCAAGTCGGGCCCTCATAGGCTCAGGGAGCCGGTCACGCGGACCAAGTCGGTCCCGGACCGCCAACCTCGGCCCAAGTCGTCGTTCCAAGTCGGTCTGCCCTCGAGTGCTGCAAGAACCGACTTCCTTAGATCGAGTCTTAGTTTGTGACTTAAGACCCGATTCTCCCCGGACTGTAGCCTCAGGAATATATTCCCCGGTGAAAAAGTCCCTATTGTCCTTCGCAGACTCGCGATGAACCAATTCAAAGGCCTCCTCAAGTTTCAGGGCCTTTCGAGCTTCCTCGGACTCCTCAGAAGTCCACTTCTGATAAGCCCGTGACACCCAAGCGGATTGGCAAGGGCTGGGTATAGTCCATGTAGGACGAGTGAACCATCGTTGCAACCAGGTGTCGCACATAGCGTCCGTCAATTGGAGCGGGACGCTGATAATGGCTTCAGTCTCAGGGATGCGCTGAGACGAACCAAACTGCCTTAGGAGGCGGTCCGGATAAATGTGAACTGTCCAGTCTAAGGACAGGATCGTCAGGTACCGGGCTTGGTCTCTCTTAGCCAGTCCAGTCAATTTTGAAAGGAACCACCAAGCGACGGTCCACCTGATCAAGGGACCTCCGTGGAATACCAGTTCTTCGTCCCAGTAAGCTCGGGTTATTTGATGGTACGAGCTTATCTTTCGCCTCCTTGAGCTAATTTGGCTACTCCGATAATTGGGAATGCTCGGAGGAGTCTCTATGATTGACAGCCGTTCCGACAACCATATCTGAAAAGTATACACAAGCTTCGTAAGCCATTGGGTGGTCCGCTACAGCCCACTCGATCGAGTACAGCAGCTGACTCGATCGAGTAAGCCTGTCAAAAACAGGCAGTAGCCCGGTATGAGTGTCACTCGATCGAGTGACAGGTCCACTCGATCGAGTGACTTACGAAAATCAGGAAATTCGCGTGAAACGTGAACACAAAAAAAAAAAAAAAAAATCGAGAGGTATACCTGCAGGAAACGGGTACTCCCCATCAACCGTCGGGTCGGATCGAGCCGTCTAGCATCCAGACCCGTGATAATCTCCCCAGTGGCTAGCCAAGCAGGGCTATGACCAGTCTCCATCTGGTCAACCACTCCGATCAGCCTAATTTGACCCATGCATGAGTCAAGTTCCATCAATCCTTCGAAGACATAGCAGTGCAGCATGCAAAAGGCGAATGCCCTACGCCTATGAGCAGGGGTGGCCCTTACGTCCCGTGGATTCATGAACTTGTCGGCCAGGTCAAATAGGGAAACGTTATCTCCCTGCACCATTCGGTTTGTCTCAGCATGAGACAAACCCAAGAATTCCCTCAAACGCCTCCTCGGATCCGGGTAGAACGGGGGAATAGCGGGCTGAACAGCAAGACCCCAGCCGCCTATGGCCGCAATCTCCTCGGGCAAAGGACACATCTCGCCCCTCGGGAATGCAAACACGTGATGGGTGGTGTCCTAAAACGACAGACATGCGTCCAGAAAATGCGAGTCAACTATCAAACGCTGAAAAGGGAATAAATTGACTATCCCCATCTGAGTCAGCCGGACTTTCTCTTCGTCCCGAAAGTACTGGGACCAAGCAAGCAGCATAGCAGTCAAGTGGTCGATACCCATGACGGAAATTTTTAGCTTTCTTAAAAGTCTAAAAGATTTTGAGAAGGGAAAGAAGAGTTTGAGTTGGGATGTAAAAAGTTGAAGCAGGGATTCTCATTTTTATAATGAGAAAACCTAACAGAAAACCTAACTACCCTGCCTCCTCAGCAAGCTGGGCCCTATGCGCGCGCAGGCCTGAGCGCAAACTTGAACCCAGAATAGGAATCAAGCTGTCCCGAGCTTTCCTAAGAGTTTCTAAAAAAAGAAAAAAAATTTGATAAAATTTCTTCGCGTTTGAAATTTTTGTCCTTTAAAAAAAAAAAAAAAATTCAATCTTTTTCTCCCCAGCGAGAGTCAACATTTCACCTACGTGTTACATACAAATTGTTATGTGTCAGCATACAGGTACACCCGGACTTCAGAAGCAAGTCCCCGCGAAACTATTTAATTTCCCCAACGGAGTCAGCTTTTCCCCGGTGTGCTACATCCAAAGTGCGATGTGTCGGCATACGGGTACACCTACTCCCCAAAAGAGGCAGGCTTTACTCCCCAAGGAGCATCGTCATCAGCTCAAGTGCAATTCAAGGCTTCAGAAGCAAGCCCGTGCAGCTCACATACTTCCCCAGCGGAACGCCCGAGGCGGCATTTTTCCGAAATAATGCGGGATGGGCCCACATATAGTCGCGCCCAGGACTTATGCTACAAGTCTGGCTCCCCGCGAAGCTATCATCATCAGGACAGGTATGACCCTCTGCTTATGGCTGGCGAGCCCTCCACGCAAGTCTACTGGACTATAAACGACCCGACCGGAAGTCTACCAGGTCTTAGCGGGCTTGGTAGCTACTCTGACTTTCGCCTTGTCCAAGCCTCAATCAGAGTGGGGGCTCTGTAGACACCCGCATTTTGACTGCCACGTGTCTATGGTAGTCTCCGAAAAACACCCGATGATGATCGGACGCAAACGTGACTTGGTATACTCGGACTTGGACTCGAAATCAATAATATCCGACATGGACTTTTAGCGGAGTAAAAATCTCACAAAACAGACCTCAAATTCAGGCCCAGTGGGTCGTTCCGAGTCAAATAAGACTAACTTGGGCCAAAACCGACACCAAGAATAATTTTCGTCTTTTGGCGACCGGGTCAAAACCCGGTCAAAGACGAAACCGTCTCATAAATCAGCTAAGCTCAGTTGGCGCACAAATCGAAATTCAAAAAATAGTCAAAACAAACAAAATCAAATCTTTCCTTATTTATCTCGATTTGTTGACCCACTCGATCGAGTGGATTGACCCCACTCGATCGAGTGGAGCCTTTTTTACCCGGGTTTGGCCCGTTTGCGAAGGCACTCGATCGAGTGCACTAGGGCCACTCGATCGAGTGCCCCTAGGTCGAGGGGTGAAGTCTATAAATACCGCTTCACCCCCCCATGCATTTCAGGATTTTTGATCACTTTTACCCTACATTTTCACCTACATTTTCAGCTACAACTTACCCACTCCAAGCCTTAGAAAACCTAAGCAAAAAAAACCTACAAAAACCGAGCTCTTGTCCCTCGATAAACCGACACATACACACATACACCCATACACACCCTAACTCGCATACATCCTCGATACTCCCAAGCCGTGCCGCTATTTACGAGTCCATTTCCGAGGCCAATACCTAGCATGTATGTTGAGGGTGTCCTAAATTCCCTTTCAATCTTTATTTACTCCGTCATTTTGTTCATCTTTATTGTATTATGATCGTAGTAACACCGACACTAACACTAACGTTCTTTATACTTTTTGCATCTTTATTTTTGTATCGTCATTTTTACTACTAACATCATTAATCATACCGCGTATATATAATATTAATATCAAAAGTCGGTTTTAAAACGTTGGACTACGATGATCACTTTTGGTCCGTCTAATCCCTTTACGAGCAACGATGGAGGTGGAGCCCTTTCGAGGAGCCCCGCCCCAATGTACTCAAGGGCGTGACACGACCGTGACCGGTCGTAGTTGAACGGATTTAAATTCCTTTTCATAATTGGTGCGAAACCCGTTGACACGAAAACCGACATCACGTAACCCGAAAAGGTTAGTTTCGATGTCGTGACGTAGAGGGACACATTTCGTTGCTAATTCAAAATTTCCTAATCTAACGTAAACGTTTTCTTAAACCTCCGGTAACGGTATTATAATCGTTCATACACGATTATAATACCGGAGGCCGAATTAAATACAAATCGTGCGATATTTGTATTTGGTTTGACCGTTCATCGATTTCAAGTCATAAAAACGAGCGAGTTATCACTCGTACAGGGGGCACTCGACCGAGTGCCATAGGCCACTCGATCGAGTAGCACCCCAAAAAGGGGGCAGTAGCCACGTTAAAGGTACACTCGACCGAGTCGCACCACCACTCGGTCGAGTGGGTCCTGCAACCCGTAAAACCGAGAGGCTTGACCCACAATTCAAGCCCCGACCTTTTATCGACTTTAGTCATCACGTGCAAAGACTATCACGTGACTATCCTATTTTCAAAACTATACACATCACGACACGTAGAACGACTTTGACCACTTTGACGTGATAAGTCGGGACAAGACTACGGGACGTGAGATTAGGCTAGCAATATGCCACAGACTCATGTTCCCGTCCTTCGTTTAATATGCGACATAATGCGTATTTAATCGGGGTTAGTCCGTCTACATATTTTCGCGGGCTAGTTTACATACGGGTCCGTCCCTTTCATTATATCGCGTTATTTTTTATTTCGTTTATTATTTACACGTATTGTCGTATTGTGAATTCCGGGTTGTATTTCCGCCCGTGTAACTTGTACGTTATTTATTTACTTTCGAGCTTTGTTTATTTAATTGCTTTTACGCTTTATAAATGAACCTCGCATGATAAATCATTCCGACAAATAATAAGATGCATTAAATGACGTAGTTAACGCAAAATTCACATGCTTAGACAAAACGCTGTTTGCATATCATTTAATCAATTTACTAGCGCGCGTATCACGAACACGAACGGTGTCTTAGTAGAGGCCGCCATGTGCGGGCGGGGTTGGGTGTCCTTAGTGGGCTTCCCAACACGTACCCTCACCCCTTACTCAGAACCTTTGGTTTCCGGATGTCCGAAACCCTTGGCGCACGAGAGTCATTCTTTACACGATTACCGGTATAAATGGTATCGGCATCGCAATGCAAAGGGACGAGCCCCATAAACTCTGAAACCGGAGTGGGCTTACTTTGTGTATAGCCCATGACGACATAGAGTGGGCTCGTATGGTTCCGAATAACCACAAAATTCGGTGGCGACTCCATTTTGACTTAAATTTCGAACCCGAGAACAATCTTACCACGAGATTCATTCGCCTACCCAAACCCGCGCTTCGCCGCGTCGGGGCGGACCTACGTCATGTCCACAATATGATCGATTTAACTGTTCGACTAATTAGTCGATAGGTTAGGTGATCTTAGAATAATTTGTGGTGAGGGAATGAATCACCTAGGATTAATCAATGAATTTTGATGGAATTAGAAAGAAAATGGAAGATAAGATAGTAAAGCTTAACTTTCATTCATCAATACTTGGATACCTCATTACAAATTACTAACGCTTATATATAGGACATATGACTTGGAAAATAAGAAATAAAGGACAAATTTACTAATATACCCTCTTACCAACATTTTGGTTTGTATCAGTATATCAACAATAGTTGAAAGTATGGGGATGAAACCAGCGTAGGGCATAATAAAGAGGACACAATTGCCGATAAAAAATTGTGTAAAAAGTTCGGCTAACAAGGGCGTCTCCGTTGGGATCTCACCTATCAATTTATCGTACATACATTGACAACACTAACACAAAGCATGTCCGAGTACAGACTCTATAATTCAACCAATTTGACTGTAATTATTTGATTATCATAAAAACAAAAATTTTATTTACCAGATTAAGATCATAGAAATTAGAAGATGCTGAGTGCGGATGTAATACTAGAAACAACAATAATCGAGTAAGGTGGTTTTAAATTAAATTTATTGTCAGTCAGAAATCAGAATGCTATTAGCCAAAATACCATATTAAACGTAATTGCTGAAAAGTTCTTTATAGGAGTATCTGAGTAAGCAATATGCAGCTTCACAATACGGTCAAAGTGTCAAAGAACCTTTAAGAGACCTTTGAACTAGAAAAAAGAGTTCCGCCCAAAATTTTGACACTAACATTTGAAAACTCCCCGTCAATATTAAGAAAAACAGACTGCAGATTTATTACCTAGTATCAACTGGGCCACCAATGGGGACAACAATCTTGTGAGGCCACTGAAGAGTGTCAACCACAATGGATTCTACGGTATCCTGCATAAAAGCCAAAAAAAGGTGTCAAAGCCACATAAAGTTCAAGTAAATAATATCAGCATTTGCACATTAATGCTAGAACCCGAACTTCATGTGGACAATGTCAAACATCTGTTTTAGATGCTCCACACTCTAAATTAGTTTGGCCTCTTATATTGTTAAAATCAAGGCCCAGAAGGAAAAAAAGAAGAAGATAAAATTCAGCTCAGACAAGTGTCCTTATCTCATGTTAAACCTAACTTAGATATATAGATGCCTGTATATTAGACCTGTCAAAAACTGACTCGACCCTAAAACCCGAACCGAAACCGCCCGGAAAAAACCCGAAAAAACTCGCCCGAAAATGACCGAAACCCGAAAGTGACCTGCCCCGATAATAACCCGAATATATTGGGTCAAACCGCCCGAACCTGTTACCCGCCCGAAAATAGATAAATTAAAAAAATTGCTATTATACACTAAAGTTTCTCAAAAACACTAAGAAATATTTTTTTATTTTCAAAAATTTAAGAAATAAAATATATATATATATATATATATATATATATATATATATATATAGATGAGTTCTAATGAGTCCCCTTATATATATTGAGTCCCTAAGTCCTCATCCCATCCGTTGGATGGGATGAGGATGGATGGACAAGACGCATCCTAATATTTTGTATTTAAAAAAAAAAAAGAGGAAGATTTAGTATCCTAAAATAACTCCCATGATTTTAGGAAACAATAACTCCCATAATCACAGTCATCCCTCATTCATTCATTCATTCACATTCATTCACATGTTCATCAAAACCTTAAAAAAAAAACGCACTCCTCGATCATCACGTTCATTCTTTCAATCAAATATGTGCTCGAAATTCCTTTACTATGAATTCAATGATCGCGACATCTTCATTAATGGTTGATAAGCAATTCATCGAGTATAACAATGGTGAGTTTCGATATTGCTTTCATGTTTTGCGTCAATTTTTATTCATTATCTTGATTAATTTGCGTCAATTTGTGTTCATGTTTTGCGTCAATTTTCATGTTGATATTGTTTTCATGGTCGTGTCATTCATATTTTGCGTCAATTTTCATGTTGATATTGTTTTCATGGTCGTGTTATTCATCATAGATTCATATGCAAATCGTAAAACACATAAACGGTGAGTATATATGTTTTGTAATTTATACTGGAATCGACATGGAAGTCATTAAGATGCTACTCAATTATTAGTTTTTACGTTTACAATATATTGAGTTATTGTAGTTCATATACTGCGTTACTTTAGTGTAGAGCATGTGTTACTTTAATGTCTACCATCTGTTACTTTATATGTCGTGTTACTTTAATACACACCAGTTGTTACTTTAGTGTTTTTCATCTGTTATTGTAGTGCATTGTAGTGTCCTAAGAATTTAGGAAACTGCCATATTAAAAAAATAATAAAAAAAGAATATTGTTTCTTATAATAATGGGACGTGATTGCCACCAAAATAGGAAACAATATCAAAGAGTAACGCCATATAAAAAAAAGAAAAAATAATATTACTCCTACTTTCTATAATTATGGGACATGATGACTTCAAAATAGAAAACAATATCAAAGAGTAAGATACTGCGTCATACTATCATTTTTTATCATTATATGATTTTTTTACACTAACTTATATCTGGTGTTATTTTAATGAACATTATCTGTTACTTTAATTCATACTATCTGTTACTTTAATGTCTGACCTCTGTTACTTTATACCTGGTATATAAGCATACTCAGTTAATTTAATTCAATGTTACTTCAATGCATTTCATCTGTTACTTTAACTCTTGTTATCTGTTACTTTAATCTACATGATTGACGTAGGGATGTGGGTGAGAGTTTCCTCCATTGTGCGGTGGTGAGATTAAATCAAAGCTTCTGAGATGATGATGAAGAAGATGAAAAAGAAGAAGACGGAGAGAACGAGAAGGATGAAGAAGAAGCATAATTATAAGTAGGACATTATGAGTAACAATTGTGAAACATTGGAATTGTAATGGAGTTGATTTAGTTGGAATCTTGTACCACTTTTTGTTTTGGAGTATCTTAATAAAAACAAACATTGTTCTTTTTGTTAATTGGAACTCCTGTTTTTGCAAGAGACTACTATGCAACGTAACTGATTTTATGAGTTAAAGTAACACAGTTCATGAATTAAAGTAACACATTGTATGAGTTAGAGTAACAGTTTTTGCAAGAGACTATGCAACGTAACAGATTTTATGAGTTAAAGTAACACAGTTAATGAATTAGAGTAACACATTGTATGAGTTAGAGTAATAGTTTTTGCAAGAGAATATATTAAACAACGTAACAGATTTTATGAGTTAAAGTAACACAGTTCATGAATTAAAGTAACACGTTATATGAGTTAAAGTAACATAGTTTATGGATTATGGCAGTAACATAGTAACATACGTACAATGGCAGTAGGAAAATGAAGATTTTTTGGTGAAAATGAAAAAAAAACTTAATTTTGAAAAAACTTGTTGTGTGAGAGAAAAAGACATTTAAAAAGATTGATAAAAGAGAGAAAATATTTGCACTGAGATAATTAAGGAGGAGAGAGAAAAATGATATATTTACCAAATTTGTTAGTTATTTCCTTAATTATGAGATCAAATCTTGTCCATTAATCTAACCTTGAATCAAGGGCTAAGATGGGGACTCACGGACTCAACATATATAAGTGGACTCACTTGATCCCACTTCTATATATAGGTTCAAATAAAGTCACCATGTTTCAGTAAGTGTATATATTAAAATTACAGATGACATACGCTAAAGTTGCATTTGTTTAAAATTAATATGTAACTATAACGTTCAGCTCTTTTATCACTTCAAGTGATAAACTGCAACTTTATCACTCATCTCGTGTAACTTTAAGAACTTTTTGTGTCTTGACCTTATGCCCTTAAAATAGTTGTTGCCCTTATTTGAACCTACCTACCTATATATACATATATATATATATATATACCTTGTTCTACCCTGAAATAACATTTTTCCGAATTAAGAACAAGGTTAGATTCAATGCATCTCTTAAGCACAAGAGACAAATGAAATAAGCAACTATCAAACGAGTCACCATGCACGGTAAAGTCATCCATGAAAACTTCAATGAAATTCTCTACATATTCCGAAAATATACTAACCATGCATCGTTGAAAAGTTGCGAGGGCATTACATAGCCCAAATGGCATGCGTCGATATGCGAAAGTATCAAATGGACAAGTAAATGTGGTTTTCTCTTGATCCTCGGGCGCAATTGCTACTTGAAAATAGCCCGAGTACCCATCTAAAAAGCAATAAAAAGCCTTACCGGCAAGCCTCTCTAGCATTTGATCGATGAAAGGTAGAGGGAAATGGTCCTTCCTAGTCACCGCATTGAGTCGACGGTAATCAATGCAAACGCGCCACCCATTTTGAATACGGGTAGGAACCAAATCTCCATGTTGATTCTCTACTACCGTCACTCCACTCTTCTTTGGCACAACTTGTGTGGGACTCACCCACTTGCTATCCGAGATTGGGTAAATTATACCCACTTGCAAGAGCTTCAAGATCTCCTTCTTCACCACCTCCATCATAGGTGGGTTCAATCTCCTTTGGGGTTGCCTCACCGGCTTGGCATCTTCTTTTAAGAAAATGTGATGCATACAAGTGGTTGGACTAATGTCTTTGATGTCGGCTATAGTCCATCCAATTGCTAACTTATTCTCCTTAAGAACCTCGACTAGTCTTGCCTCTTGCTCCTCCGTGAGCTTGTTAGAAATGATGACGGGTAAGGTCTCACCATCTACTAGAAACACATACTTCAAATGATTCGGCAATGATTTTAATTCTACCACGGGTGCATGCACAACTGAAGGTAACAATTTCTCACGAGGCAAAGTTAGTGTTAGTGGTTTAGAAAAGACGACATAATAGGTGTAGTCTCCATCTTGGATAAGGAAGCCACAACCTCCTGCAAGTCACTAGAAAGAGTTATATCCAATTCATTACAATATAAGCTATTATCAATAGCCACAATCAAGTCATCTTCTCCTTCTAGGTTGAACAGATCTTGCACTATGGGTTCTAAAACATCAATCATATAACAAGAATGGTCGTCACGTGGATATTTCATTGAATCATAGATGTTTAAATTAACCACTTGACCATTAGCCTCCATAGTGAGTGAACCATTAGACACATCGATTTTAGTGCTTGCGGTTTTGAAAAATGGCCTACCTAAAAGTATAGGGGTTGCATGTGAATCATGTTCCATTTCAAGCACATAAAAATCGGCGGGGAAAATGAGTTTGTCCACCATTACTAGGACATCCTCAACAACCCCTTTGGGGTAAGCATTAGAACGATCGGCTAATTGTATTACCACCCCCGTTTTAATTAAAGGACCCAATTTAAAAGATTTATATAATGAATATGGAAGTACATTTATCGATGCACCTAAGTCAAGCATAGCATTATGAAATGTGGTGTCTCCTACGGTGCAAGGAACGGTAAACATACCCGGGTCACTACATTTAGGTGGTAATTTATGTTGAAACAAAGCCGACACATGTTCATTGACTTTAACTTTTTGGACTCCCTTAAGCTTTTGATTCCTCTTGATAGTACACAATTCCTTAAGAAATTTAGCATATCTTGGAACACTTTTCAATAAATCAAGTAAAGGGATGTTTACCTCACATTTCCGGAAAGTTTCATAGACATATTTATCTTGCACGGGTCGAGTCTTCCTTTTGAGTGCCTCCGGAAATGGTGGTGGGTCCACATAAGTGGGTGTCACTATCGGTGAAGACGCTTCTTGCTCCACCGGGGTTGGAACGGTGTTCTCAACCTCAAGCTCTTCCTCTTCTTGCTCCACAATTTCTCGAATCCTATCCTGTGGACCGGGTAATTCTTTCCCACTTCGCAAAGTAATAGCACTAGCATTAGCATTAGGTGGGGGAATAGGTTGGGATGGAAGTTTCCCTGAATCCCGAGCCTCAAGTCTCCCTATAGCACTAGACATTTGACCCATTTGATGTTCTAGGTTTTGAATGCTAGTTTTAGTGTCATGTTGGAATTGGGCTTGGTTTGCTTGCATTGTAGCAACATTAGAGGTTAAAGCCCGGATCATGTCCTCCGTGGACATAGTAGGTGTGGTAGTTTGGGCTTGTGGGGTGAAGGTGTTTGGGACTTGGTTTCTAGGAATGAAACGGGGTCGGACTTGACCAAATTGTTGGCCAAAGGATTGGCCTTGAGGTTGATTAAAAATTTGACCTTGAGGTTGTAAGCCTCCTTGTGGGTTTCCATATTGGAACCCGGGATGGTCTCTTCTCATATGAAAATTATCATACCTCTTTCGGGCAAAAGCACCGACCGCATTTACCTCCTCGGTGGCCTCCTCTTCCATAAGTGGACACTTGTCGGCGAAATGCCCATGTGATGAACAAATAGAGCAAGCTTGAACTTGTTGTTGATTCCCCTTCATCATGTCCCTCATCATGGAAGCCAAATCTTCAACCTTTCTTTCAAGTGAAGTGTGAGAACTTGAAGTAGCCATGTTCACCCTTTTTGTTGTAGTTCTCACACTAAATTGGCGTGAGCTTTCGGCAAGCTCACTCAATAATGCATAAGCATCATCCGGATTTTTATTAACAATGCCTCCTCCACTAGCGGCATGGACCATTCGGGCATCATCCGGAGATAATCCTCCAACAAAATAGAGGATGAGATCGGTAGCACTATACCCATGATATGGGCAACTTGATAATAATTTTTGGAAACGCTCCCAATATTGATGAAGTGTTTCCCCATCGTCTTGCTCCACATTGGATATCTCCTTCTTGATACTTGACGATTTGGCGGCGGGAAAGTACTTCTGAAGGAACGCCTTCTTCATTAATTTCCAAGTGGTGATACTACCCGGTGGAAGGTAGTACAACCAATCTCGAGCGGCATCTTTGAGGGAAAATGGATATGCCCTCAACTTGATTTGCTCTTCGGTAACACCATTGGGTTTCATGCTAGTGCATACAACATGAAACTCGGATAAGTGCTTGTGTGGGTCCTCACCACTTAACTCATGGAATGAGGGTAATAAGTGGATCAAACCCGACTTCAATTCAAAGGTTGCATTTTCCGCCAAGGCCGGAAAAGTGATGCAAAGTGGTTGTTGAGAAAGATCGGGAGCTTTGATCTCCTTCAAGGTTCTTGTTTCTTTGACCATTTTGATCTCCTTTGCCTCCTCAACTATGTTATCAAAATCGAGCTTCCTCTTGGTTTCCTTCCGAATGCGACGAAGAGTCCGCTCCAATTCTGGATCAAAATCTACTAATTTATCGTTAGTAGAACGGGTGTTCGGCATAAACCAAACACCAAGAAAATAGAAATATATAGAAAAACACACAAATAAATAACAAAAATTGCCTTCCCTGGCAACGACGCCAAAATTTGGCTAGACTTGTCGTGAGTCTCCAATTACAATTTTAACCACTTCTAACACAAACTAGTAGTTAGTGAAAGTAGGGGTCGAACCCACAAGGAAGGTGATTATGTTGTTTTAAGTGTGTATAAATCTATATAAATTAGTAACCAATATGGGGGGATTTATGTGTGAATGATTACTCTAAGTCTAATAAACTAACAAAATAAATTAACAAAATAAAATAAACTAATAATAAACGATCTAAAAAATATGAGAAAAGTACTTGGACCAAGCAATATCCACCATCAAGTTTAACGAATTGATCATTGACTCTTCTACTTTACAATTTATATTAGAATACTTTGCTATGAAGTTTAATCGACTTCCAATTCCACTTATTAATAGTTATAAGATATGAGAAGCATACTCAAATAACCCTTACGATATTGTCAATTTAAATCAAGCGTCTAAATCATATCAATATGTAGATTAGAACGATGGGATTTAGCAAAGATGAAGAATGATTACTCAAGCGGTATCACTTTGTTTCATACAAGTTTAATCTTTATAACTCAACAACGATGAAAAGCATACGAATTGGTGAATTATATTTGCTACTCGGATATAGGTAAACAAACAAAATATTTATTTAACTATTCTAGCAATGGTTTATCAATAACAAAAACTAGGTGATCAAGCTAGAAGATGAATTAACAAACCAAGAATTATTATAAATTAAACTTGATATTCTAATAATAATGCAAAATAGAAACGAGTCTTAAAATTCACAAACTTGAAAGGCTTCAACTACTTGTTCCAAGAATAAGAACTTAGCCCTCCATACAAATGAACTACTTGCAAAATAAACTAGAAAATGTATGTGTTTTTGAGAATTACAAGTGATGATTGATGTGTTGGATGATCAATGCCATGGTGAACTTCTCCTCTTTACATAGTCATCCATGGAGCATCTTCATCAATGGCTCATAAAGCCTCATAAAATGCCTCATAAAAATGATCATAATGAAGAAGAAGAATAAAAGAGGTGAGTAAAGAAGAAGAACAAAAGACTAGAGAAAGAATCATATGCGAAAAAGAATCCAAGAAGGAATCCTATGCATAAATTTCTGCCGCTGGCAGTGGATTTTTGGAAATCCGCTGGCAAGAAATTCCGCTGGCAGCGGATTTTAGAAATCCTCCACTTCTTTCTTCCACTTGGTCTGGGCTTCCACTTTAACTTTGGGCTTGATTTGTCTTTACTTCCGAAAGGTTGTTGACACTTTAACCCAATAAATATTTTAATTACAACCCATATTACTTTTCACCTTTTAATCCACCTAATTACACATTTTATTATATTAACCCATCAATTACGACATGCACACAATAATCCGTCAAAACACACCCAAATCTACAAAATAGTCAACTAAGTGACCCTTATTAATCCCTACTAAACTAGACTAATCAAGTTTGATATGGGATTAGTGACCCTGAATTAGAAAAAGGGTTTACGGTTGGATTAGGAAGAACCGCGAAGCAAGGTTGTCTAATCCAACCCTAAACCCCTATCCGTCCCAGCTTATGCCATTACACTCAACTTTGAACCACGCCCACAAAAAAGAGTTCACTTACTTTCTCCTAGGGTTCTGTTTGCCATGGGATTAGTGACCTCGAATAAGGAAAAGGCGTTTAGTGTTGGATTAGGCGGAACCACTAAGCAAGAAATCGTAATCCAATTGTAAACATTTTTCCGTTCGTCTTAGGCCATTACTCATATCCTTGAACCACGCGCACGATAGTGTACACTTATCCATTCTAAGGTTCAGCTATCAATTAGATTATTGACCCTGTATAAGGAAAAAGGTTTAGGGTTGGATTAGGCGGAGCTGCGAAGAGGGGACGCGTAATCCAACCCTACATCCTTTTCCATCCTGTTTCATGAATAAGGAAAAAGGTTTAGAGCTGGATTAAGAGAGACCGCGAAGCAGGTACGTCTAATCCAACCCTAAACCCTTTTTCGTCCCGTCTTATGCCATTACACCTATCTTTGAACCACGCCCACGACAGGGTTCACTTAACTTCTCCTAGGGTTCTGTTTGTTATGGGATTAGTGACCTCGAATAATGAAAAGGGTTTAGGGTTTGATTAGGCGGAACCACGAAGCGGGAAACCCTAATCTAACTGTAAATCATTTTCCGTTTGTCTTAGACCATTACCCCTATCCTTGAACAATGCCCACGATAGGGTTTACTTATCTTATCCTATGGTTTTGTTTGGTGTGGGATTAGTGAACTTGAATAAGGAAAAGGGTTTAGGGTTGGATTAGTTGGAACTGCGAAGTGGAAAAGCCAAATCCAACCAAAAATGCTTTTCCGTTCGTCTTATGCCATTACCCCTATCCTTGAACCATGCCCACAACAGGGTACACTTATCCACTCCCAGGGTTCAGCTTTCAATGTAATTAGCTAACTTGAAAAAAGAAAAGGGTTTAGGGGTGGATTATGCGGAGCTGCGAATGGTGGACGCCTAATCCAACCCTAAATCCTTTTCCATCCTATTTCATGAATAAGGAAATAGGATTAGAGCTGGATTAGAAGGAACCGCGAAGCTGGTACGCCTAATCTAATCCTAAACCCTTTTCCGTCGCGTCTTATGCCATTACCCCTATCCTTGAACCACGCCCACGACAGGGTTCACTTATCCATCATAGGGTTCAGTTTTCTATGTGATTAGTGACCATGAATAAAGAAAATGTTTTAGGGTTGGAATAGGCGGAACCGCGAAGCGAAGACGCCTAATCGAACCATAAACCGTTTTCCATCATATTTCAAGGATAAGAACAAAGGTTTAGGGTCAGATTAGGAAGAACCGTGAAGCGGGGACGCCTAATCCAACCCTAAACCCTTTTTCTTCCCGTCTTATGCCATTTCCCTCAACTTTAAACCATGCCCACGACATGGTTCACTTATCTTCTCTTAGGGTTCTGTTTGCTGTGGGATTAGTGAACTTGAACAAAGAAAAGGGTTTAGGGTTGGATTAGGCGGAATCGTGAAGCGGGAAAGCCAAATCGAACCGTGAACCCTTTTCCGTCCCGTCTTATGCCGTTACCCGGCCCCTATCTTTGAACCACACCCACGACATGGTTTAGTTGTCCTCTCCTAGGGTTCAGTTTGATATGGGATTAGTGACCTTGAATTAGAAAAAGGGTTTAGGTTTGGATTAGGCAGAACCGCGAAGCGGAGATGCCTAATCCAACCCTAAACGGCTAAACCTTTATCCGTCCCAGCTTATGCCATTACCCTCAACTTTGAACCACGCCCACGACAGGGTTCAATTACTTTCTCCTAGGATTCTGTTTGCTATGGGATTAGTGATCTCGAATAAGGAAAAAGGGTTTAGTGTTGCATTAGGCGGAACCACTAAGTAGGAAAGCTTAATCCAATCTTAAACAAATTTCCGTTCGGCTTAGGCCATTACTCCTATCCTTGAACCACGCCTACGACAGTGTACACTTATCCACTCCTAAGGTTCAGTTTTCAATGAGATTATTGACCCTGAATAAGGAAAAGAGTTTAGGGTTTGTAACAACCCTGATTTTATAAATTAAATTAAATTAAAATTTTGTTCATATTTTTATTTTTACGATTTAACTCGTAATTCTTAAAATTATTATAAAACGAATTCATCGTTTAATCGTTTCAAACTCCTAAATTCTATTTGTCTCGAAAACCCTTCTTATATTTAAACATTTTTATTTCTGTTTCGATCTATTTTATACATTTAATTTAACTCTTATCGAAAGTCTATTTCGGTGATTTAAATTCTACATTCTCTTTATTTGACGGTCCGACTATTTATTAATTTTATTAACTCGTTTAATTCGATTCGTGGGTCAGTCAACTTATTGTTACGAAATTCGTAAACTACCCGATTCATTTAATTAATCCGTTTTGTTATCATGTTTATATTTAGTGGACCACTTATTCATTTCATGTTTCCCATTATTATATACATCCCCTTTTTTTATTTTTTATTTTTTCCCTCATACACGTTCATTCCACCGCTTCATCCCTTGATACTCCCTCTCCTTGCTCGCCTTTTCTTCTTCACGCCTGTTTCAGCCTCCATCATCGATCTGCCTTCTACCCACGTTTGTCCGCACCATTTTCCTCTCTGTTTTTTCTGCTGTGCGCTGCTGTTGCAATTCACGGTTGCTGCGTTTGTCTCCTGTTTTTGTCATGGGTAGGCACCTTTCTCCTTACTCGCTCCTCTTCCTTTTTGTTCTTCTTTTCTTGCACGTTTTTGCTGCTTGCTGTCGAGTTGTACGTTGCTGTTACGTTGTTTCTAGCCTCGGTTATATTTTTGATGTACATGTTCTCTACTGTTGTTGTCGTAGTGCTGTTGTTGATCTGCTGCTCGCTTCCCTTTCTTTTCCTTCTTCTTCGTCCTGTCTTTTTTGCTCTTTGTTCATTCCTCGTTTCGCCGTTTCGTCGTTGCTCGGTTTCTTCTTTGCCATCTCTTTGTTTGCTGATACGTGTTGTTGTTGTACCAGTATCATTGCTACTGCATTTGTCGCGCGAACCTGCTGCTTTTCTTCACATTATTCAACCCGTAATCATCTCTTTTCATCCCTGGTTCCATCCATGTTCATTCATCTTCTTGAATTGTTCCTGTACGTTCTGATTTTCACATCTGCTGCTACTTGCTTTACCATCTGATGTTGTTGGTGTCTATCTTGCTGCTGTTCGTTGGTGTTTGCTGTCGTGTTTGGCCTTCTATTGTTGTCGCCAGGATGTTACTGGTGTTACTCCGTGCGAGTTTGATGTACACTCCTTTTATGCTCGGTTTCGGTATAGATTATGTCTTGGTTTAGCATCTCTCGTCTTCTTTCTTCTCTTTTTTCGTCCTCATTTATCGGTTTGACACATCAATTTCCTTTCCGTCTTGTGTCAAATACTCGTCCCTTCGTTCTTTCCTTATCTTGTGTTTGAATATCGTCTTATTCCGACCCATTTGTATTTGTTTTAACTTCCCTCCTTGTTATTTGGGTTTGTCATGTTACCCGTATCCAACCCGTATCTCATTCTTACGTTTTGTCAACTCGATTTTCATGCTGAAGCCTGCTTAGAAGACTAACGATTCTACAACTCGGAGCTTAAAGATATTACTAACGATTTGGAGCTAGGAGGAGTACGTATTCGTTTTGGCTACCGACTCAAGGTAACTTTAGGACGTTACTCGATTTTATATTGTATGTTTGAGTAGTAGTATGTAATAAATATTTTAACTTGGATTTTCAAATTTTAGCTATTTATTATTTGCTAAAAATATTATTTTAAATTGCGTACCTTATAAATATTTTACGACTTTCGATATCGTTTTATAAATCGTTAGTAATTTTATTATTTGTGATAGTTTATAATATTTTGTTGGTTATCGTGACACTAGTAACTAAATAATAACAATTTCATATTTTCTTCAAATTCCGTTAAATTATAATTTTAACTCAAAATCGTATTTTTATGTTATAATTGAGATTTGTATACTTGTTTAATAAATTAATTTTCGTTTTACAATTTATACTAATAATAGGGAAAATAGTCGATTTTGTTTTAAATATATTTTTAATCAAGACTATTTTCACTAATAATTTTTTAATTGTTTACAATTGACTATTTTTAGTAATATTTATTAATAAAAGCTATTGTTAATAATAATTTGAAATCTTTATAAATCTCATTTCATTTATAAAACTCGTTGACTCAATTATTTTTGATATCGTTTTTCCTAAAACATCTCTTTTCTAAAATATATAGTTTTAACTCGATTTCCTAATTATTTATAAAATGCTATATATTGACTTATTATATTTTATTTATATTTTGAGTAACGAATTTGAAATATATTAAAGTTACGATAACGACGATAATAATAAAATGTTAATTTCGTTAGCAATGCTATATTTATTCATTTCACTTATTTTAATCACTTACGTATTTTCTATAACAATATTTCTATTTTAAGCAAGTTCCTACAATTAGTAAGTTTCTATTTATAGAAAGTTTCCCTTTTATATAAAATGTTTCTTCCTTTTATCTTCATATTATTTTTAATGATTATATCTTTCGAATATCGATAATGGCTGTTTTTGGAGTTATGGAATAAAGACAAGTGTGGGGTTAGAGTAATATAGTCTGGGATGTACGTTTTTGCCATCAACTGTACTGTAAGGCTGGTGTGTCTTTATGGGGCACATTGGTTGTTGAACTGAGCATGGTTTGTGTTCAGAAGAGTGTGCATTGTGCCCTTAAACTTAGATATCGCATCGTGTAAGTCGCGTCGGGTTGAATTGGATATGGATTGTATCCAGGAGGGGTGTATCCTACTTAAACCAGGACCTCGCTGCACGTAGTCCTGTTATGGTTGAGTTGCCTATTTAGAGACTGGATTATGTTATGAGTTAAGTTTACAGTTCTCGAAACTAGTTTCCAGTATTATCCTAGTGAAAGTCTAGCCTTGTGCACACTGATTGAATATCCATAACACCATTTTGAATATATTATTATTGCCGATTGATTTTTTTTACTTGCAGGATTGGCTAGTGCTTTATGTTTCTCCGAAAACTTATTTTTATTATATCGATTTAATGTTTTCTCATTTTAAGTATTTTAATATAGTAATACTATTATTTTCCATATGATATAATATGGCTGGGAGAACGTCCGAGTTACTCCCCACTGACGTGGCTGTTATGTTTATAACATAACAGGTATTTGCTGCTGGGTTTTGGGTGTGAGCTAGCGAGTAGCGTGGATCCTACTCTTTCTTCATTCACGATTTATGGATTTGTATAAACCTGTTTGTAGAATTTCTTTTTAGCCCTTTTGTAAAAAGACGCCTTTGTATTGACTTACCATTTCTTTTAATAAGATGTAGTTTGTCAGTGTGTATTAATCTTAACTCTACAGTGTTTCTGCCACTGTATTGCGTTAGAATTTCTAGGAGATTACAATGTCTGCAATGTTACATTGAACATTTCGAAATATGGATTTATAGCTAGCTAGCTACTTAGCCCCATTGTCGTAACTATGAATTCTAGTTCCATCACAGATTATTGCAAAGGGTTTATAGAGCACAAAAAGCCAAAAACCGTAATCAAATTGAAGACAATCACAGGAAAAAAAAATCCCAATTCATTTAGCAAACACATTACGATTTTATACAATCAATAAACAAAAATCAGCAATCAAATTCCCCCACCGTCTTTCTCAATAGTTAACTATGTTCGAAATCTGACTCGCATAAGAAGGCAATTGGTAAGTAATTCCACAAACAATCGAAAACCCATCAATAATCGACAAACAAATCAATAAATAAAACAGTAAAAAATCAAAAAAATGCTCAAAAAAAAATACCAAAACCATGAAACTAAAAACTCTACAAAAAAAAGGCAGATCTATAATCAAATCAAACAAAAACCCAAAACCCAGAATTAATCGAAGATCAAAACGCAAATACACAAAACCCCAACTAAACCCAGAAACCAAAAACCACAAATAATTACAGCAACAAAACCAAAAACCAACTAAAAACCCAGAAAATAATCGATAAAAAAGCGAGGAACTACAACGACGACGATAATTACCTGTAATTTGTTGGTAATCTGACAACCCAGACACTCGTTTTATACCACTAATAGGAGTATCAAGCAAGGAACTTGAAGGATCAAAAATGGAGGTAGAGTGAAACTGTGGGATTTACGATTAGGGTTTTTGATTGATTGATTTATGGAGGAGAGAGAGAAGAAGGGTTTGGGGATTTTCGAATGAGTTGAAGAAGCGGGAGTTAGAGAGAGAAAGTTGAGTTGTAGGAAATACGGTAGAGAGAGAAAGTAAGTGGGGGGTGAAGAGAGAGAAGAGGGGGAAAAGGGTTTTTGTTTTGGTTTTTCTGCCCGGATTTTGATTGCCCGGATTGATCGGGTAGGGGTAGTTTGGATATTTTCATTGGGTTTTTAAACTTTAAAAATCCTATTTTTTTTGAATTTTTGAGTGTTGTGGGTGTTGGGTGTTCGGGTTGGGCCTAATGGCCCATTTTAGTTTGAGTCATTTGACTTGCTTATCTTATAACTACGAGTGTTCAAAAAGTGGTTCGTATAGTGTATCGATAGATTGGACCGATTTTGACCGTCAGATCGAACAAATACCGGTCCAAACCCAGAAAATCCGGTCTTAAGGGGGTCAAGTCCGGTCCGGGTTCCTTTATAACGGTTCGGTCTCCGGGTTTGTATTTTCGGAGTTAACGATCTTCGGGTCTATCTGGCAAACCGATGAATACCCATGTAGTTACCATACTCTTCTATTGTGTGTCTGATACAGTGTTTGAATGTCGTACACGATTATTTTGGACAAAATTTTTTATTTTTTGGTTTAAATTGAAGTATTGGAGGGTTGGCATGGCCTCAAGTAAAGTGTCGGAGTAGCAGAGAGTATGATGATACTCCGTATTACTATTATGTAAGAGGAAACCAATGCACTTGGTCCAATAGAAAATGGGTAGTGATAACTGATAATATCACTCGTTTTTCACTTGGGTTTCGGTATTTTGAGTGTAGGAAGAAAATTACGTATTTTAAGGTGGAAATTAAGTGGCAAGAGCAATAAGGGAATGGCATTATCAACATCTCATAACATGGTGTCGTGACAATAATGCCAAGTGAACAAAGTACACAACGTGACAAGTTACCGTGGGTGACCACTTCCGGTTAAGGTTTTGGTTGCAACATTTCATCTAATCATTATTTTTTATCTCGTACAACGTTTAATTCATAAAGACAAAAAGGAATAGAAGTCAAAATATTTTTATTTTGTTTAATTCAAATGCGCACTAAACCACAGTATATCTTATAGAGTATTTAGAGTTTAGACCCGAAAAGTATATCATTATTTTGTTCTTTTATGAACTTATTAATGTGTATGTTAATGATAAGCATTAGAGAAACTGTGAATAATAAAATAACTAATAATAATATAATAAAACTCATAAGGAAAAATAACAAAGAATTTTATGAAAGGGAATCATTTATTTTATGAAAACATCGAGTAAAATTTTTTGTAAATACACGCAAACTCAGTGGTGAAACTAAGATTTGTGGTTACTGATGAAATAAGATAAAACATAAAAACTTTAGAACTTTTTTTACTAAAGTTTGTAATTGTTTTAAAATCATTTTGTATAAATTGGAATCATTTTCTGCACATTTAACAATATTTTTTTATCCATGATTAATTTTTTTTACCATCATTTTAAACCTTAATAATCATAAATTATGAAAAAAAAATTGCAATATACTCATCCAGTCTCAGTTATTTATTTATTTTTTATATTATTGATGAAAAAAATATTTTAATAAAATTAAACAAATGACTAAAATCGAGAAATTATGAAATATATTACCATTTTCAACTTTGCCTCTGAACTCCATTAGGTCAATTTGACGCCTTAAATCAACATTTTCATGTTGTAGCACTACAAGTTGTCTCTTTAACTGATCAACTTGGTGAGACAAACTTGCCACCTCAGACTAGTTTAACATAACAAAAACATCAATTAAAATTTCTTGTAAAACCGTTATACACAATTATACTTCATCAGATATTTAACTTACCTGATAATTAATCATAAATTTTTATTACTCGTATAATTTTTCATAATATAACGATCTCAAAAGAAAATAATAAATGCGTGACTAACGTTGTTTCGTGAAAATTAAATTTGATTATTATCGAGATTAATTCATTATTAAGATATATGGAGTAATTTTTTTGTAATTTGTCATTTAATAGTTAACTAATAAATAAATCGAAGAAAAATAACCTCTAGAGCCTCTTCTTTTCTTATAGTTTCATCAAGACGTTCTTGCTTCTTTCGGAGACACCTATGAACGCGTTCCCTATTCATCTTCAATCTAAAACAAATATAAAATAAATACGGAGTATTATCTACAATATATGGAATATATTTATTTATCTGTAAACTGTTTATTAAAGATCGAGATGTTATTAAAAGTCCTGAATAGTCAAAATAAAATAAATCAATATATCGTTTACTAAACTAAATAAAATTCAGTGTAGATCTTCTGTCCCATTTTTGTGTCTCACTCGGTGTGTTACACCGTACACGGGATGACACCTCGCATATTGCATAAATAAAATATGTAACAAATATTATAACTTCTTAATGTGTCGTCTCTGTATGGTATGACACACAGATGAGACACAAAAATGAGACGAATATCTGCACTGAATAAAACCCTATCCACTTGACATTAATATGGTAAGAAAAAATACAATCTACCATTTTATAAATAGATAGAACAATTTAATAACCAAATTAATTAAATTCGCTAATTAATTACTTCCTCCGTTCCAATAGGTTCTTTACATTTATTTTTTTGGCACTATTCATAAGTAGGGGATTGTCGATATAACTTTTAATATATAAGATAAAATATACTCATGTGAGATCTTGTTTAAATTGTCTAATCGAGTACGTTATAAATATCAAATTTTTAAATATTTTAGAAATATTTAACTAAAGATATGGACAGAAGAAAACGTGCATTGACAAGTGTGAAAAAGTAAACGTAAAGAATCAAATGGAACAGAGGGAGTAGTATATTAACACTTTCGAAATATAAATAAATAAAATAAAATACTACTAAAAATTAAATTAATAAATAACTCAACTAAATGTAAAGTAATAAATTATTATATTCCTCACAAACTAATAATATAAAATGTAAATAAATTACTGAGACAGAAATTATAAATGTGAACTAACAGTCACATCCGTTCGGTGTCCAAATGAGTTGCATTCGGCCGTGGTGGTAGGGCATTGCTAGGCACGTCCATCTGCATTTAGAAATATGATTATACACCTGATTGTCCAACATCATTGTACACTCAAGGCAAAGTTGTTGAACTTCTATATATATTTACTGAGTTTATACAAGTTTCTGAGCTAAGTTGAAAGTGTTTGATCTTAAACATTTATGTTATTTAATTCGACAACTTTACACTAAATCTCATAAAGTTTACAGCGAAACTCGAAATCTTTGTGATAAATTAAAGCTCAAAATCATAAAAACAGTTGTACATGGAGGTGTGTACATCTGGTTGTATAATCTTCTCATTGACTACATTTTTGTAGCTAAAATTATGAGTAATAAATAATCAATTTCTTCAAAAATAAAATAATCAATAATAAATCATCTCATAATTAATTATATAACTAATAAGATTTTTTTACGGCGAAACAACAATAATGTTGTCGTTTGACTAATTACAAAGAAATAAATTACATACGACAACGTGATATTGTCGTTTATATGATTTTATTATTATACGACAAAATTACCATTAAAAATTAGGAATTAATATATTTTCAAGAGCGATTTGAACTATTTCAAGAGATTTATACGATCTGATATTAATTACGAAGTATAAAAATTTACTTCAAAGCTATTTTGGTCATTCTTAAAAAAAACCAATTTAATTTACGCTTACGCGCCATTATCCATAAATTCCAAGTATTAGTCATGATATCGATCTTAAAATTTAATCTCAAAATTAAATCTTGAGATCAAAGAATATTTATTATAATAACTCGAATTACTAAATAAACAGGATTTCAATATACTCAACTGTATGAGTCTGTTTTACGTGTGACATTATTTTCCTAAAGCAAATTAACAAGTAAATAATATTCGATAGAGGAGAGGATGGATAATTAACTTACTAGATTTGATACGAGGAGAGTATTATAAATTTAAAGTCGGAAATGAAAGGATAACTTACTAGATTCGATACAAGGAGAGAAATTATATATAATTTACTTAAGTAAAAAAAAATCACTAAGTAATTTATATAGCTTAGCTTTTGAAATAAAGACTACATTTCCTATTTATTTTTTTCCAATTTTAAAAGCTAAGTTTCACATGTTTTTTGCTTTAGTACTAGCAAGTAGTATAAAGTAAATCTACTAGATAATTAAAACCAATTAGTAGATTATACAACCAGTTGTACATAACTTTATCTATGTACAAGTAGTTTTATGATATTGAGCTTTATCACAAAATTTTCGAATTTTGTTGTAAACTTTCTGAGCTTTAGTGTAAAGTTTTCGAGCTAAATCACATAAATGTTTAAGCTCAAAAACTTACAATTCAGCTCCGAAACTTGTATAAGCTCAGTAAATACATATAAAAGTTCAACAACTTTGGACGATTGTACAACCAGTTGTATAATCCAATTTTTTCCATAATTAATAGGCTAACGTACATAACAAGGTATAAAATATTAAAATCATTAAATCCTCTCTAAGATTTTAGTTGAGATGATCTTCTAACTTTGCTAGTATTAGTCTCGATTTCATAAAATTAGCTTAAATTTTAGCTGAAATTAGGAATGACAATAAGACTGATCGATGTCGATGTACCCCATTGACTCAGTCATCTAACCCCGTGCATATTAATCCATCCGAAATGCAAAGGGATAGGATATGGATAACGTTTTTATGAATTTAGGGTGAGATATGGATTGGATACAGCTGAATTAAGGATGAGATACGGATGACCGTTCGTCATCCTTTTAACGAACCTAGCAAAAATCGATAAAGTATAATAGTATAATAGTAAAACCAGGTCAGTGAGAATCCTCTGTCTCAATTTTGTGTCTCATTTGCGTGTGCCACTCTACATTGTACACAAAAGTGGGACAGATGATCCTCACTGGAGTAAAATACCGACACCATCAGAAAAAATTGTTCTGGCTCAAATTCAATGTACGTGGTCATTGTATTTGACCCGACAGACACTCGGTTTATTTATCGATCATTTTTGTTTCGGATCCCTGAATATCAGAAATAGTGTAGTATTCACTTTAATTTGAGGATGCGTTTGGGAGGTTGAACATGGTCATATTTCATTTCATTCACATTTTTATTACCATGTGTCTGTAATTGCTTCATAAGGTAAGTTGTCTAATTTCAAACTCAAACAACAAGTAGTGCACGTTTATTTTGCACCATTAAATGATGTACATACGTTATCTGATTTCACGCCAAAATAACAAGTGTATATCGTTTTTGCATGACTACCTTTTTACCGACGTTGGTTAATCACATACCAATAGTCTGACACCCTCAAATGTTGTTTGTTGCTGCTCAAATTTTGTGTGACCATTTTATCTGACACGAGAAACACCTAAAACACTTTTCGGCTATTTTTGTTCTGAATATCCGAAAATCATGTATTGTGCAGTTAAATTTTAATCATTTATGAGGTCAGACAGAGCCACATTTAATTTTCTTTCAACTTTTAATTTATACCATGTATCTTGGTTATTTCACGAGGTATCCTATCGAATTTCAAGCTCAAATCACAGGTAAACGTTGCTTTTGCACAACTAACGAATTTTCAGCCGACACAACTTGTTTATCACCTACCAGAACCCTTTAATGTTCTCTATGGCGACTCAACTTTTGTACAGTCATTTTATGTGACCCGACTAATACACTGTGGATTTTCGGGTGTTTTTGTTCCAGACCTCCAAATATTATAAAATCGTGTATTATATACTTCAATTTGAGGCATTTGGGAGGTCAAACATTGCCACATTTCATTTTAGCCCGACTTTTATACTACGTGTCTGTTGTTGCTTTATAAAGTACGCTGTCTAATTTTAAGCACAGACAACTAATGCACGCTAGCGTACGTTGTCCGATTTCAAGCACAAACAATAAAATCACGTCGGTTTTGCACGGCTAATTATTTTTTTGTCGTCGATCTATGAAACTAGGTATTAGTCAACTATGAGTTGTAAATAAAATAGTACTCCATATATTCTCTTCCTATTATATGAAATTATGAACATGTACTAAACTAATAAACTACTGATAATAAATGTAACATAATACTCTATCATTGGTCATGAGCGTAGCATGGAGGAGCTTAATTATTTACTCCATCTGTTTTATTCATTTGTTTAAATTTGTTTAAAATATTATATACAATTAATATAAAATGTAAACAAACGATCAAGACAAAAAGATATGTATTTCAATGAATATGGCGCTTAGTTTCATTAGAATAATGGAGATGTGAGATCGAGTTTGAGATCTATTATCCAGATTACTTTCGTTTTAAACACTAAAGTAAGACATCAACGATAATATAACTTTTTTTTTGTTAAAGGGTAAGTATATAAATATCAGTGGAAAATTTACAGATCAATGACTACATCAAATTATGTAGCCATCTAACATCTTTAGCAGTTACAGGGTATTTGATCTTACACAACGTCCTATTCTTAACATCCGCCAAGATCAATTTAACTATCTCCTGTGGATGCTTCACCGCTTCTTCAATTCTGCAAGTATTCCTCTGTCTTCATATATGGTATATAGTCGCATTGATCAACGCTCGAAGAACATTACATTGCAGCTTCGATTCCCTCAATTTCGTAGCCCAGACCAGCCCCGTGCTGCACATAATTGTTTTCCGCACCCAATTGCTCAACAGTCCAATCATCCGAGAGCTCCAACTGCAACCGAAAAAAAGATGTTCTAAACTCTCTTCTTCCAGTTCACAGATAAAGCAGCGATCCGATTCTGCAACCCCGACCCTAAACAGCTTCTTCCTCGTATTAAGAGCCCCTCGAAACACTAGCAACGAAATGAAGCTATGTCCCGGGACACTCCACGCGCTCCACACCAGTCTCGCCCATGGAACCAGCGAGTCTCGAGATCTCAAATCCTGATATGCCCTCGCAATCGAGAAACATGATTCCGCTCCATGCCAAGTACCATTGACGAACATATTCTTTATTTTCTCCTTAGCCTGACAAATTTTCCTCCACGCCCAAGTTACATCTGACTGTGGCTGATAATCATACCACTCCACCCCCTTCAGATAAATGCTATTAACCCACCGGACCCACAAACGGTCCGGCTGGTCAAACACCCACGAAGGTAACTTCGCCACAGCTGCTTCATTCCAAATATACAAGTCCCTAATTCCCAGCCCTCCTTCCTTAGGCCGACAGAGTTTCTCCCAACTCACCAAAGCTCGATTATTTCCTTCTACACCTCCTTCCCATAAGAAATTTCGTCATAGAGAAATAATTCGAGCCATGACAAATTTTGGGAAGATGAAAATCATGGCCCAATAATTATGAAGTTGGGACAACACAGATTGAACCAGAGTCAGTCTCCCAGCATATGACAGCTTACGGGCTCCAATACTAGAAATCCTCGAGATAATACGTGCAATCAATTTTTCACAATCACATTTCCTCAAACGAGTACTTTGGATAGGTAACCCAAGATACCGAAAAGGAAACGTACTTTCGACACAACCTGAGAACTGAAGTATCGCAGCCTTTCTATCTTCATCCACTCCTGCAAAGCAAGCATGAGACTTGCCCACACTTATACAAAGACCCGAGGCCCTGCTAAAGGTTGCAAAAGCACTCCACAAGAATTCCATCGAATCCTGATCCCCCTTACAAAAAAGGAGGAGGTCATCCGCAAAGAGCAAATGAGTCAACTTCATCGGTCCGCATTTCGGGTGGAATTTAAAATTCCTATCCAATCTTCCATAAGTCATTATTCGAGAAAAATATTCCATGCAAATCGTGAATAACAAAGGCGACATAGGATCCCCTTGTCTCAAACCCCTTTTTCCTCGAAAAAACCCGAAATTATCTCCATTAGCACAAAGTGAATAAGAGACGGTCTCGACACATTCCATAACCAATCGACGAAAATGGTCAGGAAAGTCTAACGCTCTCATCATCTGATCAACAAAGCTCCATTCAACACTGTCATACGCCTTATGAATATCCACTTTAAACAGGCATCTAGGTGAGATCCGCCTCCTCTTATACATACTCACCAGGTCCTGACAAATCAGCACATTCTCCACAATACTACGACCTTCAATAAAACCTCCTTGAGTAGGAGAGATTATTTGGGGCAAAATCTTAGCCATTCTCGCACAAATAATTTTAGCAATACATTTGTACAAGACATTGCAACAAGCAATCGGCCTGAATTCTTTCACATTTTGGGGCCTGTTCACCTTCGGAATTAAAACTATGTTCGCACAATTCAGCTGCTTTAAAAGCTTACCCGAGACAAAGAAATCCTGGATAGCCTTCACAATCTCATCACCAATAATGACCCAAGAATCAATAAAAAATTGACTCGAGAAACCATCCGGTCCCGGCGATTTATCTCGAGGAATGCTAAAAAGGGCCCTCTTGATCTCATCCGGTGTCACATTCGCCTCCAGGATCAGCTTATGCTCCTGTGAACAAATAGGACCCCGTCTAATCAAGTTAATATTAATATCCTCGACAGCTCTCGAATCACCCAGTAACGCGGTATAGTACCGCAAGAAAGCATCTTCGATGGCAGCCTTGCTCTCGCATTCCAGTCCGTCCGCGTCAGTGATTTTAGATATAGCATTGTGAGCCCGTCGACCACGGAGAAGGCCATGAAAATACGCAGAATTAATATCACCATCTCGAACCCAATTAAGCTTTGATTTTTGGCTCCAAAATTCTGCTCTAGTAGCCTGAAGTGACCTGACCTGTGCATTCATATCGATCTCCTCTTGCAGCAATACCGTGGACTTGTCCGTCCTGATCTGCTGCTGTAAAACATCAAGCCTCAGGTCCGCCTGCTGGCACCTATTTTCAATGTCCGAAAAGCACTCAGCATTCAACTGTTTCAGCGGCCTTTTTAGGCTGCCCATCTTCTTCACTACCCGGAACAAAGGCGTCCCATGGATCGCCTCCTTCCAGGCCTCTGTTACACATTTGAGAAAACCCGAAGCCTTACTCCACATGTTCATGTATAACTTGATTATTACTATAAGGATGCATTATCCTAACCTTTCTTGTGGCAACAAGTTTAGGAAATAGTCAGTTAGTCATATGTTCCTTTAAATGAACTACTAATAATTCCCACTCAATAATTAAAAACTAGATCTAATAATATTATTTTACAAAAAAAAAACAAAAAATGCACCTATTTTTTTAATCTTTTTTATCACACTAATCCCCTATATAAATCCCTCAAAATAAATTGTTAATTTCCCCATCAAAACAAAACCAAATTTTCTTAAATAAAACAACAAAAAAACTTTCACTACCTCATTCATTAAAATAAACAAATTTTTTATTAATTTTCTCGACATTTTGTTTTCAGATTTCTATTATAATTGCTCGTGTTCAATCTAAAAAAAACAAATTCCCTTAAAAAAATAAAAAAATAAAAACAACCTTATACCACCACTTTCCCTAAAATAAACAAACTTTTTATTAATTTTTTCTCACATTCTGATATTTGACTTGTTTTAAGTTTAAAAAAAACATGGACACAAACGGGCCAACAACCAACATCATATGCACCGTGGACAAACATCCAACCCACCTAACCGGGCCAGAAGCCACACTGGGCTGATACCTGGCCCGACGACCAGTCGAGATAGGCGTGAACGACGTGTTCACGGTCCCAGGGGACTACAACCTGGTCCTCTTGGACCACTTCATCGCCGAGCCGTTGCTCAACCTGGTCGGTTGCTGCAACGAGATCAACGCGGGGTATGCGGCTGACGGGTATGCGCGCTCATGTGGCGTGGGCGCGTGTGCCGTCACCTTCACTGTTGGCGGGCTGAGTGTGATCAATGCTATTGGTGGGGCCTATAGTGAAAATTTGCCTGTTATTTGTATTGTTGGTGGGCCCAACTCAAATGATTATGGGACTAACAGGATTTTGCATCATGCTGTTGGGCTACCTGATTTTAGCCATGAGTTGCGTTGCTTCCAAACTGTCACTTGTTATCAGGTAAAAATCCTTATCCCGACACTCGAACTGAAAACTCGAGATAGACCAGTCGATCTGGCGAAAATGACTTTACCCAAAACCCAAATTGAACTCGTCAAAAAAAAAAATTGAAAATAACAAACCCAAACATGAGATAACCGAGCTGAACTAGCCCGATTTTCATAACCCGGAAGCTAGCCCGATCTGAAGTTGACCCGGTTGACCCGTTTGGTGACAAGTAGCATAAATTATATATTGACCTGATCTAACCCGATTGACCTGAATGTTTACCAACAAGAGTTTTTTGTCATAAGCGATATTTAGTAAAAGGTTATTGAAAACGGTTTATGTAGGCGGTTGTGAACATATTGGACGACGCGCACGAGAAAATCGACAAGGCGATAGCGACGGCCTTGAGGAAGAGTAAGCCGGTATATATCAGCATTTCCTGTAATTTATCGGCGATTCCTCGCCCGACTTTTACTCACGAACCAGTCCCATTTCCCTTCTCCGCCAAGTAATTAACATCACTAACTCTCAATTTTACGGTTAATAGTCAAAGTTAGTCTTTTGTCAGACGGTCCTATATGTATGACATTTTTATGTGTTTCAGACTGTGTAATAAGTTGAGCCTAGAGGCGGCGGTGGAGGCAGCAACGGAGTTCCTACACATGGCCGTAAAACCCGTCTTGGTAGGAGGGCCGAACCTACGCGTAGCAAAGGCGTCTGATGCCTTTGTCGAGTTAGCCGATGCATCTGAGTATGCTTTGGCCGCGATGCCCTCGGCCAAGGGGTTGGTTCCGGAAGACCATCCCCACTTTATAGGCACTTATTGGGGAGCCGTCAGCACGCCTTTTACTCCAAGATTGTTGAATCAGTTGATGCCTACCTGTTTGCAGGTACCCTACCTGGGAAATCTGACCTGACCCGATCTGATAAGGATGACCCTAGACAGAAAAGTGCTCTAATAATGTCTTAACCCGACCCAAAATCTGAGCTGGCCCGACCTAACTTAGGCCCAACCCGAATCTTGAATTACTCCATGTTGTCCCAAACCAAAATTATCTGACCCTAAAGGCTTAAACCTGACCCATAATTGACCAGATCCAAAATAATTCAGCGTGGCCCAAAGTATATCACTAGAAATTGATCTGAACACGAAATGACCTAAATTGATGTGATCCGACTTGATTGGCCCATTTGTTGCCTCTATTAATTACAGGACCAATTTTCAACAACTACAGCTCAGTCGGGTACTCGTTACTTCTCAAACGAGAGAAGGCCATCATCGTTCAACCCCACAGGGTTGTCATCGGTAATGGACAGGCTTTTGGGTACGTCCCGATGAAGGATTTCTTCAGAGCATTGGCTCGGAAACTAAGGAAAAATAATACCGCGCATGTTACCTATAACAGGATTTTATTCCTGAAGGACATCATCTACTTAAATGCGACCCGAAGGAGCCTCTTAGAGTGAATGTTCTTTTCAAACATGTCCAAAATATGCTTTCGGCTGCGACCAACGTCCTCGCTGAGACCGGTGACTCATGGTTTAATTGTCTAAAGCTCAAACTACCTAGGGGATGCGGGTACGTACATATACTCTTAGTACCGCCTTTTTTCTAGGCCTAACAATACTAACCCAACCTGAAGCTAATCCACCTGAACTCGACTTGGTTTACCTAATTTATTTACAAGATCCGTTTTTTTTTTGTCGAAGGTGTTAAAACTATACTAATGTCGGTTTTAATTTGTTTCTAGATACGAGTTCCAAATGCAGTACGGGTCGATTGGGTGGTCCGTTGGCGCGACACTAGGTTACGCACTGGCCGAACCTGAGAAACGAGTTCTTGCTTTCATTGGTGATGGTAGCTTCCAGGTGAGCAGAAGTCACAAGTTTGAACCCTGAACGCAACAATAATGTTAATTAACTGTTGGAATTCAGACTAAACCAGATGATTTGTTTTTTAACCGCGGACATAAGTGTTTTATAGATGACGGCCCCAGACGTTTCGACAATGATAAGATGTGAACAAAGGAGCATCATTTTCCTTCTCAACAACGGCGGATACACTGTTGAAGTCGAGATTCACGACGGTCCATACAATGTCATTAAGAATTGGAACTACACGGGTCTTGTCGATGCTATCCACAATGGCGAAGGCAAATGCTGGACCGCCAAGGTATATTACTCCCTCTGTCTCAGTCACTTCTCAGTTATCACAGATAACATATACTTTGACTGAGACATAAAGAGTTGACCCTGGCGTTTACTTTGACTGTCTGTAATTAATTTACCTTCCAAAATACTGATATTTAATTAAACAGGTTTTATGTGATGAGGATCTAGTGAAAGCTATACAAATGGCGACTGGGTCGAAGAAGGATAGTCTATGTTTCATAGAAGTGATACTACATAAAGACGATACAAGCAGAGAGGTTCTAGAGTTTGGTTCTCGAGTTGCTGCGGCTAATGGCCGTCCTCCGAATCCTCAGTAACTCGCTCTCATACAAGATCGATATTGTACTCCATCTGTCTCGATCATTTGTTTACCTTTAATTAAAATATTTATTATAATAAATAATATAAAATGTAAACAAATGAACGAGATAGATTTTAATAACTTTGGATTCTCATCAATAAAAATTGAGTTTATTTGTTAAGCATACTTCATGGTTAGTTTTGAATTTTTGAGGTTGTGATATGTTGGTTTAATTTTATGATGAAAAATGTTTTTTTTACGTATCCCGTAATATTCTTCATCAGTCGGACTCTGATCCTACTCGATGTCACCTTAGTATAATTATTTTTAAAATACTTATGATTAATATTTTTTTCTTAAATAATACTCCGTAGTAAAATATTACTAATCACATTATTCCAAACAGCTGGTGAGTTTTTCGAGTCGAGCCAATGATTGCTCGGCTTGACCACCTACCTGACTCAAATTGCTCGCGAACTGTCTCGTCTCATTATCAACCGTAATTTCAATCAATTTAATCAAATCAAAACATTTTAACCAAACATAACATTTCCTACAATTTACAAGTTTCTGAATTCACCCAAGAAAAACGTAAATGTCATAATTATTGGGTTACAATAATATTGCATTCACATGTACAAAACCTAGTGAAAAACAATGGAATAAAATCAAATTATGACAAATATATATAATATAACGTGTACTCTGGAGGCACATGTTATAAAAAAAACCAATAATAATATAATTAATTATTTAATTTTGTTTGAGGTTCAACAATTAGAGGAGACCATAATTTAGCAGTTTTAACCTTTGAAATACTTGCTAACACTTGTAACGGTGTTACGTCTCCCACTACCGTAACTTTTTTTTGCTGCGAAATCTATGTTGAACGATGTCACACCTGCATTATTAATATAACAAAAAAATCCCGTGTCAAACGAGTCAATTGGGTCGTGTTAGTTCCACTTGTAGGCAATTTTCATGGGATTTGGGTTAGGCTGGTTCAGTTCGAGGTATGGGTCAAACTCAGGTGCTCAGTCTGACTATGGAAATGGGTCAAATGGGTCAGGTGTACAACCGTTGTATCGGTGCGACAATAGTAATAATTTGCAATTTATGGTAAAAAGTGATCATTTTAGATCTGTTAGTTACCACTTCAAATAAATAGTTACCACGTTTTCGTATTGAAAAGTGGTCACTAAATAACCTAAAAGTATTGTAACATTTTACCGTAAATTCCTAATTTCAAGGTACGTCGTACGATACAACGGTTGCATCGTATATACATGACTTGAATGAACTGTAATTTATAGTTGAAAGTCATTCAATTTGATGGGCCAAAGACCATTGAAAGCCCACAGCTATATCATGTCCTATATGGGCCCATACTTACATACTCGATATCCGGACTGACGACACGAACTTGATCTATATCTCAAATTGACCTGACCTTACCTGACCTAACTCGACTATAGGAGTTGAGTGATCTAACTTGGATAAATTGTTGTAGTCATTGAAGAAGAGAACTATCTTGCACAATCACAGTTTGGTTTTACTGTGTTGTCTTGAGGGATACTTTGATGCCAATCATTTTGATGGAATTTACAGAACTCTTTGACCAGCGAGATTGTGACTTCGTTGAGTTATTAAACATATTATGGTTGCCTTGTTGTAGTTAGGCATTTGATGGACAGAAACCTTAGTTGAATGACGTGTTTGAGGATGTGAGTGTTTGCGCCATTACCTATAGGTTTGAGCGTGTTTGAGGAGTTATTGTACTTTTCCCAACTTCCGTACTTGTGGCATTATAAATATGTTGGTGATCATTTTTTGAGAATTACGTGATTTCCTGTGGCAAACGAAACGGTTAACTTCGTTGTATTCGGAATATTAGAATTACACAACACGGTCCCTAATGGTTAACTTTTGAGAATCACAGTGTTGAAGTCAAACCGTGTTGTGGAAGTCGTACCGGGAATCTCGAGATGGTTAACTTCTTCTGTATTTCCTTGAGAGCTCCGTTTGACTCTCAATTTCGTTCCTCCCATTAGCTTTTCTTAAATCCTGCTACTTCTTCTTCGGCTAATCCCGTTGAGTTCTTTATCGGGTTTGAAAATTTCTGTTTCGATTTGTCGTTGACTCTGACTCTATTTATCCATTTACCTTTTTCCCGAACCTATGTTATGAAAAGTTTGACCTTTTTTAAAAAAAAAAATTGGGCTATCGTGAAATTTTAACATTTTGAGTTATAAATTTCAAAACTTTATACTTCGTTTATGTTTTATTTTTGGTTGATAACACATAATTAGTCTTGTTTCAAAATGTCTTAATACTTTATTTTAAAGTGTTTCGAAATTATTTCAATTTTCAAGCGTGTTTAAATTTTACGAAAACTTTCGTAATAGCTAATATTTTGATTTCTATAAGATTATTAAGTAAAACACGGTTTAAAATGTTCGAAAAAACATGGTATGTCTAAGTTTTTGTTTAATTGCCGGTAAACTTTAAATCTGTTATTGAAAATGTCTGACGACTGGTTCGAGTTTTATTTACTAACTACAAAATTTGATTTCTCAGATTTTTGTTTTGTCTTAAAACAAAATATTGTCGAAATTCTTAATCAAAACATTTTACTGTTGCTTTGAAAATATGTGGGTACTCTCCCCCTCGTGTTCGTTCACAAATGTTATTTATCGTCATTATTTTATCAAATAATTTTTAACTTGCGATTTTATTAATTTAAATGATTTTAAACTTTGGTCATCTTGAAATAAATTGTCTTCGATTTCGATTTCATATCACGTTCAGAGTTGTAAAAATTTTAAACTGAGATTGTGATGCAAGTTAAGCATTCTCATTTTGTTCAAATAATATAACCTGGTTTTCCATTTTATTATTATGTTTTTTTGTTAGTTTCGAGGACGGAACATCTTTTTAGTGGGGAAGATTGTAACACCCTTGATTTTATAAATTAAGTTACATTAAAATTTTGTTCGTATTTTTATTTTTATGATTTAACTCGTAATTCTTAAAATTATTATAAAACAAATTCATCGTTTAATCGTTTCAAACTCCTAAATTCTATTTGTCTCGAAAACCCTTCTTATATTTAAACATTTTTATTTCTGTTTCGATCTATTTTATACATTTAATTTAACTCTTATCGTAAGTCTATTTCGGTGATTTAAATTCTAAATTCTTTTTATTTATTTATATTTAAGCTCAAACTTCTATTTTCGGCTCGAAGCTCATTTATTAAAAGTTTCGTCAAAACATCTATTATTTTTCCTTGAGAATTCAATTTAATTCACTTAATCGGAGATTTCTTATTTTTCGGAAAATACTATTTCATCGTCTAATCATTTATTTCTATGAGCTTCGATTTCGTCTCGAATACTTTATTTACTCATTTTATTTGACGGTCCGATTATTTATTAATTTTATTAACTCATTTAATTCGATTCGTGGTAATAAGTGTGTTTTGTAGTGTTTATTTCACGTCTTTGGTCCCGATTTCTTTTGTGAAATCGCTCATTAGAGCGGTTTCGAGGCTAATTACGCTTCTTCTAACTTGTTTTAGGTTCCTAATGCTCATCTTGGAGAAATGGAACGATTCTGTTTCGTTTTCGATGCATATGGAGCCAATGAAGAGAAGCGACGATGATTCAGTGATTTGGACTCGATCCCGAGTCCCTTCGATCCCACTTGAGAATATCCCGAGCACCGAGTATCGATAAGAAGCCTAGGAAGAGCAAATAAGGACTCATCACACCCGGGATGAGAAGACGAGAAGACAGGAGCCACTGGAGGGCCTTCCCGGCCGGGATCACCACCTTCCCGACCGGGACCACCACCTTCCCGGCCGGGATGGGCCCAGCTCAGCCTTCCGCTTCATTCTTTCCTTTCTCTCACTTATGGAACCCTATATATACCCCCCTCTTGTATTGTTTTAAGCATGGAGGAAACCCTAGACATACTTTAGGTTAGATTAGGTTAGATTAGTGTAGATTAGCTTAATCCTTCCCTAATCACTTTTCATTAAGCCTTAATTTAGTGTTAACTCTTGTATTATTGGAATTCTTGAAGAATCTACCAATCTTGACAACATTGGTGGATGTTTTAGGTTTTCTTATATGCAAGTTTCAATTTTTTCCATTCATCTTGTAGTGGGTATAATCCTTCTTCTCTCTTTTCCTTTAATCTTTTATTGTTAGTAAAGTTTCATTCTTTATCTCTTGTTTATTGTTTCTCTTTGTTTATTCTTCATTATGAGTGTTGTTCTTATGTTGGTTTCTCTAGCTTATGTTAGTTTTAGTTTAAACATGTGTGAGGAGATCCTCTTGCTAGGATTAGTAGGGGGATTGGGTGTCTTCATGGGTGATTAAGGGTTTGTGTAGGGTGTTGGTGGTTGTTTAGGTTGCTTCTTGGTTGTATGCATAGATCATGTTTGATGAAATGCTTGAATGACTTATAGTTGCAAATGCATGTTTTCTTGCCTTCTTCTTGTGACCTTGTATGTTGCTAGGATGAGTTTTTGCGCGAGAGCAGGAGACCTTTAGGACAGTTTTGGAGCGAGAGCTCGGATTATGCCTAGATAGCTTGACTACCCTTTCATTCTTGCTTTCTCTTGATTGTTTCGATACCCTTGAACCCGACTAATCCTAGTTCTTGTCTTATTGAATTCTTCATATTCTTAGTCATAACTTTCATTCCTTCATTGTCTTAGTTTGTTTAGTCTTGTTCCTTAGCCTAGTAATCGTTGTTGTTAATCAATTCTTGTTAATTCTTCTCCCTTGTTTCCTTGTGACTTAGTCTAGTGCTTAGGTGAACTCTAGTCTAAACTCCTTTTCCGTCCTTGTGGTTCGAACCGACTTACCCTAGCTACCTAGTTAGGATTAGTTGGTTTTATTTGGTGTCGGGATTCACGACAAATCCCACCATCACGTGGGTCAGTCAACTTATCGTTACGAAATTTGTAAACTACCTGATTCATTTAATTAATCCGTTTTCTTATCATGTTTCTATTTAGTGGACAACTTATTCATTTCATGCCACAAGCTCCATCTCATCAGTTCGTGATAAGATTTTGCCAAGGCATCATAAGCCGCAATCTTCTATTGAAATCCTGTTGGATCATACTAGCCAAATTCTCGGGTCTTTGAAGAACCCCATCAACTCTGGCTTTGTTCCTCTGATGCCAGACATAGTAATAGCATGTTGTTATCACCATAGCATCCTTCTTCCATTTAATGTTCCTAGTATGTATCTACATTCTGTCTATCCTCAGTATCGGTCTATACCAGTTCTCTACAGCATCCAACACCTTCCTAGCATAGGCATAATCAAAGAAGAGATGATATATAGTCTCTTCGTCAGCCTGGCAACTACAGCACATGTCATCTTCAATGTATCCCCATTGCCTCAGTTTACTCTTAGTATTCATACCTTGGTTCATAGCCAACCAGGTAGTTATGGAATGCTTAGTAATATTCCAAGAATTCCAGACCACCTGAGCCCACTATTCGGGATAGAAATAAAAGACAATCTTATTGATTTCATCTTCATCCACCGGCTATAACAGCATACAACAATGTTCTGCAGAACATGTCTTACCCGTGTTGATTATAGACTTTCTCATTGGTGTCACAAGCTTGAATTTCCCAAGTAGGTCAGTATAGAAAGCCAAAAAGGCCTCCTGAATTGTCTCACTTGAAGTGCAGTCCCTGCCCTCTGCATTCTTTATTTGGGTTATTCTGTTCTTATACTGTCTTTGCTTGAGGCACATATGGAAGTAAGCAGTATTTGAGTCTCCCTCCTTCATCCAATGTGTTTTTGCCTTTTGCCTCAAAAAGCTTTATTTTGCATGTTGTAGTTCCCTAACCTCTTTAAGAATGATTATCTCCTTTCCAATTAGTTCTTCATCAGTAGGATTAGCAATAATCTCTTCCTGGATTTGATCAAGAGCAGCAGTACTTGCCTGCACTTCAATATTCTCAAAACACTCCTTATAAGTCTTTGAGGATTGGTTTGAGAGACTTTAGTTTTTTCACCACAACAAACATAGGTACTCCATTCACCTCTTGATCCCAATGATGCTTGACTCTTTCATGAAATGAGATAGCTGTAGTTCACATATTGAAAACTTTGAAACTTCTCTTTTGATTATACTTAATAGAGGATGCACTTACTACACACAGAGTGTAACATCCCGTGTTTTTGACCATTTTAGTTACTTCTAATAACGATTAATATTAATAAATCGAGTCTCGACAAACTATTTTAAATATTAATGTTCAATTCTTGTTCCTTTGTAACCTTTTCTATTTCACTTTACTGTTTGCAAAACTGAAATTTCTATCTTATCGCAATTCTGTAGGATTTCGTAAAACGGTTCCTATTTTCTCATACGGACTCCGATTGAGGTGTTTCAAAAGCCTAAATTTAATATTTTTCCGAGATATACACAATTTTAATATCCAAAATTTCAATTTCTAAGTTCATCAAAATAATATTGTACTAGACAGCTCCTTTGCAACAAAAATTGTCACCCGACGAATCGTTTCTCGACATTCGATTTCTTTACTTCTTTCCTAACCTTTTTGGAACCAAAATAACTCAAAAATATCATCCTTACACACCCCAAACCGTCACCTTGAGGTCGAAGGGTCAAAAAATGCTTTTCTAATCAAAAAACCAAAAAGGGTAATGTACTTCCTAAAGGGTGACTAGCCATTTGAATCAATTGTCATTTCCTTGTCCATTGCTTGCTCCCTCACCAAAGGTACGACCAAATGCTCTTGTTATGAGACTCATATGATCCGTAAACTCATATACTCATCTACCTAACATCATCCTTAAAATCCTTTCTAAAAACCAAAGGAAAACCATAAAAATAATACTAAGTTCTTAAGCCTTTACACCACCATTTTGAAGAGCATTAATCCCTTCTTTCGCTTATCTTATACTACTTATTTTCAAATTTATTTAATAGTATAACTACTAACCTAGTTTGTTTTGGTGTCAATCTAACTAATTCATGAAGAGGAGCAAGAGAAAAGGAGCATCAATCTTCGTTTTCTTATATGTTGTAGAATCGATTATTTTTGCTCAAGGTAACCTAACTTTTTTTCGCCCTCAAATCTTGTAGTATAGTGTTTAGACTCTAACTATCATATAATATCATGTTTAGGACTATATCATTAGATCACCAAGTTTAAAGTTAACTATTTGTTGATTATTACATAACAATACATGCTGTAAAATGGATTCTGTGATGTATGATGTATGTTTACGATTTTTCTATGTAAATTATGTCGAATTAGCCTTATGTTCCTTCATGAACGTTGTAGATCTGAATGTCTAAAATATAATAAAATTATGAAAAGTAAGATTTTATGATTAAATATATTTAATAATTATTTATTTCGTAAAATGGTACTGTATGCTTTTATGTACTGTCTGGGAAATGATATGTATCCTGATGTTAAACATTTCTTTTAGACTTTAAAAACATGTATTATATTCCTGATGATGTCTATTACGTGTACGTCAAATTTCATATAAATCCATCATATATATTTTCATTTATAAAATTTGTACTAAAATAGGTCAGATCTGGAAAGATGATTTTATTTAGATAAAAAGTCCCATTGTACCCTCGAACTATGTCACATTACACATGGTACCCCTGCTTTTAAGTTTGTTCCCATGGTAACCTTGAGTTTTATAGTTTAGTTCCCGATTTGACCTTACCCAAATTTCTGTCATGACGCCGTTAAATTATGACGAAAATTAATTATTGTTGTTTCCATGGTACCCTTAAGTTTTCATAGTTGTTCTCATGGTACCCTTATGTTTTTCATAGTTGTTCCCATGGTACCTTGAAAGGAAAACAACGACTTATTGAAGCAAAGCAACTAATAGTTTACTGAACTAGCCATTACACAAGTGCTTATAAATTCACTCCCCTTTCTATTCTGGCAGAAAAAGAACAAACAATCCACAATTACTCACTCAATCTTTTCACCTCTTTCTTCACTTGTACAAAAAAATGGAAAAAATTGATGTTTCCGGATGATCGAGCTTCAAGGTTATGGTGATTATGTTTTTCCATTTTTTTGTACAAGTGAAGAAGGAGGTGAAAAGGTTGAGTGAGTAAATGTAGATTGTTTGATCTTCTTCTGCAAAAATAGAAAGGGGACTGAATTTATAAGCACTTGTGTAACAACTAGTTCAATAAACTAATCGTTGCTTTGCTTCAATGAGTCGTTGCTTTTCTTTAAGGGGTACTGACAGGGGTTAGTCGTAACCCTAATCAAAGATACCCTAAGGTCCACTAACTAATGCAGATAGCGAAGTAGGGGTCGAACCACAAGGAGACGGGCTTAAATACTTGTTCTACGGTCTAGACTTAAGACTATAGGTTACTGTTTTTCTTGGTTGTTTAGTAGGCTGACAACTAACTGCAAAAAGGTAAATCAATAATAAAGAAGTCTAGGGTCTCAGGTTCACAATGAATATCAATCGGGTCAAGGAGTTAAGTAACAGGTCAATAATCAAACTGTCTAAGGTGTAGGTCCGGTCGATACTACTACAAACTTTAGAACTAAACTTAACCTGCGGTCGCTAGTATTAAGCTAGTCTACCTAAAATGTCGTGACCTACATAGTTCTTAACCCGGTCGGCGAAAAGTCCTAATTGTGATACTAACTAATTAATCCTGACCAGTAATTAATCAATCAGAATTAAAACATTCAGGCGACAATTCATATGATCAGAGACAGGTCAATTTTCTATAACCCAATTAATACCCATCGATCCCCTTAAACCCTAGATGAAATTTAGCTATGCATAATGATCGTAATTAAACTCACGAAATATGAATTGCAAATAAACATGGTGAATTGAATTAAATTACGCACGATAATAATTTTATACTAGCAGATAATAAGCGAGACTGAAATCAAAACAACTACGAAAACTGAGAACGAATTGAGACAAGAAATAAAACTAGAGAATTAAAATTGAAATTAAAATTAAAAACTAAATGTATCGATACCGAATAATTCAAGATCGGAAAAAGGAAGAACAGAATTCGATGAATCTAGCGAAGAAAAGTTGAAACGAGCGTAACTTCACTACTAAGAAAAATAACGTAATGTTTGTGATGTAGAATGAAAAGTGACTCTGACAATCCTAAGAAAACTGATTTAAAGACAAATCATTTGGACTTCCAAAACAGGCCCAAAATTCTAATTAATTAAAATCTAATCCGCGGCCTGGGTCAGATGCACTCGATCGAGTGCATGCAATGCCACTCGATCGAGTGGGTTCGTTATTTGCTCCAGCTCGAGTCCGTCTTTGGGCTGAAGAGAAGAATTGACCCAAAACTCTGATGCAGTCCTGTTGAGCTCTGAAGTGAGGCACTCGACCGAGTGCTTAGCACCACTCGATCGAGTGCTTAGCACCACTCGATCGAGTGGGTGCTGCTGGAACTCGTAATTTAGTTCTTTATTGCTTATCGGCTTTCCGTTTTCGTCGTCTTCCGTCCTCGTCTCGGCTATCCGGGTTATTACTCCAAAATAAGCTCAAAATTGTACCTAACCTGCAAAATAGCACGAGGATCGGCAATATCGACTTTTTAATAAAAATCGACATTAAATATATAAATCGGAAGAAAAAAAGCTCAAAAATGGTTGTCGGGGGACAATAAAATACGATATAAAATACGTTGATCAAACCCCCCCAAACCAAACCTTTGCTTGTCCTCAAGCAAACGACTAAAATATATACAAACGAGGACAAGGGATGTGAAACACGACTCAGAGCTGAATTACAATTATTCTCCTAAAATCGACTAAAACCGAGGAGAAAGCACGTAACGCTCAAGAATGCAACGAGATCAATAATCATGCCATAATCAAACAATTGTCTGCCAAACTTTCAATCTTGCAAGACCAATAATGTCGGATTTCCTTACGGTTGTCGCTCGACACTCATAAGTACGGGTAAGTATATATGTGAAGATAAGAAAGAATAAAGACGCTCACTCGACTTATGAAATATGCATGCAATCGAATATGAAATCAATCTCCCCAATCAGGACCATAGTACATGCCAAGGACTTACAAAGGGTGGCTAATATGTGACGGAATAAAATGGATTGTGCTTAAAGCACGTATGGAAATGTGAGGCTAAGACCAGTAGTCGCAGCTACACAATAAAAATTATCCATCCAAAAACCTCATCTATGAATTCCGACCATCAACTAGAAGTAAAACTCAAAAGGGCATAAGAGGGGATTTTGCCATCCTTCTAATTACAACTCAGTTCTAATTATAACACCTCGACCGTTCCCCGAAAATTACAAGAAGCATATATATATATATATATATATATATATATATATATATATATATATATATATATATATATATATATATATATATATTTCTTTTCTTTTTCTTGGAATTTTTCTTCTTTTTCTAATTCCATTTTCTTTCTTTTCTTTTTTTTTGATGCTTCTATATTTTTTTCAATTCGGACAAGGGGAAGGTGAGTATAAAGTCGCACAATAATGTTACACACTAAGATCCAAAAGATGTAAAAATCTAAATTATGATCTAATAGTGAATTAATTCCAATTATGTTTACTGCAACTGTCCTAGTAAGGTAGGCTGTTCTGGGTTGTAGCTAATTGATATATATCATGAAAACAGGCGTACAACAGCTGAAATGGGCTAAACAGAGGAAAAATGACCTAAATCTACAGGGTAGTAAAGTTGGGTCATTTTGGCTATGTGGAGCTCATCAAAAACAGAAATGCCTTTCCTCATGTACCTCCTCAAACCAAACACGTATTCAATATCAAGAGACGAACGTCATATTCATGCAAATTTATGTTACACATTCGGTAAGGAGAAACCACTCAATTATTCCTAAATATAAATGAGACCATTTATGGATGTTACTGGCCTAGGAAGCTCTAAAACCTCAGAATTTTTGTGGTTTGCCGACAAAATGGTCAAATTTACTCATTTGGCAATTAACAGTTCAATAGGCAATCTTATCAAAATCATCTCATCTCAAGTATTACATGCATTCAGGTACGGAGTCAGCTGTCAATTATGAGAAATCATGTAAAACGCAATGTCATCATCGCCGTTTTGCAAGTTTCACATCGGACACAAGACAGTCACAAAGCACACAAAATCAAAATCTTTTTTTAAATTTTTTTGATTTTTCACTTTTTTGTTTTTTCGATTTTTAAAATTTTTGAAAGCACACAACAGAAAATAAAAGCACACAAAAACACACAAACTCTCCCCCAAACCTAAATGTCACAGTGTCCTCAATGTGACTCTACATCATATAAGACAGAGAATTCCACAACCAATCCTAAGGACAACTCGACCTAAGGGGAAGAAAAAAAAAATCTAAGAAAGCAGTAAAAACAGAAAAAAAAAAAAAAAAAAAAAAAAAAAAGGAAAGAAAGTACCATATATACAATGGTAGCTCCCCCAAACCGGCTAATCATCCATATCATCGTCTCCACCGGTCCCAGATGGACCGAAACCAGTATCGCCCTGGCCTGAGCCGCTAGTACTACCCTGCTATCCTGGCTGTCTCAAATCTCTCAACCACTGTGCTCCTAGGCCGCCGTAGGTGTGCCCGTAGTCCGGACCCCAAGCAGCTGGATCAACCCCATAATCGTGGAATATGCCACTAGTGTCACCCGAGCCTCTCCAGTAGGACGGGCGCTGAGGTGCCGAGATGCCTTGAGTAAGCATGAACTCGTGGATCTCGCAGTTAACGATGCTTTGATTAATTCCCTCGTGTATCCGTCGCTGGTGCTCATAAACTGGATCATACATAAACGGATATGGGTGTGGAAGCTCGACACCCGGGGTGTGGAACGGGAAGGTCGGAGTGGGTGCAGGTATGGCCCTAGGTGGCTCGGACTCGTCGGGTTCGGTCTCTACGCAAACCCTACGTCGAGGCGGTTGAACGCCCTCGTCGAAAATGAAGAGCTCCTCGGGAATGAGGTAGCTCGGTGGGTCGGGTCTGTTCTCACCTACGGGAGTGGGTTGTAAGGCAAGAAGTGGTGGTAGGATTGTCCCTTCGACAACCGGGATTTTCATCCAAACCTTGTCCTTGATACGCCACAACAAGTTCGGGGGATCGCCCCGAATCCACTTCAGAGTGGAAGTGAGGTAGCTACTTCCTAGCAAAGGGACGTGCTCAATGAGACTCGCATACCTGACCGTTTCCCCAAAACCCATAATATAACTTTTTGCTAGTGCAATGACAATGGCGGCACAGGCGAGCGGTCCAGATCCATTGATCTGTCGCTCGATATCGACACGAATCATACCTGGGGCACTGAATGCCTTTAGGGATCGCCTAAAGGGGTTGAGGTAGTGTCCCAAAGTCAACACCTCCAATGAGTGAAGTTTACTCATGTCGGAGCGTGGGAAAACCAAATGACTCAAAATCCGCAAAAAGAGGCGGATAGTAGGGTGTGGGATGGCGTTGAGTGCCATCGCGGTGACACTCACTTCACGATCTGAAAATAACTTAAAATAAGGGGGGGCTTTTACACCCTCGGGTATGTCGTGAATGTCTTCATTCTGGTCAGAGGTGAGCCTTAGACATTCGGACAGGGTGCTAAGGGCAATGCTTTGCTCAACATTGTTAAAGCGAAAGTGAATCCTACTATCTTGGCTATCATACTCGAATGAACTAAGGAATTCTAAAGTTGGTATTCGGTATGATAACTCAAGAAGCGTCCATAGTCCATCGAATCCGGTCATGGACAAGAGCTGTAGCAATTGCTCGTTCAGACCAAGCTCGATCGCGAACTGCGATGAGCAGCATCGGGTAGCCTCCATCGTCCTTGGTATCAATGCAATTAAACGAACTTGCTGGGCCTCGTCCCTGCATACAATCTCCTCATAGCCTGATACAGGCTGAACAGCTGGAACAACCGGCTGCCTTACGTTCCTGTTCCTATTGTTATTCCGGGGTGGATTCCTTCTACCTACCATGACTATAGCATAATAACAAAACCAAATTATACAAAAATCCCACAAAAAATACATTAATTTCGGCCAAAATCAGACATAATACACAAAAATCGATTTTTGATCATAAAATGGTGCAATTAACACAAAATCAAGCATGCAATAAGATTAGTATATAACTAAGGATGAAATTAAACTATAAAATCAAGAAAAGAACCAAGAAAATCAAAAACCCGAATTGTACGTACCTTAAGGGGGCACGAAATTGACGAGATTTTGGAAGAAGGGGACGAAAAATTCACAAAATAACACTAAGGAACACAAGTAGATACTACTAATTGCAAATTAGAAGCAAAAATCGTAAATTTTGGTGAAGATTTGATGAATTGGGAGGGATTTGGGTGAATTGGGGGTTAGGGTTCTTAATAGTTATGAGGGGGAGAGGGGGGTTTTGATTAATAAAACTTATTTAACAAAGGAGAGTAAGAATAAATAAAAGAGGACGAAAAACTGGCACTGAACCCGGTCCAGGGGCACTCGACCAAGTACGTCAGGGTACTCGATCGAGTGACCCCATGAAAAGCAGGCAGATTGCTATCCGTCAGGGCACTCGATCGAGTGCTTGGGCCACTCGATCGAGTGACCGCTGTACCTCCTGCATCTCAATTTTGTTCTCTTTAATTGCTTCAAAAATCCTGAAATTAAATCAATTAAATCGTAAAATTCCCTCGTCCTCACTCGATGAATAATACTAACTCCCAATTAGAGCTACAAAACTAAAAAGATAAAAGTAAAAAAATAAAAAGTGCGGAAAGGGAAATTACAAATATATACAAGTGGTGTCGGGCTGCCTCCCAGTTAGCGCTGGTTTTTACGGTCCCGCTCGACCGGTTTACCTCAATGAAATTAGGCGGACTCGAGAGTGTCGTTGAGGTCCATGGCCTCTACGACACCGACGTACGCACCTTCGTGATAGAGCTTAAGGCGTTGACCGTTCACCTTAAATATTTTGCCTTTGTCGGTAGTGAGTGTGACCGACCCGAGTTTGTTCACTTCAGTTACCGTGAACGGTCCAGACCATCGGGATTTAAGTTTCCCGGGAAAGAGTCGAAGTCGGGAATTAAATAAGAGTACCTTATCGCCGACGATGAACTCTCGGGGGATAATGTGCTTATCATGCCATCTTTTGTTCCGCTCCTTATAAACTATCGCGTTATCATAAGCATGGAGACGGAATTCATCTAGTTCGTTCAATTGCATGAGGCGCTTCTCTCCGGCTAGCTTTGGATCGAGATTGAGCTCCTTTAAGGCCCACATTGCCTTAAACTCGAGCTCCACGGGTAAATGGGAAGCTTTGCCATAAACGAGCCTATACGGGGATGTCCCGATAGGAGTCTTGAATGCAGTCCGGTAACCCAAAGAGAATCATCGAGCTTCGAACTCCAATCTTTTCTCGAGGTATGGACAACCTTCTCGAGAATAGACTTGATCTCACGGTTCGAGATCTCGACTTGTCCACTAGTTTGTGGATGGTAAGCTAGCCCGGGACGGTGATGAACACCGTATTTCTTCAATAGCTTAGTGAGCCGGCGTTCATGGAAGTGTGAACCGCCATCACTAATAATAGCCCGCGGGACTCCGAAACGAGGAAATATTGTCTTGTTGAAGAGCCGGATCACCACGTTGGCATCATTAGTAGGTGAAGCGATGGCTTCCACCCACTTCTAAACATAATCGACGGCAACCAAAATATACCGATTCCCATAAGAAGAAGGGAACGGTCCTTGATAATCGATATCCCAAACGTCAAATAGTTCTACTTCAAGAATCCCGGTTTGAGGCATTTCGTGTCGTCGAGAGATATTCCCCGTTCGTTGGCATGCGTCGCAAGAACGGATGAAGGTGGTGGTATCTTTGAGAATAGTGGGCCAATAAAGCCTGATTGCATTACCTTCGCGAATGTCTTCGAAGGACCGTGATGTCCACCATAAGGGGAGGAGTGACATCTAGTGAGGATAGAATGCACCTCACTCTCGGGAATGCACCTCCTAAATAGGCCATCTGCACCTTCTCGGAAAAGATATGGGTCGTCCCAGAAATAACGCTTCACATCATGTAAGAACCGCTTCTTTTGCTGATACTAAAGGTCGGGAGGTAGAGTTCCTCCGACTAGGAAGTTAGCATAATCAGCGAACCACGGAGTATCCATGGTAATAGCAAGCAAGTGGTCATCCGGGAACGAATCATCAATTGGGGTGAGGTCCCCACCGTCATATCTTAGCCGGGATAGGTGATCGGCAACAACATTCTCGGCCCCGGACTTATCACGGATCTCCAAGTCAAATTCCTGCAGTAATAGGATCCATCTAATAAGCCTTGGTTTGGCCTCCTTCTTCGCTAGAAGGTACTTCAAAGCGCGTGATCTGTATACACTATCACCTTCGAGCCAATGAGATAGGCTCGAAACTTGTCTAGAGCATAGATAATGGCCAACAATTCCTTCTCTGTGGTAGCATAATTAATCTGCGCCATATCTAACGTCCGACTAGCATAATAGATTGCATGTAGAGCCTTGCCTTTCCTTTGCCCGAGCACAGCTCCTACAGCGTAATCGCTAGCGTCGCACATAACCTCAAAGGGTATATCCCAATCCGGTGAACGAATAATCGGTGCGGAAACAAGAGCCTGCTTAATCCTGTCAAAAGCTCGAGCACACTCGTCAGTAAATACAAACGGGGCATCTTTGAGGAGCAGCTGAGTCAGAGGTTTGGCAATCTTGGAGAAATCTTGAATGAAACGGCGGTAAAAACCCGCGTGACCAAGAAAACTCCGAACACCCTTAACATTAACGGGGTATGGTAATTGCTCAATCACCTCGACTTTCGCTTTATCCACTTGGATGCCACGTTCGGACACTAAATGACCCAAGTCGACTCCCTCGGTCACCATGAAGTGAAACTTTTCCCAGTTTAAGACCAAATTGGTCTCCTCACAACGTTGTAAGACCCGTGAAATATTAAGTAAACATGCATCATAATCAGTGCCATATACACTGAAGTCATCCAGGAAGACTTCCATGACAGACTCGATAAGGTCCGAAAATATGGACATCTATCATACAACGTTGAAAAGTGTACGGGGCATTAAAAAGGCCAAAAGGCATCCTTCGATATGCGAAGGTGCCGTAGGGACAGATAAATGTTGTTTTCTCCTGGTCGTCAGGGTGAATTGGAATTTGGAAAAATCCCGAGTAGCCATCTAAGTAGCAAAAGTACTTATGGCAAGTGAGACGCTCTAGCATCTGGTCAATGAAGGGGAGTGGGAAATGGTCTTCCCTAGTAGCTACGTTTAGCTTACGGTAATCAATACACATTCTTCATCCAGTCACTAATCAAGTAGAAATAAGTTCATTCTTCTCGTTTGTGATAACCGTGGTCCCTCCCTTCATAGGGACCACTTGGACTGGACTAACCCATTTAGAGTCGGAAATGGGATAGACAATGCCAGCATCAAGGAGTTTCATAACCTCCTTCCTAACCACATCCTGCATGTTCGGGTTTAACCTACGTTGTCCCTGAATAGACGGTCTATGGTCTCCCTCTAAATGAATGCGGTGCATGCAAAACTCGGGACTAATGCCACATAAGTCATCAATGTTGTACCCAATAGCCTTCTTATGTCGTCATAAGATGACTAACAACTCCGAAAGTTGGCTATCCGTGAGTGCAGCGTTTGCAATTACGGGGTTTAGACCCTTATCATCCAGGACTGCATATTTCAAATTAGAGGGGAGGAGTTTTAGTTCAGGTTTACTTACCTCGACCTCCTTTTTAGGGGTGCCGAGACTGTATACCTACTCGATAGTGCTCTCCTTCCCGTTTAGCATGCGTTCTAGCTCATCCACTTCCGCGCTCCATGATCTCTTCTTGGCATCAGCATCGCCGGATGTCAGCAATTTCTCCATAGGGTCCCTGCCAAGATAATCGTCAACATAGTTTTCAATTTCCAAATCAATGACATCTATACTGTAGCAGGACTCCTCTATCATGGGCTTCTTAAGAGCTTGATCGAGACTAAAATTCAAGGTGTCATCTCTTACGGAGAGTGTGAGCTTCCCATTTTTTACATCGATGATCGCCCTTGCCGTGTGTAAGAAAGGGCGACCAAGGATGATAGGAATTATGGCATCCTCAGCCATGTCTAAGACTACAAGTCTACGGGAATGAAGAATTTCCCTACTTGGACCAGGACATCCTCTAAGACACCTAAAAGATATTTGACCGATCTATCAGCCATCTGCAGAGTCATATTAGTACATTGTATGGCATGACACTAACGCTAGCTCTTAAATCACACAGGGCTTTATCAATTGCTAATGTCCCTATAGTACAAGGAATAGAAAATTTCCCTGGATCCTTGAGCTTGGGCGGAGTACGACTCTGTAGTAGCGCGCTGCATTCCTCTATGAAAGCAATTGTCTTAGTTTCACTAAAAGACCGCTTACGAGTTAGTATTTCTTTCTTAAATTTCGCATAAGCAGGAACTTGAGTGATTAAATTAGTGAAAGGAACACTTACCTGCAGATTCTTAACGACTTCCATAAACTTACCGAACTGTTGATCAAGCTTTGTCTTACGCTGTCGGTGGGGAAATGGAAGCACGATCGGAATTGCAGGCTCTTTGGCTTGAGACGGGGGTGCTTGAGAAGATTTTCCATCCTTGGTTGAAGATTGGGGGCGAAAAATAGCTGAATTAGGCGCCACGGTCTCCACTCGATTGAGTCCAGGCTGACTCGGTCGAGTTTTAGTATACTCGGTCGAGTCACCTATAGGCACTCGATCGAGTGGTATCGCTGGGGAGCTACTGGTCAATTTTGAAGGGTCTACTCGATCGAGTGGGCTGACACCACTCGGTCGAGTGACCTCCAACTCGATCGAGTCTGGCGTGACTCGGTCGAGTGGACTACGTGACAGCTCTCTGCCGGTTTTTAGAGGGTCTACTCGATCGAGTGATGTGGTGTTACTCGATCGAGTAGCCTCAATTAGTGGCCTACTCAAAGCTTCTTTGGCTAACTCTTGCTTCTCCAACTCAGTTTCATCAACCACAACATACTCCTCAGGCATCTTCGGACCGTCATAATGGGTTCCGCTTCTCAATGTAATCGCATTGGCTTGCTCGTGCGATTATTCGCCTTGAGGAGGTGGAGTACCCGGTGGCCTAGCTTGCTTTTGGGCGGCAAGTTGTGCTACTTGGGTATCAAGGATCTTGTTATGGGCGAGTATTTGGTTGATCTGGGTTTCTTGCTTTTGGTGATCTTGAATACCTTGCATCAATAATGCTTTGATTTCCGCATACTCGGTGTTGGTTGGAGCTTGAGCTTGGGTTTGGTTTTGGTTTTGTGGGATCGGTTGGAATTGTTGTTGGTCCCCCCACCCTTGTTGGTTACCCCAAGGTTGGTTATTACCCCACTGTTGATTACCCCAGTTTTGTTGGTTACCCCAATTTTGTTGCACTCCTTGGAATTGTTGTCGGTTATTGTTTTGAGAGGGTCGGTTATGGGGTGCTACATAAGGGCGGTTTTGTTACCGCCGGGTGGTGGTGGGTTAAGCACGTTTTGGCTCCTTTAAGACAACAAGGATTTGTCATAGCCCGATTGGTTCATGTATGGGAGGTGTGGTCTCATGGATTTTAATGCATTTGCCGTTTCTAAACTCACACACTCTTGGGCATAATGACCCGTATTCCCACAATTCTCACAAACAACCTCGGACATCGCATTAACTTGGTACATACCACCTTGTTGTTGTTGGTTTTGGGTTCTAGCAAGCTCCATGGTATCAATCCGCTTAGTTAAAGCGGCTAGGTGGCTAACTATGGCGTTTGATGACTCGGAGCCACCACTATTTCCTCGGGTGTTACCTTGTGGATTTCCCTAACGTGAGTGATGAGTAGCCATATCTTCAATTAGTTTCCATGCTTTATCATCATCAACGTTGTTTTGAAACCTGCCATTAGTTGCAGAATCGAGCGTAGCTCGGCAATTGTCATATAAACCATTATATAATTGATTGCACAAAAACCATACCTCGAATTCGTGATGTTGGCACTCCTTGACTAGCTTTTAAACCTTACCCACGCCTAGTAGATATTCTCGTGAGATGTCTGTCGGAAGTTAGTAATCTGACTCCTCAACATGTTGGTCTTCTGCGGCGTGTAGTAATGCTTGTAGAAAGCTAAGGCTAGGGAGTTCCAGTCTGTGATTCCCTCGGTTGCTTTGTCTAGATCCGTGATCCAATCTCTCGCGTTGTCGCGTAAGGAGAACATGAATAGCATCTCCATCACCTCTTCTTGTGTTACTCCCGCGGGGAGTGGAATAGTAGAGCAATAATCGGTGAAGAGCTTCATGTGCTTCGCCGGGTCTTCATCGGGACTTCCACCGAATTGATTTCGCTCCACCAATGTGATAAAGGCGGGGCGAATCTCAAATGGACCCGTAGTGGCCGTGGGCCTCTTCAACAGTTTCGGTAGGGAACTCTGCTCCGGCTCGGAATGGCTAGCAAGTTTGGGAGGCATCTTGACTAGCGGTGTCTCGGGGGAAGTAGTGGAATTATCCTCTTCAAAGGACAGCGATTCGGATATGTGGTCATCGTCCGAATTTTCCACTGATTCTGATCTTCCTGTCTCAGCAATCTCCTTGTAAAATTTCCTAGACCTGCGGAGAGTTCTCTCTGGTTCAGGATCGTATGGTGGTACGTAGCCTGAAATTCGAGAGGACCTGGGCATACGAGGAAACTACAGGAGAAATGTGAGAAACGGTCTCAAGGAACTGAAGTTCCTCGAGACAAGCAATCAAAAGGCTAAAACACAAAACAAGTAAATAAATAACACCGTCTCCCCGGCAACGGCGCCAAAATTTGACAGGGGTTAGTTGTATCGCTAATCGAAGATACTCTATGGTCCACTAACTAATTCAGATAGTGAAGTAGGGGTCGAACCACAAGGAGACGGGCTTAAATACTTGTTCTACGGTCTAGACTTAAGACTACAGGTCACTGCTTTTCTTGGTTGTTTAGTAGGCTGACAACTAACTGCTAACAGGTAAATCAATAATAAAGAAGTCTAGGGTCTCAGGTTCACAATGAATATCAATCGGGTCAGGGAGTCAACTTGTAGACACCCACATTTTGACCGCCAGGTGTCTATAGCAATTTCCGACAAACACCCGATGATGATCGGACGCAAACGTGCTTTAACTACTCAGAAACGGGCTCAAAATCATTGGCATTTGGCTTGGCCTTTTTACGGAGTACATATCTCACAAAACCAACCTCAAAATCAGGCCCAGTGGGTCGTTTTTGAGTCAAATAAGACTAATTTGGGTCGATTCCGACACCAGGGGTAAAACCGTCTTTTAACGACCGAGTCAAAACCCGGTCAAAGATTTTCCCGAGACACGTGAGTCAGCCGTGACACCTCACACGGCTGATTCCCACTCTAATCCTACAAAAATCAACTTCTCAAAATATTAAACAAATCCGTTTAAGGATAGGATTCGATCTCAAGTAGGAATTCTATCCGGAAACCGAATCGGATATCGACCGAGCACCAAGTACTTGGCCAAGACACCCAAATCAGCCGAAATACTCCTCCATCCAGCCGAGATTTTGGCTTCTCCACCAAGCAACGGAATTTTCATTTCTTTCGAACTCTTGCATTTCCTATCCAAAAACCGATTCAAACACCCGACCGAGTACAAACACTCGGCCGAGCAACACACAACCAGCCGTGTCCCCTTTCTTTTTTGACAAGAAAGTGGAATTCTCATGCCTTACAACTTCTACATTTCCTATCCCAAGCGGTAGTTCAAACTCTCCTAGCCAAGGTCGGGAATATCCCTATAAATAGCCCCTTGCACAACTCAGAACATACAACATATAAAAAACAAGCATCAATTATTAACATCAACCACTAGCGAATATCATCAATCATTAGCATCCCTACACATCCAACACACATCAAAAATTAACATCGAGAAACCGATAATATTCCCGAAGGAAAACCGGTCCGTTTAAACCCGAAACCCTTCACGCACGCCCGAGCCGCATCACCATCACCTCACCGACATATACTCGACGCTCCAGTGCCCAAGCCACGTCCCGACGAGCCCTGATCCGAGTAGACTAAAACATGTAGGTTGAGGGTGCACAAAACCCGATCTCTCTTTTTCCTTCTCTCTTTCTCCTCGTCCGTCTTATTTTTTTTATGGGTCGGTCGTCATTTATTTTATTACTCTAATATCGATACTATTAAAAACTATTTTCATATAACAACGTTCTTAAAAATATGATATCGATTTTCTATAATCGAATATTGTATAAAAAAGAATTATATTAAGATCTCGACGATATTAAAAATCGTTATATCTTTTTTCGTTCAAACTTCTTTTTACAAAAACCTTTTTTTATTCATTCCGAATACTCGATATCGGTTTCATAATCGAATATCGGGTACGACGAATATCGGAAACATAAATCGAATACAAATTAATTCATATTTTGTACGCGATTTATCAAAATTAGCAATTTCGAACAAAAAATAAAAAACCGGACAGACCCGCACGCGGGTTGCGCCATGCCCAGGCGACTCGCGCACGGGCCAGAAATCCGAGACATTTTTTTAGCTTTTTCGTTCGTTTTATTTTATTCTTCTACGAAACAATTTTAAAACTTATATCTTTTCTAAAACTATTCGAAATATTTGATATTAATTTCGTAGTTAATTATCAAATATAACGAATATCGAAAATATTGAATCGAGTACGAATTATGCAATATTCATACGCGATTTAATAAAAGCATCGAATTTTCGAAAAAATCGATTTCAAAAAAAACAGGCCGCCACGCGACCCGCCGGCACCCCGTGTGAGCCGCGCGGCCGGCTGCCTCGACGCCCCTTTTTCTCGTTTTTTTATTATTTTTCGAACTTCGTTTTTTATACAAAACAGCGTTTTTAGCAATATTTTCAGATTTCGATTAATATTTATTTTCTCGATGTCGTATATTTATTTTATTTGCTATATTATTATTTACAAATCGATACTAACTCGTTTGTTTATTTTGTAGCAAATTCACATCTTTTTCATTTTTTATTATACTAAAACGAACCTCACATGTTAAATTCAACTTTGACGTTAATTTTTCATGCATTAAACCGACTTAGCAACCCATTCAATTCCTCGCATGTTTAGGAAAACAATGTTTGCATATCATTCATCGTATTACTAACGCGCATATTAAAACATCATTCGATATCCTAGTAGAGGCCGCTAATGAATTTCCCAACACGTACCCTCACCCCTTACTCAGAACCGTGGTTTCCGGATGTCCGAATCCATTGGCAACGAGAGTCATTCAATATACGATTAACCGCCCAAGTCGGCATCTATATCGATATGCAAAGGGACGAGCCCAATAAACTCTGACATCGGAAATGGGCCGTATTTTGTATACGGCCCACTACGACATAGAGTGGGCTCGAACGCTTCCGAATAACCATAAAATTCGGTGGCGACTCCAACTTCGATTTAAATTTCCATTTGACCATCTCATGGAGATTCATTCGCCTCCCCAAATCCGCGCGTGGCCGCGTCGGGGTGGACCTATGTCATGTCCACACAACTAACAGGTCAATAATCAAACTGTCTAAGGTGTAGGTCCGGTCGGTACTACTACAAACTTTAGAACTAAACTCAACCTGCGGTCGCTAGTATTAAGCTAGTCTACCCAAAATATCGTGACCTACTTAGTCCTTAACCCGGTCGGCGAAAAGTCCTAATTGTGATACTAACTAATTAATTTTATAATTTTATACTAGTAGATAATAAGCGAGACTGAAATCAAAACAACTACGAAAACTAAGAACGAATTGAGACAAGAAATAAAACTAGAGAATTAAAATTAAAAACTAAATGTATCGATACCGAATAATTCAAGATCGGAAAAAGGAAGAACAGAATTCGATGAATCTAGCGAAGAAAAGTGGAAACGAGCGTAACTTCACTACTAAGAAAAATAACGTAATGTTTGTGATGTAGAATGTAAAGTGACTCTGACAAACCTAAGAAAACTGATTTAAAAACAAATCAGTTGGACTTCCAAAACAGGCCCAAAATTCTAATTAATTAAAATCTAATCTGCGGCCTGGGTCAGATGCACTCGATCGAGTGCATGCAATGCCACTCGATCGAGTGGGTTCGTGATTTGCTCCAGCTCGAGTCCGTCTTTGGGCTGAAAAGAAGAATTGACCCAAAACTCTGATGCAGTCCAGTTGAGCTCTGAAGTGAGGCACTCGACCGAGTGCTTAGCACCACTCGATCGAGTGGGTGCTGCTGGAACTTGTAGCTGAGTTCTTTATTGCTTATCAGCTTTCCGTTTTCTTCCTCGTCTTCCGTCCTCGTCTCGGCTATCCGGGTTATTACTTCAAAATAAGTTCAAAATTGTACCTAACCTGCAAAATAGCACGAGGATCGGCAGTACGACTTTCTAATAAAAATCGACATTAAATATATAAATCGGAAGAAGAAAAGCTCAAAAACGGTTGTCGGGGGACAATAAAATACGATATAAAATACGTTGATTAGGTACCATGAGAACAACTATGAAAACTTAAGGGTACCATGGGAACAACTATGAAAACTTAAGGGTACCATGAGAACAACTATGAAAACTTAGGGGTACCATAAGAACACCTCTCTTTTTGAAGAAAAGTAGTTGTTAATTTTGGTCATAATTTAACGGCGTCAAGACAGAAATTTGGGTAAGGGAAAATCGGGAATTAAACTATAAAACTCAAGGTTACCATGTGAATAAACTTAAAAGCAGGGGTACCATGTGTAATGTGACATAGTTCGAGTGTACCATGGGAAATTTCCGTTTTATTTAAGAACATTTATAAGGTATTTTAATCTAAATTTCTGGGGTTAAGTTATGTAAAATTATAGTATTAAATAAATATTTGGTTAACTTTCATGATTTTTATGTATTTTAAAAGATTTAAAAGAGAGTATTGAAAATCGTATCATTTTCGTTTTTAATTTCTTAAATATAATAAACGGATATTTCCCATGGTACCCTCGAACTTTGACACATTACACACGGTACCTCTCATTTTAAGTTTGTTCCTATGGTAACCTTGTGTTTTGTGTTTAGTGCCCATGGTACCCTGATCAATTTTCCGTCATAACGGCGTCAAAAGTTAGTTTAGTTAAAGTGATTAATTTGTTTCAGAGGAAAATTTAGTTAGAACAATTAACGAACTTTTAATTAAAATAATTGAAAATTGAGGGAATGTCCATGGTACCCCTGTGTTTTCAATGTTTTAGCCATGGTACCCTTATATTTTAAATTCTTTGCCCATGGTACCCTTGTGGTTACAATTCATTCAGGGGTACCATGGACAAATAATTGAAACCATAGGGGTACCATGGACAAAAAATTGAAAATAGAATGGTACCATCGTTAAAATATTGAAAACACAGGGATATCATGGACATTTCCTCGATTTTCAACTATTTTAATTTGATTTTCATTAATTTTCTAACTAATTTCACCAAAAAAAATTAAAATTAATCACTTTAACTAAACTAACTTTTAACGCCGTTATGACGGAAAGTTGATTAGGGGTACCATGGGCACTAAACGCAAAACACAAGGTTACCATAGGAACAAACTTAAAATGAGGGGTACCATGTGTAATGTGTCAAAGTTCAAGGGTACCGTGGGAAATATCCCTATAATAAAACTTCTTATTTTTGAAAAATGAGTTTATATATGGAAGCCTAACTCATAAAACTATATTTAGTATGAAAATGGTGATTCAAAAATGACATTTGAAAAATGACTTATTTTGTATCCTTAATAATGTTACCGATTTCGTTATTCTTTAAATTTATCTTTGTAAAACTCTAAGTTTTCAGAAATATAATACTTGATAAGGTTAAAAATAATTTTTATAATTATTATAAATTTATTTGATTTTTGAAATATTTTACTAAGTATAAATAGGTTTTAAAAGATAAGTATACTTGTACAAATACGAAACTATATAAAACTACTAAATACGTACACTTGAGGTATAAATGTACTAAATAATTATGCCCAAAAAGTATACAGTACTAAAAGACGAATAACTTTAAAGTACTAAGTTAAAACATGCTTAAATGTGCTAAACAACCCTTAAATTTATTAATAACCACATAAGGACTAATTAGTGAATAAGTGAAAACTAATTGTTGATTAGTCCATCTTGGTCAAACTTTGACTTTTTATGTCAATATAGACCAAGTCAAGATAAAAAAAACTCATCTTAAATAATGAACTTAAAAATAATTGAATCTTTAATCAAATCTCAACTAATGAGCGCTTCAAATGATATACATCAAATAGAACGTTCCAAATCTCTAACATCAAATATACTTAAGATATTCAGTCAAGTAAAGTACACTTAATATAATTGTTATGATCGTTTAGTAAATCGTTGCTAAATTAGCTTAAGGAACTATTGTGCTTCGGGTCAGTCAGTGTCCTATATGAATAGTGGACCTTCCCAGTGTTCCATTTCTTGGAGCTTCTGTACCTATGGGACAGTATGCATCCTTCTGGTTATCTGAACTAAGTTCCTACAGGAGTCTGACCGTTTGATACCAAGTGAGCCATATGTAGCAACTGCACCTTCGGGACGGTATGCGATCATTCTAGTTGTCTGAACCAATGATCCTACGAAAGTCTAAGTGTCCAATATCCTTATAAGCCTCATATAGACAATCTATATCATAGTATCGTTACGTGTTGGGCAATATTATGTCGAGGTTTAGAGATCGACGTGATGGGAGATTACTCAGAGAGCTTTTCCTATGAGAGTACGGACATCACATCCTAAAGCTGCATGTGGATGGATTGTCGTTAGAGTGGTAGTCACCGGCTATCACTGAGGACTTGCGGGAGTCCGAGAGTTGTGTTAGGGGGTACGTGCGCACGTATTTGACAAGGGCCTGATCATATCTACTCTCTTTTTGATATCTTGGCACTTTTATTCACGGTTGTGTACGTGATTCTTTTCCCTGACTTCTGCGTGTTGCCAGTGGGCCTCACGGTGGTGTGGGCAGGCTTCTGCGAGTTGTCGTCTACATCATCAATAGTATGTTCTCCCCCGCGATTAGAGTTCTAAATAAAATCATAGCTGTTGTTCGATCGTATTGAGCACTAGGGGTGAGATATAAACCTCCTAGTATCGATATGATTGGCAGGATTGATGTTCCCATCCACACTTATGGTAAGATGCAAGCCTTAAGTGTGCATGAGACATTAGTAGTCGCGTCCCGTGCATTATGCGAAAGGAAACCATTATTTTTAAAACTAAATGACTACAGTTTTCTACATCATATGTTTCGGTATGCCTCATTATTATTCTATATACATATGATAAATTAGTTTGAATGAACACATATGTTCGAAAGTTATATACTCGTCGTGTTTCACATGTCACATGCTGAATGAGTTGATTCACATGACGTATGCTCGATGATGATATATCCATTATGTTTCTCATGTTATTCACATGATGGATGCTTTACTATTTACTTCCCTCATGTCATTTACATGATGTATGCTTTACTGTTTTATTTCTCACATGCTACTCAAATGATGTATATTTTACGGTTTGCTTTTCACATGCTATTCACATAATGTATCCTTTATCGTAATTCACATCGCATACTTGTTTCACTTGCCATTATGATCACATGCAAAACTGAACTCACTTCATGTGTATCTCACATTGTATACATGTCGACTTGTAATGTGACATGCCTGCTTATTTGTTAATTAGATAACCTAAAGATTGTACTACATTGATTATTCGGGGCCATGTTAGAAGGACAGTTAGGTTACTCGCACTAAGTGGACATGTATATTTAAATATGCATTCAGGTTGACGAACCCTCAAGATTGGACATGAGGGCATGCATGAGTGCAAGAGATACAGCTTAGCAGATGAGAGTGTCAAACTATAAATCTTGTAACACAAATTTTGTCAGACTATCATATTTATAAATTTGTAATTCGGTTTTCAGTTGTTGTATTTTAACAAACGGTTCATTTTTCGGTAAAAGACTCATTTGAGTTGATGGTTTTTAATTTTTACCACATTTTACGACTTAATTATTTTTCGCCTTGTTAGTTAATGTCATTGGATGAACCGGGTTGTTACATGGAGTATGGTCAAAGGTTTCTTCATTGTGGAAATGAGCTACCATTTCATGGAAGGAGGCACTCCACTCAAGGTTGTGTGGATGTCCGTCCGCACCGCCCGGCGCCCCGAGTGCCCCTGCACGGGACCGACCCCGTTTTCAATCACGGCAGCCACCCACGCGGCCTCCTCCCGGTCGGGGGCCATTCTGATCTCGTGTTCGGGGCGATGTGTCGGACCTCGATTCGGATGACGATTCGGACTTGTACTAGACGGGTGCAGGCGCCCGTGTTTCCGTTGGAATCGATCGAGTCGTGGTTGTAAATGTTTAAAGGCCGATATGTTTGGCAAGGCGACCTCTTGAGTGAACTGAATTTGTTGCCGATTTGTGGAGTCGCCATCGAGTCAAATATCGGGACTCGGAAACCGTTCAAGTCGATTTTGATCCTTAGCTGGCTCAAAGCTGAGGGGCACGGGACCTAAAGATAAAGACTTGTACCCTTAAGCACTCCATGCCTGGAATGACTCTCATTGCCAATGGTTTCGGACATCCGGAAACCGTCGATTTTGAGTAAGGGGTGAGGGTACGTATTGGGAAGCCAACGCCCGATAGACATCGACACCCAATCCCGCCCGCACTGTAGCGGCCTCTACTAATCAATCGGTGGGCTGATAACTTCGTTTCTTAGTTATGGCGGAAGTACAGTAACATCCATTGTTTTAACCCTATACCTTTTGCTATGTCGGTTGTTTAAGGACAAGTAAGTTTTTGTCGTCGAAGTAGTTGTGTTTACATTCTTTGCATGCGATTTCACGTGACAAGCAGGCCATGACAAGATGCACATAGAAGAGTAGAGAGTACTAATATTATAGGTATTAGCAAGTCTGTTTTAACGCGGTAATACAGATATTAGGCGTTCTCGTGGTATACCTTACCTGGTATTCTGCTTAAGATGCGTCGGCCCAACATTAATAGGGATGAATCGAACCTTGTAAGGTGAACACCGGGCCTAATACGGAACCCGACCATCGCTTTATTCAGTTTTAGCTTATTTACGTTTTGATTTCCGTGTTAGGTGATTTAGCATGCGATTTTAAGGTCATAAAAGGAATAAATCATACGAAAGCGATAAATGCGAAATGTAAGAAAATTACATAGTGAGGAGTTGCACCCTCGGAGTATGTAATCCCCCTAGAAATTCTAACGCAATACAGTGGCGGAAACACTGTAGAGTGGGATTAAAACACACTAACAAACTATATCTTATTAAAAGAAATGGTAAGTCAATACAAAGGCCTCTTTTTACAAAAGAGCTAAAAGTAAAATCTCCAAACGGGTTTATACAAATCCATAAATAAACACGAATGAAGGAAGAGTAGGATCCACGCTACTCGCTAGCTCACACCGAAAACCCAGCACCAAATACCTGTCATGTTATAAACATAACAGCCACGTCAGTGGGGAGTAACTCGGACGTTCTCCCAGCCAAATTATATCATATGGAAAATAATAGTATTATTATATCAAAATAATTATAATGGAAAACATTAAAATGATATAATAAAAATAAGCTTTCGGAGAAAACTTAAAATATTGGAATAATAAAATCAGAACAAATTTTCAGAAGATAAAACTTCAATATTTGCCAACCTGCAAATCAAAAGTATCGATAATAATAACATATTCAAAATGGCGTTATGGATAAGAGTAGTGTAGACGGCTAGACTTTCACTAGGAGAATACTAAAACTAGCTTCGAGAACTTAGTTCAAACAAATCAAACTTTGGTCTCTAACTAGGCTACTCAACCATAATAGAGCGGCGACTTATAAATGCGTGGCCCTAGTTTAAGATAATGCACACCCCTCCCGAGAATACCTGTCACCCAGTTCAACTTATGACGGCGACTTACTGCGAGGCCTAAGCTTAAGGTCAAAATTTACACCACTCCCGGGATACCTGTCACCCGGTTCAACAAACAATGTACCGATTCCTGATACACTAGCCTTATAGTTGATGGCAAAACCGTAAACCCTAGAATATATTACTCTAAACCTCACACTTGTCCTTCTACCATAACTCCAAAACAGCCATTATCGATATTCAAAATAAATATAATCATTATGAGGAGAAAAAGAATAAACATCTTATATTAAAAGGAAAACTTTCTATAAATAGAAACTTACTAATTTTAGAAACTACTTAAAATAGAAATATTCTTATAGAAATACGTAAATCATTAAAATTAGTGAAATATATAAAAATAGCATTTCAAACGAAATTAACATTTTATTATTATCGTCGTTATCGTAAGTTTAATATATTTCTAAATTCGTAACTCAAAATATAAATAAAATATAATAAATCAATATATAGTATTTTATAAATAATTAGAAAATCGAGTTAAAACCATATATTTTAGAAATGAGACGTTTTATGAAAAACGATATCAAAATTTATTTGAGTCAACGAGTTTTAGAAATGAAATGAATTTTACAAAGGTTTCGAACTATTTTTAGCAAATAGCCTTTATTAATAAATAATACGGATTTTACTAAAAATAGTCAATCGGAAACAAATAAGAAATTATTAGTGAAAATAGTCTCGACTAAAAATATATTTATTTCTCATGTACTAGTATAAATCGTAAATCAAAAATTAATTTATTTAACAAGTATACAAATCTCGATTAATGTATTAAAATACGGTTTTAAGTTAAAAATTAGAAATTAACGAAATTTGACGAAAATATGAAATCGATATTATTTAGTTACTAGTGTCACGATAACCAACAAAATATTATAACGATCGTAAATAATTAAATTACAAACGATTTATAAAACGATATCGAAAGTTGTAAAGATTTATAAGCACACGATTTATTAAATAATATTTTTAGCAAATAATAAATAGCTAAAATTAGAAAACCGAAGTTAAAGTATTTACTACATACTACTACTCAAACATACGATATAAAATCGAGTAACGTCCTAAAGTTACCTTGAATCGATAACTTTAAAGCAAAAGCCCGACGATTTAGTCCAAGCTCCACTCCCGAGTCTAAAGTCATCTCAGGCACCTATTCTTCTATACTCCGTAGGCTCCAACGTAAACGAGAATGCACAGAAACATAAAGAAAGGAGTCGGAGTAAGAAAATTGAGAAGCGATGTGGAATACAGACTCGGAAGATAGGAAGTGCAATAGCGAGAACACCAAAGCAACAGAACAAGTAGCAACGGAACCGAGGAACCGAAACGGCCACTATCAGGTCATAGCAAAAGAGAAGTAGCAAGATCGAACAATAGAAACAAGTCGAAGAAGCAGCAACAGTTACAACCACACACGGTAGCAGTAAAACGTAGCAACATATAAACGCACAACCCTCGCGAAAAAGAACGATGACAAACTCGTAGAGAATAGCAGCTAGGACGATGGACCGGGTGCGATTAACGTAGCAGCATACGGGATCAACAGTAAGAAAACATCACAGAAGCGAACAAAAGAAATCAGGAAGAGAAGAAGGGAAAACAACAGGACGAAACGAAGAAGAATACGGACAGCATACGACAGTAGCCACGAGAAACAACACGATGACGGAACGAAAAGGGGTGCGAAGAAGAGAAGAAAAACAGCAGCTGTACGACACAAAATGACAGCAGCAAAACGAAATACAGCGACAGTATAAAGAAGAAGGAACGGACAGCAGCAACATAACGGAAGCAAAGAGCAGCAGAAGCATATTCACACACCAAAGAAAGAACAGAAGAAGAAGAGAAACCGAGCAAGACTAGACAAAACGAAGAAGAAGGGGAAGTAAAACAGAGGACGAGAAGGTTACCATCACTGAAACATGGATACGCAGAGGAAAACAGGAGCAGAGTGTGGAGAGATTCCGAAGAAGGTACCCGGTTGATTGCTTTTGATGGGCAGGCGAAGAAGTTTTTTTTGAAAAGTAGATTGGACGAAGAGGTGGAAACAAGATGAGTGTGGGAAAATCAATGGAGGAAGCGGTGAATTAGGTGGTGGGGACTGAACGCATACGAGGGAATAGGATATGAAGCAAGTGGGAAAATAGAAGTAAAGAGGGGGCGTAAGTAATAAGTGGGAAGGGAAAATGAATCAGCCAAATAAAATGAGAGTAGGTCTCCTGAGAGACGGTCTCTCATTAACTTTACTGAGAGACTAAGTACAAATGAAAGTAACGGTGGTACCAAACCTAATAGAAGTAGGTACAATTAACATAAAAAAGTATACAAATATAAAGAGGGTACGCTTCTTATAAAAACATATACAAAACAAAGTTGTCATTTAAGGGTACGAATAGGGGTGTTCACCGGACCGGACCGGACCGGACCCGGTTGGACCGAAGACCAGCTAGAGGCTCAAGCCAGAACCGAAACCCGGACCGGTCAGGTGTTAGACCGGACCGGGACCGGACCTGTCGGACCGGTCTTAACCCGGACCGGACCGGTCGACCCGGATGGCGCGTGATTAGACTGGTTACGTACGGCTAATTGTAACTTGTAAGAATTTGGTTAATTAGATGCAACGTTCCAACGTACAATGTTTATAAATGAATACGTAAATAACGTAATCATAAAGAATTGAGAACTAAATAGCAAAGTCCAAGGTAAAAATAATATACGAAACTAATAATGTATTCTTAAAATTTAATAATGAGGATTGACGAGACTAATAAAATCTTCGAATCTTTGAGGTCTTCGGTCTTCAACTCTTCAAAGTTGGACAACGACATCTTCTTCATCAACTATTGTCGTATTCGTCAAATCTATATAAAATTAAATTGACAAATTATGTTAGGAAAATATTAAGTAAGTCGGCAATAAGAATAATAATGTATAAATTTAATAGAAGTAACTAAATAAGCCTATAAGTTCGGAAATACCTTTTTCAAGTTTTTCAAGTTCTTCTAACTTCTCCTCCATGTTAAGCCCTTTATCATTTCTTGGCCGAATCCAATCTTGTGCACATAAGAGTGCTTCAACAATCTTATATGACATAAAATAATAAATTTTTGCGGTTAAAGTCTTCAATAGACATTCAAAGAAAATTAAAAAAGTGTAGAAAAAATAAATAAGAACTAAAATGTCTAAATATATATATTACCTTTGGGGTCAACGAGCTTCTAAATGGTGATAGATGTCGACGACCGACACTAAAAGAGGACTCTGAAGCTACAGTAGAAATAGGCACTGCTAAAACGTCACGTGCTAAACGTGATAAAATAGGGTACCTAGGAGCGTTCAGTTTCCACCATGTCAACGCATCATAATCTTCTTCGTGTTCCCCAAGTATTTCCTCCAAATATCTATCAAGCTCGGATTTTGAATACCCACTATTCGACCTTGTCCTCCGAACTTGGCGTTCAATAGCTTTTTTGAAATCTAAAGAATCATCATGTCCAACACTACTACCCACAACATGTGTACTCTCATCATTTTGAGGAGCCAAAGGAGCATATAATCTCCTATACTCATCAAATAACCCCATTGCTTTAGTATACACTAGCTTGCTCATTTCTTCATCTTTAGGCGCATCATAAACACTAGTGAAAGCAAACTTCAAACCTACTAACTTAACATGCGGATCAAGAATAGCTCCCATATAAACCAAGACATTCATCTTCTCAACATCTCCCCAATACTTGTCAAATTTCTTTTTCATAGCGCATGACATAGCTTTAAAGTCATCATCATCGCTAGCACTAAATTTATTTAACTGATGAAGTGCACGAGCAATGAAAAAGAAACTAGAATCACTAGTCACATACAATGAAGCAGAAACTTTTTCAGTCAAAACTTTAAATTCCTTCAAAAATTTCATCAATGATTCAACTACAACCCAATCATGGTCACTAGGAGCACCAGAATGTTCTACCTCAATAGGATTCCCAAACTCATCAACATCATCTTCACCTGGACCAAGTTCATTTCCTGAAGGGTTAACTGGAACATTTACATCACCAATACATCCTTAAATTTCAAAGCGGTTTCCAACATATCAAATGTAGAGTTCCATCTAGTAGGCACGTCAAGAGATAATGACTTCTTAGATTGTGTATACTTCTTTGCAACATCCTTAAAGAATTTCTCTCTAGCAGGAGAACTTTTAACAAATTTAACCGCATACCTAACCTTACTGATTGAGGCCTTTTTCTTTTTCAAACCATCCCACACAATAAGGTTGATAATATGCGCAACACACCTCACATGCAAATAATCCCCATTCCCAATTGTATTAGGCTTATTTTGAAGAATTTTTCTTAGTTCCAAACAAGCAGTGTCATTAGAACTAGCATTATCAATAGTCAAAGTAAAGACTTTATCATCTAAACCCCATGAATTTGAAGCAACCATCAAGAAGGTTTGCTATATCCTTACCCTTTTGACTATAGATAGGACAAAAACAAATGATCTTCTTATGCAACTTCCAGTCATTGTCGATATAATGAGCAGTTACACACATATAATTGATTTTCTGAATGCTAGTCCATGTATCAGTGGTAAAAGATACCCTTTGACATGAAACTCTAAGACACTCGATCAATTTAGTTTTCTCATTACAAAAGAGTTGATAACAATCGCGAGTTATAGTGACACGAGATGGGATATGAAATGTAGGGCAAGTCACATGCATAAGACATTTGAAACCAGTTTTCTCAACAAACCGAAATGGTAACTCGTCCACTATGATCATGTAAACAACTGCATTTGTAACCTCCTCGAGATTCAAAACCCACCCTTTCAATTGATCTTCCCCTTCATTTTCACTCCTATAAAAAATTAACTGAGTTTGTTTCCCTTTAGACTTGTTTGTAGGAGCATCAGGATTAGCAGGGCATGCAATCCAATGATTTCTAACATTTTTTGAACCATTTATATTACTATTAGCTGCGAAATTTTTATTTTCACAATAGATACATTCAGGTCTTCGCTTACCTACCTCGTCGTCGTACTCACGAAAATGCACCCAATAAGCAGATCTCCTGCTAGATTTACCATCGACGTACTTGCGTCCTGGGACTTTCGGCCTGACACGCAATAAAGCTGTTTCTGGTTTTGTCTGAGAAACATTTATATTCTCGTCAAAGTCCGATGTGAGCGGCTCTTGCGTTACGACCTCTTCCAAATCAGGTTGAAGTCGTCTTCTTTTCGAAACCGCTACTCATTATTCTGAAATAATAAATAAGCGAATAATTAAAATAATATTCAAACAATTAGAAATTAAAACTATTAACAAAGTACCGTAAATCTGTAATTAACAAATTCCTCAAAAAAAAGAAGTAATTAACAAATAAAAGATAGTCAACTAAATATTGCCAATTGCATAGTTGCACGTTGCACAGAGCCACAAACAGACTGACAGACGCACAGTGGCACAGGCACATACACACAGCACAGTACACAACTACACACAAATGACACAATTACACAAACTATCCTTTATTCCTTTACAAATTACAAACAAGTGGTGAGTTGCTGAGTTGTGACGCACACGCAGCCGCACAGGCTGTCAATAACTCAATACTTGTCAATAAAATAAATACAAACTTTTTGTACAGACTACAGCACAGACGCACAGCAGTACAGCACAGATTCACAACTCACAAGTCACATACTCACATACAAATATCACAATTCACATAATCACATATTCACATAAAAATTACAATCCATTAGTTAGGATGAGACTGTTCAAGATGAGTCCATAAGTCGTTCCTTTCAACCAAAATCAAACATTCAAGTATTCAACACAATCAACAAGTATCAACACACGAATAAACGTTGGCCAAAAAAAATTACCTGTTAGTTGGTTTGGAACTTCGAGGTCCGGCGTCCACAGTCCACGGAGGGCGGAGGCAGATTCAGAAAAACCCACAAGATTAAAAGATTCAAGAATTATTGTAGATTTGTAGAGGTTCTACACTTCTACGTACATACATAATATATATATATATATATATATATATATATATATATATATATATATACTGCATAATTACATGACTAATATATTGTATATTAGTTTAGTAATTTTGTATAGTATTTTTAATTATTTAAGTATGTTTAGCTATTTAGGAATTTATAAGTTAGAATTTATTTAGGAATTAGGTTGATTATATTTTGAGAATATAATGATTTACTAAATCAAACTTTGGGAATATTGGGAATTTGGAAATTTTTGAAAATCAAATTTGTTGAGTTGATGACTTGAATACTTGATGAGTTGCGTTCAAATTTAGGAAATTGGAGAATCTGTTATTGAATTCCGGTCTGGACCGGTTTTTTCCGGGTTTTGGACCGGACCGGACCAGAAACCGAAAAATGCATGGGAACGGAACCGGGGACCGGACCGGTTGTGGGTAGGTCCGGTTCGGTCTGGACCGACCGGTCCGGTTCGGTCCGGTTGGCCGGTCTGGACCGGTTTTTGAACAGCCCTAGGTACGAATAACACATAGAGTGGTACTGAAAAGTGGTCTCTCAATATGTTATTGAGAGACCGTCTCTTCCAAGATTTTGTGATAAAATGAATCGAGACGAATTCCATCACGATAGTTGATTGACCCACAAATCGAATTAAAACGAGTTTAAAAGATTAATAAATAATCGGGTCGTCAAATAAATTGAGTTACTCGAGACAAAAACGAAGCTTATAGAATTAAATAATTAGACGATCAAATAGTATTTCCCGATAAATAATAAATTTTCGATAAAGTGAATTAAAATGATTTCTCGAGGAAAAATAATAAATGTTTTGACGAAATTTTTAATAAATGAACTTCGAGCCGAAAATAGAAATTTTGAGCTTAAATATAAATGAATAAATAAATAAAATTTGGAATTTAAATCGTCGAAATAGACTTTTGATAAGAATTAAAATAAATGTATAAAATAAATCGAGATAGAAATAAAATATGTTTTAAATATAAGAAGAGTTTTCGAGACAAATAAAATTTTAGGAGTTTGAAACGATTAAACAATAAATTCGTTTTATAAATTTTTTAAGAATTACGAGTTAAATAGTAAAAATAAAATTTTGAATCATAAATTTTAATTCAATCTAATTTATAAAATCAGGGGTGTTACAATCTTCCCCACTAAAAAGAAGTTTCGTCCTCGAAACTAACAAAAACACGATAATAAAATGGAAAACAAGGTTATATCACTTGAACAAAATGAGAATGCTTAACTCGCATCACAATCTCGGTTTTTTTTTAAAAAATTACAACCTCGAACGTGATATGAAATGGAAATCGAGGACAAAATTTATTTCAAGATGAGTTGGGCTCAATTCCAAAGTTTGAAAATTATTTAAATTAATAAAATCGCGAGTTAGAATTATTCAATAAATAATGACCAGTGGCGAATCCCCGGGTCCCCCTAGGTCCGCCCCTGATAATGACGATAGATAATATTTGTAAACGAACTCGAGGGAAAATAGTACCCAAATATATTCAAAGCAACGGTAAAACGTTTTGATCAAGAAATTCGACAATATTTTGTTTTAAGACGAAACAAAAATTTGAGAAATCAAATTTTGTAGTCAGCGAATAAAAATCGAACCAGTCGTCAAACATTTTCAAAAACAGATTTAAAGTCTACCGACAATAAGACAAAATTTTGGACATACGAAATCTTTCGAAAATTTTAAACCGTTTACCTAAAGTCTCAAAGAAATCAAAATATTTGTAATTAAGAAAGTTTTCATAAAATCTCGATCACTTGAAAATCAAAATTAAAATTTTATACAATCTCGAAATACTGTAAAATAAAATATTTAGCCCCTTTTGAAACGGGCCAAAAATAAAACAAAAACAAAATACAAAGTTTTGAAATTTATAACTCAAAATGTTATAATTTCATGGAAATCAAAATTTTAAAAGAGTCAAAACTTTTCATAACATAGGTTCGGAAAAATGGTAAATAGATATATAGAGTCAGAGTCAACGACAAATCAAAACAGAAATTTTGAAACCCGATAAAGAAGTCAAAGGGATTGGCCGAAGAAGAAGAAGCAGAATCGACAAGAAGCTAAGGGAAGGACGAAATTGAGAGTCAAATAGAGCTCTCAAAGATTAGAGAATAATTTAACCACCTCGAGATTCCCGGTACAACTCCCACAAACACGGGTTCCTAATTTCCATTAAATAACGTTAAGTCCAATATTAGGCGCTAGGTGGTACTACTAGTCACAATCCCAAAAATGTCTTACGTGATCATCCAATCGTTCAAACGACACGATACTAATCCACAATGCTTCAGAGTCAAATCCATAATTAAGATTCCAACGGTTAATAGACAAACCAAAACTCGTAATTGTTAAGGCTCAAAAATCCAAAACTCATAAGGTTTGAACTCGAGGTATACTCCAAATTTCTCGAGTAAGGAACACTAAACAAAATCCCCCAATTAAGCAATGCTCGGGTACGAAATCCTCAAAATAATCACCACATAAACAGACAGGATTAGGAGGTACACAAACCTAAGGTACACTCAATCTCAATATATAATAACAGATACTCACATCTTCAAAACACGTCGTTCGACAATGGTTATGAGAAATCCATCAAATTTCTAATCACAAAGGTGCAACCACAAAATATTTAATAACTCAACGAAGCCACAATCTCGTTGGTCAAAGGGTTTAGAAATATAAATCCATCAAGATGATCCACATTAAGTATTCCACAAAACAACGCGATAAATCCAACCTCTAATGGCAACAAGTTTCTCCTTTTCAAGGTTAACAGCAATTTATCCAATTTAGATCACTCAACTCCAAAGTTCATAGGTTACAACCTTAAACAACGATCAACTATCTAATCCTTATTGAACACGGGTAATCTATGTCAATCAAAATTTCTAACGATATTAATGAAAACCCTCATTGGTACCACAATACTCACGCTAACACCTTAAACAATACCCTATGATCCCGAATATTCGCGATGCATCCATCAAATAAGCATTAGGTGAGAATCCCGAAGTAATATTATCGGTTACACTAAGTTCAGTTCTAGGTTAGGTACTAGGTATCCATCAAATATAACATACTCTTACTACTCCCAAACATATTCAACTCTAAGTACTCCAAAATAATCAAAGTAACCTATAACCCAAGGTTCAGTGTCTAAAGTATCATCCTAATTCCATCAAGCAACATTTTGCTATTCAAATTAATCCTCAAGAATTTCTCACTTTCTTAGAAGATAAGGTAGACTCACAATCCTCAAACCACGTAACAAGGATTTACCAAACCTCAATCGTCTATGACTTTTCATGGGGTTCACTAAGACGGAAATCGATCAAACCAAGAATCTCAAGAGGAAAGATGGTAACGTAGGAGAATTAATCGAGAATTTACCTCAAGAATGAAGACGAGAATTAATAAGCGAAGAATTGGAAAAGGCAGAAGTAGGAAGAAAAGAATCAATGATCCTATATAACTAAGATCTAAAACAAGAGGGGAATCTTCGGACCTCCAAGGTTCCACAAAGGAATTCACGGGATATCTTCATCATCTCGTAGGGACACGCGCACACTAGTCTTGTGTTGCTTCATCCGGATCCAACAAAGAGTTAAGTCACATCTAAGTTTACTGCACCAGCAGGGAACCGAAATCTACTATTGATCATTTGGCGGCATGTAGCTTGAGCAAACTGGATCTGTGCTGGAAAGTCACCATTGTATCTTCCTTGTATCACAAAGTTGTCCACTCGAATCAGCAGGTGTCGTGAGTTCTAAGTAGGTCTTGTCCCGATCTAGAGCAGCATCATATCAACATCTTGTTCATTCATCTTCTTCCAGACAAAAGCAACAAATTGTCAATGCTAGTCATTGAGTTACAAGAACATATAAACCTAACAGTTAAGTCCCTACTTTGTTTCTACCCATCTCTTAAATTATTTCTTTAATATTCAAATCATTTACTGGTATTTTTCTTAGAATCAGGTGTAAGCGTCGGGAGCAACAATGCTCTGATACCAACTGTAATCCCCTAGAAATTCTAACGCAATACAGTGGCGGAAACACTGTAGAGTGGGATTAAAACACACTGACAAACTATATCTTATTAAAAGAAATGGTAAGTCAATACAAATGCCTCTTTTTACAAAAGGGCTAAAAGTAAAATCTCCAAACGAGTTTATACAAATCCATAAATAAACACCAATGAAGGAAGAGTAGGATCCACGCTACTCGCTAGCTCACACCCAAAACCCAGCACCAAATACCTGTCATGTTATAAACATAACAGCCACGTCAGTGGAGGAGTAACTTAGACGTTCTCCCAGCCAAATTATATCATATGGAAAATAATAGTATTATTATATCAAAATAATTAAAATGGAAAACATTAAAATGATATAATAAAAATAAGCTTTCGGAGAAAACTTAAAATATTGGAATAATAAAATCAGAACAAGTTTTCAGAAGAAAACTTCAATATTGCCAACCTGCAAATCAAAAGTATCGATAATAATAAAAATATTCAAAATGGCGTTATGGATAAGAGTAGTGTAGACGGCTAGACTTTCACTAGGAGAATACTAAAAATAGCTTCGAGAACTTAGTTCAAACAAATCAAACTTTGGTCTCTAACTAGGCTACTCAACCATAATAGAGCGGCGACTTATAAATGCGTGGCCCTAGTTTAAGATAATGCACACCCCTCCTGGGAATACCTGTCACCCAGTTCAACTTATGACGGCGACTTACTGCGAGGCCTAAGCTTAAGGTCAAAATGTACACCACTCCCGGGATACCTGTCACCCGGTTCAACAACCAATGTACCGATTCCTGATACACTAGCCTTATAGTTGATGGCAAAACCATAAACCCTAGAATATATTACTCTAAACCTCACACTTGTCCTTCTATCATAACTCCAAAATAGCCATTATCGATATTCAAAATAAATATAATCATTATGAGGAGAAAAAGAATAAACATCTTATATTAAAAGGGAAACTTTCTATAAATAGAAACTTACTAATTTTAGAAACTACTTAAAATAGAAATATTCTTATAGAAATACGTAAATCATTAAAATTAGTGAAATATATAAAAATAGCATTTCAAACGAAATTAACATTTTATTATTATCGTCGTTATCGTAAGTTTAATATATTTCTAAATTCGTAACTCAAAATATAAATAAAATATAATAAATCAATATATAGTATTTTATAAATAATTAGAAAATCGAGTTAAAACCATATATTTTAGAAACGAGACGTTTTATGAAAAACGATATCAAAATTTATTTGAGTCAACGAGTTTTAGAAATGAAATGAATTTTACAAAGGTTTCGAACTATTTTTAGCAAATAGCCTTTATTAATAAATAATACGGATTTTACTAAAAATAGTCAATCGGAAACAAATAAGAAATTATTAGTGAAAATAGTCTCTACTAAAAATATATTTAAAACTAAATCGACCATTTTCTCATTTACTAGTATAAATCGTAAATCATAAATTAATTTATTAAACAAGTATACAAATCTCGATTAATGTATTAAAATACGGTTTTAAGTTAAAAATTAGAAATTAACGAAATATGACGAAAATATGAAATCGATATTATTTAGTTACTAGTGTCACGATAACCAACAAAATATTATAACGATCGTAAATAATTAAATTACAAACGATTTATAAAACGATATCGAAAGTTGTAAAAAGATTTATAAGCACACGATTTATTAAATAATATTTTTAGCAAATAATAAATAGCTAAAATTAGAAAACCGAAGTTAAAGTATTTACTACATACTACTACTCGAACATACGATATAAAATCGAGTAACGTCCTAAAGTTACCTTGAATCGATAACTTCAAAGCAAAAGCCCGACGATTTAGTCCAAGCTCCACTCCCGAGTCTAAAGTCATCTCAGGCACCTATTCTTCTATACTCCGTAGGCTCCAACGTAAACGAGAATGCACAGAAACATAAAGAAAGGAGTCGGAGTAAGAAAATTGAGAAGCGATGTGGAATACAGACTCGGAAGATAGGAAGTGCAATAGCGAGAACACCAAAGCAACAGAACAAGTAGCAACGGAACCGAGGAACCGAAACGGCCAGTATCAGGTCATAGCAAAAGAGAAGTAGCAAGATCGAATAATAGAAACAAGTCGAAGAAGCAGCAGCAGTTACAACCACACACGGCAGAAGTAAAACGTAGCAACATATAAACGCACAACCCTCGCGATGACAAACTCGTAGAGAATAGCAGCTAGGACGATGGACCGGGTGCGATTAACGTAGCAGCATACGGGATCAACAGTAACAAAACATCACAGAAGCGAACAAAAGAAATCAGGAAGAGAAGAAGGGAAAACAACAGGACGAAACGAAGAAGAATACGGATAGCATACGACAGTAGCCACGAGAAACAACACGATGACGGAACGAAAAGGGGTGCGAAGAAGAGAAGAAAAACAGCAGCTGTACGACACAAAACGACAGCAGCAAAACGAAATACAACGACAGTATAAAGAAGAAGGAACGGACAGTAGCAACATAACGGAAGCAAAGAGCAGCAGAAGCATATTCACACACCAAAGAAAGAACAGGAGAAGAAGAGAAACCGAGCAAGACTTATCGATGATGCATCGGCAGAAACGAAACGACAATAACAACGATAACAGTGGACACAATCGTGAACAGCGGACAGACGATAACGTCGACGAAAACAGCAGTCAACGACAGTAGCATCAACAGAAAGGTTAGAGGAAGGGGATGTCGAGAATGGCATAAAACAAAACGTACAGCAGCAGTACAAGTCGAAAACAATAGCAGCAAAAAGGACAAAGGAAAAACCGAGAGTAGAAGAGGATGTAAGAATATTTTATGATATAATAATATTACAGGATATGTAATATATCTCCCTATTATTATGACAATATTTCTTCATCATAATTATGGTCTTATTGGAAATCGAATCTTTAAGAGATATGCTATCACAATAATATCGGATTAAATAAGAAGTCTTTCCATATTTACTCAACCTTGATGGAAGGTCGAGATTACCGTAATCTAAAAACCTAATAGGAAACTGGTCCTCTCTGCCTACATAATAGAGTATTCCCCATCAGAAACTCTATGCTTAATGACAACACTTATTATTTATGGGACAAAGGAGAGAAACCGTACCTATTAATTATGAAACCGGACCTATTATTATTATTATTATTATTATTATTATTATTATTATTATTATTATTATTATTATTATTATTATTATTATTATTATTATTATTATTATTATTTGAAGATCATATGAAGTCGTCTTATTATTTATGAAGTCGTCTTATAGAGATCTAATATCGTTCGTATTAGATTTCGACTTATTCCGTAATAGGTATGTTTTAATCTCGTCTTAATTAATCTTTTGTGACCTTCATGTTGTTCAAAGATTTATGGGAATTATGTTTTATTTATGTCAGGTTAATAATATACTAACATGTGGTATCAGAGCTTAGGTTATTGAACTCATGATTGTTCATTAATTAAGATTATTGGTATTATATTTATATGGAAAATATATCAATTATGCATTCTCTCATTACCTCCATAGACATAAGTTCTTTGCTTGATTTTGTACAAATTGTAATTAAAACATGGCCTTATTTTGCATTACAATTTTGCATGTTAGTCATATAATCATGCGTATAATTTTGTACTAAGCAAATAGAATAAACCTGAGATGATTAATGAATTAAGATCATGAACCATTTGATATTGATATTATGCATGAAATTTTTTCATATTCATGTAATTTTCCAATATATATTCACATGAGAAAGTTGATGAATTATCGTACTATCTCCATAATGCATACATATGTCACTTACGTATTCAATTAATCCATTATGTATACATGTTTAATTATTTATGCACTAATTATGTATTGGATAAAAGTTTGAGTATTTTTTTCGTAATAATAATAATTTGGACTTAGTTAACAAGCATTATATTGACGAACTGTTGTCAATTTACGGTTATCTTTATCATTATTATTGTTGTTGTTATGATGTACGAAAACTTTGATGAACACGATGTTATCTTAAAAGTTATATTATTTGATTAGTAATCTCGTGACAATATGAATTATGATATACTCCGTATGATTATGTTTTACTGAAACATGGTTTCACCGCATTAATTATGATCATTTGATATAATTCAATCGTTTGATAAGGAATAATGATTTATGATAAGTTATAATTTCATATCTGGTTTTAGATAATGTAAATATGAAATTCTTATGGTTAAATTTCACCACAGTGAATTTACAACTTAAGTTTAATTTTTGACACACACTGTCATTATATCGTTCACATATAAAAATATATATTTACCCGCAGGTAGATTATATACCATGTGTAACTTCTATTTATTTAAATATTTTAGTGACTACCCACAGGAGCACTATTATTAAAGATGTGTTGTTTTGCATATTGAAGCCTTATTATTTATGTTGCTTTATCACAACTAAAATTTACCTAACCAAGTGCAATCTTATGATAACTCTGTTGTTGAGCTTAATGGAACGAACAAGTACTCTGAAAGAAAAGAATAATTTAAGTTCACCTTGAAGTTGATAAAACTGGATACTTGTCTTCGCAAAGACAAGCCGACTGACTTAACTTCTGAAAATACTGCTCAAATATTTTTCCATGAATCTTGGGAGAGATCTAACAGATTATTCATTTTATTCTTATGTTAAATAATTGTAACCAACTTTAAGACTTAAGAACTCATTGTATGGACTGAAACAAATATTGAGACAATGATCTTAAAGTTCAATAAAATCATTACAGATTTTAAAGAATATATCGTTGATCTTTGCATAAATCTCAAGATCAGTGGGAGTAAGTTCATATATTTGATTCTATGTGTTGATATTTTATTAGCCAGAAACGATCTTGGTTTATTACATAAAACCAATGCTTATGTCTGAAATGGCTAAATAAATATCCTTATGCATGCATTCTTGGTTGGTAACTTAATGTATGTTCGGGTAAACCTGACATTATTGATGCTCACATACAGGAAATCAGATCACCCACAGGTGACTGATTAATCTGATTCAGATTTTGGAGATCTTATGACAGAAGACACTGTACTCACAGTTGTTTTATACCTCCACCATGGAAGCTGAATATGTGACTTATTATGAGGTTTTAATATAAGGAGCATGATTGCGTAATTACCGTGATAATAATGAAATTGCAATCATTTTCTCCATGAATGATATGATATCTAAGGGATCAAAACACATGTACCTTAAATATCTTTACTGAAGCAAGATCAATGTTAGATCACAGAAATTATTGAGATCTCCTTAACAATCTTACACTTGCTATATGATATTATTTCTGTTTTCCATTGTGTATACATTTATTATTGGATGAATGATGACAGATATATAGTCTTTTTAAGACATTACGTGGACCATTACGTAGAACTCCACTTATGACCTAACCGTTCAATTCGTTGATGTAGTGGTACATGGAAGTAAACATGTTGCAAATTGACATGTGCACACCATGACTCTCTTTAACGATTCCATCAGTCAAGGTGCTTATGAACACCGATTTAAAATATGTGTTTTAGCACTTATGCGCAAATTATATATTCTCTAAAGAACATTATAGTTGTTCCAATCGACCAAGTGGGAGACTGTAAGATTATTTTATGATATATAATAATATTACAGGATATGTAATATATCTCCCTATTATTATGACAATATTTCTTTATCATAATTATGATCTTATTGGAAATCGAATCTTTAAGAGATATGCTATCACAATAATATCGGATTAAATAAGGAGTCTTTCCATATTTACACAACCTTGATGGAAGGTCGAGATTACTGTAATCTAAAAACCTAATAGGAAACTGGTCCTCTCTCTGCCTATATAATAGAGTATTCCCCATCAGAAACTCTATGCTTAATGACAACACTTATTATTTATGGGACAAAGGAGAGAAACCGTACCTATTAATTATGAAACCGGACCTATTATTATTATTATTATTATTATTATTATTATTATTATTATTATTATTATTATTATTATTATTATTATTATTTGAAGATCATATGAAGACGTATTATTATTATTTGAAGTCGTATTATTATTTATGAAGATTTATGAAGTCGTCTTATTATTTATGAAGTCGTCTTATAGAGATCTAATATCGTTCGTATTAGATTTCGACTTATTCCGTAATAGGTATGTTTTAATCTCGTCTTAATTAATCTTTTGTGACCTTCATGTTGTTCAAAGATTTATGGGAATTATGTTTTATTTATGTCATGTTAATAATATACTAACAGAGGAGAGGCAGACATAAACGCAACAACAACAACAGTAGCACGTAACAGCAGACGAAAAAGAAAAGAAGAAGAAGAAAACAGAGAAGAGGTATCAACCGCACAACGCAACATCAATTGACTAGACAACAGTCGCAACATCCAGCGACAAAATGAAGAAGAAGGGGAAGTAAAACAGAGGACGAGAAGGTTACCATCACTGAAACATGGATACGCAGAGGAAAACAGGAGCAGATTGTGGAGAGATTCCGAAGAAGGTACCCGGTTGATTGCTTTTGATGGGCAGGCGAAGAAGTTTTTTTTGAAAAGTAGATTGGACGAAGAGGTGGAAACAAGATGAGTGTGGGAAAATCAATGGAGGAAGCGGTGAATTAGGTTGTGGGGACTGAACGCATACGAGGGAATAGGAAATGAAACAAGTGGGAAAAAAGAAGTAAAGAGGGGGCGTAAGTAATAAGTGGGAAGGGAAAATGAATCAGCCAAATAAAATGAATCGAGACGAATTCCGTAACGATAGTTGATTGACCCACAAATCGAATTAAAACGAGTTTAAAAGATTAATAAATAATCGGGTCGTCAAATAAATTGAGTTAATCGAGACGAAAACGAAGCTTATAGAATTTAATAATTAGACGATCAAATAGTATTTCCCGATAAATAATAAATTTTCGATAAAGTGAATTAAACTGATTTCTCGAGGAAAAATAATAAATGTTTTGACGAAATTTATAATAAATGAACTTCGAGCCGAAAATAAAAATTTCGAGCTTAAATATAAATAAACAAAAAAAAATTTAGAATTTAAATCGTCGAAATAAACTTTTGATAAGAATTAAATTAAACGTATAAAATAAATCGATATAGAAATAAAATATGTTTTAAATATAAGAAGAGTTTTCGAGACAAATAAAATTTTAGGAGTTTGAAACGATTAAACGATAAATTCGTTTTATAAAGTTTTTAAGAATTACGAGTTAAATCGTAAAAATAAAATTTCGAATCATAAATTTTAATTCAATCTAATTTATAAAATCAGGGGTGTTACAGAGTATACGCTAAACGGGACTCAATGCATGGATAGTTGAGAACGGATCTCGGAACTACTCGGGTCTATTTAGGGTGTTTTAGTGTTTGTGATTGAAGTTAGGACGTTACGTATTTTAGTAAGTGTTGTGGACCTAGCGTCCACGTTTGATATTATCGTAGTGCATAATAAAGGTACAAAAAATGTAAAGTTTTGTTTAGACGAAAACCTAGTGATGATTCGACTTCAAAAGGCGGATCCTCCTAGCTTGCCCGGTGATTTTGGCAGAGTTCTGTTACCGTTGGCCCTTCCTGCGGCTAATCCGGCAGAGCTCCGCTACTACTTGTTAGTTCTGCGGCTAATCCGGCAGAAGTCCGTTAGATGCGGAGTAGCTAGTCGATCACAGGCACCTCGGTATCAAGTGGAGTGCTCGAAGGTGAGGAGTAGCGTAGATTTCGCTTTCGGGACTACGATCAAGTGGATCGTTTGCTTTGGGTATCGGAGTGCGAGCCCAAGCGAGATACTCTTAACGAGTCAAATAAGAGAGAAGGGAAAATTGAGAAGTTGTGTGTCGAAATCAAGGGGTGGAGGGGGGGTATTTATAGGTGTTTTCGGCTCTCGTCACTCGGATGGACGCCTGAGTCCAGGCGCACCAGAACTCAGGCGCCTGGGTTTAAGCGGGTGAAGCCTGAGGCGCGCGAGGTGAGGCGCTTGGGATTTTGGAGATACGATTTTGATACTTTTCAAAACCGAGAGGTGAATGTATTATACATGTCTTGGGGATTAAGTCTTCCCTGCCTTGACCTAGCGCCGTTGCCCGTAGTGGGTCTTGGGCACGCGTCCCGAGGTTCGCTTGGCACGGTGCTGACTTGGTTCGTGTTTCGGGATCGATTCGGAGTTCCGGTGTCCGAATTGACTCTAATTAGTGTCTATGCGACCGTAATGACATGACTAAGGCTGCCTTGATGTTATTTTAATTTTTACGAGCAATTATTTGATCCGTTCTATATAAAAGCTATCTAAAACATCGTGAACCCGCGTCTCGTTGCAGTCCGATCGTCATCGGGTGTTTGTTGGGCACTCCTGCAGCCACCAGGTCCAAATCTTGGTGTCTACAGATTGATTAGAAAACTATCGAACCTACTGAATTTTCTACTACCAAACTCCTGTTTGTTTGTCCAAGTAAAGAACGCCCCAGTTGCAGATATGTCCAGCATATTACACGCCTCAAGGCAATCAATAAAGTCTTCCATGTCTTCCTCCTTTGTTTGGCCACCCAGCCTCTCCTCCTTAGTAATTACAGTATTGAAGTCTCCTACTAAACACCAGGGACCCTATAGCAACAACAAACCCTTTCAGAGTAGCCCATAAGCTTTTCCTTTCACACCCTTCATTGAATGCATATATCATGGTGATGAGAAATTTCTTCTTGGTAGTCTTATCTGTGACCTTAGCATGTATAAATTGAGCATCCCATTTAGGCACACAGACCTCAAAAAGACAAGGCCTCCATAAAAGCCAAACTCTTCCACCTTTACAACTACTCATATTAGTAGTTAGACTCCAACCATCAAACATATTATATTTTGACGTATTATATTTTATTTATATTTAGTAACGAATTTAGAAATATATTAAAGTTACGATAGCGACGATAATAATAAAATGCTAATTTCGTTAGAAATGCTATCTTTATACTTTTCATTTATTTTAATAACTTACGTATTTTCTATAAGACTATTTCTATTTTAAGTAAGTTTCTAAAATTAATAAGGATCTATTTATAGAAATTTTCCTCTTTCACAATATGATGATTACTTCATTTATCTCCATATTATTTATATTGATTATAGCTTTTGTATATATCGATAATTGCTTGTTTTGGAGTTATGGAATAAGGACAAGAAGTGTAATGTTTAGAGAAATATATTCTGGGGTTTACATTTTTGCCATCAACTATAAGACTAGTGTATCAGGAATCGGTACATTAGTTGTTGAACCGGGTGACAGGTATTCCGGGAGTTGTGTACATCTTGACCTTAAACTTACTATAGACACCCGCATTTTGCCTGCTAGTGTCTATAGCAGTTTCCGACAAAACACCCGATGATGATCGGACGTAAACGTGACTTAATATGCTCGAATACGGACTCGGAATCAATAGTATCCGACGTGGGCCCTTAGCGGAGTGCAAATCTCAGAAAACCGACCTCAAATTCAGGCCCAGTGGGCCATTTCCAATAAAATAAGACTAATTTGAGCCAAAACCGTCACCGAAAATAAAACCGTCTTTTAGCGACCGAGTTGAAACCCGGTCAAAGTCGAATCCCGGGACGAAACCAGCCATGTATGCGTCCAAATTCAAAGTCAAGACAAACTAAGTCTACCAAGTACAAGTCAATGCTTAAAAATCTCCACTTTCCCTTAAACCTCTCACCCGATCCAACCCACTCGATCGAGTGCCATAAGGTCACTCGATTGAGTGCACTCACGAAAACCAAACAGACAACCTTTTAACAAGCCACTCGATCAAGTACAGTATTGGGTACTCGATCGATTAACCCTAATACGGGGTCGAGTCTATATATACTCCCCCACTTTTCTACATTTCATCCCATCACGTTCTACAACCTTTGCATCCCATCACATTTTACAACCTTTTGCAACGTACCCTAACCTTTTACACATCCTCTCTACCACTTTTGAGAGCCTCATACACACAACATCCCGAGATCAAAACTCGTCAAAAACCGACAGCATCCTCTTCCTAATCATACACACCATAACTCATCCTACATATCTCGACACTCCCGCGCACACGCCGCCACTTTACGAGTCCGTTTCCGAGATAATTAAGCATGTAGGTTGAGGGTGTCATCAAACCCCGTTTCTTCTTCTCTAATCTCCTTCTCCCTTTTCTTTTTCGATTTTATATATACTATATACTCCCTCCGATTGCCTATTTTCTTCAATCTTTCTTTATTGGGCTGAGTTTGATTTTCTTTCCTCTTTCCATTTAAGGAAATGTTTCCACTACTCATTAATTAATATAATATTCCTCTTTCCTACTTTTTCACCACACTTTTTCTCATTTAATTAATATAATATTCCTCTCTCCTACTTTTTCACCCTACTTTTTCTCATTTAATTAATATAATATTCCTCCTTATTTTCCTCCCCAAAAAGAAAGGGGAGAAAAATAGGCAATCGGAGGGAGTACTATTTATTATTAGTGTTATTTTTCACTAACGCTAACATTTTTTATCGTTTCATTTTATTTTCGTTCTTTTTTATTTCGTTACTAACTTTAATACCATGTATATATATATATATGTATATCTAATAAGAAAACCGTTTTGGATCCAATACGTTTAATTACGGTTTCCGTTTCAAGTCCGTTTAACCCCTTTACAAGTCATAACAGAGGTGGCACCCTTTCGAGGAGTGCCACCCTAAACACTTAAGGTCATAACACGATCACGGTAACACGTAGTTAAACATGTCCGATGCCGTTTTTGAGATTAGTGCGAAACCCGTTGACGCGAAATTGAACATCACGTAATCCGTTGACGCGAAACACGAAATTGAACGATGTCGTGACGCGGAGGGAATTGATTTTCGTCCTAATCAACCTAATAACGATTTCATAAAACTTATTTCAAATTCACGATACCGGTCTCGTAATCGTAAAATGCGTGTTGCGAGTATCGAGAACCGATTTGAGTATAAATTGTATAATATTTTTACGTAACTCGGCTAGCTATCGATTTTAAACCAAAATAAAATTCGAGATTGCTATCTTTTCGAAACGAACAACAATTCGTACAGGGGCACTCGATCGAGTGCCATGGCTCACTCGATCGAGTGACAACCCAAAAAATGGGCAGTGGCTCCTGGTGAAGGGTACTCAATCGAGTCCCCTCCTTGACTCGGTCGAGTAGCCTTCATCACTTTGCTACGTGAGCCTCCTACATATAACGAGCCTCGTCAAATCTTTTTCTATGACTTTGGTCGTCACGTGTCAAGCCCATCACGTGTTTATTCTTTCAAATCAAGCATCATATCATCACTTTAATCATCTAATCTATTTGCATTACCGTTATCTAATATATAGTTTATTATTATTTTGCTCGTCGTTTTGTATTGTCCGGGTTGTATTTCCGCCCGCGTAACTTGTAACTTGTTTTCGACTTTATTTATTTTATTCGTTTGTTACTTACCTTTTTATAAACGAACTTCACATGCTAAATCACTTCGACGTGAACTAAATGCATTAAAATGACGTAGTTTGAACATAATTCACATGCTTAGCTAAAACGTTGCTCGCATAACATTTAATCGTCCTACTAACGCGCGTACACGAAAACGGACGATATCCTAGTAGAGGCCGCTAAGAGCGGGCGGGGTTGGGTGTCCTTTTTGGGCTTCCCAACACGTACCCTCAACCCTTACTCAAAACCATGGTTTCTGGATGTCCGAAACCGTTGGCATACGAGAGTCATTCGATGCACGATTTCCGATAACTCGGCATTGGTATCATAATACAAAGGGACGAACCCATAAGCTCTAACACTAAAAACGGGCTGTGTTTTGTGCACGATTGTTGTGTGCTAAATTTAGACCATTTTTCCTCCCATTTAGACCCATTTTTCCCTCGTTTTGCGAGTCTTGAGTGCGATTATCGCCATATTTTAAGTATTTCTCGCATTAGCGGCCCTCTTGTGCGTTTTACGTGTTTTTGGTAGTTTTTCTATCAATTTTGATAGAATTTTGGCACCGAAATCACGATTAAGCTTCCACGAGCACAAGCGAAGGAAATACCGTCCAAAGAGCAAAGCACACAACTTAAAGTTTGAAGCCATCCAATCATACGACAGAGAATGAGACAAGAAAAGAGGCCAACAAAATGACTGGGCGAAATTTCACCCGGTGAGACACCACCAGGCGAAATTTCAGCCGACGATAAAAATGCCTCCCGAAGATTTTCTGAGACTCCCCACCGGGCGAAACTGACCGTGCGAAATTTCGCCTACCGAGTGAAATTTCACCCGATGGAGAGAAGAGCCGGAAACCGCGAAAAAAGAAGAAAATCTCACCGGGCGAAAATTTCACCCGGTGGGATTTATCGTCAAGTCCGTAGGGCAAAGTTTCACCCTATGAAGATGCTAAGGGTGATTGTCTCACTAATGGAGCAAAAAGTTGAATTTGGGCTTTAAGTTAAATACCCATTAAGGCTTTACTATATATATGTTATCCTAGTTTGTTGCCCAAACTACCATCCTCATATCCCATCATTAGTGTAGAATTATCATCCACCCTTAGTGTAGTAAAAACCATCCTTTTAGTAGTATTCTTAGTAATTCTCTATAATTGTAGTAGTAGTTAATAGTAGATCTACATAGTTTCCATCAACAATTCTCTAGTTTTACATTCAAGTTTGCAGAAGTTTATTATTTCAAGTTTTATTTTGAAGATTTGTTGGGTTTATTGAAGAATTAGACAAGTTCTTCACTTCATTCATCAAAGATTCAATCTTTATTCATGCAATCTTATTATTTCTTATAGATCTTCATAGTTGGTACATTTCTTTCCACTCTCTAATCTCTAGTTTAGTTTTAATGTTGTTTTCTCATTATTGTCTTGTTTAGATCATATTAGTGTTGATTAGTTTCTCTAGATTTTATTTATGATGTTCTAGATTATCCTTTAGTTTATTGTGATAGATCTTATTTCTTCCATAGTTTAGTAGGTAATTGTTAGATCATAGTTTTCTCATAGTTTTGTTGTTAGTTTCCTTAGATTTAGTTAATATGCATGTTGTAGTGATTTTCTCCTTAGTTAATGTTTTATTGTTTTCCATTATGATTACTGAGCAGATTTCTTGTTGGGGGGGTTTAGGGATGAGGACTTGGATTATTTGAATATAGGGATGTTGGTGGGTTGCTTGCTTGTTGGTTTATCTTGTTTATGGTTACTATGTCATTGTTGTTTTAGTTCGGCCAACTAGACCGACCTTGACTAATTTCTATCTATATGGGGAAACTCGGGGTAGAAATTATCATAGCTAGAGACTTACCATTATTCGCCGGGAAAGCGGGGTTTTAGGTGAGTTAGGTGAAGAAACCGAAAGGTGGCATTCTCCTTTATCAATGTTGCAACAAAAACTCGATTCCGACCTTCTTAGACTCCAAGTACCGAATCCCGACTTCCCCCTAACACCTTTCCCTAGATTGATCACCCCTATCTATCCTCGTAGACATTTCTCTAATATAGACTCGACCCTTAGAAACCCCCATCTAGACATCAAACACACCTCTTTAAACTTGATTGTCAACACACCGTTCCCTGTGGACCGACCTCGACTTACCACGATTACTCTAGTAGTTTTTGTGTTATTCCGAGTCTATAAATATTGTTTGAGTCCCCGTCCTTGGTTAACGACCGATCCGATTGGGAGGCGATCAAAATGGCGCCGTTGCCGGGGACGGCTAGTAGTTGATTGTGTTTTTAGTTGTTGTGTTTGATTCTTTTCCCTTCTCTCTTTTCCCTAGTACCGCGAGGTGCTAGGAGTCACACCGTTTAATTGAGTTTTATGCCCAGGAACACGTCATCGCCCTTGTGGTTCGATCCGGAGCCGGAAAGGACTTTTAGAGCATTGCGTTTTCGAGGAAATAACTCAACCACCATCATTCCACATCCTTCATTATCACCTCCTAACCTTAATCCCATCCTACCACATACACCTTCTACATCACACAACCCCACTCCAAATAATCCTTCCATACCTTCCACTTCACAAAATTCACCACCATCACCGAAAACACCACCACCAAATCCGTCTCTTCACATTAACTAAAAAAAAACCCTGGGAGAGGAAACGACGTAGAAGGCGAATTGGAACTGCGGCACCATGGCCAAAGCTCCGGCTAGCTCATCTCCGGCGTTAGCGAACATCACAAGGAGGAAGAATAAGAGTAGAGATGGGGGTTCTAAAGGAGGGACTTCGAGTGGAGGTGGGAAACCTTCTCTGAACGTCACAAAAGAGAAATCCATGCACGATCTTATAGGTGTCCCGCCTTACGTGATCGAGGATGGGGATGACGAGGATATTTCGTTGGATATAGTTGAGGAAGAAATTAACGGACTTGACAGGGACAACAGGGCGAATGAAGGAGAATTGAATGAAGGAACATGGTTCACGAAACAAGGGAAGAAAACTATACCAGTCTTGACTGATGAAGTCATGGCGGATAAACCATTACTTCAACTGGAAGATGTGGATGTGAATTCAGAACTCGAGTATTGGAAGACTGCTATATACGGATACATAGTGGGAGCCAACCCACCATGGCCAATACTTGAGGGTTTCTTCAGAAGAATTTGGAAACAACATTCCATAGATAAATCTCTTTCTTACCTAATGGAGTATTCTTGGTAAGGTTTCATTCGGAGGCAATAAAGCACATTGTTTTAAATGCTAATGTTTACATGTTCGACAATAAACCGATGATCATAAGGGAGTGGAAACCGGATATTGAACTCAAGAAGGAAGAATTACAGGTTCTTCCTACATGGGTTAGATTACACAATCTCCCTCTGAAGTGCTGGGGGGATAGCCTGCCCAAGATTGCTAGCCTAATAGGTCCATTTATAAAGAGAGATGAAGCCACTATGACGAGAACCAAATTAGGCTTTGCAAGGGTTCTAGTTGAGGTCAAGTTAAACCAAAAGTTGCCTTCCAAAATTCAGTTCCTGGATGAGAAAGGGACGCTAATTGACATCCAAGTTGAATTTGATTGGAAACCGGTGACTTGTTCGAAATGTAAGAAGATGGGGCATGATAGCTATGAATGCAAAGGAGATGCTAAAGTTAAGGAGGCACCAAAGACTAAGGTATGGAAGCCAACTGGGAGGATCCTGGATATGCCCATCTCTGATGTAAGGCCTATTCCAACAATGACCACTGACAATAATATAGAGGCTCTTGCTAAAATTATAAACTACAGTACTCCGAAAGAGAACAAGGAGGAATTTCCTCCCCTAACCCCGGGACGAGCAACCAGAAATGGTTTAAATAGCCCAGGAGAAGGACAGTCCACAACCACTCAGAAGGTACCTTTTATAAATGTTTTGAATGGAAGTAGGAATGGTGGAAAGGAGGGGGGGGAAGACTTCTACCTCAACATCTCAATGAATTTAGGATTCTGGAATGTTAGGGGCTTGAATAAAGAGAAGAAGCAAATGCAAGTAAATAAGCTTCTTCACAGTTGGAATGGTAGTTTTTTTGGTCTCTTGGAGACAAAAATAAAGGCTAGTAATCAGCAAAAAGTTAGGAGCTCTATATTTAGTAACTGGAGTATAGTTACGAATAATCATAAGCATGAGAGAGGAAGAATTTGGATCCTTTGGGACCACCGGAAATGTGATGTACAGCCTGGGTTATGTACTTCACAACTCATTCATAGCAAAGTGAAAGATTTAAGCTCTGGTGATATGTTCTAGGTAACAATGATCTATGCCTTCAATGAAATTCCGGAGCGTGAGAGCTTGTGGAATGATCTCAGAAGGTTGGCAGCTACTATCACTGAGCCCTGGTTGGTTGGAGGTGACTTCAACTGCGTTTTGAATGCAGATGAAAGATTGGGCAGGGGTTTTTCTTTGGCTGAAGCAAGGCCTTTCCAGGATTGCTTGGCGGATTGTTCCCTCATTGACTGCCCTACGTTAGGGGCATTTTATACCTGGAACAACAAGCAAAGGCCTGAAGATAGAATCTATAGTAGACTAGACAGGTGCTTCGTTAACCAGGAGTGGCTTGCTTTAAAGGAGGGATACAAGGCTAACTTTCTCCCCGAGGGTCTCTTCCACCATTGCCCTTGTGTTCTAAGGACAAGTGAGAATCAGCGAAGCAAGAAGAGAGCTCTCAAATATTATAACATGTGGAGCAAGGCTGATTCTTTCGATGTGCAGGTCTCGAACGACTGGAATAAGAGTATTAATGGTACAAAACAGTACTGTGTTGCGAAGAAGTTGCAAAGGCTTATGTGGGTACTCAAAAATCATAACAAAACCCAATTTTCAGATATAGAGAATAGAGCTGGTGTGGCCCATGTGCGACTTATTCAGGCGCAGATGTAACACCCGCTAATTTTCTATGCGTTATTATCTATTCCGTTATGACTCCGTCATAACTCTGTTATTTTTCTGCCTTCAGTTTCCTTCATTTTCAAGCTTCATAATATTTTCGACGCTAATATTATTTATTTTCATTAAAAGATTTTAAATATTTTATTTTTCTATAATAAATCTATTTATTAAATTTTCGTCGCAAACTATTTGTTTATTTCGCGAAGAATCCCATTTATTTACGAACTATCATTTTAAGCTTGGATTTGGGTTTTTTATTTTCTAAAAGGGTCCAAACACGTTTATATGATATTTCCAACTAAGAAATATTTTATTTACGAAAAATTTAACCTTTAATGATTTTATTACGAAGTTTCATAAATAATTATTTTCCAAAGCGAGGTTTACTCGAAGTTCTTTGAAATACCTTTAACTATTTTACTATCCTTCTTTTTATCAACTTAAAAATTATTTGAGACATTTTCCCCATGATTTGGACCGACCCATCTCTTTGTCACACCCTTACTACGTTTTTCTTTATATGTTCCATTTTATTATTTAAAACTTAAATAGATAATTCTTTTTATTTCTCATTTGTTTTGATGCTTTATGAACAAACTCTTCATGCCCCATGCTCTTTATTTGGCTGGTGCATCTAGCCTAAGTCTTCCCTTGTTTTCATCAAAATATATTTGGCATTCATTCATAAGAAACCATCCATTTCCTATTCTTTCATTTTTGAAATAAACAACAAAAAAATCCTTTCTTTCTCTAATTTTGGACATGACTCCAGCAGCCTCTCAAGGCTAATTCTTGCTTCAGATCGAGTCATAGTCGTCTCGTTTTCATCGTCAAGTTAATCCTTATTCTGATCCCTTCGTTAAGGTAATAATCGATGTTATTTTCGATCGTTATTTACCTTGATTCTTTTAGTTTTTCTCATGGTATTTTTGTATCATACATGTCATGTATTGAAGGATTCTTGGATGACCCCGAAGCCGACGAATTTATAATCGACTCGGATTTGGGTTAGAGGTAACGTCGATGTTACTCGGTATTTCATGATTTTAATTGTGTATTTGCATGTATATATTTTTATGTTTTATTTTGGACAATATATGTATGTCATATAATCTGGAAAATTTTTAAAAGTTGAAAATTTGCATGTTTCGATATTTTTATCGCTTTTACGAGATTAACGGTTAAATCGTCATATTAATTTGTAAAATCGTAATATTCGGCCTAAACTTGTAATATATGTTTATATACTGTAAAAATGAGTTTTTTGATGATTTTTAATAATTTGGTATTTTTCTGATATTTTAGTTATCGATTATTGAATTATTACCGTTTACGGACAAAAACGATTAAAAGCCGATTTTTAGTTCTAGTACCTAAACATTTTATTTTAATCTGATTTTTGACATGGTGAAAATTTCTGATGAAATAGAATTTTCTGAACTTTTTCATAATTTTTCGGAATTGTTAAGTGGATGAATTAATTAGTCACTTTAAATCATCGTTTATCGTTAAAACCGCGTTTGTCGTTTAAATTCTTGAATTCTGGTCTTTTGATTAAATCTGAAAAAAATATGATTCTGATGATTTCATGATAAAATGTAATTTTATAATTTTTATTGCTTTAATAAAATGCTAGGAATGATAAGTTTTATTAATGAAATCGTTAATTGTGAAAACGGGTTTTAAATGACGGTTTTGTTTGAATTTGTTAAATCTGAAATTTGGAAAATTTGAAAAATTGGTATATTCTGTAAAATCATGATTTTTAAGTTTAATAATAATTTTTGTATATTAATACGTAAATCGTTTTGTAATTACTATTTTTATTAATCGTTATTGTCGAGATTAGACGATTAACGAGAAAACCCTTTAAAAACCGAGTTTAAGGATTCTGGAAAATTTTATTTTCTTGAAAGAATGTCTAAAAATATATTTTAGCTATTTTACGTAATTTTTTTACGATTTATTAAAGTCTTTAATTATTAGTAATGATTTTTGGACAAAATTACGATTTATCGTTAAAATGCTTCGTCTTATCTAAAAGAAATTTTTTTCCAGCCATTTTTAAAATATTTAAATCTGAAACTTTAAGAGTTAAATCATCCCTTAATATATTCTAAATATATTCAATGGTTTAATTAAATAAAAGTCGTTAAAAGATTTAATTGGACGTTTGCCGTAAAATCCTATTTATAATCGTAATGTCGTAACTAATAACAATTAGGGAATTTTAGTTTTATAAATTTTTGAAACACCCTAATTAGTAGTACTAAAGTGTTTAAGACATTTTTAATTTAATTTGTAAACACTTGTATGGTTTTTCAATAATTTCATAAATCTAAATACTCTCACTTTGATAAGTAATATCGTTAAGGCCGAAAGTACTAGTTTTTATTAATCTATATCGTTTACTAAAATGTCGAATTAGTATAAACTAATATTTTTGCTATTTTGATATAATGCTATTTTTAGTAATGTTTCTAAAAATAGAAGTTTCCTAAAACATAATTTTCCTCTTTTGGAAAGTGATCTTTTTCTTTTTGCTCTCTTATTATTTATAATGATTATATCTTTTGAATATCGATAATGGCTTGGTTTGGAGTTATGGAATAAGGACAAGTGTGGGTTTAGAGTAATATAGTCTGGGATGTACGTTTTTGCCATCAGCTATAAAGCCGGTGTGCCTATTTGGGGCACATTTGGTCGTTGAACTGGGCGTAGTTTCGCCCAGGAGAGTGTATGTTTTGACCTTAAGCTAGATATCGCATCGTGTTAGTCGCCGTCAGCTGAACTAGACATATTTGTTGTCTAGGAGGGGTATGCACTACTTAAACCAGGACCTCGCTGCACGCAGTCCTGTTATAGTTGAGTTGCCTAGTTAGAGACTGGACTCTGTTATGAGTTAAGTCTACAGTTCTCGAAGCTAGTTTCTAGTATTATCCTAGTGAAAATCCAGATTCTACATTAATCCTATCCATAACGCCATTTGGAATATTTTTATATTATCGATATAAATTGGTTTGCAGGTTGGGAACTATTTTTATGTTTCTTCGGAAACACATTTTAATATTTTGGTTTTGGCGCCGAAAGCTTATTTTTAATATGCTGTTTTACTGTTTTCCATTTTTACTATTTTTCTATAGTAGTAATTACAGTTTTAAAATCCTGTTATACTGCTGTGAGAACGTTGGCGTTGCTCCCCCACTGATTGTGGTTGTTATGTTTTAACATGGCAGGTATACGTGTTCCGGTTGTGGGCTAGCGAGCAGTGTGGATCCTGCTTGTTTATTTTGATAATTATGTCTTATGGATTGTTCAAACCCCTTTTGTGGATTGTTTTAAATTTTGGCCATTTTATTTAAGGCCTATTGTAGACTTTACCATTTTAATTTTACTAAGACATAGTTACAGTGTGTTTTTAATCCCGACTCTACAGTGTTTCCGCCACTGTATCGCGTTAGATTTTCCAGGGGATTACAGTTGGTATCAGAGCTTCACTGCTCCCAACGGTTACACCTGAAATTAGGGAAAATACCAGTAAATTATTTAAACAGTAAATAAAAATATTTTTAGAAATGGGTAGAAATAAATAAGGACTTAACTGTTAAGATTATCTGTTCCTGAACTCAATGGTTAGCATTGAATATTTGTTTTATATGTCCATGAAGAAGATGATGAGTGGACAAGAAGTTGACATGATGTTGCTCCAGATCGGGACAAGACTTACTTAGCACTCTCATCGCCTGCCAACTCGAGTGGACAACTTGGTGCTACAAGGAAGATGTCGATGGTGACCTTTCTCAGCTCCGGTTCAGTTTGCTTCAGCTACAGGCCAGATGATCAAGAGTAGGCTCTAGTTCCATCACGGTGCAGTAGACTCAGATGTAAAATCACTTTGGATCCAGATTAAGTGACTCAATACTATAGTGTTTGTTCCTCTACTTGAAGTTGAAGAAATCCAGTGAGATTCCTTTGTGTAATGCGGAGGTCCGAAGATTCTTCTCTAGTTTAAGATCTTAATTATCTAGGATCACTAATTCTTCTCTTTCATCTTTCACCCTCTGATTCTTCCAATTCTTCTCTTATATTCTCATCTTCATTCTTATGGTGAGTCGTTGTTCTATTCTTCTACTTTACCATCTCCCCTCTTGAGATTCTTAGGTTAGACCGAATTCTATCTTAGTAAACCTTTTTAGAAGTTAAATATGTTGGAGGTTTAGTTAACTCTTTATTACCAATGGTTTGAGGATTGTGAGTTGTGCCCTGTTATCTAATCCAATATGCTTTTGAGCCATTGATTTGAATGATATTAGGTGATTAACGGAATTAGGATTGTACCATAGACATTGATCAAGCTTGGGTTATGAATTACTTGATCGTATAGAGAACTAAGAGTTTAGTAAATTTTTGTATAGTGAGAATTATATCATATTTTGATGGATACTTAATACCCAACATAGAACCTAGTCAAGTGTAAATAATAATATTACTTGGGATTCCTACCTAATGTTGACTACTTAATGGACTAATCGTGGAATTTTGGGATCATAAATCATTATTTAAGTTTTAGCCTGAGTGTTGTGATACCATTTTAAGTCCTTGTTAATGTTTAGTAAATTTTGGTTGACATAGATTAAACCTTGTTTCTTATGGATTAGATCGTGGATCGTTGATGTAAGGTTGTAACCTACGAACTTTGGAGTTGAATGACCTAAATTTTGGATAGATCATTGTTAACCTTGAAGGAGAGAAACATACTGCACAAGGTTGGATTTATCGCGTTGTTTTGAGGAATACTTAATGCCTATCATCTTAATGGATTTACAGTTCAGTACCCTTATACCAACGAGATTGTGGTTTCGTTGAGTTAATAAATATTTTAGTGGTTTCACTGTTATAATATGAAATTTGATGGAATTCTCATAAACCTTAGTCGAAAGACGTGTTTGAAAATGTGAGTATCTATCGATACATGTCAGGCTGAGTGTTTAAGGTTTGGCGTACTTTCCTAACCTTTGTCTATTGATGATGTTAAAAATATGTTGATGATCATTTTTTGAAGTTTTCGTGTCCGAACATTGTTAATTGGTGGATTTTATTTAGTGTTCCTTACTCGAGAAATTTGAAGTATACCTTCAGTTCAGACCTTATGAGCTTTGAATTTATGAGCCTTAGTAATTACGAGTTTGGGTATGTTTTGATGACCGTTGGAATCTTAATTAATGGATTGGTCTAAATCATTTGTGGATTCTTACCATACTAATTGAAAGATTATATAGGTATGTACGAATTAATTTTGGAGGCTATGGTAGTTGATAATTTTGGAGGTTGTAGATTGAGTAGGACCACCCTGTACCGATATTGGACTTAGCGTTAGTTGATGGGCCAATTAGGAACCCGTGTTTGTGAGAGTCATGCTAGGAATCTCGAGATGGTTAATTTCTTCTCTAATTCTTGAGAGCTCTCTTTAACTCTTAATCTCGTCCTCCCCTTAGCTTTTTCCTAAATCCTACTACTTCTTCTTCGACCTATCCCTTCGACCTTTATCGATTTTGAAACCTCTTATATTTTTTTTAAATTTTTTTTATCCTTGTTCTGTTTACCCGTTATCCATTTTTCAAACTCATCATTTTATTAAAAGTTTGACTAGTTAAAAAAATGGATTATCGTAAAATTTTAACTTTTTGGGTTATAATTTCTAATTGTGAAAATGTCGATTTGTAAAAAGTTTTACTAACTTCAACTTTTCGGATATTGTGAAATTTAGCATTTTTGAATTATAATTTAAGAACTTTATACTTCACTTTTGTTTTATTTTTGGTTGATATTTATGTTTAGATCTGTTTCAAAATGCCTTAATAAATTATTTCGATTTTTGATTTTCAATCGATCGGAATTTTATTATGAAGACTTTCATATTTCCAAATACTTTAATTTCTATAGGATTATTATGTAAAACGTTTTAAAATTGTCGAAATTATTTTATATGATCAAGTTTGATAACATTTTTGAAAACTTTCATAATCACTTAGATAACATTTTCGAGATTTTAACATTTTGAAATTAGTTTTCGTTTTATTTTTGGAGGGCTTTTGATTCGATCTGTTATTAAAATGTTTGACAACTGGTTCGATTTTTACTAATTAGAAGATTTGGTTTCTCAAGACTAAATTTTGTTTCATAATAAAACGAAATATTATCGAATTTCTCAATCAAATTGTTTTGTTTTTATTTTGAAAATATTTTGGTTACTTTGTTTCCTTCGAGTTCGTTTACAAATGTTATTTGACGTTGTTATTATATCAAACAACTTTACTTTACGATTTCATAATTAAAAGATTTTAAACTTCGGGTAGCTCAGCCCAATACCTATTGGAATAAATATTTGCATTCGATTTCGTATCACTTTGAAGGTTGTAAAATTTTCTTTTAAAACAAAATTTTCATACAAATTTGTATCCCCATCTTTAAGAGTAGGGTAATCTTCAATCCTTTCGGCTTATTCTTAGTTTCGAGGACGAAACTTTCTTTTAGTGGGGAGGATTGTAACACCCGCTAATTTTCTATGCGTTATTATCTATTCCGTTATGACTCCGTCATAACTCTGTTATTTTTCTGCCTTCAGTTTCCTTCATTTTCAAGCTTTATAATATTTTCGACGCTAATATTATTTATTTTCATTAAAAGATTTTAAATATTTTATTTTTCTATAATAAATCTATTTATTAAATTTTCGTCGCAAACTATTTGTTTATTTCGCGAAGAATCCCATTTATTTACGAACTATCATTTTAAGCTTGGATTTGGGTTTTTTATTTTTATAAAAGGGTCCAAACACGTTTATATGATATTTCCAACTAAGAAATATTTTATTTACGAATAATTTAACCTTTAATGATTTTATTACGAAGTTTCATAAATAATTATTTTCCAACGCGAGGTTTACTCGAAGTTCTTTGAAATACCTTTAACTATTTTACGATCCTTCTTTTTATCAACTTACAAATCATTTGAGACATTTTCCCCATGATTTGGACCGACCCATCTCTTTGTCACACCCTTACTACGTTTTTCTTTGTATGTTCCATTTTATTATGTTAAAACTTAAATAGATAATTCTTTTTCTTTCCCATTTGTTTTGATGCTTTATGAACAAACTCTTCATGCCCCATGCTCTTTATTTGGCTGGTGCATCTAGCCTAAGTCTTCCCTTGTTTTCATCAAAATATATTTGACATTCATTCATAAGAAACCATCCATTTCCTATTCATTCATTTTTGAAATAAACAACAAAAAAATCCTTTCTTTCTCTAATTTTGGACATGACTCCAGCAGCCTCTCAAGGCTAATTCTTGCTTCAGATTGAGTCATAGTCGTCTCGTTTTCATCGTCAAGTTAATCCTTATTCCGATCCCTTCGTTAAGGTAATAATCGATGTTATTTTCGATCGTTATTTACCTTGATTCTTTTAGTTTTTCTCATGGTATTTTTGTAACATACATGTCATGTATTGAAGGATTCTTGGATGACCCTGAAGCCGCCGAATTATAATCGACTCGGATTTGGGTTAGAGGTAACGTCGATGTTACTCGGTATTTCATGATTTTAATTGTGTATTTGCATGTATATATTTTTATGTTTTATTTTGGACAATATATGTATGTCATATAATCTCGAAAATTTTTAAAAGTTGAAAATTTGCATGTTTCGATATTTTTATCGCTTTTACGAGATTAACGATTAAATCGTCATATTAATTTGTAAAATCGTAATATTCGGCCTAAACTTGTAATATATGTTTATATACTGTAAAAATGAGGTTTTTGATGATTTTTAATAATTTGGTATTTTTCTGATATTTTAGTTATCGATTATTGAATTATTACCGTTTACGGAAAAAAAACGATTAAAAGCCGATTTTTAGTTCTAGTACCTAAACATTTTATTTTAATCTGATTTTTGACGTGGTAAAACTTTCTGATGAAATAGAATTTTCTGAACTTTTTCATAATTTTTCAGAATTGTTAAGTGGATGAATTAATTAGTCACTTTAAATCATCGTTTATCGTTAAAACCGCGTTTGTCGTTTAAATTCTCGAATTCTGGTCTTTTGATTAAATCTGAAAAAAATATGATTCTGATGATTTCATGATAAAATGTAATTTTATAATTTTTATTGCTTTAATAAAATGTTAGGAATGATAAGTTTTATTAATGAAATCGTTAATTGTGAAAACGGGTTCTAAATGACGGTTTTGTTTGAATTTGTTAAATCTGGAATTTGGAAAATATGAAAAATTGGTATATTCTGTAAAATTATGATTTTTAAGTTTAATAATAATTTTTGGATATTAATACGTAAATCATTTTGTAATTACTATTTTTATTAATCGTTATTGTCGAGATTAGACGATTAACGAGGTAACCCTTTAAAAACCGAGTTTAAGGATTCTGGAAAATTTTATTTTCTGGACAGAATATCTAAAAATATATTTTAGCTATTTTACGTAATTTTTGTACTATTTATTAAAGTCTTTAATTATTAGTAATGATTTTTGGACAAAATTACGATTTGTCGTTAAAATGCTCTGTCTTACCTAAAAGAATTATTTTTCCAGCTATTTTGAAAATATTTAAATCTGAAACTTTAAGAGTTAAATCATCCCTTAACATATTCTAATTATATTCAATGGTTTAATTAAATAAAAGTCGTTAAAAGATTTAATTGGACGTTTGCCGTAAAATCCTATTTATAATCGTATTGTCGTAACTAATAACAATTAGGGAATTTTAGTTTTATAAATTTTGGAAGCACCCTAATTAGTAGTACTAAAGAGTTTAAGACATTTTTAATTATTTTGTAAGCACTTGTATGGTTTTTCAATAATTTCATAAATCTAAATACTCTTACTTTGATAAGTAATATCGTTAAGGCCGAAAGTACTAGTTTTTATTAATCTATATCGTTTACTAAAATGTCGAATTAGTATAAACTAATATTTTTGCTATTTTGATATAATACTATTTTTAGTAATGTTTCTGAAAATAGAAGTTTCCTAAAACATAATTTTCCTCTTTTGGAAAGTGATCCTTATCAAGAGCGTGTTGGCTACTTTCCATAATTATTGGGCGACGATTTTTATTCTGCCTTCTTCAGTGGTGAAACAGATTGATGACATCTGTAGAAACATCTTATGGGAGGGAAAAGCAGACTATCACAGAGTGCCCCTAGTCTCGTGGGAAAAAATTTGCACGCCATATAAGGAAGGAGGTCCGAACTTGAATCAAACTGCTATTTGGAACAAGGCTGCGATAGGGAAATTGGCTTGGTGGATAACAAGTAAGCAAGATAGGTTGTGGGTAAAATGGATTCATCAAGTGTATTTAAAAGGAAGGAGCTGGGATGATTATCGACCTAACCCGGATTCATGCTGGTATTGGAGGAAGATTTGTCAAGTTCGAGACGTCCTGAACCCTGCGTACAGCTCTAATGCGCTGGCAATTCACGGCTCAAATAGGTTTTCAGTTGCGAGAGCTTACAATTGGCTAAGGAATAAAAAGGAAGAGGTTAATTGGTGTCATGTTGTTTGGACAAGATGGTCCATCCCTAAACATAACATCATGGCTTGGTTGATTCAGCAAGGAGGCCTGAACTTGAAGACTAAGCTGTGCAGGTTGGGTATCACCAATAACGGCAGCTGTGTGATATGCGACGCAGCGGATGAAACAACACACCACCTGTTTCAAGAATGTGAGTACAACAAGAAAGTTCTTAATGAAATTAATAACCTTATCCCTATATCTCCCAAGCTAGATATGAAGATTGAGCAGAGGAAGAGAATGAAGGGAACCAAAATGCAAAGAGCTATCAAGAATGGTCTGATTAATTCAATATCATATCATATTTGGTCCCAACGAAACAAGGTAAGAGTGGAAGAGCAGATAGTCCGGCCAGATATTTTGGCTGAACGTATCATCAAGGAATTCTTCGATTTTTGCAAGAATAAGTGTAATCAGAAGTTCAGTGATAAGGATAGAAATTTTATAATGGGCCTTCTGAGGCATCTGATGTAATTGTGACTGCACAGTCTTTTCTTAATATACTTACCTTTTAACAAAAAAAAACAAAAAACAAATCCACCATAACCACCAATCCAACCAATGGCGGCCTTAGCCGCTCATTCCCAATTAACACACGAAGAAACACCTTCTCCCGTCGATTTCGGAGAGATACCCGAGATTCAAACCCAATAAAGAAGTTTTCAAACCCGACAGAAATTTTCAAACCCAATAAAGAAGTCAAAGGGATTGGTCGAAGACGAAGTAGCAGGATTTAAGAAAAGCTACGGGGAGGAACGAAATTGAGAGTCAAAAGGAGCTCTCAAGGAAATACAGAAGAAGTTAACCATCTCGAGATTCCCGGTACGACTCCCACAATACGGTTCCTAATTCCATCAAATACGTTAAGTTCAATATTAGGTGTCAGGTTGCACTACTCAGTCACAATCTCCAAAAATGTCTTACGTGACTATCCAATCGTTCAAACGACACGATACTAACCCACAATGCTTTATAATCTAATCTCATCAATTAAAATTCCAACGGCCATCACAACACACCCAAACTCGCAATCGATAAGGCTCCTAAATCAACAGTTCATAAGGTTTGAACTCGAGGTGTACTCCAAATTTCTCGAGTAAGGAACTCTAAACAAGGTCCACCAATTTAACAATGCTCGGGTACGGAATCCTCAAATAATCACCAACATACTCTTAACATCATAAACAGATAGGGATTATGAAGTACTCCAACCTAAGGTACACTCAACCTCAATATATAATAACAGATACTCACATCTTCAAACACGTTGTTCAACTAAGGTTCCTAAGAAGTCCATCAAATGCCTAATCACAACAAGGCAACCAAATGTTTAATAACTCAACGAAGTCACAATCTCGCTGGTTAAAGAGTTCTGAACGGTAAATCCATCAAAATGATTGGCATCAAAGTATCTCTCAAAACAACACAGTAAAACCAAACTGTGATTGTGCTAGATAGTTCTCTTCTTCAAGGTTAAGAATAATTCATCCAAGTTTAGATAACTCGACTTCAAAGTTCATAGGTTACAATCACGATCTAATCCTCAAGACACACGGTTAATCTATGTCATCCAAAGTTTCTAACGAAATTATTGAAAACCTTCGACGGTACCTCAACACTCAGGTTAACATTTTAAACAGTACTCTATGATCCCAAATATTCACGATGCACCCATCCAATAAGCATCAAAGTAATATTATCAGTTGCACTTAGTTTGGTTCTAGGTTAGGTACTAGGTATCCATCAAATATGATATACTCTTACTACTCCAAAGGATTATTCAACTTTAAGTCCTCCAAATAATCAAGTAACCTATGGTTCAAAATCTTAAGTACCAATCTAATTCCATTAATCAACAATTTATAATTCAAATCGATCCTCAAAAGCTTACTAAGATAGATAACAGGTATAACTCACAAACCTCAAACCATGTAGCAAGGGCTTACTAATCCTCAAACATTTATGACTTTTCACGGGGTTCACTGAGACGGAATTCGTTCAAACCAAGAATCTCAAGAAAAAAGATGGTAAAGTAGGAGAATAGAACAAGGATTCACCAAGCGAATGAAGATGAGAATATATAAGAGGAGAATTGGAAGGAGTAGAGGAAACAAGAAAAGAATCGATGATTCTAAATGATTAAGTTCTAAAATGAGAAGGGAAAGTTTGGACCTCTACGGTTCACAAAGGAATTCGCGGGATATCTTCATCATCTCGTAGGGATACGAGCACACCAGTCTTGGGTCGCTCCATCTGGATCTACTGTAACATCATGGAGCAGGAATCTACTCTTGATCATCTGGCCTGTAGCTGGAGCAAACTAAATCTGAGCTGAAAGGTCACTAGGTTGTAGCACAAATTTGTCCACTAATCAACAGGCGTTGAGAGTTCTAAGCAGGTCTTGTCCCGATCTGAAGTAGCATCCTATCAACATCTTGTTCATTCATCTTCTTCCAGACAAAAGCAACAAATATTCAATGCTTCATTGAGTTACAAAAACAAATAATCCTAACAACTAAGTCCTTACTTTGTTTCTACCCATCTCTCACTAATAATTCTTTGATGGTCAAATCATTTACTGGTATTTTTCCTTAAATCAGGTGTAAGCATCGGGAGCAACAATGCTCTGATACCAACTTTAATCCCCTAGAAATTCTAACGCAATACAGTGGTGGAAACACTGTAGAGTTAGGATTAACACACACTGACAAACTATATCTTATTAAAAGAAATGGTAAGTCAATACAAAGGCCTCTTTTTACAAAAAGGTTAAAGAGAAAATTGGAAAAGGCAGAAGAAGGAAGAAAAAGAAGAAGGAAACAAAGGAACTATAAAATGAAACGACAATAGACTCGTAATGGGCAGAAGAGTGCATAATCAGCGAATAGAATAGGAACTCGAGGAAGAGAAACGGACAACAAAAGAGATGCACAAAGCAACGGGACAGAGAACATCAATAACCCGACAGCAATCGCAAAACAGGAACTTACAGCAACAAAACAGCAGAATAATGGCGACGACAACAATGGAGTAGCAGCAAACATGGCAGTAATAACAGCAGCAGCAGAATCGACAATAGACCGCAGCAACAAGGACACCATAAATGGAAGAAGACAGATGCACCAGCAGCAGGATAACAACAAAACGCAGCCGAAGAAGGGACGGAAATCGACACAGAATGGCATAAAACAACAGCAGGTGATGACGACAAAACGGTATGATACAAATCGTACAACAGCCACAAAAAAGAAGAGGGAAAGGACATAACGAAAAAGAAGAAGAAGAAGAAGTGGAGTGCAGCAACAACATAGGCAGAATGAAGGACGGAAGGGATGGAATTACCTATCCGAATCAGACGACCCGGAACCGACATCGGAGCCGAGAGAAACAGGGGCAGCAGCGCAGGAAACAGTAGCAGCAGCGGCAGACAAAGAGGAAAAACGGAGGGGAAACAAAACAGGTGCAACCGATGGAGAAAAAATGCAGCACAAACGTAGAAGCAACAACGAAATAAAATGAGAAAAAGGAACGAGGTACAAAGAACGAGGATGGCAGATGAGTTTAATAAGCAATTCATTTGGGTCGTCGACGTTTCAGCTGGATCGTCGGCGCTTTATACGTGATTTTACCGTATTGCCCTTGTATAATAATCGTTAATATAATTAATTTGTTTTTGTATATAAATCTAATCTTACGTTTCGGAGTATTAATTTGTCACGTAAATTGAACGGTTTATGTGACACGTTTCCCCATGGACCTCGGAAATCTTTTTCTAATAATCAATAATATAATTGATTGGTTTTTATTTAAGTCTAATTTTTTGTTTTCGAGTTTAAATTTGTCACAAATTTTCAATTTAACGGTTTTTCAATTTGTTGTTTGCGGCATGATAAGAGATTAGTTGACGGATTGTAGGGAGAATTTGTCGGAATAATCAAAAAACCCGGAAATAGCATGAAACGGAGGCAAAACGTGAGAAATTCACGTTTCACCGATCTGCAAAACGTGAGTTTCTCACGTTTTGTGGATCGGCAAAACGTGAGTTTTTCACGTTTTGTGGATCGGCAAAACGTGAGTATCTCACGTTTTGTGGATCGGCAAAACGTGAGTTTCTCACGTTTTGACGTTTTTTATAATTTTAAGTATAAAACACGCTAAACCACGCTAAAAAAAAAAAGACAAAATGTGAACATTTCACGTTTCACCGATCTGCAAAACGTGGGAAAGTCACGTTTTACCGATCTGTAAAACGTGAAAGTGTCACGTTTTAATAGATCCGCAAAACGTGAAAGTGTCACGTTTTACTGATCCGTAAAACGTGACTTTCTCACGTTTTACTGATCCGTAAAACGTGACTTTCTCACGTTTTACTGATCCGTAAAACGTGACATTTTCACGTTTTACAGATCCCTAAAACGTGATACTCTCACATTTTGCACTTTATTACGTATTATAGTTCGTCTTTTTTCTACGTCAAATTAAAAAAAGACCGTCACTAGAGAATCGAACGTCATGCGATAGTTATAATCGAACGTCAAGAATAGAGTAATGAAGTGTGGGGTGGTGGAGGGACCATAACCCATAAAATAGGACAAAAAATTGCGGAGAAGACGGTTTTAGAAAAAACAAAAACCGTCACATTATCGAGTAATTAGTAATGTTAATATAATTGGTAACATTATTCAAAATGTAATTAGTAATGTTAATTAGGTAAGTTAAAGAAGGGGCAAATGCGTCAATTCACGTTATAAAGCGCCGACGATCCAGCTGAAACGCCGACGACAAGAAATAGCTCTTGTTTAATAAGGGAAGCGGTGGATGAAGAAAGAGGAAGGGGGAAAGAATGATGAGGGGGTGAAACGGTGGAGACAAGAAAAGCAAAAGGGAGGGAATACGTTAAGTGTAGGAAGGCAAAAGAGGTAGGTGGTCTCCACCAAAATAAATAAAAAAAATTATAAGAAAACGGAATAATTAATTGAATCGGGTAGAATACGAATTCCGTTACGATAAGTTAACTGACCCACGAATCGAGTTAATAAAATTATAATTAATCGGGTCGTCAAATAAAATGAGTAATTAAAGTACTCGAGACGAAAACGAAGTTGATAGGAATAAATAATCAGACGATGAAAATATATTTCCCGATAAATAATAAATTTCGATAAAGTGAATTAAATTGATTTCTCGAGTAAATGAAATAAATGTTTCGACGAAATTTATTATAAATGAACTTCGAGCTTAAATATAAATAAATAAATAAATAAAATAATTTAGAATTTAAATCATAGAAATAGATTTTCGATATGAATTAAATTAAATGGGTAAAATAAATCGAAACAGAAATAAAAATATGTTTTTAAATATAAGAAGAGTTTTCGAGACAAATAGAATTTTAGGAGTTTGAAATGATTAAACGATAAATTCATTTTATAATAATTATAAGAATTACGAGTTAAATCGTAAATAAAATAAAAATACGAATATAACTTTAATTAAATTTAATTTTATAAAATCAGGGGTGTAACAATCTTCCCCACTAAAAAGAAGTTTCGTCCTCGGAACTTACACAAACATAATACTAAAAAGGAAAACTAGATTATATCACTTGAACAAAGTGAGAATGCTTAACTCGCATCACAATCTCGGTGTTTAAAAATTTTTTACAACTTCAAACGTGATATGAAATTGAAATAGAAGACAAAAGTTATTTCAAGATAATTTAGGCTCGGTTGCCCAATGTTTAAAATCATTTAAATTAATAAAATCGTAAATGAGCTCGAGGGGTAGAATACCCCAAATATTTTCAAAGCAATAGTAAAACGTTTTGATTAAAAAATTTGACATTATTTTGTTTTAAAACCAAACAAAAATTTGAGAAATCAAATTTTGTAGTTAGGAAATAAAATCGAACTACTCATCAAACATTTTCAATGAGAGATTTAAAGTCTAACGACAATAAAACAAAAATTTAGACGTACAAAGTTTTTCAAAAATATTAAATCGTTTTACATAATAATCTTATAAAAAAATCAAAAATATTTTGTAATTATGAAAGTTTTCATAAAATCTCGATCATGCAAAAATCAAATTTAAAATTTGAAAAAATTTCGAAATATTTTAAAATAAATTATTAAGGCATTTTGAAACATGACGAAATATATGTGTTATCAAAAATAAAATAGAAATGAAGTTCAGAGTTTTGAAATTTATACCTCAAAATGTTAAAATTTCACGATAGCCCAAAATTTTAAAATAGTCAAACTTTTAATAACAAGGGTTCGGAAAATGGTAAACGAATAAATAGAGTCAGAGTCAAAGACAAATCGAAACAGAAATTTTCAAACCCAATAAAGAACTCAAAGGGATTGGTCGAAGAAGAAGTAACAGGATTTAAGAAAAGCTACGGGGAGGAACGAAATTGAGAGTCAAAAGGAGCTCTCAAGGAAATACAGAAGAAGTTAACCATCTCGAGATTCCCGGTACGACTCCCACAATACGGTTCCTAATTCCATCAAATACGTTAAGTTCAATATTAGGTGTCAGGTTGCACTACTCAGTCACAATCTCCAAAAATGTCTTACGTGATTATCCAATCGTTCAAACGACACGATACTAACCCACAATGCTTTATAATCTAATCTCATCAATTAAAATTCCAACGGCCATCACAACACACCCAAACTCGCAATCGATAAGGCTCCTAAATCCACAGTTCATAAGGTTTGAACTCGAGGTGTACTCCAAATTTCTCGAGTAAGGAACTCTAAACAAGGTCCACCAATTTAACAATGCTCGGGTACGAAATCCTCAAATAATCACCAACATACTCTTAACATCATAAACAGATAGGGATTATGAAGTACTCCAACCTAAGGTACACTCAACCTCAATATATAATAACAGATACTCACATCTTCAAACACGTTGTTCAACTAAGATTCCTAAGAAGTCCATCAAATGCCTAATCACAACAAGGTAACCACGTTGTTCAACTAATTTAGAATTTAAATCGTAGAAATAGATTTTCGATAAGAATTAAATTAAATGGGTAAAATAAATCGAAACAGAAATAAAAATATGTTTTTAATATAAGAAGAGTTTTCGAGACAAATTGAATTCTAGGAGTTTGAAACGATTAAACGATAAATTCGTTTTATAATAATTATAAGAATTACGAGTTAAATCGTAATTAAAATAAAAATACGAATATAACTTTAATTAAATTTAATTTTATAAAATCAGGAGTGTTACACCTAATCTTGAACTTAAACCACTCCAATCTTCCCTCAAATATGATTTTCTTGAAGGAACTAATTATCCCGTTATCGTCAATGCTACCCTTGATGGACCTCAATTGGAAAAACTTTTAATTGTTTTGAGAAAGCACCAAAAGGCCATCGGGTATAGCATTGCCGACCTCCAAGGCATAAGCCCAAATGTTTGCATGCATAGGATCATCCTTGATGATGACCACCGTCCTTCGGTTGAGGGTCAACGTAGGTTGAACCCCACCATGAAAGAGGTTGTCATGAAAGAAGTCCTCAAGTTGTATGAGGCTAACATTATATACCCAATAACCGAAAGTAAATGGGTTAGCCCCGTACAACTTGTGTCGAAAAAAGGAGGAATGACGGTTGTTAAAGGAGAAAAGGGTGAGTCAATTTCCACTAGGACTATTACCGGTTGGCGCATGTGTATAGACTATCGCAAATTGAACACGGCCACCATAAAAGACCATTTCCCCCTTCCCTTTATTGATCAAATGCTTGAAAGATTGGCACATCATTCTTATTTTTATTTCCTCGATGGTCATTCCGGATTTCTTCAAATTCTCATTCACCCCGATGACCAAGAGAAGACCACTTTCACATGTCCCTATGGCACCTATGCTTATAGAATGATGCCATTTGGATTGTGTAATGCGGCGGGAACGTTTCAAAGATGTATGATGGCTATTTTCTACGATTTTATTGAAAAATCCATGGAAATTTTTATGGATGATTTTAGTGTTCATGGTACATCTTTTGATTCTTGCCTTGAAAGTCTTGATCAAGTGTTGACTCGATGTGAGGAGTATAGACTTGTTTTAAATTGGGAGAAGTGTCATTTTATGGTTGAACAAGGTGTTGTCCTAGGTCATATTGTGTCTAATAGAGGAGTTGAAGTCGATAAGGCGAAAGTCTCCGTGATTGAGAACTTGCCACCACCTACAAATGTCAAAGGGGTGAGGAGTTTTCTAGGTCACGCCGGTTTTTATAGACGATTTATTAAAGACTTTTCTAAAATTGCTAAGCCTTTGACTTCTTCGCTTATGAAAGATGCACCTTTTGTTTTTGATGACTCGTGTCTTGAGGCCTTTTGCAGGATAAAAACCGCTCTCACTACCACACCAATTATCAAAGCTCCCGATTGGAATCTTCCGTTTGAGATCATGTGCGATGCATCCGATTTTGCCGTTGGTGCCGTTCTAGGACAACGGGTAGATAAGAAGCTACATGTGATTTATTATGCAAGCAAGACCTTAGATGAAGCCCAATCGAGGTACACCACAACAGAAAAAGAGATGCTTGCCGTTGTCTATGCCATGGAGAAATTCCGAAATTATGTTACCGGTTCCAAAGTCATTATTCATACCGATCATGCGGCGATTCGTTACATCATGTCCAAAAAGGAGACAAAGTCCCGACTCTTTCGGTGGCTGCTCCTTTTAAAAGAATTTGATATTGAGATTAAAGACAAAGCCTGATCGGAGAACTTGGTAGCGGATCATTTTAGTGGACTAACGGTTGGTAAAGAAAGCAATGAAGATGATGGTATCCCCATCAATGAAGCTATGAGAGATGAGGCCTTGATGGCCGTTGAAACTATTACACCTTGGTATGCCGATGTAGTCAATTTCTTAGTGTCTCATTATATTCCGGACGATTATTCTAAGCAAGAGAGGAAGAAACTACGTTATGAAGCCCGACGCTGTTATTTGGACGAGCCCTATTTATTTCGCCGTTGTGTAGATGGAATTTACCGACCATGTGTTACGGCCGAAGAAGGATATAATATTGTGAAGCACCTTCACTCGACATCTTATGGTGGACACTTGGCCAACCAAAAGACAATTGCCAAAGTTCTCCAAAGCGGGTTTTGGTGGCCTTCCATGTTCAAGACATTCGAGCTTTCATTCTCACATGTGATGCATGCCAAAGAAGTGGCAATATTACAAGAAGAAATGAGATGCCCCTTCAACCTATCTTGGAGATTGAATTGTTCGATGTTTGGGGCATTGATTTCATGGGCCTGTTCACATCATCTTTTGGTAATAAGTACATTCTAATCGCGGTTGATTATGTATCAAAATGGATTGAGGCCGTAGCTTCCCCCACCAATGACTCCAAGGTTGTAATAAAGCTTTTCAAGAATGTAATTTCCCGGAGATTCGGTATGCCTAGAGCCATAATTAGTGATGGAGGCTCTCATTTTAGGAAGGATACCTTTGAACACCTTCTTAGGAAATATGGTATCACTCACAAGATGTCCCTAGGCTACCACCCTCAATCAAATGGGCAAGCCGAGATCTCCAACCGTCAAATCAAGGGAATTTTAGAAAAAGTTGTAAATACACACCGAAAGGATTGGTCATTAAAGTTAAATGACGCCCTTTGGGCATTGAGGACGACTTACAAAGCGCCGATTGGAACCACTCCTTATCGTCTTGTGTATGGTAAAGCTTGTCATTTACCGGTGGAGCTAGAACACAAAGCCAAATGGGCAATCAAGGAGCTAAATTTTGATGAGAGTATTGTAGGAGAAAATCGCCTTCTCCAACTACAAGAATTGGAAGAACTAAGACTTGAAGCCTACGAAAATTCAAGGATCTACAAAGAGCGAACTCGCCAATGACACGATTCTCGAATACTTTGTATGGACTTAACTAAAAAATCTCAGCAATTGTATACCCAGAGTATCTAGTATAAAATAAATTATGTTATATACCGTACCCTTGCAATTCTATCAGCAACATATTGGCTTATCATTTAAATTCCAAGGGCCTTCGTTGGTTCTCATTTGAAGTCTCCGTTTAGCATTCTCTTAAATAAGCCACCTTTCCGCCTCCTGCTTTTCTGTGCCCTAACTCGTCATTGCCACAACCATTTCCTGTAGGTCATTTTATGTCCATAATGCTTACTGCAGCTCTAGTATATATTTGGTAATCAAGAAATGGTAGATCAGATAACTATCTAACAAACAAGAAACTGAAGTCAAATTAAGTCTTGATCAATTTTGATACCATTTATGTTCAATACCGTAAGATGAAACAACTCAAGAATAACGAGTTGTTCTAATATATATTAGATGACTTCAGTATACACATACAATCTACGACAAAATCAAACAAAAAATTTAGCTCACAATTTAGTTCCTACTATTACCTAATCTGGGGATTATCAATTTTGGTATCTTGGAAATATGGGGTCGAGTTTTTGCTCACACCCTCGTCATTGACGGCAAACTTGGTTGGCTCAAGGAAGAATTTCTTGGCTTGGTATTTGCTGGGTTTGAAGGCAAAGGAATCCAGTCCATCTGCAATGGTGGGGCATTGGTTTGAAGTCTCAGATCCATTAACTTCCATATATGTTTTGCTCTTAATCTCGTAGAAGGTTAGTCTCTTTGGTACTCCTTCTACATTGGCTCCCTGTCATGAAATACAATTTAGTAAGCAAAAAACAATGCTTGCATGTGTCTGGTTGTTTAAACATACTTATTTAATCATTCTTGCTTGATGTACTGGAATACATTAGTGTACTGTTTGATCTCCCACTAATTTGAGTAGCTTGGAACACATTGGTTCATTGATCATTAAATTCTGAAGGCTTTATTCTTACTATTTAGTATTCATGAGCACCATGGCATGGTCTCGTACTAATCTGCTACTAATGTTTATCTACATGCATTCTAATAGGGGTCGAGTATTAAGCATGTTTGCATATATAGTTTATAAGTCCTTTAAGTTATGGATGTAACTTTATAATCTACCAAATTCTAAAATGTGGATGTAACTTTATAATCTACCAAATTCTTAAATCGTTTAGACAAAGTAAAGAGTGCTAATTAATCTCTTTTCTTCGTCGATTATTGTTATTGCTATTGTTATTGTTATGTACTACCCGTAATTAATATACTCCGTACTTATTAATGAAACGCCAGATTTGCCACCTATATATGTATGAGCCTAGTAATGAACGAAGCTCATTCATAAAGTGGGAAGATATGCTTCATACGGAGTATGTATATACGAGTGTCTTTTAATTCATCGGTAGTCAGAGAAGCACGGACAAATTTGAAGAGATTACCTTGAATAAACACAGTTATGAGTTACCGCTCCAGTACCAAGATGCTGATAAAATATCACCTGACTAAAACATTAATACAATTGCAAGGTAGTACAAAATACTAGTGTACTTTATTTTTAAACTAAGAAGACTTACTTTCACACCCATCTCAGCTAATGATCTAGTAGTCACTCCTCCAACATCACTGACCAGAGAGTTCATCTTCCCAGTAGCCTGAAAATATTTACACGGTACATAACGCATTAAAGAAAACTGACTCAATCACAATGTGTTCATCTAGGAATGGACATAAAATGATTACCAAGGAGATAAGATGATCGCACTCTTCGTCAGATACAAAACCTCTGTAAATGAAGACCATGTTACAATGAATTTCAGACAATGGTAATGCACACTAGAGTTCGAATTTGCCGGAGGTAAGAAATCTCATGTATACTATCATACATAGTACAGAGTAGTTAATACAACTGGTTATTATATTATCGAGCTTAGTCATAAAGTAAAATAGTATTTGCCTATTCACAATGCCATGTAGCACAACAAATTACCTGTGAACAAAGTTCTTGTCAAAATAACTGCCATGACAGTTGGACTACTCTTGATGGATCTATTCTGCCAGACTTAATCGAGCTGCCTGACTGTGTAAGAACTTCCTGGTTCTCATATGTACTCCTCAATTCCTTTCGACTTCTACACAAATTACCACAAATAGAAAAAAAAAAACTGCAATGACCATTGTGATACATTCACGCTGTAAAAGCTGAAAGGAACAATATACGAGTAATAAGTATGAGCAATAAAGAACCGCGCAGGTGTCTCAGAGGCTGCAGCCTATACTATGACGTAATGTACACAGCCGTACTCCTATTGGACTAATGGACTGCTATTCTAGATATAATTTTTAAGCAATTAGCGAAGAAAAGCTGTCAGTTATACGGGTAATTAAAGTGCATTAAAGAGGACGACAAAAATTAGGCAACATGAAGGCATGGCATGATCGCGCGTCTATACTACAACTTTGATAGCACATAACCACGACCACATCCTCAAACCTGATTTATTCCTCAAGGAAAATAATTATATATTGCGCCCCTTCTCTCTTAGGCCCCGGTTCTAGGAACCTGTTGAACACCCTATTCGACGGCCCAGTGATTCAATTGCAAGTACTTGATGCATTTTCAAGTTCTTATACACCATCTAGCAAAGTAAGCCGGTACAGTTGGCTTATTCTACATTAAACAACTTGATATGGTACTTTTTAATTCAACACTTCATAAAATTTATGCACATGAATGGACATAGGATTATCTGTTATCAATATATTACCATTATTCATGAGACTATTGTCATTATATAGATAGATTATAATCAACATACACACTGTGTTATTAAATCAAAAGCTTATATGAACAATTTTTGTCACAGAAATGCAACACAATATAGAAACTTAGAACACAGTACAGTACCCTAAGTTTCAATCCGTTTTTCGGCTTGTAACAAATTTAAAACAAAAAATTAATTTAAAAAAAAACCTAAATTAGTGACAAAAGCTGGTAAACCTTGATGAAGTTTAGCAAATAATTAACAACAAAAGGAAGAAATTCAATTGCAACAACTAAAGTTTCAATCTTTCTCAAATCTCAAGTACTCTAACCATAACAAACTCTAACTTAGTGACCTGAGGACCTGAAATGAAACTGACGACGGAAAGGAGCAACAACCTGAGCAAGGACCGGCGAGATTTCTAGGGAATACGAAGAAGGAGCGAGAACAGCAAAACACGGAGGAGAAAAGACAGACGGAAGAAGGAGCATTGACGGGCTGACTGAAAACAGGTGAAGGATGAACTGAAAACAGGCGAAGGAGGAGGAAGGAGGAGGACGGAGGAGCGATGGATGGACAGGCTAGGGTTTTGGAAATTGAAATGGAAGGAGGGTGTCTAACTGTCTGTGTATCGAGTATCGCCCGAATAGGCCAGGAAATAGAGGGTCCGGTTCTTATGTTAAAGTTGATGGGCCTTTCATTTAATTGATTAATTGTTTGATTATTATATGGTGAGGCGTCAGTTTTTCAAGATGGACGCCGCACCACCATTACTTTTTTTTTTAAACGACTCCATTGCACCATTTTTGCTAAAAAAAGGGAAATTTTTTGCTGTTATTTTACTAAAACGCCTCAAATAAGTAGCAGCACTTTGACTTTTTTCGACTAGTGTTTGTTGTGTCAGAGTTGAAGGAGGCGACGTTTACCTGCACGTTGTTTGAAAGAAAAAGTATTCTATGCAGACATGTGATATGGATTTTGACGTCACACGGACAGAAGACGTTACCAACAGCTTACGTGTGCAGAACATGGTCGGTTGACGCTTCAAGAGCAAATTCCGTTGATAGGATAGATGAGAAATAGTTAGAGATGACGAAGCTGTGGTACGAATTTCATGAAGCAGTATGTGTGGTTCGTGATTTGGGTAAGGAAGATGTTCAGAAGTTGAGGGAAGTGATTAGGGCTTTTATCGACAACGTCAGTAAGCCCGCCGAGCCATTGACAAAAGATCAGGAGTTTGAGAAATTGCTTGGTTGTACGTCTACTAGTGAAATAACTATTTTGCCTCCAAGAAAGTCAAAGACCAAAGATAGTGGAAAGAGGATGTTGTCAACGAAGACGAAGGCAACTGCCCTTGAAAGAAAACCGAAGCGGTTGTGCAAGAATTGCAAACGAATGGCTCACCATAATAAGAGAAATTGTCCAAACCCGTCTGCGGAGCACCCACCGTCCGAAGACGATGTTTCAGACTTCATCGATAATGACGAATTAGAGGATGGCGCGATGAGTTTGTGAGTTTAGTGATCGGGAATTGTAATGTCGTATAGTCGTGGCTGAAATTGGGTTGCCTCTAGAACTTCAGTTAAATTCCTTTACAAATTCATCACATTATATATGAAACTTTGAAATACGTGTCATGATGCTAGATTAAATTAATCACAGGTGTTTCGATAGGTACTTTACCTCTGTCATGATGGTTGATTAAATTTGTAATTCCAAATGTTTGACTTACGTGTAGAGATATTTGGTTTCTGTTATATGAAACTTCATTTCCATTCAGATTAAACTTCTGTTTATTTCCCCTTTAACTTCAAGGTGTTGTATGTGAAACTTCAAAATTCAGTAACTTCAGCTGTTTGTATAGGTAGTTTAACTATCGTAGAAATCTTTGGTTTGTTTGTAGATGCAACTTTAGTTCCATATAGTTTAAACTGTAGCGGCATGTCGTACAACTTTAACACTACTAAATCGTAATTTCAATGTAAGGAGAACGAATTACGGTGTTAAATGGTATGCTACGCAAATTAATGGGACACGATTCTGTAGTGTCGCAGTGTGAGAGTTGAAGTTGTAATGTAGTTGATGTAAAGTTTCAAGCGTGCAGTAGATTGATTTTCGTGGCAAATAATGTGCACCAGTTAATTATTGAAGTTTTAAAAGTTATGTGCTGAAGTATATTACAACTGACTTAAAGTTTCAAAAACACTATTATTTAAATATTGAGCCAGGCTACGAAGATGAAAATACACACCTCAGAAATTTCAGAAATTGAAAGTTGGAGTTGCAAAGTGATTGAATTAAAGTTTTAGACTTATGTTGTGCAAGTCATTGGGGCACGATTTCGACGTTTTAGAATATGGGAGTTGAAGTTGTGATGTATTTGAGTTAAAGTGTGAACTGTGCAGTAGGTTGATTTGAGTCTGAAATTGTAAATGTCATCTACTGAAGTTGCAAACTTTATGTGCTGAAGTTGTATTACAGTTGAATTAATGTCTCACAGACTAAATTATTTAAATCGTAATTTCAGCGGTATGGTTACTTCAATGTCCTCTACTAAATCGTAATTTTAGTAGTATGGCTACTGTATACATGCTACTTCAGTGTTGTGCACTCAGAACTGCGCAGCTATTATTGTAAAGGACAATGGCACATAGTTATTTGAATAGACGTATAGCGTTCGTCATGTTTGGGGAAAAATTGTTGCTTCGTAGCCCATTCGTTTGTTTACAAAAGACAATGAAGAAATACGACTTTTGGGCTAAGTACATACTAGCGGATCAAAGTTTTTCTTGCCGAAAACAGAAAGTTAAGTAACCATGTCGGGGGGAATTACTTCCTGCGACTAGTGTAGACCTTGGGAGGCTTACGTTTCTCCTTCAAAATATCCCAAATGTTTTCTTTTTCTGTATTGAACTTTTCGGTCTATTTGCGGATTATTTTCCGTTCACTGTTGTAGTCGAAAAGAATGAGTGTGGTAGTGACCTGGACTATGAGGAATCGCCTACCGACCTTACGCTGTAGATCATCGTAGGGTGGCACCTCGTCCTCACCCTCATGCAGAAGCATGTGCATCATTGTAAGCAATCCAGACTCCTTTTGATTGATGACATTACTCTGCCACTCCGTTTTCACCTGTCTTATTTCAAAGAAAGGAAGCTGGATGGCCTTGGTAACCCCCTTCACTTCTAAGTAGTTACTCATTCCAGGTGCCTGCGAGAAATTGGAGTTAGTTTCGTCAGCTCATAGCAAATTGTTATATTTTCTAGTACAATATAGTAAGTTGTGCATGAGTAGTACTTACAATAATGTATGCGGCCTTGTAGACGTCGGAGTTCGGGAAGTCAGGGTGTAGGTAGTGGTCCAGCACAACGATTGTGTTTTTCTTAAAGTTGATACAAATGCAGACAAAGTATTGGTTGAGGTTGACTAGCAAAAAACTAAGGTCGGACTGCAAATTGACTGCTGGACAACAATCTTTGATGAATACGTCCCAAAATCTGTAAAGCTTGTCCTGGAGGGCATCTAAAGGGGTTGCTTGGTCGAAATTCTCTATATGATTTGTTATAACGTCCTGTGGAATTTAGAAAATGTAAATGAGAAATGTAATTGTGGACATGACATAGGTCCACCTCGAAGCGGCCACGCGCGGGTTTGGGGAGGCGAATGAATCTCCATATGAGATGGATCGAATTGAAATTTAAATCGAAGTTGGAGTCGCCACCGAACTTTGTGGGAGTTCGGGCCCGTTCGAACCCACTCTATATCTTAGTGGGCCATGCACAAAGTATGGCCCATTCCGATGTCAGAGTTTATTGGGTTCGTCCCTTTGCATTTGATACCGATACCGACGTTATCGGATACCGTGTATTGAATGACTCTCGTGTGCTAATGGATTCGAACATCCGGAAACCATGGTTCTGAGTAAGGGGTGAGTGTACGTGTTGGGAAGTTCACAAAGAACACCTAACCCCGCCCGCACTTAGCGGCCTCTACTAAGATATCGTTTGATTTTGAAATACGCGCGTTAGTAGTTCGGTTAAATGATATGCAAACAGTATTTTAGACTAAACATGTGAATTATGTTTGATCTACGTCATTTAATGCATCTTTGAATCTATGTCGAAGTTGTATTTAGCATGCGAGGTCCGTTTTAGTATAATAAAACAAAACAACGAAAATAAGATACAAAGACAAAGAACAAACGAGTTAGTAACGGTTTGCAAATTGAATAAACGATGTAAATATGATGCGATGCATGATTTTGAAAAGATGAATCACGTGATAGACTCGACAGGTGTTGACCGAAGTCATAAAAATATTTATCGAGACTCGAAACATGCTGAAAGACTCGCTGTTTTGCTAAATCAGGAGCCACTCGATCGAGTAATTGAAGGACTCGATCGAGTAGTGTGGACATGACATAGGTCCACTCCGACGCGGCCACGCGCGGGTTTGGGGAGGCAAATGAATCTCCATATGAGATGGGTTGAATTGAAATTTAAATCGAAGTGGAATCACCACCGAACTTTGTGGGAGTTCGGGCCCGTTCGAACCCACTCTATATCTTAGTGGGCCATGCACAAAGTATGGCCCATTTCGATGTCAGAGTTTATTGGGTTCGTCCCTTTGCATTTGATACCGATACCGACGTTATCGAATACCGTGTATTGAATGACTCTCGTGTGCTAATGGATTCGGACATCCGGAAACCATGGTTCTGAGTAAGGGGTGAGGGTACGTGTTGGGAAGTTCACAAAGAACACCCAACCCGCCCGCACATTAGCGGCCTCTACTAAGATATCGTTTGATTTTAAAATACGCGCGTTAGTAATTCGATGAATGATATGCAAACAGTATTTTAGACTAAACATGTGAGTTATGTTTGATCTATGTCGTTTAATGCATCTTTGAATCTATATCGAAGTTGTATTTAGCATGCGAGGTCCGTTTTAGTATAATAAAACAAACAACGAATAATAAGATACAAAGACAAAGAACAAACGAGTTAGAAGAAATAAACACGACACGACGCGGTTTTGAAAAAACTAGATTCACGTGATAGACTTTGACACGTGTTGACCAAAATCGTTTGAAAAAAATTTATCGAGACTTGTAGCGTGTAAGACGCGTTAATTTAGGCGTAATTGGGGCTACTCGGCCGAGTCATGGAGGGACTCGGTCGAGTATCCCTTGAAAAAAGCTTCTGCCCGACTTTTGGAGTGTCACTCGATCGAGTGGCTATGGCACTCAATCGAGTGCCTCCTGTTCGAGTGGTGACTCGATTTGCAAGTTTCAAAATTATTTTTAATTTTTGAAAACCGATAATTTTGCTAAGTCGTGTAAAAATATGGCATAATTTATACCCGACTTAAAATTTCCAAAACTCGTAAATATTTGATATTCGACTACGAAATCGAGATCCAATACTTAGAGCGATTGTTAGAAAAAAAGATGTTTTTAGAAATTGTTTTGAATCAAAATGAATCCCTCCGCGTTGTAATGTTGTATTAGTCTTTTTAGGACTATGTGACGATTATTTCGGCATCAAGGAGATTATGTTTAAAATAGTTTGTTGATTGATTCCTTTTAGATCCGATATTCGACTATAGAGTCGATATCGAATCCTTAGGGACGACTCTTTATTGAAAATAGCACGATAATACCGATATTAGAAACGAGAAAAGAAAAATAAAAAGACACGACGACGACCCGTATAAAAAGATGGACGAACGAGAGAAAGAGAAGAAAAGGGAGAAGACGGGATTTCTAACACCCTCACCTACATGCTTGATTATCTCGAAAATGGACTCGTAGTAGCGGCCTAGGCGCGGGAGCGTTAAGATGTATATAGGTGAGTTATGGTGTGTATGGTTAGGGAGGGGATTTGGCGAGCTTTGCTCTCGGGTTTATATATGGTTTGCCTAAAATTGCCTAGAATTTCGGGTTGGTATTTGGTCGAGAATCCTATAGGATTTCTAGAGGGAAGATCGGAATATAATATGCCTAGTATTGCTGGAATTTCGGGTTGTAATTTTGATGATGTGTGTTGATGTTGTAACTGATGTCGGGAATTGTGTGTGCAAGGGTGGGGTATTTATAGGATGTAAATACCGACTTGGGATAGGAGATTGATATCTTGCAAAGGAAGAAAAAACCGGTTGAGATGAAGTGGGATTCCGTCTTTGGATAGGAAAAGGTTACTTGCATGGGAAGAAACACTCGGTTTAGATGGAGTAGGATTCCGACTTTGGATAGGAAAGGATTCCTACTTTGTAGCTGATATTTGTGTAGTATTTGACTTCGAGTCAGATTTTTGAAGTGGCGTGACAGATTTTTATGTCTCGGAAACGTCTTTGACCGAGGTTTGACCCGGTTGCTAAAAGACGATTTTGCCCTTGGTGTCAGTTTTGACCCAAATTAGTCTCATTTGACTGGAAACGACCCACTGGGCCTGGATTTGAGGTCTGTTTTGTGAGATTTTTACTCTGCTAAAAGCTCGTGCCAACTACTATTGATTCCGAGTCCGAAAATTGAGTGTATTAAGTCATGTTTGTGTCCGATCATCATCGGGTGTTCTTTGGAAACTGCTATAGACACCTAACGGCCAAATGTGGGTGTCTACAAGTACTCTCGAAAAAAGAATTCTGCCTCAGTTTTTTGGGGTGCCACTCGATCGAGTGCCCCTTGTACGAACTATGGTTCGTTTGGTTTTGATTTTTGAAATTGCTTTCGGTTTTGAAAATCGATAATTTGGTTAAGTCGCGTAAAAATATGATGCAATTTATACTCGACTTAAATATTGATACTCGTAATATTCGATGCTTGATTATAGAATCAATATCGAATATTTAGAGTGAATTTTGAAAAAGATGTTTGTAAATCGTTTTGGATGTTGTTAAGACGAAATAATTCCTCCACGTTGTAATGTCGTAATTAGTCTTTTCGGAGCGTGTGATCATTACTCGGTTTCAACGGGATTTTGCTTAACATGATTTGATGATTAATTCCTTTAGATCAGATATTCGACTATAGAGTCGATATCGAAACCTAGGGATGACGCTTTATTGAAAATAGTACGATAATATCGATATTAGGAATGTAAAAAGAACTAAAAAAAAGGCGTGACGACGACCCGTAAATAGAAACAGACAGACGAGAAAAAGAGAAGAAAAGAGAGAAGTCAGGATTTATAACACCCTCAACCTACATGCTTGATTATCTCGAAAACGGACTCGTAGTAGCGGCCTAGGCGCTGGAGCGTTAAGATGTATATAGGTGAGTTATGGTGTGTATGGTTAGGGAAGGGAAGGGATTTGACGAGTTTTGCTCTCGGGTCTTTGACGAGTTTTGATCTCGGGTTTGCTACGGGATTTCTAGAGGAAAATTGGGACGGTATTTGTGTATAGTTTGCCTAAAATTGCCTAGAATTTTGGGTTGTGAATTGATGTTGTGAATTGTGGGGAATTGTGTTGTGTTGTATCGGGAAGGAATTGTAATTGTGTTGCTAATTCTTGATGTCGTTTATGTGTGTGCAAGGGGGTCTATATATAGGGGAGGTTCCCGACCTTGACTAGGAAAGGTAGCTTTGCTTGGGTGAGAAGAAACACCGCTTTGGACAGGAAAACAACAATCTGAGAGGAAACAGGATTCCGTTGTTGGGTGGAAAAGGAATCCTTTTCCGGCTGTAAAGGAGTCACTCGACCGAGTGCGCCTAGTACTCGATCGAGTGCCCGGTTTAATCCCGGTTTTGTGCGGATTTACGAGCCTACTCGATCGAGTGGGCTGGTCCACTCGATCGAGTGGGTCTAGCTCGGGTAGAAGGCTCTTTAGAGATCGAATTCTATCTCTAACGGAATTGTTTTATCTTTTTGTAGCTGATTTTTTGTAGTATTGGACTTCAAGTCAGATTTCCGACGTGATGCAGCGGATATTTACGCCTCGGAAACGTCTTTGACCAGGGTTTGACTCGGTTGCTAAAAGACGGTTTTGCCCTTGGTGTCGGTTTTGACCCAAATTAGTCTTATTTGATTAGAAATGACCCGTTGGGCCTGAATTTAGGGTTGGTTTTGTGAGATTTGTACTCCGTAAAAAGCCCAAGCCAGAAAATAACGGTTTCGAGCCCATATCCGAGCGCGTAGAAGCTTGTTTGCGTCCGATCATCATCGGGTGTTTTTTTGGAAACCGCTATAGACACCTAGCGGCCAAATGTGGGTGTCTATAGAGCCCCCACTCTGACTGAGGCTTGGAGAAGGCGAAAGTTAGAGTAGCTACCAGGCCAATCGAGGATTAAGACCTGGCAGACTTCCGGTAGGGTCGTTTATAGTCCGTTAGACTTGCGTGAAAGGGCCCGCCAGCCATAAGATAGAAAGCATACCTGAGTTCTGTTGTCGGGAGTAGCTCCGAGGGACTTGTTTTTTTTAAGCCCTGGGTGTATCTGTATGCGGATCCCGTCTTGGAGCTGCGCGGGAGCTTGCCTAAGAAGCCCTGCGTGTGTCCGTTTGCAGACACATCCCATCTCAGAACTATGCGGGAGCTTGCCTAAAAAGCCCTGGCTGTGTCCGTTTGCAGACACATCCCATCTCATAACTATGCGAGAGCTTGCCTAAAAAGCCCTGGGTGTGTCCGTTTGCAGACACATCCCATCTCAGAACTATGCGGGGAATCGGACTTGACGTATAAGTCCTGGGTGTGCCTATATATGGGCCCATCCCGTGTTATCTCGAGAAAATACCGCCTTAGGCTTTCCGCTGGGGAGATATGTGAGTTGCGCAGGCGCTGGGGAATAAAAAACTTGATGTTCCTTTGGGAAGCCAAGTTGGTACCTGAAATGTTAGATATGTAGACAGAAATAGCAAACATAGCAGATACATACAGCAAATGCAGTTAGCATCTATCGATTGACTTGCGCTGGGGAAAGTGATTTTCGCTTAGTTTTGTTTTTTGAAATCGAAATCCTAAAAGTAACTCACGTGCTAGGAGATAGGTTTTCAAAATTGAGAGGGGTAGAAAACAAATTTGCAGTTTAAGTAGACTGAAATTTGACCTTGTCGAAAAGGATTTTCCCAAATGGCTAAGTTTTGCAAATTTTAAAAACTGAGAATTTGAAGAGAGAGACCTATCGACAGACTCGACGCTAGGCGTGACTGGACGAGTTGACAGACACGACTGGACTCTCGAGGGGTTGGACCGTGACTCGGTAGGGGGGTGGGCCACCTAACAAGACTCTTAAGTTGCGCTATTCCGTAGCCTAGACGAGTGGCGACATGGTCGAATTCTCGGAAGGGGAAAGATATGCTATTCTGGGGATTGCAGTAGTCTGTAATGAGACTGTTGTAGTCTAGTGCTCTTTTGGATTTTTTTTGTTTCGGGGTATATTCCCAAGGTAGGGTGCAGCTTCGAGTCCTTGACAGATTATCGTCTTCGACTGAGCCGAGTACTAGGACACACTATAGAAAGGAGGCTAGATTTGAAAGTCATTTGGATTATGTGAATGGATGGAGAACTTCTGCCTAGGAGAAGCCCCCAAGATGACAAAGATAGTTATTGAAAACATGACAGTGTCGTGACCGGAACGATAGTGCTTTTTGAATGTGTCAATGTGGGTGGTTGTGCCTCTGTTGAAAGGCTGCCTACGTATTCACGTGTAGTGAAATCAACCCATGCCGTAGTTCAGTGATTGAAAGATATATTATGGTGCCTAGTCTAATAGGACTTTATGTGTAACTAGCCATATTGACGGTGTAGGCTAGGTGCATTCCCAATGATGTCTTGATCAAAGGGCTAGAATAGTTAGGATGTTGATCCTGTGACCGTGAGCATTCTCCGGTGTAGCCCCAGAGGTGGTGTGAACTATTTGGGCATGTTCTATGCCGAATGCAAGTTGAGTTCCCGTGTTTGGGGCTGGTAACTGGTTGGGATGTTTTTGGAAATGTGGAGCTAGGTCGCAAGTGGCTTTGATGTTTTGACATCTGAAGCTTGATTTTGTAGAGCTAAGGCTTCGAGGGTAAGGTATTGTAATGTGGTAGGAAATGGGGAAGTCGAGCAAAAATGACTCGAACTTCGATTGGGGTAGGTTTAATAATGCGGGATCTGATTTCCATGTTTGGCCCTAAAGGTTAGGGTGTATCCTATGGAGCTTGAATCCACAAAATTCTGGGCTGTCTCTAGCCTAGGTCTTGGGAAGGTCTTAAGGGTTGTAACGTGGGAAGGCTAAGTGTGGCGTTAGCTGACCAGCTTGATTGTCTCTCCCCTATTTGATGGTATGGGGATTGATAATTTTTGAATTGACCGTACCCTGGTCAAGGGACTTTCACTTGAGTTGACCGTTGACCACAGTCATGGGTTTTTGAATTCTTTTTTGATGATGGCCTGCTTTTTTGTTTTGGCCTTTTGCTTTTTTTTTTCTTGGACTTTTGTTTTTTTTGTCCTGCTTTTTTCTCTTTTTTTTCAGTTGGTCAGACTAAAACCTAAGGTAGAGATTGGTCGATTTTATTGGAGGGGTGCTTATTGTGGGAAATGGGCTTGCCTCCCGTCTTGGACCCAAACTAGGAGACTACCTAGATTTGTCATAGGATTCGATGCCGCTCCCAAAGGGTAGTTATGTGGTTTCCTATGCCAGACGTGGAATAGGTACAGGAAAACACGAGTCTCGATTTCCTACAGTCATTATAGATGGACCAAAAATAGTCCCGTGCATGTGCTCACAGTGTATGACGGTGTTCATCATGTTCTCGGAAACACACAAGGAAAGTATATATGAGAGATAGAAAAGCTTACGTTATTGAATTTGAAAAGAGGACAGAATACAACTGACTCTGACTCTGATTTGGAAATGAGGATGTAGGGCATCCTAGACTCGGACTCAGACTTAGACTCAAATCAAATCTCGACTTTCGGATGCTCGGTTGGTTGTTTCTTTTTTTTTGGTAAGGTCTTTGATTGGAGAGAACGACAGGTACCACGACTCGCCTAATCTCGGCTTTGCGCAAATGCAAGAGAGGGAGTAAAACTAGACACGGTCGGGGGTGACGGGATGACAAAGACTCTTGGATCGGGAAACCTGAACGTTGACCTAGACAAAGTAACGACCGCGAATTAGACTCGAGCTGCAGAAGGGTGAGTCCGAAAATGGGGCGACCGTGTTTGACCGTGCCACGTGCTCGGACCAACCGTGGTGACATAACCCTAGGTGACACGAGTGTTGGATGAGTGACCCTTAGACGTAAGGATCACGAACCTTTTGTTATAGGGCTATGCCTTGTAATAGGTTGACTCGACCTTGAGGAAAGGCAGACGGGGTAATGGAAGAAACTTGCAATGTAAGATCGGCAGAGTTTTGACGCTAGAGACCCTCACATGACTCGAATAATTATGACCCTGTGATCAGGGTAGAACCTTAAGTAAAGGACTTTTAAATTGGGATGACTCGCCTAACGGATGACGAAACATGGGCGAGATTCCCTTAGACAAAGTCGTGGGGACCGTCCTGTTTGAGGGAATGGTCGCGTGAGACTTTCTAGTTTGGACTCGAGTTTGTAAACGGGTTTTCTTTTGTAGGAGTATGTCCTACGTAGGTGTGTAGACACCCACATTTTGACCGCCAGGTGTCTATAGCAGTTTCCGACAAACACCCGATGATGATCGGACGCAAACGTGCTCTAATATACTCGAAAACGGGCTCAAAATCATTGGCATTTGGCTTGGGCTTTTTACGGAGTACATATCTCACAAAACCAACCTCAAAATCAGGCCCAGTGGGTCATTTCGAGTCAAATAAGACTAATTTGGGTCGAATCCAACACCAGGGGCAAAACCGTCTTTTAGCGACCGAGTCAAAACTCGGTCGAGAATATTTTCGAGACTCAAGTGTCAGCCGTGTCACCCCATGTGACTGATTCGAGCTCCAATACTACAAGAAATCAGCTACACAAAATATTAAACAAATCCGTTTAAGGATAGGATTCGATCTCAAGTAGGAATTCTATCCGAAAATCGAATCGAACACTCGACCGAGCTAGGACACTCGGCCGAACAGCCCATACCAGCCGAGATTCCCTTTCTTCTTTGCCAAGTAAACGGAATTCTCGTCCTTCTCAGCTTCTTACGTTTCCTATCCTAAGCGGTAGTTCTAACTCGAACACTTCTCCTAGCCAAGGTCGGGAATATTCCTAATAAATAGGCCCCTTGCACAACTGAAAATTCATTCAAAAACATTCACATCGATTATTCATACACATACATCAACTCTTCACACATAAACATAAACTCCTTACACTTAGCATCGAGAAACCGATAGTACTTCCAAAACCCGAAGGAACCGGCCCCGATACCCGTCACCCTTCACGTTCAAACCGAGCCACCATAACTCACCGACATTAACTCGACGCTCCCGTGCCCTAGCCACAGTCCAACGAGCCCCGATCCGAGTAAACAAAAGCATGTAGGTTGAGGGTGTAACCAAACCCGACTTCTCTCCTTTCTCTCTTCTCCCTCTCGTTTTCTTTCTTTTCGTCGTCCGTCTTTTTTCTCTTACGGGTCATCAGTTGTCCTTTTTTTATTATGGGTCGTTCGTCGTTTTTTTATTATTTCTAATATCGATACTACAAAAACTATTTTCATATAACAAACATTCTTAAAAATACGATATCAACTCTATAGTCGAATATCGTATTAAAAGAATTAAATTAATCTCGTTGATGCTAAAAAATCGTTACATCTTTTTTTACAAAATACGACGATTTTAACGCGGAGAGAATTAACATTCTTTTTTCCTTTTTTTCGTTCAAATTCTTTTCAAAACGATTTTTATAAAAACTTTTTCTAAAAATCATTCTGAATATTTGATATCGATTTCATAATCGAATATCGAAAATATAAATCGAGTGTAAATTAATCCATATTTACACGCGATTTATTAAAATTAACGATTTTCGAAAAAACCCGAACCGAGATAGCTACCCACGCGAGTCGCACCCCCTCCCAGGCGACTCGCGCGGGAGCCTGAAACCGCTACCCGTTTTCCTCGTTTTTTATTATTATTTTTGAACATCGTTTTTTATACAAAACCGCGTTTTTCTAGCAATATTTTTCATATTTCGACTAATATTTTCTCGATCTCGCGTATTCATCTTATTTGCTATATTATTTTTCACAAACCGATACTAACTCGTTTGTTCATCTTTTGTAGCAAATTCATCTTTTTTTTATTGTTTGTTTTATTATACTAAAACGAATCTCACATGCTAAATTCAACTTTGATGTTAATTTTTCATGCATTAAACCGACTTAGCAACCCGTTCAATTCCTCGCATGTTTAGGAAAACAATGTTTGCATATCATTCATCGTATTACTAACGCGCGTATTAAAAAATCATTCGATATCCTAGTAGAGGCCGCTAATGTGCAGGCGGGGTTGGGTGTTCTTTGTGAACTTCTGATAAGTGTGGTTTGTAGTGCCTATTTTGTAGTGTTTTGGTCCCATTTTCCTTGTGGAATCGCTCCTTGGGAGCGATTTATGGGCTTCTTATGCTTCCTTTAGTTCGTTTCAGGTTCCCAAGACTGATTTGGAAGAGTTGGAGCGATTCCGACTCGATACATACACATTTTGGAGCCAACGGAGTAAAGGAACGATGCCTCGATGCCTTGGAATCGACCCCGAGACCTTGGGATCCAATCCCGAGCCTCCGAGACCCGATCCCGAGTCCCGAGAATCGACGAGAAGCCCATGAGAGGCAAGGAGGGACCAAAGAGCTCTTAAGGGAGGCCTACAAAGACCCATCCCGTTCGGGATGGCCTCATCCCGTTCGGGATGAAGGGAACATGAAGAGCGGCTACTGTGAGCCCATCCCGATCGAGAAGGTCCTTCCCGACTGGGAAGGATGGCCCATCCCGATCGGGACCAACTCATCCCGACCGGGATGAGCCCAGTTCAGCCCGCATTGTTTCCTTTCTTCTCCTTTCCACTTGTAACCCTATATATACCCTTCCTCTTGTAATCTTATCGGGGACACTTCATTAGACACTAAACCCTAGACTACTTTAGGTTATATTAGATTAGATTAGTGTAGATTAGTCGGTAATTAGTAGTTAATCTTAGTTTAATCTTGTATTATTGGATTTCTTGAAGAATCCATTCAAGCTTGACAACCTTGGTGGAATTATTTGGGTTTTCTTCTATACAAGTCTTCTCCTTTTCATCCATTGTAGTTGGTATAATCTTTCCTTCCTCTTTTCCTTTAATCTTTTATGTTTAATCATCCAAGTTCTCATCTTTGATTATAGTTCATCATTTTCACTAGTTTGTTTGTGTTTGTTTTGTTTCTTATGATGATTCCTCTTGTTAGTGTTAGTTATAGTTTGATTATGTTAGAGTAGTGTTCTTGCTAGGGTTAGTAAGGTGATTAGGGTGTTAATTGGGTGATTAAGGGTTTGTTGGAGATGTTGGTGGAAGATTTGGGTTTCCTCTTGTTTGATGCACATCACATGTTTGTTGAATTGCTTGAATGACTAAGTATGTACGAATGCTTGTTTTCTTGCCTTTCTTTCGTGGGTGTTAGTTTGTTTGTGGGTTCGGTCCCCTCATTAAGTTGTGATAGCCCGGTGAGGACGACCCCTAGGTCGGTCTAAGTTGCGAGAGCCCGGATGCGACCTAGGCTTATAGCATGCTAGAACCCCGTTTGTGTTGTGTATCGCCGAGATGGGTTTTAGGTGGAACCTCTAGGTGAGTCTAAGATGCGAGAGCCCGGACCAACCTAGATCACCCTACTACCTCCTTCACTCTAGTCCTCCCTTGACCATTCCGTTACCCCTTTGACCCCGACCTAATCCTAGCCCGTTTTCCTTAGTTGTTCTTCTTAGTCTTAGTCTAGTCTTCTCCCTTCTCTATCACTCTCTAGTTCAGCTCGTTGACTTAGTCTAGTATTTGGGCCGACTTAGTCTAGAATTTACATTACCGTCCCCGTGGATTCGACCCGACTTACCCTATCTACCCTAGTTAGGTTAGCCGGTTATATTATTGACGGTTGGGACGTGACGAATCCCTCCCATCAATTTGGCGCCGTTGCCGGGGACGGTGCTAGTTTGGACTTTGTTTTCCTATTTGCTTGGCTTTGTCTTTGTGTTTGTGTTTTCTTTTTTCTTTTGGTTACTTCGCTTCTTGTGTGTGTGTGGTTTATTTCTCTCTTGTCTAGTGCCCAAAAAGCACTAGACTTCTCACGTTTGTTCTTAGTCTACAGTTTGTGCTTAGAGGTGGTGATTATCTTCTTCTTGCAACTCAGAGCCGCTTAAACGGACGGTTTCTAGAATGAGTGGTTTCCAAACGGGTATGGACTACTATTTTCGAGCGAGCATGGGGTTTGATCTAAACTCCACACACTCGGGAGCCGATATGAGCTACCACTGATCTTCTTCCTTGAACCAAGGGTATGACATGACGTCCCCCTACCATGATCAAGCTTCTTGGGGTAATCAAGATGGGTATGAACCTCAAGAGCATGAGTATGGCTACCAACAAGTGAACGATTATCACTCCTACGATCATGGTGACTACTACTCGAGTTATGATTGTGAAACCACCATGTTCGATCAAGATTCACCATATGGAAGCCAATACCCCCAAGACCCACCATATTACCCTACACCCCAACCACAATATGAACCCTATGACCCACAATACTACCAATCACCTCAACCTTGCTACCAACAATATGATGCCCCACCCCTTGGGCATCATCAAGATTATCAAGGAGCTTTACAAGACCCCAATGACCACCAATCGCCAAACTTAGAGTTACAACAATCGATGCTTCAAATGCAAAGGAGCCTTCAAGAAACGGCCATTCAATTGCGAAAACAACAAGAGGAATTGATGGCCCAAATGCGAAGGGCAAACGAGGCGAGGGATGCTCATTTAAATGCATTATCGGTTCAAACCATAATGTCTTTATCCCGAGCATCATATTTAGATGGAGGATGCCCACTTGAGAGAGAGGAGCAACCTAATCACGAAGCTGCCGATGTAGTTCCCTTTGCTAGAGAGATTTGCTTTGAAGAACCTCTATCGTCTACCCAAAAAGAGACGAATGAGGAGATGACTCTTGGTGAAGGCATCGTTGGTCAAGAATTGGAGGAGGATAGTGAGTGGGATGGTTTGGTGGAGTTTGTAGAGTTGTTGGGTGAAATTGTTAGCCTCGAGTTGCCCTTGTCCGAGAACGTGGATAGGCATCATGAGCCCCTTGCTAGTACACCGAGAGATGACTTGGAAGAGATTGAAACCACCGGTAGAAGTTTCGATTCTCCTCTCCAAGATGATGTGGGGCCGAGTGATGAAGATGGGGAACCACAACTTGAGGAAAGTGTGGGGGTGCGCAATGAAGAGATGAGGCCAAAACCGCTTTTTGTGCCTCAATTCTTGGAGATGAAGCTTGCGTGTGATTGGAGGCAATGCTTAGGGAGGAAGAGATCGGTTGAGCTCGTAGGATGGAGAGACCCCGGAGACTACTATGAAGATGATGTCGGGTCTTGGGATTCCTACTTCTTGCCTCCTCCTTGGAGGCCGTGGAGGTCGGTTAAGCTCGAGCGCTTCTTGGGCCTTCACTATGATGTCGGTAGCGCGTTCGATTTGCTCCTCCATGCCCTTGAGGGCTACAGTTGAAGAATGGAGTCCACCATCCTAGGTTTGACGGAGTTCCTAAAAAAACCATCATGTTGTATATTCCCCTCCTCTATTCTTTAGAATTCTTGTGCTTGTATTTGTGATTTTTGTTTCTAGGACTTCTTTGTTTTTGTGGGATTCTTGTGATTGATTTGGTATTTTGATGAGCGATGTGAGGGAGTGAATTTGATGTATAGATTGAGTTTATTGTGATAGGTGAAGTGAAGGTGACTCCTAGAAAGGAGTGGTTGATGATGAAGTTTGGTTGCGAGCGAGGAAGTCGGTTTTTGAAGCTTTGATAAGCTTTTGGGCCTGGGGAAGAAAAGAAGACTCATCCCGACCGGGAAGAGGGCTTCCCAACCGGGAAGGATGAGGAATCCCGACCGGGAAGGAGCCATCCCGATCGGGATGAAGGTGCTAAAATTGGAACTTGCTGGAGTGTGTTCCCGACCGGGACGAGAGCTTCCCGATAGGGAAGGGTTTTTCAACCCGATCGGGACCATCCATCCCGATCGGGATGGTCCCCTTTGACTCCACCCATCCATTATACCCCCTCCCAACCTCCCTACTCCTCCTTACTCCTATCACATGGTCCGTACACCTCACTTTACACACCGAGATCCACATCAAATCCCACACCCTACCATCACTACCCCAACCATGCGGTTTTATCAAGCTTGAAGGAGGATGACAACGAAAACAACAAACAAGCGCCTATATTGATCATTGAGACGATGGAGCAAGTGAGTTGCTAACCGGTCGGTACGGCAACTATCCTTTCTTTTCCGTCTTTTATTACTTGTTTTTCTCTTGTTTGCCCCCTTCCCCTTGAGTCATGGTACCTTGGTGGCCTTCTAGGCCTTGGTATATGTTGCTTCCGACTCTCGATGATGTGACTACATCGAGAATCATTTTCAAAATCCAAATTTTTACAAGTTTTTCACTTTCTTTTTGAGGATTTATTCGGATTTAGGCTGAATCCGGGCTAGGTGACTTGATTACACCTAGCCCTACCCTCCCATTTCCTTTTACTTCCTTCTTTTTATTTTCTTCCCCCTTCCATATCTTTTTCTCGTCTCGGCCCATGGTGACTTGACTACACCCCGGCCGGACACCTTCTACCTTTTCTTCACTTTATTTTTGATTTTTATCTTTATTTTCGTAGTTTCTTTTTCTTTCTTTTGTCTCTCCGCACCCTACGATCGAGCATGAGGACATGGCTCGATTTAAGTGTGGGGGAGCGATATTCTATTATAGTTAGTTTTATTTTCTTAGTTTTTCGAAAAAATCTTAAAAATCCCTAAAAATTTGAAAAAATTTCACAAAAATCAAAAAGATTTTTCTTTTGTGTGTTTTCATTCTGTGTCTTTGTGTCGTGTTTTTGTTTTTGTGTGCGGGTTTTGCCTCCCTTTTTCCTTATAGGTTGCTTAAATCGCCGATAGCATTGGAGAGCTTTCAAGACACCCGGTAACACCTTTTCAACCCTTTTCCCTCTTTGTTTCTTGTGGAGTTTGGAGGAGATATGTGTTGTGGTGTGCTCGGGTGGAGCTTTGTAAAGTTTGTGGAGGATTGGTTGCTCATTTGGAAGTTCGGGGTGGTGTTTGTTTTGTATGTGTTCGTTTGGTTTTGTTCTTGTTATGTTGCTTTTGTTTCTTTTTCTTTCGTTCGTTTTCGTCGTGTCTTTGTTTTGTGTTGTGTTGTGTGTCATGTGCGTAAACCGTTTTCGAAAACCCGGTTTAGAGGCTAGTGTGTGAGTGTGTACTTTCCCTTTTTAGTAGTGTAAATCGAGTCTTGGACCTTAGCCTAGTAGAATGACCCTAAATCAATGAATTCGTTGGTCCTTTACCTTGAGTCCACCTAGCTTACTAGGGATTTACTGCGGGATTTGCACCTTTGACCATTATGACCACCCACGGTGTGAAAAGCCCTTGGTTACCGAGTCTCGTTCCCTAGGTGACCGTGTTTAGGGTTGTTTGATTAGTCCAAGTTCTCCACTTTTTGTGGGTTTGAAGGGAAGGGCCCGTCCCGACATACTCATTTCCCTACCTCCTACACCTATCCACACAATAAAATGCGATTTGATGAATTCTCTCTTTCTTGTTATACAATGAAAATGCCAAAAATGCCAAATCTTGCCAAAAAGGGCAAAGAAAAGAAAAGAAAAGAAAAATGAAAGAAAGAAAAGAATGAAGAAAAAGAAAAGGCACAAAAGCCAAAAAGAAAATAGAAAAGTAGAAAAAGAAATGGCATGGCAAAACAAATCAAATATGTCGAAAAGAAAGAAAATGCCAAAAGAAAACCCGTCTCACAAAAAGAAATCCTCTCTAAATAAGCCTTTTTCCGACTTTTGCCGTGAAGAGCCTACCAAAGGACCGAGTCCCGAGGAAGGATGATAGCGGCATTAGTCGGTCTTCCCTCATTTTGCATATTTCCACCTTTTTACTTGGACTAGTTAGGCGGTCTTGGACACGGGACGACTCTCTTGGCTTACGCTAAAGGGGGCGGGGTCTCACTTACCTACAGTGTCGACTAACACCGTGGTTCTTCACTTTTCCACTCCGCCGATCGTCCCGTAGTACGTTTTTAGAAAGTTAGGAGGACCTAGGTAAGTTACCAACGTTTTTTGTTGCTTTATCGTCATACTATTAGGGTTTAGTCCACCTTGGTTTGTATTGCTAGCTTGGGAACGTTGTCACTTACCTCGAGTCCTAAACCGGTGTTTTATTCACCGCTTTTTGAGGGAAGCGGTATTTGTTTTTCTATTGGGTGCAACCGATTATGTGTTTGTTTGTGTATTTGTTTGTTTATGTGTTTTGTGTCCGGTTGCATCCACAGTTTTGTCGCAAGACCCAGCTTGCCTTGCGGAGTTCACTTGTCCTCTAAGTGCACTCGCGTGAGTTGAAGGGGCGTAGGGTGCGCTAATACCCACTCGGATAGTTTAGTAATAGTATGTGCTTACTCGAGGGCGAGTAAGGGTTAAGTGTGGGGGAGTTGATAAGTGTGGTTTGTAGTGCCTATTTTGTAGTGTTTTGGTCCCATTTTCCTTGTGGAATCGCTCCTTGGGAGCGATTTATGGGCTTCTTATGCTTCCTTTAGTTCGTTTCAGGTTCCCGAGACTGATTTGGAAGAGTTGGAGCGATTCCGACTCGATACATACACATTTTGGAGCCAACGGAGTAAAGGAACGATGCCTCGATGCCTTGGAATCGACCCCGAGACCTTGGGATCCAATCCCGAGCCTCCGAGACCCGATCCCAAGTCCCGAGAATCGACGAGAAGCCCATGAGAGGCAAGGAGGGACCAAAGAGCTCTTAAGGGAGGCCTACAAAGACCCATCCCGTTCGGGATGGCCTCATCCCGTTCGGGATGAAGGGAACATGAAGAGCGGCTACTATGAGCCCATCCCGATCGGGAAGGTCCTTCCCGACCGGGAAGGATGGCCCATCCCGATCGGGACCAACTCATCCCGACCGGGATGAGCCCAGTTCAGCCCGCATTGTTTCCTTTCTTCTCCTTTCCACTTGTAACCCTATATATACCCTTCCTCTTGTAATCTTATCGGGGACACTTCATTAGACACTAAACCCTAGAGTACTTTAGGTTAGATTAGATTAGATTAGTGTAGATTAGTCGGTAATTAGTAGTTAATCTTAGTTTAATCTTGTATTATTGGATTTCTTGAAGAATCCATTCAAGCTTGACAACCTTGGTGGAATTATTTGGGTTTTCTTCTATACAAGTGTTCTCCTTTTCAATCCATTGTAGTTGGTATAATCTTTCCTTCCTCTTTTCCTTTAATCTTTTATGTTTAATCATCCAAGTTCTCATCTTTGATTATAGTTCATCATTTTCACTAGTTTGTTTGTGTTTGTTTTGTTTCGTATGATGATTCCTCTTGTTAATGTTAGTTATAGTTTGATTATGTTAGAGTAGTGTTCTTGCTAGGGTTAGTAAGGTGATTAGGGTGTTAATTGGGTGATTAAGGGTTTGTTGGAGATGTTGGTGGAAGATTTGGGTTTCCTCTTGTTTGATGCACATCACATGTTTGTTGAATTGCTTGAATGACTAAGTATGTACGAATGCTTGTTTTCTTGCCTTTCATTCGTGGGTGTTAGTTTGTTTGTGGGTTCGGTCCCCTCATTAAGTTGCGATAGCCCGGTGAGGACGACCCCTAGGTCGGTCTAAGTTGCGAGAGCCCGGATGCGACCTAGGCTTATAGCATGCTAGAACCCCGTTTGTATTGTGTATCGCCGAGATGGGTTTTAGGTGGAACCTCTAGGTGAGTCTAAGATGCGAGAGCCCGGACCAACCTAGATCACCCTACTACCTCCTTCACTCTAGTCCTCCCTTGACCATTCCGTTACCCCTTTGACCCCGACCTAATCCTAGCCCGTTTTCCTTAGTTGTTCTTCTTAGTCTTAGTCTAGTCTTCTCCCTTCTCTATCACTCTCTAGTTCAGCTCGTTGACTTAGTCTAGTATTTGGGCCGACTTAGTCTAGACTTTACATTACCGTCCCCGTGGATTCGACCCGACTTATCCTATCTACCCTAGTTAGGTTAGCCGGTTATATTATTGAGGGTTGGGACGTGACGAATCCCTCCCATCAACTTCCCAACACGTACCCTCACCCCTTACTCAGAACCTCGGTTTCCGGATGTCGGAAACCATTGGCAACGAGAGTCATTCAATACACGGTATCCGATCAAGTCGGTATCGGTATCAAATGCAAAGGGACGAGCCCAATAAACTCTCACATCGGAAATGGGCCGTATTTTGTACACGGCCCACTACGACATAGAGTGGGCTCGAATGGTTCCGAATAACCATAAAATTCGGTGGCGACTCCAACTTCGATTTAAATTTCAATTTGACCATCTCATATGGAGATTCATTCGCCTCCCCAAACCCGCGCGTGGCCGCGTCGGGGTGGACCTATGTCATGTCCACAATTTGGCGACTCCTCTGGGGATTAACTGATGCGTGACTTACCATCGGCATCCTCAGGGTGAGACTCGAATAGAAATCGTTTGACTAGTACAATACGCGTTTTAGTTTTACGGTTCATGCATAACCCCATCTTTTCCCGGGCCGGTACTGGTGACCGACGTCCCACTATACTATTGATGTAGTCCAAATTGGATATGTCAAAGGTGTCCATTAGCCGATTCGTATGGGTTTTACGGCATGTTCTAAGCTCAACTCGACTTAGGAAGTCCGCCCCGATTCTCGATAGGCTATGTACACTGGTATAGACCCTTACAGACTAACCGAGACTTAGAATTAGAGCATACATGGCATCGTTATACTGCTTCCATGACTACGTGCTACCTGATTTACAAGTCGTCTTTCAAAAACCCGTCATTTTCAAAATTGCATCCTTTTTCAAAATATCCAATTTCAAAAACCGGGACATATACCGAATTTAGGATCCACGATTTTACTCAAAATAGCCTATTTTTAGCCAGTATACTGCCCATTTCAAAACTCGGAAATATTTTCGAAACTTTCAAAACCGTCGCCCGACCCACCTTTTCTGTTTTTCGAAAAAAGGGCCGCTTCTCCCCGAATTTCTTCGGGCTTTCAAAAATTCAATATCAAAACCTTCCTTTTCTTAGGGCTTCCCGTACTTAGCAGTGTCGGGTCGTGTCTTAAGTCGTCAAGGTCTCTAGCGTCGAAACTCCGTCGATCTTATATCACGGATTTCCTCCCTATCCCAGTCCGCCTTATTAGACTAAGGCAAGGCCCACCTACGTAGGACATACTCCTACAAAGGTTGGCCCGTTTACACAAATCGAGTCCAAAGTCTGGGGAACGTCTCACGTGAACCTCCTTTCGAACAGGGCCCGGCCCACACAGCCAGATCCTAAAGGAGGCCCACCTTTCACAAGTCACCCGTCTAGGTGTCTTTTCCGAGTCGACCTTTTACAAGGCATAGCCCTATAACAAAAGGTTTGTGACCTTTACGTCTAAGGTTCACTCGTCCGACACTCGAGTCTTAACAAAGTCTTTGATCCCGCTTGGGGGCTACCTTCTAGCAGAACGATCAATCACGGTTGCTCTAAGGGTCATGTCTTACACGTGTCTCACGTACCCCACCTTTGAGTCACTTAGATGCCACACCATCTGAGTCCTTAGTCTCACTTGGGGGCTATTCCCTGACGGAGCGATTAATCACAGTCACCCCGAGAATCGCACCCTACACATTTGTCTTAGGAGAGTCTAACCCAAGTCAAACATGGTCGCCCCATTTTCGGACTCACCCTCGTGCAGCTTGAGTCTCATCGTCAAGTCCAAGCCAGGGTCGTTACCTCGTCCAGGTCAACGTTCGAGTATCCCGGTCTAAGAGTCTTTGTTGACCTGTCACCCCGGGCCATGTCTAGTTTGACTCCCTCTCTTGCATGTACGCAAAACCGAGCTTAGGCTAGTTCTAACACCCATCATTTCTTCCGATTAGGGACCCTATGAGCGAGACCTCACCAAACCACAACAAGTCCCGCGCCGTCAAGAAGGAGGATATCCAGGGGAGTATGCTTATGCTGTCTTGCTCCATTAACAATATCTTCTCAAAAATCAATACCGCCCTAGATGACCTAAATGTCAGGGTGACCACCATCGAAGAAGACCTTGTAAGAACCCGATCCCATCTAACACAGCTAGAGCGGGTAAGGCAGCCAATCACCCAACTGAGCCATTTGAAGGGTGAACATTCTTACGAAACTGTCTGATACCCTCAGGATGGCAAGACCGAGAGAGGTAACCCTCAAGTCACCTCTCCGAAAATCAAGAACCAGACAGAAGAAAGGACATTTACCCACTTGGATATGTCCTACACCGTCGCTTTCCAAAGGTTGGTTTCGAAGGGCCTAATATCACCTATAGACCCAACAGTCGACCCACCTTCAGAAAAACGTTCCAAGGCATGGAACGCCGAGCATTACTGCAAATTCCATAGAGGGAAGGGACACGATACAGAGCAGTCCTGGAAACTGAAACACCTCATCCAAGACTCCCTCGATGCCGGGAGGACTCCTGTTTTGGAAACGTTATCACTTGCAAAGCCCCTCATGGACTATACAGGGCCTAATGACCAAAGCATCCAATCTACCTCCCATGCATCCAAGAGTCCGGATTTGATTTAAGTCCAAGTCTGAGTCCAAGTCTAGGATATACTATTTATTTCAATTTCAAGGTCAGAGTCAGAGTCAATTGTATTATGTCCTCTTTTTTTCAAAATTCAATAAAATCAGCTTTCAATGTTATTTCTCATATACACCTTTCTTATGTGTTTCCGAGAACATGATAACACCGTCATACACTGTGAGCGCACACACGTGACTATTATAGGCACATCTATAATGACTACAGGGAATCAAGACCCGTGTTTTCCTTTATCTGTTCCATGTCTGACATAGGAAGCCACAAAACTACACTTAGCAGGAGCGGTATCGAATCCTAGGACAAATCTAGGTAATCTCCTAGTTTGGGTTCAAGACGGGAGGCAAGCCCATTTCCCACAATAAAACACCCCTCCAATGAGACCGACCAATCCCTACCTTAGGTGTTAGTCTGACCGACAAAAAAAAAGAAGGCCATTAAAAAAACTGGACAAAAAAAAAAGAAATCGAAAGTCCATGAAAAAAAAAAAGCAAAAGGCCAAAACAAAAAAGCAGGCCATCATACCCGTGACCGTAGTAAAAATGGTCAATTCAAACAATTCAAAATTATCAAAACCCATATCATCCAATAGGGGAGCAACAATTAAGCTGGTCAGCTAACACCACACTCAGCCTTCCCACATTACAACCCTCAAGACCTTCTCGAGACCCAGGCTAGAGACAGCCCGAAATTTTAAGGATTCAAGCTCCATAGGATACCCCAAACCATTAGGGCCAGACATGGAAACCAGATCCCGTATTATCAAAACCAATCCCCGAGAGCAAAACTCGCTAAAATCCCCGAGAGCAAAACTCATTAAAATCCCCGAGAGAAAAACTCGTTAAAAACCCCGAGAGCAAAACTCGTTTAAATCCCCGAGAGCAAAACTCGTTTAAATCCTCGAGAGCAAAACTCGTTAAAATCCCCGAGAGCAAAACTCGTTAAAATCCCCGAGAGCAAAACTCGTTAAAATCCTCAAGAGCAAAACTCGTTAAAATCCCCGAGAGCAAAACTCGTTAAAATCCCGTCCCAATTCCTCTCATTCAAACCAGTTACCAACCCCAAGCACGGGAATTCAACCTGCGGTTGGCATAGAACATGCCCAAGTAGTTCACACCACCTCTGGGGGCTATCCCGGAGAACGCTCACAGTCACAGGATCAATATCCTAACCATTCTCGCCCTTTGATCAAGACATCATTGGGAATGCACCTAGCCTGCACCATCATTATGGCTAGTTACACACAAAGTCCTATTAGACTAGGCACCATAATATATCTTTCAACACTGAACTACGGCATGGTTTGATTTCACTATACGTGAATACGTAGGCAGCCTTTCAACAGAAGCACAACCACCCACATTGACACATTCAAAAAGCATCATCATTCCGATCACGACACCATCAAGTTCTCAACAGCTAGCTTTGTCGTCCTGGGGGCTTCTCTTAGGGAGAATACCTCCATCCACTCACAAAATCCAGATAAAATTCAAAAAATCTAGTCTCCTTTCTATAGTGTGTCCTAGTGCTCGGCTCAGTCGAAGACAAGAATCTATCAGGACTCGAGGCAATACCCACTTTGGAAATGTACCCAAAAATCAAAAATTCAGAAGAGCACTAGACTACAACAGTCTCATTACAGACTAGCGCAATTCCCCCATAGCACATCCTTCCCATTCCGAGGATTCGACCATGTTGCCACTCGCCTAGGCTACATAATAGCGCAACTTAAGATTCTTGTTAGGTGACCCACCCCCCTATCGAGTCACGGTCCAACCCCTCGAGAGTCCAGTCGTGTCTGTCAACTCGTCCGGTCACGTCCATAGTCGAGTCTATCGGTATACCTCTCTCTTCAAATTCTCATTTTAAAATCTGCAAAACTTAGCCATTTGACAAAATCCTTTTCGACAAGGTCAAATTTCGGTCTATTTAAATTGCAAATTTATTTTCTATCCATTTCAGTTTTGAAAACCTATTTCCTAGCACGTGAGTTGCTTTTAGGACTTCGATTTCAAAACTAAGCAAAAATCATTTTTATTCCCCAGCGCGAGTCATATTTGTTTCACCTACATGTTGCATGCAAAATTTTATGTAACTTATACAGGTACAATTCAAGACCGCGCAATTCACATAACTCCCCAGCGGCATTTAACGGGATGGGCCCACACATAGGCGCACCCAAGACTTATACGACAAGTCTGATTCCCCACGGAGTTAGCATCATCAGCTCAGGTATGATTTCCAACTTATGGCTGGCGAGCCCTTTTACGCAGGTCTACTGGACTATAAACGACCCGACCGGAAGTCTGCCAGGTTTTAATCTTTGATTGACCTGGTAGCTACTCTGACTTTCGCCTTGTCCAAGCCTCAGTCAGAGTGGGGGCTCTGTAGACACCCACATTTTGACCGCCAGGTGTCTATAGCAGTTTCCGACGATGATGATCGGACGCAAACGTGCTTTAATATATTCGGAAACGGGCTCAAAATCATTGGCATTTGGCTTGGGCTTTTTACGGAGTACATATCTCACAAAACCACCTCAAAATCAGGCCCAGTGGGCCGTTTCGAGTCAAATAAGACTAATTTGGGTCGAAACCAGCACTAGGGGTAAAACCGTCTTTTAGCGACCGAGTCAAAACCCGGTCAAAAATATTCCCGAGACACACGGACCAGCCGTGACACCTCACACGTCCGGTTTGGACTCCAACACTACAAAAAATCAGCTACACAAAATATTAAACAAATCCGTTTAAGGATAGAATTCGATCTCAAGTAGGAATTCTATCCAAAAACCGAATCAAACACCCGACCAAGCGTAGGACACTCGGCCGAGCAGGCTGTTTTCAGCCGGTTTTCCTTGCTTCCTCGTCAAGCAAACGTAATTCTCACGCCTCTCCGCTTCTTACGTTTCATATCCTAAACGGTAGTTCTAACCAAAACACCTCTCCTAGCTTCAATCGAGGACCACTCCTATAAATAGGCCCCTTGCACAACACGTCTAACAACATCGAAGATTCATAATCATTCATCAACTCTCTTATTCATACACATCGACATTCATAAGTAATCATACACTTAACATCAAATAACCGATACAACCCGAGACCACGCCCGACACAAGACCGGCTGCCTCTCACGTCCAAACCGAGCCACCATAACTCACCGACATCCAATCGACGCTCCCGTGCCCAAGCCACGTTCTGACGAGCCCCGATCCGAGTAAACAAAAGCATGTAGGTTAAGGGTGTAACCAAACCCGACTTCTCCTTTTCTTTCTTCTTCCTCTCGTCGTCCGTCTTTTTCTCTTACGGGTCATGTGTCGTCATTTTTTTTTATGGGTCACTCGTCGTTTTTTATTATTTCTAATATCGATATTACTAAAAATTATTTTCATATAACAAACATTCTTAAAAATACGATATCAACTCTACAGTCGAATATCGTATCAAAAGGATTAAATCAAATCTCGTTGATGCCAAAAAATCGTTACATCTTTTTTTACAAAATACAACGATTTTAACGCAGAGAGAATTAACATCTTTTTTTCGTTCAAATTCTTTTTTATAAAAACTTTTTCTAAAAATCATTCCGAATATTTAATATCGATTTCATAGTTGAATATTGAATATAACGAATATCGCAAAATTCAGTCGAGTATAAATTATGCAATATTTATACGCGATTTAATAAAGCTAAAATTTTCCGATAATCAATTTGGAAAACAGCCTGGGACGCGAGTCGCGTGCGTCCCGGGCGAGGCGCGCGGTTCCCTGAAAACGCGACACAAAAATCGATTTCGCTCTATTTTTTATTATTCTTCGAACATCGTTTTTTAGACAAAACAGCGGGTTTTAGGCATATTTCAGATCTCGATATTTTTTCCTCGACCTCGGTCAACACGTGTTAATCCATCACGTGTCATAAAACTTTTCAAAATCATGCATATTATCGTATTCATATTTTTTATTCAATCGTTACTAACACGTTTGTTCATCTTTTATAGCAAATTCATCTTTTTCGTTTTTTGTTTTATTATACTAAAACGAACCTCACATGCTAAATTCAACTTTAACGTTAAATTTTTCATGCATTAAACTGACTTAGCAACCCATTCAATTCCTCGCATGTTTAGGAAAACAATGTTTGCATATCATTCATCGTATTACTAACGCGCGTATTTAAAAATCATTCGATATCTTAGTAGAGGCCGCTAATGTGCGGGCGGGGTTGGGTGTTCATTGTGAACTTCCCAACACGTACCCTCACCCCTTACTCAGAACCTCGGTTTCCGGATGTCCGAAACCATTGGCAACGAGAGTCATTCAATACACGATATCCGATAATGTCGGTATCGGTATCAAATGCAAAGGGACGAACCCGATAAACTCTGACATCGAAAATGGGCCGTATTTTGTACACGGCCCACTACGACATAGAGTGTGTTCGAACGGGCCCGAACTCCCACAAAGTTCAGTGGCGACTCCTACTTCAAATTTAAATTTCAATTTGACCATCTCATATGGAGATTCATTCGCCTCCCCAAACCCGCGCGGGGCCGCGTCGGGGTGGACCTATGTCATGTCCACAATTTAGCGAGTCCGCTGGGGATTAACTGATGTGTGACTTACCATCGGCATCCTCAAGGTGAGACTCGAATAGAAATCGTTTGACTAGTACAATACGCGTTTTAGTTTTACGGTTCATGCATAACCCCATATTTTCCCGGGCTGGTACTGGTGACCGACGTCCCACTATACCATTGATGTAGTCCAAATTGGATATGTCAAAGGTGTCCATAGCCGATTCGTATGGGTTTACGGCATGTTCTAAGCTCAACTCGACTTAGGAAGTCTGCCCCGATTCTCGATAGGCTATGTACACTAGTATAGACCCCTTACGGACTGACCGAGACTTAGAATTAGAGCATACATGGCGTCGTTATATTGCTTCCATGACTACGTGCTACCTGATTTACAAGTCGTCTTTCAAAAACCCGTCATTTTCAAAATTGCATCCTTTTTCAAAATATCCAATTTTCAAAACCCAGGACATATACGGAACTTAGGATTTACAATTGTACTCAAAATAGCCTATTTTTAGCCGGTATTATGCCCATTTCAAAACTCGAAAATATTTTTGAACTTTCAAAACCGTCGCCCGGTCCGCCTTTCCGTTTTCTTTTTCGAAAAAAGGGCCGGTTCTCCCCGAAATTTTCGGGCTTTCAAAAATCATATTTCAAAAACTTTCTTTTCTTAGGACTTCCCGTATTTAGCAATGTCGGGTCGTGTCTTAAGTCGTCGAGGTCGCTAGCGTCGAAACTTCGTCGATCTTATATCACGGATTTCCTCCCTATCCCAGTCCGCCTTATTTGACTAAGGCAAAGCCCACCTACGTAGGACATACTTCTACAAAGGTTGGCCCGTTTACACAATTGAGTCCAAAGTCTGGGGAATGTCTCACGTGAATTTCCTTCCAAGCGGGACCCGACCCACACAGCTGGATCCTAAAGGAGGCCCCCTTTTCACGAGTCGCCCGTCTAAGTGTCTTTTCCGAGTCAACCTTTTACAAGGCATATCCCTATAACAAAAGGTTCGTGACCCTTACGTCTAAGGGTCACTCGTCCGACACTCGAGTCTTAACCAAATTTTCGATCCCACTTGGGGGCTACCCTTCATCAGAGCGGTCAATCACGGTTGCTCTAAGGGTCATGTCTTACACGTGTCTCACGTACCCCACTTTCGAGCCACTTAGATGTCACACCATCTGAGTCCTATCTGAGTCTTTAGTCTCACTCGGGGGCTGTCCTCCACCCGAGCAGTCAACCACGGTCACCTTAAGGGGTACCTTACGTCCTCCTCCAGCCTCCTCTTCAGGTTGTCCATCACAATTTTGTTGGTGGATTCCGCCTGACCATTGGACTGAGGATTTCTGGGAGTAGATTTGTTTAGAGCGATATTCCACCTGGCGCAATAGGCTTCCATTTTATTGCCAATAAACTGGGACCCGTTGTCGCAGATGATCTCTGAGGGAACCCCGAACCTGCAGATAATGTTACGTTTAATAAAGGATATAACCTGCTTCTCAGTCACCTGAGGGAACGCTTCTGCTTCTATCCACTTCGAGAAGTAGTCGGTCATTGCGAGCATGAAGACTTTGTTTCCTGGTGCTCTTGGCAATTTGCCCACAATATCCATTCCCCACTTCATGAAGGGCCAAGGAGAGATTATTGGATGCAATGGCTCTGCTGGCTGGTGATTGACCGGTGCATGTCTTTGGCAGGCGTCGCATTTTTTAACATATTCTTTGGCGTCCCTACGCATTGTTGGCCAATGGTAACCTTGGCGAAGTGCTTTGTTGGATAGACTCTTGCCCCCTGCATGATTTCCACACTCTCCGCTGTGGAGATCATGCATTACCATCTCTGCTTCCTCCTGGCTTAGGCACCTTAGGTATGGTCCGGCGGTCGATCTCTTGAATACTATGCCATCAATGAGGGTATACCTGGATGCCTTCATTCTGAAACTTCGGGCTTCCCTTTTGTCTGCTGGCAGGATATCATCTTGCAGCCAGTCTTTGTGGGGTTTCCTCCAGTCGGAGATCTCCTCTAGTTCTGACGTGGTGCTGCAGATCCTTGCTTCTTGAAACCATTGCGGTCCTTGATCTGGTGAATCCCCTTTTGGTGTTCCCTGTTCCTGTGCGCTTCTCCGAATTGCTGGCTCCAGCACATGAACTATGGGTATGGTGGATACTTCTCCTGGTTTGAAGGTTGCCCCCAGGGTTGCTAAGGCGTCTGCTCCACGTTTTGCTCCCTTGGAACTTGGTTGATTGAGAACTCTGTGAACCTCAGGGAGAGATCTTTTGCCACTTCAAGGTAAGCCATCATCTTTGAATCCTTCGTCGCGTATGAACCGTTCATATGGTTGACTATCAGCTGGGAATCACCATACACTTCCAGTTGCTTGATTTTAAGGTCTAGGGACAACTGGAGACCCAGGATCAAAGCTGAGCATATATTCTGCTTCATTGTTCGTTGTTCGGAACTCGCATCGGACTGCTTGGACTATGAGATCTCCCTGAGGTGACCTAAGCACCAACCCTGCTCCAGATCCTCTCATGTTTGAGGCGCCATCTACGTTGAGCTTCCACACCTGTTTGCCCTTGTTTTCCTCCAGAAGAATGATGTCTTTCTCTGCTTGTGTCTGCAGCGTTGGGCTGAAGTCGGATATGAAATCTGCTAACGCTTGGGACTTGATTGCTGTTCTGGGGACAAACCTCAAGTCGAAGCCACTCAGGTGCATAGACCATTTTGCCATCCTACCTGACAACTCAGGTTTTCTCATAATAGTTTTCAGTGAGTAGTTTGTTATTACAGATATAATGTATGACTCAAAATAAGGACGCAGTTTATATGATGCTGTAACGAGTGCAAGTACAAGTTTTTCAAGGGACGTGTACCTGGTCTCTGCAGGAAGCAGAGACTTACTGACATAATAGACGGGATGTTGCGCTCCTTCGTGTTCCCTTACCAACACTACACTAATTGCCACCTCAGTCACCAACAGGTACAGAAAGAGCGGCTCTCCAGGTTCCGGCTTTGACAGGAGTGGTGGAGTACTCAAGTAGTGCTTTAGCTCCTTGAATGCTTTCTCATGCTCCTCCGTCCAGTCAAATCTTTGAGCCTTCCTCAGGATATCATAGAATAAACGGCACCTGTCTGAGGACCTGGAGATGAACCTATTCAGGGCGGCAATCCTTCCGGTCAACCGCTGCACATCTTTCGGTTTCTGTGGAGATTCCAACTGCAAGATGTCTTTGATCTGCTCTATGCTGGCTTCGATTCCCCTCTGGGTGACCATGTACCCCAGAAATTTTCCACAGGATACTCCGAATGTGCACTTGGAAAGATTCAACTTCATCTTGTACTCCCTCAGGGTGTTGAAAGCATCTTCCAGATGTTCCGTGTGCTGTGAGACTCGCTTGGACTTGACGACCATATCATCAATATACACCTCCATGGTATTGCCAATTTGGTTCTTGAACATCATGTTAACCAGCCTCTGGTAGGGGGATCCTGTATTCTTCAGACCAAAAGGCATAACATTGTAACAATAAATACCTCTCTCAGATCTGAACGCAGTTTTCTCCTGATCTGCTGGATGCATCTTGATTTGGTTGTATCCACTCCATGCGTCGAGGAAGGTTAGCATCTCATGACCTGCTGTGGCATCTACCATGGCATCTATATGTGGCAGGGGGAATGGGTCCTTTGGGCATGCCTTGTTCAGGTCGGTGAAATCGACGCACACTCTTCACTTGTCGTTCTTCTTTGAGACTACTACCACGTTGGACAACCACTCTGGGTACTTCTCTGATTTTTCCAGCAGCCAGCAGGTTATCTACCTCCTGGTTTATGACTTGGTTCCTCTCTGGAGCGAACTTCCTCCTCTTCTGCTGGATTGGCTTGTAGCTCGGGTCCACGCTTAATCTGTGAGTCATGATACTCGGATCTATTCCTACCATATCATCATGGGACCAAGCAAAACAATCCATGTTAGTTTTCAATAATTCAATAAGGTTTTGTCGGATATTATTTGTGCATTCTGACCCGATTAGAACTTTTCGCTCTGGGTGTTGTTTGTCTAAGTTGACTTCATGTATCTCCGCTTGAGGGGGCTCAAGATACTCCTGCAGAGGTAGGTGAAGACTCTGTAGTTGCTATGCTGGAGGACTTGTTGTCTTCTTCAGCGCCACTCTGTAGCAGTCTTTGGCTTCCCTCTGGTCACCACTGATCTTCTGCACTCCCCAGGGTGTGGGGAACTTCAAGCATTGGTGGTAGGTGGACGTGATGGCCTTCATCTCATGTATCCACGGTCTTCCCAGGATCACGTTGTAAGTGGATGGACCATCAATGACCAAATACCGTACCTGCCTGTTTACTCCTCCAGCATAGGTGGGAATCGTAATCTCTCCCAGGGAGTATTTGGTTTCCCCACTGAAGCCTATGAGGGGGACCGCTCTTTTGCTCAGGTCCTCCTCACTGAACCCCATGTTCTGCAAAGTCTCCAACATGATAAGGTTGACAGAACTCCCGGTGTCCACCAATATCTTCCTTACAGTGCAGTTCCCTATGGAGAGCGTGATGATTAGGGCATCATGGTGGGACTCCGGAGAGGGTTCCGCGTCAGATTCATCAAAGGTGACGGCTGGAAGGTCTGGACAACTGATTCTGCAGGAGTACTCTGGCTTGTCTCCTCTGGACTGGGAAGCGTGCCTTTTGGCTGCTGAATAAGTTAGGCCGCTCAATTCCGATCCTCCTGTGATTACGTTGACAATTCTGGTGCACAGTGGAGGGGGTGAAGGCAACACTTGGTCTGTCGCATTTATCCTGCTGGAGCCTCTGGATACCAGATGGTCCAGGTTTCCCTGATCATAGTGGAACTTCACTTCCTTCTTGAGGAGGACACACTCTTCAGTGTTGTGCCCAATATCATCATGGAATTCACACCTCTTGCTGGCATCCCGACGGTCGTTGGTATGCTCTTGTCTCCTGGGCCACCTGACTTTGCACCCCAACTCCTTTAGGGCGCGGAGCAGACCAGCAAGGTTGGTAGAGAACCCGTACTCGCTTATTTTAGGTGGGAGTCCTGGGCTCTCCTTCCAATCTTTCTCTTCAGAGATCTTGTGCACATTTCTGTCGTAGGGCTTGGATCTTTCGCCTCTCTTCTCTGCTGGTGCCTTCTTGGAGACATGCTCAGAACCATAGGTAGCCCTTCTGGGGCCCGAATCTTCCTCTAGCCTGATGGCTGCCAACGCTTTGGTTTGCACATCTTCGAATGTAACGCAAGGATACTTGGTGAGATCTTTGTAAAGGTCCGAATCTTGGAGAAGCCCTTGACGGAAGGCTTCTATGGCGGTGGCCACGTCACATCTGGGAATAGTTACTTTCTCCCTGTTGAATCTGTTGAGGAAATCCCGAGTAGACTCCTCAAATTTCTGCACCACCCGGTATAGATCACTAGTTTGTTTCTCTGGCTTTCTGCTGCTGGCGAACTGTTAGTTGAAGGCATTAACCAGATCAGCAAAGGAGGTGATACTTCTGTTTGGCAGGCCGACAAACCAGTAGAGGGCTGCTCCTGAGAGGGTGGAGCCGAACCCTTTGCACATGCAGGCTTCCTTCAGAAGCCCTGTGGCGGTTATCACCATCATTCTCTGCTTATACTGGTTGATGTGATCCAAGGGGTCTGCAGTGCCATCGTAGAGTGTCATGGCTGGCAGCACAAAGCCCTTGGGTACAGCAACGTAGGCCAGATCATCAGTGAAGGGTGAGTCTGCATAGTTGTCTCTGACTGCTCTCTCCAGGGGGCGCGGCATCCCAGGAATTTTGTTGATCAGCTCCCTCAGCTCTTTCAGTTCTTGGTACTGCTGGTCTGCAGCACTGTTGGTTCCTGCAAGAGGGTTAGAAGCAGGAGAGAAAAAACTGAAAGGTGTACTTCCTGTTTGGTGTCCTCCAAGGTGTAGATTTTTTGGAGGAGGCGGTGGAGGGAATGCAACTATTTCAGGTCCAGACTGCCACTCTGGTGTTCGCTGGAACGAGGCTCCGGATGGCCAGGTTACTCCAGGAAGCGGACTGTTGCCGACGGTCGACGGGTTGACTGGCGCTCCTGGCTACGATCTCGGAGCCTGCTGGCTGGGAGTAGATGCCGCCCACACCCCTCCAAAGGGTTAGTTGTTGGACACGGGGTACGTTCCTGGTGATTGCGCTAGTTGCCATCCTGGCGTCTGATGGGTCGGGTACCTGTAAGAGATAATGAATTAGTCTCTCGGTTTTCAATGCCGGAGAAGAGATTACCTGAGACACGCGATCTGTCGGGTGTGGGTCCATGGGTCAGGTAGCCTAGCCCTTGTGGCGCGATGTTTTGGATGGGTGGTGATAGTTCCAGATCCAGCCTAGTGACCACCTCCTGAGGAATCGCCCTAGAGGTTTGCCCACTGACGGTGGGTTCCCTGTGGAAGCTTGGTTCTTCTCCAGATATCATAGGCAGGATCTCTGGCGACGGCTGAACTGGAGCGGATGGTGGCCTTGATGCCGCTTTCATCTGAGCCCTGATGTCCCGGTTGTCCCTCTGCAAGGTCTTCACTACTTGCTGCAAAGTGTTGATCCCCTGAAGTATCTCCATCACAGGATCTGGGGCTGACGGAAGTCTGAGGGCATCTCCGAACAACCCTCCATGAGCCGGTGTCTTGGATGACGTACCCTCTTTACCAGTTCGGAAAGGGTTAGGCGTCTTTGACGTTGGGGGCCCTTGAGGTGGTCTGGAGGTTGCTGGTACATGCCCCGCCGTCAGACTGACAGGGGTCACCTGAGTGGATGGTGCGATGAACGGGCTTGCTGCCCCTGAGGACGGTGTTCCTCCCGCAGGCAGGATGGAGGCATCTTGGCTACTGACAAGGTTTTGATCGGATCCAGACATGACGGTAGGTTGCTTTACTATAGAATTTTGGCTAGCAAACGATCACTTTGCCCCACGGTGGGCGCCAAATTATTTTGGTAAAAATTTACCGGGTAATGATTTGAGTTGCGGGTTAAAGTGATCGGACTAACGTTTCACGAACTAATGGAATGAATCGAATCTACGAATGGAAGAATGACAACAGAAAGTAAAGAGACACGAAAATTGGTGACGCGGAAACCCAATGTGGGAAAAACCGCGGGGGGAGTCGGAATCCCGTCAAATATCCACTATGAACGGAGAAAACGAATAAAGAATACAAGTAATGGTTTCGGGTTATCGGAGACTATATTTTTCTAATGTGCTCTTGTGCTTTGATCTCCGTGTTGTCGTTCTTCAGTTTTTATTTACCCTCTTTCCCCTTAGCTGTTATCTCCAACGTTCCCCTTCCTTCTCTCCTAATTTCTCTCCTCCTGTGGTGGAACTGTCCCTAGAATTTAGGGGGTTGTTGGGTTGACTGAATCCTTGGCTTAGGGTAGGGTTCTTCTGAGTGTTGGGCTGACTTCGGCCCACTTCTGGGTCCTGCTGCAGCTTGGCCCATATTCGTTGTTGGACTTTGTTCTTGTGTGACTTTGTTGACTTTCCTCGTATCGGATTCCCGACTTTTACGACTTTGACTTCTGACTTTCGCAGGTTATTCCGTAGTTTCTTCGTAAATGATCTTTTTGACTTTTTGACCGCGAGTATTCCACGTCATTCCTTGAGGGCTCGGAATTTATCCCAAACAATTATAGTAACAATCTTTCTATTTTACTACATATTCCGTATTATATTGTAGAAATAGTAATGTTCATCCTTAGGGTAGTATTACAATACGTAGTAACATGGATGGCATACTTATTATTAGAAATTTAGAATGTTAAAGTTTTCATAATCATCCTCATTATTTTCCAAGTTATATTTGTCACATGTAACTTATGTTCTATATATTGTGAAATATTTTGTGATGATTCAATGTGAGATTGTCTCCTATCAATTTAATGCGAGACTGTGGACATGACATAGGTCCACCCCGACGTGGCCACGCGCGGGTTTGGGGGGCGAAATGTTTCCCATGTGAGATGGTTCTTGGGTTGAAATTTAAATCGAAAATGGAGTGACCACCTAACTTTGTGGGAGTTCAGGCCCATTTGAACCCACTCTATATTTTGGGTGGACCGTGCACAAAGTACGGCCCACTTCAATACTAGAGCTGGTGGGGTTCGTCCCTTTGCATTACGATACCGATGCCGACATTATCTGGTACCGTATATCGAATGACTCTCGTGCGCCAACGGTTTCGGACATCCGGAAACCGAGGTTCTGAGTAAGGGGTGAAGGTACGTGCTGGGAAGCCCACAAAGGACACCCAACACCCCCCCGGCACTTTAGCGGCCTTTACTAAGATACCGTTTGATTTTAGAATACGCGCGTTAGTAATTCAGTTGAATGTTATGCAAACAACGTTTTACAAGATGCGAAAAATTGAATAAGTTGCTACGTCGATTTAATGCATTTAATTCACATCAAAGTGGTTTTAGCATGCGAGGTTCGTTTTAGTACAATAAAACAAACAATGAAAATAAAAGCGCGAAAGTAGATTACAAATGCACAGGTGGAATACAACTCGGAATTACAATACAACAAACGCGAAAATCGAAATAATTGAAATGGTAACGATGATAATAGCGGATTTGGCGACGTAAATGACGATAAGACAATGCATGATTTTGAAAAAGAAAGGACACGTGATTGCCTTTACACGTGACGACCGAAGTCGTAAAAAAACATTTGATGATGCTTACACGGTATATGAAACTCGTGTGTTTTGCGTAAAGGGGGCCACTCGATCGAGTCATAGACCAGACTCGATCGAGTGGTCCTGCTACGGACCTCCTGGTCGCTTTTGGGGATGCCACTCGATCGTGTGGGCTATGGTACTTGATCGAGTGCCCTTGTACGGACTGTTGTCCGCTTCGAAAAATCCTCGCTTTCAAATTTGCTTTAGTTTTAAATCGATAATTTTGCTAAGTCGCGTAAAAATATGGTATAATCTATACTCGACTTAATTTTCGATACTCGCGATATGTATGCTATTATTACGAGATCGGTTATCGGGGATTTTAGAAAAGACGTTATAAATCGTTTTAAATTGAATTAGGACGAAATAATTCCCTCCGCGTCGCAATGTCGTAATCAGTCTTTTTGGACCATGTGACAATTAGTTCAGCGTCAACGGGTTCGTGCTAATACGGTTTACCGATTAATTCTTTTAGACATGATATTCGACTACGGAGTCGATATCGCATCTTAAAAATAACGTTTTTATTAATTTGATTAGAGCGAAAGTCGATTCCCTTCGCGTCACGACATCGTATTAATCCTTTCGGATCATGTGATGTTCGATTTACATCAACAGGTTTTGTTCTAACCTTTTTGAAAAAGAGAATCGAATATGTTTAACGCGGAATATTCGCGATCCATCATGCCCTTGAGTGTTTAGGGAGGGGCTCCTCGAGAGGGCTTCACCACTGTTACAACTCATAAAGGGATTAGAAGGGTCTTAAGCAAAATTCAACATTAAACGTCTTTGATCCGAGATCGTTTTGTAAATCGATGTACGCGCGATGTTTGATGTTAATACGATAGTAGTAATAATTAACGATATTAGAAACGAAAGAATAAAATAAAAATGACGCAACGACGAAGAAGATGGACGGAAAAGACGAGAGAAGAGAAGAGAGAAAAGGAGAAATCGGGATTGAATTTTACACCCTCAACCTACATGCTTTTGTCTCGGAGATCGACTCGTATAGTAGTGGCTTAGGCACGGGAGCGTCGAGATGTATATAGGAGAGTTATGGTGTGTATAATTGTGAAGGGATTTGACGAGTTTTGCTCTCGGATCTTTGACGAGTTTTGATCTCGGGTTTGGGTATAGGGTTGAAGGTGATTCAAGGGTTGTGAAAAAAATGTAAGTTGGGATGGGTCAAAAGAGGTTGTATGGGAAAAAGTTGTAGAATTGTGTTGAGGGGGTGGGATATTTATAGGAAAAGTACCCGGTTTAGGATAGAAAAATGTCACTCGATCGAGTGGTGCGTGTGCACTCGATCGAGTGCCCAGTCTGACGCCGGTTCGGCCAGTTTTGCGAGCCTACTCGACCGAGTGGGCTGATCCACTCGATCGAGTAGGTCTGGACGGAGGATAGGGTTTTAGAGATAAGGTTTTATCTCTAATTGAAGAGTTTTAGCAGCTTGAGTTCTCTTCGTAGCTGATATTATTGTGTCGGTTTTCCTTTTGACCGGGTTTTAACCCAGTCGCCAAAAGACGGTTTTATCTCCGGTGTCGTTTGACCCAAATTAGTCTTATTTGATTGGAAACGACCCGCCGAGCCTGAATTTGAGGTTAGTTTTGTGAGATTTGTACTCCGTAAAAAGCCCAAGCCAAATACTAACAATTTTGAGCCCATATTCGAGCGCGTAAAAGCACGTTCGCATCCGATCATCATCGGGTGTTTGTTGGAAACTGCTATAGACACCTAGCAGCCAAATGTGGGTGTCTATAGAGACAGTCTCCTATATCGAGTTAATCTTAGACAATTTTTTTGTCATTAAAATGTGAGCCGATCTCCTATCGCATTAATGTGAGACGGTATCATATCATTATAACGGGAGGTGATTTCATATAAATTATGATCTTCGATCAGTATAAGTTGAATCAATCCCCCAATAAGTTTAATGTTATACTGTAGGAGTATTTGTTTCTGAAGTAATCTTACACATAATTATTATTCAATTTCTTACTTCGGAAATCTCACTCCGTAACTTTTAAATATTCATCATTTGAGTAATTATTCAAACAAAATATATTGTTATATTTCCCAAAAGGATATTAATATATGACTGATCTTGCAAATTTACATGAGACACTATAAGTGTTCCATTTTTCGAGATGAATATAAAGTTTTGTGTCATATTGAGTAAGTTTAACATTCAATAGTTTGGCATGCAATTGCAAATTATACATATTGAGATCAGCTAGCTTCGCATATGCATTATTGCAATTAATTGCAAACAAATATCAAAAGTTGACATGAACTGATGAAACATATATGATCGACAAGTGCTTGAAAAGTATGGGTTTAAGAATCACGAATTAAAATTGACTATGAATGATGATATTTGGAGATCCAATTGCACCTTACTCAAGGTTGAATAAACATATTTTAAGTTCAATTCTACGAATTGATCGATATTGTTTTCAGTGGCTTGAAGACCACACATCAAATACGAGTAATCTGTGCTATTAGAATTCACAATTTGATTGTTATCATGTGAATAAATTGATCTCTTAAACATTTAGAATTAGCCATTAAAAGTCAATTATTTTATGAACCACGTACTCCCCAAAATATATCATAATATTGCAAAAATACTCATCAATGAAATCTTATTTACATATGATATAATAAATCGCATTCTAAGGTGGTTAAATAAATGATTGCAATCTATCTTGAATTTTTATTTTACCACCTTAGGGGGTGAAAGTGAGTAACAAGTTGGTAAAACAAATTTACGATTCTACGAAATTACATCGATATGAAATGGCTACACATTTGTGCGCAATAGCAAGTGCCCTATTGAATAAGGATTTTATAAATTTGTATGACCGTCGACATATTTATTGGTATTAATGCAATAATGAGCTCATAATCTTGAAATTAATCCAATTTATGGATATTGAATAATATACTCTACTATACATTTTGCATAATTGAGTCATCATTTGCATATATAGACTAAGTATATTATTTCATACTGTATTAGTTTTTTTTATCACAACATTGCATCATTTCATATCATATAGTTTGAAATTTAGTGACATATCATATTCATGCAAATTATTGATAATCTGAATATACTTTGAAATGTTGAAGTGATATTTGGATGAAGACGCAACAACCATTATCAAAGACTATCTTCATATTATCCGTATAATTATTTGAAGATCAATGATAGATTTCTAATTATCGAAGACGTCTATGGAGTTTCTCAAGTATGATGATTGTTATTTCAAAGATCGAGATTCATCGTCATATCATGGAGAATATTGTTATTTCCCGAGTGATGTAACTATCAGAGGGACTATGCATAGGGGTGTTCAAAAAGTGACCCGGACCGGTAAACCCGACCGACCCGGATCGTACGGTCCGGTCCGGTCCGCGGGTCTCCAAAAACTTGGTTGCCGATCCGCGGTCCAGTCCGATCCGGTCTACACTTAAAAAATTTAATCAAATTTAGTGTATTTTGTCCGTCCGGTCCGGTCCGGCCCGGTCTTAAGAGGGTTCGGTCCGGGTTCTTTGTTAACCGGTCCGGTCCGCGGGTTTGGATTTTTTGGGTTGCCGGCCGGCGGGTCAAGCCGATCCGGTCCGGTCCGGTCGGTTTTGACCGATGAACACCCCTAACTATGCATGCGCTGTACTCTTTTTTCTTATCTATGGTTTTGTCCCACTGGGTTTTCCATGGAAAGGTTTTGATGAGCCGGCAACATATGCGTGTTTGAGGAATAATGTACTCTATTCTACACTAGTTTTTTTTTCCCACGAGGGTTTTTCTAGTGAGGTTTTTATGAGGCATATTATTCCGTAATGTACATTCAAGAGGGAGTGTTATAAAATCATATTAGGTGAATGTCCATTGGTCTTTCAACCCATATATAAACTCACTTATCATTACTGATGTACTATATATACCATTTCTCAATGACATAAATAATATAACTCTCTTACATATTTCTCGCTCCATTTTCTCCCTACCTCTCCTTTTTCTCTTGTTTTATAACACTTATATTATAATCTACACCGTGCAAGTTTTATAAAACTTATGAGTAGCGTATACTAACATTTTGATCTTCATCAAATTTAGTATTTCTTTATACCCATTAATAAGGAGCCAAACAATAGGCCTAAAGATAAATATCACTAAGATATTTGTTCTTGGATATATGTAATACAAAATCACATATTTCATTCGATAGTAAAATAAACGAAACTAATTCGTAAATTTAATTCTCAAAGTGCAAGTCCTTAACATGCACACAATTATGACTAGCGTATATTAATCATATTAGTATTTCTCCAGCCCATAATTTTTTAAAGAAATACTCCATAAATAAATGTCACTAAAACATCTAGTATACGAGAATAAATTCTTTACGAAATTTGTATCTTTCACACGTACACTAAAAAAATACGGAGTATTATGAGACATACTCAAAAAATTTAGGATATAACACCAATATATTAACATTTACATACAAAAAAATTTTATATGAAATATTATATATAGTATAACCCAAATATTTACCATTTACTAGTAAAATGATATTTTATGAAACATATTCATAAGGTATTATTAAAATCACTAAAATATTTAATAATTATCGTTCAAGAAAAGACTTGATGGGACTTAAAAAAAATACTACTCAAATATTTTTCATAAGTTATAACACCTAACATAAATTTTATGAAACATATTCTTAAATAAAAATTAGGAACTTATTAAAATCACAAAGACCTTTAATAATCTATATAAAACATATTTATATAGTCCACACACAAACCACATATGAAACTTATTCATATAAACACACAACTTGCTAAACTAGTTAGCATATATGTAATAGTAATCATTATCACAAAGATATTTAACTACTTATCCACATAAAACAAAATTTATATGACTTAAAAATATACGATCATAACACGTCGCTAAAACGAATTAAGCACAATAGTAAAAATACTAGAGTTATTTCATGAGAATAATACCAACTATGCGTGTGCTTCTTAAATTAATACAAACTATACGTAATCTCATTTTAATACGAACTACACCTTCATTAATCTCGCTTTGTTATGGGTGACCGGCTACCTGCTGAACCTTTCTTTTTCAACTCTTCCTCTAACTTTTATTCTTCTAATTTACATTTCGTGTTCATTTTCAGCCATTGATAAAAAAAATTAAAATTTTCGAAAATTCATCTTCCATTTGTTTTCTAGTTAGCCTTATAGAAGCTATAAAAAAAATGTTTTTATTGTAATTTTGTCTTTCACGATAACTACAACGGGCCTAATAAAGCCCTAGAAAGTTACAACAAGTCACTATGACCGGTAATAGCAAGTCATAATTTCATACATAGCAAAGCGAGATTAATGAATGCGTAGTTCATATTAAAATGAGATTACGTATAGTTTGTATTAATTTAAGAAGCACACGCATAGTTGGTATTATTCCTATGAAATAACCCAAAATACTATGACATATAATAATATACATAAAACAAATTTATGTAGATTAATTTATCAAATTATCATGAAAGTGTTTTATACGTCTAGGCTAAACTAATTAGCATAATGATTAATATGTATAGCATACGCTTTGTAACTCTTTTTTTGATGAATGAATTACTCACATTTCACCAAAAAAAAATTAGCATAATGATTAATGTTACAAAAACATTAAAATAAATTTAAAAACTCATTTTCATGAAATAAAAAATACTCCGATCCGCATTATGAGTATAAAAATATATTCGATGAAACAAATTTAATTCGACAAAAATACAAATGTTTGAGATAAATTGACATGGACTACACAAATTCATCTTTAAAACAATTTGTAAAACACAAATTAAAACAAAACTTGGGTGTTCACGATATTTGTAAAGACAATAGCAAAAACACATTTGCTCTCATACCACTGTAGGAAAATAAGGACAAACCTTTATGCGGAAGCAATCGGATCGTTGTGCTCGCTAATTGTCTACTACCTTGTAATCGTATCTTCAGTGGCAACTAGTATAGGGTTACAACCCTTAAACCCAAGGACCTGTTACGAGTATTAACCGAAAAGACAAAAGTAGAGGGATAACAATTATACCTTATTTGCAGCGGAACAGCGTATTAATAAGAAGTATAATAAACCCATAAATATATATAATCTCCACGGACAGAATAAATAATCTTCACGGACAAAATAAATAATTCCCACGGACAGAATAAATAATCTTCACGGATAGAATAAAGCACCCCAAACGTGATGCCTCCTTTGGTATCCACACGGGTACAGAACTGCGACGTATATGCTAGTATAAGGTATGTGAGACCGTCTCACAACTTCTCTCTATATCTCTCTTATAACTCTTATAAGACGAATATATTATGAGTCAATACTCTTTATTCCATATGTTGGTTCATCATATGAACCTCCTTATATAGGAGATGAGAAGGTAGAATTAGGTTATTACTATAACTCTAATTACCATAATTAGATTATTAGTATAACTCTAATTACCATAACCCGACAACGCAGCTGGATCCGTATTACTACTGACCCGATATACTTAATATATCGATATATATTAATAATATCCCGTACACATTGTGTGTGACCCAATGGGCCCACTTAAGACTACCAGACACGTAACCTATTTACATGTCAACCCGACATCGACCTCTAGCAAGGCATATCGGATACATAGACTTAAGCGGGTTAATCCGTAGGACAGTGGACATAACTCCTTCAGTCTCCCACTTGTACATGTCCTCCCGAGAACGACGTTAAGTCTCTTTGCTACTATTGTCTCCAATTGAGAATGAGGTAAGAAGAAGTGTCATCCTCGTATGTCTCAATCTTTTACTCAAATCTTTGAGTTGACTTGTTAACAGAGCAGATAAATGACAATCATCCTATCTGAGCGCGGCCACGCATTTGCACAAGTCACACTCTTCGAGTGGCCAATAAACAATAAATTCCCTTCAAATAAAGGAATGAAGAGCAAATCCCCTCTTGTCTAACCACATCCTATCACATGATCCATGCATGCCCAATAACCATCCATAGCCCCCTTTCACAGCTGACGAGGAATAGTATCAAAGCATACACATCACATGTACAGAATAGTCAAAGACTCAGGTCTAAAGACCGTACAAGTTAATAACTTGCAAAGAACTTTACTGACACTAAGTGAAATCTTAGTAAAATCCTTTTCGGCGGGTCTGTTTAATGCATGTTCTTAACATACACCCGTGTGCCTGGTTTAGTATCTCAATACCTATGACTCAAGGAACTTAGTCATCGACCAACTCACACACCGATCATTTGAGGGTATTCAAATGTCCCAACATAATACCCTGACTAGAGACAAAATAATTACATCATCCAAATAGAGTTTCAAGACTAAGTCACGTACTTAGTGATTTATTTCATTAATGTAAATTATTTAGGGACGAAATTCAGTTACATTAACCAAATGACAATATGTCATAAATATATCAATTATCGAAATAACTCCCACTAAACCAAACACCTCTAAAAGTACTAAGACCACTCGCTCATGCATCTTATACCAATCATAACAATATGATCTTTATGTAGAGGAGGTTTCGGGACATACAACATTTGTATCGATTATTTACAGACATATAATCAATCTACCTTCTCTCAATTAAGGTAAATTGTTAGTTTCATAAGCAACAAATTGCTTCGTAAACTTCAAAGTTGAGTGTGTGCTTGATTCGTAATCAAACGTCTATTTGTTTCAAAAGCAATAGAACACTAACTTTAGTTATAATATTAGTCATAAAGTTTTCCTTTGGAACCGTTCCAACACACAACTTCTTATCCAAAACAAAATATACTGAGATTACAATCTCATGTCATCTTTGTCTATTTGGAAATATGAATCGTTGTAACTTATTTAGAATAATTCGTTTATCACATCATGCGCATCTTAAATAATTCCCCTTTTTGCTTCTTAAGCGCAAAGGAACAATTCTTAGATAGCATTATAGTGATACTCACTAGATTAGTATCTACTCGTCACACGAGCACAAAATAAACACATTTCTTGCAAAGCAATCAAATGTTGTTTAGTTAGAGAAGTATGTCACTTACATACCAAATCATAACTATAAATGCACTCCCACTAGCCTCTTGTACACACTTTGTCTCTCTTCGTCTCAATGGAAAACAAACATATTTGAATTACCACATTGAGAACGAAGATACTTGCTCCATGCTCCAATCAAATCGGAATAATCACATTTTCCTAGCAATTTTAATATGAAACTCATACGAAGTGTCACACACACATCATATTGCATCCCATTCAAGAAATGTATTTCACATAAATATGTCTAAAACTCATCATAATGAGTGATGACATTCAAAATGCTAAATCAATCTTAATAGACTTAAGCATAATGTTGTAAAAAGGGTTTTTCCATACTATGAGATCAATCCTTAACTACCAACTATGCTTCATAGATACTCTTATATCAATCTACATTGTCTTTATAATGAAGACTGTTCTTCACTATAAGACTCATTTAACCAAAGTCTATACTTGGTAGTTATGGTATATAGAATCTATTAGATTTAATGTGAATTTTGGAGTCTTTGTCCATTATTGTTTCATCATAGGTCAAACCTATGTAGGGTAATATTTTACAGCTAAGATGATCATGGCTTTTCATGGATACATCAATATCCTCTTCAACAGTTGTAGAGAATTTTTGTTAATCCTGAACAATTCAAGGTCGATTCTACTCCCACTATTTCTATTAGAAATCACATATTTTTAAAAGAAACATACCACTTCATGCAACAAAATAATTTTGTTCTTTTGATGGTTTGTAGAATTAACATAATACCCCTAATAAAACACATGTCATAATTGAGTCTAAGTTATAGAAAACAATTTTCTCTAAACTTTAAGACTTAATAATTAAGAAAATACTATTTTAGAACATTTCAATCCATATCTCATATGGTGTCTATTCTCCGACTTACATGGACAATCTCATCAACATTTGTACAAATACTTTTATAGTGCATAAGCTTCTAATTAAGCGTCAATAAAATCTGCATTACTCATCATAGACCAAAGTATATCAAATATGGTTCGATGTAGTTTGAAACACTTTTCACTACTTCTAAGATGATCACAATCTTTTAGTTCAATTCCTCCCTGTTTCAATCATATCGAACGACTCGTACCAACTTATCAAGTTGATCTTGTACTTTCATCTGAATTTCCTTGAATAATTCAAAGCATTCAGATTTAAATTTCATCAAATGAAAAAAATCATACATGTTACCCGTTTTGCAACATCACTAGTTAAACTAACACGTATCTGTATATGTGTGATCCAACAAGTCTAAGTACCCTCCCACTACAATTAATAGGAGTCACTTCTAATGTCATTTATCCATCTAAACAAGACCCATTTTCCTCAGTTGATCCTTATCAATATGGTTTATAATTTCATCATTATGAAACTTATTCTTATGTTTATTGTCTCATGGATTAAGCACAATGCCATAATAGGTAAAACTCGTGTCGAGGGACTTGAACCTTTTGGTCGTTATGTTATAAATAAAAGCATTCACTACTAGGAATATAGAGCTCAACAATCATGTTAGCCTTATTGTACCCAATATTCTTGCAAGGTATAGAACAACAATTGTTCTACTTTTATTAAAACTTTTCATGCCCATACATGAAACAGAATCAATATTCTTGCTTATGACTAGTACAAGAATAACAATTATTCAATTCCAATATTCAGCTTTATGATAAAATTAAGTGATTTTCCTTTTATATATGAAACAACAACGTTTATCCATTTCATCATAAAACACTTCACTTATATACCATTATTCCACCCTCTTTGAGTCATCACATCCACAATGTAATAGTTGCATTTGGTATCTTATACCAAAACAGTAGAATGAAAGTAACAATTACTCTAGTAACATACACACCAGAAGTCATACTTCAATAATTGATTTGCAGATTTTCTAGACATTTCTAGAAACTATCTACCAATGTCATATATATTTGTCATTACATTAATGACTAATATAAAATCGTACCTAATCTAAATTTGGTAACAAGCTTGGGTATGACAACGATTGTCCTTCCCTTACTTTAACCAATGTCTTAGATTCATTAATCATTATCTCAAGCAATTTTCTTAATGAACTCATAGAACATTAGTATTATTTGCCTTCTTGATACAATGTTCAATGGTCTTTTAACATCCCATGCTAAAAGGTGAGAAACTTTATTAAGTCACCTGTTTATTCATAATAAAGTGACCTAAACTTAGGACTAATTGAAACGATTTCAATTCCTAATTCTTTAGAAAGAAGCATCCAAATTTTCCTTATTATCAATATAATCACGTCATCATATGACATATGGATTAATTAGATCATCTTCAACATTTTGTCACTTAATGGTTACTATTCTCTTTTATTGAAACAATTGAATTTGGTACTTATAATAGTCATCTCCATGACTCTAATTATACAGTCCATACTGTACATTAGCACTGGTTATAATTTGTCGAAATTATCCTTCACAATGACAAAATCCATATCTCTAATTTTTTGAGAACGATTCTCAAGATACCAATCGACGAGGTTGAACAATTCAAACTCATCTTTAATAAATGTGATAAAGGGACTAAATTACAACTACAATTATATGCAAAGTAAAACGATAATTAATATTAATAATCTTAAACAATTTTACGATAAAATCATGAAAACTACCCTCAAGTTCGCATAATATTCCAAGATCCTAAACCTTTTGGCGCTCAAGTGAACTTGGGCTCACTGCTCAAGCTCCAAAAGTAAAGCTAAGGTAGACAACAACATTGTCAATTACATCAATATGTAATTCTTGGTTCGTCGGAATTAGTCATCTTATGACACCAACTATTTGCCTCAAAGTCGTCCAAGTCCGACTTGATAGCAATGTTAAGCAAACTAGACTGAACCTGTGGGTAACCGTTACCCACCTACTCAGTCCACACACATCGGCAAAGCACCGCTTAGGCAGTCACTTCAACCAATGATATGAAATTGTTGCAGTGGTCAATTCTGGAAAGGCAATACTTAATATTTTTGCGAGGAATTAAATGCATATGGGTCCTAACCATGCCACTAGGTCAACTTACAAGGCGACCTATTAATTCTAAGCACACAAGTCACAAGTCTTAAACAATAAAATTCATGCATCGTATGACATAATAATCCAATTGTTACTAGTGATTTGTGCATAAAACAAGTTAAAAGATCTCATATTTTAATTCATAATCATATACAATTCATAATTGCTATTTGGTTTGAACAATTTCACCAATATCTTTCATTTTTTCCAACTACGAGGAACAATTTCTCACCCAGAAAAATTGAACGGATATACAAAACTCGATTCACGATCGATCTGCAACTTATAATTGTCATATAGATGAACAATTCATCAAAATCAAATAAGACTCGAGAAACTCCTTTTCCGATCTATTTATGATAACATGATAATTAAAATGCATAAAATTATTTAGCCGATTTAGAAAACTAACTTTTCATTGATTCGGAAAAATAAAAGTATAATCCGTGTTTGATTCATAATCAACACACAAACGCGAGAAAATGACTTTTCTTAAAAGCGTCGCTCGACCCGACACCATGTCGTCCGAGTAAATATTGTGTAGTCTTGGTCAAACCTTTGCCGCCCGGGTCATCCCGTTCCGACCGGGACACACCCGTGCCTACCGAGTCATACTCGTGCCAACCGGGTCACACCCGCTCCGACCGAGTCACACTCGTGTCGACCGGGTTGACCTTGTTTCGTTCCGTCTCCACCATAATTAAAACGGGTCTTGTCCTAATCTTATTAGGACTCATCAATAAATTCTAATAATTTTACGTTCTCAATTTCAATCGAATCTTGATCTAATCTAATTAGTCTCATCGTCTACAAGGAAATTGAAGATTATAGTGGGTCAATTTAGGGCAAAATTAAATAAAAATAATCAATATTAGATCTTAAATTAATTTTACGAGTCAATTTTCGAATTTAACCGTTTAAATTCACAAATTAAAATAAACCCTAAACGTGAACGAAATTGAATAGACTAGCCGAAAAACATTTGTAAATATCATCCTGATATGAAACAAATGGTATGTACATAATTTACAATAATCACGTGTTGCACAGGTGAACCCACAATAGTGTAAGCATGACAATGACAATGTAGGAATAATGCGGCAACATGCGGGTGTGACAATATCAAGCATTCATGCAATCATCAACGTCAATTTAATTATTTCACTGAATTTATAAACCAACGATAACAATTCTCCGGATGATGAATATAATCAAATTAATACGCGGGTGAATCTCTCGTAACCAATTATGAGACATAGATTCACGTCTATTAGATTAATACTACGTAAAAGAGGCTCTGATACCACTGTAGGGTTACAACCCTTAAACCCAATGACCTGTTACGAGTATTAACCGAAAAGACAAAAGTAGAGGGATAACAATTATACCTTATTTGCAGCGGAACAGCGTATTAATAAGAAGTATAATAAACCCATAAATATATATAATCTCCACGGACAAAATAAATAATCTTCACGGACAAAATAAATAATTCCCACTGACAGAATAAATAATCTTCACGGATAGAATAAAACACCCCAAACGTGATGCCTTCTTTGGTATCCACACGGGTACAGAACTGCGACATATATGCTAGTATAAGGTATGTGAGACCGTCTCACAACTTCTATCTATATCTCTCTTATAACTCTTATAAGACGAATATATTATGAGTCAATACTCTTTATTCCATATGTTGGTTCATCATATGAACCTTCTTATATAGGAGATGAGAAGGTAGAATTAGGTTATTACTACAACTCTAATTACCATAATTAGATTATTAGTATAACTCTAATTACCATAATCCGACAACGCAGATGGATCCGTATTACTACTGACCCGATATATTTAATATACCGATATATATTAATAATATCTCGTACACATTATGTGTGACCCAATGGGCCCACTTAAGACTACCGGACACGTAACTTATTTACATGTCAACCCAACATCGACCTCTAGCCAGGCATATCGGATACATAGACTTAAGCGGGTTAATCCGTAGGACAGTGGACATAACTCCTTCAACTAGAGTCCCGAAATATGTCCACGCCCCAAATCCCCAAGTCACAAATGATGGCGGACTTCATCTCTAGAATTTGTACATTGTATATGTGTGGTTTATATTCTCATTGGACTATCTCTCTTACTAGTCTAATTTTTTCCATTATATAGTCTCACACAAAGACCTTTTAATATGAGAATCAAACTCAAATTAATTCACAATTAAATTGAGCAATTGAATAGAGATATAAATATATATTAACTCTCATATTTATGTGGCCGTTATAAATCAAATTCAATAAAAACTTAGGTATAATCGATGAGATTGGATATCTACTAACTAAACATACAATTCTAATCGACTTCCCTAATATCCTACAGTATCAAATTCTCTCTCTTTAATCCAATCTAATGGTTATATTTCACTTTACACGATGTCCAAGAGTACCAAGATGTTATTTGGATTTTATAATCGAATTCATTATTTTGCAAAGTTGACTTCAAATAGTGAATGTAAGTATGTAAGGTAAACATTGATTGACTTCGAACACTTTTATGTTATAAGGATAATATTTTTTTATTTTTTATTTTGAGTTCATTTATCTAACTTCAAAATAAAAAGTTAATAACGACTCAATTTGAATCCAACACATTGACTTGATTCGGTATTTTTACCCGAATTGACCCGATTATTTTCAAAACTAGACCCGAAAATAAACTAAAGTGGCTCAAATGACCCATGGAAGATCTGACGATTGAACCAAATAGACCCGCTTAGATAACCGACCTGAACCAGAATCGACCATTGACCCGATAACCAAATTTATTAGATAACCGACCGGAACCAGAACCGGCCCATTACGATTTTTAACATGAGTAAACCCGACCCGTAAGCGACCCGACACGAATCCGACCGACCCGTCTAAGTATACTGAGCCGTTTAAACCCGAACCCTAGATGACCCAGCCCGTCTTAACCCGACCCATAACCGACCCGGGTGACCCGATTGCCACCTTTACCCTGAATAACTGAGATTTGTAGAGAAGAGTCACGAGGATTGTTAAGGTACTGACTGCAAGGTGAATAGTTACTTCGTTTCACCTAATTCTTTACCTTGTCTTTTTTCGTGATTTTTATACTCAAAAAGTTGACGGGAGGAATACAAATAATTGCATGGACAAAACATATTGTCATTTCCTAGGCATTTTACTTTTGTTGTATCATCCAATGGATAGTAATTGACCCGTCGCAAACTTACGACGGATATGTCCATCAGAAGTAAGAATTTGCGATAGTTTCATTAGTACAAAAATTGAATGGCTTGATAAACCTTATTCTAATAATAGAAAACCTATCCTAAAAAAGAAAGGTTATTTCATGAAAATAATATCAACTATGCGTGTGCTTCTTAAAATAATTCAAAGTATATGTAATCTCATTTTAATATGAACTATGCATTCATTAATCTCGTCTTGCTATGTATGAAATTATGACTTGATATTACCGGTCATAGTGACTTGTTGTAACTTTCTGGGGTTTTATTAGGTCTGTTGCAGTCATCGTGAAAGCCAAAATTACAATAAAAACATTTTTTTTCGTAGCTTCTGTAAGACTAACTGAAAAAAAAATGAAAGATGAATTTTCGGAAATTTTCATTTTTTTTATCAATGCCCGAAAATGAACACGAAATGTGAATCAGATGAAAAAGAATTAGAGGAAGAGTTTATTAAGGAGGTTCAACAGGTAGCCAGTCACTATAGCAAAGCGATGTTTGTGAAGGCGTAGATCGTATTAAAATGAGATTACATATAATTTGGATTAATTTAAGAAGTACACGTATAGTTGAGATTAATCCAAAAAGAAAATATAAAGAATTATGTGAAATGGAGGAATGGAGAAATGACTAAATTAAGTTCAAAAGAAAATATATGGACATTAAAATAAGGATTATACATGATTTTGGAGAGATTAGAAGTCAAAAATTCACTCTTTTACTTTCGGGATGATGACAATCATGTGGAACTCTGTTTTATCCAATTTTTTAAGCTTATGTGCAACTTTCGCCATCGTAATAGCGACTTTTGCCATCATAAAAAAAAATACAATTTGTGAAGGGGAGATGTTAGTGGTTAATCTAGTACTTAAGCATATACGTTTGTTTCAGTTTATTTTCTAATCAATGCAATACAAGTATACAACTCATTCGATTCATTTCCCTTTGAAGTATCAACCTCTCACAATCTCTCAACAAAAGTGGTATCAGAGCTTACCAGGTTCAAAATTCAAGAACACTGATAAAACATTGTTCACAATGCAAAACAATAGAGCAAACTCGTACACAATACCCTGTTTTCAGTGGTGTGAAGTACCACTTCTGAAGTCTAAAGATGCAAACCTTATTCAAGTCTAAGGAACTATGGGGTCTAAGGAACTATGGGGACTAGTTGAGGATGGGTTTGAAATCCTTCATGGACTAGGGGTGAGCAAAACCGGATATCCGATCCGGTTTTGCAAACCGTATCGGATATCCGGTTTTAAAAACTTAAAATTTTGCGATCCGTATCCGATCCGGTTTTTTCCGGATATCCGGTTTCCGGATATCCGGTTTCCGGATATCCGGTTTTTTCGGATATCCGGTATCCGGTTTTATATTTTTTTTCAATTTTTCTTTTTTTTAAAACAATTTTTCATTTTTAATTAAGACTAGTTAATTGTTTTTAAGCAACGTTACGTTTTATATAAATTGATATAACAAAAATACATTTAAAAAAACCTAAAAAAATGATATATATGACTTGCGGTACCATTGTTCCAAAAAATATGACGTTTCATTACCTAAAATCATAAATTCACTAATAGTTTTGTTTTTTACCTTTGAGAATAATTGGTAAGTTTTGAATTCTTTATTGTATAGTGCATATTAGGATTATATTTTTCATATTTTTTATTGTTTTTAAAAAACCGAATCGGAAACCGGATATCCGGTTTCAATTTTACCCGATACGTATCCGCTACGGTTTTAAGGAAAACCGTATCGTATATACGGTTATTCGTATCGGATATCCGAAAATTCGTATAATTGAAAGCGTATACCGTATCGTATACGTATAATAAAACCGTATCGTATATTTTTGCTCACCTCTATCATGGACGACAGTGTTGTAGAGAAACAAAAGATGGGCACAGAGGTGTATACTAAGGGGCTTTATTGATTCGCATCCTGCAGGTTGGATTCAGTTCATGTCATGCCAATTGGATTCACACTATAAGAGGATAATGAATCATTGTTACTCCATAGACCGTAATTGCCCATCTATAGAGGCAAAACACATCATCAAGCTTCAAATTTTAATGGAACGTTTTTACAAAGAATAATGTCACCCCATTCATCAAAGTTATATAATAAGGTTTACAAGTATCGAGCGAGCCAATTTTAATGGAACTATTTACAAAGAATAACGACACCTCGTCCATCATAATTTCAAGGTTCAGGCCTCAGGGTCATCTATCAATTGATAGTGTTAGGTTGACGACTTAGTTTAGCAGTATGGAACGTGACAGTGAAACAAACGCCCACAAACAAGAACATCTGCTGTTCAACAGTCGTGAAAATTCACTAAAAATGAAAGAGGTAAGGCTAAACCTATCCACATGACAAAAACAAGACAAGTTGTCAAGAACTAATCAATTGGATGTTTGTCCGCTTGTCGAGATGTATAGTGCGCAGATAGCAAGAGGAGGGAAAGGAAGGAGCTAGCAACAAATATTGCATCGAACCATCGATGATAGAAGTCAAACTGTATATCTCCCCCCAGAACATCAGTTATTATCAACCTGCAATAAGACGATTGTAAAATTCAGACAAAACAAATATATACTATATATATATATATATATATATATATATATATATATATATATATATATATATATATATATATATATATGTTGGGTAGGTTGAAACCACGAAGCCACATATCAATTACGGTAACATACAACTTTCTATTGGAGGTTCCCACTCTATTTTGTCATTTAGTGTATAGAACGTATACGTAGTATATTGGATGGGTTGATGAAAAAAGGGTGGGGATGGATATACGGAAGCCTGCTCATTGCAGGAAAGAGGAACTAAAGGAAACAAAAATACATGAATTAAAGGAGTACATCAATACCAACTAACGGGCATCAAGCACACAAGGAACAAAAGAGCAAGGAAATTTTTATAAATCCAGTCAAGAGGTTAATGGAAAACATAGAGAAGAAACCTCCCAACAAGATGTGCACCCAAATAAATGACAACTAGATACAGAGAATCTGCGTTAGTTTTTACTTTTTTGCCTTGAGGTTTGAGCCAAGTCTACTATGGTGCCTACTCATGCTATCGACACAAGTTTTGGATCAGTTTCCGCTTTAATGAACCAGTGTATTAAACAAATGTCACAAAAATTGTAAATTGTTTAAACCCTAGCTTACCAAAGTAAGAAATTAGTTAAATTTCAAGGCACCAAAGTGGAAACGGCTAAAAGATCAAGGCACCAAAATGAAAATTCCCAAAATAGATGTTCTCTCTCCTTTGAAAGGGTGGCATAGTGACCTTAACTGAGGTGAGGCGGGCTTACTGACCAGAAGTGAAGTGAAGTGGGCTAAATTGGTCGAGACAAAATGAACTTAATGGAACTTAACTGAAGTGAACTAAAGTGAAGTCAACTAAAGTGAACTGAAGTGAGCTAAGCTGGAAAGAACGGTGCCCAAAGAGTTTGACTGGCCAATAGACCCTATAATAGACGATTTTAGTTTCGGAAGGTTGTAAGCCAGGTGAAAGCAAGGTGAGGATGATGACGCTAGACCAAAATGGCTGTGGATTACTATCCCCTAGCATGTGCAGTCCCAATCAGCAGCTAGTTTATATACAAGTATCACACTCAGAATTTGTATGGCTACAAAACAATCATCTTTCCGTTTGACAGGTACTATAGTTGGGAAAAAAAATACCCTAGAACCAAGCACAGCATATACCACAAAACATGGGAAAACACAGCAAAAGAAACGGCTCGTGTTGTCAAAACAAAATAATGAGATAAACCACTCAGTCAATAGGAAACACACAGCAATCGCCTGACCACACTAATTTTTCCTCAACACGCGCAACACTCTAATATCGTGTGACCAGGAAACTACCGCATTCTATTTTAGACTAATAGATGCTACAGCTAAGAATTGTCTTCCAAATGAGAACATCACAAATCCAACAATTAGCTAGCAGATGAGCTGCTCTAACTAGAGCACAGCAAAAATAGTAGAGAATACTCTCAGCCATATATAAATACCTGTATTCAGTTGCTAAACTCTTCCTTATTAAAAGAATAGACGAGACAAAATACATCCCCATGATTTCAGATAGAAATAGCACAACATTACTAGAAGATCCACTTCCCACTCTTGAAACTGCAAAGAAAAACTGCAAACAAGAGAATCAAAAGGGTGAAAAGGGATGAGACAATCATAAATAGCCACAATACCTACGTTGGTGAAGGACAAAGTAAATGGGTGCATGACAGAAATCCCACATATGATATCTACTCTATTTGGGCTGTAGCGTTGACCATAAGACATCACCAACTTTGCTATGTCATGAGAATGTGAGTTGGGTACATAATTATAATTAAAGAGAATCTTAAATAAGGTGTTACCTTCATTAGGTTTGACAAGAAACCGCGAACTGATATCACGATCAGCAGTCCAATGAACAGTAGAGATATATACTGAAAGATAAAATACAAAGAGGGTCAAAGTAAAGAATAAGGGCCAACAAACCTACTACTTCATGTGGCAGCTTTGCTAAGATTTCCCTCAACCTATGTATGGTGCCTTTCGCTTGTTGAGTGAATCTGTTGGTCATGACTGAGAATCGTTCCATACTTCAGCCCACAAGTTCTAAAATGGTTTTTACGTAACTTAGACTCAGCAAAGTAAGAGAGTCGCATCACTGTTTAGCACTATGAATGTTTCCAGTATCACTACATAAAATTGTGTAGTGCTTACCAGCGAAATCAAACTTTCCTGCCACTAGCTTAGTACAATCAATGAAACCTCATCAGAGATTCCTAGTCAATTGTTTATGGCATCTAATACTTACTTCCAACAGACTGAAGCAGTATTATACTAAAAAAAATTCTGATTATGTTTGGACAACTGCGTGCTTCGTGCTATAATCTACAAGTGTTCACCCACCATTTATATACAATAGGGCTTCCGCATAACAGCCCAGGGGCAATTTTTTTTTTTCACGAGTAGCTATATAAAAGAGACAACACGGGAGTCATAAGTGAGTAACATCACATGTTGAGTGCAACCTTCACTCTTGCTGTCAAAAGACAACAGAGTATGATACCTGCCAGTGGTCAATCCAGGATTTTCGAGATGGGGGTGATATAAAATTTCCAGCATAACAAATACTCGTAACACATAAAAAAATATCATAAACTCGGTTAAGTTCTATTCAGTCCCAATGAACTCATTTTATCTCACCTCACCTCAGTTTGTGTGAGTTTGGTGCATTTTAGTATATAATACGGAGTATTTTTTATTTTTTCCTAAAATAATGGGGGTGAGGGTTACCCCCTATGAAATCACCATTGATACCTGCCAAAATTATGTGTCCATAATGAACAATAATACGCAATCTGATATTTTGGCTTTTAATAGACAGCAACAGCACATCTTCAATATCTCTAATGGATCCCAAAATGTACACAAATTTTCGCTGCAAACCATAGATATTATAGTCATAATGTTCCTATTTTAAATTCACCTTTCCCCTAAAGTTATAACAAAACATCATTATTAGAGCATGTACAGTACAATTACTACAATAACATAACTTGAAGAGCTCCTAATTTGTTCTTCATTTAGACACTCACTGGAAAACAAAAACCAATTTTACATAGAAAAAACTCTTCTACATGCTCTCCATCTCAAATTTTGGTCTTAAATCAATTTATATTTACATCATCAAAATAATTGAAAAACAAATTTCGCATCTCACATTTCACTAGTTATGGGCCCTTATGGCCTACTTTGGATGGAGAATGAGCTCTCCTTTGCTCTGCCTAAGAGCTCCTAGAAAGCTTCTCCCCCATTTTGTTCCTAGGAGAGCACCAACCTAAGATAGCACCTTATAAACATGAAGCAAACACTTTTGGGGTTTGCTACAACTACCTAGCAGTTGCACCCACTAACCAAGTTTACATGTAAAAAATGAACAACAAGAGGTGTGAAGAATCATGTAGGTTCATTCATCTTGGGGTTAGAGCTTCAGTATGATTCAGATTATATGGGATTATTAGAGATATGACTTCAGCAGCTCATCGAACATTCAGTGACTCGGTGTGACCAAATGTCTACTGTATCAAAGGCTTTTGTCTATGGAGTTAAGGATTCACGCGAAGGAAGCCATTTTTTGTTGAAAGCATAAAATGACAGAGAAAGCTACTTTACATTTTAAAAGCACATATAGGATATAGCTGGAGGGAATCATTTTTGTTTTATTCTCTCTGTTTTTTAAAGTTAGAAAAAAGGAAAATTTGATATTTTATACCTCGTATAAGTTCGCTTTTCAAATTTTATATCTAGAATAACTTTTCTTCAAAATTCATAGCTATCATCCTAAGTTTTTCCAGACTTACACTAAAGTCTAATTCCGACTAAAAAACGGACGAAATGACATTTCACCCTTGCCCTTTAACCCATCAACACAATTTCCGCACCATTCAAAACAAACAACCATTTTCCCCACCACCACCACCACCACATATGCACCTTCATCGGCACTTGCAACCTTTTCACCCCCACTCTCCACTTCCTCCTAGATCCTTTCTACTCTAAGGCAGGCCCACTTTTCCCCATACCCCTTCCCCTTCTTCCCGCGTTCCCCTACAGGCTCACACACTACCGAGAAGGTGAAATCATGCCTAAATCCCCTCCCTCTCACGACACAAGTGATATTTACAGGGTGCTCCGACCATAGGGATAAGCAAGATCTTGGCAAAGAGGAAGGAAACATAGATGATAAGATTCTCCGACGATATCTAGCATGATCCAACGTCCGCATAAAGGATGGTGTTAGAGGTGATGGTCTTGGGTGGTAATGGTGGTGGTGTTGGATGTAAGTTGAGTAAGGGTAAAACTAGAAAATTAACAACTTATTTTATGAATAATCGTATTATAATTAGTATTAGTATTTTATTTATAATAAGTATCCTCTCCTTTTGGAGAGCTTCGCCCCCGATCAATTGATAGTTTCGCTCTCTCTTTTAGGAGAGATGTTGAAACTATGATAGTGGAAAGGACGCGGAAGATCAATACCACAACTATTCATTATATAATATCTCAATATATGTCAGACTGTCGACTACAATCTATCAGGTTAGATGGAATCGATTCTCTTCAAAACCTTGGAAGATCCGAAGACCCTCTTACGAAAAGTTGTATCATTCAACAACGATGTGTTCAAAGAGTATGTGCAGATGTGGAGATCAAAATCATAGTGATAGATCTTTGTTTTAATGAGAATTTATTTCACTCAAATTTTATACTCCCTATGTCTCACTAAGAGGGTCACCCCTCTCGTTTAGTGAGAATTAAGGCGGGTAAAAATGTGTGGTGCAAAATGAAAGATGAGAAAATAGGTGGGGTCACAACTAATGAGAACCACACACATCAGACAAAAGAGGAATAAAGTAAAAGATGACTCTTTTAGAGAGACGGCCCAAAAAGAAAAGAGCGACTCTTCTACAGAGATGGAGGGAGTGGTATTGTATCCGTTCAAATTGTAGAAGTCGTATGACTTTTAATTAATGAAATGATTTATTCGCTCAAAAAAAAGTTACGGAGTATCAATTTTATTAACTTTACAATGGAAACAGAATTCAATGATAACATGACAAGAATTAGCAAATACACAAATCTAAGCCAAATACGCCACTAAAGGGTAATACTTCCATACAAAGTAACTACCTTTGGAAGATGAGGGAGAAACATTCTAGGAGTTCATAATAATCACCTGAGATAACATAGCAGCATTGATTCCTATGTCAAAGTACTGTAAGAATATGCTAATTGACATTGTGACAGGGTCAACTGAGCTCGCCTGAGAGCAGACATAAGATCATTATTATCAGTCAGCTCACTGCCGAGTAAGCAACCAGCAAGCAGAAGAAATTTGGCTCAAAGCTCCTCATGTTTCAAATACATTAGCCACACAGAAAAGCTTACCTCCTTGAAGACAACACTCTGCAAAGACTGCACAAGCAAACGATCAATGCAATAAGTTATTCCTTTAAATAACAAAGCCAGAGAATTAAAAGCGGCAAAATAATTTAGATACATCCTAATTATATAATTTTAAGCAAGTATGCATTGCTCCGTATATGTAATTTTACATGTGTGTGTATATGTGTGTGTGTGAACTTTTCTTGTTTCGAGCGATATGTCCGTTTCATCAAAACTCAATTTAGGAAGGTATCATAAAACATACAAAAAAATCAAGCAGAGAATTTTCATCTAAACATCTTTAAATTTTGTTTAACAAAAAATTATCGTAAAAAATTTTATAAATGAAATAATTAGATTCGTGATAGAAAATGTTTTCATTAGAGTATAAATTTTATATTATTTGTTTCATATTATTTGCTCAAAAAATGATGAATTTATTTCATATAAAAATAGTAAAGTTATCTCACATCGACAAATTATAATAAGATGATGAAATTCTATATTATAAATAAGAGTAATTATCCGTCAATATAAATAAGAGTAACATTGTTTTTAAATATCAACCAAAAAAAACTTTTGAGTCGTAAAAAAGCTCTTAATAAAACTACAAAATTGTCCCACATCGAAACAATTAAAATAAGATGATGATTTTATATTACAAATAAGAATAATCATGTGTTTTTTTGGGTCTTAAAAACAGCTCTTAAGACAGTAAATTATCTCACATCAAAAAAATTATGATAATGCAATTCTATATTATAAATAAGACTAATCATTCATTCTTAAATATCAATAAAAAAACTTTTGAATCTTACAAAATATCTTAATAAGACTACAAGCTTAAGTAAAATAATCCAACATCGAAAAGTTATAACAAGGTGATGAAACTCTATATTATAAATAAGAAATAAGAGTAATCGATTCTACAATAAGACGATGAAATTTTATTATACAAATAAAAGGAATCATTCCTCCAAACTATAATGAGGTGATGGAATTACATACTCCGTATTATAAATAAGAGTAAACTTTCGTCCTTAAATATGATTAATCATTCATTATTAGATATCTTCCAAAACTCAATTGAGTCTTAAAAAACCTCTTAAGACTATAAACTCAAATAAAATTATCACAAGAGTTCTTAAGACTATATCTAAACTTAAGTCAAAATTATTATATATCAAAAAATTATGAGGTGATGAAATTTTATATTATAAATAAGATTAATCATTCGTTCTTAGATATTAAAAAAATCTTAAAAAGGGACTTGCTTGAAACTATAAACCTAAGTAAGATTATGCCACATCGAAAAATTATAATAAGGTGAAGAAATTCTATTATATAAATAAGAGTAATTCAATGTTGTCACTTGTCAGGATCGTGATTCTACTTTGGACCGATAGGGAGGGTGGAATCGAATCGGTAGAATCGGATCGTAGGATTCTACTAACTCACTAAATATAGCTTTTTGTTTAGCGAAAACATATGTTTGAAGATCAAATTACTTATATATTCAAATCTAATGATTTTAATAAACATTTTGTGAACTTGTTTCTACGACTTAGAAGAAATTTGAGTTTTACGATGTCATTATATGAAAATATATACTCCCTCCGATTACCTATTTAGGAGAGAAGAATATTATATTAATTAAATGAGAAAAGTGGAGTGAAAAAGTAGGAAAGAGGAATATAATACTCTCTCCCCCCCACATTGATGTTCCCATTTCAATATGGCACATTGATTAAGAAATCGATAATGAATGGTGGTAAATTGTTTGGTGGGGTTCAAAAAGTCAAATCACAAAAAATAACCAATAGGAAGGGAGTAAATTGGATGAATAAGGAAACTTTTGAAGTAGGAAAATCATAGTGGTGTTTCCTTATTAGGAAAGGTGGAAAATCATAGTGGAGGGGAGGGAGTATTAATTAATGAGTAGTGGAAAACTTTCCTTAAATGGAAAGAGGGAAAAAAATCAAACTCAGTCCAATAAGGAAAGAGAGAAGAAAATAGGCAATCGGAGGGAGTATTATTTTTTTACTACGAAGTTGGATCGTAGGATCGTATTATGAGCCTACCTTTAGAAATTTTCAAATTAATAGGATCGTAAGATTCTACAACCATGATAGAATCGTAAGATCGAGGATCGGTCAAGCATTTTTAGATCGTAAAATCGTAGAATCGAGGATCGAATCGCGATTTTGACAACAATGAGAGTAATCATTCGTCCAAGAATTATAATAAGGTGATCGAATTTTATTATATAAATAAGAGTAATTGTCCATACTTTAAGTTAGATATAAAAACAAACACTTTTATTATTATAATTATCTTAACATTGTCTCACATCGAAAAATTGAAAATCGAAAAATTATGACGAGGTAATGAAATTCTATATTATAAATAATAATCATTTGTCCTTGGATATCAACTACAAAAATTTGAGTATTAAAAATGCTCTTAGGACCATAAGCTGATGGAAGAGAAAAATCATTCGTGTTTAGATATTAACCAAAAATCTTTGAGTCCTAAAAAAAATTAAGACTATAAACCTAAGTAAAATATCGCATATCGAAAAATTATGATGAGGTGATGAAATTCTATATCACAAATAAGAGACATCATTCGTTTTTAGATATTAACCAAAAAAAATTGTCTTATAAAAGCTCTTAAAGCTATAAATTTAAGTAAAATTATTCACATCGAAAAAATTATAATAAGGTGATGAAATTCTACTATATAAATACGGAGTAAAAGCAATCATTCGTCTTTAGATATCAACGAGAAATCTTTTGAGTCCTAAAAATCATTCTTAAGACAACTTAAATTCAAGTAGAATTATCCCACATCAAAAATTTATAAGTGGATTGAATTAGTAGGAGAAATCATTCGTCTTTATATCATCAATAAGAGAAATTATTCGTTTTTAGATATTAATTAAAAATCCTTTGAGTCTTATAATACTTCTCTTAATGTTATAAATTGAAGTAAAATTATCCCACATCGAAAAAATTACAAAAAAATGATGAAATTCTATTATATAAATAAAAGTAATCATCACTAAAAAGAGTTTTTAAAACTATAAATTTAAATAAAATTATCACATGTCGAAAAATTATGATGAAATTTTATATTATATCATAAATAAAAGAAATCATTCGTTTTAGATATTAATGAAAAATCTTGAGTCTTATAACAACTCTTTAGGCTATAAATTGAAGTAAATTATCCACATCAAGAAATTATAATAAGATGATGAAATTCTATTATATAAATAAAAGTAATCATCCGTCAACCAGAAATCTTTCACGTCTATTTACTATCATGAAATTTAATTATTCATATCACTATATACACACTACGTACAATATGTTTTGAATTATCTGTGTCAAACTGGGTCTCTTACTTTACATTGACACGTAAATATTATTTGTCATTTTATTTATTAGTTATTACATTTATAATAATAATTCGTAGATAATATTGTTGAATGCAAAACTAATAGAATAATAAGTAAATACTCTGTAAATATAAATGAATATTGGTACGAATATGTAGTTGTGTGCGAGGTAATTTAATTAGTCTTTCTAACTACAATGCACGTCTATAACTTCATTTGACGTTTACCGCATATATTACCCCCTAGAAACACATTCATGTATGTGGATATACCTGAGACACAGACAATCAAGGGGTGGAATCAATCCCAGTTTAAGTCTAAGATGTTGAAAAAATGGGTGGGATGTCTGTTGGTGAGCCTCATATATCATGTGTGGTGGAACAGAAACCCTAGTAAGCATGATCTGTTTGTTAAGCATCCGGAGAAGATTTTCAAATACATTGTGAAGCAAGCAAGAGTAAGAGCTCGGTTTTATCTTTCCCCGGCAAAACTTTTAGCTCTAGATGAATGTATTCGGTGATGTAATTCCTTTTGCATTAGTGCTTGGAAGACATTAGTTGTGTGTTGGTGACAATGTACTTCAATGATTTATCTTGATTAATATATACTTACCTTTTCACCAAAAAAAGAAAATCAGTAAAACTCGACATTGTTTAACTCCCCATGTCAAATAACAACAGAACCTTAGTCACAAAATAATTTGGGGTCGGCTAACATGAATCATTCTCCGAAACCGTCAAGTTCTCTCCAATAAAAAGGCAGAATAGTAGTAATAGTAACAAGTAAAAAAAAAAACACATATTTTCAAGGTCAAAATAAAGTTAAAAAGCGCTGGTACAAAATTTCTTTCAATTTTGTTACAAGTTCCAAATTAATGGTAAAAAATTTTCCACTCCACCACAACTTAGCCACTTTCCCACTAAGAAACATACAATAGATTGGTATACTATCACATATTTGCATGGGTCAAGGTTCAACCTTGCAATCCTAGTACCAAATCAGCCATAATACAGAATGCGTAAAGTGGGATATTAGTGTTCTTTATGAATCCGGTGAAGGGTCACTTCATTAAGTCAAATCAAACACCAAGTCAGCAACAACACTGGATTGGTATGTCAAATAAGTACCCCTCCCCTTTTCAATGCTTGAGAAATCCCATTTGTATTTGGCAAAAGATCTTACTTTTTAGATTCGATAAGGGAAGGAACATGTTAACTAAAGAGGTTAGACTGTTTACAACTCCTCTTCCGCCCACCTAACGACCTCTCCTATGTTGTTCCCCATACAATCTTTCTCCCTTTTCATCACCCCCAGAGCATCCTTTGACCACCCCCGCCAACAACCCTGGTACGAATAAAAAATGCCTTCCCATCCAGGCTGCCGCACTATGCCCTCGAACATAACTGACCTCCTCACACACCCACAAACTGACACATCCATCTAACACGACCGTATTACTCACCAAAACTGGAGAAATATCAAATCTAGGGTTGAGGGAATAAATCTAAGAAAAATGTCATGGTCCACTTGCGTACATTTTGAGGAGTAAAAATAATATTAATATTACGGAGTATTAGTTAATAGGCACCAGGGGGTGACAGTGACACCCATGAACAAAAAATATCTCATTTAAAAATAAGACACAATAGGGGTAACATCCATATAAATGAATACCCACTAAATGCAATGCCCACATACAAAATGAGAAGAGGGTCATTACACTCTCAAATTATCAAGCATAATCTTATCTACAAAAGATTAAAAAAAAACTAAGCTTTGATTTGGATGAAGGATATGGCTACAAATACATAAAAGCTTCAAAAAATGAAACTTATGTGGTTGCACAAGTGTGGTGTTGGCCAAGGTATGGTGATATAGTAAGCTCATCCATGGTTGGGTGCATTCACTGTGTCCAGGGTTTTGAAAGGAGAGTTGGCTGGATGGGTAATACATATCACGGTTGTGTGATTGTCATGGTGTTGCCCTATAGATGTGTTGGAGTTTTTGGTTTGTGATTGGGGTGGTTAGGGATGAACGTTAAGCAGCTAATATAGATACTTCACCATTTCCGTCTGACATTTCACGGACAATAATGACATTTAACAACTCTTTTATTTCAAAACTGAAAATGAAGCAATTCCAAAAAAATGTCCAGAGAAGATGGGACATTTCCAAAGAATCGGAGGAGCAAGGAGCAAGGCGCACGAAGTATTGTACCCCTACCTTATCCTCGTGACAAAGAAATAAATAATACCTTGATCATTTTATATACACAATATATCGAACATGCATAGCCCAGCAAATTCTGCATGTGGCCCTTCCAAGTCCGGGAAAAAGCGGCAGCTTCCTAAAGAAAGAAATAGAACATAGTTAGAAAATAAGTATATTTGACAAATGGTCAACATGGCACAGAAACATGTGAGTCGCAGATGTAAGAGTATCAGACCTCCCAAGAGTCGCAACTCGTATTAACAATGGGGGGAAACATAGAAGATAGAAACTAGACTTCATCAACAATAAAAACAACATTACAGCCACTAGAAAGTCTAAAGAATTGTGCAAAAATGGATGACACTCTTTTGAATTACATAACTAAAGGAACCAAATGGGAGGGAAAAAAGAGGGTGGCCATGGGCACAGGATGCGATGCACAGCCTATAGGTACCAAAGCAAATAGCATGACAAGAAAAAGAAGTGCTTGAAAGAGTGTCTTTGGTGTCAGTTTATTACACACGACAAAGAAGTGCTTGAAAGAGTGTCTTTGGTATCAGTTTATTACACACCACGCATTTTCGGCCTTCTAATGCATCTATCAATCTAGATTTAAGAAATAGGAGACAATCAGTGACAGTGATTGATTAATTCCACGGCCTATCTTTTACCTACATTAAATTTTACGAGAAAGTCCACGTCATGATTAAAAAGGTGAGTAGCATAAGAGTCATTCCAGCTCATTGAGGAGACATGGAATATAGCTATGGGTTAGAAGAAACCGGACAAATCTATAAACATCCCCAACCTCATCGTTATATATTAGACAACTAGTGACCAAACAACAAATTAAGTAAGCGCATTTATGACATGTATAAGCTGACCTTAGCTTGGCGAAGCTCGAATATTTCCAAAAATAGTTGCTTCGAGAGTTCCTCCAAAGCTTGTACTTCAGCTTCCAGGTTTTTGATATCTGCAAAGAGAAGGGTCGCAAGAAAAACAAAATAATTACAAATATACTAATCCAACTGTAGATATGAACAGCAAATCCTTCAATCATACGTTTTTAAAAGATTGCCCCGCATTCCCTTTTTGGCAAATTTTAAATGTTTGCCCCATTCTCCATTCTCCCTTTGTCTAATCTTTATTACTCCGTACAATATTGTCCCTATCAAAATCTATTATTTACACATTTTGCCATTAGGTTATCATCATTGTTTCCAATTAATGTCAATTAATAAACCATTTAGTCCTTAATCATGATGAGTCTAGTGTTTCATCATTGCACTTTCCCACTACCTTAATTTATGTGCAAAACTCTACGGGGCAATCTTTTAAAACCAGAGGGAGTATTGATTTAAAGAACTTTATTCACTATTACAGAGAACACTTGCAAGATTGTACCAGTAAAGTAATATATGCCATGTTTCCTTCTTTCCACATTGGCAGAGTCCATGATCTACCTACCATTATGGTTGTTCATTTCCGGAATTCGAAAAACCTAAATAAGATCTAGCAAACTTTTATTCCTACACTTCCATGATGGTTACCGAATTTGCTATGAATTCGCGATTTACTCTTATAGAGTACTTGTTAATTGTTATGTGTATTTTTAGTAAAGAACATGATAGTCGCGATTCGCTTCGTACACGAGGGATTCCAGTAACCATGTCCTTGGATAAGAAAATTAGCTTGGTCTATTATCAAGAAGCATTGTTACTAGTTGCTACAAACCTACACAAATAACTTTCTACAGCTAACTTGTAATTTATGCCACACTATCACTCCTCAATATCATCATCATCATACATAGTTCCATAATCCAGTGTCTCCGAAGAGGCTAACAAAGTAAGGCCATGAAGAGTTGGGCTTACTGTTCAAATGACTCTTTAGCAAAACTAAGGCGACCAACTTTACTTTATGAAAAAACGTGTGCCTACAGTTTTAGCTTGCAAGAGCTAATTTGAACCATGAATCTTCACCTTCATTATAGATATACTCATTTACCCTCCACTACCCCTTTCTCATATTCATTCCAATAATAAATATAATACTGTAAGTACCAATATATTAATATTTACACAAAACAAGAACACCATATAAAACCTTATAGAGTAGTTATCATTACAAAAAAATTAAAGACAACTTAAAAATTGCTATATCAAAGAGAAGAAACCTTTGGTATTAACCAACTACAGCTGATAACTTGCCCAGTGTTACTGAATGAAATACTTCCAAATAAACTATATAAGCTCCAGCTAACAACAGCAAAAGAACCACATACCTTGTTCCCTTTGGTCTTCTTGTACTGATCTAACAACTGTTCCAACAAATCTCTTAAGGAAAGATCTAGCATTCACCTTCTACAATGTTGAAGAGAGAATTTATCATAGGAGATAATTTATGTTTCGCAAAAAAAAAAACAAAATTCTAACTCCTTGAGAAGCTACACAATAAATTTTCATTATGTTCCAAATATAAGATGTTAATGGTTTCCCAAGTCTGATCTTGATTAATGAATGTTGACGAGCACTCCAATATCCTCTAGAAGAAGTTCATAAGGGTATCTTTGGCTGGCCAAAGGGAAGAGTCATAGTCTTCCAAGTTTCCCATAGTCAAGCTCTTAGTAGGATTAGGATCTAACGGGTTTCCTAATTACCAAGATACGGAGTAACATTTTATATGAGAGAGAGAGAGAGAGACCATTACTCTCGCTAAATTGTCTTGTGAGAGTTCCACACAGATAAACAATCCAAGAAGAAAAGAAGGAAGAACAATGTTGAAATAAAGAGAGAAAAAAATCTTGGTCATCAAGTTCAAATTGATAAAATCCTAGAGATTCTTCTTGGAACAATGGCCTTTCAAAAACCAACTCTAAAGTGGAAATGAGGCCAAAATGTACATGTAAGACAAGGTATATTACATTATATACTGCATCAAGTCTGAAACTTAAAATCTATAAGAAAACACATATAGCATGTTAAGAATTTATTAAGGATGCAGCCTGCGCTTTATTCAATCTACCAAATTAAAAGATATACCCGTAATAAATTTAGTATATGCTGAAAACAATTGAGTAAGTGTTTTAACTAAAAATTAAAGGGGGAAATCATTTGAATCCACACAGAATAGATAGTCAGCAAGCATTTCCATTTCCATTTCCATTAAAGATGAACAGACACCCGATACTGATACATAAGAGATGATGGGAAATGTAAAGACTGACCTCTTCAGATACTTGGATCCTTTCCATTTCCATTTGACAAAGTACAATTTTCTTCTTCTTGGTGATGCACGTCTCAATTGATTGCATCAGTTGTCGTTCCAAGCCTTTAATTTCAGATTCCTCAATCTCCCTGCCAAAGCAAACAATCATAAACTAACAGTAAACCCCACAGCAATACCAGTTTGGAGTAAATAGAATGGCAAAGATTATGGAACATGATACCTTATAAAAAGGGACAAATAGCTATACGGTAGATTAATAGCCCCAAAGCCAGATAAAACAGCCATGACAGTTACTCCAATGACACCAATTCTGCTAACTAACTGGGCCATGGTAAAAAACCCTGAAGAAAGCATTACATGGAATAAGACAAAAATGGCAGAAACAGAGATGAAGAGGGAGAAGGTGTAAGGGAAAACCTTTGTCAGGTGAAGGCATGGGAAAATGAATGCCCATACGCCAAAAAGCATAGAGAAAAGCCAACAAGAAAACAAAAGCGCCGAGAGCAGCACGCTCCTTTCTTACACCATTGTTACAAAGCATCAAATAACAATGATAATAGGGAAGCATGAAGACCAGCAATAATATCAAGCAAAACAAATCAAGCTTCCAATTGAGCCAGCGAGCCCTGGATATTCAATAATTAATTAATATTATAATAATAATAATAATAATAATAATAATAATAATAATAATAATAATAATACTCAATAAATAAATGTGTAAGAGAAAGGGAAAGGGAAAGGGAAAAGGAAACACACTGTTTGGAGAGAAGAGGGATGATTTCAAAGAGAACAAGCTGGAGAAGATTACAGGAGAAAGCGAAGACGACACTAAAGATGAGTTGAACGAGCAGACGCTTTTCTTCGTACTCTTTGTAGAGCCTGCGGTTGAGGAACCAGAGTCCTGCCCAACCTAGCAGCACCAGTGACCCCACCACCTCCCCTCCTTCCACCACCGCCCACCCCCAACTCATCCCTTCTTTTTTTTAATTCTTTCTACCAATTCCCTACTTATTTCATCCGCATTCAGATCTAGACTGTCTAGTTTGTGGATTCTCCTGCACAAATCATTTGCTCCCTCAATTAACACCATGATTTTCACCCACACTTGAATTGCAATAAAGGGTTTCCCGGGAATCTTAGTAGTATGCTAAGTAATCGTCAAATTCAGTCATTACTATAAAACCCCAATTTCTAATTCACTGAACATTCAATCACAAAATGTCCAATTGGATTAAACAAATAAGCATACGGAAAGGAATTCAATGAGACGACGGTAAATCAATATCAACAATCATAATACAGTATTAAATTAATGTATACATAAGAATAAGAAATATAAAAAGGAGAGATCGCGAAAGGGGATTACCAGGCACACGAGAGTGATTAGAGAGAGAAAGAGGACACACTACAGAAATGAATCTCGTGTATAAGAAGAATAATGCCGAGAGACACAAGAGTAAACTGCTTTTGGAAGCCATAAGAGTTGAGGTAGAGGTAGAGGTAGAGGTAGAGTGTCAATTCACCATTTTCTAAGAATTCGTACATTTTTTATTTATTTTTTTAGTTTTTTTTTTCCGTAAAGAGACCCCACCCAGGCTCAATTCAAAATGTCATGGCCAGGGGTGTTCAAAAAGTAGGGACGAAGTCAGAATAAAAATGTATCACGGGTCGATTTTAATTATGTTTTTTTACTATAAATATTTTCTTTTACGTTAATTATCATACTCAAAGATCTTCATTTATTTAAGATCCAAGAGAATGTAAGATTGCCTTATACTCTTAAGTCTTAAGTTGAATTACATTGTTCGTCTAACCATAAAAGGTATCATATACTCGATATACATTAAGAAAATGTGACTAAGTAAAAATTAATTTCATTCTTAAAAATTTAAACGAAATTAATTACCCCGTTATATTTAATTAATGGATGAATAAGTATCATAGCATGAAATAAGTATAAAAGGTTAAAAAAAAAAATAGTAAAGAAGCAAAAAAATTAAAAGAAAAATGAATATAAGTGCCATAATAATAAAAGAAAGATGGATGAATAAATTAATTCCATAATATTAAAATAAGAGAAACAAATTAAAAAAATTCAACTGCAAGCTCGAACACTATACCTCTGCAACAAATGACACATTCACAAGTAGGGAACAAACCAACTTACCTACTATATACTAATGATTACTTTCCATAACTTAGTTACATAATTGACCTAGGGCCCAGGCCCAGTTTGGCCTGCTCCTAGCTATGTCACTGTCAAAAAGTGATCCGGACCGGCAAATTCGATCGACTCGGACCATACGGTCAGGTCCGGACCGGCTACATACCGGTCCAGTCCGCAGGTCCCATAAACTTGGTTGCCGGTCCGCGATCCGGTCCGGTCCACACTTAAAAAAATTAATCAAATTTAGTGTATTTTGTCGGTCCGGTCCGGTCTTAAGAGGGTCCGGTCCGGGTTTTTTGTTAACCGGTCCGGTCCGGGTTTTTTGTTAACCGGTCCGGTCCGCGAGTCAAGCCGGTCCGCGGGTCAAGCCGGTCTGGTCCGGGTTTGGACCGGTGAACACCCCTAGTCATGGTTAATCGCCAAATCAACACTAATCGGGAACATACCGTCCCAAGAGCTAACTCCCTCGCGTCCCAACTCTAAATGTCGAGAAGGTGGGCAACCGAATTACACTCCCGACAAGTGAAACTGAAAGTTACATACTCAAAACAAAGCAAATAAGAGTAAATATCCATATAAACCAAGTGCAAGTCAGCAGCCCCACGTCTTCCAACCTTCAAATCAATAACCACCTTCAAGTTATCGCTCTCCACAACGATCCGAGCAAGTCCTCGCCTGTGAGCCTCCTTTAGACCTTCCAAAACGGCCTCTGCTTCAGCCATAGAGCTATCTCGGGTCTCCGTTCGCTGCCACGACACAGCCCAACTCACCATTCCCTCATGGTTCCTGCACACTATGCTAACTCCGTACCTGACACCCTCAACAACCCCAACATCTACATTAATCTTCCACTCGTCAATACCCGGTCTGACCCATTGTTTACTCATCCTAAGAGCAGCAGAAACGTCATCCACAGCCTGCCCAACCCGTGGCTCCTTCTGTCTTCCTCCCCCTCGCACCGCCTTTCCTTGACCTGAACCCTACGCCCGCACCCACCTCACCTCACCCTCTGCATCACGTAGCTCCCACATCAGATCCTCAACCCGTTTCAGGACCTCCTTCTCATCCTTACGCACCTCGTCAAAAATCAATTTGTTTCGTCTCTCCCACAATGCCCAACACACCAGCAAAAACAAAGCACGGTCCTCTTCCGCCAGATTCCGTAGCACAAATTCCAACCATTCTCGGACATGCATCAGATCATTGTCGATATAATCAGCTAACCTCACTCCCTCCCAGATGCCCTCTATTTCGCCGCAACCACACACCACATGAAGACAGGGCTCTCTATTACTAGCACAGAACGGGCACGCCTCCTCCTCCTGACTCGTTCTCCTTGCAATATTAAAGCGAGTAGCAAGCGAATCATGACCCAATTGCCACGCAAATAACTTCACCCTAGGCAAGACCGAGGTTTTCCAAATCGTCTTCCATAGTCAATCGTCACGATGTGCCTCAGAGCTTCCCTCCTCCACCATCTGTGGACATGACATAGGTCCACCCCGACGCGGCCACGCGCGGGTTTGGGTAGGCGAATGAATCTCGTGGTAAGATTGTTCTCGGGTTCGAAATTTAAGTCAAAATGGAGTCGCCACCGAATTTTGTGGTTATTCGGAACCATACGAGCCCACTCTATGTCGTCAGGGGCTATACACAAAGTAAGCCCACTTCCATTTCAGAGTTTATGGGGCTCGTCCCTTTGCATTGTTATATCGATACCGTTTACACCGGCTTTCATATATAAAATGACTCTCGTGCGCCAAGGGTTTCGGACATCCGGAAACCAAAGGTTCTGAGTAAGGGGTGAGAGTACGTGTTGGGAAGCCCACTAAGGACACCCAACCCCGCCCGCACATGACGGCCTCTACTAAGACATCGTTCGTGTTCGTGTACGCGCGCTAGTAAAATAATTAAATGATATGCAAACAGCGTTTTCGGGCTAAGCATGTGAATAGTATGTGAACTACGTCATTTAATGCATCTTGATTATGGTCGAAATGATTTAGCATGCGAGGTTCATTTATAAAGCGATAAGCAAGTAAATAAACAAAGCTCGAAAGGAAATAAATAACGTACAAGTTACACGGGCGGAAATACAACCCGGAATTCACAATACAACGATACATAAAAATAATAAACGAAATAATAAAAGGCAATATAATGATAGAAACGGACTCCTATGTAAACTAGACCGCGAAAATATGTAGATGGACTAACCCCGATTAAATACACATTATGTTGTGTACTAAACGAAGGACGGAAACATGGGACTGTGGCGTATTGATAGGCCGATCCCACGTCCCGTAGTCATATCCAGACTAATCATGTCGAAAAAGATCGGTCAAAGTCGTTCTACGTGTCGTGAAATGCGTGGTTTTGAAAATAGGAAGATCACGTGATGGTCTTTACACGCGATGACTAAAGTCGATAAAAGGACGGGGCTTGAAGTGTGTGTCAGAGCCCTCGATTTTATGGGTTACAGGGCCCACTCGCGACCGAGTCGTGACCTGACTCGGTCGAGTGCGTCCTTAGACGCAGCTACTGCCCATTTTTTTGGGTGCTACTCGATCGAGTAGCATATGTACTCGGTCGAGTAGCCCCTGTACGAGTGATAACTCGTTTCGTTTTTGATTGGAAATCGATGGTCGGCCAAACCAAATACAAATATCGCATGATTTGTATTTAACTTGGCCTCCGGTACTATAATCGTGTATGAACGATTATAATACCGTTATTGGAGTTTTATGAAAACGTTTTCGTTAGATTAGAAAATTTGAATTAGTGACGAAATGCTTCCCTCTACGTCACGACATCGGAACTAACCCTTTCGGGTTATGTGATGTCGGTTTTCGTGTCAACGGGTTCCGCACTAATTATAGAAATGAGATCAAATGCGTTCAACTACGACCGATTGCGATCACGTCACGCCCTTGAGTACATTGGGGCGGGGCTCCTCGAAAGGGCTCCACATCCGTCGTTGCTCGTAAAGGGATTAGACGGACCTTAGGCAATTATCGTAGTCAAACGTTTTCGAAACCGAATTTTTATATACTATTATATATACGCGGTATGATGATCGTTAGATGCTAGAAATACGAAAAGGATGATAAAATAAAAAAAATGCAAATATGAAAGTGTTAGTGTTAGTGTTACTACTACGATTATGATTACAATACAAAATGCGATAAAATAAATGATAATGAGACGAGGTGGTAAAGATCAAGATGGGGTTTAGGACACCCTCAACATACATGCTAGGTAGGGACCTCGGAAATGGACTCGTAAATAGCGACGGGACGCCGGAGTATCGAGGATGTACGCGAGTTATGGTGTGTATGTGTGTGTGTGTTTCGTCGGTTCTCGAGGGACGAGAGGCTCGGGTTTTGTGTGTTTTGCTTAGGGTTTCTAAGGACTCGTAGTGTAGAGTGTATAGGTGACTTAGGGCTGAAAATGTAGGGTAGAATGCAATGATCAAAACTTGTGAAATGAATGGGGGTCATGGGGTATTTATAGGCGTTACCCCACGACATAAGGGAACTCGATCGAGTGGCCCTAGTGCACTCAATTGAGTGCCTTTGCAAACAGGCCAAACCCGGTTCAAGACGCTCCACTCGACCGAGTGGGTCAATCCACTCGATCGAGTGGGTCAAGCAAATCGAGACAAAATAGGAAAGAATTGATTTTGTTGTTTTGATTGGTTTTTTTGAATTTGATTTTGTGCGCCAGATGAATATGGCTGATTTGTGAGACGGTTTCGTCTTTGACCGGGTTTTGACCCGGTCGCCAAAAGACGGGATTTATTTTTGGTGTCGGTTTTGGCCCAAATTAGTCTTATTTTGCTCGAAACGACCCACTGGGCCTGAATTTGAGGTCTGTTTTGTGAGATTCTTACTCCACTAAAAGTCCATGTCGAATATTATTGAGTTCGAGCCCAAATCTGAGTATACCAAGTCACGTTTGCGTCCGATCATCATCGGGTGTTTTTCGGAGACTACCATAGACACGTGGCAGTCAAAATGCGGGTGTCTACAGAGCCCCCACTCTGACTGAGGCTTGGAAAAGGCGAAAGTCAGAGTAGCTACCAAGCCCGTTAAGACCTGGTAGACTTCCGGTCGGGTCGTTTATAGTCCGTTAGACTTGCGTAAAAAAGCTCGCCAGCCATAAGATAAAAATCATACCTGAGCTGGGCGCAGGTCTTGGGTGCGTCTTCATGTGGGCCCATCCCGTACCGTTTCGGGGAAAAATGTCGCCTCGGGCGTTCCGCTGGGGAGATATGTGAGCTGTACGAGCTTGCTTTTGAAGCCTTGAGTCGTACCTGAGCTGATGATGGTGCTCCGTGGGGAGTAAAACTTGCCTTTTTTGGGGAGTAGGTGTACCCGTATGTCGACACATCGTATCTTGGATGTAGCATACCGGGGAAAAGCTGACTCCGTTGGGGAACTTAATAGTTTCGCGGGGACTTCCTTCTGAAGCCTGGAGTGTACCTGTATGTTGACACATAACAACTTGTATGTAACACATAGGCAAAACACTGACTCGTGCTGGGGAGGAAAGATATGGAATTTTTTGAAAATGCCACAAATTTTGAAAAGAATTTAATCACAATTTTTTTTCATCACAGAAGTTTTTTAGAAATTCTTAGGAAAGCTCGGGACAGCTTGATTCCTATTATGGGTTCTCTGTTTAAAATCAGGCCTGCGCGCGCATAGGACCCAGTTTGCTGAGGAGGCAAAGTAGTTAGGTTTTCAGTTAGGTTTTCCTATTATAAATAAGAGAATCCCTGCTCCAACTTTTTACATCCCAACTCAAATTCTTCTTTTTCTTCTCAAAATCTTTTAGACTTTCAAGAAAGCTAGAAATTCTTTGTCATGGGTATCGATCACTTGACGGCTATGCTCCTCGCCTGGTCCCAGTACTTTCGGGACGAGGAAAAGGTTAGACTGACCCAGATGGGAATCGTCAGTCTATTCCCCCTCCAACGTTTGATAATTGATTCCCATTTCTTGGACGCCTGCCTGACGTTTTGGGATACTACCCATCACGTCTTTGCGTTCCCACGGGGAGAGATATGTCCTCTTCCTGAGGAAATCGCAGCCATAGGCGGTTGGGGTACAGTTGTTCAACCTGCTACTCCCTCGTTCTACCCGGATCCAAGGAGGCGGTTAAGGGAATTCTTGGGTTTGTCTCATGCTGAGACAAATCGGATGGTGCGGGGAGATACCGTTTCCCTATTCGACCTGGCCGACAAGTTCATGAATCCCCGGGACGTGAGGGCCACCCCTGCTCACAGGCGTAGGGCATTCGCCTTTTGCATGCTGCATTGCTATGTCTTTGAAGGGTTGATGGAGCTTGACTCATGTATGGGTCAAATCAGGTTGATTGGAGTGGTTGACCAGATGGAGACTGGTCATATCCCTGCTTGGCTAGCCACTGGGGAGATCATCATGGGTCTGGATGCTAGGCGGCTCGACCCAACCCGACGACTGACGGGAAGTACCCGTCTCTTGCAGGTATACATCTCGCGTTTTTTTTTTCACGCGAAATTCCTGAATTCCGTAAGTCACTCGATCGAGTGGACCTGTCACTCGATCGAGTGACACTCGCAATGAGTTACTGCCTGTTTTTGGAGGGCTTACTCGATCGAGTCAGCTGTTGTACTCGATCGAGTGGGCTGTAGCGGACCACTCTGTTGCTTACGACGCTTGTGTATACTTTTCAGATATGGTTGTCGGAGCGGCTATCGATCATAGAGCCCCCTCCTAGCATTCCCAATTACCGGAGCAGTCAGATTAGCTCCAGAAGGCGACGGATAAGCTCGAGTCACCAGATAAATCGAGCTTACTGGGATGAAGAGCTGGTGTTTCATGGGGGTCCCTTGATTAGATGGACCGTTGCTTGGTGGTTCCTCTCGAAGCTGACTGGATTGGCCAAGAGGGACCAAGCTCGCTACTTGGTGATTCTGTCCCTAGACTGGACAGTTCACATTTACCCGGACCGTTTCCTGAGGCAGTTCGGTTTGTCTCGGCGCATCCCTGAGACTGAAGCCATTATCAGCGTCTCGCTCCAACTGACGGACGCTATGTGCGACACCTGGTTGCAAATATGGTTCACTCGTTCTACATGGACTGTATCTAGCCCTTGCCAATCCGCTTGGGTGTCACGGGCTTACCAGAAATGGACATCTGAGGAGTCCGAGGAAGCTCGCAAGGCCTTGAAGCTTGATGAGGCCTTGGAATTGGTCCACCGCGAGACGTCGAAGGACAACAAGGACTTCTTCACCGGGGAAGATATTCCTGAAGCTACAGTCCGGGAAGAATCGGGTCTTAAGTCACAAACTAAGACTCGATCTAAGGAAGTCGGTTCTAGTAGCACTCGGGGGCAGACTGACTTGGAGAGACGCCTTGGGCCAAGGCTGGCGGTCCGGGACCGACTAGGTCCGCGTGACCGGCTCCTTGAGCCCGTGAGGGCCCGACTGGGGCCCATTGAGGTGATAGAGGATTCGGGCTCAAACAATCGAGCCCGAGCTAGGGAGGTTCCTGTGGTGATTCGGGAACGCTCCCCTCCGCGTCGTCGCCAGTGGACGGCTAAGGAGGCTAAGGACAAGGGGAAGGGCAAGATGCCCTAAATGCCGAGTCCTTTAGCTTTAATATTATTTAAGTATTATTATTATTCTGTCGTGTGCTTTTTTGTATTTTTTTGAATTCCTGCACTTTTGTAATTTACCGAGTTTATCGGGATTTTTGTTTTTTTGAATTAATAAAAGAAGTTTATTATTAAACCGCTCCTGTCTTTTCTTGATTGCATTGGTTGTACCCTTTTGAGGGGTTGCCTACGTATCCGCGATTAGCAGAATCAAACCAAACGTAGTTCAGGCTTAGTAAATTTGCAATCTCAAATTACACCAAGACTATTGGTTCAAGATGTTTGCGGCAGTAGAATAAGTAATTCTAGCTTATTGACTTGCTTTTTGAAAAAGAATGATTTTTATAAAATTTGCTAATGACATTGAGAAAGGGCTAAGGGTAGTAACGCTTCAGCTGGTGCAGGTTGGTCGGGTTGACGAACTCATTCCCGTCCAGGTCCGTCAGCATCACTGCTCCCCCTGATAGGATCTTCTTTACCAGATATGGCCCAGCCCAATTGGGTTTGAATTTTCCCCTTGGGTCAACTGGTAGTAGAGCTCGAATTGACTTAAGGACTAGGTCGCCTTCTTTAATGTGTCTGGGCCTTACTCTCTTGTTGAAGGTCCGTTGGATCCTCTTCTGGTAGATTTGGATATTATTGAGAGCACGAGATCGTCGTTCGTCTAGTAGGACCAACGAGTCATACCGTGCTCGAACCCAGTCAGCTTCGGGTACTTGGCTTTCTAGCAGAATTCTGAGGGATGGTACCTCTAACTCAACTGGTTGGACTGCCTACATTCCATAGGTTAGGTAATACGGCGTTGCCTCGGTTGCGGTGCGAATTGACGTTCGGTATCCCCATAGGGCAAAAGGTATTTTGTCGGGCCAGTCCCGGTAATTATCAGCCATCTTTTTGAGTATGGTGACAATTGTTTTATTAGCCGCCTCTACTGCTCCATTTGTTTGGGGATGGTAAGGCGAGGATGTATGCCTTTGAATTTTATACTTGGTCAGCAGGGCCGCAGTCTCGGCTTGAAAATGGGTCCCATGATCACTGATAAATTCATAAGGAATCCCATACCGGCATATTATTTTGTTCTGGATAAACTTGGCGACATGCTTAGATTGAGAATGCGATATGATTCAGCTTCGACCCATTTGGTGAAATAGTCGATAGCTACCAAAATAAAGCAGTGCCCACCAGTACCAGAGGGATTTATTTTCCCGATTATGTCGATACCCCATGTTTAGAATGGCCAGGGTGACATCATGGTATAAAGTAGTGATGACGGCATATGTTGCACATTGCCGAAGATTTGACAGTTATGACAATGTTTGACATATGACCGACAGTCGGCTTCCATGGTGTTCCAGTAATAACCGAGCCTCATGATTTTTCGGACCAGCATGTGGGCATTCATATGTGGACCGTTTTCGCCATCATGTACTTCGGCCATAACCTTTTCAGCCTTATACTTGTCAACACAAAGGAGAAGAGCCCCCTGTGTCGTCTTTTTGTACAGTTGCCCGTCGTCGGTACGGATGAACTGGGTAGCTAGCCTTCGTAAGGCTTTCTTGGCTCGACCTTCCGTCCCGGGAGGATATTCTCCGTTTGTCAGGTATTTTAATACGGCTTGATACCATGGTTCGGGATCGGTTATCTCGATGTCTTCAATATCGCAAATGTATGCCGGCTCGGACCGTCTTTCGACGCAAATTGGCATACTGGTCACGTGGTCGGGAATGTTCAGTAAAGATGCCAATTTCGAGAGTGCATCTGAAAACTGATTCTCTTCTCGGGGCAGGTATATGTATTCTACCCTTTGGAATTGTTTCTCGAGATCCCTTACTCGTGCCTGGTAGGCCACGAGATTGGCATTCTGAGTCTTCCATTTTTGGAGTGCTTGGTTAATGACCAAGGATGAGTCACCATGCACCCGGAGATTTGTAATCCCCAGGTTGGCGGCGGCTTGTAGCCCGTAAATGCATGCTTCGTATTCTGCTGCATTATTGGTAACATCAAAGTCCAGTTTGATGGAGATGGGAGTGTGTTCCTCTTTTGGTGAAATTAGGAGGATCCCAACTCCGAACCCTCGAAAATTGGAAGCTCCATCGAAGTATAAATCCCATGTTTCAGTATCGGTATGGAAAATATCTTCGTCTGGGAAGGACCAAGTGTCGGTGTGTCCTTCTTCAGCTACTGGGCTGTCGGCGAGAAATTCAGCTACTACCCGCCCTTTAATGGCCTTTAATGGCACAAATTTCAGGTCGAATTCTGACAACATTAGAGTCCATCTAGAAATTCGACCATTGAGAATAGGTTTCTCGAAGAGGTATTTGATGGGATCCATCCTGGACAGCACATGGACCTCGTAGCTGAGCATATAGTGCCGGAGCTTCTTAGTGGCCCAGACTAGAGCCAAACACGTCCTTTCGAGCATGGTATATTTGCACTCATACTCTAAAAACTTCTTGCTGATGTAGTAAATGGCTCATTCTTCGGAGTCAACCGTCTGAGCCAGCATAGCCCCCATGGCTGCCTCGGTCGTCGTTAGGTATAACGACAGAGGCAAACCGGGTTGAGGTGGCATTAAGACTGGCGGAGCAGACAATATTTCTTTGATCTTGTCGAAGGCAGCTTGGCACTTGTCATCCCATAGTACCCGTTCTCCTACTTTCAGTTTCTTGAAAATTGGTTCACACACCATGGTTAGTTTGGAAAGAACCGACTGATGTACTGGACTTTCCCGAGAAATCCCCTTATTTCTTTTTCGGTTTTAGGAGGTTGCATCTCGGTAATGGTTTTGATTTTAGCTGGGTCAACTTCGATACCTCGTTGGCTAACGATATGACCCAGTAATTTGCCTGATGTTACCCCGAAACTGCATTTTGAGGGTTTAGCCTCATGTTGTACTTGCGCAGTCGGGTGAAGAATTTTCTTAGGGCGGTGATGTGACCGTCCCGTTCTTTGGATTTGACGATCACCTCATCTACATAAACTTCTACCTCTTTATGCAACATGTCATGTAATAAAGTGGTAGCGGTCCTCTGATATGTGGCTCCGGCATTAATGAGGCCGAATGGCATGACGGTGTAGCAGTAAGTACCCCAAGGTGTGGTAAAGGTAGTCTTACTCATATCTTCTTCTGCCATCTTGATTTGATTGTACCCGGCATACCCGTCCATGAATGATAGAAGGGCATGATCGGCCGTGTTATCCACCAGTATGTCGATATGTGGTAGCGGAAAATCATCTTTCGGGCTTGCCTGGTTAAGATCCCAAAAATCAACACATACCCGCACCTTACCGTCCTTTTTAGGAACCGGCACGATGTTTGCCACCCAGTCCGGATTCTCGGACACCTGTATGAAGCCGGCTTTGAACTGTTTGTCGACTTCTTCTTTTACCTTGAGAGACCATTCGGGCCTCAATCGGCGAAGTTTCTGTTTGACCGGTTTGCACCCATCTTTGATTGGTATGTGGTGCTCGGCTATTTCCCGGTCTATCCCCGGCATGTCCTTGTAGGACCATGCGAAGACATCCTTGAACTCTTGGAGGAGGTTTATGAACTGTCGTTTCTCCTCGGGATCTAAGGATAACCCTATCTTAAGTGTCTGAGGCTCTAAGGTTGTTCCCACATTTATGGACTCGGTTTCTTCGATCACCGGGTTCCGGGATTCCCTTTGCTCTAGTTGCTCGATCAGATGCGGAGGTAAGGGTACCTGTTCGTCTGGTTTCTCAATGTCATAGCATAAATCATTTTTGAAAGCAGAATTTAAAAGAGACAAGTCGTAAGCAGAACGGTTGTTATTATTGATTGAAAATTTGGAGAACAGCTCAAAGAGAGCAGCCATCTGATCATTGGTCAGTGGCGGAATTGGTAAGGCCTTCGGGACAGACCCCGAAGTGCCAGCAGCAGGAATGATAAAGGGGAGAGGGGTTACAGGACTGACTCTAGCACCAACTTCCCTAGACTCGATCTCAGACTCTGACTCAGACTCCGACTCAGACTTGAACTCAGACTCAGACTCAGGCATGTCTCCCTTTCCGGTGACCAGCTTGTAGATTTTCCCCTGACTGTCAGTCCACTTGACAGTCTTCCTCCAGGCCTTGTTTCCCGTCTCGGAGCCAACATCCGAGATCAGCTTGGTCGGGTCAAACCTGTTGCTGCGGAGTATCAGGTTGACCAGGTCTTCCTTTGGAGTTGGGGCTATGGTGTCTTCCCCAAATAGCAGCCCTAGCGCGGGCTCAGCATCTTCAGCTCCGTTGGACTGGATGCGGGCGAACACATCCTCTGGGATGTAGTTGCAGTCCCGGGCCAAGTGGGTCCCGAGCTGCATAGCATTGGGTTGGTATAGACCAACCTGAACAGCCCCAAACACCGGTGTGACAAAGTAGTCAGCCAACCGTGGGCTGTAAGGGCTCAAGTGGATACCCTTAATAATGTTGCAGGCCTTCTCAATTCCTGCTCGGACAACATTGTCGGGAGTTATGGCATACCCGAGACCAAAGTGAGACTCTTCGTCCTTAAGGACCTCGATGATCTTCCCAGCTGGAAGATCGGGTCGAGAGGCAGCCCCCGGAAAGAACCCTAGGTTTTGGAGCATTGTGTCGATACTCGTAGTGAAGTAAGGCCTAAAGAGGTACTCTTCCTCGATCATCCCTACAAAATCGAACCCCCAGAGGTCCGTGCGTCCCGTGGCGTTACAGCTAGCCACGGTCATTGGTGTTGCCTCTAAAGTGATGACATCGTTAAGCAGAGGCATTTTAATCTTTCGGTGGAGGGTGGAGGATACTGCCTTGACCGCGTGGATCCAAGGCCTATCTAGGAGCAAGTTGAATGATGAGGTGACGTCGATCACCTGGAATTCGAGCTCCTTTTCTATCGGGCCGGTTATGATGGTCAGTTTCACGGCCCCAGCTACCGACTTTGGGCTCCCATCAAAGGCTTGGATGGTCTGAGCAGTCGGGATGTAATCGGCCTCGGTAATGCCGAGAGCTTTGGCGGTCCTTAGAGGAAGGACATTCACAGCGGACCCGTCATCAACTAGGGTCATAGGGAGGTATTTCCCTCGGCAAACCACCGTAATGTAGAGGGCCAGATTATGGGAGGCCCCAAATGGCGGTAGGTTGGCTTCAGAGAAAGTGATCATTGGGCCTCCTTCCTTAGCTTTGCCCTTTAGGTGGGGCAGGACCGTGGCTACCATTTCAGCAGGGGTAACCAAAGAGTCAACCTTAATTTGATCGAGAGCCTTTGTAAGTGCTTCTCGATGCTCTTGAGAGCTAACCAGGAGTTGCCATATAGTGAGGTCAACTCGGGTCTTCTTCAGCTGCTTCACGAGAGCCGTTTTAGCCGTCGGCTCCTCAGGGGCGATTTCCGTCCTGAGTGGCTCAATGACGGTTGTCGGGATGGGGGTGTCCCTAGAGCTTGTGGCTTGATAGGGACGACCAAGGTGGTTACTGGTTAGGACTCGGGATTTAGTCCTTCGAATCTCCTCGGAGGTGATGGGGACAACTTCCCCTTTGGCGAGGTAGACGTCATCCTCGTCGTCGAACCAGATCCCGTTCACTTGCGGGATGAATGGAGAGATAAGGTGAGAGCAATCAACCACTTCCCCGATAAAGATGGCGTGGGAGCTGAAAGGGTTCTCCTTGTTGCTGGGCTTATCTCCGGGTAGCGGGATTTTACCGCTTTCGATCAAATCCTGGATCAAGTGCTTCAGCTTCCAGCACTTCTCGGTATCATGCCCATTGCCTCGGTGGTATTGACAATAGGCTTGAGCATTGTAGTTCTTGGAGCGTCGCTCGACCGGAACTTCGGGAGTTGGGCCTATCGGTTGGATTAGGCCTTTTGAGGATAGCCTTTGTAAGGCATAAGTATAGGTAGTACCTATATCAGTAAAAACCCGAGGTGGGGTGTTCTTCTTGGACGGGGCATCTAGTAGATTAACCGCGTCGAAAATGCTACGGGTAGCAGCTTGGGGCTTGGTAGTGGAGGAAGAAGCCCCTTGGTACCCTTTGACAGCGGCCTTAGTGAGGCCTTCCAGTCTTAAGTCATCTTCGATCCTCATACCCATTTCAGTAAGGGTGGTGAAATTGGGTATGACAGCATATCGGAGGTGAACCCGGTAGGAGGAGGGGAGGTTCTTGACAAAAGCCTCCACCAAAGTCTTCTCATTGGGCTTGTCGACCAGTTTCACGCTCTCGGCCCTCCATCGTTGAAGGTATTTGGTAAAACCTTCTTTCGGCTCTTGGGCCATAACCTCCAGAGATCTCATTGTGGTTTGGATCTCGGTGTTGTCAGCATAGTTCCGAGCGAACTCGGTGGCCACATCATCCCAAGTAGGGTATTTCTTTGGGTCTAGCCTGTAGTACCAGGCCCGAGGGTGCTTTTCAAGAGACGCAGCAAAAAGGCTCTTGAACATGGTAGAGTCCACCCCTTTGATGGCCATCAACTCCTTGAAGGCCCGTACATGTAGTAACGGGTCTTCAGTCCCTTCAAATATGGGCAAACCGGTGAGGTTCAGGTTTGCGGGCAGCTTGTCACTTAACGGGTTATACTCACGACTATTCTCCCAGTGGATATTGTTACTCCCAGTCAAGTGAACTTGTTCTTCCAATCGGCGAACCGAGCTAACCAGTTCAGCTAGAGGTTCCGTAACCCCAGTATTTGGAGTCCTGTGCTCCACTGCAGCCAAACGAGTGACGATAGCAACTTGACCAGCCCTCATTTCATTCAGTTGGGCTTCGATGTCGGCCTGTTTGTCGATCATGGTGTCCACAGAGGTTTTCAGACTGCTTAAAGTAGCTTCCATCCTGCGAGTGTGTCTGGTCGCCGGTGGCCTGTCTGTAAGAACACCGCGTAATCAGAAACCGAACCCAGATCTTGGAATCATAGAAAAAAGTACATCCCGAGCGACCCAAAAGAGAAGGACTGAGTGGAAAAGACTCGAGAAAGACACCTAGGCGGATGACTCGTAGGTGGTATGACTTCCTTAGGATTTTGGCCTAGTGGGCCTAGTCCCGTTCGAAGGAAGGTCCACGTGAGATTATTCCCCAGACTTTTGACTCGAGTGTATAGACGGACCCTCCTTTGTAGGGGTATGCCCTACGCGGGTTGGTCGTGCCTTGACGGATAAGGCGGACTCGAGAAAGGGGGGGAAACTCGTGATGTAAGATCGACGGAGTTTCAACGCTATAAACCTTCTACGTACTATGCAAAGACCCGACACACGAATAGACGGTAGGTCCTATAATAGGAGAGATTTATTTTAGGAAAGTTGGAGGTTTGAAGTTGAAAGTGTAATGGATGAATTTCCGAGAGTTCGAAAATGGAAAGCGGAATTTCGAAAACCAAGATTAGAATTTTGAAAAATTCAGAAAATCAAAATGGTGTCGAAAATTCGAGAGTTAAAACGTACAACATGTCGACTAAAGAAAAAAAAAAGATATTTTGAGTCAAATCGTTGATCCTAAATTTCGGCGGCACTCCGAGTTTTTGAAAGTTGGATATTTTTGAAAAGGATGAGTCCCGAAATGGGCAGCATTTCGGGTTTTTCAAATTTGGGCGTTTTGGAAAGACGGGTCCCGAAATGGACAGTATTTCGGGTTTTTCGAAAAGTGGGTATTTTTGGAAAGATGCAATTTCGAAATGACGGTTTTTGAAAAATGACACGGGAACCAAGTAGCACGTAGTCAAACAAGCATTATAACGACGCTCATGTATGCATTACGCTAAGTCTCGGTCGGTCAAAATAGGGTCTATACCAACAACGATGGCTTTCTCGTAAATCAGGACGGACTCCCTAAGCCGAGTTGGTCTTAGGACATGCCGCAAAACCCATACGAGTTCCACCATCGATGTCTTTAGCGCACCCATGTAGGAATGCACCGCGGTATAGTGGGACGTCGGTCACAAGTAACCGGCCCGGGCAAATTTGGGTTATGCATGAATCATTAAACTAATGCGCGCACACTAATATTCGAACGATTTCTCTTCGAGTCTCACCCTGGGAACCCCGATGACATGTGGTACATCAGGTATCCCCAGCGGAGTCGCCAAATTGTGGACATGACGTAGGTCCACCCCGACGCGGTCACGCGCGGGTTTGGGTAGGCGAATGAATCTCGTGGTAAGATTGTTCTCGGGTTCGAAATTTAAGTCAAAATGGAGTCACCACCGAATTTTGTGGTTATTCGGAACCATACGAGCCCACTCTATGTCGTCATGGGCTATACACAAAGTAAGCCCACTTCGATTTCAGAGTTTATGGGGCTCGTCCCTTTGCATTGTTATATCGATACCGTTTACACCGGCTTTCATATATAAAATGACTCTCGTGCGCCAAGGGTTTCGGACATCCGGAAACCAAAGGTTCTGAGTAAGGGGTGAGGGTACGTGTTGGGAAGCCCACTAAGGACACCCAACCCCGCCCGCACATGGCGGCCTCTACTAAGACATCGTTCGTGTTCGTGTACGCGCGCTAGTAAAATAATTAAATGATATGCAAACAGCGTTTCGGGCTAAGCATGTGAATAGTATGTGAACTACGTCATTTAATGCATCTTGATTATGGTCGAAATGATTTAGCATGCGAGGTTCATTTATAAAGCGATAAGCAAGTAAATAAACAAAGCTCGAAAGGAAATAAATAACGTACAAGTTACACGGGCGGAAATACAACCCGGAATTCACAATACAACGATACATAAAAATAATAAACGAAATAATAAAAGGCAATATAATGATAGAAACGGACTCGTATGTAAACTAGACCGCGAAAATATGTAGATGGACTAACCCCGATTAAATACACATTATGTTGTGTACTAAACGAAGGACGGAAACATGGGACTGTGGCGTATTGATAGGCCGATCCCACGTCCCGTAGTCATGTCCAGACTAATCATGTCGAAAAAGATCGGTCAAAGTCGTTCTACGTGTCGTGAAATGCGTGGTTTTGAAAATAGGAAGATCACGTGATGGTCTTTACACGTGATGACTAAAGTCGATAAAAGGACGGGGCTTGAAGTGTGTGTCAGAGCCCTCGATTTTATGGGTTACAGGGCCCACTCGCGACCGAGTCGTGACCTGACTCGGTCGAGTGCGTCCTTAGACGCAGCTACTGCCCATTTTTTTGGGTGCTACTCGATCGAGTAGCATATGTACTCGATCGAGTAGCCCCTGTACGAGTGATAACTCGTTTCGTTTTTGATTGGAAATCGATGGTCGGCCAAACCAAATACAAATATCGCATGATTTGTATTTAACTTGGCCTCCGGTACTATAATCGTGTATGAACGATTATAATACCGTTATCGGAGTTTTATGAAAACGTTTTCGTTAGATTAGAAAATTTGAATTAGTAACGAAATGCTTCCCTCTACGTCACGACATCGGAACTAACCCCTTCGGGTTATGTGATGTCGGTTTTCGTGTCAACGGGTTTCGCACTAATTATAGAAATGGGATCAAATGCGTTCAACTACGACCGATTGCGATCACGTCACGCCCTTGAGTACATTGGGGCGGGGCTCGTCGAAATGGCTCCACCTCCGTCGTTGCTCGTAAAGAGATTAGACGGACCTTAGGCAATTATCGTAGTCAAACGTTTTCGAAACCGAATTTTTCTATACTATTATATATACGCGGTATGATAATCGTTAGATGCTAGAAATACGAAAAGGATGATAAAATAAAAAAAATGCAAATATGAAAGTGTTAGTGTTAGTGTTACTACTACGATTATGATTACAATACAAAATGCGATAAAATAAATGATAATGAGACGAGGTGGTAGAGATCAAGATGGGGTTTAGGACACCCTCAACATACATGCTAGGTAGGGACCTCGGAAATGGACTCGTAAATAGTGACAGGACGCCGGAGTATCGAGGATGTACGCGAGTTATGGTGTGTACGTGTGTGTGTGTGTTTCGTCGGTTCTCGAGGGACGAGAGGCTCGGGTTTTGTGTGTTTTGCTTAGGGTTTCTAAGGACTCGTAGTGTAGAGTGTATAGGTGACTTAGGGCTGAAAATGTAGGGTAGAATGCAATGATCAAAACTTGTGAAATGAATGGGGGTCATGGGGTATTTATAGGCGTTACCCCACGACATAAGGGCACTCGATCGAGTGGCCCTAGTGCACTCGATCGAGTGCCTTTGCAAACGGGCCAAACCCGGTTCAAGACGCTCCACTCGACCGAGTGGGTCAATCCACTCGATCGAGTGGGTCAAGCAAATCGAGACAAAATAGGAAAGAATTGATTTTGTTGTTTTGATTGGTTTTTTTGAATTTGATTTTGTGCGCCAGATGAATATGGCTGATTTGTGAGACGGTTTCGTCTTTGACCGGGTTTTGACCCGGTCGCCAAAAGACGGGATTTATTTTTGGTGTCGGTTTTGGCCCAAATTAGTCTTATTTTGCTCGAAACGACCCACTGGGCCTGAATTTGAGGTCTGTTTTGTGAGATTCTTACTCCACTAAAAGTCCATGTCGAATATTATTGAGTTCGAGCCCAAATCTGAGTATACCAAGTCACGTTTGCGTCCGATCATCATCGGGTGTTTTTCGGAGACTACCATAGACACGTCGCAGTCAAAATGCGGGTGTCTACACCATCCCCCCTATGTATCAAATGATACGCTGATTTTACCGTATAAAACCCAAGCTTATCATGCTCTCAGGTCCACTCATCCACCGGTTTCAACTCACAAATTTGAATACTCTTAATCCGGTCCACCTCAAAAGGAAGAAACAGGTCATTTAGCTTAGTGGCATCCCACCTCGTACCCTCAATATTCATCAGCTGAGCCACTTTGAGACTTAAATCTTGCCCTTCACGGTCTGACAGAATACAGTGAATCTGGGTATTTGGGATCCAAAGATCCATCCACACTAATGTGCTTCATTCATCCCCAATTCGCCTTCTCACCCCCGTTGGACAACGTCTTTCGATTCCCAAATACTACGCCACGAATAGCTCGGATTTGACCCAATATCGGCCTCCAAGAAATTACGGTCACAGAAATACTTGCTCTTTAACACCCGTGCCATCAAACATGTGTCATTAGTCATTAATCTCAAAGCTTGCTTCCCGAGAAGGGCTCTATTAAAGTCCTCCAAATCCCGAAATCCCATACCCCCCCTTCCCTTTGGCCCGACACAATTCATTCCACGCTATCCAAGGTATCTTACGCTTACCGTTCTCCGACCCCCACCAAAACTGTGTAACCATACTTTTAAGCTCCTAACAAAAATTCCGAGGCAATTTAAAGACACTCATAGCATAATTCGGGATGGCCTGGGCCACCGCCTTAATCATCACTTCCTTACCCGCCTTACTAAGGAAGCCTCCTCTCCACCCTTGAAGTTTCTTACTAACTTTGTCCCGAATGCCTCTCGTCACCCCTGTCTTCGATCGCCCCATAACAACGGGTAAGCCGAGGTACCGGTCCTATTACTTCACCACCCGGACTCCAAGAATCAAATCCACTTCCCTCTGGCGTGCAATGTTAGTTCCCTTGCTAAAAGACATTGTTGTCTTCTGATTACTAACCTGTTGTCCCGAGGCCAACTCATACCGGGATATAATCTCTTTCACCACCCCCTCCTCTTGACCATTAGCCCTGACAAAAAATAATGCTGTCATCTGCAAAAAACAAATGCGTGACCATAGGCGCAAGAGGGGCAATACGAATTCCCCGAATACTCCCTAGTTCAACAGCACGTCGCAAAAGAGTCGAGAAAACTTCAGCACACAAAATAAACAGGTAGGGGGAGAGCGGGTCCCCTTGACGAATCCCCCGCCCCGGAGAGAACGACACCGAGCTGGACCTGTTCACCAAGACCGAATAACGAACCGAAGTCACACACTTCAACACGTTATTCGACCAGCCTCTATCAAAACCCATCTTCTCTAGAACAACACAGAGGAAACTTCATTCGACTCTGTCATAAGCCTTGGCCATATCTAGCTTAAGAGCCATATGCCCCCCGACGCTCTCGAATTTTTCATGAAATGAAACATCTCAAAGGCGACAAGTATATTGTCTGTGAAAAGTCGACCTGGGGTGAACGCACTCTGATTCTCAGACATAATTTCCCCTAGAAAGGTCTTAAGCCTATTCGCCAGCACCTTGGAAATCAGTTTATACAGGACATTACAGAGACTAATTGGCCTAAAATCCACCATAGTACAAGGGTCTTTTTTCTTAGGAATAAGCACAATATTGGTCATGTTTATTGTATTTGAAAACTCACCCCCGTTCAGGATCCTAAGGCACTCTAGAATCACCGAATTTCCAACAATATGCCAATACGTTTGAAAAAATAAGGCATTCATACCGTCAGGCCCTGGAGCCTTCAAAGGGTGCATCTGGTTCAGGGCTTCAAAAACCTTCGCGCCCGTATACTTTTTGCAAAGGACCGAGTTCATGTCACTTGTTACCCGCCCCGTCACCCCCTCCATCACGCCCTCTAGATTTGTCGGGGTCGAGGTGTGGAACAGATTTTGAAAGTACCTTACAACAGCTGTCTTTATTCCGTCATTTTCCACCCAAACTCGTCCATCATCATCCATGACACCTTTGATATAATTTTTCTGCTTACGTTGACGGGCATTACAATGAAAATATGTCGTGTTTCTATCTCCCTCTTTCAACCATAGTAATCTGGACCATTGTCTCCAAAAGACCTCCTCCTGTTTTATTAACCGAGCTGTAGTGTCCATAAGTCGACGTCGTTCCATCCCGTTCGCCCTCGTGCTTTCCTCCTTGTTAACTTGGTCAAGTTTGCGTCTCATGGTTCTCAATTCTCGGACTATTTTTCCTATGTTCACTCCCTTCCATTCCAAGAGGTTTGCAACACGACTCAAGCATGCTTCAACATTTCCATCCCCAGGATCCCACGCCTGTCTAATAGCCTCTTCACACCCTTCTTCCCCGACCCATATCTGTTCAAACCTGAATTTTCGCCGATATGACGGTTCCCCCTCATCTCTCCCGTCCAGGCTGACACGGAGAGGGATGTGATCTGACCATTCCACGGGAAGATGATGTAACTTAGCATAAGGGAAAGCAAGGCGCCGACTCTCCGTCATTACAGCCCTATCAATATGACTCTGCCTGTTGTCGTCTCCAAATTGCCCATAATCAAAGGTGTAATCATGACCCTCATACGGGAGGTGTAACACCCGCTTTTTCCGAACGCTTTTATATTTTCCGCTATGACCTTGTCATAACTCTATCACGTTTCGGCCTTCTGTTTTATCATTTTTCCGAGCTTTATTTATATTTTCGAGTCAAATAATATTGATTTTTTATTTTAAAAGATTTTAATTCTTTTAACCTATTTATTTGATTTTCATCATAAACTATTTATTTTTCCGCGAGGAATTCTATTTCTTTATGAATTAACGTTTTTAAGCTCGGATTTAAGCTATTGTTTTTCCTACAAATATCTAAATATATTTATATAATATTTTCAACTAACAGATATTTTTATTTACGAAAATTTAGTCATTTATGATTTTATTACGAAGTTTCGTAAATAATTATTTTCCAACGCGAGGTTTACTCGAATTGCTTTGAAAGACCTTTAACTATTTTACGATCCTTCTTTTTATCAACTTACAAATTATTTGAGACCTTTTCCCCATGATTTGGACCGACTCATCTCTTTGTCACACGCTTACTACGTTTTTCTTTATACGTTTCGTTTTATTATGTTAAAACGTAAAGATAATGCTTTTTTTTTTGGTAAAAGGTAAGTGTATATATATTGTGTCTATATATATATATATATATATATATATATATATATATATATATATATATATATGAATTTCAATTACAAGCCGATGACCACAAGTTTTAACCACTAGGCAACACCCTTATGGGCGTGAATCGGATACTTGATCTTACACGTTATTCGACTTTTCACATCCAACATAATCAAATTAGCCGTGTAAGTTGGCCGGGACACAATTCCATCCACTCTGGATGCATTCCGCTGTCTCCAAATATGATAAATCAGAGCATTGAACACAGCTCTAATAATATTGCATTGGAGTTTCGACCCCCTGATTTTCTTTGCCCAAAGCAGGCTCCCATCAACCGGAATCTTCTTTGTCAACCAAAGACTTATAATGTTCACCACACGCGAGCTCCAGGCACATCCAAAAAATAAGTGATCCAAACTCTCCGGATGCGTCTCACACAGGTAACACCGATCAGAATCAGTCACCCCAATCCTCTTAAGCTTCAGTCTCGTATTAAGAGCGCCCCTAAACACTAGCCATGAAATAAAGCTATGCCTCGGGATGCTCCACTTGCTCCAAACAATCCTCCACCACGAAACTGCTGGAAATTTATTCCGTAACTCCTCATAGCCCTTCGAAATCGAATAAACATTATCCGATCCATGCCATTTCCCATCTTCAAACATATGTTTAATCTTGTCCTTAGCCTGACAAATTTTCCTCCACGCCCACGTAACATCCGTATGAGGTTGAAAATCACGCCACAAGGAGCCTTTCAAGTAAACACTACTAACCCACCGGACCCATAACCTATCCGGCTGATCAAAAATCCACGATGCCAGTTTAGCCACAGCAGCCTCATTCCACACACTCAAATCCCGAATACCAAATCCACCTTCATTCTTGGGGTAGCAAATTTTCTCCCAACTTACAAGCGCTCTATTTGTGCCTTCCACTCCACCATCCCATAAAAAATTCCGACAGAGGGATCCAATACGAGCCATAACAAATTTCGGGATAATGAAGATCATAGCCCAGTAAATGTGTAATTGAGATAACACAGACTGTACTAAAGTCAGCCTACCCGCATAGGATAACTTTCGAGCTCCAATACCTGCAATTCGCGAAGTAATGCGCGCCAATAACTTCATACAATCATTCTTACCCAACCTGGTACTTTGGATAGGCGGTCCAAGGTACCGGAACGGTAAAGACCCTTCAACACATCCCGAAAACTGCAGAATTGCTGCCTTTCTGTCCTCATCAACTCCTGCAAAAAAAGCACGGGATTTCCCAACACTAATACTCAAGCAAGAGGCCTTACTAAAAGTCGCAAAAGCCCGCCATAGTGTCTCCATCGACTTCGCATCCCCTTTACAAAAAAGAAGAAGGTCATCGGCGAAATGTAAATGACTAAGCTTCAATCCTCCGCATTTCGGATGAAACCTGAAATTTTTCTCCAAAGACACATAATCCATAATCCGAGTATAGTACTCCATACAAATCGTGAACAACAAAGGTGATATAGGATCCCCTTGCCTCAACCCCCTTTTCCCTTGAAAAAATCCAAAATTATCCTCATTCACACATAAAGAATATGAAACAGTCGAGACACATTCCATAATTAGCATACGAAAATGGTCCAGAAAATCGAGAGCTCGCAACATTTGATCAACAAAACCCCATTCCACACTATCATACGCCTTATGAATATCGACCTTAAACAGGCACCTAGGCGAGATGCGTCCTCTATTATACATTTTAACCAGATCCTGACAAATCAGAATGTTCTCCACAATACCCCTGCCTTCGATGAAGCCCCCTTGCGTGGGACTAATCAACATAGGCAAAACCCGAGACAGCCTCACACAAATAATTTTAGCAATGCATTTGTATAAGACGTTGCAACATGCAATCGGGCGAAATTCTTTGACATTAGAGGGACGATTAACTTTCGGGACTAAAATAATATTAGCACAATTAACTTGTTTAAGTAGCTTACCCGACACAAAGAAGTCACGGATAGCTTCCGTAAATTCTTCACCGATTAAATCCCACGAATCCATGAAAAATTGGCTAGAGTAACCATCCGGACCCGGAGCTTTGTCTCGAGGAATACTAAACAATGCAGACTTGATTTCAGCAGCTGAAACATGCTCAATCTATGTAACCGTATTTTTCATACTCGTATTCTATATTATCTCGGGTCTCTTGTATGGGTAATAGTATGTATTATTGCTTGACTTGTTTCTTTTACCCTTTAGTAATACCCGTAATTTATATAGAAACCAAACTCATTGTAATACTCGTATTTTATGAATAGTATTATACGTTATCGTGTAACCCGTTCCCGAGCCCAACTATTGCGAACCTTACCAATAATAATAATAATAATAATAATAATAATCATAATAATAATAATAATAATAATAATAATAATAATAATAATAATAATAATAATAATAATAATAATAAAGTAACTTAAAAATTTGGGTTTGATTTTACGTTCTTATCATAACCAACCCTAAACCTTGCGGTTTTCTTTCGTGGTCTTCGTCACCCACGCCTCCTTTCTCTTCTCATCCCAATTTACTCCCTCCCTTCCTTTTCATATTCCTCCATCGTCTCCGTCGGTCTTGTCCTCAACCTTGTCGGAACTACCCATCACAGTCATGCTGTCTTATTGACCATCGACGCCTATTCTGGCCGTCCACCGTCGTTCCTCGTCGTCAGCATGTTCTTGCCGTCGTTTCACACACACCATTGCCGATTTTGATGCTTCCCTTGCACACTTGCGTAGACATCTACGGTGCACGCAATTCTAGGTAACTTTACATTGTCAATTCCGTTGTAACATCGTAGGTTTGAAGGATTTGGGCCGTGAATTTATCACGACTAGATTAGGCTATGTGGCTGTGTGGCTGTGTCGGGTTGGTGGTATTGTGGTGTGTCAGCGGGCTGATGTTGTGTGTTGTGTTGTCCGTTGCATTGCTGTCGGTGTCATTTAGCCGTGTAGGCTGTGAGGTGGGTGTTGCGCAGCCTATAGGCAGTTGTTAAAGGGGAGTATACGTAGTATGTTATATTTGGTGTAATTAATTGGTGACTAGGGTGGTGTAATTAGTTGGGGACTAGGGTGTACGTAGTATGTTTATATTTTTATAATTTAACTAGAGTTGATTTCATATTATATATTAGGATCGGTATTAATCTAAGTATATAAAATTTTATTAGGATTGGACTTCGTAGAATCTCCGTGGTGAATTGTACTATCGGTTCAGTGGTGGCCTGCTAACTAGGTAAGGTTATCCTTACTCAGTTTACGTTGTATGTATGCATGTTATATGATATATAATGGTATAATGATGATATTGAGATTGAGGTTGTGTGCCTATTGAGATTGAGGCTGTGTGCCTATTGAAATTACGGCTGTGTGCCAATTGAGAGAAGCTAGCTAGGATTAGCTAGGCCCGGTTGATCTCGGGACCTTCCCTGATGTTTCCTCTTAGGAGAGCCTAGGAGGGGTGTGCACACTCGAACTGACGGGGCGTGACTGCGATCGCGATAGATATTAGGAATGATGATGATGATACTGATACTGATGTTTGTGACATTAGTTCTACTAATGTTATTTAATGTTATCGTAAATTGACCTGGTGTGGATGTCTGACGTGTCTGTGATGATTCGTTTGACGTTTCCGATCAATTGGGGAGCAGTCTATAATGCAGGTTATGTATATCGTGATGTGTTTGGATGCTGGGATGCATGCACGGGGTTGGGGTGAGCGCGACTTATGAGTCTAGACGTAGCACGGGTGAATGCATAGGCATTCCCGTTTTTATAGAAGGTGTAGCTTCCGCTGTGTAACCAGAGTTGTAATAGATAATGTGTTGTAATGTTTAAATTAGATGGCCGGTTTGGCATTCCATATTGTACTGTAATGAGCTACTACCTCGGGGAACCGAGATGGTAATGTCCTTATTTACTTGGGAATGTCTGGTAAGGCTCCTACGTAAATGAGGGTGTTACATAGGTATTGTGGTGTGTCGGCGGGCTGATGTTGTGTGTTGTGTTATCCGTTGCATTGCTGTCGGTGTCATTTAGCCGTGTAGGCTGTGAGGTGGGTGTTGCGCAACCTATAGGCAGTTGTTAAAGGGGAGTATACGTAGTATATTATATTTGGTGTAAGGCTATCCTTACTCAGTTTACGTTGTATGTATGCATACTGTATGTATGAAATGGTATAATGATGATATTGAAATTACGGCTGTGTGCCATTTGAGAGAAGCTAGCTAGGACTAGCTAGGCCCGGTTGATCTCGGGACCTTCCCTAATGTTTCCTCCTAGGAGAGCCTAGGAGGGGTGTGCACACTCGGACTGACAGGGCGTGACTGCGGTCGCGATAGTGATGATAGGGATGATGATATCGATGATGATATTTGTGATGTGGATTGTACTAATATCATTTAATGTATTGTAAACTGATCTTGTGTGGGTATGTCTGATGTATCTGTGATGATCCATTTGACGGTTATGGTCAATTGGGGAGCAGGGATGTGTTCAGGTACTTGATGGAATGTGTTCTGACTTGGGATGCTATTTGCGGGATGGGCAGAGTGTGAACTCATCGGAATAGTATAGACCCTTGGCCGCTTGTATTTCATCTTATTCACTAGACCATCACAGTTACTCTTTATCTTTTGGTTTGAAGATTGGATTTTCATAATTTTTATTAAGTTGTAACGTTTTGGGCACTCTATTATTGTGAGTAATGATGTCTGCTACCTCGGTTTACCGAGATGGTAACACCCGTATTTGTTCGGGATGTCTTGTTAAGTCTCCTGAACAAATGAGGGTGTTACACAATCAGCATCTTTTTCACCTCTTCACTGCAGATTTTCCCGCGTCTCACTAAGCTAAAGTTCACCGGATCAGTGACCTATGACTCGCCCAACAGCTGTTTATAAAAACTCAGGAATGCGTGCTGAATATCAGCAGTAGTCCCGCATTCCACTCCAGCAGAATCCTTCAAGCGAACTACAGCATTACGAGCACGACGAGCCCGGAGTAATCCATGAAAGTATGCAAAGTTGACGTCTCCTTCACGAATCCAAGTCTGTTTCGCCTTTTGGGACCAGAATTCAGACCTGGCAGCCTGAAGATGCCGGACCTGCTCATTTAACTCACTTTTAGCCTGAAGCGTATGACTGCTGCAATCCGTTCGCAGCTGAATTTGCACCTGTTCAAGTTGCAGTTCAGCTTGAAGACACCGATTCTCAATGTCAGAAAAGGACGCAACATTCAGCAGTTTCAACGACTTCTTCAACTTCTTCAGTTTCGTCACAATTTGGAACATACGAGTCCCCCTAACCTGCTCACCCCAAACATTAGAAATGCAATTTCTAAACTCCGGTGCACGACTCCACATATTCATATACTTGAAACTTCTATTCTTTCGAGCCGGAGGATGCTCAAATTGTACGATACACGGAAAATGATCAAACGTACCTTCCGGCAAGAAATTAGCAAACCCATTCGGGAACAAACCCATCATCTCATCATTGACTAAGCATCTATCAATCCGACTAAACACCCTAGTATCAGCTACTTTGTGTTTATTATTCCAAGTGAACCAAGACCCAACCGCATTAATATCACTTACATTACAGTTAGCCAGACAGTCTCGAAACTGGTCCATGGCCTCATCGGTAGAAGAACCTCCAAGTCGCTTCCGGGCATCAACAACACAGTTGAAATCACCCAGAATCATCCACGGTCTTCTGAAATTATATGATTCCAGTCTCCGCCAAAGTCTCACTCTCTCAGATGCCGAATTAAAGGCATAAACAACAGTCAACCAATACTCCTTACCCAAGATCGTATGTATTAACTTTAACATGGATACATTGATCACAGTACTCCAAAATCGTCAAATTTACCCTTTCATGTTTCCATAAAAGCCAAACTCGACCTCCTTCATAACAATGATTGTTTGTCGTAATGCTCCACTCATAAAAAACATTCTGATGAACCTTCGCATACGCTTTATTCTTTATTTTGGTCTCTAACAGACCGAAAATGTCTACATGCTGCTTTCTAACAAACTCACTAATTGCACGTTGCTTATTTATGTTACACATGCCGCGCACATTCCAAAACCCGATGTTATGTACTTCCATGTATAACCAATTCCAACCTAACCCCTTCCTTTCCAACATCCCCTTCCTTTCTAGGCGAGCCCCTCACTATGTCAGTGAAAGGAACATCCTTTCTCACAGTTGCATTTTTCAGATTCATAGCAGGTGCATCCTGCTTAATACCCGGCTGCATCAGTTTATTAGACTTCACAGGCTGAATAATAGCCTTCGTCTGCTGAACAGGCTGAATGACAGCCTTATGTTGCGAAATTCTCACCCCAGGCTGCCCCCCTTCCGTCTTCTTTTTCAAAATAGCCGCCGCTCTAGCTTTCTTCAATTCTTCACTCTTACAATCACTCCCTTCATGCCCATAGTTTCTGCATTTCGAACACCAAATGAGCTTCCATTCATATTTGACATGAACATTCACCTCATTACCATGTTCATCTAAAAATTTGATCACATTCTTAAACTTTTGTCCCACTTTAGCCGATATCATTTATTTGACAAATTATTGAACAAACCTTTCATACTCCCTCCCTTTTTCATTTAGCTGGCTCTTTAAGCTTGTAGCCTCCTTGTTTTTATCAATTTTTTTTTATCATTCATGCTTAAAACCATCCATTTCCTAAAACATTCATTTGGCTATTAAACAAAAAAAACTCCTTCCTTTTTCCCTCAAAACCATGACATCCATCAGCATTTCAAGGCCGATTCTTGCTTCAATTCGAGTCATAATCATCTCGTTTCATCGTCGAATTAATCCTTATTCCGATCCTTTCGTTAAGGTAATAATCGATGTTGTTTTCGATCGTTATTCACCTGAATTTTCTTAGTTTTTCTCATGGTATTTTTCTGCCATGATTTTTGTGTGTTGTAGGTTTTTTGAATGATCCCGAAGCCGATGAGTATATTATCGACTCGGATTTGGATTAGAGGTAACGTCGATGTTACTCGGTATTTCGTGATTTTATTTGTGTAATTGCATGTATATTTTTTATATTTCATTTTTGACAATATATGTATGTCATATAATCTGGAAAATTTTTAAAAGTTGAAAATTTGCATGTTTCGGTATTTTTATCGCTTTTACGAGATTAACGATTAAATCGTCATAATAATTTGTAAAATCGTAATATTCGGCCTAAACTTGTAATATATGATTATATTCTGTAAAAATGAGGTTTTTGAAGATTTTTAATAATTTGGTATTTTTCTGATATTTTAGATATCGATTATTGAATTATTACCGTTTACGGACAAAAACTATTAAAAGCCAATTTTTAGTTCTAGTACTTAAACATTTTATTTTAATCTGAAATTTGACGTGGGAAATATTTATGATGAAAAAGAATTTTCTGAATGGTTCCATAACTTTTCGGATTTTTTAAGTGGGTGAATTAATTAATCACTTTAAATCATCGTTTATCGTTAAAACCGTGTTTGTCGTTTAAATTCTCGATTTCTGGTCTTTTGTTTAAATCTGGAAAAAAATATGTTTCTGATGGTTTCATAATAAAATGTAATTTTATGATTTTTAGTGCTTTAATAAAATGTTAGGAACGATAAGTTTTATTAATGGAATCGTTAATTGTGAAAACGGGTTTTAAAAGACGGTTTTAACGGAATTTATTAAATCTGGAATTTTGGAAAATCTGGAAAATTGGTAGATTCTGGAAAATCATGATTTTTAAGTTTAATAATAGTTTTGGATATTAATACTTAAATCGTTTTGTAATTACTATTTTTATTATTCGTTATTGTCGAGGTTAGACGATTAACGAGAAAACCCCTTTAAAAACCGAGTTTAAGGATTCTGGAAAATTTTCTTTTCTGAACATAATGTCCAAATATATATTTAAGCTATTTTACGTAATTTTTTTTACTATTTATTAAAGTCTTTAAGTAATAGTAATGATTTTTGGACAAAATTACGATTTATCGTTAAAATGCTTCGTCTTAGCTGAAAGAATTACTTTTCCAGCAATTTTGAAAATATTTAAATCTGAAACTTTAAGAATTAAATCATCCCTTAACATACTCTAAATATATTTTATGGTTTAATTAAATAAAAGACGTTAAATGATTTATTTTGACATTTGCCTTAAAATCCTATTTATGTTCGTATTGTCGAAACTATTAATAATTAGGGAATTTTAATTTTATAAACTTTGAAAATGCCTTGATTAGTAGTATTAAAATGTTTAAGACATTTTTAATCATTTTATAAACACTTGTAAGATATTTTAATAATTTCATAAACCTAAATGCTCTCACTTTGATAATTAATATCGTTAAGGCCGAAAGTACTAATTTTATAAATCTATATCGTTTACTAAAAATGTTGTATTAGTATAAACTAATATTTTTGTTATTTTGATATGATGCTATTTTTAGTAAAGTTTCCTAAAATAGAAAGTTTCCTCTTTTGGAAGGCGGTCATTTTTCCCTTTTGTTCTCTTATTATTATAATGATTATATCTTTTGAATATCGATAATGGCTTTGTTTTGGAATTATGGAATAAGGATAAGTGTGGGGTTAGAGTAATACAGTCTAGGATGTACTGTTTTGACATCAACTATATATAAGCCTGGTGTATCCATTTGGGATGCATTGGTTGTTGAACTAGACACATTTGGTGTTGAGGAGTATATGTGCATTGTGCCCTTAAGCTAGATATCGCATCGTGTTAGTCGACGTCAGTTGAACTAGATACATTTGGTATCCAGGAGGGGTGTATATTACTTAAGCTAGGACCTTGCATTGATAAGTCGCCGTCCTATTATGGTTGAGTTGCCTAGTTAGAGACCTTGGATCTTCGCTGCGTGTGAAGTTGGTGTCTAAGTTCTCGAAGCTAGTTTTTAGTATATCCCTAGTGAAAGTCTAGCCTTGTGCACACTAATCGAATATCCATAACGCCATTTTGAATATTTTATTATTATTATTATTATTATTATTATTATCATTATCATTATTATTATTATTATTATTATTATTATTATTATTATTATCGATATAATTTGGTTGCAGGTTGGCAAATGTTTTATGTTTTTTTCGCAAAACTCGTTTTTATTATATTGTTTCGATACGTGAAGTTTTTCACTGAAAACTTATTTTCATGTTATACTGTTTTTCATTTTTACTATTTTTCTATAGTAGTAATTACAGTTTTAAAATCCTGTTATACGGCTAGGAGAACGTTGACGTTGCTCCCCACTGATTGTGGCTGTTATGTTTTAACATGACAGGTATACGTGTTCCGGGTGTGGGCTAGCGAGCAGTGTGGATCCTGCTTGTTTATTTTAATAATTATGTCTTATGGATTGTTCAAACCCCTTTTATGGATTGTTTTAATTTTTGGCCATTTTATTTAAGGCCTATTGTTTGACTTTACCATTTAATTTTACTAAGACATATTTACAGTGTGTTTTAATCTCGACTCTACAGTGTTTCCGCCACTGTATCGCGTTAAATTTTTTAGGGGATTACAGGAGGTCCTACAACTGACAATCCTCCAGCGCATTCCGAAAATTCCTCATCTGCCACTCCGTTCTAGAGCCTCCCTTCATCTCCATCGAGAATAACACCTCATTAAAATCCCTTACGCATAACCATGGGAGATCAGAATGACCTGCCAAAGTTCGGAGGAGCTCCCATGAAAGATGTCTATCCTGGACAGTCGACCACCCATAAAACCTGGTAACTCGCCACTTGACCTCTCTTGTAACCACCTCAAAGTCCATATGATGGACAGAGGCAGATAACAAATTCACGTCAATTCCCTTCGCCCACATACATGCCAGCCCCCCTGATCTCCCCATGCTATCTACCTCGAGTCCATCATACTCCTCAAAACACCTCCTCGTCCTCCTCCATTCCTCCCCACTAAGCTTAGTTTCACACAAAAAAGATAAAAAATGGATTCTCCCTACGACCATATTTTTTAAGGCGCCTACCGCAGCTGGGTTGCCCACTCCCCTGTAGTTCAGGCTCAAAATTTTTATAATGCCCAGCGTTGCTAAGTCTTCTCAGCCACCGCCTCAGGCGAAGGAACACTAATCATCAGTTTTGATTTCTTGACATGGTCATCCTGCCCTAGCTCTTCCTCTTCCCTACCCCGCTTCTCACATCTGACTATTATTTGCTCTCCCCTTAGCGTGTAGTCTGGGTCCCTCCCCACCCTCTTCCATTACCTCTACTAGTGCTAGCATGTGATAAGCTCTCTTCTACCTCTATAGTTGTCCCACTTATCGGCTCCGGTGCCTTCGCTACACTCGCGTCGAACTATGCTTTCTCCACAGCCCCCGAGAGGGGACCCTGACCACTTATATTCACATTATGCTCAACTCCCATACTCTCAGCTTCACTATTATCGTCCCGCCCCATTCCTTCGCCCCCCACTCCACCATCCCGTTGTCCACCGACCCCCTCAGCAACCTCACTAACCATCATCGCCCCCTACCCTCGGCTATGTTGTTTCGACGAGCCCCCACAGCTTCCCTTTGTGTTCTCCCTTTGTTTTTAAAAACAATAGCCTGTAGCTTGTCGATAAGGTCTTGAATTATCCCCTCCTCTCGTTCTCTTGCCTCAGCCTCAAACTCCCCAGTTAGAGCCTTTGGAGCCATTTTTGTCTTATCTTTAACGGTAATGACAGGCTTCCACGGTGACGCACGCAAGAACTCGCCAAAGGCTAGTTCCCCTTCTTCGAACAGACCTTCCTCACAATCTTTTTCGCCATGTCCCAGGACCCCGCAACCATAGCAAAAAGTCGGGAGTCATTCGTATTTGACATCGAAGCTCACCTTCTTTACCGATGCAAGGTCTATAATGACCAGTTTATTAAGTGGGATACGTACATCGTGTAGCACCCGCACCCTAACTAAGCTGGCCAACTCCGACATTGAAACTTCATCCGACCCCACATATCCCCTTAACTGGTTCCTAAGTTGACACAAATTGTCTGTGTTTGACCTCCCTTGGATAGGGAGATCGTAAACCCTAGCCCACAGCGGGACATGGAACACAGGTGTATCAGACAATTTAGCATCCGGACTTGGATCGTTAAAACACCAGACAAATGTATCGAAGTGCTTGGCTGCCCTTCGATCACACAGTCTTTATCTTTAATATCCGAAAAAACGGAATACAAAAATCTTCTTCTTTAAGTCAACTAGGTTACCAGAGACATTACCTTTCGTGTTCCACAATCGCGTCATCGATTCGATAGCCGCCCTGGCGTTAATGTTTTTTGACGTCCATATCCGCCCCACAAGCATCACCTCTTCCGTCACAGCCCCCGCGTGCTTATCCCCTACATCCCACACAAAATTCTCCTCTTCTCCCAATATCTGTTATTTACTTTGTTTTTGATAAAGCAGCTAAGTTCGAACTTCCTTTTCGGTTATAACGCGACCAAATAAATACTCTTTTCGTCTCGATCATTTGTTGTCTCACAAATCTTTTAACTCTTATAACTCTTAAAATATAATAAAGGTCGTTGATACTGTTCCTTATGAACAATGTCTTGCTTATCTACAGTGTCTCGATGCCTATCCTTCATATTTGCGCCTTCCTCTTCATTTCCTCCATGCTCTTCTGTTGTTTCCTCTTTTTTCCTCCAACTAGTTTTTGTGCCCGACGATGCTCGGGCATTGATATTTTGTTTGCATCGATATAGATAAGGTAGACGGATCGAAGAGTTGTAGACCGTTATTAAGGTTACGGTTTACATGTGACATCTTAAATATGTACATACGCAAACTTTACGTAGAGTTACATCTTAAATATGTACATATGCAAACTTTACGTAGGGTTACAAACCATTATTCGTTGACGGTTTACATCGCACGTTAATTATGTACATACACAAACATTACATAGATTATAGATATCATTACATGCTTCTATATAAATATCGCCATATTTGTTCGGAGCTTCACATCTCCGTTAGGTCATTTAGTCAAAAGACAAAAGGTCATTCGGACAAAAAGTAGTTTACTTAGAATAACCTCTCAAAAGGTTAAACATTTTATGTGGTAGACCAAGCAGCTTTGTGGGTTGTTATCGCGAGTTCTATTTTGCTTCATTTGGAGAGTCTTCTGCGAGTTTTGTTACGATGAAGTGTTTGTCGTTTTCTTCGATTGCTTGAGAAGAAAATAGTATTCCTTCTAAGTGTCGAGTTTCAGCTCGTTTCCTACATCCAGAGGCTTAACATAGACAACCAAAGTTAATGCTTACTTGAAATATGATATAGATAAACCGCAGAAGCGACTATCAGAATTGACGACTTGGATAAATTATATTATCAAAATAGAGAACACAACTTATTCCACATACCTTTAACAAATTGCTTCGTAGAACAGTAATAGAAACTATCAAAATCATCTCGGCTATATCGTAGGAACGAAGGCTATTATTATACTCGTTTTAACCGGCAATGTAGATTGTATAACAAAAATGCACCTAATATTTTTCTTTCTTCGGATAAGTTGAGTATTTGGAGTTTATATATTATGGGATTTTTCTGTCATTTCCAGGACATTTTTAGCAGCAATTTGGAACACTTTTTCTGTGTTTCGCCAAAGATGGTGGCTATTAACAATTTTGATGAAAAAAGGGGGGAGGATGAAGCAATTGATCATCGTTAGCAACAACCGAAAAAAAAGGGGACGACAGAAATTAATGAGCAGCAACAAACTAATGGAATTCTCTCAGATCATGGTATCAAAACTCAATTTTTCTACAAATTAATTCATGCAAACAATTTCCTAAACATGCAGTTCAGGAAACAACAAAGAAAAAAATCAAACACCAGAAATTAATTAGCAAGTTTCCTTCTAAGAAAATCGATGAAGTAGATCTACATATCATAGACTTGGAGAAATCTACAATTTAAAAGAAGTTCTAACATATAATTGGAAAAATACCGTCGAATCACATTAGTATAAAGATGTGATTATTTCAAAGGATAATTTATGCAGTGAATGCAACTACCCACTTTGCCTCACTTATTTCTCCCCAGTAAAAAAGATGAAACAACGTTATGTGCTCCATTAAGGTCTCTCCTATACACGTGTTATTTAAAAAGTGATGAGGTGTTGATCTCCTACTTTGTGCATATTATTATAATAAGGTGTGAGTAGGGGGTAAAATTGGAATGTGAAAAATTACGCAAAGCAGTACTCAAATGGAAAATATTACGCAAAACAGTACTCCCTTTTTATATAGGTTATAGGATATTTGTTACTTCCTCTTACTTTCCTCCATTTCCTTCTGCTGCTTCCTCATCTTTTCCTCCATTATCTCCAGTATCTGCTCGAATCAAGTGCTGGAATCTGGGCAGGAGTTGGTCGTGTGGGTCTGAGTGATGTACCAACGATGGTGGATGTGTTTTGAGGTGATTTTTTTCATGTGTCCCAATCTCCCTCTCAAATTCTCCACAAAATCAATCGAATTGACGATTTCCATCAATTTTCTCAGGTAAATCGTAAATCCCTCTTTTTTTCTCGCTCTATCTTTGTTTCTATCTCCTCTGATTCAACGGCCGTGGATGATTTCTTAGAAGAAACATTCAATCTCCCTGAAACCCAAATGCGAGAAGGATTTAAAGACGGGTACAAAGACAGTTTAATCAAAGGCAAAGAAGATGCATACGAAGTGGGTATCAAACACGGGTTCGAATACGGTGAAGAAATCGGGTTTTATCGTGGATTAGTTGATGTTTGGATGGGTGTTATCCGGGTCGAACCCATATTTTTCTCTAATCGGGTCAAGAAGAGTGTAGAGCAGCTTGATGAGTTGATTAAGGAATACCCTTTTATGAGTCCTGAAGATGAGAAGAAGGATGTTGTTGTTCATAAGACGAGGGTGAAGTTTAAGGCAATTTGTGCTACTTTGAGTGTTAAATTGGAGTATAACAGGTATCCTAAATTAGGTCATGATGAAGATTATTGATTGAATTTGTGGATTTGGGATTCATAAGTGTGATCTTTGTAAATTAGGATTTTGGTTTCTAATTGAATATATGGTCAATTGGAGCATAAGGGTTGCTCTAAATTGGGTCATGGTGAAGATTATTTATTAAATTTGGGGATTGTGGGAAAAAAATGAAGCAAAAGAGAACACAAATCCCTGGAACTTCGAAATCATAACCTTATATATTAGTTTCAGTGAGTGATCCCGTCAAATTATGCAATGGCGTCCAAGCTTTCATTTCTTATCGGGTCATCACCCAAGTTTACCCCCATTCTCCTTCACCTTCTTCACTCACTTTGAATTTTTTTTTATCTGAATTAGGTTATTTTTATATCGTAATGACTTTAGATTTAGGCATCAATGCGCTTGTGTATTGTGATTTGAATCAAGTAACATGGAGTATACTTGTCTGATTGCATTTTCGGATTGACTATTATTAGGAACCTAATTAGAGCTGCTTATCATTCAACTATTTCTCATGATGCTAATCTCAAACCTTAATTTGCTTGATTTGTTCACAAATACTACTGCTGGAGTTCTGTATGTTTGACCCAAATTGATGGAAGGTAGTGTTCTTTAAACTAAACCACTTGCATAATCAGAATCAAACTCTAAATCATAGGATATTGCTTCATTGCCCGCCTGATTTGAGGGCGGTGGCTATGGAGGTTTTGCTCGGAGGTGCGCGCAGACTGGTGCTCGGCTCAAGTGCCGGGATCTAGGCAGGGGCTGGTCGCGTGCGGCTGAGTGATGCGGTGACGGTGGTGAATTTATTTTGAGGTGACTTTTTGACATGTACTGGTGAAGCTAGGTCATAGGAGTAGTGCATGAGAGTTATCGCGCAGAGGTTAGATTTGGGCTTTTTGCTTCGTTAATTTTGGTTGGAGTCATGATTTCTGCTTGTTTTTTTGTAGGATGGCTACATTTTTGTTGAATTTTGCTTTGATTGCGAGATGTGTAGCTAATGTTTTACAGATCCTATTTTTGTGTGTTAATTTTAAATGAGGTTCATGATTTCTGTTAATAACACCTTCAGCTTTTATCATTTCCTTTGTTTTGATTTTGATTCACCTGCTGCCTACTGATCTCATGCTTCGATTTAACTTCAAATTTCAGGTCGATAACGGTGGGCTTAAGAATTTCTCGACCAACAGTCGGTGGTGAATCTCCTAATAAGGACAAGTGGGTTGGCGATACACCTTCCGAGGACAGAGAGAAACAAAGTGGTGGTGGTGGTGGTGGTGGTGCACAACTGAGTACATCGGAGAGGCGGGAAATTTAGATGAAAAAAACCAAGCTTGTCTCTATGCTTGATGAGGTATATATACTGTATACCTACCTACCTACATAATCAAAGTTTATATGTTTAATCAACGTTTTTGGTCCTTTTCCTACTTCATTATTCCTTTTGATTTTTTGATATAAGTTTTAAAGTACTCCCTCCGTCCAAATGAATTGTTTGTCATTGCTTTTGACACAAAGGGGAAGGGGTCCAATGATGAGTGACATGTGGAGCTAAATTCATAAGGAGGATCAAATTACATATAAAAAGCATTTCTAAAATAGAAAGACAAAAAATTCTTTGAGACGATCCAATATGAAATAGACAAACAATTCATTGGGACGGAGGGAGTACTATTAAAAACATTAATTTCTGATTTTTAATTACATTAATTTCTGGTTTTAAAGTTTTAATTAATTTCTTGTAAAAATACGTTGAGGGAGAGAGTTTTTATGACATGGTGTAGTAAATTTTCCGAGTTTATCTGGGTAAATATGTCGCAGTATGTGAAAAACTAATTTGCATTATCTCCATTTTTGCTTGTTTATAGATGGAGCAGTCCCAGCTATTAAGCATTCGACATATAGGAGGCGTTTGAATACATTGGATGAGGTATGCGGTCCTCCTCATGTATACTACTCGTATGAGCTATTAAGCATTCTTCATATAAGCTTTATTAATCTGATTGTTTAGTTGTTCGTTTCAAATGTTATTACTATCTCTGTGACCGATTTCACGTGATTTTTTTATGTAATCTAACAGGTCGGATGAGGCAGTGGCTGTTGTAGAGCAAATCTGATTTTGTTTAATGTAAGTTTCTTTGCATCTAAGCTTATTTCATTTGATTTCGTATATGTTGTTTGTGAAAATATATAATCCCTGTGGTTTTATATGTTTGCCCCGTATTCCTTTTAAGACAAGCTTTTAAAGATTGCCCCACTTCTCCACTTTCTTTTTTTTGTCTTTACCTTTTTACAATTTTGCCCCTACCAAGTTCAATTATTTACAAATATTGTCATTTCTTTTTACCATTTATTCCTAAATCTTAATGACTCATGTCTACAATGAGTGTCATCATTGCACTTTTTCACCCACTTTCTCATTTTCTTAATTTATGTGCATTTGCCTATGGGACAAACATATAAAATCGGAGGGAGTAGTTTCATTGTTAATTCCTCCATTCTCGTCATTTATATATGTTTGTTCAATATTCCCCTCACATATTTTGAACAAATAATTACTGTGGTGTATGAATTGTGGGTTGTGTTATTGATTAGAATTAGTTGGAGTAAATGTTTGATGATTTGTTATTGTTATAGTGGCGTCTTGGAATGCATGTAATTATTAGACGCATATTCATAGAGTACGGGTTTGGTGGTCGTTACACTTGATATCTACTAATTTAAACATATTCATTTATTTTGTTGTAGGAAATATTCAAGAGGTCGTGGTCGAGATTGCTATGATGATGAGAAGATGAAACACCCCACATTGATTGAAGATGTTCTATTATGAGCTTTGCTTAAAGGGATTTGAAGTTCTAGTCATATCAACAAACTGCACTTTATTTTCTGGTTGTCCACGCAAAAGAACTTCGCAGTTAAGCGTGCTTGGCTGGGAGTAGTCTAAGGATGGGTGACCTTCTGGAAAAGTTTTCGGGATGCGCATGAGTGATGACAAAGTTCGCTGGAAAGAACTCGTGTTGGTTTGTGGGACCAGTACAGAGCCTGGTGGTGGGAACAGTACAGTAAATTATTTAAACAGTAAATAAAAATATTATTAGAGATGGGGAGAAACAAGTAAGGACTTATTATTGCATTATTGCTACTGCTATCACACTAATCCCTAAGATTGAGAGACCGGTCACAATGCTTCAATTCAGGTCGATCGCATGCTGCAATATAGTGTACAAGTGCATATCTAAAATATTATGCAGGAGATTAGCGATCGCGTGCTACAATATAGTGTACAAATGCATATCTAAAATATTATGCAGGAGATTAGCGCAAGTGCTTCCTGATATTATCTCACATGTGCAAGGAGGATTCATTCGAGGGAGGAGTATAGTCGAAAATATCCTCATATGCCAAGATCTCGTGAGAATGTACTCGAGGAAAACAGTGTCCCCGAGATGTATGATAAAAATGGAAGACACAGTTGAATGTATGATAAAAATGGATATGCAGAAGGCGTATGACACAGTTGAATGTGAGTTTTTGGAACAAATGCTACAACAGCTGAGGCTGCCTGACGCATTCAGGAATATGCTGATGCAATGCGTGTCCACGACTTCTTTTTCTCTTACTTTGAATGGAGAATCCTTTGGTTTTTCCATGGTAAGAGGGGCTTGAGACAGGCAGATCCGCTATCTCCGCTGTTGTTCAAAATATGCATGGAATATTTAACTCGATTGCTGCAATTTACTACTGAAACGAAGGAGTTTAGGTATCACCCGCTATGCAAGCAACTGAAATGGGAGAATCTTATGTTTGCTGACGATTTGTTGCTCTTTAGTAAAGGGGATATCCCTTCAATGATGGTGATGTTGCGTACGTTTTCAAAGGCTTCAGGTCTGCAACTCAGTAAAGGAAAATCACATATATACTTCAATGGTGTTAAGACGAAGACATATCAGGATATATTGGCTATTTCTGGATGCAAAGCTGGATCCCTTCCATTCAAGTACTTGGGGGTGCCTATAAAATCCTCAAGACTTACCATTCTAGACTGCTACCCATTGATACACAACGTCACTGAACGTATAAGGCGATAGGGTGCGAGGAAATTGTCATATGCGGTCTTGTGAGCAATGTGTCGTAGGGATATGAAGGAGGATTTTATAAACAAACCCTAGAGAGAGCGATTTTCACGGCGATTTTGAGGAGTTCTCCGGAACGATGGCCAGAGCTTTGTCGTCAGGATCACCGAAACTGAGCAATGTCACCAGGCGCAAAAAATAAGGACTCTAGGAAGGATAAAGAACAATTTGAGGACACACTCGTGAACAAACCAGATGTCGACGTACCCGCTAAGGAGAAATCCACGCAGGATATTATGGGAATTCCTCCTTATAATCTTACTGATGATGATGTCGAGGGTACACAGGGTTTATAGGAGATTAATAATCTCAATATGGAAAATGATGACAAGGACGGAACGTGGTTTATGAAGGCAGGATGGAAAACCATACCAGTCACGTCCAAGGATAATCAGCCGTGTTTGCCAATTACCGAAGAGGATGTGCAATCTAAGATTGCATTCTTGTCTACTGCTGTATATGGTTTTATTGTGGGTTCTAACCCCCCATGGCCAATCCTTGAAGGTTTTTTGCGACGAATTTGGAAAAAACATAAGATTATGACCATTACCTTCATGCCTAATGGAGTGTTTTTGGTCAGATTCCAATCTAAGGAGATGCAGCAGGCGGTTTTAAACGCAGGTTACTTCCTCTTTGATAACAAACCAATGATTTTGAGGCCTTGGCAACCAGATATCGATCTTGAAAAAGAAGAAGTGAAGATCATGCCTACATGGATGAGACTTCACAAACTTCCCTTAAAATTCTTGGGGGCTAGTTTACCAAAAATTGCTGGTTTGGTTGGACCAATGGTGAGGGCTGATGAAGCCACCACACTAAAATCTAGGGGGGGGGGGGGGTTTTGCCAGAGTTCTGGTAAAAATTACCATTGGACAGGATCTCCCAAATCAGGTTCAATTCAATGATGAGAAGGGCAATTTGGTCACGATAGATGTTGAATATGATTGTAAGCCGATATTATGCTCAGGAAGCAAAAAGATGGGACATGAACTGAAAGAATGAAAATGGAAAGGATCTATGCCTAGACCTGTCCATCCAATGCCAAAGAAGGTATGGAGACAAGTGGAGAGACCTGCAACACGATCGCCAATAAAACCAATGGGAGCAGATAATCCGGATATTGAAGCACCAGCGGGAATCATTAACTATGTTAGTAATGGCTTGAGGGTGAAGGAGATATCTGTTCCACAAGCTAGAGAAGTAGGTGCACCTACAACTGGCAGCACAGTTCATGTACAGGAAGGGAAGAATACAGAAGATCCAGGCTCATACAAGAACATCTTGACAGGTTCACCAGGCAAGGAAATAAGGGTGACGTCTCCTATAATTCTCTATAAATGAAATTCGGTTTTTGGAACATTAGGGGCATGAATAAAGTGAAGAAACAACAGGAAATTAACAATTTTCTTCATAATAATAAGGTCGGATTCTTTGGTTTATTAGAGTCCAAGATTTAAGCTATGAACTTGAATAAGTCTATGAATAATTATTTTATGGAGTGGAGTATTGTTACCAATAATAAGGATCATCCTAGAGGAAGGATATGGATGCTATGGAATCACAACCAATGTGAAGTGACCCCTTTATTCAGTACTTCACAACTGTTGCATACAAAGATTAGAATTCGTGCTTCTAACCAGACAATACATATCACTATGGTGTATGCATTTAATGAACTTCATGAGAGGGAATTGCTTTGGAGGGACCTAAGATCCATTTACATAAATATGAATGGACCTTGGATGATTGGTGGAGACTTCAATTGTGTATTAAAGCCTGAAAAAAGACTGGGAGAACAATTTCTCTCTTTGGCGGAAGCTCTACCATTTCAGGACTGTATTAAAGATTGCGAGTTAACGGATTGTCCTTCCATTGGGGGCATTTTATACGTGGAATAATAAACAAAGACCCGAAGATAGAGTCTATAGTAGGTTAGATAGGTGCCTTGTCAATCAAGAATGGATGAGCGAGATGCCTAATTATTCTGCTCATTTTCTTCCTGAAGACCTCTACGACCACTGTCCTTGCCTAATACAAACTGCGGAGGAAGCGATAGTGAGGAATATACCGTTTAAGTATTTCAATATGTGGAGTCGATCTCCTCATTTTATCTCTAAAGTCGATATGAATTGGAATCAGGAGGTGGTGGGAACTTTGATGTTTCGTGTCATCAAGAAATTGCAGAGACATCGCGAAATTGAGAGAAAACCCTAGTGAGAGAGCGAAGAGCAGGCGATTCGAGGGGGATTCAGGCACCATGGCCAAATCACCATCATCGAGGTCGCCTGAGATTAGCAATATCACAAGACGGAGGCATAAGGTGAATTCAAGCACGCAGGATGGACTGAGGGATAAAATTTTGAGGAACCCTACGATGGACGTACCATTGAAAGAGAAATCCATGCAGGATATCATGGGGATTCCACCCTATGATGTTCATGATGATGAGATTGAGGACAATTCGATAGATGTCTCTATGACTATCGTGGACGAATCAAAGGAGGCACATGGAGAAGAAGATGAAACGTGGTTTGTAAGACAAGGAAAGAAAAATGTTGTTGTCAGACCAGAGCAACCAATGTTGCAACTTACGAAGGAGGATGTGCAAACTGAAATAGACTTATGGTCAACAGCAATTTATGGCTTTATTGTGGGATCCAACCCGCCATGGACAGTCTTAGATGGATTTCTAAGACGAATCTGGAAGAATCATAAGATTGATACGAATGAAGAAATGCCTCCTTTGAACGAATGGGGTGTTTGTGGTTCGTTTTCAGAATGAAGAAATGCAGAAAAATGTTTTGAACGCAGGGTATTATCTTTTTGATAATAAGCCAATGGTGATCAAGCCATGGAAGCCGGACATAGATTTGGAAAAGGAAGATGTTCAAGTACTACCAACTTGGGTTAGGATCCACAAACTTCCCCTTAAGTTCTGGGGAGATAGCCTTGAGAAAATTACAGGCCTAATAGGTCCTATGGTGAAGAGGGATGATGCTACTACAATGAGAACTAGAACTGGATTTGCTCGGGTTCTAATAGAGGTAACTGTAGGGCAGGAGTTGCCTTCTTCATTGCAGTTGAAAGATGAGATTGGCAATTTGATCACAGTACAAGTTGAATATGACTGGAAGCCTGTACTGTGCTCGGGGTGCAAGAGAATGGGACATGAAGTGCAAAATTGTAGAAAAGATGATAAATCAAAGCGAAAAAACATTGCACCAAGGAAGGAATGGAGGCCAAAAGAGAAGAAGATTGAGCCTGTACAAGGGGATATTGAACCTCCAGCGAGAATTATCAATTACAGTACTGATAATCTGAGAGAAAGGAAGACAGATGATGTGATTTCTACAGAACATAAAGAGCCTGATCAAATGCAAAATGAAGAGAAGCATGATAAGGGTCAAAATGTACAAATGAATCAGACCTCCTTTAAGAATGTCTTGCTGAATACTCCTAGCAAGGTAAATGGTGACCCTATCATAACAAGGTTGATATGATGAATTTGGGTTTTTGGAATATTAGAGGAATGAATAAGATGAAGAAGCAACATGAAATAAATAATTTCCTTCATCATAATAAGGTAGGTTTATTTGGTCTTTTAGAAACCAAGATTAAGGTAAATAATCAGGCTAAGGCTTTTTCTAATGTTTTCAATAATTGGAGTATTGTTACAAATGCTCATAATCATCCTAGGGGGAGAATTTGGATTGTGTGGGATCATAAACAATGTGAAATTACTCCAATTAAGTGTACATCACAGTTGATTCACTGCGGTGTTAAGGAGCTAGGTAATAATTAGAGATTTTGTGTGACTATGATATACGCCTTTAATGAAATTGGCGAGAGGGAAGCTCTTTGGGATGATCTAAAGGACACTGCCAGAGGCATTGATGGCCCTTGGATCGTAGGGGAGGGGGGATTTCAATTGTGTTTTGAGTAAGGAGGAAAGACTGGGTGGAGGTTTTAACTTGGCTGAAGCTGTACCTTTTCAAGACTGTATTGATGTTTGTGAGCTTATGGATAGTCCTGCAATAGGTGCTTTCTATACTTGGAACAACAAACAAGAGCCTAAGGATAGGGTGTTTAGCAGATTGGATAGATGTCTCGTTAATCAGGAGTGGATGAGTTCTCGGGCAGGATACATTGCACATTTCTTGCCGGAAGGGCTTTATGATCATTGTCCTTTCTTGATCAGGCCACAAGATGGAAGTAAGAATAAAGGAAGAGCATTCAAATACTTTAACATGTGGAGTAGAGCTCCAAATTTTGATCAATTGGTGGAGAAGGATTGGAGACTGCCAATTAAAGGAACCAAGATGTTTTGCTTAGTCAAAAAAATGCAAAGACTAAAAGGAGTATTAAGAGGCATCAACAAGAACCAATTTGCAGATATTGAAAGAAACACTGAAATTGCTGCGTTGAAGTTGAAGGCTTTACAGGAGAGTTTGGCTGTGGATCCTATGAATTTTGACTTACGAGGACAAGAGAAGGAAGCTCAGGCTAATTTTTCCCACCTTAATGATGCATGTATGGAGTTTCTATTGCAAAAATCGAAAGCACAGTGGATCAAAGAGGGTGACCAAAATTCAGGGTATTTCCATGGGGCACTAAGAGCAAGGCGAGCAAGGAACAATATCTATCAAATTTCAGATGCTCAAGGAGCGATTTTCTCAGATCAGGAAGGAATTCAGGATGCATTCTTAAGATTTTACACCAAGCTGCTTGGTGAAAGGACCACAACTACTCAGGTGAGTAAAAAAATTATAGGATATGGACCGGTATGCGATGAAAATCACCGTATGATACTGCTGCAGACAGTTACGGATGATGAGATTAAAGGTGCAATTTTCAGTATTCCCAATGAAAAATCCCCTGGTCCGGATGGGTACACGAGCAAATTCTTTAAGGATACATGGGATATAATAGGTGAAGAGGTTATTGCTGCTATCAAGGATTTTTTTGCTACTGGTAGAATGTTGAAGCAGCTAAATACCACGATGGTTGCCTTGATACCAAAAGTTGACAGACCTGAAACAGTTATGCAATATAGACCGATAGCGTGCTGTAACGTTGTCTATAAGGCAATTTCTAAGATCTTGTGCACTCGATTGTCCAAAGTCCTGCCTGATATAATATCCCCAACTCAAGGAGGTTTTATTAAAGGAAGGAGCATTATAGAAAACATTTTGATATGTCAGGATATTATCAGACTGTATGCCAGGAAGAGTGTGTCACCTAGATGTATCTTCAAGATGGATCTTCAGAAAGCGTACGATACAGTTGAGTGGGAGTTCCTGATACAAATGTTAACAAATCTGGAGTTTCCTATTCATTTTATTGATATGATTATGCAGTGTGTATCTACGGCTACCTACACATTATCAATCAACGGGGAATCGTTCGGTTTTTTTCCAGGAAAGAGGGGTTTGAGGCAAGGGGATCCTCTCTCCCCATTGTTGTTCACTGTGTGTATGGAGTATCTATCTAGACTATTGAAATACACAACCGATATTATGCCTTTCAAGTACCACCCACTCTGTAAGATGATGAAGCTCACAAATCTTATGTTCGCCGATGATCTGCTTTTGTTTTGCAAGGGTGAAACTGCATCGATGATGGTCCTCCTGAGAACGTATGCAACTTTTTCAGCTGCATCGGGTCTTAAATTGAGTAAAGGTAAATCAAATGTGTTCTTTAATGGTGTCTCTAATAACATTAAGGATGAGATTATCCGAATATCTGGATGTGCAGAAGGAAAACTCCCTTTCAGATATTTAGGAGTACCGATAAAACCTTCCAAACTGACTATCTTGGAGTGTCAGCCTTTAGTTCACAAAGTGATGGAGAGAATCAGGTGTTTGGGCACGAGAAAAATCTCATACGCAGGAAGACTTGTGCTCGTCAAGAGTGTTCTAGCTACTTTGCACAATTATTGGGGTTCAATTTTTATCATTCCTAATGCAGTAATTAAACAAATTGACGGGATATGCAAGAATTACCTTTGGGATGGGGTTGTGGACTATCAAAGATCACCACTTGTAGCATGGAACAAAGTCTGCAAACCTCTAAAAGAAGGTGGACTGGGTATTATTCAGAATAGCATTTGGAATAAGGCTGCGATTGGAAAACTCGCGTGGTGGGTGAGTAGTAATCAGAATAGATTATGGGTTCAGTGAATCCACCATGTATATCTGAAAGGAATGCCATGGGATGAGTATAAACCGTCAAATGAATCAAGTTGGGCTTGGAGGAAAGTATGCCAGGTGAGAGACATACTGAAATCGGGATACTCCAGTGAAGAATGGACAATGCACGGTCCGAACTCTTACTCAATTGCAAAAGGATATCAATGGCTTAGGGAGAAAGGAGATAATTTAGACTGGTATAGGCTGGTTTGGTCTAACTGGTCATTACCTAAGCACGGTCTGATAGCTTCGTTAATCCAACAGAATGCGCTAAATCTGAAGGAAAAGCTGCACAGACTGCAAATAACAGTGGATGATCGCTGCTGTATTTGTGCAGGTGCAGCGGAGACAAATAAACATCTGTTCATGGAATGTGGGTACAACAGAAGAATAATCAAGAATGTGTCTGAAAGGATGAATTGGTGCAGATTAGACATGAGCAATGAAGGTAGACAAAGATTTAGAGGTACCAAACTGCAACGGGCGATCAAGAACGCGGTCATCAACGCTATTAGCTATCACGTTTGGATCCAAAGAAATAGATGTAGGATGGAGGGCTTATTGCTTAGACCTGAATTAGTTGGAAGAATGATTGTTAAAGAGATTAAGGAAGTCTGTAAGAGCAAAAACGATAAGAATCTTAGTGCTAAGGATAGCAATTTCATCGATAGAGTAATAAGGCAATGATGAACTAAGGATGTAATGTAATTACTATTCTTTCATTTATACTCCCTCCGGACACTATTTTTCGCCCCACTAGCCCAATATATGTGAGTAGTATTTTAATGAAGTGGGGCAAAAAATAGTGTCCGGAGGGAGTATATACTTACCATTACAAAAAAAAAAGAAATTGCAGAGACTAAAACCAGTTCTTAAGGAGCTTAACAAGGATCATTTCTCAGTTATTGAAAGGACCACTGAGCTTGCGCAAGTGGAGCTTCTCAAGCTTCAGAAGGCATTGATCCTTAGACTTGAGGATATCCTTCTGAGACAGCAGGAGAAAGCTGCACATGATAGAATTGCTCTTCTGCAGGATGCACGTTTGGACTTCTTACAGCAGAAATTTAAATGTGCTTGGATTAAATATGGAGACCAAAATACAGGATTCTTTCATGGTTCTCTCAAATCTAGAAGGATCAATAATATGGTAATGCAGATTAGCGATGAAAATGGAGTCCTCCACAAGACCCAGGAGGATGCTATACAACAAGCTTTTCTCTCCTGCTATCAAAAACTTCTAGGGGGAAGGTCTCCTACTGTCAATGTGAACCTAAAAATCATGGACCTTGGGGCGACATGTTCCGCTGATCATGTTCAGAAACTTGATCGTCCGGTTACATCTGAAGAGGTAAATACTGTAATTTTCAACATTCCTAACGATAAATCTCCAGGTCCGGATGAATACTCTAGCAATTTTTTTAAGGACTCGTGGGATATTGTGGGGAAGGATATATGCGATGCTGTGATGGACTTTTTCCGATCAGGACAACTTCTTAAACAGATCAATACAACTGCTATTACACTGACTCCAAACGTTGAGAGACCGACTACAGTTCTTCAGTATAGACCTATCGCTTGTTGCAATGTAGTCTATAGAGTAATATCCAAAATCCTTTGCTCAAGACTTGCGGAAGTTCTTCCTGATTTGATCTCACCAGTACAAGGTGGCTTTATTAAGGGGAGGAGTATAATTGAGAATATATGATGCGAAATAAAATTACGGAAGCACAAATGAAAACTTGTTTTTTTATTTTTCTTTTGGACAAAGGTTAACGTAACCTTGAAGTTTATTGACGAACGGAAATAAACGATAAACAAAATGGGATATTTAGCCCCTAGTTTGACCTTGAACCCGGAACTAATCACGAAAGAGATTGTAGCCCAATCTTTTATCGCCAATTCGAAGTACCTTCTCGAATTTAGTAAACACCATGATCACAAGATCAAAATGCAACCGATTTTTTTTTCATTTCATTTCATAATTCATATTCTTGTCTAATACATTATTGTCGTGACATATAAATAGTCTACATGTGAAGATCAACTCGATATCTTGAGTGATTTTCTAATCTACAATATCTAAGATAATATGGAAACAAATACTACAAAATAATCTACTACTATTAACTAAGCATATTCTTGCAAAAACTGCGAGATGCTTGATTTCCTTCCATCTCCTAGAGATCACGACATCCACACATTTTAGGCAATAATCTACTTTATCTTATTCTTTATGGAGATCACGACATCCCCATTGATTTTATTGCTATTTGGACGAAATTTCCATTATATATAGGTGATATCTTGGGGATTCTTTTATTTGCTTACTATCTTTATGAAGATTATGAGATTCTCCACATTTCCTCAAGATAGGACATAATCTTTCTAGTGTAGCTAGATACTCGCACGCACCTGGACGAGATTTTCGCCACACTTGGTTCAATATACTTATATGTCAAGACATCATCAGGTTATACAGCATAAAGTGTGTTTCGCCTAGATGTATCTTCAAAATCGACCTGCAAAAAGCCTATGACACGGTGGAATGGGATTTTCTCGATCAAACGATGGATGCTCTACAATTCCCTTCCCATTTCAGGAACCTGGTAATGCAATGCGTGAGGACTGCTATATACTCCCTTAGCTTAAATGGCAACTCATTTGGATTCTTTGTAGGCAAGAGGGGGTTGAGGCAAGGAGATCCCCTCTCGCCTCTCCTCTTTACCATATGTATGGAATATTTGACAAGACTCCTTCACTTCACTACCTCTACGAGGCCTTTCAAATTTCACCCTCTTTGTAAGCCTATGAAGTTATCGTGCTTAATGTTTGCTGATGACTTACTTCTCTTTAGTAAAGGGGACACTGCATCCATGATGGTATTATTAAGAACTTTTGCCTCGTTCTCTGTCGCGTCTGGCCTGAAAATGAGCAAAGGAAAGTCAAATGCTTATTTCAATGGAGTTCCGCAGGCGATTAAAAGAGAGATCATATATACACATTTCAGGCTGTACAGAAGGATCTATGTTGTTTAGGTACCTTGGTGTTCCAATAAAGCCCTCCAAACTCTCTGTTCTCGACTGCCAGCCGCTTATTAGCAAATTGGTTGACAGAATCAAAAGGCTTGGGGCGAGAAAATTATCATACACAGGTCGATCGGTCTTCGTTAAGAGTGTCCTAGCGACTCTACATTCCTACTTGAGTTCTATTTTTATTATTCCCTCTACTGTTATCAAGCAAATAGACTCTATTTGCAGAAATTATTTGTGGGATGGAGGGGTGGACTTCCATAGGACACCTACTGTTGCATGGGAAAAATATATATATGCCTTATAAGGAAGGAGGTTTGAATCTAACTCAAAACTTACAACAGAATAAAGCCGCTATTGGAAAGCTCGCCTGGTGGATTAGCTCGAATTAAAACAGGCTATGGGTCCAATGGGTTCACCATGTATACTTAAAAGGAAAGAACTGGGATGACTATCAACCAAACGCTGACTCTAGTTGGGCATGGAAAAAGGTATGTCAGGCTCGAGATTTACTGCAACCTGGTCTCATAACGAACCAATGGAGCTTGCATGAGAGGGTAACCCTTACATGGTGGCTAAGGGTTATGAGTGGTTAAGGAAGAAAGAAGACGTGGTAAGCTGGTGCAATCTTGTCTGGAATCCGTGGACTATGCCAAAACACAGATTTCACGCTTGGATGGTTCAACACGGAGCTCTAAATTTGAAGGATAAACTGTACATACTCCAGATTATTGACAATGACGAATGCTGTTTGTGCGCTGATGCTATTATTGACAGGAGTGCCTCTTTTCTATATGTCTCAAGAAGGAAGCTTTGAAGAAGATAGGCTAGTCAGGCACGATCGAATTCGATAATGCGAGAAGACAAAAAATTGAGGGGGTCGAAACTTCAACGGGCTGTGAAGAATGGACTCATAAATGCCATAAACTACCATATTTGGGTGCATCGGAATAAAAGTAGAATTTATAATCAGATAATGCGACCTGAGCAGCTAGCTAAAAAGATTACAGATGATTTCGTCTTATACTGTAGTGGTAAACGTAACCACAAGTCTAGCTTGAGAGATGACAATTTCTTATCTAGTCTTTTGAGGCTTTCTTTGTAAATGATGTATCTTTTGTAATTTCCTAGAAATTCTAACGCAATACAGTGGCGGAAACACTGTAGATTTGGGATTAAAACACACTGATGTTCTACTCCCTCCTAGTTGTTTATATCTTCCCTCTTTTTTTTGGCAAAAATATTAAGAAGAGAATAAAGAATTGATTAAAGTAAGAAAATGTGGGGGTATAAAGTAGAAATATGGTGGGGTTTGTGAGTAAAAGAAAGAATAAAGAATGAAGAAAGAATAAAAAATTGATTAAAGTACAAACTAGTGCCAAAAAGGAAAGAGGAAAGATAATCAAACTAGTGCCAAAAAGGAAATAGGGAAGATGAGAAAAACTAGGAGGGAGTATATTTTAATAAAAGAACGGTCAGTCAATACAAATGTCACTTTTTACAAAAGGGCTAAAATAAACATTCTCCAAACATGGTAACAAAAATCCATAAATAAACATGAATGAAGAAAGAGTAGGATCCACGCTACTCGCTAGCTCACACCCAAAACTTAGCAGCAAATATCTGTCATGTTATAAACATAACAGCCACATCAGTGGGGAGTAACTCGGACGTTCTCCCAGCCAAATTATATCATATGGAAATAATAGTATTAATATATCAAAATATATTAAAAAGAGAAAACATTAAAACGATATAATAAAAATAAGTTTTCAGCGAAACTTAAAGCACTTGCCAAAGAGAGGATTGAGGAGATGAACAGACAAGTGATGAACAGGAGATCTGATCATGGCACGAAATTCAGCAACGAAAATAAGAAGTAAACACTCTAGTTCGATTAAGTGGAAGCAAATTAGCAAACTACAGGAATTGAAAGACAATTTCAACAAAGCAAACAAGATCGATGGAATTGTGAGGGGTTCGGATGTGGATGACATTCTGCGCACAAAGTCTATAAGGGAGATCACAGGCATCCCGGGACTAGACTTTGAAGATGACGAGATACTTGAGGACAACTTATGGATCACACAAAGAGGCAAGAAGAAATCAAATGGAAAGCCAAGTGAACAGTTGATAGACACGCCCCCTGTTCAGACAACGAATACAGAAATGGGAACTGAAGAACTTATACAATTCTCGAAGGAAGATGTTCAAGAAGAGATAAAGTACTGGCATAATGCTATTGTATGCTATATTCTTGGTGCGAATCCCCCATGGGAGGTGATCCAAGGATATATTAATAGAATTTGGGGTAAGTATGGAATAGATAACATATCGTTCTATCCCAATGGAGTGTTTCTTGTCCATTTCAAAAATAATGCAGACAAGGAAACAATCCTGAATACTGGGTACTTCATGTTCGATAACAAACCGTTGATTATAAGATCATGGGACGTAGATAAAAATCTAATGAAGGAAGATGTTCAAAGGGCACCTACATGGGTCAAGCTGCACGAACTCCCTCTAAAATATTGGGGAATGTGTCTCCCCAAAGTGGCAGGAATAATTGGAAAATACATAAGAGCGGATCAGCATACTACAGAGAAGAGAAGATTGGGATTTGCTCGTGTCTTAGTCGAACTCAATGTCAGGCAAAAATTACCAGAGAACATCAAATTCAAGGACGAAAAGGGGGACATCGAGGAAGTTCGAATAGAGTTTGAGTGGAAACCAGTCCTTTGTGACTATTGCAAAGGATTGGGACACGAAGCAAAACATTGCAGGAAACAAAAGCCCCCTCATAAGAAACCTGTACAACAACACAAAATTTGGAAACCAGTAGGGCGCAAACCCACCAACGGAGGTACTAATGAAACAGACGCACGTTCTTATGCAACAGTAGTCACAACACCTGATAAACCTCTGAATATGGAACAATCAACACAGCACAGCGAGCCCCCTGTAATGCAGAGTATCCTTCTGAACAAAGGTGACGGTGTTGAAGAAGGGGAACCATCAAACCAAAAACAAATCACATGATGAGTTACAAAATAGCATTTTGGAATGTGAGAGGTATGAATAATATCAATAAACAAAGATCAATAAGATATTTTCTTCAAAATAATGATGTTAGCCTATGTGGTCTCTTGGAAACAAAAATAAAGAGCTGTAATAATACGAATGTCATGAATAACATGTGTGAAGGGTGGTGTGTTGCGACTAACTGTCACCAGCACAAAGGTGGTAGGGTGTGGGTGATGTGGAAGCATGGACATTTTGATGTTTGGATTCTGCAATCCCATGCACAATTCATCCATATAAAGGTGATGGATAGGGGAACTAAGGCAAGTTTTTACATTACGTTCATATATGCACACAAAGATGGGAAAGACAGAAAGGAATTGTGGGATCAATTGCGAAGTATAGCTAATCAAATTCAGGAGCCCTGGGCCTGGGCAGGGGACATGAATACCGTGACTAATCCCAATGAAAGACTTGGAGGAAATACGAAGGAGGAAGACATGGAGGACTTCGTGGATTGTATAGCAGCCTGCGACATGAATGATATAGCCTCGACGGGGGCGTTCTTCACATGGAACAACAAAAGAGAGCCTCAACATAGAATCTATAGTCGAATAGATAGATTTATGATCAATCAGGAGTGGAACTCTAAATACCCAACTATGCAAGCTCATTTCTTTCCTGAAGGCTTATTCGATCATAACCCCTGCGTGATCTCCAATAATAATAATGAAAACAAGAGGAGAGCAAGCTTTAAGTTCTTTGATATGTGGTCTAGTCACAAGGAATTCATCCCCATTGTTAAGGAAGCTTGGCATGAAAACATTTGTGGAACTCCCATGTTCAGACTTGTCAAAAGATTGAAGGGGCTCAAATATGGTCTACGGAAAATTAATAAAAGCAACTTCTCTGATATTGAACTCCGAACTACACAAGCGAGCAAGGAGTTTGAACAAATCCAAATCCAAATACAAGCAGACCATAACAACGCTGATCTCATAAAGAAAGAGCAGGTCATAGCCGGAAAGCTTAACGAGCATTTGACAGCCCAAAGTCTGTACCTCAAACAAAAAGCCAAAACCAGTTGGATTCACGTAGGGGACAAAAACACTGCCTTCTTCCACAGGGCGATCAAGCAGCGAATATCGCAAAATAGGGTCTTGCAGATCACTGATATAAAGGGCCAACTGCGGACTAATCCACATGATATCCAGGACACCTTCCTTACTTATTACGAAGAATTACTGGGAAGCTGGAAAAAGACTGAAAAGGTCCGAACTAAAGTAATTCAAGAGGGACCCTGCTGTGCTGCTGAACATTACAGTATGCTAAACGCACCTGTTACTGAGAAAGAAATCAGGGACATTGTGTTTTCGATCCCGAATGATAAGGCCCCAAGTCCCGACGGATATACTAGTGGGTTTTTCAAATCAGCTTGGAATATTGTGGGAACTGATGTCTGTACTACTGTTAAAGACTTCTTCACAAGTGGGCGTCTTCTCCAACAGGTGAACGCCACGACATCATTCTTATACCAAAAACGGAAATACCCGAAACAGTTCAACAATTTCGACCTATTGCGAGTTGCAATACCATTTATAAAATAATATCCAAGATACTATGTAATAGGCTGTCAGCTGTCATCCCGTCTTTGATACAGGCTAATCAAGGGGCGTTCGTACAAGGAAGATCCATCCTCGAGAATATCCTTATTTGTCAGGACATTGTTCAACATTATAATAGGAAGTCAGCATCCCCGAGATGCCTCCTAAAAATTGACCTCCAAAAGGCGTACGACTCGGTAGAGTGGAGTTTTATTGATGATATACTCGGACAACTAAAATTTCCAGACCACTTCAGGAAACTCGTGATGACTTGCATCTCGACCCCTCGGTATACACTCAACATCAATGGGGAAGGTTTTGGATACTTTAAGGGGAAAAGAGGAATTCGACAAGGTGACCCCATTTCCCCCTTAATTTTTGCCATATGTATGAAGTATTTAAGCAGGCTGATTCTATATGCTACAAAAAAGTGGTCCTTCAAGTACCACCCTAAGTGCCGTCAACTGAAATTAACTCATCTCATCTTCGCGGATGATCTCATGCTGTTCTGCAAAGGGGAAACTCAGTCCATAATGTTAACGGTTCGGGCACTCTCGTCATTCTCTCAGGCCTCAGGGCTATCTATCAATTCGATGAAATCGGCTATTTATTTCAGTGGCGTGAAGGCTAATTGCAGGAGTGACATTCTTCAGGCAACGTGTTTTGTGGAAGGAGATCTACCGTTCACATACCTTGGGGTCCCCATCAAGACAAGAAAGCCTAACAAACAGGAATGTGCTCTTATTACTGATAAAATGGTCTCGAGAATCCGGAGTTTAGGGGCTCGGAAGTTAACGTATGCAGGTAGAATAACCGTTGTAAACGCTGTTCTCAACACGTTATATTCTTACTGGGCATCAATTTTTTTCATTCCCAAAGGAGTAATCAAAAGAATTGAAGCAATTTGTAGGAATTTCCTTTGGGATGGACATGATAATTTTAAGAGAGTGCCTTTGATAGCATGGGATATTGTCACCAAATCAAATACGGAAGGGGGACTAGGAATCAAAAAAGCTAGCCTGTGGAACGTTGCTGCCGTGGGGAAACTTGTTAACTGGATTTTCGAACAAAAGGACTGCCTTTGGGTCAAATGGATCAACACTACCTACTTGAAAGGAGCGGATTGGAAGGATTATAGTCCTCCGTCGGATTCCCCTTGGACGTGGAGGGCTATTTGTAAAACGAAAGAGAAGCTCAAGGGTGGATTTGAGAACAACAACTGGTCTGAAAATCCTCTAGGATACTCAACTGGTGAAGGCTACAAGTGGCTCAAAGGGAGAGATACCAAGCCTGAATGGACTCCGATGGTGTGGAATAATTGGAATTCACCGAAGCATTCTATTATCACCTGGTTAATGCTAAACGATGGCCTGAATATGAGGAGTAAATTGCATAAGATTGGGGTATCCTCTGAAGTTAATTGCTGCTTCTGTGAGACCGAAATAGAAACAAAGGAGCATCTGTTCCAAAAATGCGCCTACATCAGCAAGATTCGGACAGCAATTGAAGCAAAACTGGATTGTAAAATTCTTGACATTGAGGAATTCAAAGATTGTCGCCATAATACAGTGGAAGGAAAAGCACAAGCCATGATCACTAACGCCTTCATTCATGAGATATGGCTGGCTCGTAACACGACCAGGCTGACTAAATCCCTGAAACATCCTAAGATTATTATCGTTTGTGTCCTCGAAATTGTCAAAGCACAGGCAAAGGAAGCTCTGAACCTAGTGAAGACTGAACGGGAGGAAGAGCATCTTAGGAAACTGAGTTTAAGTAGTTGAAGAACTCTGTTAGGAGAAGGTTTTAATTATGTGCTTTATGATAATTCGGGTCGCGAGGATATTCCCTGTGCCCACCCCATCGATGTAAATTCCTCTTGTGAATGATATTATATACTCACATTTACACAAAAAAAAAAGCACTTGCCAACCTGCAAGTCAAAATCAGTCGATAATAATAATAATATTAATGGCGTTATGGAAATTCGATCAGTGTGCACAAGGCTGGACGTTCACTAGGATAATACTGGAAACTAGCTTCGAGAACTGTAAACTTAACTTATAACAGAATCCAATCTCTAACTAGGCAACTCAACTATAACAGGACTGCGTGCAGCGAGGTCTTGGTTTAAGTAGTATACACCCCTCTTGGATACCAAATGTATCCAGTTCAACTGACGGCAACTAACACGATGCGATATCTAGCTTAAAGGCACAATGCACACTCTCCTAGGCAAAACTACGCCCAGTTCAACGACCAAATGTGTCCCAAATAGGCACGCCGACTTTATAGCTAATGGCAAAAACGTACATCCCAGACTATATTACTCTAACCCCACACTTGTCTTTATTGATATTGACAATAAATAATCATCGTAAATAATATGAAAATAAAAGAAATAAACATTTTATATGCGTCACAGTAACATACAACAGTACAAATATATGTGTTGGTCAATTTTTCGTATTATTATGTGTCACAGTAACATACCACAGTACAAATATATATACGATATTAGTGTCCGTGTATAATAATTGTGAACACATAAAAAACATAGACTTCCATACAAAAACTGTACGAATTTTTTATTTTTTTTTTTAAAATTTGGGTTTAATTGGGATCAAAAACACATGAACTTCCACATAAAAGAAGTTTAAAACTTAAGCCGGGCCGGGTCCAAAATCGGGCCTTAAGGTTGGCCCATACTCGGCCCTAAATTTATATTGGGCTTAGATCGGGCCGGGCTTCGGGCTTTTTTGGGCCAACACGACGGTCCAAGCCCTTGAAAAAATCGGATCGGGCCGGGTTGGGCCGTCGGGCCTGGGCCATTTGATCAACTCTAACTTTTACCTTTACCTCTCTCTTCTATTTACAAAAAATGTCCCTCGTATGGTCCACCTTACATTTGTTCAATTTGTTAATAAAGTAGATGATGGGGTCCTTACAATGTACTTTTACTAGTGTGATACCCGTGAAAAATTTCACGGGTTGCTCGCTTGTGTTTATATAGACAGTAGGATGAAGTAACAACTGAAATTAGATTATTCGTTAAGAGACTATAAGTTAGTTTAAGGGTTATTAGGTAAGCGAAAATATGAACAACATGTAGTAAGTATCATGCAATCTCTTCGTGATGCTTTGATCTTGCACTTTGTACTCCGTACTGAATTTTTTTTAACAGAGTCATTAGATATGAGGTCAGTATATGAACGCAGGGGGGGATCTCAATACGTCCCACATCATAATAATTTCAGAGATTAGAAAATAAAACATCATCCCAAGCGTTAACGGAGAACACAACATGTGGTTAGGTGTACGAAGTTGCTATCGCACCGGTAAATATTGATTACTGATGGGGGTCGGTAGCCTGAACCGGGTCGCCTGCCAAGTAGGCCCCGAGGCGATCCGACCCGAGAACAAAAGAGAGCCTGCCCAGCAAGCTGTCAGGCTAGATCACTGAAAAAGCCCCTTCCAAGGGATAGCTGCAGCGAACGGCTGCCTGGCAGGGCCATGCCGCCTGTCAGGGCCATGCCGCCTGTCAGGCAGGATCATCAAGCCCCCTGCCTGCCTGTCTCCAGGGGACCTTTCCCGCAGGCAGGGCCAGGGGAAACCAGGGGCCCCTCCGTCTTTTTGCCTAAGGTAAAAGGGAATGAGTGGACGAGAGGAATCCACGTGTCACCTCGCAATCTACTCATTCTTCTCCATTCTCTTTCTTATTTCTCTCTCTTGGGGGAAGGTATAAATACCTTTCCACCTCCCACATACAAAAGGTTGGATTTTCTCTCTCTAGATTCTCACTCTAAAAACGCCACCTAGCTCCTCACGAACTAGGTTCATCAAGGCATTTACGGACTGACTTAGGCATCGGAGAGGGTTCCCTCGGACACCTCCGAGGCCTCGTGCGTTCATTGTGCAGGGAGCAGGCCGTCTTCGCCGGGTAGGTCCGACCGACGGAGTGAGGAGAAAGAGAGGTTAAAGGAAGTCAGAGAAATTGTCACATTAGCAACATCATATTCGGAAGACCCGACTCCAAGGTCGGGTTAATTGATTCCAATACCGGAATAATTTGGCGCCGTCTGTGGGGAAGAAATTCTGTTGTACTCACGAGTTACCCACAAGAAATCAACCAGTTAAAAAAATCATGCCTGAAATCGTTGATGCCAGTTCTGGGGCAGGTCCGCCGGTTCCGCCGGTGGCCCCCCTGTATGGCATGCCATTGCCGGAGAAAACGTCCGCCGCCACGATTCCAGGGGTAGGGCGGGCCAGTTCCCAGAGAGCACCTGGCAAGGATGCTGCTGTAGTAGCGGGGCAGGCGGGACATCAGAGGCACAATTTGAACCTCACCCCTACTTAGATGGCTCAGACAGCAGCCTTCTTCTCAGCAATGCTCAACCAAGAGTTTACTCTAGAGGACCTGGTAGGCAGGGTCGCAACGACCCCCAGGCAGCTCCACTTTGAAAGTGGGGAAGGTACTGGGGGCACAAAGTGGACCGCCGCCAGAAAAATCCAAAGGAAGGCAAAGAAAACAGCTCAAGCGTATGCGCAGGTGCAGAAGCGTATTACAACAAACCATCAGGAGCAGCCTGCTCAACAGCAGGCATTCTCAATACATACTACTGAATCCACAGCTGCCCTCAAAAGAAGAGGTTTGTCCCAGGATCTACGAGATCGAATGAGGCATAGAGAGCCTGCGTCTAAACGCCTGGGAGATAGGCAGGGTGATGTCTTCTCCAGGCTGACGCCCATGGCAGAGTCGCAGCCAGCGCCGGGGCTGTCTCAGAGCCTCCAGTCAAGACTCAATCAGGGGCAGCCCATTAAGTCAAGGCATCGTCAGAGCGACAATCTCGAGCCTGTCCAGAAAAAACGCTCGCGATATCATTCCCCTGCCAGAGATGATGAAGCAATCAGTAGGCAGCCGCCCAGGCACCGCTCCCCCGGCAGTAGGAAACCGACCCCTGATAGATGGAACGATCATGGTTACCACTCCGTCGGGAGCAGGTCAAGGATGGCAGGCAGACCTACCAGGACCCCGCTTCATCCAGAAGTGCAGGGGTACCCTATTCCAAAAATCAAAATGTCGTCTGTTAAATTTGATGGCACGACCGACCCAGGAGATCATTTGGCGGCATATGAAAGTCACATGGGTATGTACGAGGCCGACGACGCAGTATGGTGTAAAATCTTTCCCACCACCCTGGTGGGTCTGGCCCAGGGGTGGTTTAGGGACTTGCCACAGGGTTCAATCAGCTATTTCATCGAACTAGCAGAAGCTTTTCTAGACCAGTATGTTGGGAACAAGAGACGCCGTCTCACCCGTTTCAACCTGATGACCCTTAGACAGAAGAAGGGCGAAACCGTCAGGGAGTACCTGAAGAGATTTGATCTATCCTTCCAGCAGGTCAAGGAGATAGATGACCCAACAGCAGCGTATGCGCTGATCAACTCTCTGCTCCCTGGAGAGATGAAGAATCAAATGATCAGGGCCCAGCTGGAAACTCTGGCCAAGGCTCGAAAAATTGCTGAAGGTTTCATGCTGCAAGAGGAATTCCACAGCCTGCCGGATACCCCCGCAGGCCCTGCCAGGCAGCAGGAGGGACCGCAGGGTGGGCGCGGAAGAGTTGAGGCAGGGAAGCAGAGAGCCGAAGAAGGAGATACCCCCAGGAAAGAGCGCGTAGCTTACCAGCCTAGATTTGACAGCTATACGGCTCTCAACAAATCCAGGGCAGAAATTTTCGAGCTGGAAAAAGAAACAACTAAATGGAACCGCCCGAGTAAGCCACGCAGCCCGAAGGGAGACCCGAAGAAATTTTGTACGTTCCATGACTGTGTAGGGCATACCACCGAAGAATGCCGCGACCTAAAAGACAAGATCGAAAAACTCATCAGGAATGGCTGGCTGAGCAACTATGCGGCAAGGAACAAAGCCCAGAAGGAAACAGTGGAAAAACCTAATGGCTCGGTGCAAAACCGCCTGATAATCCATATGATATCAGGAGATGCAGAGGGCCAGACAAGGAAGAGAGGCCAGAAAAGGCAAATCCGCGAGTTGAGAAATCAAATCTGCTACGCCGAAAAGGCAGGAAGCCCAAAGGGTAGGACCCTGAGCATCACCCCCGAGGATGCAGGGCGAGTAATATACCACCACAGTGACCCCTTGGTACTGTCCCTCGAAATCAGCAATCACATCGTAAGAAGATGCATGGTAGATACAGGTGCCTACACGAACTTATTGTACAAGGACGCCTTCGAGAAAATGGGTCTGGAGAAAAGACACCTGAAACCTGCCCTCGGATCGCTGTACGGGTTCAGCGGGGCAGGCGTACTGCCCATGGGAATTATCGACCTGCCAGTAACGTTTGGGGAGGGGACCTCCGCCAGGAATGTCAGGGCATCATTCGTTGTGGTAGACGCGAAGTCTGCGTACAATGCCCTGATAGGCAGAGCCACCCTGGACGAAATTGAAGCCGCCATATCAATTAGGGCCCTAACAGTAGCCTATGTGACAGACTTTGGCATGGAGGGAAAGGTACATGGGGATCAAGAATCAGCCAGACATTGTTACACTGTAGCCTTGCAGACCCATGAGACCGAGAGAAAAGGAAAAAGAAAAGCCGACAGTTTCCCCAGCAGGGAGGGAGAGATTCCAACTGGCTAGCAGGTGGTTAACCACCTCGAACCTGGGGGGGAAAGCATGCTGGTGGACCTGGAACCAGGAAGACAAGTCCTCATAGGGGCTGACCTGGGAGAGTCCTACCAAGCAGAGCTGATCAAGGTCCTAAGGGACAACATGGACGTATTCGCCCACTAGGCAGAGGAAATGTCGGGGGTCGACCCGGCTCACATCGTTCACAGGCTGAACGTAAGTCCGGAGGCTCGCCCTGTAAAGCAGAAGAAGAGAAATATGTCTGCGGAGAAGGACCTGGCCATCAAGGAGGAAATAGAAAAACTTTTGAAGGCGGATTTCATAGAAATCTGCGACTACCTTGATTGGCTAGAGAATGTCGTAATGGTTAAGAAGTCGGGTGCATGGAGGATGTGCGTGGACTTCACAAACCTGAACAAAGCCTGCCCGAAGGACTGCTACCCCCTTCCAAGAATAGATCAATTGGTAGACGCCACTAGTGGGTACTCCATGTTGAGTTTTCTGGACGCTTTTTCAGGGTACCATCAGGTGTATCTTTGGCAGCCGGACAGAGTAAAGTGTGCCTTCATCACCAGCTCCGGCACTTATATGTATAAAATGATGACATTCGGGCTGAAGAACGCAGGCGCCACCTACCAAAGGTTAGTCGACAAAGTCTTCGAAGAACAGAAAGGGAGGAATCTAGAAGCTTACGTCGACGACGCTATCGTGAAAAGTAAAGGAGACAGTGAACACCTGATGGATTTGCAGGAGACTTTTTCATCCCTGCGTACCTACAAAATGAAACTCAATCCAAAAAAGTGTACGTTTGGAGTTCGTTCTGGCAAGTTCCTGGGTTTCCTGGTCAGCTCCAGAGGAATAGACGCCAACCCAGAAAAGGTTCAGGTTGTCTTGGATCTCCCAGAACCCAAAACCATAAGAGACATCCAACGCCTGACGGGCAGGATGGCTGCCCTGGCACGCTTCATCGCAAGGTCAGCAGACAAGTCAACCCCATTCTTCAAAGTGTTAAAAGGAAACAAACAGTTCAAATGGGAAGACGAACAACGAAGAGCTTTTGAGCAACTGAAGGAGCACCTGAAGAAACTCCCTACCCTGGCAAGACCAGTAGCAGGGGAGAAGCTTTTCCTCTACATTGCCGTAACTAATTCAAAGGTGAGCGCGGTGATCTTGAGGGAAGAAGCAGGTGCCTAGCAGCCCATATATTTCGGAAGTCATGCCCTGGGGGCAGCAGAAAGAAACTACCCGGTGGTCGAGAAAGCAGCCTACGCGGTCGTTATCGCAGCCAGAAAACTCAGGCCGTACTTTGACGCGCATCCCGTCGTAGTGCTGACCGATCAACCCCTGGAGAAGGTACTGGAGAAATTTGAGAAGTCTGGGAGGCCGCTGAAATGGGCCATCGAATTGAGCGGGCTGGGAATTTCATACCAGTCCAGGACCGCCATCAAGGCGTAGGCTTTGGCGGATTTCCTGGCCGAGTGTTCCCACTCAGAAGGAGATGACTTTCCTGCCGGAGAATGGGTGGTATACACAGATGGGTCCTCCACGGCCAATGGAGCGGGGGAAGGGGTCGTGCTGACCAGCCCCGAAGGAGTGGACTTCGAGCACGCGCTTAGGTTCACCTTCCCTGCATCAAACAATGAGGCCGAGTATGAAGCCGTTCTTGCAGGGATTAAGCTAGCCAGAGCCGCAGGGGCAGAGCGAGTTATCTTAGCAACAGACTCCCAGCTCATTGCTAACCAGATTAATGGAGAATACGAGGCTAGGGATCGCCATGGCTGCATACCTGGAGAAGGTAAAGCAGGAATTATCAAGTTTGAAATCCTACGAAGTAAAGCAGATCCCCAGGTCCCAGAACAACAGGGCAGACGCCCTCTCAAAGCTCGCCAGTTCCAGCCTGCAAGACATAAGAAGATCAGTCTGGGTGGACGTTGTCCAAGAAAAGTCCACCACCTGTCAGACGATCAATGCAATTGAAGAGGCAGGGCTGGAAAACTGGATGACCCCCATCATCCAGTTTAAGAAATATGGAACCCTTCTCTCTGACCCTGCGCAAAAAAGAAGGATGCCAGCAAAAGCAGCGTGGTTCATACTAATTGGGGAGGAGTTATACAAGAAGTCATTCTCCTCACCCCTGCCAAATGCCTGCGGGCAGGACAGGCTGCAGAGGTTTTGGATGACATTCACTCGGGAAACTGCGGTCATCACATAGGAGGGAGGTCGCTAGCCCACATGGCCCTAAGAGCAGGTTATTACTGGCCTACCCTGCTAGCCAATGCGAGAGACCTAACCCGAAGATGCAGAAAATGTCAGTTATTCGCCCCAGCAATTCATGCCACGGCCCAGGAACTCAGGCCAATCTTATCTCCCATCCCTTTTGCACAGTGGGGGATGGATATATTGGGACCATTTGCTGTGGCAACGGGGGGCCGAAAGTGTTTAATAGTCATAATCGATTACTTTACCAAGTGGATCGAGGCCGAAGCAGTCCCGAATATCACCGAGCCTGCAGTCAGGAAGGTGATTTGGAGGAACATCATAACCATATTCGGCCTGCCGAAAGTGCTAGTGTTCGACCATGGAAGGCAATTTGACAATGATCCCCTGAGAACCTGGCTGGAAGGCCACGGCATAGCAGTCGCCTACTCCGCTGTCTGCCATCCCCAAACCAATAGGCAGGCTGAAGCCGCCAACAAGCAAATCCTGAACGGACTTAAAAAAATGGTGGATGAGCTTAAAGGCAGGTGGGCAGATGAATTGCCAAGCATCCTTTGGTCAATCAGGACTACCCGGAAAGAGTCCACGGGTCAGACCCCCTTCGGCCTGGTTTACGGGGCGGAGGCCCTGCTGCCCATTGAGGCAAGGATCCCCACCCTGCGGTCCCAGCAGTATAACATGGCGGATAATGAAGCAACGATGACTGAAGCCTTGGATCTGGTCAGTGAAGTAAGGCAGGAGGCTGGCGTTAACATAGCCGCCTACCAGCAGCGAATGAGGAAAGCATACAACAAGAGGATAAATGAAAGGAGTTTCCAAGTAGGGGACTTAATCTTGAGAAAAACGCAGGCAGTGGGAAGATCAAGAGAGCATGGGAAGCTGAGCGCCAACTGGGAAGGCCCGTATGAGGTAACCCGGATTATGGGGCCAGGTACCTACAAAATTGCCAATCTTGAAGGTCAGGAGTTGGCTGCTCATTGGAACGTAGATACCCTGAGGAAATACTATGTCTGAGCACAAGAAGATTAAAGGATTTTTCTTTCTTTTTGCTATTTCCCGAAAATTGGCGGAGAACGGTCAAAATAGAATGTCGACGGCTCCGACCACAAATATGTTAAGGATGTTTTTTTAAATGAAAAGGTCTGAAGCTTATACTCGTTGTCTGTTCAAAGTCGCATTCTCACACACAAACGAGCAGGGGGCAATAGGGGGAGGCCCCCTGTTGCCAGAACCAAGAAAAATGAACCCCCAACAAAATTCCAAGTCCTCCTGGTAGGCAGGGGGCAGGCCCCCTGGACTTCGACTAGAAGGCAGGGCCAGGCCAGGCCCAACGCGCCAAACGAACAAGGACTGGGGGCGTCCCCCAACCTTGTATAAAAAATTCCAAGTCCTCCTGCCTGCCTCTGGGCAGGTAGGGGGCAGGCCCCCTGGACTTCGACCAGAAAACCAGGGCCAGGCCGGGTCCCACGCGCCGAACGAACAAGGACTGGGGGCATCCCCCAACCTTGTATAAAAAACGCTAAGTCCTCCTGCCTGTCTCTGGGCAGGCAGGGGGCAGGCCCCCTGGACTTCGACCAGAGGCCAGGGCCAGGCCAGACCCTACTCGCTGGATAAACAAGGATTGGGGGCATCCCCCAACCTTGTGTAAAAAACGCTAAGTCCTCCTGCCTGTCTTTGGACAGGCAGGGGGCAGCCCCCCTAGACTTCGACCAAAAGCCAGGGCTGGACCTGACTTTGAAAGAAAAGCAGGTAAGACAGAAAACAAAGGGGATACATTCATAAACAAATGAAAGAGTTTGACAAGAAGACAATAAAATCCATAAACAAAAGTTAAAATATTACATCAAAATGGCAGTCGGCCACATCAGGGCCCGACGCGCAAAAAGGATTAAAGCGAGAGAGCAAAAGCGCAGCAGGATAAGGACAAGAGCCCTCAGAGGACGACTGCCCTGCATATTAGGCTCCAGGAGCATCTTGACCAGGGCATGTAGCCTCTTCAGAGGACTTATTTGCCCGAGCCTCATTCTTAACGGCATAAAGATCTCTAAAGGCATCTTCATTAAAGTCAGGAAGCATTTCCCTGATGACTTCCATAACGAACTGCAAGGAAGAGTTGGCACCATCATTAAAGCTCTTTTCCACAGCCTCGTCAGCCTCCTGTATTATGTTACTCTTCTCATTCTGCCATTCCTCGCTCTTTGCCTTTAAGTCATCCTGAGCCTTCTGAACATCCGAGTTAGCTTTGGACAAACGCTCCTCTAGATCAATCGCCTTTCTCTTGGTGTGCTCCAGCTCAGCGACTGCCTGCCTAGCCACCTTCAGCTCCTCCTCCAGGTTGGAAGCCTCCCTCACAGCCCTTTCACCCCGAGTCTTCCAACGAGCCACCTGACCGTTGGCCTCTTCCAATTTGCCCTCCTGTTTCGCCAATTGGTCCCTCAGACTGGTGATAAGGGTGACATCCTTTTCAACCATGGCCAGGCGGTCAGGGAGGGGGAGCCCAGGAGTAACAGCCAACTCCTCATCGCTCAGGCGCCTAAGGGCCGCCAACTCAGCAGAAGCCTGAAACACCCTGGAGGTACGTTGGATGTACTGGATCACTTGATTTGTGGTGGAAGTTACAGACTTGGTGAGATGATCCGCCAGAACGGCGCTGGAGTCGGAGAGCAGGGCGGAGACGTCGAGGCTGTCGCCTGCAGTATAGTGAAACTCGGTATTTTCCTCTGAAAAGAGGGTACCCGGGACATTTTGAGCAGGGCGCTTGGGGTCCGGTGTGTCGGCCTCTAAATCAACTACATGCTCGGCGCCTGTGGTTTCCCTGCTTCTCTTCCTCCTCTCCAGGGGAACGCTCTCCCCGGTTTCCTCAGACCCGACAGGTTGTGGTCCCAGGGGAGTGCGAGTCCCAGCAGGGGAACCACCCTGCTTGCTGGCGGGAGATGGGGTGGCCTCCGAGGCAGCCTCCGCCTCCACGCCACGGGTAGCAGAAGGGGGAGCCACCGATTTCGCAGGCGGTAGCCTAGGGGGGAGAGGAAGTCTCGCTCGATTGGCAGGGATACCCTTCAAGTACTTCATCAAAATTTTCTCACCCTTCTTGAAGTTGGGAGGAAGGGGGGGACGCTTTTCAACGATGGTGAAGTCCTCGTCCAGACCGAGGTTCCTCACCTCTCTCCTTGTCCAGGTTCGAGTGGCAAGATCTGCAGGGCAAGAGAAGAATCAGTCAGAAAACTATAGGAGGGAAGGGTGGAAGTAAGATAAGGCCAGTAATGTCCCTGAATTACCTCTATCAAGACCGGGATTCATGCCCACTCGAGTCAGGTATTTTATCAGTAACAATGAGATCCGCATTAGGGAGCCAGAAACCAGGGCCACATACGCCTGATTTGTCCACATAAGCGACGAATTTCTCCACCAGATCCTCGTCTTTTTTATTCAATTTCACCTCAAGAGCTCTCCCCCCGACACCAGGGTGGTATTCCTGGCGAGTTTCCAGTCTCGTATGAACATGATTCATGAAATGCCGAGGGATCTTCCACCCTGTGGCGCTATGCACGTACAGGAAGTTGTTTTTTCCAGTCTTTCAGGCTATCCAAAACCGGCCAGACCAGAGTGTACCCCTTCTGCCTCTGGATGGACCAATATCCAGGGGAGCCCTCACCCCCAGAAGAGGCCACCATCTGCAAGCCGACCATGTACCTTAGAGCATCAATTGAAGGCCCATCACCATGGAACAGGCAGGTCCACGTGTAAGATATCAGCGACCTAACTGCCATGGCGGTCAGCTGGGCGATGGCCACGTTCATTCGCCTAAAAGCCTGCTCCAAAAAGGGATGCAGAGGGAAACGCAAGCCAAATTCCAGGCACTTGTGATAAACGGCAATGCAGCCGTCAGGGGGGCAGCAAACAGTGTCCCTCTCCCCAGGGACAACAATTGCATACCCTTCCCCAAAATTGTAAAAACGTTCAATGGCCTCAGCAGCGTTTTTAGAGGAACCTGGTACTTGGATTTATCCAGGTAATAGGTCCTCCCCTTCTCCCAAGGGATAAGCGGACCGGCAATGGTCGAGGGGTCAATCTCTCTTGCCTCATCATCAGAGTCTATAACATCGAAGGGGGCGGGGTCAGGAGAGTTGGCATCCCCATCCAGGCAATCCTCCTCGGTCATCCTAGCACTAGGCCCCCCAAGAGAAGGAGGCAAGGTCAGCCCCAACGCTATCCCTACCCTCCGCCCTTTCAGCAGAGGATTCAGTAAAATCCAGGATGCGAATATGACGAGTGCTCATGATGACTTAAGGAGTAAAAACGAAGAACTGAAAAGAAGAAAAAATGAAGATGGAGGAGAAGATTCTGACCTAAATCAGTGGCCGATCAAACGAAGGCGCAAAGAAGGCAGTTTCTTCAGTCTGGAGTGTTTTTAGCAAGGGAAGATTGTGAATAAGAGTTTAGGTTTGCAAAAGTGTAAAAGGGGGAACAGGAGGAGAAAGGGTGCTTTTATAAGCAAGGGCAGAGGAAGAGTCGCCCACCTCGAAGACCTTCCCAAGAAAAGCCCCCACGTGTCACACTTTCAAAACCCAACCACCCACCATTTCCCAAGAAACCTCGAAAAGGCAACAAAAGTTAAGAGGGCAATCATTATGAGATATCATTCGTCCATCCATTCATTAAAAAAAACGAATAAAAAGGCTGCCTGATCTTTTCATTAGAAAAAGCCAAAAATGGCCAAGTTACAAACTCGACAGGGAAAGTAAAATTACAAAAAGTGCCTGACGATTAGGCTCAACCAACCTACACACGCAGGGCAAAGCCTAATCATCATCGAAACCTGGAGAGTAGTCCCCAGGGCTGTCATAACCACCAGCATCAGACCCCCAGTCCCAGTCATCAGAATCTTTGAATGGGTCGTCAGAGCCTTCATCTTCGTTCCTACCAGAGGAGTAACCCTGGCCTTCGCTATCCCCTGAATCGTGACTACTACTGTCCCAGTCCCTGCCATAAGGGACTGCCCTAACATCGTCACAAGAGCCACAACCCACCTTCCTCACCAGAGGGGAGGAAGGGCCTGATTCAGAAGAGGATTTCAGTTCAGGGCAGCTGGGGTCAAACTGCTCTGGATGCAACCAGGGGAAGCACCTGTGGCACCCCCGATAAAAACAGCCTCCCGCCTGGGAGCAGCGCTTAGGCACGGGCCCAGCCGGAGGTGAAGACTTTGCGGGGCGCTTGCCTACCCTAGCAGAAGCCCTCCTCCTGACATTCTGAGAGGAGCGAGACTGAAGCCGCCTGCTGCGACGCAGGGCCAGAAAGGCTGCTCTGGAGTACTTCAACCTCCAGCGCCCCCTGAAACAACGCACGACCACACGAACCCCACAATGAAAAATTGTTTTCTTAATCCAAGACATGCTTCTTTGAAAAGGGAGTAGGAAAAAATGGAGACGGGTTATGAAAATGGTGTGGAGGGTCGAAATTTATATAAAAGCAAGCATGGCATTAACGGCGCCCCAACCACCTCTGTGAAAAGGAAAGCCAATCACCGGTCTGACACACTGCTCAAAGAGGGCACTTAACAAGGAATGTAATCATGAGGAGGAACATTCCAACTCTTCGCATGCCCAATGCGGTTATGTTCTCTCCCTCAGGAACGTGCGGTGCATTTAATGCAAAGTTGGAGCCAAGAAAGTCAACCTCCCACCATCTAGAACAAAATGTCGCCTACCGAGAGGAAGCTCTGCTTCCCCCCAGCCGACGAGGGCCAATTGATGGGGGTCGGTAGCCTGAACCGGGTCGCCTGCCAAGTAGGCCCCGAGGCGATCTGACCCGAGAACAAAAGAGAGACTGCCCAGCAAGCTGTCAGGCTAGATCACTGAAAAAGCCCCTTCCAAGGGATAGCTGCAGCGAACCGGCTGCCTGGCAGGGCCATGCCGCCTGTCAGGCAGGATCATCAAGCCCCTTGCCTGCCTGTCTCCAGGGGACCTTTCCCCCGAGCAGGGCCAGGGGAAACCAGGGGCCCCTCCGTCTTTTAGCCTAAGGTAAAAGGGAATGAGTGGACGAGAGGAATCCACGTGTCACCTTGCAATCCACTCATTCTTCTCCATTCTCTTTCTTCTTTCTCTCTCTTGGGGGAAGGTATAAATACCTTCCCACCTCCCACATACAAAAGGTTGGATTTTCTCTCTCTAGATTCTCACTCTAAAAACGCCACCTACCTCCTCACGAACTAGGTTCATCAAGGCATTCACGGACTGACTTAGGCATCAAAGAGGGTTCCCTCGGACACCTTCGAGGCCCCGTGCGTTCATTGTGCAGGGAGCAGGCCGTCTTCGCCGGGTAGGTCCGACCGAAGGAGTGAGGAGAAAGAGAGGTTAAAGGAAGTCAGACAAATTGTCACATTAGCAACATCATATTCGGAAGACCCGTATCCAAGGTCGGGTTAATTGATTCCAATACCGGAACAATTACGTTTGTAATTCTTATAATTTCGAGATTGTCCCGAATGTTTCCTAGTTGTAACTTATGATTACATAGAACGACTTTTAACAAAATTACATTTTATAGTGTTTTTATTTCTCTATCTAGATGTTAACCCGATTACAAAATTGGAGTCGCTTAACACGATTACGTGACGTGAATGGGAGGACAGCGATATAAGTTAGGTGGGCTGGGTAGTAATGCATACACCTTTGTTTTGTTTACTCTCCTCTATTGTGGGCTGTAGAAAACAACCCGTGAGTCATCCAATTTTGAGATGGACCAAGTGCAACTGTAACTTGGGTTTACCATTGCATTTCAAAGGTCGTTTGGCCGAAGTAGAAGCTGGCCGAATACTATACTTGGGTCGACAATGTGCGACATTAATCCAGTAAGCGTAATAATCGACATCGAGTAACATTGACTTACATGTAACTGAAAAAATAGTACACTGTAACGGAAAATTATACCGGTACAAACTTGTAATAGTGAAATTAAAAATGCGGTGTTCGTATTATGGCCGACAATCGCGAAACCTTGTGCCGATCGTTGTGTGTGTTAACCTGCACTACGTTCTACTCCGTAATTGAGTTACCTGTTGATACTCATGATTATACGACACTAAAAAAAATATACGGAACTCGGACTACATATACACTTCCGTAATATCTACCCACATTTAATTTCACCTTTAAAATTATTGTCATCTAACCATATTTAACTCCACCTTTTCATTTACCAAGGGTAAACCAATTAACTTCACTCAACATTTACATTCTTTACATCAAAAAAGGAAAAACATCACTACGTCGAGTTGTTGCTAATCAAACGAAAATGTACAGACAGTTGATTTGGCCGCCAAAGTGCATCCTTGCGAACATGCCGTACGACGTCCAAGACGGTTGATATATCTGCCAAAACATGCACATTTTGAAGATGAGACTAATCTACTTGGGGTATGATGTGGGTAGAATAGATTATTGTATATCGCCAAACCTTGATTACGAAAGGGCGGTTGTAGTTGAGTCCGGTGCTAGACTACCAAACTACTTCAAGGCGTTCAAGCTTCAAAGAGCGTTTGAAGATTTTGAGATGACCAGTGGGATCACGAAGCCGGCCCACATTGCTGGGTTGCGTCCTGGGAGGATGAGAAGTACCTCTCGACGGACGCGGACTACCGTATGGTGCCCATCTAGTGCCGTTATGTTGGAACGTACTTGGGGGAGGCTGAGGATTATGCTCACTACGAACATGTTATCGACGCTTTGAACGAAATCTACCCGAACTTCTACGACAATTAAGTGCGTAGGAACGGACGTAACTTAATCTTGATTAAGTTGCTCTGTATATAGGCTGTTGGTAATTAGTTACGGAAAATTACTGACTTGCATGCAATGAATTTTGTATTCGGTAATTTGCATTTTAGTAACAGACTTGGTAAAAATTCTGCTCATGACTGTTAGCCTAGTTAGTGCGTTTGTTGGTCAATATTTGAGGTCGATCGCCAATCCGCAATTCAGCGTCATCGCAACTTTGTTATGGTGTTGATAGTCTGAATATAATACCATCAAACGTTACGTGTTAAATTATTAATTGGGTACTTACACGTTGTTTGTTGGAGAGAGTAATAAATAGTATGCAGTTGTACTTAATCAATAATACTAACAGAATGTCGAGGTCCCCCGTAAGTCAATGAAGTAATTAAAAATTTGGTATATATTAAAAGGTAAACGACAGAAAATATCGTCTACAAAATTCCTGTAACGAACACCGCTTAAGTGTAACTCATCATGTAACGACCTAATTTAAAATATGAGATTATCACAAAGTAGTGTAAATAGTAATTGACACTAATGAGTTCATAACTGAGCAACACAAAAGAAGTCGTAAGGTTCGGTTAAATATAACGGTGCTAATCATTTGGGATAAGACTGCATTACGTACCATAATATTACGCAGTACCACTCAGAGTCTAAAAGAACAATTAATATCGGGAACGTTTAGGTGACGCATCGTACAAATTTGTTACCGTATGACATAACGTATTAGAAATATAACGGATTACATCCTCGGAAAAATGTTAGTGATTACTTTTGCACTGATGACTGGAAAGATATTAGGGAGGCCAAAGCTTATGCAGTACTAAGTGTGCAATTTATACAAACGAAGTGTAATGATGATAACTTAAATCAGTTGGCAACCAAAGGGTTAATTTTTCAAACTGAAATACAGTTACTCCCCCAATTACTCCCACTGCATTTACCCCATTTACCCATTGCAGTAAATATCACATCACACTCAACTGCCATCAATTATTCTCCGCCAAATCTATAGCATGCAAAGCTCCAACATAACTACAGAACTATATGTGAGTTGATTTCAAATATTCAATCATCCCCAAATCGAATTCACTCTGCAACTGAAAAAATAAATTAGAATAGAAGAGAAAAGCAAGCTTCGATCATGGCTGAAAAATTAGTGTACCCACCAACATGCATCATGCACAATCTACCCTACGAAAGGGTGGGCGACGGGCCAACAATTGCGAAGAGTTTCAGCTGCGTGAGGGATGAGCTAATCGCATTGGGATACCCTGTTAGGAAGATATTCCATGTGTGGAAAGGGAAGCCTGAAAATTTCAAGAGGGCCATAGCAATTGAGTTTTTCAGTGGGGAGGAAAGGTACAGGAGTGCTTTCAAGCTGCAGAAGTACTTTGAGAGAGTCGGTAGGGGAAGATCTGACTTCGAGAGGAGTTTAGACGGAATATCCGGTCCTCACGTGTGGGTCGCAACTTTCGCAGATAGAGGACTGGTGAAGGAGGGGAGGAACTGCATAACTGTTTCAGCAGATTGGAAAACGCAAGGATACGAAGACACGAGCGCGGACAGCCTGTCAACATACGTATGCGTCTTCAATCTGTTGAAGCGACACTGCCCCGGATTCTACGTCTGAAAGGTAACTCCTGCTGACTTACTCCAATGAACGTTTCTACATAACCTCTTGAACTATCTCACTCAATTAATACTTTAACTCTTGGTGGTATGTGATTTTGAACTATCATATTCAACAGTTTGTAAAAGATTATTTGGCCTCGTTCACGTTTGTCGGTATTATCGTTAAACTGTTTGTTATCCTGAATATTTTATCTAGAATCATGAACTTCATAGTATTATGTTAAATTCTGTCTTTCAATTTGATGTGCATGCTGCAACTTTGTTTGATTCGTGCTACCGGTATTCATTAAATTTGCTGGTAGTTGAGAACGATAGATTCTGGGAGCATGAATTTTAAGAAAAATGTTCTTGGATCATGCATCGTCCGCGTAACCTGCGGACAGTGGTGTTTTACCTGGTGCTTACCAAGATATGTAATACGACAGTGGTGATGAAACGTTTTGAGCGTACATCAAGAGATCGAATAAGCGATACATCAACCGGTTCTACATCTTATAAATCACCGCACCGGTTTTCCTATCCATTGCGTAGTCTACAACGTACCTGTCACCTAGATAGAGACTGACACTGGCTTTTGTTTACGGTCATTGCGAAACATACAGCGATTGGAGTATTTATGCTGTGTATTTCATTAAAGTATGCTGTGGTGATTGCATTTTAAAGTATGTTGTACATTCTATTAAGTCAATGCATTGAAGTATGTATGCCTGTGGATGCAGTAGTGTAGAGGAGTTTGCACTGTCGTCATAGTGTATTTTGTGGGTGATCAAACGTTAGTGTGGATAGTCCACAAACACTGAAAGTGTCGACAGTCAGGTTCAAGGGTGGGAAACAGACGTTAGGTTTGGTGAACTGCTAACAAAATGTGGAGTCCCAAAACCGAAAGATCCCACAAAGGAAATAATGATGTGCTAAGTACAAATTATCAGCGCAAATTGCTGAATATCTCCTTGAAAACAACATTAGTAGTTGAGTCAGTATCGAATGAATCTTCATCTAGAATTAAGACCTTCAGACCCTTCTTCCTGGTCACCCGGGAAATAGCCACGTAGAGTTGGCCGTGAGTGAATACTGGTTTAGGAAAAAACAGACCAACATTTGAAAGAGACTGCCCCTGGCTTTTGTTTATCGTCATTGCGAAGCAGACTACGAGAGGAAACTGTCGCCTTTCAAAACGCAGGGGAAACTTCGTCTCGTCAGATGGTGACAGCTTCAGCCTAGGAATATACACATGTGCCCCCTTCTTGTTACTGGTTATCACTTTGGCTTCAATGACACGGTCACCAAGTTTCGAGACAACTAATCTGGTACCGTTACATAGTCCATTAGCTTGGTCAATATTTCGTAGAAGCATAACAATTGCACCAACCTTGAGAATTAGTCTGTGGCTTGGTAGCCCTGAAGCGCGAATAGTGTTTAGAACATCAGTGGAGTACAAATCGTGTACGCCTTGCCAAGTTTCCTAGTTGCTGATTTCATCAGAACTCAGATATTCAACCTCAACGCCAGGCAGTATAGACAATACGTAATCGTTAACCTTCTCGACAACGTCATGAGTGGGTGCAAGAACAGCTCTCTGCTAGAGGTACTCTGTGTCTTCGAAACAACTGAGCAGGTCAGGGTACGTACTGTGCACTATTGAAGCAACAGGGTCGGGACCGGATTCGATAAGCACCTCTGGGGGATGGTGATCTCAGCAATCCCGTCGTTCGTACCACCTGCTACACCATCCCCAACACTCAATATCCAGTCGGAGAACTCTCTGATTTCATTAAGATTAGAATCAGACTGTCCAACTTGCAGCCGCATATTCTTTGACAGCTTCAGAACCTACAATTGTATGATCACATATGCAGATATGTTAGTGGTGATACTAAGTAACGTTACACATTCATATGGATTTACTACTTTATACGTGATTAGGGACTATAGTTGAGAAACAAATAAGAAGTAATATGTAAAGAGAAAACAGTGAAGAGAGACCTTAATATCTCTCCAGATCAGCGACGAACATATCGTTGAATGAACGATATCCCGACGACTACCCTTAGGGACAACCGGCAGAATCTGCCTAAAATCACCACCCAGTACAACAACCTTGCCACCGAATGGTCTATCCGCAAGTTGAGGGTCCACAAATCTCATGACATCTCTTAGAATCCCGTCAAGTGCCTCGAAACAGTAACGACTGACCATGGGAGCCTCGTCCCAGATGATCTGTTTGGTAACTGCAAGTAGTTCGGCTAGATCTGAACCCGGCCTTATGCCGGGGCACAATGAGTTCTCGTCGACGTTAATAGGTATGCTAAATCTAGAGTGAGCTGTACGCCCTCTTGGCAGAAGTATAGCAGCTATACCGCTTGAAGCAACTGGAAGAACAATCTGACCCTTGCTTCTCAATCCGGCGCATAATGTTTTCCAAATAAATGTCTTTCCCGTACCACCGTAACCATACAGGAAGAAAAAACCATCGCACCCACCTTCAACGGCTCGCATAATTTCGTTGTACACTGACTTCTGTTCACCAGTTATGGAAGCCATGTAACGCTCATGCTCCAACCGCAACTGATCACGATCGCAGTTCAACTCATCCAAAATCAATCTATTAGAGTCCAACGCGTGTAAATCGTAATCCGGCTGCGGCATATCTGGAAATTTGGAAAGGGAACTCTCATTGGCTTGCAGCATCGACTCTATCTCCGACAGTGCGTAATTCTGTAACTGCTGATCCGTAAGTTGCAGGTCTGTGTTGTCATTTGAAGCCAATAAACATAGTTACTACAGTAATACAAAAGATTTAATGCAAAGACAATTTACATTAAACTAACTGGTAGATGAACTAATTTATTGAAGAAAAAAATAGTAGGGAATGAGGCATGACCAAAGTTCAGGAGCTCCCTCCGTCGACGACTTAAGATATCGTCACAAAGATGGTGCCACGTCTGCAGCTACACTTCTTTAGGTTTAATCAGACTGCCAGAGAATAGCAATGTCATTCCTCAGGTACGACGTCGTTCCCCAGTAGCTCGCTTCTTCAAATGCATCAATATACTCTTTGTCGTCACCAAGCAAACCTAATGCATAGCATGCGTCTTTGAAAGTTTCGTGCACGACACCTTTCACCGTCCTTATGTCTTCGTAATGTTGCCCCACGGACAAAATTAAGCAGTATTCTCATGTAGTACCGTTCACCACCATTAGGTGACATGTGGAACATCCTCCCCAAACTAAAACCTTGCTTGCGTGGTGCCCAGGTTTTGCCTTCTTTATGCCAAACGAATTTGGTGGGAAACTCCGTGTATGTCAGATTCCTGGACTCCGGGTGGTCTGCATTGTATTCCATCCAAGCAACGAATTTGGTTCGAGCACCATTGGATCGAGCCGCTACCTCGTCTAACGGGTCGTCATCATTATATACTACGTTCTGTTCGTTGGGAAGATGGTACTCCAGTCGAACGACCGGCGGAGTCCTATAATGAATGTCAAAAGAGAAAATACGCCACGATGCTTCAGGAGGGGGCACATACCTACAGTCGTAGTAATCCTGTATATGGTCAATTTCGTCAGGGTTCTTCCTCGTTACTGCTCCGACAGTGACTCTGTCGTACCCTTTGTTCACATACTTGAAAAGGTATTTAATGGATCGTGCTTGATTGCACCACTCGACATTGATGTAGGCATGGTATTTCGACAACAACTCGGCGCTGTATGGAATGATGTAACCATTGTGGACACTGACGCCGCCTTTCTCGATAGTGTAGACACCCAAAATTTGACCGCCAGGTGTCTATAGCAGTTTCCAAAAAACACCCGATGATGATCGGACGCAAACGTGACTTAGTATACTCGGACTTGGGCTCAGAATCAATAATATCCGACATGGACTTTTAGTGGAGTAAAAATCTCACAAAACAGACCTCAAATTCAGGCCCAGTGGGTCGTTCCGAGTCAAACAAGACTAATTTGGGCCGAAACCGACACCAACAATAATTCCCGTCTTTTAGCGACCGGGTCAAAACCTGGTCAAGACAAAACCGACACAAAAAACGACCGGATGCGTCTCGAAGCTTGCGCCACAATCCAAAAATCAGCCAAAATCATTCCAAAACAATGCAATCAATCAAGAGCAAATCAAGGCCAATCCTTCCCGATTTAGCACGGCCTAATTGATCCACTCGGTCGAGTGGATTGACCACTCGATCGAGTGGAGCCTCACAAGGACCGTCCAGGTGCGTTCGCGAGGGCACTCGACCGAGTGCACCCGCGCCACTCGGCCGAGTGACCCAGGGTCGGGGCTCCCTATAAATACCCCATGACCCCCATGCACAACACACACTTTGGAACACACTTTGGAACACCTTTTGCAACTACACAATTCTTACAACCTTTACAACTTTTCGCATGCATATTCATCCCATACACACAACACTACGATCCTAGCAACCCTAGGCAAAACACATCAAACCCGAGCCCCTCGTCCCTCGGAGAACCGGTGAAGCATACACACACATATACACACCATAACTCGCATACATCCTCGGTACTCCCAAGCCCGTGCTGCTATTACAAGTCCATTTCCGAGGTCCTTACTAAGCATGTATGTTGAGGGTGTCCTAAACCCCATCTCGATCTTTTTTTTTTAGTCTCATTTTCATTTTATTGATCGTATTTATAATCGTAATCATAATAGTGACACTAGCATTAATATTGTCGTACTTTCGCGTCCTCATTTTTGCACCATCTTTTCTTTATCATCATTATCGTCATAACATCGCGTAAATACATTTTAGTATTGAAAATTCGGTTTCGAATGCGTTGGACTATGATAATCAACCTAAAGTCATAGTTGAACGCATTTAATCCCATTTCCAATTAATGTGGAACCCGTTGACACGAAAACCGACGTCACATAATCCGTAAGGACTAACATCGACGTCGTAACGTAGAGGGGCGCAATTTCGTCACTAATCAAATTTTTATCTAACAGCAACTTTCTTTACAAAATTCCGATAACGGTATTATAATCATATAAGACATGATTATAATACCGACAAACCGAGTTAAATCTAAATCCGTCAATATTTTTATTTGACTCGGCCAATCATCGATTTAAAACACATTAAAATAAACGAGTCACAACTCGTACAGGTGCCACTCGACCGAGTACACCTGCTACTCGATCGAGTAGCACCCTAAATTACGGGCAGTAGCGTCTTCCAGGACGCACTCGGCCGAGTCCAGCCATGACTCGACCGAGTGGGTCCTGCAGCCCAGAAACCGAGAGCTCTTTCTTTTTTACATCATTCGAGCCTCGTCTTTTTAAAAGTGACTTAGTCGACACGTGTAAAGTTAATCACGTAGCTTTTCCAAAATTCATGCATATCACTTCACTTAAACGATTTTGATCGACGGTCTCACATTATTAATTTTATGTCGACGACTCTATAGTCGTATCCGATGTAAAATTAATTTAGACTCAATTTCTCGAGGTGATAAGTCGGGACAAGGCATCGAGGTTCGAGATCGGGCTAGCACCACGTCTAGGTCTCGAACCTCCGTCCTTTGATTAATACGCAATATAATGTGTAACTAATTAAAGTTCGTCCACCTACACAAATTCACGGTCTAGTTTATACACGGGTCCGTTTATAATTATTGCTCGTCATTTCAATTGTATATTTCGATTATTCTATTTTATTGTATGCCGTATTGTGAATTCTGGGTTGTATTCCGCCCGTGTAACTTGTAATCGATTTATTTTTGCTTTGCTTTATTTATTTGCGTTTTACCGCTTTTAAATGAACCCTCGCATGCTAAACCACCTCGACAATAAATTAGATGCATTAAATTGACGTAGCTCACATTTAATTCGCATGCTTAGCTAAAAACGCTGTTTGCATAACATTTCACCGAATCACTAACGCGCATATTAAAAAGTCAAACGATGTCCTAGTAGAGGCCGCTAAGTGCGGGCGGAGTTGGGTGTCCTTAGTGGGCTTCCCAACACGTACCCTCACCCCTTACTCAGAACCGTGGTTTCCGGATGTCCGAATCCATTGGCAACGAGAGTCATTCAATATACGATTAACCGCTCAAGTCGGCATCTATATCGATATGCAAAGGGACGAGCCCAATAAACTCTCAAACCAAAATGGGCCATACTTTGTGTATGGACCATGGCGATATAGAGTGGGCTCGAATGGTTCTGAATAACCATAAAATTCGGTGGCGACTCCATTTCGACTTAAATTTCAATTCGATCCTTCTCATATGGAGGTGCATTCGCCTAACCCAAAACCCGCGCGTGGCCGCGTCGGGGTGGACCTACGTCATGTCCACAATTTGGCGACTCCGCTGGGGATCAACCGATGTGTGCCTTACCATCGGAGTTCTCAGGGTGAGACTCGAATAGAAATCGTTTGACGAGTACAATATGTGTTTTAGTTTTACGGTTCATGCATAACCCCATATTTACCCGGGCCGGTACTGGTGACCGACGTCCCACTATACCACGACGTATTCAACTTTGGATACGTTAAAGGTGTTCATGGTCGACTCGTATGGACTTTGCGGCATGTTCTAAGCTCCACTTGAGTTAGGAAGACCGTCCCGTTTCTCGACTAGACTGTGAACACTGGTATAGACCCTATTCAAACCGACCGAGACTTAGTGTAAAGCATACATGGCGTCGTTATAATGCTTACGTGACTATCTGCTACTTGGTTTCCGTGTCGTTTTCAAAAACCGTTATTTCAAAAAAATGCATCTTTCCAAAAATATTCAAATTTTCAAAAACTCGGAAAGCTGCCGAAATTTAGACTTAAGATTTGACTCAAAACAAGCCTATTTTTTTAGCCGGCATGCTGCCCATTTCAAAATTCGAATTTCCGATCCACCATTCGATTTTCGAATTTTCAAAATTCAATTTTCAAATCCTTGCGATGCCATTTTCAACTTTCAAATCTTCGAGATGCCGTTTTCGATTTTCAAATCTTCGGGATCTCATTTTCAAATTTTCAAATCGTCGGAAATTCTTTTTTCCAACATTCAAATTTTCAAACTTCAAGATATCCAATTTTCAAAACCCGGGACACATTACTGGAACAGTATGGAGGCCGACTGTCAATTATATGTCAAACATTGCCATAATTGTCAAATTTTCGGTAATGTTCAACACATGCCATCATCCCTACTGTACACCATGACCTCGCCATGGCCATTTTCGACATGGGGGATTGACATAATTGGAAAGGTGAATCCTTCCGGGACGGGAGTCCGCTGTTTTATTTTGGTGGCGATCGACTATTTCACCAAATGGGTCGAAGCTGAATCATACCGTGTCTTAAACGCCAAACACGTGGCCAAATTTATCCAGAATAAAATCATATGCCGGTACGGGATCCCACACGAGTTTATCAGTGATCACGGGACCCACTTCCAAGCAGAAACCGCTACTTTGCTAGCAAAGTACAAAATCCAGAGGCACACATCTTCCCCTTACCGTCCCCAAACAAACGGAGCGGTAGAAGCTGCTAATAAAACAATTGTCACCATACTCAAAAATATGGCTGATAATTATCGGGATTGGCCCGACAAAATACCCTTCGCCCTATGGGGGTACCGGACATCGATCCGAACTGCGACCGGGGCAACTCCATATTATTTGACATATGGAATGGAGGCGGTCCAACCAGTCGAATTGGAAATACCTTCCCTCCGGATCCTGCTAGAAAGTCAAGTACCCGAAGCAGATTGGGTTCAAGCTCGATATGACTCGTTGGTTCTTTTAGACGAACGGCGGTCCCGGGCTCTCAATAACATCCAAATATACCAAAAGAGAATCAAACGGGCCTTTAACAAAAGAGTTAGGCCCAGGAACATCAAAGAAGGCGATTTGGTCCTAAAATCGGTTCGTGCCCTACTACCGGTTGACCCAAGGGGAAAATTTAAACCCAATTGGGCTGGGCCATACCTTGTCAAGAAGGTTCTATCAGAAGGAGCAGTAATGCAGACAGATCTGGACGGAAATGAATTTGTCAACCCGACCAACCTAGACCAGCTAAAACGCTACTACCCCTAAACCTTATCTCAATGTCATTCGCAAAAATTTATTTAAACACTTTTTCAAAGTTTATAAAGCAAGTCAATAAGTTAGGATTATTTATCCTACTGTCGCACATCTTGAACTCATAGTCTTGGTGTATTTTCGAAATTGCAAAAAATCTGCGCCCGAACTACGTTTGGTTTGATTCCACTAATTGTGGATACGTAGGCAGCCCCTCAAAAGGGCACAACCACTGCAATAACGAAAAAAAGACAGAAACGGTTTCACTAATAATACTTTTATTATTCCCAAAAAAAAACAACACCGATAAACTCGGTATTTCAAAGTTACAAAAAAAAGAAGCCACAAAAAGCCAAAAAAAAACACTACAAAAATAGTAATAATATTTCAAATAATAATAAAAGAGAGACTAGTCATATCCGGGCATCTTGCCCTTGCCTTTGTCTTTCGGGTCTTGAGGAGCCCGCGGACGTCGAGGCGGCGGCGGGGGCGGGCGTTCCCGAATGACAACGGGAACTTCCTTAACCCGAATCCTCTTCTTCGACAGAGGATCTTCAGCTATAGTCACGGGCCCAAGTCGAGCCCGTACATGCTCCGGCAACCTATCCTTAGGACCAAGTCGGTCCTGGGCTGAAAGTCTCGGCCCTAGTCTCCTCTCCAAATCGGTCTGGGGGCTCACCTCCCCCTGAACACCTCTAGCATTGGACCCCCTAGCTCGAGTCCTAGTTCTTCTTCTCTGACTTGGCCTCAGACGGACTATGGGAGTTTGTGTCTCCCCTTCAGCAATGAAATCCCGATTGTCTTTGACTTTTTCTCGCCTAAGCAGGTCGAAGGCCTCGTCGATCTTCAGAGCAGCACGAGCTTCGGCAGTCTCGGCTTTGGTCCACTTTTCGTAGGAATAAGACACCCAGGCAGAATGAAGCGGCTTGGGAACGGACCAAGTAACTCTAGTATACCATCTCTGAATCCAGGTGTCACACAAAATGTCGGTCAGTGGGGTAGGTGCACTCACAACCGCCTCATTCTCAGGGATACGTTGTGTCCACCCATACTGCCTGAGTATGCGGTCAGGATAAAGGTGAACTGTGTGGCTAAGGGACAGAATCACCTGGTAACGTGCCTTGTCGTCAGGTGCCAAACCCGTCCAGGAATAAATAGGCCACCATAAAACCACCCATCGTATCAGCGGACCACGATGGAACGTTAGTTCTTCCTCCCAATATTTCTGAGTGACGAGGCAAGATGAATCGGTGGGCCGTCTCCTCGTCGTCACCTGGTTGAACCAATATTCACTTGGGTTGGGAGGAGGCTCGATCTTGGACAACCTTTCAAATAGCCAGAGCTGAAAAAAAGGTAACGCTTATGAAATTTCGGACGAATTCAGGCGTCCGCATAAGGGCACTCGATCGAGTGCCGGGGTCACTCGATCGAGTGACACCCCAAAAACGTGGCAGAATGCTCCTCTACGAGGGCACTCGATCGAGTGCCCCCTGTAGCAGTATATCGCGAAAAAAAAAAAAAATCGAAAATCGGAAAAAAAAAAAAAAAAAAAAAAAATCGAAAGAAAAAAAAGGAAAAAGCGATATACCTGCAGTAGATGGGTGCTCCTCGTGAAACGGGCTGACTCATCCCTCTTCCGGTTGTCTAAACCCTGAATGATCTCCCCCGTGATCAGCGATGCGGGACTACACTCCGTCTCCATGAGGTCAGCAACAACGAGAAGACGAACACTACCCATGCAAGACAGCAGGTCCATATGGCCTTCAAAGGCGTACACGTGCAGCATACAGAAGGCGAACGCCCTACGGCTATGAATGGGCGTAACCCGGATGTCATACGGGTTCATGAACTTCTCAGCTAAGGCAAGCAGAGAAACGGTATCCCCTTCAAGCATGCGGGATACTTCAGCGTGGGAAAGCCCCAAAAATTCCCGTAGTTTCCTCCTAGGGTCTCGAACGGAGAAAGGGACAGCAGGGCGGAGCAATGGGTTCCACCCTCCTATGGCAGCAATTTCCTCGGGGAGGGGACAGATTTCGCCCCGAGGGAAGGCGAAGACGTGATAGGTGTCATCCCAGAAGGTCAGACAGGCATCAAGGAAGTGACGGTCCACGTGCAACTGACGAAACGTGAACAGTTGGAATATACCGGACTGCCTCAGAGCTACCTTACTCGCATCCCTAAAACGGTGTGCCCAATCCTGCAGCATGTTGATCAGACGGTCGATACCCATGCTAAGTTTCTTGAGAGGAATAAAAGTTTTCTTTTAAAGAGAAGAGGAAGCTTTTTGAGAGTTGTGACAAAAGAGGAACCAAGGTGATGTATTTATAACATCAAAGCCCTGGAGCATCCCCTGCAGCTGTGCCTCCTTGGCCCAAGCGGGCCTAGAACATACAGGCCCGACCCATGATTCTTTCTCACAGACACAGGAATTTAGTCATCCCGAGCAGTCTGTCGAAAATTCACAAAATTTCAAAAAAATTCAAAAACTTTCAAAAATTTCAAAAAAATTCAAAAAATCATTTTCCCCAGCACGAGTCATTTTACTACCTACGTGTTGCATACGTTTTATGTGACTTTTACAGGTACGACTCAAATAGGGACATGCAACCCTCTAAAATCTCCCCAACGGAAGCCCAAGGCGACATTTTCCCCGGAATGGTACGGGATGGGCCCACATATAGGCACACCCAGGACTTATGCGACAAGTCCGATTCCCCACGAAGTATCATCAGCAACTCAGGTATGATTTCTGACCTATGGCTGGCGAGCCCTTCACGCGAGTCTAATGGACTATAAACGACCCAAACGGAAGCCTACCAGGTCTTAATTGACTTGGTAGCTACTCTGACTTTCGCCTTGTCCAAGCCTCAGCCAGAGTGGGGGCTCTGTAGACACCCAAAATTTGACCGCCAGGTGTCTATAGCAGTTTCCAAAAAACACCCGATGATGATCGGACGCAAACGTGACTTAGTATACTCGGACTTGGGCTCGGAATCAATAATATCCGACATGGACTTTTAGTGGAGTAAAAATCTCACAAAACAGACCTCAAATTCAGGCCCAGTGGGTCGTTCCGAGTCAAACAAGACTAATTTGGGCCGAAACCGACACCAACAATAATTCCCGTCTTTTAGCGACCGGGTCAAAACCCGGTCAAGACAAAACCGACACAAAAAACGAACGGATGCGTCTCGAAGCTTGCGCCACAATCCAAAAATCAGCCAAAATCATTCCAAAACAATGCAATCAATCAAGAGCAAATCAAGGCCAATCCTTCCCGATTTAGCACGGCCTAATTGATCCACTCGGTCGAGTGGATTGACCGCTCGATCGAGTGGAGCCTCACAAGGACCGTCCAGGTGCATTCGTGAGGGCACTCGACCGAGTGCACCCGCGCCACTCGGTCGAGTGACCCAGGGTCGGGGCTCCCTATAAATACTCCATGACCCCCATGCACAACACACACTTTGGAACACACTTTGGAACACCTTTTGCAACTACACAATTCTTACAACCTTTACAACTTTTCGCATGCATATTCATCCCATACACACAACACTACGATCCTAGCAACCCTAGGCAAAACACATCAAACCCGAGCCCCTCGTCCCTCGGAGAACCGGTGAAGCATACACACACATATACACACCATAACTCGCATACATCCTCGGTACTCCCAAGCCCGTGCTGCTATTACGAGTCCATTTCCGAGGTCCTTACTAAGCATGTATGTTGAGGGTGTCCTAAACCCCATCTCGATCTTTTTTTTTTAGTCTCATTTTCATTTTATTGATCGTATTTATAATCGTAATCATAATAGTGACACTAGCATTAATATTGTCGTACTTTCGCGTCCTCATTTTTGCACCATCTTTTCTTTATCATCATTATCGTCATAACATCGCGTAAATACATTTTAGTATTGAAAATTCGGTTTCGAATGCGTTGGACTATGATAATCAACCTAAAGTCATAGTTGAACGCATTTAATCCCATTTCCAATTAATGTGGAACCCGTTGACACGAAAACCGACGTCACATAATCCGTAAGGACTAACATCGACGTCGTAACGTAGAGGGGCGCAATTTCGTCACTAATCAAATTTTTATCTAACAACAACTTTCTTTACAAAATTCCGATAACAGTATTATAATCATATAAGACATGATTATAATACCGACAAACCGAGTTAAATCTAAATCCGTCAATATTTTTATTTGACTCGGCCAATCATCGATTTAAAACACATTAAAATAAACGAGTCACAACTCGTACAGGTGCCACTCGACCGAGTACACCTGCTACTCGATCGAGTAGCACCCTAAATTACGGGCAGTAGCGTCTTCCAGGACGCACTCGGCCGAGTCCAGCCATGATTCGACCGAGTGGGTCCTGCAGCCCAGAAACCGAGAGCTCTTTCTTTTTTACATCATTCGAGCCTCGTCTTTTTAAAAGTGACTTAGTCGACACGTGTAAAGTTAATCACGTAGCTTTTCCAAAATTCATGCATATCACTTCACTTAAACGATTTTAATCGACGGTCTCACATTATTAATTTTATGTCGACGACTCTATAGTCGTATCCGATGTAAAATTAATTTAGACTCAATTTCTCGAGGTGATAAGTCGGGACAAGGCATCGAGGTTCGAGATCGGGCTAGCACCACGTCTAGGTCTCGAACCTCCGTCCTTTGATTAATACGCAATATAATGTGTAACTAATTAAAGTTCGTCCACCTACACAAATTCACGGTCTAGTTTATACACGGGTCCGTTTATAATTATTGCTCGTCATTTCAATTGTATATTTCGATTATTCTATTTTATTGTATGCCGTATTGTGAATTCTGGGTTGTATTCCGCCCGTGTAACTTGTAATCGATTTATTTTTGCTTTGCTTTATTTATTTGCGTTTTACCGCTTTTAAATGAACCCTCGCATGCTAAACCACCTCGACAATAAATTAGATGCATTAAATTGACGTAGCTCACATTTAATTCGCATGCTTAGCTAAAAACGCTGTTTGCATAACATTTCACCGAATCACTAACGCGCATATTAAAAAGTCAAACGATGTCCTAGTAGAGGCCGCTAAGTGCGGGCGGGGTTGGGTGTCCTTAGTGGGCTTCCCAACACGTACCCTCACCCCTTACTCAGAACCGTGGTTTCCGGATGTCCGAATCCATTGGCAACGAGAGTCATTCAATATACGATTAACCGCTCAAGTCGGCATCTATATCGATATGCAAAGGGACGAGCCCAATAAACTCTCAAACCAAAACGGGCCATACTTTGTGTATGGACCATGGCGATATAGAGTGGGCTCGAATGGTTCCGAATAACCATAAAATTCGGTGGCGACTCCATTTCGACTTAAATTTCAATTCGATCCTTCTCATATGGAGGTGCATTCGCCTAACCCAAAACCCGCGCGTGGCCGCGTCGGGGTGGACCTACGTCATGTCCACAGATAGTTACCCCGTTGTCCCTCCTCTTGTACATTGGATATCCATCACCGTCAACCGTTGTCCGGTCACAGAAAAGTTTTGGGAACCTCTTTTTGCAAACACCGTCAACCATGCAAGGTGACTTGGGATTGGCATGCCCGCACGGACCATGAATCATTAGGTCCTTCACAGCTTCGTACAATGATGGGTTCTCCGACCGGTCAGGAATTTCGGCGGATATAATAGTGTCCACATCGGCAGCTTCTGGGAATTTGTCGTCCCTCTCCAAAAACAGAAGAATGTGAGCATGAGGGAGACCTCTTTTCTGGAACTCTATGGTGTACACAACTGTGGAGAAATGGCAAGTATTATCGTGATAAGGTCAATGGCAAAACAGAACGTAGGTGTACGCAGACCAATTACCTGCTCTCGTTCTCCCGAAAACATGGTTTTCCTTAAAATCCTTGATAAGAAGGTCCAACTTTTGTTTGAATACATGGGTTACAATGTCGGGCCTATCCTCGGGTTTAAGCCTCCTCTTCTTCACAAACCTAGTTATTTCTGGCCATTTCGGGTTGCAGGTAAACGTTACAAACAGGTCAGGGTATCCACACCAACGACAAATTGTCATCGTATCAGATAAGTGTGGTTTGTAGTGCCTATTTCTTGTGTTTGGTCCCGGTTTCTCTTGTGGAATCGCTCTTTGGAGCGGTTTTCGAGGCTACTTACGCTTCTTCTAGTTTGTTTTAGGTTCCTAAGACCATTCTTGGAGAGGTGGAACGATTCCGACTCGTTTCCGACACATTTGGAGCCAACGAAGAGAAGCAACGATCACTCGGTAGCTTAGACTCGATCCCGAGCCCTTGGGACCCATTCCCGAGCCCCATAGACTCGATCCCAAGCACCGAGAATCGATGAGAAGCCTATGAGGAGCAAGTAGGGACCTTTGAGATCACATTGGAGGCCTACAAGACCCATCCCGGTCGGGATGAAGAAGGAAAGGAAACAACGCTTCTGGAGGGTGATCCCGGTCGGGACCAACCCATCCCGGTCGGGATGACCCTCATCCCGGTCGGAATGAACCCAGCACAGCTCCGCTTCACTTCTTTTCAATTCCTTTGCTCGTGACACCTTATAAATACCCTCCCTTTGTATTGTTTAAACACCATACACTACTCTACATTATTCAAAACCTTAGATAGCTTCTCTTAATCCCTAGATTAGTTTTACATTTATCTTTCCTTAAACTGTTGTTAATCCTAGATTAATTTAGTTAGTTAATCTTGTATTAAGGATCTCTTGAAGAATCTATCCAATCTTGACAACATTTGGTGGAGGTTTTTCGGTGTTCTTATAATGCAAGTTTTCATCTTTTCATCCTATTGTTAGTTGGTATATTCTTTTTTCTCTTAATCTTTGTTTAATCTTTCAAGTTTTAATCTTTGCTTATTGTTCTTGTTCTTGCTAGTTTCATAATGAATGTTTTATTGTTTGTGTTGATTTCTCTTGTTTATGTTGATGTTAGTTTAGATATGATTGAGTAGACCTATTGTGGGGTTAGTAGGGGGATTAAGTGTGGATTAGAGGTAATTAGAGTTTGATTGTGGGTAAAGGTGAATTCTTTGTTACTAGTCACATATTAAGCACACTATGTGTTTGTTGAATTGCTTGTTTGAGTAGTAGTGGCCATGCTTCTCATGCTTGTCTTCCTCTTCTCATTGTGTGATTGATTTGTGGTTGAATTCTTGTGTATTGGGTAGCATCTTGCATGAGTATTCGGGTTTAGTCTTTGACACGAGAGTGCGAACTTAGTCTTTGACGCGAGAGCGCGTACCGACCTTAGTAACTAGGTGAAACCTACACCCTCGATTACCCAACTATCCTACTATACTTATGAACCTAACCTAACCCTACTCCTTCCCAATTTGATTTCTCCAATCTTCTTAGTCATTGTTTCTTTAGTTTGTTGTTTCATTTAGCTTTAGTTGTCTCTTTTAGCTCATGTTATATCTAGTTCATTGATAGTCTAGTTTCATCCCTTTCCACCATCATAGTTAGTCAATTCTCTTCTCTTTGTGTTGTTTTGGTAACTTAGCCTCGTTTTTTGAGTAGACCATAGTCTAGACACCTCATAACCGTCTTTGTGGATATCGACCCGACTTCCCTAGCTACTAGTTAGGTTTTGTTGGTTTACTTGTTGGTAGGGACCCACGGCAAATCCCTCCCATCAGTATCCTGGTAAGTCTCACGCATGTATCCCTTATCACCAACAAAGCTCGATGGGAGTATGTACTTAACACCGACAGATGATGAGTCGGTCTCTCCGCTAGCGGCAGCAGCACGCTACTGCTGCGCGTTTTCAGATCTAAGCTTACGCTAGTTGAACCTTAAATACGTAAGCCGCTGGGCCTCTATCATCGTATATCCGTCGACAATAAATTGCTGAAGTAATCGGCATCCTCGCAATATAGTATCGGGTTCCATATCAGTTGGTCTGTCCTGCAAGCGGAACACGAACCACTCTCTTAAAGTTAACTTGTTGTGAGTCGTGTCAGGATTACGACTTGCTTTAACGAATTCCTGACAGTGTTTAATACCGAGACGAAAACCGTCCTCGCCATATGGAAAAAGGAGAGGGTACTGCAGCGACAAGTACGATGGATGGAGTTCAGACATACGCTGTAGACGACCGCACCTTTCCTCGATAATTATGTCCCTGCTTTCAATGGTATCTTCGATATCGCCTACAATAAGGGCAGCCACTTCGGAGACAGTTGGAAGATTATATTCACGTCCATCTGTGCATCGGGCACTAATTAACCGCAGCCTAACCTCACATCTTTCATCGGAGTTTAGTATGCTGTTCCTGGCCATACGAAATGACTGAGCTAAAGAGTTGTACGCGTCAAGCATAGCCTTAATTTTAGACATGATCCCGTTATCAAACCTATCTGCGCTGGATGACTGGCCCTTGCATATATAAGTCAACTGAAATTAGGAGCTGTTTGACATATAAATGACACGAAACAGTGATGAAATATGCAAATTAACAATTTCTAAGAAATGGCACCTTAACGCACGCTTCCTGTTGTTAATCTCATCATTTGTGTCGTATATGTACAATTGACAGAATCTGGGTGGCTCGTTAGTCGCAGGCAGCAAACTGTCGATTAGGTGAGAGTTCTGACCCCCAATTCTGTAAGTGTAGGGGCCCCTGCCACTGTTTACGGAGTCATCTACTTTGCCGCCACTTGAAGTAAATAAGTGCACCGAATTATACATCCTGATATTGTCAATGAAGTGTCTGCTCTTGGGATGAACACCATCGAGGAGATCCTTGATAAGCTGCGGGGGGTGAGTGAGATACGGTAACTCAACAACACCATCTCCACAACACATGGTGAAAGATGGGATAAGAGGTCTACGATCCATTCTAGATCTCTCATTGTACCACATGTATGCGGAGCACTTCTGACACCTATATTCCGGATCCCCTAAGTCGTCGTACCCTTCCCATCCTGTGATCGGATACAGACGAAGTCAACTATCGTGCTTCCATAAGCACCAGTGGTATGTAATATTGTGGACATGACGTAGGTCCACCCCGACGCGGCGAAGCGCGGGTTTGGGTAGGCGAATGAATCTCGTGGTAAGATTGTTCTCGGGTTCGAAATTTAAGTCAAAATGGAGTCGCCACTGAATTTTGTGGTTATTCGGAACCATACGAGCCCACTCTATGTCGTCATGGGCTTTACACAAAGTAAGCCCACTCCGATTTCAGAGTTTATGGGGCTCGTCCCTTTGCATTGCGATACCGATACCATCTATACCGGTAATCGTGTAAAGAATGACTCTCGTTCGCCAAGGGTTTCGGACATCCGGAAACCTAAGGTTCTGAGTAAGGGGTGAGGGTACGTGTTGGGAAGCCCACTAAGGACACCCAACCCCGCCCGCACATGGCGGCCTCTACTAAGACATCGTTCGTGTTCGTGATACGCGCGCTAGTAAAATAATTAAATGATATGCAAACAGCGTTTTGACTAAGCATGCGAATTTTGCGTTATCTACGTCATTTAATGCATCTTATTATTGGTCGAAATGGTTTAGCATGCGAGGTTCATTTATAAAGCGTAAAAGCAAATAATAAATAAAGCTCAAAAAAGAAATAAAAAAGCGTACAAGCTACACGGGCGGAAATACAACCCGGAATTCACAATACGACATAAACAAAATAACGTAAAACAAAGATAAAAACGGACCCATATATAAACTAGAATGCGAAATTATGTAGATGGACTACCCCGCTTAAATACGTATTATGTTACATATTAAGCGAAGGACGGAAATAGGAGATTGTGGCGTATTGCTAGCCTAGTCTCGCATTCCGTAGTCTTGTCCCGACTTATCACGTAAAGGTGGTCAAAGTCGTTCTACGTGTCGTGACATGTGTAGCGTTTTGAAAAATGATGAAGGGTCGGTCGATGGTCTAAAGTCGATAAAAACGGGGCTCGGAATATATGTCCAAGCCCTCGGGTTTCTGAGTTGCCAGACCCACTCGACCGAGTCATTGATTGACTCGACCGAGTGCGCTATTAACATGGCTACTGCCCATTTTTTGGGGGGGTACTCGATCGAGTGCCTTATGGCACTCGGTCGAGTGTGTCGTTAATGGGGCTACTGCCCAGTTTTTGGGGTGCAACTCGATCGAGTGGCCTATGGCACTCGGTCGAGTGCCCCCTGTACGAGTAGTGTTTTGCTCGATTTTATGACTTGAAATCGATGATCGGCCAAGTCAAATACAAATATCGCACGATTTGTATTCGACTCGGCCTCCGGTACTATAATCGTGTACGAACGATTATAATATCGTCACCGGAGTTTTTATGAAAACGTTTGTGTTAGATTATGAAACTTTGAATTAGTAACGAGATGCATCCCTCTACGTCACGACATCGAAACTAACCCTTTCGGGTTATGTGATGTCGGTATTCGTGTCAACGGGTCTCGAACCAATTATGGAAATGGAGTTAAATATGTTCAACTACGACGAATCACGATCACGTCACGCCCTTGAGTACATTGGGGCGGGGCTCCTCGAAAGGGCTCCACCTCCGTCGTTTCTCGTAAAGGGATTAGACGGATCGAATGTGATTATCGTAGTTCAACATTTCAAAACCGACTTTTGATATTAGTATTATATACGCGGTATTATTAGAGTTAGTAACGATATAAAAATGATGCAAAATTAGAAATGCGAAAAGATGAAAAAGTTAGTGTATGTGTACGTGTTACTACGATACAACAATATGAAAATGTTCATAAAAACGATATTTAAAAGAGATTAAAAAGGAGTTTGGAACACCCTCAACATACATGCTAGTATGGACCTCGGAAACGGACTCGTGAACAGCGACAAAGCCTGGGAGTATCGAGGATGCACGCGAGTTACGGTGTGTATGGATATGTATGTGTGTTGTGTCGGTTTCCGAGGTATAAATGGCTCGGATTTTTGAGGTGTTTTTGCTTAGGGTTTGTAGTGTAGATATGTAGGGGAAAGTAGGGTAAAATGTGGCTGAAATTGTAGGGTAAATGTGTGTAAAAAAAAGAGTCTTTTTAAAATGCATGGGAATGAGTCGGTATTTATAGACGTTTCCCACGACCTAGGGGGCACTCGATCGAGTGGCCCTAGTGCACTCGATCGAGTGCTTTAGAAAATGGGCCAAGCCCAGCTCGAAGCGCTCCACTCGACCGAGTGGGCAATCCACTCGATCGAGTGGATCAAACAAAATCAAGATATTTGGGGAAGGTTTGACTTGTTTGTTTTGTTTATTTTTTTGAATTTGATTTGTGCGCCAAAGTGATCTCAGCTGGTTTTATGAGACGGTTTCGTCTTTGACCGGGTTTTGACCCGGTCGCCAAAAGACGGAAAATATTTTTGGTGTCGGTTTTGGCCCAAATTAGTCTCATTTGACTCGGAACGACCCACTGGGCCTGAAATTGAGGTCTGTTTTGTGAGATTTTACTCCGCTAAAAAGTCCATGTCGGATATTATGAATTCCGAGCCCAAATCCGAGTATACTAAGTCACGTTGACGTCCAATCATCATCGGGTGTTTTTCGGAGACTACCATAGACACGTGGCAGTCAAAATGCGGGTGTCTACAAATATACTAATGCAATAACCTGTAGTGACGGCATCGCTGGGGGAGTCAATGTCTTCGTCAGTTAAGATTGATCCAAAAATGTCACGTGCTAGACTTTGAATAATGGTGTCACTATGAGTAGACTGACGAAATCGTTTGTTGCTGCTCAACCGATGTGGTGTGGTTGAGTCGTTAACACATGCCTCACGGATGACGTCCACAACACGCTCGAGGGAAGCTGCATCATTAAACCATATTAATAAGCTACTTAACCTATGCTGAACAGTATCTGATATTAGCACAGTATGGGAACAAATTGAGTGCTTTCTTAACGCCTAACCTAGCGAACTGGATTACATGTACGATGGAGATCAAAATGTAAATGAGTCATTTTCTTAAGTAACAAGTATTCGCAGGGTAAATTGGTTAATATTCTCTTCCTCAGAAATTCATAATGATATAATTAATACCTAAACGACGGGCAGTGTAAGAAAATAAATAAAAATAAATAATGAGTATAAAAAAGGTGAGGACAAAAATTGAATAAGTAGCTAAATGACCTTCGGTGAAGTCATCCGTAAGTGGAGAGATGTGTGTGGATGCATTTGGAACATGATTGTCACGGGCTCTCCGCTCCCTAAACTTGATCACATGTTTGCGTCATGTAAGCTTCGACCGCCATTCCCGATATGGATCGTCGGCTGTGTACATTGCTTCTTCGTATGAATTTTGACCTTGGCGCCTATCTGCCAGTATGATTCCACGGTCAACCCTGGCTTGTTGAGAGGTGAGGTACTTGGTAAGGTACTTTTCCAATTCGTTCGCTGCATAACGTTAGAAATTGAAGCAGATGAAATGTATCCATAGAGAACGTAATGAATAAAAAGTAAATTGTTTTACAGACTACTGGGGTACCATCTTGAAGCTGCTGCCTAGCTACTACGATCGAAAACATCTAGTTGGTCAAGATCCGTCTGTTCTGAAGCACCACCAACTTGCTGACGATAATTACCATGTTCGCTACTCCCCACATTGACATCAAATTAAAACGAACACGGGAGTAAGAAACAAATAGTATTTCAAAGCAAGGAAATCAGATTATAAATGAATAACCCTTACAACGGGAAGCCAAAGAACGCAGAACATGAAGTACCTTTTACAAAATTGCGAAATGTGAAGTAGAAGCATTATTCAATTGAAGTACCTGATAATGTTCGTGAACATTCACCTAGAGGTGTAACAGATGTTGTAGAAGATCCTGACGGTTCATCGGTAGGACAGTTTGAAATGTCTTGAAAGGCCTTCCTAGAATTTACTGCATTCGTATAGTTCGACTGAAAGTGATTAACTTCTGATCGATGTTTAGAGGATGACATGAACAATGAAGAAACCAAGGTGAAACAACCATAAGAAAATAGACATCTCACCACTACGACGCTTGTTCGCACCGGATTTATGAACACTTGTAGGCACGTTCTCGGATAAGGAAGGCTGGGGAACGTTGGGTGCAGGTTGGGGAGCAGAGTTTCTCTTCTGTCGCACATTTTTGCGTTGAGCAGGTTTTTTTGGTAATCGTTCAATCGATGCAAGTAACTGTTGTGACTGTATAAACCCAAAAAATTGAATGCAAAATAATGGACAAAGGTTATGAACGAACACATGGTAACAATTTATAGAACTCTTTTTTCACAATGCAAGTTGAAGTACAACAACCACATCCATTTCCAATGATAATTGACAATTAATTGGATTGTGTTACCAAAGAACTATGTAAATTGGTTGGAATGTGTTCGAACATTCCGTATGTACCAGGGCTTTGAAATATATTGGAACTAAGTGACCGAAATGAGTTTCAAAAAGTCGGCGATTGTAAAATGTTAGCGACGGGTTCACGGAAAAAAAATAAAAGGTAAACATAATACTGATTAAAGATAGATACCTCCTGTATTACGTTTAGTGAGCATAAGACGACAGAAGTACACGTGTTCAACAGGTAGGCTCACTGAATTTTATTATACTGTAATAACCATACCACTTTCACGATTTGTTCGAAATTGGAAAATTCGTACTGCGGAATATGTCTAGCATAAAAAATTAGGATCATGTGTCGTAGCGGAGTATTTTGCTAGCGGCGTAAATACGTATAAAGTACGTTTCAGTGTTAGTATATTTTCTCCCGTAAACAATATTGCAAAGACATATGTCGTAGTAACTGCGTGACGTGGGAAAGTTGGAATTGGAAGACTATATTAATATAATTCAGAAGATATGTAGAATTGAGCACTTCGGCAGAAGAGAAATTAACGTCGATAAAAATTACTCTTTGCAAATAGAAGGGAAATTATTATTTGTACATCGTATGCGAGGTAGAATACATAAATATGTTGAAGTAACTACATTACAGGTTACAAAAGTACTAAAAAAAAGAAGTCCTGAAAGAATAGTGCTAAGAATATTTGCGAAGACAACGCTGACGTAACCAACCATTTTGAAGGTGTGTGATAACTTTAACTCAACAAAGTACAAATCCATATGTCCTGAAATGTGCAGAATAACAAACATAGCAATGAGAAACATATCTACTAAAGAATGCGTTACGCGAAAGAATAAAAAGGTCTGTTACCCAATGGATCTTCCAGACCTCATAGGGAGTTGGTTGTCACGAAGAAGATGTTAATTTGACCAAACAGATTGCATCCACAAAGTCGAAACTGTGACTGACTTGCATATATTATCGAGGAAAAGCATTTGTAGCGGACGAAGCTACCCAAATTACATACATTATAATGACATGCATCTCAATAAAATGAGAACAGATCTCGGAGAAATAGTAGACAACAGATAATGTCGATAAAATTAATAGAAAGTAGCAGTCTAAAAAGTTGAAACACAACTAAATTACGTTGTTCTACACGGTTCAAAATGCTGGACTTAAAGTAAAGGCGGATATTGTAGTATCACCCCGCGGTAGATTCAATGTCTAATATGGTTGCGATGGTATAAAACGACCCACCCTGTCCATGGTAGTAATGATTGTGAAGAAGGTGTAGAATGTACATATCTAAAAAGCTCATCTGAAGACGTTATGATTGATAACATATTACTAAACCTTTTCGCTACTGACAATCTGTGATATAGAAAGAACTTCGTCCACCGGAATGTGAAAGCTCTCACCCTCCGGATCTTCATCGAGAATCTGTAATGAATTACTCGGAGATCATGTTAAAAATAACATTAAAAGAGAAAAAAAATACGTTAGTAAATAGTAATTGTATGACTTTATATGTGTAAAACCTGTCTTGAAAGGCATCCACTTCGGGTATCTTTGGATTAACCTCAAATGTCGTTGCGTTGAAGGTACTTTGCACAAGCCAAGAGTCTGATGTTGCAAACAGAATGTTACTTATTTCGCAAGGATCAGTTTGTAAAAAGAATAATAGAAAGGACGGCCAAGTGAGGTACTTACTGTCAAATAGCTTCGGTTCCACACATCTAAGAACAACTACTTTGGACTGGTGAGGGCTGGATAGAATAGCCAACACCTCAGGCAGATCCACGGCATGCGGTGCCCACAAAGTGCAGTGTAGAACGTCGCCACTAAGAAGAGCAAAAAAGAGGAAGAAAGTTGTGAGACAATTACACTGGCAGTAGGACAAAAAACGTGGTAGAAAGAGAGACATACTCTGTATCCTCAAGTTTGATTTTTCTGCACTTGAAACCATTCTTTGTTTCAATCATTGGTCCAATCTCGTACACCTTACCGACAACATCCACAGAGGAAGAAAGTGATCAAAAAATAATGCACGCATCATGAGGTTAATGGGAATAGAACATATGCAATACGAATTTAATCAAAGAGACCTATGTACTGATTGGCTGCAATTTTGCCATCGTTGATATCCTTAAAGTTAACAAACCGGTAGCAGTTAGACGGTACTGAGACATCGTTAGGCAAATGAGTAACTTTAGTGGAGAACTCGACATTCAATCTACAGGTATGAGTGGTGGCCTTGTCTACGCCTACATTGGGGGCAACAGTCAAACTCCGCAGTGTGTAAACCTGACAGATGATAAATTTGTCCTTGAATCTGATGAGCAACGGCTTTTTAATGGTCGCCTGAACCAAATCATTCTGGAATTACGGACAAAAAAAATGGAGTAGCGAGTTAAATTCCACAATAATATAAACAGCACACCACTAAAGAAACAAATTAAACAGATGAAGGTATTCACCTTAGCATCGATAAGTAGCAACTCAACAGCATCAGTAGTATTCTTGTTCGTATAGTGCGGCCTGTTCCATTTGTAGATCACCCTAACGGTTAAGTCTTTCAACCTAACACCCTGAGTAAGGTTAGCAATGGAAACCAAATTCGATTGAGCCATAGTTCAAAGCGGGGAGAAAAAACCGAAAACAGAATTATTAAAATAACGAAATTATGGATGACTGCAGACATCGTGGTCAAATGATACAGAATATAAATACAGCGAACTGTGATTGAAAGAGAAAGGAAGGAAGCGAAGAGGCGGATATTGAATCCCTGTGACGTATTTCCGAGATGAATAGTGAATAATGAGGTAGGGTTTCAATGAAGATTAGCAATTAAAGAGATTGAAGACAATAGATAATGCATTATCGAAAAGGATGCATCAGCATTTAAAACAATTCTTTGTGAATTGGTAATCAACATCAATGAGGAAGCAATATCGGTAGAAGGAGATTGATGATGGGTAGATTAATTGGTAATGGGGGAGATTGATTATGCCTCGTGAACTGTTGCCGCCATTGAATATTTTGCTTTATGTTTGCTGTAAGTAGCGTTTTATATCTATTTTCTGCACGTTGGATACAAATTGAGATCTTGGATTAGTGGTTTGCTCACATGGGATAGATCCTTTAGGTCGCGGGTTCGATACTTGCTGCCGACGCTTTTGGAGGAAATTTTGAGGAAAATTTGTACTTTGGCAAATTTGTAGTTTGGCATACAAACATGTTCACACTAGGGTAAAGAAAATTGTATCAAAAATAAGGACTTATTTCAAAATGGGAGATCACCAATTGTGTCACGTCATTGCACATGATGTTTCATTTAATATATAAGAGATAGTTTTTTAATGATATCCTAAAAACTTGTGAAAAAATAAAATGTGTAGTTTGGATATGAACTGAGGGAGTAATATTTTATAATTTTTTTTTAATCATGAACCAACCGTCATGAATCAAAACACATTCTCGTATATATTCAAATCAGTTATAAATTTTGTTAACAAATTAGAAGATGACATAATACTCGTATCAGATAAGAAAATATTTTATTTATATATTAAAATAAAAATTTGAAAGTATTTTATATAATTCGATAAGTTGTGAAACTTTTGTTTGTTACAAAATAAATCTGTATAATAAACGTCTATTTTTTTTTCATAGTCCATACACATAAATCTAATCATTCGAGATTTTTTCATCTAATTTATACAAATATTTAGTTTGACTTGAATTAAGATACAAAGTATTATAGAGTAATTATTTGTTTTCTTATTGAAATAATAGTGATTTAGAGGGAAAAAATTGAATGAGGGAGTGACATGTAAGCATATTTGTAAGTTGTAGCATCTTCTATCCTCTTAGTATAAGAGGGATTCATTTGTTTCCATATTGAGATAAAAGTGTTTTGGAGGGAAAAAAATTCACAAGAGCTTGACACCACACCATATTTCTAGCCATATCTATTCTCTTATTAGAAGAGGGATTGACTACTTTCTTATTTATTACCATAAGTCGTAAAACAAAATTAATTTATTGAACAAGCATACAAATCTCGATTATAATATAAAAATACGATTTTGAGTTAAAATTATAAATTAATGAAATATGACGAAAATATGAAATCGACATTATATAGTTACTAGTGTCACGATAACTAACAAAATATTATAAACGATCACAAATAATAAAATTACTAACGATTTATAAAACGATATCACGATTTATAAAATAATATTTTTAGCAAATAATAAATAGCTAAAAATTAGAAAACCGAAGTTAAAATATTTACTACATACTACTACTCAAACATACGATATAAAATCGAGTAACGTCCGAAAGTTACCTTGAGTCAATATTCAAATCGATCCCATACTTGTCTACTTGCATAGTCCGAGTTCCAAATCTTCAATAGCACGCATTAACCTTCGTGTCGTGAATCGCTAGCCTTCCAAGTATGCTCCACTTCAGATTCGAGACATAAAGAAACAGAAACGAAGAGATCGGAATAAGGAATGTTGGAGAAGAAGGAGAAGCGGGTAGCGGTTACAAAAGCAAAACGAAAACGGAACAACAGCAACAAGAGAAGCGACAACGTAAACGACCAAAACGGAAGTAGCACTGATCGAAAACAGGAAGTCGACAACCACAGCATTGAAACGTAGCAAGGAATGAAAAGAAAGAAAAAGGAACAACAACAGTAAGACGGATTGTAGAAGAACAAACGAAGAGAAGGGGGTCACAAAACAATGCTTATGAGACGAACAAAATGCAGCAATATGACATACTAAGACAGCAACGAGTAGCACGACAGAACGAACAGAGATGATGACAGTAGCAACAAGGCAGTAACGATGTTGACAACTACAACAAAAGAAGGAAGAATAACGACAGGAAACGGATAAAGGATGAGAAGGAGAGAAGGAAAATGTCGGCAACAGCAAACGTGACCAAACAGTAGCAGCATGACAACGAACAACAACAACGAATAACGATAGCAGCACAAACGACAAGAACGAAACAGAGGACGGCAAAGGCAAACGAAGTAGAAGAAACAGCGAACATAAAAGGCAACAGCAAACACGTACTAATAGCAGCAGGGGCAACATCACAGAAGAAGATTAAACAGCAGCAGAAAGACGAGGTAGCAGCAACAACAACAACGTTGAATGACAACAGCCGCAACAACAAAACGAAAGACAGCAGCAGACATCAGCAGCGAAGAGGAAGAAGAAGAGGTGGAAGGAAAAGAGAAGCAAGGGATTACCTTTACTAACTCCGAGCAGGGGTGAAAGTAGCAGTAACGACAACGAAAAAACAACGACGATGGAGAGCAGGGGGATGAACATTGCTGGTCGAAGAAGAATGAAAAAGGGAAGAGGAGGCGAGATGCGGCAAAAAGAGGAAGCAGGGAGACGAAATAGAGAAGGGGAAGAGCAGGTGAGAAGAATGAGGGATGATAGCAGGTGTGAAGAAGAAAAAAAAGAAAAGGGAGGAGTATGAAGCGGTAGAGGAAAAGAAAGGAAGGGAATGAACGTAAATGGGAAAAAAGGGATGAATGTAACAATAAGTGGGTTGAATTCCACTCAGCAAAAGAAAGTGTACGAATTCTGAGACAATAAGTATACGTTGTATACGGATTAATTAAATGAATAGGGTAGAAGACGAATTCTGTAACGATAAGTTGACTGACCCACGAATCGAATTAAAACGAGTTAATAAAATTAATAAATAATTGAACCGTCAAATAAAATGAGTAAATAAATTATTCGAGACAAAAACGAGGCTTATAGAAATAAATAATTAGACGATGAAATAGTATTTCCCGATAATTAATAAATTTTCGATAAAGTGAATTAAATTGATTTTTCGAGGAAATGAAATAAATGTTTTGACGAAACATAAAATAAATAAACTTCGAGCCGAAATAGAAATTCGAGCTTAAATATAATTAAATAAAAAGAATTTAGAATTTATATCGTCGAAATAGACTTTCGATAAGAATTAAATTAAATGTATAAAATAAATCGAATCAGACATAAAAATATGTTTTTAAATATAAGAAGAGTTTCCGAGACAAACAGAAGTTAGGAGTTTGAAACGATTAAACGATAAATTCGTTTTATAATAATTTTAAGAATTACGAGTTAAATCCTAAAAATAAAAATACGAACATAATTTTTATTTAATTTAATTTATAAAATCAGGGGTGTTACAATGTTCCTCGCTAAAAAAAAGTTTCGTTCTCGAAACTAACAAAAACATGATAATAGAATGGAAAACAAGGTTATATCAGTTGAACAAAAAGAGAATGCTTAACTCGCATCACAGTCTCGGTTTAAAAAAAATTACAACTTCGAACGTGATATGAAATCGAAATCGAAGAGAATTCTTTTTTTCAAGACGAGTCGGGCTCAGCCACCCAAAGTTTAATATCATTTTAATTAATAAAATCGCAAGTTAAAAATTATTTGATAAAATAATGACGATAGATAATATTTGTAAATGAACTCGAGGGGAGAATACCCAAGTATTTTCAAAGCAACAGTAAAACGTTTTGATTAAGAAATTCGACAATATTTTGTTTTAAGACCAAACAAAAATTTGAGAAATCAAGTTTTGTAGTTAGTAAATAAAAATTGAACCAGTCGTCAAACATTTTCAATGACAGATTTAAAGTCTACCGGCATTAAAACAAAAACTTAAACATACGAAATTTTTCTAAAATTTTAAACCGTTTTACCTAATAATCTCATAGAAATCAAAATATTTGCAATTAAGAAAGTTTTCATAAAATCTCGATCACTTGAAATCAAAATTAAAATTTTAAACAATTTTCGAAATACTTTAAAATAAATTATTAAGACCCTTTTGAAACAGGACCAAAAATAAAACAAAAGCGAAATACAAAGTTTTGAAATTTATAACTCAAAATGTTAAAATTTCATGAAAATCAAAAATTTTGAATTAGTCAAACTTTTCATAACATAAATTCGGGGAAATGATAAACGGATAAATAGAGTCAAAGTCAATGACAAATCGAAACCAAAGTTTTCAAACCCGATAAAGAAGTCGAAAGAGATTGGCCGAAGAAGAAGTAGCAGGATTTAAGAAAAGCTAAGGGGGAATGAAATTGAGAGTCAAATAGAGCTCTCAAGGAATTACAGAAGAAGTTAACCATCTCGAGATTCCTAGTACGACTTCCACAACACAGGTTCCTAATTTTCATCAAACAATGTTAAGTCCAATACTAGGCATTAGGTTTCTTACTCAGTCTTACAACGTCCAAAAATAGCGACTGTTACAACCTCCAATAAAAGTCTTGCATGATTATTCAATTGTTCGAACGACACAATACTAATCCTCAAATGCTTTAGAATCTAATTTCATTAGTTAAGATTCTACGGTCATCAGCATACACCCAAACTTTTGATCGATAAGGCTCCTAATTTCAAAGCCCATAAGGTTCGAACTCGAGGTATACTCCAAATTTCTCGAGTAAGGAACACAAAACAAGATTCACCAATTTAACAATGTTCGGGCACAAAATCCTCAAAAATGATCATCAACATATTTATAATGCCACAAGTACCGAAGTTGAGAAAGTACAATAAATCCTCGAACACGCTCAAACCTATAGGTAATGGCACAAACACTCACATCTTCAAAGACATCATTCAACAAGGTTTCGGAGAAGTCCATCAAATGCCTAATCACAGTGGTGCAAGCACAAAATATTTAATACCTCAACGAAGCCACAATCTCATTGGTCTAAGGTTCTAAACTGAAAGTCCCAATAAGATGATCTGTAATATAGTATTTCATCAAAACAACACAATAAACCCAAACTATGATTGTGCAACATATTCTCTTCTCACGGTTAACAACATTCTATCCAAGTTTAGATCACTCAACTCCAAAGTTCATAGGTTACAACCTTACACAGCGATCAACGAGCAAAGCTTTAAGAAACACGGGTAATCTATGTTAACCAAAATTTCTAACGACATTAATGAAAACCTTTAATGGTACCACAACACTCAGGTTAACACTTTATACAATACTCTATGATCCCAAATATTCACGATGCATCCATCAAATAATCATTAGGTAAGAATCCCAAAGTAATATTATCAGTTACACTTAGTTCGGTTATAAGTTAGGTATTAGGTATCCATCAAATATGACATACTCTTACTATTCCAAAATATATTCAACTCTAAGTACTCCAAAATAATCAAAGTAACCTATTACTCAAGGTTCGGTGTCTAAAGTATCATCCTAATTCCATCATCAACAATCTGTCATCCAAATCAATCCTCAAGAATTTCTTACTTGCTTAGAAGATAGGGTAGACTCACAATCCTCAAACCAGGTAAAAAGGGTTTACTAAACCTCAAACATTTATAACTTTTCACGGGGTTTACAGAGACAGAATTCGGTCTAACCAAATAATTTCAAGAGGAAAGATGGTAAAGTAGGAAAATTAATCGAAGATTTATCACCAGAATGAAGACGAGAATTTATAAGAGAAGAGTTAGAAGAAGTAGAGGAAGGAAGGAAGGAATCAATTATCCTAGATGATTAAGATCTAAAACGAGAGGGGAAAGCTCAGACTTCTACGCTTTCACAAAGGAATTCACGGGATATCTTCATCATCTCGTAGGGATACGAGTACACTGGTATTGGATCGCTCCATCAGGATCCAAAGTGATTTCACATCTGAGTCTGTTGCACCGTCATGAAACTGGAATCTACTCTTGATCATCTGGCCTGTAGCTTAAGCAAACTGAATCGGAGCTAAAAAGTCACCATCGGCATCTTTCTTGGAGCACCAAGTTGTCCACTCGAGTCGGCAAGCGTCGAAAGTTCTAAATAGGTCTTGTCCCGATCTAGAGCAGCATCTTGTTCATTCATCTTCTTCCAGACAAAAGCAACAAATATTCAATGCTAATCATTGAGTTACAAAAACATGTAAGCCTAACAGTTAAGTTCTTTGATTTCTACCCATCTCACGAATATTTTATTAATGTTCAAACCATTTACTGGTATTTTTCCTAGAATCAAGTGTAAACGTCGGGAGCAACAATGCTCTGATACCAACTGTAATCCTCTAGAAATTCTAACGTAATACAGTGGCGGAAACACTGTAGATTTGGGATTAAAACACACTGATGTTCTATAATTTAATTTAATGAAAGAACGGTCAGTCAATACAAAGGTCACCACTACTACAAAACATCAAATAGACAACTGAATTTTTTGCAATAGACAACTGATTTACAATAGTTGAGTAGTTTGGAGTTGTATATTAGTCTAAGCATACACATTTGTTTTACAACAGTTGTCTATTCATTAATAGACAACTGTTTTCTAATATAACAGTTGTCTATTTTGCGTATAGACAACTGAGGTTTTAAAACAGTAGTTGTCTATTGCTCGTATAGACATAAGATGTTTTAAAATATTAGATGTCTATTATACTACTAACGAACAAAAAAAACCGAAATAAAATAATTTCACATATCGGGAACTTTAATTTTATTAATAAGAAAAACATTTAATCCCAAATATATTACCTCTTTTCATTTTCACAGTATATACATAGCTAACTACGAATCTATTGTACACGGTGTATAATATACACAAGTGATCAACTTTTCTCACAATTTTTGAGGAAGAGACAATGCTAAATCTAACGACTCCTTCACTCCAGCGCCAGTGAAAATTTCTATATCTATTTTTCCGATAATGTCTTGACAAGGAATAGCACTATAAGCAGACAAAAAGTTATAAACATATACGAGTATAAGTGAACAAACATACAAGGTTTGAGAAAAAGAGTTGGACAAACAATTGCTTACAGCCTCTTTGAAGCTTGGGTAGTGGTTGTAGATGTAATGGTAGCGCAGCTTCTTATCCTGTCAGAAAACCGGCCTGGCCTGTTAGTTCCATAAGTAGGAAGATATTAGTATAGATTAATGGGACAAATTAATTTTGAGGCTTACCATATGACCAAGAACAATGGGTGCATTCCGAAGAATGAAGTGTATGAAGTTATTAGGTCTTTTGAGCATGTAGGACAATTCTTGAACAGGTGAAGATTGTTTCTCCATATTCTTGATGCTCTCCTCTAACTTCTCCAAAAATACCCATTCTCTTTGCCTACTTTCCAACATTTTCTCGAGGTAGACAACCTTTTGCTTCCAGTATACTACACACTACTACAAATATGGTTAAATAGGATGGTTCTTAACCATCCTATAATAGAAAAGGAACCGTCCTTTAGGTCGACGTCCTATTAAATAAAATAGCACGGTTCAAAGAAAGTCAAACCGTGCTATTTAATTGATTACAAATAGGACGGTTGAAGCCGGAACCGTCCTATTTAACTCTTTACAAACAGCGCGGTTATAGCCGGAAGCGTGCTATTTAATAGAACTACAAATAGAACAGTTATTCTACTGAACCGTCCTCTTTAATACAATTCAGAAATTAAAAAAAAAATATTGGAAGAAATTTACTCATTTTATTCCATTAAAAATAGAATAGGAGCATTCCTTATACAAAAGAAATATTATTGTTCCTTATACCATTAAAAATATATTGCAAGAAATATTATATCTTACAAAAGAACAAACTCCAAAAATCACCTTATACAAATCACGTACTATGGAGTATTTGTATTGAGCATTCCTACTGTGTCCTCAAAAGCAACAGGGGGGTACTTTTTACCGTCGGCGTTAATTACGTAAAAGAACCGTTTTGCCCTTTATTAATATTTGTTTTTCGGTTTGCGTTTTTAATATTTTCGATTAACGAAGTCGAAAATATTTACGATTTTTAATTTGAAAGTCGTCTTCCCCAAATCGAATTTTTGAAAGACCGTTTATTAATCGCCCGTGACATTACGCCGTTTTATTAGTTTGGTTCATATATAATTCAGAAAACCGTGTTTATAAATTTTTGAAAACCGTGTTTGGAAAACCAGATTTTTGAAAATCGAGTTTTAATTAACCTAAGTACCTAAACCCCCCCCTTCCCCCTTGAACCAGTTTTTGAAAATCCCCTTACCCCCCCCCCCCCCCCTTCATCTCCCTCGTGCTCCAGTCCCCCAACCCCAACCGTTCCCCACTTCTCCAGCTCTTCATCTCCCCAATTCCCATCCATTTCCCCATTCCGTTCACCTTGCTGTAATCGAATTTTCGTTAATCACTTCGAAGTTGCTTTAATCGAATTCAACTATCGGGTATTTGATCGAATTCAGCTCTTCATCTCCCCAACCCCAACGGGTATTTGAATTCAACTATTGGGTTGCTTTAATCGAATTATCGTGATAGTATTGGAGGTAAATTTTTTATCTGATTTCTCTACTTTAACTTATTGATTCATATTGTAGATCTGGGTAGTTTGGTTGATATAAATGAATTTGTGAAGGACGGTTTCGCTGTAGGCCGCGTGAATCGAGCGGAAACAGAAAAATAAATCCTGAAAAAGGAAGAAGTCGAGCGAATTTCTGGGCACCCCCATGCCCGAATGGAAGAAATCCTTCGACATGCCGAAGGGGATGTCGAGCGATTTCTTCGACTCGGCCATGGGGCTCTCGAAAAAATTGCTCGATTCCCCCCTTTTCCGGTTTTTTTTTGTTTTCGCTCGATTCACGCGGCATCTGTTATGTGGTTATTGCTCTTCCTCAAAATCGTCATCTTCGTCACTTGAACTACTAGACCCACCATCACCATCATTATGATCGTAATTAGGTTAATATTCATCATCATCGTCATCCTCTTTTTTCTTCTTAATCTCCTTATTCGATTTATTAGCAGAATTTCTGGATTTTTTAGGGCTTGGAGGTGTAGAGATTAATGAATTGGCGAGTTTTAAAAAACATGTATCGACCATTACAAATGTTATTAAAATCTCACTATCATTCACCAAATAGATAAATAATATTATAAATATTAAATCGAGTTGGTAAAATATTAAAATTAATTCGATCTGAATGACATATTTCGACACTGGAATTATTGACCTAATTTAAGGTGACTGAATTCTATATTGATCTGAATGTTGAATGCGAAGATAACTCGAAGTTGAAAAAATCTTGCGTATTGGAAATCTACTCCGTACATGATTCTTGTAAACTCCAAAATTACAAGACTCAATCGTGACTTAATTAACCTATTTTTGATGTTTAATTATAAGGGCATTAACTAGACCATTCTCGAGGTATATAGAGTATTTTTTTTTTACCTTGAGATTAGAAATTCAATTTAAACTATGTTTTTGTCATCGTTTTTGTATAAGACACCTTTTCATGCATTAATAAGAGGGAGACTTTATTCATCTAAATTCAACAATCAACAATCAAGTTGAAAAACTCCGGGTAAGAAAAGAATCCGAGCGAATGTTAGGTATGAATTATATGAAATTAGAATGAAGAAGAAAGAATGATCGTCTGACAATGGAGAAAATTCAGCTAATTAGATGGGAAGAAAAAAGAAAACAGAATTATGGGGTGTAAATTTAGTTTGTGAGAAAATATAGGGGGAATTTTAATTTGTTGGCCTTTCTTTTAAAATTTTGTTGGTTACTTTAGTTGTTGTATAATGTGTGAATTGTACTAATAATGTGTAAATTAAAATAAAGAAGGGTTGAAGGGTTTTGTGTTATGTATGGTGTGGTGCGGTGGCTTCGAATATTCTTCTTCCAAGTTGGATGTTATTTTGGGTAATGTAAGTATTTAGATGATAAAATTTTGGGAGTTTACGTAATTATATTGTTATCATCTGGGTGTTGAGTATATCATCCGTCGCTTTTGCTTGTGTAATCGCATTCCGCAACCTATCGTTTTATTAATTTGTTCCTTGAATTTTTCGTATTTTGTTGGTTTTGTTTATATTTATTTCCTTCGTAATGATTTAGTTCAAATATTTTGTTGTTTTCTTTTGTTATTCATATGACCTTTTGTCTTAAATTATATTTGTTTCCGTTCTTGAGTAATTAAATAGCGTACGCCGTGTTTTATTTTCTATATTTTCCGTTGTTAACAAATGATTTCTATATTTTTATTACATCGAAATTATTTTTTCAGTTCTATTGCTAAATTTTGTTTCTTGTCATTAAACAGATGGCTGGTAAGGGTAAGGGTGTCGGTGAACAAAGTCGAGTAGAAGGTCGTGCCGTAACGGCTTCTGGTCGGGCCAGGGCATCTCAGGGGACTGCAGCTCGAAGTGGTTCTCCAACCACACACGCTGACACTCCTTCACGATCAATTGCCTCGGGTGATTTTGAATGTGATTTTTCAGATGAGCAAGGGGAGGAGGACCAAGGGGAGGTGGGTGAGGACGAGGTTCATACTACCCAGCAAGAAGTTATGGCGTTAATGGGGCCGGAAATAGAATCCCGACCGACAAAATTTGTGCACTTCAAGCGTGGTGCCATGGGTAAGTTTGAGGGTACTGTTGGTAGTTTAAGTACTGCTAGCTCGTCAAAGAAGAGGAAGAAGAATACGTCTAGGTTACTTACGGGGGCTTGTCCCGGAGGTCCTCAGGTGCCAGACGTGATTCCGAGTTTCGGCGGTCACATAGCCCATGTCCTGTGGTCTAAACCAGGAAAAGCTCGAGGTTTGTTGAAACTGTACGATAGAGCTCCGAAAGTCGAGGCATTAGCGAAAATGCCTGTAGACGCCGAGATGCACACTATTTTATCGGCTACTGACCTATGGCACCTTAAAGGTATTGTGTCTAAGCATTTAAATGTCCCCTTCTGTGTGCATTTGTTGAGCGTTGGCAGCCGGATACGAACACATTTCACATGCCTTTCGGGGAGATGACCATCATGCTCCATGATGTTAACCGTATCCTTGGTCTAGCTGTCACAGGGGATGTTTGTTGCATTTTTGACAAAAAAAAGAAGGTAGCGGATAGTGTTGGTGATGTTGTTGACTTTTGTGATGAGACACTTAAACAGTTGAAGGCTAGTACGCCGGACAGAAGCACGTCGGCTTATAAAGGCGGGGCGGTGTTGACTAAGGCAATATTAGAGAGGATGCAGACCAGTACACTGAAACAGAGAGTGCAGGGTTACTTGGTAATATTATTGGGGGAAGCTGTTTTCGTGGACACAACGGGTGATAGGGTCCCTCGAGAGTTGTTCTCCTTGTGCAAGGATCCGGCGAAGATTCGAGACTACGCTTGGGGTGCAGCCACGTTAGCACACTTGTACAGGCGATTGGGAATGGCCTCTCGAGCTCAGATGAAGGGACTTTCTGGATGTCTGACTTTGTTGCAGGTATGAATATTTTACAAAATTAAATATTCCTGTTTTTTTTGGCGATGTGATTTATTATTGTGTACGTAATATTTTATTTTATTGTTCTCGTTCGTCTTGTGATTTGTCATTGTTTACGAAGTATTTTAATTAAATGTTTTCGTTGGTCATGTGATTTTGTATTGTTTTGAAAATATTTTCATTTGTTGTATTCGTTGGTGATGTGATTTAGTAACGTGTACGAACTACAATATATTTTTGTTCTCGTTGGTTATGTGATTTCTTGTTTTTTTCACAAAATTAAAAGTTCATGTTTTTTTTGGCGATGTGATTTATTATTGTGTACGTAATATTTTATTTTATTGTTCTCGTTCGTCTTGTGATTTGTTATTGTTTACGAAGTATTTTAATTTATTGTTCTCGTTCGTCTTGTGATTTGTCATTGTTTACGAAGTATTTTAATTAAATGTTTTCGTTGGTCATGTGATTTTTTATTGTTTTGAAAATATTTTCATTTGTAGTATTCGTTGGTGATGTGATTTAGTAACAAGTACGAACTACAATATATTTTTGTTCTCGTTGGTTATGTGATTTCTTGTTTTCTTCACAAAATTAAAAGTTCATGTTTTTTTAGGCGATGTGATTTATTATTGTGTATGTAATATTTTATTTTATTGTTCTCGTTCGTCTTGTGATTTGTTATTGTTTACGAAGTATTTTAATTTATTGTTCTCGTTCATCTTGTGATTTGTCATTGTTTACGAAGTAGTTTAATTAAATGTTTTCGTTGGTCATGTGATTTTGTATTGTTTTGAAAATATTTTCATTTGTTGTATTCGTTGGTGATGTGATTTAGTAACGCGTACGAACTACAATGTATTTTTGTTCTCGTTGGTTATGTAATTTCTTGTTTTTTTCACAAAATTAAAAGTTCATGTTTTTTTGGCGATGTGATTTATTATTGTGTACGTAATATTTTATTTTATTGTTCTCGTTCGTCTTGTGATTTGTTATTGTTTACGAAGTATTTTAATTTATTGTTCTCGTTCGTCTTGTGATTTGTCATTGTTTACGAAGTATTTTAATTAAATGTTTTCGTTGGTCATGTGATTTTTTATTGTTTTGAAAATATTTTCATTTGTTGTATTCGTTGGTGATGTGATTTAGTAACGTGTACGAACTACAATATATTTTTGTTCTCGTTGGTTATGTGATTTCTTGTTTTTTTCACAAAATTAAAAGTTCATGTTTTTTTTGGCGATGTGAGTTATTATTGTGTACGTAATATTTTATTTTATTGTTCTCGTTCGTCTTGTGATTTGTTATTGTTTACGAAGTATTTTAATTTATTGTTCTCGTTCGTCTTGTGATTTGTTATTGTTTACGAAGTATTTTAATTAAATGTTTTCGTTGGTCATGTGATTTTTTATTGTTTTCAAAATATTTTCATTTGTGGTATTCGTTGGTGATGTGACTTAACTACCAATATTTTTTGTTCTCGTTGGTCATGTGATTTTTTATTTGTAACCCAAAAAAATTTAAATTTCTTGTTTCTTTTGGCGATGTGATTTAATTATCGCAGGTGTGGATATTTGAGTACTTCCCCACGTTTCGACCTGGTATTCCAACCACTACCGCCTACCGTTTTGGTAATGTCGCGAAGACATGTGCTAAAGCAGGACCATTTGAGTGCACGTACGATGCTCTATTGGAGTACCGTCGGCGCATCGACGGACTCACTGCTGCGAGTGTCATGTGGGAGCCGTTTGGCCCTAGGCAGCACGAGCTAGTGCCGACTACAATGTTCGTAGGTATATTGCGTTTCATGGACATCTGCGAGCCATACCAGCCAGACCGTTGTTTACGGCAGATAGGTTACAGGCAGGTGATACCGGTAGACATGCCTGAGCCTGAGGTCGTTCATCGTCCAGCAGCAGGATCTTTGTCGTATGTTTTGGATTTCGGACGACGGTGGATGGATCACCGGTGGAAGACTGGTACGGAGCATCGCTGTGACCCAGGTGCACGGTCCGTCAAATGCGAACTCCCAGGAGAGACAGCGGACGATTACATGCGCTGGTACTTGAAAGTGTCCCACCCGGTCCTCATTCCCGACGACAGTGAAGATGCACCGGAGCGGTCAGTGGTACAGACGCAACACACAGTGGCGGTAATCGACATCTTAAATTAATTTTGCATTCGATATTATAATTTGTAATCGTTTTTTTTTTTAGCGGCACTTGATTAATTTTATTTGTCATGTGTACGTCAGGCGCAGCAAAGTTTGTGGCAAGAATTTGGGGCGCTTCGGACCATGGCACCGGCGGAACGTTACAAGCGCGTCGATTTGCTTCTGAAGACGTAGGACCCTCTGTTGCCCCCAACTACACGACCGCGTCGTCGATGATTACTTCCCCCACCCCCGTTGAAGAGTTTGAGCTTCACCTTTGATTGTAACAGACTTCTTGTTTTTTTTATGCTTTCTTTAATTTATGAACCTCAAGCATGCGGAACTGGTTTCATTTTCACCGTTGAATAGTTTGTTTTTAATGCATTACTTATGTGTACATATATTTGTAGCACGGTTAAACAACTAATATTCCGTACGTACTTACATTCCGCCACATTGTTCATACATATCTTTCCACATCTTCAGTCGATCAGTAAATAAACCGGGGTAATGCACCACTGATGCATCTGGTGTCCACAACCAGTTAATCGGGGGCATAAGACAATCATCAGTCATACGGATTCGAAAGAAATGATTACCCGTGTGACCTACCCATAACACACCATAGGGATGACGAACACCAGGTACATTAGTGGTCAAAGGCAGGTACGTCGTACTAGTGGCGAATACCCTCCTCGAATCATATTGGCTAATCTCCATCGAACTCATGAGATAAATAACCCAGTTATTCATCGTCGCATATCCGAACAAGTCGATATCCCACATCCAATTTTCCATCGGTGCAGGTGTCGGGTGGACAAACCCAATACGATTCAGGTGGAACTCAAGTACTCCATTGATGTGGAACGTATTGTAGTATATAGGTCGTTGAATCTCCCCGTACAACTGAACCCTCATACCAGTATAGTGGTCTTGGACTCCCCATAACGCATGTGATATCACACGGTATCCACAATGACCATCAGCAATCGGATCGTACCAACCCTCAAAGAAATGGTCAAAGAATTTGATCACATAGTCACTGTAAGGACAACTACTACGATCTCCGACGATGTAGCCCGCCTCAAGTGGTGCATTTTGCTCACCTGCCCAGGTACCGCTTGTTGACTCCGTCGAAGCACGGCTCTGTGAATGGCCCGAGCTGGGAGGGGTCATACCGGACGGGGGCACTTGCCTCCTCGCATGTTCAACACCAATAAGCTCTCGACCGGTTGACCGACGTTTTGGGGGATTCGGATTCGGCGACGGCTCTATCAAGCCAAATACCTCCGGGTTAAGTGCAGCTTCTATGACTTCTAAGTACGCCGATCTCATAGTTGGATCACTATCTGCGAACTGGTCAATTAGTCTGTTCAACCTAAAAACATCACTATCAGGCATGTTGACCTCACCTTCGTAGTTCAAACTCCGCCAGAACTTATGCACGTCATGAACTTCTAGTCGGCCATCTCGGGCCAACACTGCATGTAGGCGGCAAGCACATGGTAGTCCACATGTGGTGAATAGAACACACTCACAGTCTTCATTAACCCTGCCACCCAATTTCGTCATTCTGGCAAGCTCTCGGTCCAGTGCTTGAATGGCCTTACGACTAACCCGGAGACTCAAATTACGCAACACAAGTGGGAGGCCGACAATTTTCTTCGTCCGAGATTTCTCCAGGTGACAATTGATTAAAGAATGTTGCCTTCCCAGGTAAGAGTGCGTTCTCCCCCAAATAGTATCCAACGCACCAACCGAAGTGTTCAAGGCGCACTTCAACGCCGAATGGAGGCCCTCCACTCTGGAAGTAGTTGTATTCCCGAAATGCGTGACGTTGTTTGTGTACCCGTGAGCCCACTTCCGGATATGAGGTCGGACCCACACTCTACCGATATACGACGCTAACCCACCATAAACACATCTAGTTCTCAAGTCGTTCCATCGCTCCAAGGTCTCCTCGATGGTATTTGCATACAAAAGTTTCTGCCAAATCGCATGCATAAACGTAGACCGTACTCCACTGTCAGCGATGTGCTTAATGGCCTTCATTTCAACACAGTTATTGATATGCCATGTACATAACAACGAGGACGAGGTGGGGAACACCTTCGGTATAGCATCTAGCAGACCAAGCTCACGATCAGTTACTATGGCATTCGGTGCAACACCGTCGCCAAGGAGCAAACTCAACTTCTCTAACACCCATTCATAAGTTTCAGATGTCTCATGTTTGACCAAGGCATATGCAATAAGGAAACTCTTACCAACTGGAGTAATACCAACCATCTCAACCATCTTCATGTCGTACTTGTTGGTTTTGTACGTTGCATCGATAAGAACTACGTGACTGTAAGTGTGGAACATCTTCGCGGCAACCGGGTGAGCCATGAAAATGTTATCCACCTCCAAGGTGAATGGATCCTCACGGTAGAACCGAACGTACCCTTCCCTACTGGCAAGTGTCATCATCTGCTCAATACCGTTCCTTCCTTCCCTTCCCTCTGCCCTTAATCTAGCTCCTATGTTGTAAATCGTGATAACGTTGGGACGTGCCTTATCAGGAGCCCGCGCATGCAAAACCTCGAGGATCTGCGCTGGTCGTATATGTGATCTAAGCATAGAGATGACACTTTATTTCTCATCTTCACTCAATGTGGCTCGTCTACGATGTCCATCGACGTACACGGGAAAACTGTGGTTGTGTATACCTACTTCACCAACACTCAAACACCACCCCTGGCCGCCAATACACTGAACAACTTTAACGAACGCCTTACACCCAAGTGTTATAGAAGACGTTTTGCGAGTTGTTTTTCTTTTATAATTCTTTCTTGGTGGCCCATAAGCATCACAGTGAAAATAGTTAGCATGGAGTTGCGGTATTGGTCGAGAAGCCGACTTGTTCGTTGCCTCTGTGAGATTAAAGCCGAGCTGAAGAGCTATTTCATTCGCATATTCAAATACGGCGTCACTAGTCGGAAACACAGTCTCGGCAAAAAGAAAACAAATTCGGTAGTTAATACCGTCACTGCCATAATCATTCTCGTAAATCTGTTAAACACAATATCAAATTACACACAAATTAGTAACATCTTTTAAATAATACAAACATTACGACAAAAAAAATTCATATATTTACGTGATCAACGAAAAATCAAATATACAAAAAACGAATACTATAATATGGAACACAACAAAACATAGAAATTACACGAACGAAGATTTAATGAATTACGAAACAATCGAAATTAGACAAACAAACAAGTACACAATTAAGCGAGATCGTTTGTAATACATACATTTGAAAACCCCAAAAAGAACCCGAATCAGTGGCGATTCTAGGAATTGAGTTGAGGGGGTGCGGAAATAAATTAATCACCATAGGTACGTAATGGGTCTGGATTCCGACAAATAATTCGAGTTTGTACAAAAAAGATGACAAATAATTCGAGTTGCTCAATTTAAACACAAATAATTCTTATTGGACTTGCCTCGGGTAAAACCGTGTCACATAAGAGTTGATTATAGCATTCTAAACTAGAACTCGGTAGTTGCCAAATGACAATATAGCCCATATGAAAGGAAAAAAAAGAACAAAAATTTGCTGCATCAAGGACTCAATCCCTGGTCTGTGGACAACTAGAACAGCCACCCAGCCACTGATCCGAGGGTAGACTAATGATTCTTAACTGCACAAATAAATATTTATTCCAGATTCTGGGGGGTGCAACTACACAACGAAACAAAATTCAAGAAAAACACGCAAAAGGGCCTGAGTCGAAGAAATCTGTCGACTCCCCCATGGGCATGTCGACATTTTTTTTCGACTCAGGCCTATTTATCAAATGACCGCTGCTCTTATGCGTGGGAAATAATAAAATCGGGACAATTTCAAGATACTAGAAAACGTAAACATACAAGAATCGATGCACAAATTAAATTATTCCGTACAAAATTAGGTCATAGAATCGAGAAGTTAGTTAAATAATTAAAGTACAAATAACATTACCCCGAAGTGTAAAGGCGGTCCATCAGTGGCCATATTCGTAACCCCGCCACCGAAGACTAGACGAAAATGATTGAAAAGGACAAAAATATTGATATTTTTGGGAGAGAAAAAAAAATGAGATGTGAGGGTAAGTTTTTTTTTACCACAAAAAACCCGACCTTTATAGAAAACCGAGTTCCGTATAATACGAACATAAAAAAAAAAATATTCACCAACAAGTTTTGTTAAACGGAAAATCAATAAAATGTAATTAGAAAAAAAAATGTCATTTCCCGTCAATCCGATTCGAAACTAATCGAAAAACGGTAATATTACGATAATCGAAAAAAACGGTTTTTAAACCGAGTAATTCATTCAACGAAAATGTCAAAGTACTATTAATTACATAATTAATATGAAGGGCAAAACGGTCCTTTTACGTAATTAACGTCGACGGTAAAAAGTAAAACGCCGACGGTAAAAAGTAGTTGCGAAAGCAACATCAGAAGCCTTATACAAAAGCCTCCAATAATTGTTCCAGGAAGGCTATAGGGGCTAATTTCATGGCAGAGGCTAAGTATGTATCAATAATGTTGCCAGTCCTGCACTCCTGCCAAACAAGAACCATTGTCAGAATAACCCACACAAACCACTTAACACTCCTAAGAAATATGAAATGTCAATTTCTATATATCCAAACATTAAGAAATCAACTGTTTAGCATATAGCATCATACTTCCTGCTAACTAAAATCTTAAACATCAAAATATAAGATGTCACAATTCTATTGCTTCATTATATTTGATACATAACCTAATTACGGACAATTACGAATTTACGATGCTGTGCCCTCATCCTTTTCAGTGCAAAACAAATATCAAAATACAGATAGCATTGCCATACAATTGTTACTGCTTTGAAATCAATCAACTTCAGAAGATGCTTGGTTAATAAGATCTCCGAACTATTTTGCTATCGCAAGTCCCATACATGTTGTCTCAAGACACAGAACGCGATACTTAAACACTTCAATTAAGCCCAAAATTTAGCACAAAACTCTTAAATTCGACACTACACCTCATTGAAGAGTCTCGAGTAAAATAGCTCGAGATTACACGCATGACATCACTCTCGAAAAAGTCAAAACGAAAACTGAAAGCTTGCCGGCTCCTGTAACTTTAAATCACACTAATCAATTACTAACGATCAACAAATTGCCATTTTTAGATCTTGTTATTCGATAACATGTGGACTAAAATGTAGATGGTTGATCAAATTACTCATAAATAGCATGACTCCCGCAAGGGTGGAGCCTAGTGGTTAAAACATGTGGCCACAACCCCATGGGTCTCAGGTTCAAGCCCCTGCAAGAGCGTTCTTGTGGGAGTTGTATGGCCTGAGGCTATGCCATCTAGGCTTCGAGCCTGTCGTCCAAAGGGCGGCTTACATGGTGTGCGTGGTTTGCAGGCTATTGCGTACACCCGGGGGTTTACCCAGAGCGCACCAAAGGTAGCGGTTGCGGGTTCCCTCGTCACCAAAAAAAAAAAAAAAAAAAATAGAAAGGTAAACAAATTGAGACTCCAAAAAACGGAATAGCTAAACAAATGATCGGGACGGAGGGATAACTTGTTAAGAATTTAAAAGACGCCTCTTCACTTAAACAAAGCAAATACAAAATGTGTCTCACATACCTCTGTGACGGATAAGAAACAATCTCTCTGTGTACTGTTGTACTTTCTCAAGCGACTGACCAGTAAATGCAGCATATATTTGGTCCACTTTCTACAGTATCATTAAGCAAATACATTAATTGCTTTTGAATATTTGCATAGCATTCACACACATATATAAGTTTTCCATAGAAAGTGTGAATTAGATCATATTGTTTAGAAAGAAGCGGTACTAACATGCCGAGTTTGAACTGCCTCATTCACTTGACGTCTGACATCCTCAACATGACCCTACAGCAGAATACATAGACCAGTCTCAGATCTTGTACAGGACAGATGTGCTATCACAGGATTTACAGCTGCTATCTACTGAAGGCCTTTCAACCAGAAGGCAGTGGACAAGATAAACTTCGTCAAATGAAAAGAAAACAAGATTAACTGTTTCTGCAAAGATAACGGAAACTATGAAGATAAATATTTAGAAACTTGTGAACAAACAAACAATGAAAACATTTAACATATGCTGGCCAGTATGCCGTGAACAGATATTTACGGATATACCTCAGAAGGCTATCACATAAAAATAATGAGTATCATAATAAAGTATCGAGATTCAGTATCCATTAAAAAAAATTAATCACCCTAAAATGCTAGGCAAAAGAATAAGAAAAAGGGCCTACCCCACGTCCACTCTGCGGTTGATGGATCATAACGCGAGAATTTGGCATTGCATATCGCTTCCCCTTTTCTCCACCCGCAAGAAGAAGTGCTCCTTAGCTTGCAGCATGCCAAAGCAAACTGTTCCAATTTTTTGCTTTATCTGAAAATTAAGGGGGTACGAATTTGAAGTGTAAAGAACCAAACGAAATGGAGAAAAGGCATGATTTGTTCGATGGTATTTTTTTTAATGGATGGTACTAGCATCTCTTGGTGATAATAAACTCTGCAAGAAAATAGATGGCTATCTTTAAACAACTTACCCAAGACATATGCAATCATAAATTGCTAAGACAGAATATGTGCTTCCACCAGGGCAATTCAAATAGACCTGAATGACATAGAGGAAGTCATCAGGAACAATTTTGGTTGTCTTAAGTCAGGCAGAAAAGTTGGTAACGCAAAAGGAAAGGCAAATGAGAGATGGTAACAACTAAAACATAGCAGTAATCAATCAAAGGATGAAAATGTAATCTAGCACGACATGAATATAGATCATACGTTAATGACGGATTAAAGTGCAAACTAATGATATAATTAGCGAAGAAAAAGAGAGTTAAGGTTTGAAGAAAGGAGAGAAAATCATACTAGAAAAGCATGGTAGTTCTTGCTGCTGCTGTTGTTGGAGATTCGGCGTTATGAGGCTGCAGATAACCCTAATCAGGAACATAATTTTTTTAATCTGTATAATCAAGAACTAATTCCGCTCCTCGTCTTATTGAACTTGAGAATAGCTCTAAATCATTTGGTACATAAATATAAAACCAGGAGGAACAATCTACATACAGCAGGAACACGTATAAGTTCTTTTAGGCACAACCGTTTGTATATTTAACCTGATCATGCTCTCGTGCCTCCTGCTGCTGCTGCTACTGGAAACCCAGGCTCACGCGGCAGGGTCTCAGTCGGAGTGGAATTCAGCGGATAATGTCAAACTTGATTTGTACTATGAAAGCAGCTAATTTTACACGATCTGAAATCCATGGAATGTTAGCAGCTGCTTGCTTCGCCATTTCCTTACTCAGATCAATGCTCCGATCAAGTCGTCTCCCGATTGCGTTCTACTGTCCCAACTATTACCAACACTCAAAAGAAAAGAATAAAAAGTAAGGAATTGAAAATTAATCCGATTGAAGTGAACGAAAACCCTAATTCGACGAAGAAAGGGGAAATCCCAAGCACTTATTCGAGAAAATCGATGGTGGAATTCAAAATTAAAATTGAGAATGTTACCTGGAATCGAATAGAATGAGCTTATCGGCAAGCAGTGATTGCAGTGTGAAGGGATCGAATCAATTTGTTAGAGAAATAAAGTAGAGAGAGATGGGAGAGAAAGAAAAAGAAAGGAGAGAGAGAGAGAGAGACAGGCTAAACGAATGATTGACAGGGGCCCCCGATTCTACTTTCCACTTTTCCCGTACCCAATTTTTGAGTTTCTACTTTCTCTATGGTTTCTAGTAAGACGGGTAGTCAAACCAACTGTGATGTTTGTTTTTATTAAGGACGCTTCCTCGCCACAACCGTGCTATATAAGCAATCAGGGGTGGCCCTAAAATCCGATGGGTTATTAAGGACGGCTCCGCTTCCAACAGTTATTAAAGGGGCGTCCCGTTAAATTGAAATTGTAGTAGTGACAATATCATATTTTGCATCTATCTGAAGCAAAATTTGGTGTCGGTGACAAACTGATACTACAATATCATATTCTGCATCTATCTAAAGCCACCGTAACCAAATGTTGTATGCTTCAGTTTCCAGGTCCTAGAATATATGTAATCTAGTCATACATACACACACAGATAAGGATATGAATGTACTGTATTCCTACTTTATATATATGGATATTTGTAATTTAATATGGAAAGTTGGAAACTGTAATATCGAGTATAAATTCATATATACAGTAGTATACATATAAAGGATTGACATTATTGATCATAGAATTAAATAGAAATAAGATTATTCTTCTTGAATTGTATGATGGAGGAGTTTGGTAAGGAGAAAATCCCGTTGATGTTCCTTATATATGTGATTATATATTTGTTTGTGTGGTGCCTGTGTAAGTTGAGTGTATGGTGCTACAGAAGATTGTTCAAGGATAAAGTTGAATGTGTGATCAGTCAAGATGTTTCATTACCACCACCACCGCCTCTTCAACACCAAGTTTAGTTTAATTAATATAATTAGGGCGATCGATTAAGTATTATGTAGTAGGAGTAGGAGTAGCATTATATACTGTATTATACTACTACTAGCAGCAGGATTCTTTTTAAATAAGAACAGCTTTCTCGAAGAATATGTTACTATATAATCTACATAATACTGTATTATGTAGTAGGAGTAGGCATAAGAATATGTCAATTCATCCAACATTTTCTCGAAGAATATGTTACTATATATAATCTACTGATACTTTTAGTAGTGTCAGTAGTACTATATTTCAACAATTACAGGTCCTAGTTGTGTTCTTTCCCAAGGACAGTTCTTTGTGTTGCTAACAGAAGGGTAAGGTTGCGCAATTTCAGGACCTCCCTTACCTCAAAATTTGGGGAGCCATTTAGGAATTGGGAAAAAAAATTTGTATTAAATCAAGATTTGAAAATTAGTAGGGGATGCATGATGATAAAAAATGCCATAAAAACAGTCGTATTACATACCTCTAGTTTGAAAATCTGAACTTTTTCCTTGTTTTCTCGACGCTCGAATTCAGCTTCCTTGTATTCGTTATCTTCTTCTTGAGTATCTCTTTCAACTACCACCTTCATGCTCTCACCTGTTTTTGGGATATAACCAAAGGCTTCACAGATGAAACCTGAAACCGTCTCGTATTAATGATCCTACCACACAAACGAAAATAAAAACCAAAAAGGAAATTAAACTACGATTAGCTATCATATGGCTCAATATGTAATAAGAAACACGTGTAAAGGTACTAAAGGTATAGTAATGCTAAAACAGGAAAAAAAAAAAAAAAAAAAAAAAAAAAAAAAGGAAGGAAAGAAAAGGCTATGGGGGAAGATTGTAAGCAGAAGGAAGAAGATGAAGCCGACACAGATTGTTGCTAAAAACTTACTGTATTTTCTAAGTTTTTTTCCCTCAAAGAATCTCATATGGGGAAGGACTGGAGCTTTCCTGGGCAAAAACAGCTCCTTCGGATCCCAGTGGATAAACAAAAAAGAAACTGTCACATTGTTACCATATGAAGTGATTGGAAGTCTCGTACACTGTACAGTGTGTGCCAAAAAGCCTTTTGGCTTAAACTGAAGTGTCCAACTGTTATATGTAATGCTCAACTATCGACGCAGTTCATGGCTTAACAAGATCACATACAGATGCATGGGTACTGAAATCACAATTCCATTAATACACAACAACACAATTTACAAGCATCAAATGTGTGAGCAGGCCAAATCGGTTGCTTTTACTTCCCACACCTGCAAGTTATAAATTCAAAACAAAAAATAAGTAGGCCATATATTCAGGACAAGCTCACATACCTAGTTCAATCACTCAGACATAAGACATGTCAATGCTTGTTTCCGACTATCGAATGTGTGAATTCTAATGAGCTAAAGAGAACTGGGGTAACAATCTGCACATCTGCCATGATACTGCATACTGCTGATATACAACAATCAACAACAGGAAGCAAATTCATCGATCAAACTATCAAAGTTATACAGATGAAATATCGATGTAATTTCATGGTGTAACAACAGTAACTTCATTTATGTTGGATTCAATCTTCATCCAAGCACTGATTTTTCCTTCAAATTGTTTTAATCTGATCATTTCAATGTTAGATTGATTCGCAATACAGTTAAATGTAAATTACCATTCACCATGGAAATCACTGTACAAAACCTAACTCTAGCAAATGACAATTCAATCTCACTAAATGTTTCTCATCAGTGCGGTAAAAACATTTCTTTTCCCCATAGAATTAGCAGTACCAACAATCGACTTACAAATAAACTCAATCGACAAAAGCGGAACGGTGACCGGCGAACGAGATCGTTTTAGGGTTGAACAGCGACTCGTATGAGATGTGCGAGAATAGAGTTTCAATTGATACTTACTTTACTTGTTCTACTCACCTGGATTTCAACTCGTCTTCCGTTCGCCGTCAAAATCTCCGGCGAATACTGCAGGTTCTTCGTCACGCTTGTCTTCTCTCCGACTTCTGTTTTCGTCCTCTGTAACGCCATTGTCGTCACGCTTCTCGTGAAATCTGGGTTGTTCTCTTCCGCTGCTGAAGTGGCGTCGTCTTCCGATGTCGACGACGTCGTTTCCGAGCTTTACCGGAAACTCCGATATAACGACGGCGAATCCGAGATGAAAACTGAAACGACGTCGTTAGAGGTTGTTTTAGAGGATAAGGAAGTTATTGTTTGCGAAGAGAAGACGGAGAGGAAAAGGCGCGAGTTACCGAAGGAGTAAATCGGATAAGGTAAAGAGTGAGTATACGAAGAGAGGAGAAACGGATACAGATATGGATACAGATACGACCAGTTTAACCCTAATATGATTTTGAATTCCGTCAACAATTCCGGCGAGGCAGATGATGAAGGCAGTCGGCGATCGACGGAGATTGAAGGCGGAGGTTGAAGGGTTTGACTGAATGAAGGAATTGAAGGGTTTTGGATTGAGTATAAAACGCGTAACCTGAGAAGCTGATTTCTTAGATTTAGGGTTTTTCACAATTGATCGGTTACCTGAGAAGCTCGTTTCTTATTTTGTTACTCCCTCCATTCTCTTGAATAAGCCCCCTTAGGGGTGGGCACGGATACCAAGGAAAATGGGGTAAAGTATGGGTATTTGTTGTCTTTTTAAGAAATGGGGTGGGGTAGAGTAAGTATATTAAATGAGTGAAGGAGAGAGAAATATGAGGGTAAAATAGTAAAAAAAAAGTTTGAACTTTACCTTATTAGGAAATGGGGCTAATCCAAAAAAAGGCCCAAAGAGGAATATGGGGCTTATTCAAGAGAATGGAGGGAGTACTTGAGAAACTGATATGGGTCGGGTCAAGTGAAAGTGGTCCTGAAAGTGGAATAAACATCTGTTTTAATTAAAACAGATGTCTATAATGGACTAGTAAGCAACTGAGATTAATAAAAATAGTTGTATAATATATGTACAATTTTTTTTATAAAAATCAGTTGTCTATTATTCTATAAAGACATTTTGATGGTGGGATTTGTCGTGGATCCCGACACCAAATAAAATCAACTAATCCTAACTAGGTAGCTAGGGTAAGTCGGGTCGAACCACAAGGACGGAAAAGGGGTTTAGACTAGAGTTCACCTAAGGACTAGATTAAGTCACAAGGAAACAAGGGAGAAGAATTAACAAGAATTGATTAACTACAATGATTACTAGGCTAAGGAACAAGACTAAACAAACTAAGACTATGGAAGGAATGAAAGCTATGATTATGAAAGAATTAATGATAACATAAACTAATCGAATGAACTAGAACTAAATTCAAACAACAAACTAGAGGAATAATAGCTAAGATGAAGAAGAAATCAGTAAGAAAAGAACTAGGATTAGGTCAGGTTCAAGGGTATCGAAACAATCAAGATCAGAGAAAGCAAGAATGAAGGGGTAGTCAAGCTATCTAGGCATAATCCGGGCTCTCGCTCCAAAACCGTCCTAAAGGTCTCCTGCTCTCGCGCAAAAACCCATCCTAGCAACATACAAGGTCACAAGAAGAAGGCAAGAAAACATGCATTTGCAACTACAAGTCATTCAAGCATTTCATCAAACATGATCTATGCATACAACAAAGAAGCAACCTAAACAACCACCAACACCCTAAACAAACCCTTAATCACCCACGAAGACACCCAATCCTCCTACTAATCCTAGAAAGAGTACTACTCACACATAACTAAAGAACTACCAACACTAACAAGTGAAACCCACAACATGAGAGAAACATCCATAATGAAAGACAATAAGGATTAAGCATAAACAATGAATAGAAACAAATTAAGACAAGATTTAGACTAAGGAAATATTAAGGAGACGAGAAATATACCAACAAATGAGAAGTAGAAGGAAAAGAAAGGATCTTTGATTAAATCCAACCCAAAGAAATGGAATTCAATGTTGTCAATAGAGAAATCCCCCAATAGGTCTTCAATAATACAAAGATTCAACAAGGATTAAACTAAGATTATTAAGGAGAGATTAAGGAAGGATTAAGCTAATTTACACTAATCTAAGCTAATCTAACCTAAAGTATGTCTAGGGTTTCTTCCATGCTTAAAACAATACAAGAAGGGGGTATATATAGGGTTCCATAAGTGAGGGGAATGAAAAGAATGAAGCAGAGTGCAAACTGGGCCCTTCCCGGCCGGGAAGGGGGTGGTCACGACTGGGATGAGAGTGGTCGCGACCGGGATGGTCTTGGTCACGACCGGAACTACCCTACAGTGGCTTGTTTCTTCTCGTCTTCTCATCCCGGTTGTGATGGGTCCTCACTTGGTCTTCCTAGGCTTCTTATCGATGCTTGGTGCTTAGGATATTCTTAAGTGGGCTCCAAGGGACTCGGGATCGAGTGTAAGTCACCGAATCATCGTCGCTTTTCTTCATTGGCTTCATATGCATCGGAAACGAAACAGAATCGTTCCATCTCTCCATGATGAGCATTAGGAACCTAAAACAAGCTAGAAGAAGCGTAAGTAGCCTCGAAACCGCTCTAAATAGCGATTTCACAAAAGAAAGCGGGACCAAACACATGAAATAAACACTACAAAACACACTTATCACATTTGTTTCTCAAAAAAAAAAACAGATGTATATATATTATACATCAGTTGTTAACAATATTAGATGTCTATTAGGTGTTGTCTATTTGATTTTTTGTAGTAGTGCACTTTTTACAAAAGGGATAAAGTAAAAATTCTCCAAACAGGGTTACAAAAATGCATAAATAAACATGAATGAAGAAAGAGTAGGATCCACGCTACTCGCTAGCTCACACCCAAAACTTAGCAGCAAATATTTGTCATGTTATAAACATAACAACCACATCAGTGGGGAGTAACTCGGACGTTCTCCCAGCCAAATTATATCATATGGAAAATAATAGTATTAATATATCAAAATATATTAAAAAGAGAAAACATTAAAACGATATAATAAAAAAAAGTTTTCAGCGAAACTTAAAGCACTTGTCAACCTGCAAGTCAAAATCAATCGATAATAATAATATTAAAAAATGGCGTTATGGAAATTCGATCAGTGTGCACAAGGCTAGACGTTCACTAGGATAATACTGGAAACTAGCTTCGAGAACTGTAAACTTTAACTCATAATAGAATCAAGTCTCTAACTTGGCAACTCAACTATAACAGGACTGCGCGCAACGGATCCTGGTTTAAGTAGTATACACCCCTCCTGGATACCAAATGTATCCAGCTCAATTGACAGCGACTAACACGTTGCGATATCTAGCTTAAGGGCACAATGCACACTCTCCTGGGCGAAACTACGCCCAGTTCAATGACCAAATGTACCCCAAATAGGCACACCGGCTTTATAGCCGATGACAAAAATGTACATCCCAGACTATATTACTTTAACCCCACACTTGTCTTTATTCCATAACTCCAAAATAAGCCATTATCGATATTGAGAATAAATAATCATCGTAAATAATATGAAAATAAAAGAAATAAACATTTTGTATAAAAGGGAAACTTTCTATAAATAGAAACTTACTAATTTTAGAAACTTACTTAAGATAGAAATTTTGTTATAGAAAATACGTAAGTTATTAAAATGAGTGAAATATATTAAAATAGTATTTCTAACGAAATTAACATTCTATTATTATTGTCGTTATCGTAACTTCAATATATTTCTAAACTAGATTAAAGCCCGTGCGCTGCACGGGTTAATTGGCTTAATTACATTGATGATGTATATTCGTTAAATAAGAAAGTTAATCAATCTATATCATTATAATAAATAAGATGATCACATGATATTAGTAATCAAACTTAATTTCAGCTAAGTTTATATAGTCTTAAGAAGTTATTTTAAAATTCAAAAGAATACATGACTACTCTTATTTATAATATAACTAGTTTTATCACCCGTGAAGATTCACGGGTCAGTTTGTAGTTATGTTATACAGTATATAAATTGAAATAAAACTAAAAATTATGAATGAGATATATCATATATGAAGGCAAATAAAATATTTATTAGAAAAAATTATTCATGGTACTATGTACGTGCATTATCACACTGATTAACTAAAAAAAACGGTGTGACAAACTAAAAAAAAACAGTGTGGAACATCGTCATACTATTCCAAAACTTAGTTAAAAGAAAAAAGAAATGGAGCCCTCCCCTTTTTAGGGTCATAAGCCCGTTGTTTAGACCAACAAATTGTTTGATGAACCCAAAATAACTCGTTAATTTAGGGTCGATACCTTACATGACCCGTTCGGTTAGTAAGAATTTATTAAAATTAAATAAAATATATATACCTAAATATTATATTTGGATTTATAATTAAAAATAAATATTTTTTTATTATAAATATTCAATTTTATACAACTTTTTTTATCATTTAATTGTAAAATAATTTTAAAATTTGAATTAATTAGTATTTTTAAATATAAACATTATTAAAGGGTACAATAATAATCTTAAAAGTAAAAAAAATATTAAAAATATTTTTGTTGGACTTAAAAAGTTTATTAAAAATAGAGGTGTTCGAAACTATTTTTGACCCTAATCCAAACCGTGATCCGTATAACCCGACTTATATTTGATTTGCGCCATATTTGGACCTGACCCGTTGGACCCATTTGACAGGTATACATATTACGCTTCCGCTTTATTTTTGAGGGGTTGAATAAGTTTAATTGATGTTGTTAGTTTTCAACCCGTTACCGTAAAGTTAATGATCAGAGTTCAGACCCTTAAACGGAATTAAAAGTATAGTCCGGGTACTAATCTTACCCTTAAATATCTTTCAATCTGTTTTGATCTATTGTTTTTAGACATATAAACTCTTTATAGGATCGAATATGTACCTGATTAATTATTTAAATCAGTTAAAATATTTAGATTCAGTTTTGATGTTTGCAATCAAGCCTCTTTTTAGGGTCATGAACCCATTTTTTTGACCTGCAACCCGTTTGACCGACCCCAATATGACCCGTTAATTTAGGGTCGAAACCTGACCCATCCCATTCAACCCATAATCAATAAGTTTAAGAATATGAATTAAGAGAAATATTGTGAATATGATAAACTGGTGTGAATAAGATCAACATGATATCCTTATGTAGTTAAGCCTAATATGTTACTATTAAGCCTAATAATGATACTCTTATGCTATTATATGAAAATATAAATGGTAAGTCAATCAATCTAAATAAGCATGGTAAATCAATCAACCTAAATAAGCATAATTATAAGGAAATCTTTACGTTGAAAATCTACTTTATATTTATCTACTTAAACAAAATATACAATCTTTACTATTTTTATGCTTATAAACTTATACAAAATATACAATATTTATACAATCATTCTGAATATCATCTTTTATGATAATTATTTCGTATAGAGTATAATTTATAAATGACATTTTTATGTATTTCGTATAGAGTATAAATAATATTAAGTGGGAATATTATGTTTGCTAAATAATATATCAATGCTCCAAAATATTATATTTTACAATCTTCAATATATTAATATATTTAATGTTAAATGTTTATCAAACAAAATATTAATATTATGTTTTTTTTATAAATATATTTAATATTTTGCCATGATGTGAAATTTGAAATGTTAAAATTATTAGTGATACTTTAACGTAAATGTTGAAGTATATGTTATATGAATAATAAAAGTAAATAAATGACGAAATGTTACATAAAATGGATTAAGTTGAAAAATGTATATATGTAGGATGATTAACAATTACGGAGTTGCAAATATGTTTTTTAGTAATATAGATTACAGAATTTTAAGACGTTAAATTACAGAATTTTAAGATGTTAAATAGGATGTTAAATTAATAATAATTTACAATAAATTTTATAAGAATAATTATATAATTATACTCGTATGAGTACTCGTATAATATAAATACAGATTATTCATATAAATACTCGTATGGGATGATATCTATATGGAGTAGGATGATTATTAACATTTTCTATATATAATATGGAATGATTATATATATATATGCATGTTAGACCGTCATGTCAGCAAAGGGATGCATCCACGCTGCCATGTCAGCAGTGGATGCATTCAATTGATATATATAGATATATGAATAATAAAAATAAATAAATGACGTAAATGTTACATAAAATGGATTAAGTTGAAAATGTATATATATGTAGGATGATTAACAATTAGCAATTATGTTTTTTAGTAGTATAAACTACAGAATGTTTAAGATGTTAAATTACATAATTTTAAGATGTTAAATAGGGGTTAAATTAATAATAATTTACCATAAATTTTATATGAGTAATACAAATACAGATTATTCGTACAAATACCTGTATGAGATGATAAATATATATATATATATATATATATATATATATATATATATATATATATATATATATAACAGTAGGATGATTATTAGCATTTTCTTACTAAATATAATATGGGATGAGATGATGTTAGAGTAGATGAATGTATGGCCGCCATGTCAGCATTGGGATGCATCCACGCTGCCTTGTCAGCAGTGGATGCATCAAATTGATATATATATATATATATATATATATATATATATATATATATATAGAAATTTCATTACCTTAATATAATTTTTTCGATGTGGAAATAATTTTACGTTTGTAGTCTTATTAAGAGATTTTTTAAGACTCAAAAGTTTTTTGATTGATATCTAGCAATGAATGAATTTTTTGGTTGATATCTAAAAATGAAATATTAATCTTATTTATAACATAAGATTCTATCGCCTCATCATAATTTTTCGATATAGGATAATTTACTCAAGGTTTATTGTTTTAAGATCTGCTTTTAAGACCCAAAAAAACGCACGATTACTCTTATTTATAATATAGAATCATCACCTTATTTTAATTTTTTCGATGTGGGATAATCTTAGGTTTGTAGTCTTTTTAAAAGTTTTTTAAGACTCAAAAGATTGTTGGTTGATATTTTTAAAACCGAAAGATTACTCATTTATGATATAAAATTTTATTATCTCATCATAATCTTTCGATGTGGTATAATTTACTTAATTAAGTTTATAGTTTTAAGAACTATTTTTAAGACTTAAAAGAGTTTGTTTTTATATCTAAGTCAAAGGATAGACGATTACTCTTTATTTATATAATCGAATTTGATCATCTTATTAGAGTACATATTTTTGATGAATGATTACTCTTATTTATATAATAAAAAAATCTCCATGTTATAATTTTTCGATGTAGAATAGTTTTACTTAAGTTTATTTAATTTTAGATCAGATATAGTCTAATTAAGAACTTTTATTTATATACGAATAATTACTCTATAGAATTCCATCACTCCATCTTAATTTTTCGATGCGGGATGATTATACTTTAACTATATAGTCTTAGTCTTAGAAAATTCTTTTTAAGTCACAAAAGATTGTTGGTTACGTAGAATTCTATCACAGTATTATTCATCATCTCATCATAATTTGGAGAAATGGTTACTTTTATTTATAATAGAATTTCATCGTCTTATTATAGTCATTATAGTCTCAAGAGTTTTTTAAGACTCAAAAGAGAGGGAGTATAATTTTTCGATGTGCGATAATTTACTTAAGTATATAGTCTTAAGTGTTTTTTAAGACCCAAAAGTAATCTAAGAACAAATAATTAGTCTTATTTATAATATAAAAATCCATCATCTTTTTATAATTTGTCGATGTGGGATAATTTAACTAAAATTTGTAGTCTTATTTATAATACAGAATCATCACCGTACCTTATTTTAATTGTTTCGATGTGGGATAATTTTAACTTTGTAGTCTTATTAAGGCCTTTTTTTTACTCAAAATATTGTTGGTTAATATTTAAAAACAATAATTATTCTCATTTAGTAGAAATTCATAACCTCATCATAATTTTTCGATGGGGAGAATTATCTTAAAGTTGTTTGATGTCTAAGGAAGAATTATTAAGAATTATTATTAGTCTTATTTACAATATAAAATTTCATCACCTTGTTATAATTTTTTTGATTAAGTGTATAGTCTTACAAACTTTTTTTCAAATCTGGGTTAGTTTTACTTAAGTTTATAGTCTTAATATATTTTTAAGACTCAAAAGGTTTTTGGTTAATAGCTAAGAGCACATGATTATCTTATTTATAATATAAAGTTTCATCACCTTATTATAATTTTTCGATGTGAGATTATTTTTACTTAAGTTTGTAGTTTTATAAAGAGACTTTTTAAGACTTAAATTTTTTTATATTGATATTTAAGAACGAATGATTAGGCTTATTTATAATATAGAATTCGTCAATTTATCATAATTTATGGGATAATTTATTTAAGTTTATAGTCTTCCATCACCTCGTAATAATTTTTCGATGTGAGATAATTTATCTAAGCTTATAGTCTTTAGAGCTCTTTTTAAAACGAAAAAAATATATCATACTCCGACATTACTCTTGATTATAATATAAAATTTCATCACCTCACCATAGTTTTTCAATGTGGGATGATTTTAAATTTGTAGTCTTATATATTAAAAGACTTTTTAATACTCAAAAGTTTTTTTGTCGATATTTAAAACCGAATAATTACTCTTTTTTTTACTTAAGTTGGAGTCTTATTAAGAGACTTTTTAAGACTTAAATGTTTTTTTATTGATATTTAAGAACAAATGATTAGTCTTATTTATAATATAGAATTCATCAACTTATCATAACTTTTCGATGTGGGATAATTTATAGTTTATAGTCTTCCATCAGTTCGTCAATTTTTTTCGATGTACGATAATTTACCTAAGTTTATAGTCTTAAGAGCTCTTTTTAAAAGAAAAAATATACATCATACATTACTCTTGATTATAATACGAAGTATACTACAATTTTTCAATGTGGGATGATTTTAAGTTTGTAGCCTTATATATTATAAGCTTTTTTTTAAGACTCAAAAGTTTTTTTGTCGATATTTAAAACCGAATGATTACTATTATTTATAATACAAAATTTCATCACCCCATCATAATTTTTTGATGTGGGATAATTTAAAAGTTTTTCTTGGTCGATATTTAAAACCGAATGATTACTCTTATTTATAATATAAATTTTCGTCACCTCTTAAGAACTCTTTTTGAGATTCAAAAGAATTTTGGTAGATATCAAAGAACGAATGATTACTCTTATTTATAATATAGAATTTAATCATCATATTATAATTTGTCGATGTGGGATAATTTTACAACTATTATATGTAAAAAATTCATCACGTAATGTGAAACAAATAATATGAAATTTATACTCTAATGCAAACTTTTTTTTACCACGAATCTAATTATTTCATTTTCATAATTTATTTTACGATAATGTGTTAAAAAAATGAACTCTAAAGGTTTTACCTTAGAATTGTAAAACGTCACATTAATATAATAAATTAAATATGTATTATAATAATTAAAAGATTCTCTAAATGATTTATTATTATTATTTATTGTTCCGGTATCGGAATCAATTAACTCGACTTCGAATCCGGGTCTCTGATGTCTGAACGTTGCTCGATTGATCTCACGATCCTCTCCTTCTTCTTACTCCTTGGGTCGGACCTTCCCGGCGGATTGAGTCTGCTCCCTGCACAAAAAGTGCACAGGGCCTCGGAGGTTGTCCGAGGAAACCCTCTCCGATGCCTAAGTCAGTCCGTGAATGCCTTAATGAACCTAGTTCGTGAGGAGCTAGGTGGCGTTTTTAGAGTAAGAGTCTAGAGAGAGAAAATCCAACCATTTGAGAGTGAGAGGAAGGGAAGTATTTATACCTTCCTCCAAGAGAGAGAGAAGAGAGGGAAAAGAGCGGGAGAATGGGTGGATGACAAAGCGACACGTGGGTCGATTTCGTCCACTCATTCTCCATTACCTTAGGCATAATGACGGAGGGTCCCCTGGTAACCCCTGGCCCTGCCTGGGGGATAAGTCCCCTGGAGATAGGTGGGCAGGGGGCTTCGAAGGCCCTGCTCGGTGGACCGCATCGCCCTGCTGGTCAGGCGATTGCTTGAAGTTACCCCTTAGGGGGTCCTTGGTGATTTACCCTGGCACCCTGCTGGGCAGGTTCCCTGTTCCTTCAGGTCGGGTCATCTTGGGGTCTGCCTGGCAGGCGGCCCGGTGCAGATTACCGACCCCCATCAATTGGCCCTCGCCGGTTGGGGGGAGGCAGGGCTTCCCCCTGGCAGGCGAACTCTTGATTCAGATGGTGGGAGGTTGACTTGCTGGCTTCACTTTTGCATTTATTGCGTTTGCATGTTCCCGAGGGAGGAAGTTTAACGGCATTGGGCATGCAAAGAGTTGGGATGTCCTTTGGTCATGATTACTTCTTATGCCAAGCGGATTTTTGGGCAGCGTGCTAGCTTAATGATTGGTTGCGTCTCCTGTCGAGATGGTTGGAGTGCCATTTAATGCTTCGACCTTTCTTTTGTATAAATTTTGGCTTTCTTGCCATTTTGACAATACATCTTCACTTTCCTTCCACTCTTTTCCAAAGAACTATGTCTTGGATCAAAAACACAGTTATTCGTTATGGAGTTCGCATTGGTACTTTCCGCTTTAGGAGGTTTCGGAGGCTGAGGTATGTCAGGGCGGCGTTTCTGGCTTTGCGCCGCAGTCGACATCCACGTTCTCGCCCTCACCGGAACACCAGGAGAGCTCTAGTCAGGGCAGGCAAGCTCCCCAACAAATCTTCGTCTCCGGTTGGTTCCCGGTTCAAGCGTTGTCCTCAGGGTGGAGGTTGTTTTGACAGGGGATGCCATGAGTGCTTTCCCTGGCTGCACCCAGAACAATTTGACCCTAACTGTCATGAGTTGAACTCCTCTCCGGAGTCAGGCCCTTCCTCCCCTCTGGTGAGGAAAGTGGGTTGCGGCTCTTGCGATGACATTCAGGCAGTCCTTTACGGCAGGGACTGGGACGTCAGCAGCCGCGATTCTGGAGATAGTGAAGTTCTGGGCTATTCTTCTGACAGAGATGAGGATGGACTCCCTGACGACTCTTTCAAGGACTCCAATGACTGGGATTGGGGGTCTGACACAAGAGGCCAGGGCAGCCCTGGGGATTACTCCCCGGGTTTAGATGATGAATAGGCCTGCCCACAGGGAGCAGGCGCATTGAGCCAGAAAATTAGGCTCATTTTGTATTTTCTACTTGCCATGTGTAGAATGTAACTTGCCCACTTTCGGGCTCTTTTTCAGATTAATGAAAGATCAGGCAGTTTGTTTATGTGTGCCACTTTTTTTTTTTTTTGAATGACGTCATGGGATGTTGGTTCCTCTGACTTGTTATTTTTCGAGGTTCTTCTTGGGAAGCCACAAGTGGTTGGCTTCCGAGAATGCGACATGTGGGGAGTGGCCCTTGGGCAGATTCCTTAGGGTTGGCGACCTTTCGTCTGCCCCCCTCCCTCTTATAAAAGCGATCTAGCATCCTCACTTCCTCTTTTTACAAACTTTCGAAAAGAAATCTCGAGCCTTCCTCATACTTTTACATCTCCGGGAAACTTTTCTGGGCTTCCTTTCTCAAGTTTTCATCCAATCAGCAGTCAATTTTAGGTTAGATTTCTACTCCCAAGTTCTTGCTTTCTTTTTTCGATTCCTCGCTTTTTCTTCTTCCTCCATCACCATGTCTAGAACACGTGCCCGTATCCTCCCATTCACCGACCCGTCAAGTGAAAGGACGAGGGATAAGGAGGAAAATATGGAGAAACTTGCCTCTTCCTCAGCGGGAGCTGTCCTCCGAATGATTGAGGAAGAGCATTCGGAGGATAGTGGAGGTGGCAATTCTCCTGACCCGGCCCCCTTCGACGTCGTTGACTCCGACGACGAGGCACTGGAGATTGATCCTTCTAGGACTTCTGGTCCCTTCACTCCCAGAGAAAAGGGGAGGGTATATTATCTAGACAAGGCTAAGTACCATATTCCCTTGGGGACTTACCCAGAACCCAAAAACAGGGATTTAATTTTGGCCAAGAATGCGGCCGCTGCGATTGAGCGGTTTTATAATTTCGAGGAGAGGTACACAATTGTGGTCCCAGGGGAGAGAGATAATGTGTGTTGCCCCCCCTCCCCCCCCCCCGATGGCTGCATAGCCGTTAGCCACAAATGCTTAGAGTTCGGTCTCCGTTTCCTCCCGCACCCCTTCCTGGAAGAGACTTTCAGGCGGATGAACTTGGCCGTAGCTCAACTGACCGCCATGGCAGTTAGGTCCATGGTAGCGTATACTTGGACTTGTTTATTTCATGGTGACGGGCCTTCCATTGATGCTCTACGGTTTATGGCTGGCCTGCAAATGGTGGCTTCTGGGAGTTAAGGTTCCCCTGGATATTGGTCTATCCAGAGGCAGAAAGGTCATACCCTGGTGTGGCCAGCTATGGATAGCCTGAAGGACTGGAAGAACAACTTCCTGTATGTACATAGTGCCACCGGATGGAAGATTCCTCGACATTTTAGGGATCATGTCCATACCAGGCCGGAGACTCGCCAGGAGTACCATCCTGGCGTTGGGGGAAAGGCTCTTGAGGTGAAACTGGGCCAAAAGGACAAGGACCTGGTGGAGAAATTTGCTGCTCATACGGACAAATCAGGCGTTCATGGCCCTAGTTTCTGGCTTCCCCACGCGGAGCTTATCACCACTGATAGATTTCTGACCCGAGTGGGCTTGAACCCTAGCCTGGATAGAGGTATTTCAGGGGCGCCACTGGTTTTTCTTTATCTCTCTCTTGTCCCCCTTTAAGGGTTTTCTAATTGTTCATTCTTTTGTCTTGCAGAACTCGCTACTTGTACCTGGTCAAGGAAGGAGGCGAGGCATCTGGGCGTAGACGACGAATTTGTCATTGTTCATAGGCGCCCTTCTCTTCCTCCCAATTTTAAGAAAGGTGAGAAGAACTTGATGAAGTATTTAAAAGGCCTCTCAGCTAGTAGGACAAGACTTCCTCCCCCTCCTAGATTTACGCCTGCGAAGCCGACGACTCCCCCTTCCCCTGGCGTGGAAAAAGCGGTCGCCTCTGAGGCCACCCCTCCTCTCACCGGCCAGCAGGGAGGCTCCCCCGCAGGAACTCACACTCCCATGGGGCCGCAGCCTGCCGGTTCTGAGGAGACTGGGGAAAGCACCCCTCAGGAGCTGACTAGGAAAAGAAACAGGGAGTCCTCAAATGCTGAGCATGTGGTAGATCTGGAGGCGGACACGCCTGACCCAAAGCGTTCTGCCCGAGATGTCCGAGGCACCCTCTTTTCAGAGGAGAATACTGAGTTTCACTACACCGCTGGTGATAGCCTGGATGTTTCTGCCCTGCTCTCTGATTCAGGGGCCGTCTTGGCGGACCACCTTATCAAGACTGTGACCTCTGCCACCAACCAAGTGACCCAGTATATTCAGCGCACCTCCCGGGTCATTCAGGCCTCTGCCGAACTGGCGGCCCTTAGCCGCTTGAGTGATGAAGAGCTGGTCACTTCCCCTCCTTTTGACCGCCTGGCCATGGTTGAGAGGGACGTCACACTCATCGCCAGCCTGAAGGATCAATTGGCGAAAAAGGAGGGTGAGCTGGAGGAAGCTAAGGATCAGGCGGTCCTCTGGAAATCTCAGGGTGAGAGGGCAATTAGGGAGGTGTCTCGCCTGGAACAGGAGCTGAAGAAGTCCAAGCAGATTGCTGCGGAGTTAGAGCAGGCCAGGAAAGCGTTGGCTGAGCTGGAGCCTGTCAAGAGAAAAGTTGCCGATTTAGAGGAGCGTCTTTCTAAGGCTGATTCAGATCTTCAGACGGCTCGTAGTGATTTGACGGTGAAGGCCGAGGAGTGGCAGAAGGAAAAAGATGAAATAATCCCGGAGGCCGAAGCTGAGGTGGAGAAAGGTTTTGAAAGTGGTGCTAACTTCTCCTTAGTGCTGGTAATGGAGGTCATCAGGGAGATGTTCCCTGGTTTTAATGAGGAGGCCTTTCGAGCTCTTTATGCTGCCAAGGACGAGGCCCGGGTGCGCAGATCGCCTGAGGAAGCTGCTGGCCCTGACCCGGGTGCCCCTCCTGCCTAACATGCAAGGCAGTTGTCCTCCGAGCCGACGTTTTAATTCTTTTATTCGTGGATTTTTACTGCTCTTTCTGTAAAGACCTTCTTTGTTTGTTCATATATGCATCTATTTGATTTTCCTTTCAAAGTTAGATCTGGTTCTGGTTTCTGGTTGAAATTCAGGGGGTGTGCCCCCTGCCTGCCCAGAGGCAGGCAGGAGGACTTCATGCTTTTTATACAAGGTTGGGGGGTGCCCCCAGTCCTTGTTCATTCGGCGCATGGGGCCTAGCCTGACCCTGGCTTCTGTCCGAAGTCCAGGGGGCCTGCCCCCTGCCTGCCCAGAGGCAGGCAGGTGGGCTTAGTTAATTTTTTATACAAGGTTGGGGGATGCCCCCAGTCCTTGTTCATTTGGCGCATGGGGCCTGGCCTGACCCTGGCTTCTGTCCGAAGTCCAGGGGGCCTGCCCCCTGCCTGCCCAGAGGCAGATAGGAGGGCTTAGTTAATTTTTTATACAAGGTTGGGGGATGCCCCCAGTCCTTGTTCATTTGGCGCATGGGGCCCGGCCTGACCCTGGCTTCTGACCGAAGTCCAGGAGGCCCGCCCCCTGCCTGCCCAGAGGCAGGCAGGAGGACTTAGGGATTTTGTTGGGGGGTTCATTTTTCCTGGTTTTGGCAACAGGGGGCGTCCCCCTATTGCCCCCTGCTCGTTTGTGTGTGAAATGCAATTTTGAACAGGCAACGAGTATAAATTCTGGGCATCTTTTCATTTCTTTAAAATGAACTTTTAACATGTGTGGTCGGAGCCGTCGACATTTTGCTCTGATCGTCCTCCGCCAACTTTTTCTTAAAGCAAAAAAGATTACCTAGTCTTTATCTAGTGCCTAGACATAGTACTTTCTTAAGGTGTCCGCATTCCAGTGGGCGGCTAACTCCTGACCCTCTAGATTAGCGATTTTGTAGGTGCCTGGCCCTTTAATCTGGGTTACCTCATATGGGCCCTCCCAGTTGGCACTCAACTTCCCATGTTCTCGTGATTTTCCTATTGCCTGAGTTTTCCTTAAAACCAGGTCTCCCACTTGAAAGCTTCTTTCGTTCACTCTCCTGTTATACGCCTTTCTCATCCTTTGCTGGTAGGCGGCGATGTTGATGTTGGCTTCCTCCCTGACCTCGCTGACTAGGTCTAGTGCTTCAGTCATTGCCACCTCATTGTCAGCCCTGTCATATTGCTGAGATCGCAGGGTAGGGATTCGTACTTCGATAGGTAACAAAGCTTCAGCTCCGTATACCAAGCCGAAGGGTGTTTGTCCTGTAGACTCTTTTCTTGTCGTCTTGATGGACCAGAGGATGCTTGGCAACTAATCTGCCCATCTTCCTTTGAGCTCGTCCACCATTTTCTTAGAAGTCCATTTAATATTTGCTTGTTGGCGGCTTCTGCCTGCCCGTTGGTTTGGGGATGGCAGACGGCAGAATAGGCGACTGTAATGCCGTGGCCTTCCAACCAGACTCTCAGAGGGTCATTATCAAACTGCCTCCCATGATCAAACACCAACATTTTTGGTAAACCGAATCTGGTGATGATGTTCCTCCAAATTACCTTCCTGACCGCAGGCTCAGTGATATTCGGAACTGCTTCAGCCTCAACCCATTTGGTGAAGTAATCAATCCCCACAATTAGAAATTTCCTGCCCCCAGTTGCCACGGCTAAGGGACCTAATATGTCCATCCCCCACTGGACGAAGGGGATGGGAGACAATATTGGCCTGAGTTCCTGGGCAGGGGCGTGGATTGAAGGGGCGAATAGCTGACATTTCCGGCATTTTTGGGTCAGGTCCCTTGCGTCTGCCAACATGGTAGGCCAATAGTAGCCTGCCCTCAGGGCTTTGTGGGCTAGCAACCTTCCTCCAATATGATGCCCACAGATCCCTGAGTGGATATCATCCAAAACCTCAGCGGCCTGCCCTTCCCCCAGGCATCTGAGCAGAGGTGAGGAGAAGGACTTCTTGTATAACTCTCCATCGATCAGTATAAACCATACTGTTTTTGCAGGCATTCTCCTCTTTTGTGCAGGGTCAGACGGGAGGATCCCATATCTCTTGTATTGAGTGATTGGGGTCATCCAATCTTCAGGCTCTGCTTCCTCAATTGTATTGACCGACTGATAGGTAGTAGTGGATTTCTCCTGAACAACATCCACCCAAACCGATCTCCTTATATCCTGCAGGCTGGAGCTGGCCAGTTTTGACAGGGCGTCTGCCCGGTTATTCTGGGATCGGGGGATTTGCCTGACTTCGTAGGATTTTAAGCTCGATAGTTCCTGCTTCACCTTCTCCAGGTATGCAGCCATGGCATGGTCCCTTGCTTCATATTCCCCATTAATTTGGTTGGCAATGAGCTGGGAATCAGTTGCTAATACTACCCGTTCTGCGCCTGCTGCTCTAGCCAGACTAATCCCTGCGAGTATAACCTCATACTCCGCCTCGTTGTTTGATGCAGGGAAAGTAAACCTGAGTGCATGCTCAAAGTCCACTCCCTCGGGGCTGGTTAGTACGACGCCTGCCCCCGCACCGTTGGCTGTTGAGGACCCATCAGTGTATACCACCCATTCTCCGGCAGGGAGGTCATCCTCTTCTGAGTGGGAACATTCAGCCAGAAAATCCGCCAGGGCTTGAGCCTTGATGGCGGTCCTGGATTGATATGTTATTCCCAAGCCACTTAGCTCGATTGCCCATTTTAGCAGCCTTCCAGATTTTTCAAATTTTTCTAAGACTTTTTCCAGGGGTTGGTCAGTCAAAACTACAACAGGATGCACGTCAAAGTATGGCCTGAGCTTCCGGGCGGCTATGACGACTGCATAGGCGGCTTTCTCGACCACCGGGTAATTTCTTTCTGCTGCCCCCAGGGCATGACTCACAAAGTAGATAGGCTGCTGGGAACTCGCCTCTTCCCTTAATATCACCGCACTTACCGTTGTATTTGTTACGGCGATGTAGAGAAAAAGTTTTTCTCCTGCTACTGGCCTTGCCAGGGTAGGTAACTTCTTCAAATGTTCCTTCAGCTGTTCAAAAGCCTCCTTTTGTTCGTCATCCCACTTGAACTGTTTGTTACCCTTTAGCACCTTAAAGAAGGGGGTTGACTTGTCCGCCGACCTGGCAATGAAACGTGCCAGGGCAGCCATTCTGCCTGTCAACCGTTGGATGTCCCTTATGGTTTTAGGCTCAGGGAGATCCAAGACAGCCTGAACCTTTTCAGGGTTGGCGTCTATCCCCCTGGAGCTAACTAGAAAACCTAGGAATTTTCCAGACTGGACTCCGAACGTGCATTTTTTCGGATTGAGCTTCATCTTGTAAGTCCGCAGGGATGAGAAAGTCTCCTGCAAATCCACCAGGTGTTCATTGTCTCCCTTACTCTTCACAATAGCGTCGTCGACATAAGCCTCTAGATTTCTCCCTTTCTGGTTTTCAAAGACTTTGTCGACTAGCCTCTGGTAGGTGGCGCCTGCGTTCTTCAGTCCGAATGGCATTATTTTATACATATAAGTGACGGAGCTGGTGATGAAGGCACACTTTACCCTGTCGGGTTGCCAAAGATACACCTGATGGTACCCTGAAAAAGCATCCAGAAAACTCAGCATAGAGTACCCACTAGTGGCGTCTACTTGCTGGTCTATTCTTGGAAGGGGGTAGCAGTCTTTTGGGCAGGCTTTGTTCAGGTTTGTGAAGTCCACGCACATCCTCCATGCACCTGACGACTTCTTAACCATTACGACATTCGCCAGCCATTCAGGGTAGTCGCAGATTTCTATGAAATCTGCCTTCAAAAGTTTCTCTATTTCTTCTTTGATAGCCAAGTCCTTTTCTGCAGACATATTTCTTTTCTTCTGCTTTACAGGGCGAGCCTCCGGGCTCACGTTCAGCCTGTGAACGATGTGAGCCGGGTCGACTCTCGACATTTCATCCGCTGAGTATGCAAAAACATCTTTGTTGTCTTTAAGGACCCTGATGAGTTCTGCGCGGTAGGATTCTTCCAGGTCAGCCCCTACAAGGACCTGCCTGCCAAGCTCTAGATCTACCAGCATGCTTTCCCCCCAGGTTCGAGGTGGTCAGCTGCCTGCTGGCTGGCTGGAATCTGTCCCTCCCTGTTGGGGGAGCTATCAGCTTTTCTTTTTCCTTTCCTTTCTGTCTCGTGAGTCTGCAAAGCCACCGAGTAACAGTGCCTGGCAGACTCTTGGTCCCCATGGATCTTTCCTTCCAGGCCAAAGTCTGTTACGTAGGCAACTGTTAGGACTCGGATTGATATTGCGGCTTCGATTTCGTCCAGGGTGGCTCTACCAATTAAGGCGTTGTATGCTGATTTCGCATCTACCACGACGAACGATGCCCTGACATTCCTTGCAAAGGTCGTCCCTTCTCCGAATGTTACTGGCAAGTCTATAATCCCCATTGGGAGCACGCCTGCCCCGCTGAATCCATACAGTGATCCAGGGGCAGGTTTCAAGTGTCTTCTTTCCAGTCCCATTTTCTCGAAGGCGTCCCTGTAAAGCAGGTTCGTGTAAGCCCCGGTATCCACCATACATCTCCTTATGATGTGGTTACTGATTTCCAAGGACAAGACCATGGGGTCACTGTGAGGGTACACCACCCGCCCTGCATCCTCAGGGGTGATGCTCAGCGTCATGCCCTTTGGACTCCCTGCCCTTTCAACATAACAATCTGATTTCGTAGCTCGCGAATCTGCCTCTTCTGGCCTCTTCTGCTGGTTTAGCCCTCTGCATCCCCTGATATCACATGGATTATCAGGCGGTTCTGGGCCGAGCCTTCAGGTTTTTCTATTGTTTCCTTCTGAGTTTTATTCCTTGTTGCGTAGTTGCCCAACCAGCCATTCCTGATGAGCTTCTCGATCTCATCCTTCAGGTGGCGGCACTCTTCGGTGGTGTGGCCTACGCAATCATGGAATGTACAGAACTTCTTGGGGTCCCCTTTTGGGTTGCGTGGTTTGTTTGGACGGTTCCACTTGGCAGTTTCCTTCTCTAGTTCGAAAATCTCAGCCCTGGACTTGTTGAGGGCTGTATAACTGTCGAATCTAGGCTGGTAAACTATGCGTTCTTTTTTGAGGGTATCCCCTTCCTCGACTCTCTGTTTCCCTGCCTCATTCCTGCCGCGTCCACCCTGCGGTCCCCCCTGCTGCCTGGTAGGGCCTGCGGGGGTATCCGGCAGGCTGTGGAACTCTTCCTGCAGCATAAACCCTTCTGCGATCTTTCTGGCCTTGGCCAGAGTTTCTGGCTGGGCCCTGATCATCTGGTTTTTCATCTCTCCGGGGAGCAGGGAGTTAGTTAGCACGTACGTTCCTGTCGCATCGTCTATCTCTTTGACTTGCTGGAAGGACAAGTTAAACTCTTCAGGTATTCCCTGACAGTCTCACCCTTCCTCTGCCTAAGGGTCATTAGGTCGAACCGAGTAAGACGACGCCTCTTGTTTCCAGCATATTGATCTAGGAAGGCCTCTGCCAATTCGATGAAAAAACTGATAGATCCCTGCGGCAAGTCTCTAAATCAACCCTGGGCCAGGCCCACCAGGGTGGTTGGAAAGATCTTACACTAGACTGCGTCGTCGGCATCGTACATGCCCATATGACTCTCGTACGCAGCTAAGTGATCTTCCGGGTCAGTCGTGTCGTCGAATTTAACAGAGGGCATCTTAATCTTGGGGATTGGGTACCCCTGCACCTCCGGATGAAGAGGGGTTTTTGTAGGCCTTCCCACCACCTTCGACCTGCTCCCCGTGGAGTGGTAACCGTGATCCCCCCATCTGTCGGGGGTCGGTTTCCGACTACCAGGGGAACGGTGTCGGGGCGGTTGCCTGCTAATCGCCTCGTCGTCCCATCTATCAGGGGAGTGGTGTCGTGGGCGCTTCTTCTGAGCTGGCTCAAGATTGTCCTCCTGACAATGCTTTGACCCAACGGGCTGCTCCTGATTAAGCCTTGTCTGGAGGCTTCTAGACAGGCCCGGTGCTCCTTGCGAGTCTGCCACCGGCGTCAGCCTGGAGAAGACGTCGCCCTGTCTTTCTCCTAGGTGCTTGGACGCAGGCTCTCTGTGCCTCATCCGGTTCTGAAGGTCCTGGGATAAACCCTTTTTTTCACGGGCAACGGTGGACTCTGTTGTGTGTATGGAGAACGCCTGCTGAGCAGGCGGGACCTGGTTGCCTGCCGTAATGCGCCTCTGCACCTGAGCATACACTTGTGTTGTTTTCTTCGCCTTCCGTTGGATTTTTCTGGCGGCGGTTCGCTTTGAGCCCCTGGCTCCTTCCCCACTTTCGAAGTGGAGCTGCCTGGGGGTCGTGGCGACCCTGCCTACCAGATCCTCCGGAGTAAACTCTTGGTTAAGCATCGCCGAGAAGAAGGCCACCGTCTGCGCCATTTGAGCGGGGGTTAGGTTGAGGGGCTGCCTCGAATGTGCCCCCTGCCCAGCTGTAACAGCGACATCTTTACCGGGTGCTCCGTGGAAGCTTGCCCACCCTACTCCTGGGATTGTGGCAGCGGGCGTCTTCTCCGGGAACGGCATGCCGTACAGGGGGCCGTTGGTGGAACTGTTGGGCCCGCCCCTGAACTGGCGTCAACGATTTCAGGCATGTTTTGTTATAATTGGCTAATTTTGTATTTGAGAATGGTTGATTTTGTGGTTAATTTCGTGGGTACAACCGTTCTCTTCCCCACAGACGGCGCCAAATTGTTCCGGTATCGGAATCAATTAACCCGACTTCGAATCCGGGTCTTTGATGTCTGAACGTTGCTCGATTGATCTCACGATCCTCTCCTTCTTCTTACTCCTTGGGTCGGACCTTCCCGGCGGATTGAGTCTGCTCCCTACACAAAACGCGCACAGGGCCTCGGAGGTTGTCCGAGGAAACTCTCTCCGATGCCTAAGTCAGTCCGTGAATGCCTTAACGAACCTAGTTCGTGAGGAGCTAGGTGGCGTTTTTAGAGTAAGAGTCTAGAGAGAGAAAATCCAACCATTTGAGAGTGGGAGGAAGGGAAGTATTTATACCTTCCTCCAAGAGAGAGAGAAGAGAGAGAAAAGAGCGGGAGAATGGGTGGATGACAAAGCGACACGTGGGTCGATTTCGTCCACTCATTCTCCCTTACCTTATGCATAATGACGGAGGGGCCCCTGGTAACCCCTGGCCCTGCCTGGGGGAGAAGTCCCCTGGAGACAGGTGGGCAGGGGGCTTCGAAGGCCCTGCTCGGTGGACCGCATAGCCATGCTGGTCAGGCGATTGCTTGAAGTTACCCCTTAGGGGGTCCTTGGTGATTTACCCTGGCACCCTGCTGGGCAGGTTCCCTGTTCCTTTAGGTCGGGTCATCTTGGGGCCTGCCTGGCAGGCGGCCCGGTGCAGATTACCAACCCCCATCATTTATGATACTTTCCTAATTTGATGTTTGATGAAACGGACCAATGAGATCGCTCGAAAAAAGCCTATATATATATATTCGTTACTCAAAATATAAAGAAAATATAATAAGTCAGTATATAGTATTTTATAAATAATTAGGAAATCGAGTTAAAACCATAAATTTTAGAAAAGAGATGTTATAAGAGAAACGATATCAAAATTAATTGAGTCAACGAGTTTTATAAATTATACGAGATTTTATAAAGCTTTCAAATTAGTTTTTTGGCAAATAGATTTTATCAATAAATAATACCGATTTTACTAAAAATAATCTATCGTAGACAAATGAGAAATTATTAGGGAAAATAGTCTCGACTAAAAATGTATTTAAAACAAAATTACTACTTTTTCATTTATTAATATAAGTTGTAAAACGAAATTAATTTATTGAACAAGTATACAAATCTCGATTATAATATTAAAATACGATTTTGAGTTAAAATTATAAATTAATGAAATATGACGAAAATATGAAATCGACATTATTTAGTTACTAGTGTCACGATAACCAACAAATTATTATAAACGATCACAAATAATAAAATTACTAACGATTTATAAAACGATATCGAAAGTCATAAAATATTTATAAAGCACACGATTTATAAAATAATATTTTTAGCAAATAAAAATAGCTAAAAATTAGAAAAGCGAAATTAAAATATTTACAGTACTATAAAACATCAAATAGACATGGGCCGTTTATCAGTAATAGACATGGGTTTTGCGACCCATGTTAAGTTTAGTGACATCTACTGTCAAATACTTATACCTGTGACCTATGTCTATCTAAAACATAGACATAGGGTTTTCTAATAACACATGTCTATAAAAACAATAGACATGTGGTTTTTGTACGCCTTATGTCTATTTATAAATATAGACATGGGTTATTTGTATGCCCTATGTCTATTAAATTGCTAAATTACAAAAAAAAATACGAAATAGGCGCGCCATTTTCACATAAATAGTAATTAAATTTTATTAATAACAAAACAATTAATTACAGCCACAACACATTATATCTCTTTCTTCCTCACTAAGATACTTTAACTACAAATCTAAATTGGATACCCGATCAGGAAGCCTAATAAACATGCTAATAAAGCGACTAGAATCAAGACACCGTTGTTCATGATGTTCCTCGTAACCATTCTCCGAACTATCTCCTGTCAATCAAGCAAGGGTTAACAGCATTAAAGAGTTTCCAAGGCTGAAGTTAACATTTAATGATTCATATTTCATCAATTTGATTTTAAAATTACTGTAATCAGGAGTCAACATCGTCACAATCAAATACAGGTCTGCAGAAGCAAGCTACTACTATGGAGTATGGATTTTCTTTTGTGAACAGCTATAAGAAGCCAATTGAGTTTATGAGGTACCTTTATCTTTTTGCTGATACTTTTCTTTGAGCCCTTTTCTTTCTCTGTCAGAATACAAAATAAAATAAACAAATAATTAAATAAATAAGTAATCCAAAATAAAACATCAGCCCAAGGCAGTTTAAGTTCCTTCTTGGATGTTTTCTTTTATGTCCTATTACTAACACTGATAATAGGACATTGATGCGAGACTGTGATGCGAGTTAAGCATTCTCTTTTTGCTCAAGTGATATAACCTTGTTTTCCATTCTATTATTATGTTTTTGTTAGTTTCGAGGACTGAACTTCTTTTTAGTGGGGAAGATTATAACACCCCTAATTTTATAAATTAAATTAAATAAAAATTATGTTCGTATTTTTATTTTTACGATTTAACTTGTAATTCTTAAAATTATTATATAAAACGAATTTATCGTTTTATCGTTTCAAATCCCTAAACTTCTGTTTGTCTCGGAAAATCTTATTATATTTAAAATTATATTTTATGTCTGATTCGATTTATTTTATACATTTAATTTAATTCTTACCGAAAGTCTATTTCGACGATTTAAATTCTAAATTCTTTTTATTTAATTATATTTAAGCTCGAATTTCTATTTCGGTTCGAAGTTTATTTTTTTTATGTTTGGTCAAAACATCTATTTCCTTTCCTCGAAAAATCAATTTAATTCACTTTATCGAAAATTTATTATTTATCGGGATATACTATTTCATCGTCTAATTATTTATTTCTATAAGCCTCGTTTTTGTCTCGAATAATTTATTTACTCATTTTATTTGACGGTCCGATTATTTATTAATTTTATTAACTCGTTTTAATTCGATTCGTGGGTCAGTCAACTTATCTTACGGAATTCGTCTTCTACCCGATTCATTTAATTAATCCGTATACAACGTATACTTATTGTCTCGGAATTCGTACACTTTCTTTTGGTGAGTGGAACTCAACCCACTTATTGTTACATTCATCCCCTTTTTCTTTTGATTTTCCAATTTACGTTCATTCCCTTGCTTTGTTTTCCTCCACCGCTTCATACTCCTCCTCTTTCTTTTTTCTTCTTCACACCTGTTACCATCCCTCATTCTTCTCACCTGCTCTTCCCCTTCTCTATTTCGTCTCCCTACTTCCTCTTTTTGCCGCATCTCGCCTCCTCTTCCCGTTTTTCATTCTTCTTCGACTAGCAATGTTCATCCTTCTGCTCTCCATCGTCGTCATTTTTTCGCTATCGTTACTGCTACTTTCACCCCTGCTTGGAGTTAGTAAAGGTAATCCCTTGCTTCTATTTTCCTTCCACCTCTTCTTCTTCCTCTTCGCTGCTGATGTCTGCTGCTGTCTTTCGTTTTGTTGTTGCGGCTGTTGTCATTCAACGTTGCTATTGCTGCTTTGTTGTTGTTGTTGCTGCTACCTCCTCTTTCTGCTGCTGTTTAATCTTCTTCTTCTGTGATGTTGCCCCTGCTGCTATTAGTACGTGTTTGCTGTTGCCCTTTATCTCCGCTGTTTCTTCTTCTTCGTTTGCCTTTGCCGTCCTATGTTTTGTTCTTGTCGTTTGTGCTGCTATCGTTATTCGTTGTTGTTGTTCGTTGTCCTGCTGCTACTGTTTGGTCACGTTTGCTGCTGCCTGCATTTTCCTTCTCTCCTTCTCGTCCTTTATCCGTTTCCTGTCGTTATTCTTCCTTCTTTTGCTACAGTTGTCAACATCGTTACTGCCTTGTTGCTACTGTCATCATCTCTGTTCGTTCTATCGTGATGTTCGTTGCTGTCTTAGTATGTCGTATTGCTGCGTTTTGTTCGTCTCATAAGCATTGTTTTGTGGCCCCCTTTTCTTCGTTTCTTCTTCTACAATCCGTCTTACTGTTGTTGTTCCTTTTTCTTTCTTTTCATTCCTTGCTACGTTTCAATGCTGTGGTTGTCGACTTCCTGTTTTCGATCAGTGCTACTTTCGTTTTGGTCGTTTACGTTGTCGCTTCTCTTGTTGTTGTTGTTTCGTTTTTCGTTTTGCTTTTGTAACCGCTACCCGCTTCTCCTTCTTCTTTTCCAACATTCCTTATTCCGATCTCTTCGTTTCTGTTTCTTTATGTCTCGAATCTGAAGTGGAGCATACTTGGAAGGCTAGCGATTCACGACATGAAGGTTAATGCGTGCTATTGAAGATTTGGAACTCGGACTATGCAAGTAGACAAGTACAGGATCGATTAGAATATTGACTCAAGGTAACTTTAGGACGTTACTCGATTTTATATCGTATGTTTGAGTAGTAGCATGTAGTAAATATTTTAACTTCGGTTTTCTAATTTTTAGCTATTTATTATTTGCTAAAAATATTATTTTATAAATCGTGATATCGTTTTATAAATCGTTAGTAATTTTATTATTTGTGATCGTTTATAATATTTTGTTGGTTATCGTGACACTAGTAACTAAATAATGTCGATTTCATATTTTCGTCATATTTCATAAATTTATAATTTTAACTCAAAATCGTATTTTCATATTATAATCGAGATTTGTATGTTTGTTCAATAAATTAACTTCGTTTTACGACTTATATTAATAAATGAGAAAGTAGTCAATCCCTCTTCTAATAAGAGAATAGTGATGGCTAAAAATATGGTGAGATGTCAAGCTCTTGTGAATTTTTTTCCCTCCAAAACACTCTTATCTCAATATGGAAACAAATGAATTCCTCTTATACTAAGAGGATAGGAGATGCTACAGCCTAAAAATATGCGTACATGTCAATTTCTCATTCAATTTTTCCCCTCTAAATCATAATTTTTTCAATAAGAAAACAAATAATTACACTATAAAACTTTGTATCTTAATTTAAGTCAAACTAAATATTTGTATAAATTAGATGAAAAAATCTCGAATAATTAAGTTTTTGTGTATGGACTATGAAAAAAAATAGACGTTTATTATACAGATTTATTTTGTAACAAAGAAAAGTGTCACAACTTATCGAATTCAAGTGTCGACTTAAAAAATTATAAAACATTTGATGAGTGGAAAAACTATATAAAATACTTTCTACTTTTTATTTTAATATATAAATAAAATATTTTCTTATCTGATACGAGTATTATGTCATCTTCTAATTTGTTAACAAAATTTTTAACTGATTTGAATATATACGAGGATGTATTTTGATTCATGACGGTTGGTTCATGATTAAAAAAAAAATTATAAAATATTACTCCCTCCGTTCATATCCAAACTACACATTTCATTTTTGCACAAGTTTTTAGGGTATCATTAAAAAAATATTAAAGTACATTGTAAGGACCCCATCATCTACTTTATTAACAAATAGAACAAATGCAAGGTGAATCATACGAAGGACATTTTTTGTAAATAGAAGAGAGAGGTAAAGGTAAAAGACTAAAAGTAGATTTGAATGGACTAAATAGGAATATGTGTAGTTTGGATATGAACGGAGGGAATATCATTAGTTTTGTAAGAAAAAAGTGTTTAGTAAAATTTATAAGTACGAAGTATTAAATAAGATTACTCGTTTATCTTCGGCAGTTTTAATTATTTTCTCAAATCAAAGTGTAACTATTAAAAATGTGAAAATTTAATAGGTTATCAATTAGATATTTATATGTAATCACTAAATATAAAATTCTAAATATACCATGCATTACTGCGCGGGATCTGTACTAGTTTTGTTTTAAATACATTTTTAGTCGAGACTATTTTCCCTAATAATTTCTCATTTGTCTACGATGGATTATTTTTAGTAAAATCAGTATTATTTATTGATAAAATCTATTTGCTAAAAACTAATTTGAAAGCTTTATAAAATCTCGTTTAATTTATAAATTTCGTTGACTCAATTAATTTTGATATCGTTTCTCTTAAAACATCTCTTTTCTAAAATTTATAGTTTTAACTCGATTTCCTAATTATTTATAAAATACTATATATTTACTTATTATATTTTCTTTATATTTTGAGTAACGAATTTAGAAATATATTAAAGTTACGATAACGACGATAATAATAGAATGTTAATTTCGTTAGAAATGCTATTTTAATACATTTCACTCATATTAATAACTTACGTATTTTCTATAATAAAATTTCTATCTTAAGTAAGTTTCTAAAATTAGTAAGCTTATATTTATAGAAAGTTTCCCTTCTATATAAAATGTTTATTTATTTTATTTTCATATTATTTACGATGATTATTTATTCTCAATATCAATAAAGACAAGTGTGGGGTGAGAGTAATATAGTCTGGGATGTACGTTTTTGCAATCGGCTATAAAGTCGGTCTTCCTATTTGGGTCACATTTGGTCGTTGAACTGGGCGTAGTTTCGCCCAGGAGAGTGTGCATTGTGCCCTTAAGCAAGATATCGCATCGTGTTAGTCACCGTTAGTTGAACTGGATACATTTGGCATCCAGAAGGGGGGTATATTACTTAAACCAGGCCAGGACCTTCCTGCACGCAGTCCTGTTATAGTTGAGTTACCTAGTTAGAGACTGGATTCGGTTATGAGTTAAGTTTACAGTTCTCGAAGCTAGTTTCCAGTATTGTCCTAGTGAAAGTCTAGCCTTGTGCACACTGATCGAATTTCCATAACGCCATTTTTGAATATTATTATCGATTGATTTTGACTTGCAGGTTGACAAGTGCTTTAAGTTTCGCTGGAAACTTATTTTTACTATATCGTTTTAATGTTTTCTCTTTTTAATATATTTTGATATATTAATACTATTATTTTCCATATGATATAATTTGGCTGGGAGAACGTCCGAGTTACTCCCCACTGTTGTGGCTGTTATGTTTATAACATGACAGGTATTTGCTGCTGGGTTTTGGGTGTGAGCTAGCGAGTAGCGTGAATCCTACTCTTTCTTCATTCATGTTTATTTATGGATTTTTGTAACCCTGTTTGGAGAATATTTACTTTAGCCCTTTTGTAAAAGGTGACATTTGTATTGACTGACCGTTCTTTTTTTAAAATATACTCCCTCCCAGTTTTTCTTATCTTCCCTATTTCCTTTTTGGCACTAGTTTGATTATCTTTCCTCTTTCCTTTTTGGCACTAGTTTGTACTTTAATCAATTTTTTATTCTTTTTTTTACTCACAAACCTCACCATATTTCTACTTTATACCCCACATTTTCTTACTTTAATCAATTCTTTATTCTCTTCTTAATATTTGTGCCAAAAAAAAGAGGGAAGATATAAACAACTAGGAGGGAGTAGAACATCAGTGTGTTTTAATCCCAAATCTACAGTGTTTCCGCCACTGTATTGCGTTAGAATTTCTATGGAATTGCAAAAGATACATCATTTACAAAGAAAGCCTCAAAAGGCTAGATAAGAAATTGTCATCTCTCAAGCTAAACTTGTGATTACGTTTACCACTACAATATAAGACGAAATCATCTGTAATCTTTTTAGCTAGCTCAGGTCGCATTATCTGATTATAAATTCTACTTTTATTCTGCTGCACTCAAATATGGTACTTTATGGCATTTATGAGTCCATTCTTCACAGCCCATTGAAGTTTCGACCCCCTCATTTTTTTGTCTTCTCGCATTATCGAATTCGATCGTGCCCGACTAGCCTATCTTCTTCAAAGCTTCCTTCTTGAGACATATAGAAAAGAGGCACTCATGGAAGAGGTGCGTGAAGTTTTTAGTAGCATCAGCGCACAAAAAACATTCGTCATTGTCAATAATCTGGAGTCTATACAGTTTATCCTTCAAATTTAGAGGTCCATGTTGAACCATCCAAGCATGAAATCTGTGTTTTGGCATAGTCCACGGATTCCAGGCAAGATTGCACCAGCTTACCACGTCTTCTTTCTTCCTTAACCACTCATAACCCTTAGCCACCATGTAAGGGTTACCCTCCTACAAGCTCCATTGGTTCGTTATGAGACCAGGTTGTAGTAAATCTCGAGCCTGACATACCATTTTCCATGCCCAACTAGAGTCAGCGTTTGGTTGATAGTCATCCATAGCCATGGTGAACATGGTGAACCCATTGCACCCATAGCCTGTTTTGATTCGAGCTAATCCACCAGGCGAGCTTTCCAATAGCGGCTTTATTCCATTGTGAGTTCTGAGTTAGATTCAAACCTCCTTCCTTGTAAGGCATATATATTTTCTCCCACGCAACAGTAGGTGTCCTATGGAAGTCCACGCCTCCGTCCCACAAATAATTTCTGCAAATAGAGTCTATTTGCTTGATAACACTAGAGGGAATAAAAAAATAGAAGTCCAGTAGGAATGTAGAGTCGCTAGGACACTCTTAACCAAGACCAGTCGACCTGTGTATGATAATTTTCTCGCCCCAAGCCTTTTGATTCTGTGAACCAATTTGCTAATAAGCGGCTGGCAGTCGAGAACATAGAGTTTGGAGGGCTTGATTGGAACACCAAGGTACCTGAACGGCATAGATCCTTCTGTACAGCCTGAAATGTGTATGATCTCTCTTTTAATCACCTGCGGAACTCCATTGAAATAAGCATTCGACTTCCCTTTGCTCATTTTCAGGCAAGACGCGATAGAGAACGAGGCAAAAGTTCTTAATAATACCATCATGGATGCAATGTCCCCTTTACAAAAGAGAAGTAAGTCATCAGCAAACATTAAGCACGATAACTTCATAGGCTTACAAAGAGGGTGAAATTTGAAAGGCCTCGTAGAGGTAGTGAAGTGAAGGAGTGTTGTCAAATATTCCATACATATGGTGAAGAGGAGAGGCGAGAGGGGATCTCCTTGCCTCAACCCCCTCTTGGTTGCAAAGAATCCAAATGAGTTGCCATTTAAGCTAAGGGAGTATGTAGCAGTCCTCACGCATTGCATTACCAGGTTCCTGAAATGGGAAGGGAATTGTAGAGCATCCATTGTTTGATCAAGAAAATTCCATTCCACCATGTCATAGGCTTTTTGCAGGTCGATTTTGAAGATACATCTAGGCGAAACACACTTTCTGTTGTATATCCTGATGATGTCTTGACATATATGTATATTCTCGATTATACTCCTCCCCTTAATAAAGCCACCTTGTACTGGTGAGATCAAATCAGGAAGAACTTCAGCAAGTCTTGAGCAAAGGATTTTAGATATTACTTTATAGACTACATTGCAAAAAGCGATAGGTCTATACTGAAGAACTGTAGTCGGTCTCTCAACTTTTGGAATCAGTGTAATAGCAGTTGTATTGATCTGTTTAAGAAGTTGTCCTGATCAGAAAAAGTCCATCGTAGCATCGCATATATTCTTCCCCACAATGTCCCACGAGTCCTTAAAAAATTTGCTAGACTATCCATCTGGACCCGAAGATTTATCGTTAGGAATGTAGAAAATTATAGTTTTTACCTCTTCAGATGTAACCGAACGATCAAGTTTCTGAACATGATCACCGGAACATGTCGCCCCCAAGGTCCATGATTTTCAGGTTGACATTGACAGTAGGAGACCTTCCCCCTAGAAGTTTTTGATAGTAGGAGAGAAAAGCCTGTTGTATAGCATCCTCCTGGGTCTTGTGGAGGACTTCATTTTCATCACTAATCTGCATTACCATATTATTGATCCTTCTAGATTTGAGGGAACCATGAAAGAATCCTGTATTTTGGTCTCCATCTTTAATCCAAGCACATTTAGATTTTTGCTGTAAGAAGTCTAAATGTGCATCCTGCAGAAGAGCAAATCTATCATGTGCAGCTTTCTCCTGCTATCTCAGGAGGATATCCTCATGTCTAAGGATCAATTTCTTCTGAAGATTGAGAAGCTCCACTTGCGCAAGCTCAGTGGTCCTTTCAATATTTGAGAAATGATCCTTGTTAAGCTCCTTAAGAACTGGTTTTAGTCTCTGCAATTTCTTGATGACACGAAACATCAAAGTTCCCACCACCTCCTGATTCCAATTCATAGCGACTTTAGAGATATTGAGCAATTAATCAATAATCAAGAGTAAAGATTAGAACTTTCAAACTCACAACCGATAATTAAGCGCTTCAATGTCTTGAACCAAGATGAGAAATTAGTTACACATAATCTTGGGAATACTAGGGTTCTTCAGTGTTCTCCCTTGCTCTCAATGTTACGTAAAACCAAAAGATATGAATAATAATAGCTCATCATAAAAACTAGTAATAAAAGTAATCTAATAATAATAGGCAAGTCTAATACTTGCCCAATTCTAATAATAAAAATAATATAATAATACTACCGAGTAATAAATAATAAGCTGTCACGGAACCGAAGCGACTTAAGTTCCGTCTTCAATTCTCGAGATGCGCGAGACTACCGAGACTGTCGGTTCCGTTGCATCGTCTGGGCTTGTTCTTCTAGATCTTTGTCTTGGGCTCACCTTATCTTCGTGTTTTATCACATTCTCGGCCCGAACCAAGGATCGAATATCGTGCTTTAAGATCATCAAAATAGCTCATATAACATTCATACGAATATTACACAAATGTGACCCAACGATACCGATTAAGTCAATAAAACTCACCTAAATCATCGATATGACAATGACTAAATACAACCGATCAAATATCCCCACGCTTGAACCTGTAATCGTCCTTGAGTAAAACACGAAGAACACAATAAAAACAACAATCACTAGTCCAAACGCGCGGGAAAAACATTACACCCACGACCATCACTCGCCATCCTTCAAACTCTCTCAATCTATGAGAAACAATGCAAGATCAACTCCACATAAAATTTGGATATCAAACCAATTGCTCAAGTGCATCAAAACAACACAACATCAAACTATTATCATCGGCTCAACTCATCAAAACAAAGGGCATTAGCAAATAAAGAGAAGCTAATACCAACATCTAACGCCCCTTATTTCTCCAATCCTAAAACAGATCACATGTGCTACAAATGTCACCGGTGGTAAAAGATGTATACCACTATACTCCACAACCTACACATGTGATCAATTCTAAACGCCTCTAACAGTTCAACACACAAAACAAACATCAACAATCGCATAAATTATAGTGCTATGACTACACCGCATCGCGATACTTTTCACCTTAGCCAACTAATCCAACCCTTCCGGTCTTCTATGTCACCCTTCTTATGACGCCACACTAAGAATGATAAAAGTAGTTGTGAATTTTTTTTCCTAATTCTCTTATTTTGCCTAGAGCGTCCGCACTTGCGGATTTTTACTCTAGCTTTGCATATTTTTCTTCAAATTACAGCACAAAAGACAGTTACAAAGACGAGATAAAAATATAAATCCCTCCCCACGCTTATTCTGAGCATTGTCCTCAATGTGAGACCAAGGACAAAAACAAGAAACGGGGAAAAAGACCTTCAACATTGAGAAACAACTAATCGTAATCACTCGTCTCACAAATACTCACTAGTCACCTTCTCCACAACTATCAAGAAAAACAGAACCAATCATTTAGATTAATCAAACAAGACCCTCGTCCTCAAGAACCAGACTCGATGATCTCGACCAACAAACCGCGGAAAGAGTAGTGTACAAGATCCATCAATGTTACGTAGAGCTTGGCTATATCACATAACCTACATTCACTTGCCCTGTCATACTCCAAACAATATCGAGGATCGGCTATTCAAAAAGACCAATGACGGAACCGACAACAACTCCAAATCCGGCCAACACCACCAGCACCATCAGAACCAAGTAATTCGGCTAAAAAAACCGACTATCAACCCGTCAACAACCAACACTAAATAGACAACCAAATCAAACTAATTTGAGATGGCACGTAGTATGAATGAAAGTCCAGAATTCATACCCAATTCACAAAAGTTGTTGTACTACGACTGACTCCTCCAAACCCGTCAAAAAACCAGTCGAGTTCAGGCCCCCACACGCTCCAAATTGCTATGAAATTCATGTGTGAGCAGGCCATCAGACTCTGTAACACCCGCTATTTTTCCTAGCGCTTTTATCCTTTCCGCTATGACTTCGTCATAACTCTATTTCGCCTTATGTTTCATTATTTTTCCAAGCTTTATTTTTATTTTCGAGTCCAATGATATTTATTTTTATTTTAAAGGATTTTAATTCTTTTAAACCTATTTATTCAATTTTCATCGTAAACTAATTAATTTTCCGCGAGGAATTCTATTTCTATTCGAATTGACGTTTTTAAACTCGGATTTAAGTTATTCCTTTTCCTAAAAATGTTTGAATACGTTTATATAAAATTTTCAACTAGTAAATATTTTTATTTACAAGTATTTAGTCGTTAATAATTTTATTACGAAGCTTCGCGAATAATTCTTTTCTTACGCGAGGTTTACTCGAATTACCTTGAAATGCCTTTAACTATTTTACGAATATACTTTTTATCAACTTATAAATCATTTGAGACCTTTTCCTTATATTTTGGACCGACAAAGCTTCTTGTCACAATTTAACTATGTTTTATTAATACGTTTCATTTTATCACATTAAACCGTAAACATAGGATTCTTTTATTTTCATTGAATTGAGGCTTTACTACTCAAGCTCTTCCTACTCCTTTTCTTATCCCTTTGGCTAGCCATATTTGTCTAGATGCACTTAGGATTCTTCAACTATTTTACTATCATTTATGCTCTTTAAGTGTAGTAACCTCCTTCTCCTTTAATCTACTCTACATTCATTTTGTGCATTAACAAAAAAATTACCACAACATATTCATCATCCTTTTTTTTCCTTCTTGGCCGAGTACTCACTCCCCTATTCCAGCCCGACTTTTGCTCCATTTCGAGTCTCAATCGAATCGTTTTAATCGTCGTATTAATCTTCTTTCCGATTCCTTCGTTAAGGTAATAATCGACGTCGTTTTCGATCATTATTTACCTTGATTTTTGTTAGTTTTCTCATGGTATTTTTCTTCCATGATTTTCGTGTTTGGAAGGATTTGTGGACGATCCCGAGGCCGACGAGTATATAATCGATTCAGACTTGGAGTAGAGGTAACGTCGATGTTACTCGGTATTTCATGATTTTAATTGTGTATTTGCATGTATATATTTTTATGTTTTATTTTGACAATATTTGTATGTCACCAAATCTGGAAAATTTTTAAAAGTTGAAAATTTGCATGTTTCGGTATTTTTATCGCTTTTTCGAGATTAACGATTAAATTGTTATATTAATTTGTAAAATCATAATATTCGGCCTAAACATGTAATATATGTTTATATTCTGTAAAATTGATATTTGTGATGATTTATAATAATTTAAGATTTTTCTGATATTTTAAATATCGATTATTGAATTATTACCGTTTACGGACAAAAACGATTAAAAGCCGATTTTTAGTTCTAGTACCTAAACATTTTATTTTCATCTTATTTTTGACGTGGTGAAACTTTCTGATGAAATAGAATTTTCTGAATTTTTTCATAATTCTTCGGAATTGTTAAGTGGATGAATTAATTAATCACTTTAAATCATCGTTTATCGTTAAAACCGTGTTTGTTGTTTAAATTCTCGAATTCTGCTCTTTGGTTTAAATCTGCAAAAAAATGTGATTCTGATGATTTCATATTAAAATGTATTTTTATGATTTTTAGTGCCTTAATAAAATGTTAGGAACGATAAGTTTATTAATGAAATCGTTAATTGTGAAAACGGGTTTAAATGACGGTTTTGTTGGAATTTGTTGAATCTGGAATTTTGGAAAAATCTGGAAAATTTATATTCTGGAAAATCAGGATTTTAGAGTGTAATAATAATTTTTGGATATTAACACTTAAATCGTTTTGTAATTACTATTTTTATTAATCGTTATTGTCGAGATTAGACGATTAACGGGAAAACGCTTTAAAAACCGAGTTTTGGGATTCTGGAAAGTTTTATTTTCTGGACAGAATGTCCATAATTATGTTTTAACTATTTTACGTAATTTTTGTACTATTTATTAGGGTCTTTAATTAATAATTATTGATTTTCGGGCAAATTGTGCTTTATCGTTAAAATTCTTCGTCTTACCTAAAAGAATTATTTTTCCAGCAATCTTGGAAATATTTAAATATGAAACTTTAAGAGTTAAATCATCCCTTAACATATTCTAAATATATTCAATGGTTTAATTAAATAAAAGACGTTAAAAGATTTAATTTGACATTTGCCGTAAAATCCTATTTGTAATCGTATTGTCGTAACTAATAATAATTAGGGAATTTTAGCTTTGAGAATTTTGAAAACACCCTGATTAGTATTATTAAAATGTTTAAGACATTTTTAATCATTTTGTAAACACTTATAAGATATTTTAATAATTTCACTAACGCAAAAGTTCTCGTTTTAAGAATTAATATCGTTAAGGCCGAAAGTACTAGTTTTATAAATCTATATCGTTTACTAATATTTTGCTATTTTCGTATGATGCTATTTTTAGTAAGTTTCTAAAAATAGAAGTTTCCTAAAATAGAAAGTTTCCTCTTTTGGAAAGTGGTTCTTTTTCCTTTTGTTCTCTTATGGTTTATATTATTGAATACATCTTTTAATTATCGATAATGGCTTGTTTTGGAGTTATGGAAAGGAAAAGTGTGGGTTTAGAGTAATATAGTTTGGGCTGTACGTCTTGCCATCAACTATAAAGCTGGTGTGTCTATGTTGAGACACATTGGTCGTTGAACTGAGCATGGTTTGTGTTCAGGAGGGTGTATGTTTACCTTAAACTTAGATATCGCATCGTGTAAGTTGCGTCAGGTTGAACTAGGTATGGTTTGTATCCAGGATGGGTGTGCACTACTTAAACCAGGACCTCGCTGCACGCAGTCCTGTTATAGTTGAGTTGCCTAGTTAGAGATCAAAGTTTGATTTGTTTTGACTAAGCTCTCGAAACTAGATTTTAGTATTGTCCTAGTGAAAGTCTAGATTCTAAATTAATCCTATCCATAACGCCATTTTGATTATTTTATTTATTATCGATATAAATTGGTTTGCAGGTTGGCAAATATTTTTATGTTTCTTCGGTAACCCATTTTAATATTTTGGTTTTGTGCCGAAAACTTATTTTAATATGATGTTTTACTGTTTTCCATTTTTATTATTTTTCTATAGTAGTAAGTACAGTCTTAAAATCTTGTTATACGGCTGGGAGAACGTTGACGTTGCTCCCCACTGATTGTGGCTGTTATGTTTTAACATGGCAGGTATACGTGTTTGTTTCCGGTGGGTGTGGGCTAGCGAGCAGTCTTGGATCCTGCTTGATTTTTTTTAATTATGTCTTACGGATTGTTTAACCTTTTTACGGATTGTTTTAAATTTTAGCCATTTTTATGTATGGCATACGTTTGACTTTACCAATTTAATTTACTAAGACATAGTTACAGTGTGTTTTAATCCCGACTCTACAGTGTTTCCGCCACTGTATCGCGTTAGAATTTCTAGGGGATTACAGACTCAGTTCGACTAATTGTCATAACATATGCTCATGATTTCTTTTCAATACGACTAATAGAGCCCCGCAAACAACCCAAAATCACTTCTGAAACGAATGTTTAATCGAATTGATGCACCCCAAATTTCGGATTTAGAGTTTTGTGGAATGAAATGGAAAGGATATGGGTGAATTGAATTTTTTTTTTAGGGAATTCCCACTTGTACCCCTTTACTTTTTCATTTTCTCACTTATTACACCTCTCTTTTTTGGAGAAACAACTTTGGCTGACAATAAATCTTAGATACGAATTCGAAAAACGGTAAATCTTTTTTCCATATTGTACGTCTTTATGAAATCTTTAGTTTGAAAAAAAAATATCATTGGTTTTTGAATTCGTAATCGGGATTTATTCTCAGTCAAAGTATTTTGACAAAATAAACTTTGACCGGCTAAAACTCCTGGGTAAAAGTTCGAAAAAAGACATTTTTTTTTCAAACTGAAGATTTCGTAAAGACATACAATATTGGAAAAATATTGACCATTTTTCCGAAACCGTAACTAAGAATTATTGTCAGTCAAAGTTTTTTCTCTAAAAAAAGAGGGTACAAGTGAGAAAATGGAAAAGTAGAGGGGTACAAATGGGAATTTCCTTTTTATTTATTAATAAGGGAGAAAGAGGGGTATGGTGAGGGCAGTGGATGATTAAGGAAGACAAAGAGAAGGAAGGTGAATGGGGAAGAAAGGTAGTACGTTGTCGTTTTTCTTTTGATTTTTTTGATTTTTGTTTGAAAAAAAAATTAAAAAAAGAAGAAGAGAGCATACCTGTAGGGGTAGATAGGCGCGCGACACACGCAGAGAGTCTGTGACTCGCGCGGTTTGCTGATTTTCAGCCTCCAAGACGACTTTTCCTCGTCTCAACTTCGATTTTTGAGGAATCATTGGGCTACTCGCCCTGGATGCTAAAAATCGTCGTTCCTCATTCCTACAAAATACTAAAAATAAGGATTGTACTTAAAATTAAAAACATTAGTGACTTATTCTACGAAAAATACAAAAAACTATTACTAATCTAACACAATGAAACACGACTCTTAATAAATTAATAAAAATATATACAAGACATGGTTTGCCTCCCGGAAGCGCTTTTGTTTAACGTCGTTCGCTCAACTACTTGAGAGAAAGTGATCCGACTTCAGATAGGACGAAATACTTACCTTAACCATGTTGAGACAATGAAGCATTATAGATCAAGCAAAATGAATGTTACATTATGCACGGAACAACTCAATGCCCTTAACAATTGATCAAAAACATTGACACATAGATTAGAATAGTGACAATAAGAGATATAAATCAAATGACACCATCTATATCTAAGCACATCATAATAATCATGCAAAGAATATCTTTTCGACCCTATGCTCAAAAAATGAATTCATATCAACGTACTCCTCTTTATAAGATGGGTTTTTCATAGGTAGGGTCAAAAAGTCTCGAGGGCAAACATAAAACTTTCCCGGAATTAACACCAATGAAGACTCGAAGGGTATCGGTGGTAGTCCTTGTAAAATCGTCCTGTTTCTCCCACCTTTTCAGTACAATTCATGCTCACTTATTCACTTCTCTTAAGGAAATCGTCATCCACCTAATCAAAAACAATTATCTCTTCTTCTCCTACTTCGACTTCAATAATTTCCTCAACGATCACACTCATTTCCCTTGCTCATTCTCAACAATCATAACTAGAGAATCCTCTAAGATTGAAATCACTCGTATCATTGTGACTTGAGGGATCTTGCACAAAGTGTGTCTCGTTATCAAAAGAGGAATCAATATGTGTAAAAATCATGGAAGAGGATGGGGAGTATATCAAATCATTGTTGCCCTCCTCGTCATCCCAAGAACCATCATCATCATCAACATCACACACTTTATACGAGTGACATACCATATCGGGTTCAAGGGATAGAGTGTCAAACTCTATGTTCTTACTAACTCTAGACTCCTTAAAATTAAAAGAAAACTCATCTTGCACCTCAAGTCTATCATCATATTCTGTTATTTGCACTACATGACTCTTGAGGTTTTGAATACTAGCATTGTTCTCTTGCCCGAATTGAGCCATACTAGCTTGAAGGGACATCTAAGCAGTAATCATGTCTCTAATCATGTCTTCCGTGGATATACGAGAATCATGTTGGGTGTTCAAATTTCTATTGAGACGCATTGAATGTGCCCTAGAGGGTGAGTTTTTCAACTCCCATTGTTCAGTAACATGAGCCAAATATATGAAAAGTTCCTACTTTTCTTCATAATTAAGTCCATTAATGAACCTCCCCTCACTTAAAGAATCCACATGCATCAAGGTTTCATCATTTAACTCATTGTATAACACATGACAGAGTTCCTAAATTTGATATCGATGACGACATCTAGAGACATACTCGCTCAATCTATCGAAATATTTGTAAAACAGTTCATGCCCATATTGAGGAAAATATTTAGTCGCCATCTATGAGATAAACCATGACTCACTAAAAACAGTCAATAAAAATTAAAACTAACTAAGACTCTATAAAAAAAACTACACTAACACACAAAAACAATTAACGCAAATTCCCCGGCAACGGCGCCAAAATTTGACAGGCTAAAGACGTATGCCTCAAATTACAATTTATAATCACTTATAACCAACTAACTAAACCAATAGTATAATGGAAATAAGGGTTGAACCCACAGAGAATTGAAATAATTATAACTGTGTACTAACGTAGACTAATAACTAATTAATTACAGAATAAGTAGGGGGAGATTTTGAATGATTGTCTAATAACTAAAACTAATAAAGATGAAAGTTTTAACCAAATTAGATGATTAAAAGGTCTCAGGTCAAGTACAAATCCACAACTTAATCACAATTGATTATAGAAATCCGATACGAATTATTATTCCTGACTACTTTATCGTGAATCGTAGATTCTAATTAATAAGTAAATCGTACATCTATCAAAGATAACCGACTAAGGTCTAACTAAAATATAGCTAGGGAAGTCAGGATCGAATCCACAGGGAGACAAATAATTCTACTTGCAACTTATGTTTGTCTAAGTAACCAAATCGGGGGTTTATAATTGGATTAGCTAAACTAAAGTAGTGAAGGAAAGAGGAATAAAAGAGAAAAATAAAATAAGGCGATAAAGATGAATATAATAGAGGGAAAACTTGGATCGTCGGTTCACCATGAATTTCCTACGGTCCAATCTAGGTCACAAGTCTATCACAGATATTGGTCCAAGGGGTAGTGAAAAGGTTCTTCCGGTCCGCTATACACCCTAGAATGCTTCTAACGGCTTCCGATCTCATTAGGGCAAACTAATGTGTTGTAGCAGGTCTAACTCTTACCAGGCTTCCGATCTTAGGTTCAATTTTACCAATTCGTTTAATCAATTACGTCGACTTAATCAATTAATCTCAATTAAATGCTATAATTAACAACTCAGACGCAATATCATTGACAGATCTATAAACTATTTAACAATCATATTCAATTCACGGATACCCTATATCCTAGCAAGGGGATTTTAGCTATTCATGGAGAAATTTACGACAACAATAATAAAGATGAAAACTAGATTAAGCATAACTAATAGATCTAAAGAGAAATAAGCATAAACAAATTAATAAGATTAAGAAAGAAAGAATTGAGAAATAAAGGAAGAACAAAGAAAGAACAAAGAGAGAATTAGATTACCGAGTTTAAGAAAGAGTAGTAAAAAATTTTAGAAATTCAAGATCTAAAAGTTTGAGTGTAGAGAGAAATCTAAAGAGAGTAGTCTAAAGAGAATTAAAAGCATAAAAGAAGAGGTATAGAATTCTATCCTAATAGTTTATTAAATATTAAGTTAAAACAAAAGCCCAAAAGTCTTATTAACACTGAACATCAAATTAGGGAAGTCACGATCTTCGTCCAATCACAAGAATAGTCAGTCGACTATTTTGAATAGTCGATCGACTATTTTGGATAATCGGTCCACTATTTGTGACCTGTTTCCGTTCTCAGCACTGCGCGCTCAACTTCAAACACTTGCCATTTCTTTGTTACTTCTTCAAATCGGACTTGTAATATACCGTTGGAAAGCTAAGAGAAAGAGTTTTCCAACACGACTATAGTCAGCTTAATTGATGTTGTAGAACTGAAGATATTCACGTTTTGATTTGACCCGTTTGAAAATGATCATTCTCCTTTCTTATTTCACATAAGATTTCATCTTTAAGAACGATTTTTGGCTTCTTTATGCGTCCATGGGCCCATGTCCTACATAAGATGCAACACGACCACAAAGTATCCAATTCGGGGGAAAATAGTAGACAATGCTACTCGATATGCATGGAAATGCGTGCGTAAAAGACGGAATAAACGTATATAAATCGAACACATCAAATCTCCCCAAACCGAATCCTTGCTTGTCCCAAGCAAGCACAAGACAAAGAAAAATATCCTAATGGAACGGTATACAACTCAAAGCTAATCATGCTTCTAACTCGCCTAAACCAATTTAATGCATATCAATTAAGGCTAATGCACACAACCGCACACAACAAGCCAAATCAGTGATAAGAAAACTGAACCGTCAACTTTGCAAGACTCGTGTATGTCGGACTCTCACGGGTCGCTCATCACTCAATTATGGGCGATATTGTGAATATATGTAGAATCGGAAAGACAAAACACTCACCTAACTGCGACCTACAAGAACATGCATGCAATCTAACATGAAACCAATCTCTACCAACCGTGCATACGCATTAAATCGGATCAAAACACATATCGAGGACTTACATATGGTATAAAGTGAGGCTAATCGGGTAAGAAGTGGCAAAACGATATGGATATGTGGAGGTAAAAGTCAAGCTAGTACGACTACAACCAAACATTAGAATCATTCATCCTTACCAAACTTCAATCAAAGGAATAAGACATGGTACTAAGCGTCTTACTTTTGACACTTATCAAAATCAGCTTTGCGCCAATAACTACGAAAATAGAGAGATCAATTCTTTTCTCATAGCAAAAATATACTCCTCTTCTTGTCTCACTTCATTTTGTTTCTTTCTTTTTCTTCCTTTTCTTCATTGATTATTCTTTTCAATTCAATTTTTTTTCTCAATTCCCATCTTCAATCAACATGGTACCAAATCTCACCCAAAAAAAATTACAATTCCAACAAATTAACCAACTAGCTTGACTAAGGTAGGCTGTTTATGGCATGTAGTTAATAAACGGGTCAATTTGGCTATGTGAAGTTCATGGGGATTAGATAAAAAAGGGAATTGCCTCTTCCACACGCGTCAAAACCACAAACCGAATGCATACAAGTATCAAGAGACAAATGTCATGCTTATGCAATTTGATGTTACATGCCTCATAAGGAGTACTACTCTCAACCAAAATGAAACTGATCATGTATGTCATCAGTTTAAGGCTCTAATTCCTTGCAATTCTGAGTAGTTTGCCAACAATGAGTCAAGTTTATTCATTCAGTAAAGTTCATCAATGACAAGAGAATGGTGCATGTAATTATATACAAAAACGATAATGATGAAAGGCATAAGCAAGCTAATGAAGACATAAAAGCAATATCATCATCGTTATATAACCATTCTGACTCGACTAAGATTCGACTATATGCAAAAACGTATTTTTGTGATTTTTTTATGCAAACCAAAATGCAATAAATATGCAGATGAATGAAAACAACATATGCATACCCTCCCCCAAACCAAATCACACAGTGCCCTCATTGTGTACGACAAACAATAAGAGGCATAAAAAAAATACGGGGAACGATATGCGAAACGGTGAAAGTGCAAAAGAAAGAGAGAAAAAGGAAATTACTTACAAGATATAGACAAGTGGAGACCTTCCCAAACAGCATCTAGCATCCGCTTCATAATCAAAACCGTCGATGTGGCCGTTGCCTTCGTCGTTCTTGGAACTCGAAAAAGCGGTACCCACACAAAAAAAAAAACAACAAAACAAAGAAAACACACACACACAAGACAGTCAAAGAAAATATATAAAACACATCTCAGCAGCCTAGTGAATCGCCTAAAAAACGGGTCAAGGACCGCATTAGCTTGTCAAACAAGTTAGACCAATCATCAGCAAAGCGGTCATAGGGAATCAACATCAACAAGCATGACCAATAATAAGCAAAATAAGTAAGAAGACTAATGGGCGGTTTATGAGAAAAGACATATATACCAAATATCTCGAAACTATCCCAAGTCTTATCATTTGACTCAAATTGCACAAAAGAAGAGTCAAATAACTCAAAACTACTCAAAGCATCAAACTTACATATTTCACCTTCTTCGAAAGAGTTGTTATGATCACCATCTTCAATACTCTCAAGAAGACGACCATGAAACAATAAATGAAGAGCTAAAACAATCTCTTCTAAAAGAGTCTCAAAATCCTCATCCATAATCATAGGCTCAAGCAAAGGTGTAAGGGATACGAGATTGAGATAATCAATGGGTTAAGGAGATCCCTCTTCAAAACAATGGAAAAAGTCAAATTTCTCTAAAATAGGTTTTTCAAAGAATTCGGATTCACAATCCCAAGTATCCTCAATACTGAAACTGTCTTCACTCAAAGTATCATTCAAAATTGCACTCTCTTCTTGACTCGCGTCCGTTTGATCTTTCCTCTCACACTCACGGGCTTCTTCTTTGTTCAACTCTCTTTCCAAAACCTCAAAATTGACATCAAATGATGCATTCTCAAATCCACATGAACCAAAACCCTAAATGTTATCCTTAGAAAGAACATCAGCCAAAGCATCCAGACACGCATTTTCCTCAAATATAACACTTTCCATCTCACAATCATTGTTTGCAATGACAATATTCCCAAAATGAGAAGAAGATTTGACTAAAGGGTGTGAAAATTGCTCCGAAGGAGAATAAGATGGTTCACAAGTATCCAAGGAATGCAAGTCATCATCCTGCATCGAGTAAGAAATTATAGGGGTTTGGGGAACGAGGTGAGATTGAACACTATACACATCATCATCAAATGGGCATATGTCCACTAGTAGAAAATTGTAATTTGCGGCTCCAAAAAATCCCTTATTTGAGGCGTTTTTCATAATGCAGCATATGGCGGGGCAGCAAATAGTGCATTGAGGTGTGGCGTCTGGGAAATGCTGCAAAAATCACCTTATTTGCGGCATTTTTTAATAAAGAGGCCTCAAATAGTACTTTTATTTGCGGCGTTATTTTAACAAAGGACGCCTCAAATAGTGATTTTAAAAAAAAATCTGCATAATACATTTTAAAATAATTTTTTAAAATATTTTTAATACAAGTCCAAATCTCTTACATCATCCATTCCGTTGATATTCCCGAGATTTATACAAGTCCATAAAGTAACATACATATGTTTCTAAATACTCGAACACTTGTAAAATACGGAACTCATTCGTCCCGAAATTCATTCACCGCATCTTCCCCGTAGTCGTAGGTTCCTCTTTATACGAGTCCAAACCCTCGAAAATGAATGGCTAACTCAAACACATCTCGTAAATGAAAAGTTAAACCTCTTGCATTACTAGAAAAGCAATATAAGATCGTGGAGAGCATGGAAAAAATTGTTTTCATTAGCAAAAAGTCGATTAACAGTAATAGGTTACCCCGTGTCCACTTGTCTCCATGGATATTGGTCAATAAGAAGAAACTAGGGCTAGGTCGGGTTCATGGATGTCAAGGAGATAAAAAGAAGGAAACGAGGTTACTAGCATGCTTTCGTAGCCTAGGTTCCGATCGGGCTCTCGCTACTTAAACGGCCTAGGGGTTATCCTCACAACGCTCTCGCTACTAGTGAGGGAACCAAACCAACCAACCAAACAAACACATACAAGAGAAGAGGCAAGAAAAACAAGGATTGATCATCTCAAGTCTCACAAGCATTTCATCAAACATGTGGAGTGCAAGGTAAATGGGAAACAACAAAAACAACATCTAGTACCACCCATCTCACCCTAATCATCCCTAATCATACTCAATCCCCCTACTAACCCTAGGGGACAACTACTCAAACATATCTATACTAAAACTAACACTAACAAGAGAAACAATCACAAGAACAAAAGGGACATTCATAATGAAGAACAAGGATGAACAATGAACAAGATAAAAAGAATGAAACTTGAATGATAAAACAAAGATTAAGAGAAGGAAAAAGAGAGATTATACCAAACTAGTGAAGAAGAAAGATTGAAACTTGTAATAATAAGAAAACCCAAATACATCAACCAAGGTTGTCAATCTTGGTGGAGATCTTCAAGAATTCCCATAATACAAGAGTTAAACTAAGATTAAAAAGTAATTAAAGACTAATCTACACTAATATAACCTAAAGTAGTCTAGGGTTTAGTGGGTAATGTCTAACATAACATAAGATTACAAGAGGGGGGGGGGGGGGGGTATATATAAGGTTACAATGAATAAGGAGAAGAAAAGAAGTGACGCGGGGTATCAGGTGCTTAATCTCGGGCGAGAAGAGGGCATCTCGGCCGAGATGATGTGGTCTCGACCGAGATGGTGGTGATCTCGGCCGAGATCACACTCCAGTGGCTCGGTTTTGCTTGTACTCTTCATCTCGGCCGAGATGACCCTTATCTCGGCCGGGATGGGTCTTGTAGGCCTCAAATATGATCTCAAGGGTCCCTACTTGCTTCTCATCGATTCTCGGTGCTCGGGATCGAGTCTAAGGGGCTCGGGAATGGGTCCCAAGGTCTCGGGATCGAATCTAAGCCACCGAGTGATCGTCACTTCTCATCGTTGGCTCCAAATGTGTATGAAACGAGTCGAAATCGTTCCATTTCTCCAATATTGATCTTAGGAACCTAAAACAAGCTAGAAGAAGCATAAGTAGCCTAGAGACCGCTCCTAAGAGCGATTTCACAAGAGAAACCGTGACCAAACACAAGGAAAATAACACTACAAAACACACTTATCAACTCCGCCACACTTAACCCTTACTCGCCCTCGAGTAAGCACAAACTAACTAAAAACTAAAAGAAACTAGAATACTAACCTAGCGGGTATTAGCGCACCCTACGCCCTTTCAACTCACGCGAAAACACTTAGAGGAAAAGTGCTCTTCGCTAGGCAAGTGAGGTCTTGCGACAAAACTGTGGATGCAACCGGACACGAAAACACACAAACAAACAAACATACAAACAAACGAACAAACGGTTGCATCCAAGAAGAAATAAATACCGCTTCCCTCTACAAAGCGGTGAAAGAAGCACCGGTTAAGGACTCAAGGCAAGTGACAACGTTCCCGAACTAATAATACAAACCGATATGAACTAAACCTTAATAGTATGACAACTGATCGCGCCCCAATCGGATCGGTCGTTTTAGCGAAGGACGGGGGATCAAACGATATTTATAGACTCGGAAATATCACAAAAACAAACAAGTAATCGTGGTAAGTCGAGGTCGGTCCACAGGGAACGGTGTCTGTTGTGAGGTTTAAAGTGTCGTGTTCGATGCCTAAGAAGGGGGGTTTTGTAGAGGTCGAGTCTATACTAGAAGGATTAGTACGATGATGGTTTAGAGGTGATCAATTTAGGGAAAGGCGTTAGGGAGAAGTCGGGATTCCGTACTTGGGGTCTAAGAAAGTCGGGATCGAATTTTTGTCACAATATCGATAAACTCACCTAAAAACCCGCTTTCGCGGTGAATGAGGGTAAGTTCCTAGTCATGGTAATTTCTACCCCGAGTTTCCCCATATTGATAGAAATTAGTCAAGGTCGGTCTAGTTGGCCGGACTAAAACAACAATGACATGACACCATAAATAAGATAAACCAACATGCAAGCAACCCACCAACATCCCTATATTCAAATAAACCAAGCCCTCATCCCTAAACTCCCCAACAAGAAATCTACTCACACATCATTATGGAAATCATCACAACATGCATATTAATTAGATTTAAACAAGATGATGATGAGAAAATATCACAAAAACTAAATAGAGATTAGAGAGTGGAAGAGAATTGTACCAACTATGTAGATCTATAAGAAATAAGAAGATATCATAGATAAAGGTTGAATCTTTGATGAATAAAATGGAGAACTTGTCACTAATCCTCCAATAAAACCCAACAAATCTTCAAACAAAACTTGGATAATCTTCTACAAACTTGAGATCTAAACAATTGTTGATGAGAATTGTGTAGATCTACTACTAATTACTTTATAAACTACTAGGAATTTTGTAGGATTTTTACTACTACTACTACTACTACTACTACTACTACTACTACTAATTGATGGTGTAATAAGATGGTGGAAGGGTGTAATGTCTTCCCTCCTTAGCACAATGGAGAGGTGAGTTTAGGCAATGAATTAGGGTAACATATATATAGTAATCTCTTAATGGATCCTTAACCTAAAGCCCAAATCCATCTTTATGTTCCATTAGTGAGACAATCTCCCTTTGCATCTCCATGGGGTGAAACTTCGCCCTGCGGACTCATCAGTAATTCCCATCGGGTGAAATTTTCTTCTTTTTTCGCATTTTCTGCACGTCTTCACCATCGGGCAAAATTTCACCCGGTGGGCGAAATTTCGCCCGGTCAGTTTCGCCCGGTGGGGAGTTCTCGAAAATTCTTCGGGAGGCAATTTTTACCGTCGGGTGAAATTTCGCCCGGCGGTGTCTCACCGGGTGAAATTTCGCCCGGTCATTTTTTTCTGGCCTCGAGTCTTGTCTCATTCTTCGTTTGTTCGATCGGATGGCTTTAAACTTTAAGTTGTGTGCTTTGCTCTTTGGACGGTTTTCCCTTCTCTTGTGCTCGTGGAAGCTCAATCGTGATTTTTGTAGCAAAACCTATCAAAATTGATAGAAAAACTACCAAAAACACGTAAAACGCACAAGAGGGACGCTAATGCGAGAAGTACACAAAATATGGTGATAATCGCACTCAAAACTCGCAAAACGATGGACAAAACGGGTCTAAATGGAGGGAAAAACGGTCTAAATTTAGCACACAACAATTCCCCCACACTAAACCGTTGCTCGTCCTCGAGCAAAGACCCAAAAAGAAATTACGAACTACTACTACTAGCTAGACAATGCTAAGCCGATACGGGGCAATTAACGGGCCCGCTCCGTCCCTTCAACTCACATCGAAATACTCATGAGGTAAAGTACTCCCATGCAAGGCAAGTTGGAGCTTGCTCAAAATGGTGGATGCGACTAAACACACAAAAACACATAACACGAAAGAATAGACGCATCCAAAGCAAAAATAAAACACTGAATCCCTCATCGAGATGGCGGGGAAAGACACCGATTACTTACCTAAAACGACAATAGACTTCCAAGATAAATCACCCACGTAAACAAGGACCAAAGCCTAATACTATAAAAATTAAGCAATATAGATGTTGATAACTTAGCCAGGTCCTCCTAATCTTCTAAAGGGGTACTACGGGGCGTATAATGGAGTGTAAAAAGTGAACCATGGATTCGTTCGACACTGTAGGTAAGTGCAGTCCCGCTCTCTTCGGCTAAGCCAAGAGGGTCGTTCCAAAATTCGAATTTCCTAAATTAGCCCAAATAAAAAGGTGGAGTGTTTACAATTATTGGGATGGATTAACTCATCACCGCTATCTTCCGACCTCGGGACTCGGTCCTCTAGTTGGCACTTCACGATGATGAATCGATCAAAGGTCTTTTTTTTTTTTTTTTTTTTTTTTGAAGGAGACACTTTTGATAATTTGATTTTTCATTTGAAGCTCCTTTTCTTCTCCTTTGTTTTCTTGTTTTTCATATTTTTGTGCCCTTTTTCTCTTGCTTTGGTTTGCCCTTTTTTGGCTATTTGATGTGGTTCGTAGCCAAGCTTTGGAGGTTATTTTTGTAAACTTATTGTGATGATGTATAGGTGGAGGAAAAATAGGCAATCGAGAACGCGCGCCATTCCGGATAACCCACAAAAAATGGAAAAGATTTGGACTAAAGGTGCAATGGTCATTCGAGCAAGGTCACCTAGAAAACGGGATGCGGGAACGAAGGCCTAACTCCTCCATGGGTGGTCAAGGTGGTCAAATGCAAACCCCGAAGTAAACCTCTAGTAGAAAAGGTGGACTCAAAGCTAAAAGATCAACAAATTCATTGCCTAAGAGTCATTCTACTAGACTAAGGTCCAAAATCTACGATGGGTTATCTACAATGGAATGTAAACTCTTGTTATAAGTTTGTAATCGGGTTTTCGAAAAGTTTTAGTCCTAGACACACTATACAAAAGCAAAACAAAACAAAACATACGAAAAGGAAAAACAAACAAAAGAAAACACAAGTAAAGTCATGAACTCCATACTCCATCAACATTCAAGCACAATCAACCACAACACCCAAATGCTCAACTTCAAGAGCCTCCAATAGCAACAACCTAACTCCTCTACAACGTTAAAGAAGAAAGAAGGAAGGAAGTTACCAAGCGGGTGCTTTCATAATCTCTTCAATTCGCGCTATTAAGGTGGTGATTACCTGTAAGAGTAGAGAACAAGACCGTACACGGGACACGAAACATAACAAGAAACAAGAAGGAAAAAGAAAAAGAAAATGTTTTTGATTTTTCGATTTTTTCGATTTTTTCAAATTTTTATGGATTTTTGAAAAGATTTTTGAAAAATAAAAGATAGTAGACTCCTCCCCCACACTAAAACTGTACATTGTCCTCAATGTACAAGTCGGGAAGAACGAAAAAGATGGAAAAGAAAATTAAGAAAAATCTTTTTTGATTTTTATGATTTTTTTTTCAAATGTTTTTGGGTTTTATAATTTTTAAATGTTTTTGGGGTTTTCAAAATTTTTGAATGTTTTTGTGTTTTTCGAAAATTTGAGAAGAAGAAAATGAAAAGAAAATAAAGAAAACGATAAGATAGTGGCGGGCCTAGGTGCAATCACATCACCTAGACCCTAGCCAAGTGGCTAAGAAAATGAAAATGAAAGAAAATAAAATGAAAGGGTGAAAAAAATGGGCGTAGGCGTAGTCACGTCACCTAGCCCGGATTAAGAAAAATTGAGAAAAATTTGATTTTAAAAATTTGGATTTTTTAAAAGGGTCAATGGCGTAATCACATCGCCAAGAGACCGGGAGCAATACCAAGGCCGCGACGGCCACAAAAATCACTTGATGGAACGGTGGGGCAACTTGCAATTTTGTTCGAGATAAAATGATCACAATGATTATAATGATGGGACAGGGAATAAGGAACAACATTAGTTCACACGCAATTGAAAATGATTAAGACTCACCGACATAAACCACACATATATACCCACAACACAAACAAACCAAATTATCTACCGACTCTTGTAAGGGGGTCTAGTCTGAATAGTCATTGGACGCAAAGGAGGCCGTGGGAGTTCCGTCACCGGCATACTCCCAAACTCCTACATCCCCCGAGTTGTTCAGTCGGAATTCACAGGGTCCTGGAGGTAGGTCCCAATTGTGACGGTTATAAATATTGGTTCGGTTTTTGCAGGGGACAATTAAGGCACGGTCATGGCTAAGAGAAACGAGGCGGTGGTCAGGCACATTAAATATCCAAGTAGGGAAATAAGCCTCGTTAAGCCAGACACGGGGGTCATGTGGTTTAAGATGGTCGGTCGAATAACCCAAATTTCTTGCTATTACGGTCACAAGACCACCACAGTCGACAGAGGGGCGTTGGTCAATGATAATTTGATGAAAGTGTAACGCCACGACAATAGGTAGGTCAAGGGGATAAGGATTACCGAGTAAAGAGTCACATATCAATTGTAAGACACACACATTAAGGTTAATGATATTTTCGGTAGATGGCAAAAGACAGAGGGAAAGGAATTCAGCGAAATAACGAATGGCTGGGTTACGGATTTCAGCGGTAAAATTAGAATTGGGTTCGAAATCACGTTGACCCGGCGCTATGCGCCTCCACAAGTCTCTCCTAGTCGCACTACTTTGAGAATCACTTAGGGGTCTACTTAGTCCGGTACCCGATGAGGGCAAACCTAGAGCTAAGCTAAAGTCGGAAATATTTAAACAATGATTTCTACCAAACAAATTAAATTTGAACTCCTTAGGTGTGGTCGGGTTATCGATTGTAAAACTACCTAGAAACTCACAAGTCAAGTCTTTGTTTGTGACGGGCACAAAACCAAGGAGTTTACTAATACCAATTCTAGACGATAACTCTATAATATCGTTCTTAATTCCTAGAATTTTCATTGTGAATGGACAAGGCCATCTCGTACTCTGAAAGTCTTTTTCAAAGAAGGTACGAGCAAGGGGTGAATTTGGACACGGTAAAAGTTTAGGCCTAGCGGACTTACTAGAAGATGAATGCTTAGAAAGATTAGAAGTCGAGGCCATACCTTGTTTACGCGCGGCTCTTTGGGCTCATGTCTCCATAGTAAGAATTTGCAAGAATAGTCCCGAAACTTTTGCTTCTCCTTTCTTCAAAAACCCAAAATAAATATTAACCCAAGTATGGAATGGAGTTATGAATGGAGGTTGAATATGGTATATGGAAGGTAGTGTAATGATTTTGTGATGGGTGAAAGGGTGAAATGATGAGTGAGGTGAAAAAGGTGGTATAAATAAGGGTGTTTGAGGAGGAAAAGTGAAAGTTTTAAAGTTGGTGGTAAAAATTTGGTGTAAAAATATTTGGAGGGAAGGTTATGTTGAGTTAAATTGTTGGAGGGAAAGTGAAAATGTAGTGAGTAAAAGGTGTAGGTGATTGGCCAAGACACACCGCCGGGTGAAATTTCACCCGGTCGGGCACCATCGGATGAAATTTCACCCGGTCGGGCACCATCGGGTGAAATTTCACCCGACGACATTTCGTCGTGAAAATCAATTTTGCCGTCTTTTTCCACCGGGTGAAATTTCACCCGGTCAAAATCTCACCGGGCGAAATTTTGGCCCGGTGGTAACTTCTTCGATTTCGGCAATTCTGGCAACTTTTCCGTAAGGCGAAGTTTCGCCCGGTCGAGTCTCATCGGGCGAAGTTTCGCCCGACGGTCTTCCTGCTGCGTTTTTCCGCCTTGCCATTTCATGGCTCTTCAATAGTCACCTAGAGATTCAAATATATGACTCGACTCACATTACATAATCAATATTTCCCACAAACATGCTTGTGGTCTTCGATTTAAGCTCCATAACTTCTCCAAATGCTTGGTCTTCATCCAAATTATGCTCCATGGTGAAATCCAGTTTTCAATCAATCTTCTCAAGCTAACAAAACTAATAAACTCAAAGAAATATGATACATATATGCAAGGTGGTTGTTGAGGATACCACCAAACCTACATCAATTTCGAGAGGGGGTCAAACAACGCTCCCCGATGGGAGCTCACCAAACTTCATAGTAGCAAAGGTCTCACGAATATGACCGGGATGATAAATCTTCAAACGTTGCCCATTAACAATAAACTTCCCGGTTTCCGGGCTAGATATCTCTATCGATCCATATGGTTGCACTCCGGTCACTTCAAATGGACCCGACTATTTTGATTTCAACTTACCGGGGAAGAGCTTAAAGCGAGAGTTGAAGAGTAATACCTTATCACCAACGAAGAAGTCCTTACGAAGAATTCGAGAGTCATGCCATTGGCGAGTTCGTTCTTTGTAGATCTTCGAGTTTTCGTAAGCTTCAAGTCTTAGTTCTTCCAATCCTTGTAGTTGGAGAAGGCGATTATTCCCTACAACACTCTCGTCGAAGTTTAGCTCTTTGATTGCCCATTTGGCTTTGTGTTCTAGTTCCACCGGTAAATGACAAGCTTTACCATACACAAGACGATAAGGAGTGGTTCCAATCGGCGCTTTGTAAGCCGTCCTCAATGCCCAAAGGGCGTCATTTAATTTCAATGACCAATCCTTTCGGTGTGTATTAACAACTTTCTCTAAAATTCCCTTGATTTGACGGTTGGAGATCTCGGCTTGCCCATTTGATTGAGGGTGGTAGGCTAAGGACATCTTGTGGGTGATACCGTACTTCCTAAGAAGGTGTTCAAAGGTATCTTTCCTAAAATGAGAGCCTCCATCACTAATTATGGCTCTAGGCATACCGAATCTCGGGAAAATTACGTTCTTGAAAAGCTTGAATACAACCTTGGAGTCATTGGTGGGGGAAGCTACGACCTCGATCCATTTTGAGACATAATCAACCGCGACTAGAATGTACTTGTTACCAAACGAGGATGTGAACGGACCCATGAAATCAATGCCCCAAACATCGAACAATTCAATCTCTAAGATAGGTTGAAGGGGCATCTCATTTCTTCTTGTTATATTGCCGCTTCGTTGGCATGCATCGCATGTGAGAATGAAAGCTCGAATGTCTTTGAACATGGAAGGCCACCAAAACCCGCTTTGGAGAACCTTGGCAATTGTCTTTTGATTGGCCAAGTGTCCACCATAAGATGTCGAGTGAAGGTGCTTCACAATATTATATCCTTCTTCGGCCGTGACACATCGTTGGTAAATTCCATCTATGCATCGGCGAAATAAATAAGGCTCGTCCCAATAGCGTCGGGCTTCATAACGTAGTTTCTTCCTCTCTTGCTTGGAATAATCGTCCGGAATAAAATGAGATACTAGGAAATTGACGATATCGGCATACCAAGGTGTAATAGTTTCAACGGCCATCAAGGCCTCATCTCTCATAGCTTCATTGATGGGGATACCATCTTCTTCATTGCTCTCTTTACTTACCGTTAATCTACTAAGATGATCCGCTACCAAGTTCTCCGATCCGGCTTTGTCTTTAATCTCAATGTTGAATTCTTGCAAAAGGAGCACCCATGGAAAGAGGCGGGACTTTGTCTCCTTTTTGGACATGATGTAACGAATCGTCGCATGATCGGTGTGAATAATGACTTTGGAACCGGTAACATAGTTTCGAAATTTCTCCATGGCATAGACAACGACAAGCATCTCTTTTTCGGTTGTGGTGTACCCCGATTGGGCTTCATCTAGGGTCTTGCTTGCATAATAAATCACATGTAGCTTCTTATCAACCCGTTGACCTAGAACGGCACCAATGGCAAAATCGGATGCATCGCACATGATTTCAAATGGAAGATTCCAATCGGGAGCTTTGATAATCGGTGTGGTAGTGAAAGCGGTCTTTATCCTACAAAAGGCCTCAAGACAAGAGTCATCAAAAACAAAAGGTGCATCTTTCATAAGCAAAGAAGTCAAAGGCTTAGCAATCTTAGAAAAGTCTTTAATAAATCGTCTATAAAAACCGGCGTGACCTAGAAAACTCCTCACCCCTTTGACATTTGTAGGTGGTGGCAAGTTCTCAATCACGGAGACCTTCGCCTTATCGACTTCAACTCCTCTATTAGAAACAATATGACCTAGGACAACACCTTGTTCAACCATAAAATGACACTTTTCCCAATTTAAAACAAGTCTATACTCTTCACATCGACCTAACACTTGATCAAGATTATCAAGACAAGAATCAAAAGATGTACCATGGACACTAAAATCATCCATATAAACTTCCATGGATTTTTCAATAAAATCGGAGAAAATAGCCATCATACATCTTTGAAACGTTCCCGGCGCATTACACAATCCGAATGACATCCTTCTATAAGCATAGGTTCCATAGGGACAAGTAAAAGTGGTCTTCTCTTGGTCATCGGGATGAATAGGTATTTGAAGAAATCCGGAATGACCATCGAGGAAACAAAAATAAGAATGATGCGCCAATCTTTCAAGCATTTGATCAATAAAGGGAAGGGGGAAATGGTCTTTTATGGTGGCCGTGTTCAATTTACGATAGTCTATACACATGCGCCAACCGGTAATAGTCCTAGTAGAAATTGACTCACCCTTTTCTCCTTTAACAACCATCATTCCTCATTTTTTCGGCACAACTTGTACGGGGCTAACCCATTTACTTCCGGTTATTGGGTATATAATGTTAGCCTCATACAACTTGAGGACTTCCTTCATGACAACCTCTTTCATGGTAGGGTTCAACCTACGTTGACCCTCTACCGAAGGACGGTGGTCATCATCAAGGATGATCCTATGCATGCAAACGTTTGGGCTTATGACTTGGAGGTCGGCAATGCTATACCCGATGGCCTTTTTGTGCTTTCTCAAAACAATTAAAAGTTTTTCCAATTGAGGTCCATCAAGGGTAGCATTGACGATAACGGGATAATTAGTTCCTTCAAGAAAAGCATATTTGAGGGAAGAGGGGAGTGGTTTAAGTTCAAGATTAGGAGGAGAAGATACCATACTCTTACCCACCGGTAGTGGTTCTACCTCTTCATCATGCAAACATTCTTCTTCAAGAGGTGGAGAGTCAAATGGTTCATCTTCTTGCTTATCATCATCTATCAAGCTATACTCAACCAAACTATCAATAAATTCAATGGAATTCATTTGTTCAATCATTGGTTGTTTAAGAGCTTGAGAAAGGGAAAACTCTACTGACTCGTTCCCTATGTTAAATGATAACTTTCCATTCTTTACATCAACTATAGTTCCACCGGTAGCCATAAAAGGTCGACCTAAGATAATGGGGGTAATAGTGTCTTCGGGCATATCCATGACAACAAAGTCGGAGGGGATGAAGAACTTACCAACTTGAACGGGTACATCCTCAAGTATCCCAAGTGGGTACTTGACGGACCTATCCGCAAGTTGAATTGACATGCTAGTGGGTCTCATCTCCCCCACACTAAGTCTCTTAGCAATGGAATAGGGTAACAAACTAACACTAGCCCCTAGGTCGCATAAAGCTTGATTAACAACAACATTTCCTACCCGACAAGGGATGGAAAAGCTACCGGGATCATCTAGTTTCTTTGGCATTTCGTTCATAAGAATGGTACTACAATGACCCGTGAGAGAGACACATTCTTTGTCCTCTAAGGTTCTCTTTTTAGTCAAGACATCTTTCAAAAACATAGAATAGAGGGGCATTTGAGAAATTACCTCGGTGAAAGGTAAAGCTACCTCTACTTTCTTCAACATATCCACGAAACGGCTAAATTGAGCATTCTCTTTGTGTGGCTTAGCTCGCTCGGGAAAAGGCAATGGAGGGACAAAAGTGGGAGGCGGTGGAACATTGGATTCTTCTTCTTCTTCTTCGGCTAATCGCTCCGCCTCTTTTCTTTTGGCTTCTTCGGCTTCCATTTGCTCTTTCTTCTTTCTTTGTTCTTTTAGTTCATTCTCCGCATTTTGGAGGATATCAAACTCCGCTTGTATTCCCCGGTTTTGTTTGGGGGAAGAGGGAGATGATTCTTGTGGTGCACTTGGTTGATTAACCTTGGATGGGGTAGTCTTGGTGTTCAAGTTCAAATTCTTGTATGGGTCCTCAAGTTCTTTGCCACCTCTCAAAATTACGGCATTTGCTTGGTGTGAAGGATCTCTTGGGTTTTGGGGTTGATCGGGCAAACCATGGGGTGGATGAATTGGTGCGGCTAAGGCTTTTGTTGCTTCTTATGATTCCCAAACTTTTAGCCTTGCCTTGGTATCTTGATGTTCATTCCATAGTTGGCCAACGGTTCTTTGCAAATCATTATAGTTCTCCCATGAGGGTCCTCCTTGACCAAATTGAGAATTGCTTGATTGGCCATAAGGTTGAGAGGGTTGATTGAATGATTGTTGATTGTAACCTTGGTTACCATGAGAATTTCCTTGGAACCCTTGATTGTATCCATGATTAAAGTGATTACCATGTTGATTTTGGTAATTGTTGTAGTTGTTAGGAACATGGAAGTTGCTACCTTGTTGATTGCAGTTGCTCCTTTGATGAGGAGGCATATATGGGGGCATCTTTGGAGGTCCTTGGTTAAAAGGCCTTTGTTGACTTTGATTGAATGGTCTCATTTGACTCCCTTGGGCGCACGGCATCGGGTTTTGAACATTTTGATTTCCATAAGAGAAATTAGGATGAAACCTTGTGCCGGCGTTGTAAGTATTAGAAAAAGGATCAAATTGAGGTCTTTGCCCATATACTTGTATAGCTTGAACTTCATTTGGCTCTTCAACATAGACTTCTTCATTAGGAATGCAAGAGCTAGAGTCGTGGCCATGATTGCCACAATGATCACATTGAACTTCCCATGTTAATAACTTTGGAGGAGATGGTTGCCTTGGAGGAATACTCCCTTGAATTTGGTAAATACCTCTAGGAGTGGGCTTAGAATTCATGGCATCCATTCTCCTTTTCAATTCTTCATGTTCCGTTTGGAGTTTCAATTCATTAGAACTCGTAGATGAGTTCACTTCAATTTTCTTTCTAGAATCCCTCGATTGACCCATTCTTGAATCACTCATTGCCATCTTCTCAATAAGATTCTTAGATGCCTCATCGGTGAGAGAAGAGAAATCTCCTCCGGCGGCCGAATTGAGGTTTTCCTTGGTTCTCGATGAAAGGGTGTTGTAAAACGTTTGGGTAGTTAGCCAATCGGGTATTCCATGATGTGGACATTTGCGCAACAAATCTCTAAATCTTTCCCAAGCCTCACTTAGGCTTTCAAATTCATCTTGCTTGCACGTTTGTATCTCCATGCGGTATTGGTTAGTCTTTGACGGCGGAAAATATTTCTCCAAGAAGGCATTAGATAGTTGAGCCCATGTTGTAAAAGTATTAGCGGGATGGCCTTGAAGCCATCTACGAGCTCCATCTCTTAGGGTCTTCGGAAATAATAAGCGATGCAATTGGCATGAAGATAACCCATTGAGACGTGCTCCTACTAATTTTTCTTTAAATGAAGCGATGTGCTCTTGAGCATCTTCTTGAGAAAAGCCGTGAAATGTATCTTGTTCGACCGCATTGGTTAAAGAAGCTTTCAATTCATAATTTTCGGTAATTTCTCCGAAATCGACGGGAGAAGGTGTTTCTTCATGTGTGAGTTGAGAATGCGAACCTAGAGTCGCCATTAGTTGGATTGGTGGTGATGGTGGATTTGGATTTGGAGGGTTCAGAGAATTTGGAGGGGATGGAATTGGTGGTGGTGTTTTCGGTGATGGTGGTGGTGGTGGTGAATTTTGTGAAGTAGAAGGTGTAGAAGGTGAATGTGGAAGGATGGGATTAAGGTTAGGAGGTGATAATGAAGGATGTGGAATGATGGTGGTTGAGTTATTTCCTCGAAAACGCAATGCTCTAAAAGTCCTTTCCGGTTCCGGATCGAACCACAAGGGCGATGACGTGTTCCTGGGCATAAAACTCAATTAAACGGTGAGACTCCTAGCACCTCGCGGCACTAGGGAAAAGAGAGAAGAGAAAAGAATCAAACACAACAACTAAAAACACAACAACTACTCGCCGTTCCCCGGCAACGGCGCCATTTTGATCGCGCCCCAATCGGATCGGTCGTTTTAGCGAAGGACGGGGGATCAAACGATATTTATAGGCTCGGAAATATCACAAAAACAAACAAGTAATCGTGGTAAGTCGAGGTCGGTCCACAGGGAACTGTGTGTGTTGTGAGGTTTAAAGTGTCGTGTTCGATGCCTAAGAAGGGGGGTTTTGTAGAGGTCGAGTCTAGACTAGAAGGATTAGTACGATGATGGTTTAGAGGTGATCAATTTAGGGAAAGGCGTTAGGGAGAAGTCGGGATTCCGTACTTGGGGTCTAAGAAGGTCGGGATCGAGTTTTTTTCACAATATCGATAAACTCACCTAAAAACCCGCTTTCGCGGTGAATGAGGGTAAGTTCCTAGTCATGGTAATTTCTACCCCGAGTTTCCCCATATTGATAGAAATTAGTCAAGGTCGGTCTAGTTGGCCGGACTAAAACAACAATGACATGACACCATAAATAAGATAAACAAACATGCAAGCAACCCACCAACATCCCTATATTCAAATAAACCAAGCCCTCATCCCTAAACTCCCCAACAAGAAATCTACTCACACATCATTATGGAAATCATCACAACATGCATATTAATTAGATTTAAACAAGATGATGATGAGAAAATATCACAAAAACTAAATAGAGATTAGAGAGTGGAAGAAAATTGTACCAACTATGTAGATCTGATCTATAAGAAATAAGAAGATATCATAGATAAAGGTTGAATCTTTAATGAATAAAATGGAGAACTTGTCACTAATCCTCCAATAAAACCCAACAAATCTTCAAACAAAACTTGGATAATCTTCTACAAACTTGAGATCTAAACAATTGTTGATGAGAATTGTGTAGATCTACTACTAATTACTTTATAAACTACTAGGAATTTTGTAGGATTTTTACTACTACTACTAACTGATGGTGTAATAAGATGGTGGAAGGGTGTAATGTCTTCCCTCCTTAGCACAATGGAGAGGTGAGTTTAGGCAATGAGTTAGGGTAACATATATATAGTAATCTCTTAATGGATCCTTAACCTAAAGCCCAAATCCATCTTTATGCTCCATTAGTGAGACAATCTCCCTTTGCATCTCAATGGGGTGAAACTTCGCCCTGCGGACTCATCAGTAATTCCCATCGGGTGAAATTTTCTTCTTTTTTCGCATTTTCGGCACGTCTTCACCATCAGGCGAAATTTCACCCGGTGGGCGAAATTTCGCCCGGTCAGTTTCGCCTGGTGGGGAGTTCTCGGAAATTCTTCGGGAGGCAATTTTTACCGTCGGGTGAAATTTCGCCCGGTGGTGTCTCACTGGGTGAAATTTCGCCCGGTCATTTTTTTCTGGCCTCGAGTCTTGTCTCATTCTTCGTTTGTTCGATCGGATGGCTTTAAACTTTAAGTTGTGTGCTTTGGTCTTTGGACGGTTTTCCCTTCTCTTGTGCTCGTGGAAGCTCAATCGTGATTTTTGTAGCAAAACCTATCAAAATTGATAGAAAAACTACTTAAAACACGTAAAACGCACAAGAGGGACGCTAATGCGAGAAGTACACAAAATATGGCGATAATCGCACTCAAAACTCGCAAAATGAGGGAAAAACGGGTCTAAATGGAGGGAAAAACGGTCTAAATTTAGCACACAACAACAACAAAGCAATAAAAACGTTGGTAACTTACCTAGGTTCCTCCTAACCTTCTAAGAACGTACTACGGGACGATCGGCGGGGTTGAAAAAGGATGAACCACAGAGTTAGTCGACACTGTAGGTAAGTGAGACCCCGCCCCCTTTAGCGATGAGCCAAGAGGGTCGTCCCATGCTAAAAAATCGCCCAACTAGTCCAAGTAAAAAGGTGGATATGGTTGCAAAATGAGGGAAGACGATCATTACCGCTATCAACCTTCCTAGGGACTCGGTCCTTTGGTAGGCTCTTCACGGTAACGATCAGAAAAAGGCTTATTTTTGAGAGGGTAAGAATCTTTTTGTGAAATGGTTTTCTTTTGGCACTTTTCTTTTTCATTTTGGCTTTTGTGTTGCTATGCCATTTCTTTTTCTTCTTTTGTATTTTGTTTTTGACTTGTTGTGCCTTTTCTTTTTCTTCTTTCTTTTCTTTCTTTCTTTCTTTCTTTCTTTCTTTTTCTCTTTTTCTTTCTTTTTCTTTGTTTTTCTTGGTTTGCCCTTTTGGCCAAATTTTTGTTTTGTAGGCATTCATCGCAACAAAGTAGGAAGTTTGACAATTTGCAACTTATTTGTGGAAATATGTAGGAGGTAGGGAAATGGGTGAGTCGGGACGACGTCTTCCCTTCAAACCCACAAAAAGGGGGAAACTTGGACTAATCAAAGCAATTTCGAACACGGTAACCTAAGGGACGGGACTCGGCAACCAAGGCCTTTTCACTCCGTGGGTGGTCATAATGGTCAAAATGCAAATCCCGTAGTAAATCCCTAGTAGACTAGGTGGACTCAAGGTAAGAAACCAACGAAATCATTGATTTAAAGTCATTCTACTAGACTAAAGTCCAAGACTCGACTCATATCACTAGAAAGAGAAAGTAAACACTTGCGCACAAGCCTAAAAACCGAGTTTTCGAAAACCTTTTATTACACACTAGACACAACTAAACAAGAGAAAACAAAGACACAACAAAAACGAAAGGAAAAGAGACAAACACAACAGAACAAAACAAGACAAACAAACAAGCAAACACACAAAATAAACAAACACCACCCCGAAACTTCCAAACAAGCAACCACATCAACCACAAACTTCAAAAAGCTCCACCCGAGCATACACCATCACATAACATCCTCCAAACTCCACAAAAGGGAAAAGGAGAAAGAAATGAAGGGATATTACCGGATGTCTTGATCTTCCCGAAACTTATCGACGATCACGCAACCTACAAGGAAAATCGGGGGAGCAAAACACACACAACACAACAAATATACGACACAAAGACTCAAAAGAAAAAGACACAAAAGAATATCTTTTTGGTTTTTTATGAAATTTTTCAAATTTTTAGGGATTTTTAAGATTTTTTCGAAAAAAACTACGAAAATAAAACTAAACTAGCCTAAGATATCGCTCTCGCACACTTAAACCGAGCAATGTCCTCATGCTCGATCGGTAGTGTGTGGAGACACGTCACTAAAAAGAAAAGAAACTACGAAAATAAAGCTAAAAATCAAAAATAAATTCGAAGAAATGATAGAATGTGTCCGGCCGGGGTGTAATCAAGTCATGAAGGGCCGAGACAAGAAAAGATATGGATGGGGGAAGAAATAAAAAGAAGAAAACAAAAGGAAATGGGAGGGCCGGGCTAGGTGTAATCAAGTCACCTAGCCCGGATTCCGCCTAAATCCGACTAAATTCTACCAAAAGAAGAAATAAAACTAAGGAAAAAGTGAAAAGACTGCAAATTTGGATTTTTCAAAGGACTCTCGATGTAGTCACGTCATCAAGAATCGGGAGCAATTACCACATAGGCCCCAAGGGCCACCACGACACCAAAATGATAAAGGGAAGGGGAACAAACGAAGAAAGATTAAGCAACAAAAGATGGAAAAGAAGGAGAGTCGCCTTATCAAACGGTTAGCAACTCAATCGACTCCATCGTCTCAATGATCGTTATCGGCGCCTTGCTTGTCTTCATCATCATCATTCCTCTTCCTCAATGTACTCACAATATCGGGCTTGCATAGGTGTAATGAGGTTGGGATTTTGAGAAAACTCGGTGTATAGTGATGAGAAGATGAGATGAAGGTGTATATACGAAGTGTAAGGGTTAAATGATAGAGGCTAAGGTGAGTAGGGAGGTTGGGTGGGGATATAAAGTGGTTGGGTGGGGCTTAAATGAAGAAGCAAAGGCAAATGAGGGTTGCAGGAGGCCATCCCGGTCGAGATGGCTCCATCTCGGTCGGGAAGAGTCCTTCCCGGTCGGGAAGCTCTTCTTCTCGGTCGGGATGGCACATCAAAAGCTCCTGTTGTCTTGCCCACTTCATCCCGGTCGAGATGACACCCATCTCGGTCGGGATGGCGCCTTTCCCGAGCCTTTGAAGCCTTCAATCAATACTAGTCCCACTCACAAGACAAATACAATTTTGGGATCCAAAATCCCGTCCCCAAAAGCTTGTACCAAGCTCAAAAACCGACTTCCTCCACCAAGCCTTGAAGCTTCTATCATCAATACCCCTCTCTAATTCTTCATCTTCACTTCAAATCTATCAAGTAAGCTCAATAAACACGTCAAAGATCCCTCCCTCACATCGCTCAAGAAAGTTCCAAATTACAAGAATTCCACAAAAACTTACAAATCCTAGAAACCAAACTATCCAAACAAACATAAAAAAGACAAAAGCTAAAAAGAAAAGGAAAAGATATTTACAATAAGATACTCTCACCATCTACGCCTCCATAGCCATCAAGAGCTCGGAGGAGTAAGTCAAATGCCCTAGCAACATCTTCATTAATGCTCATGTGGCCGATCCTAGCCATCAACAAGAGTTTCCAAGTCGGAGTCAAGAAGCGATCATCTTCATTATGCTCGGGGTTCTCGTGATCTTCCGGGTCTTTCAAACCAACATAGCAACGACTCTTGTGACCATCCGGTAGGTATAGTGGTTTAGAGTCATGCTTGGCGTTATGATGTGGGAGATCACACCCTTGGAGTGTTGCTTCTTCTACAGGGTCGAGAGTGAAACTCTTTTCCACTGCCCGACAAGGATCCACTTCATCAACCGTCTTACAAGACAAGGGACTTGAAATCGAGTGCGATAAAAGAGAAGGCATCAAGTTTTCTTCATTGGAGGCAATTGGCTCCTCCAATTTCCCATTCAAGGCAAGTTCCAAGGCATCTACTTCTTTCTCCCAAGTATTACGTTCCTTTTCACTCACCTTGTCTAATTGGCCTAGAGGAGTCTTGTCTTCACTTGGCTTTGGATTGTCAAGATCCGGTTCATCGCAAAGAAAATCATACAAATCCAATTTGATAGCCAATACATTAGCTCCCCAAGAGTTACCTTGAGAATCATGTTCAATTCCCTCCTCATTGTTGACCCTTGAAGCTTCAACTTCCTCTATTTTTCCCATTTCTTCACCATCCAAGCAACACTCAACAATGATCTCTTGATTGACCCTCTCTTCTTCATTCGTGGCTTCATGATCGGGTTGACTTTCTTGTGGAGACACCTGACCTTCTTGCCCAAATGAACCTTCCTCAACAAGTTGTGGAGCTCGAGTGGCCAACATCGTAAAACGAGCCATTAGTGCATTGATTCGAGCATCTTGCACCTCTATTTGGGCCTTGAACTCCTCTTTATCCCTTTGCATTTTGATCATCATGTCTTGTCGAATCTTGTGCAATTGAATCATCATCTCTTGTTGACTCTTTTGCATTTGAATCATCATTTGACAAAGCTCAAAGTTGGGGATTTTTGGTAGTGGGTTATGTGAGGGTATTTGGTAGTTGTTAGGATGTTGGAATGATCCTTGACAACTTTCATGGTAACCATATGTAGAGGGTTCATAAGATTGTTGATGAGATTGGTATGGTTGGTAAAGTTGTGGGTCTTGGCAATTTGCCCCATGATTGTCCCATGACGATTGATGGCAGCTTGGTGATGCGCGTCGAATTGTCGTCTATCCAACGCGGTCAAACAATATTTATAAACCCCGGAATACTACTACGTAGTACCGGTAAGTCAGGGATCGATCCACAGGGACGGTCGAGAGGTAGTCGGTCAAGTCAAAGTGTAGGAGTGATTGGGTCGAGAAGGGGGGGTTTTGGGTCGAGAGAGGTCGAGAGAGGTCAAGAGAGGTCGAGAAAGGTCAAGAAGTAGGAAAGGTGTTGGGGAGAGTCGGGATTCGGAAATGGGGTCTAATGGTCTCGGGATCGAGTTTTTGTTACAACGTTAAAAAGGAGAGTGACACCTTTCGGTATCCTCATCCAACCTACCTAAGCCCGCTTTCGCGATGAAAGGATAAGTCTCAATCTAAGGTAATTTCTACCCCGAGTTTCCCCATATTGGTAGAAATGAGTCAAGGTCGGCCTAGTCGCGATTCTAAGTCAACAAAGACACAAAAACCTTAACATCGATAATTAACAAGTAAACAACCCACCAACATCCCTTGAATAAAATAATCCAAATCCGCCTCCCTAATTCCCCAACAAAGAAGTCTACTCACAATTCATCATGGAAATCATTTCAACATGCATATTAATTAGATCTAAACAAGATAATGATGAGAAAACAACATAAAAACTAAATTAGAGATTAGGAAGTGGAAGAGAATTATACCAACTATGTAGATCTATAGGAAATAAGAGGATTGCATAAGTAAATATTGAATCTTTGATGAATAAAGTGAAGAACTTGTCACTAATCCTTCATTAAACCCAACAAATTTTCAAATAAAACTTGAATAATCTTCTTATAAACTTGAGATCTAGATAATTGTTGATGGAAATTATGTAGATCTACTATTAATTACTATGTAAACTACTAGAATTTTGGAGGATTTTTACTAGAATACTCCTAAACTACTACTAATGGATGGTGTAATAGGATGGTGGAGTGGTGTAATGTCTTCCCTCTTTAGCACAATGGAGAGGTGACTTGGGCAATAAACTAGGATAACATATATATAGTAATCTCTTAATGGGTATTTAACCTAAAGCCCATAATCTAATCCTTCCCCAATAGTGAGACTTTGTCCTTTGAGATGCAACTTTGCCCAATGAGTCTTCATAGGGTGAAGTTTTGCCCTGCGGTTGACGACATTAGCACCACCGGGTGAAATTTCACCCGGTGAGATTTTCTTCTCGAATCGCCATTTTTGGCGCTTTTCTCCATCGGGCGAAATTTCACCCGGTGAACGAAATTTCACCCGGTGAACGAAATTTCACCCGGTCATCTCATAGGGTGAAATTTCACCCTATGATATTTTCGTCCAAAATGGCAATCTGGGGAGGAACACCGTCGGGCGAAATTTCGCCCGGTCAAATTCTCATCGGGTGAAATTTTGCCTTGTGACTTCAGAGGGCCATAACTCTCTCGTTTGATCTCCGATTGGGGCGTGTGAAAGCTAAGAAGATAATCTTTCACCTCCAACTGAAATCGCTTCAATCCGAGGTCTAGAACTCTAGATATATCCATTTGAAGTTCGACCTCTCCGGTGAAGATGCACAATGGACTATACTTTTTCCTTTTCGCTCAAGGTTTCACCTCTTGGGTTTGGACTTTGGATTTTAAGTTGTGTGCTTTGCTTTTCGGACAATCTCCCTTTCTCTCTCATGCTCATAGGAGCTCGGACACGTTTTTGGTCGAAAATCCTATCAAAATAGACAGAAAACTACCAAAAACACGTAAAATGCAAAACAGAGACGCTAATGTGAGAATTACTCAAAATACGGCGATAATCGCACTTTATTCTCGCAAAACGAAGGAAAAACGGGTCTAAATGGGAGGAAAAACGGTCCAAATTTGGCACACAACACTTGGATGCCCCATCGTCGAAACGTTGCCTTGATACATTGAATGCACTAGAAGCACTTGAGCAAACGTTAGTAGCCTAGTGCTTTTGAGGCTCTAGGAAGAGAGATAAGCACACAAGAAGTAGAACGGAGATACACAAGTTGAAGAAAACACAAAAATCAAGAACAAAGTCTAAAACTAAGCACGCAAAAGTCTAAACTAAGCCGTCCCCGGCAACGACGCCAAATTGATGGGAGGATTTTGCCGTCAATCCTACCAAACAATTAAAACCAACTATTCCTTAATGGGTAGATAGGGCAAGTCGGGTCGAATCCACAGGGACGGGGTGTCGGACTAAGGTGTGCTATGATTCTAGACTAGGTCCGAGACAAGCTAAACTAGGGTAATGGCTATTGACTAAACTAGGTCTAAAATGCGAAAAAGGAAGGCTAACAAAAGGAAACGAATAAATCAATAAGAAGAAACTAGGGCTAGGTCAGGTTCACGGATGTCAAGGAGATAAAAAGAAGGAAAATGGGTTACTAGCATGCTTTCGTAGCCTAGGTTCCGATCGGGCTCTCGCTACTTAAACGGCCTAGGGGTCATCCTCACAACGCTCTCGCTACTAGTGAGGGAACCAAACCAACCAACCAAACAAATGCATACAAGAGAAGAGGCAAGAAAAACAAGGATTGATCATCTCAAGTCTCACAAGCATTTCATCAAACATGTGGAGTGCAAGGTAAATGGGAAACAACAAAAACAACATCTAGTACCACCCATATCACCCTAATCATCCCTAATCACACCCAATCCCCCTACTAACCCTAGGGGACAACTACTCAAACATATCTATACTAAAACTAACACTAACAAGAGAAACAATCACAAGAACAAAAGGGACATTCATAATGAAGAACAAGGAGGATGAACAATGGACAATACAATAAACAAAAGATTCAAACTTTACTAACAAAGAAGGATTAAGATCAAATAGAGAAGAAATATAATACCAAACTAAGAGGAGGAAAAGATAAACACTTGCATAGAACAAAACCCAAACTATTCCACCAAGGTTGTCAATCTTGGTAGATTCTTCAAGAGATCCAATAATACAAGAGTAATCACTAGATTAAGGAGTAATTAAGGACTAATCTACACTAATCTAAGCTAATATAACCTAAAGTAGTCTAGGTTTTAGTGGGTAATGTCTAACATAACAAAAGATTACAAGGGGGGGTATATATAGGGTTACAATGAATAAGGAGAAGAAAAGAAGTGACGCGGGGCATCAGGTGCTCAATCTCGGGCGAGAAGAGGGCATCTCGGCCGAGATGATGTGGTCTCGACCGAGATGGTGGTGATCTCGGCCGAGATCACACTCCAGTGGCTCGGTTTTGCTTGTACTCTTCATCTCGGCCGAGATGGCCCTTATCTCCGTCGGGATGGGTCTTGTAGGCCTCAAATACGATCTCAAGGGTCCCTACTTGCTTCTCATGGGCTTTTCATCGATTCTCAGTGCTTGGGATCGAGTCTAAGGGGCTCAGGAATGGGTCCCAAGGTCTCGGGATCGAATATAAGCCACCGTGTGATCGTCGCTCCTCATCGTTGGCTCCAAATGTGTATGAAACGAGTCGAAATCGTTCCATTTCTCCAATATTGATCTTAGGAACCTAAAACAAGCTAGAAGAAGCATAAGTAGCCCAGAAACCGCTCCTAAGAGCGATTTCACAAGAGAAAACGAGACCAAACACAAGGAAAATAACATTACAAAACACACTTATTATTAACAAAGCCTATCTGTTCTGAACCGGTTTCTTAAGCACAATCTAGTGTGAGGATTGAGCAAGTCGTTACTGAAAATAAGAAGGACCAAGAATTTCCATCCTTTCAGGAAGCTGGTATACAACCGAGTGCTAAAAGGGTGGACTCTAAGACTGATTCTTCTGGAGACAGTAGCCCAGGTGGAGGTGAGGTTTCCTCTTTCAAGAATGCCTTGCAAGTAGGAACCAGCCATAAGAAAGTCCAGTATATGTCACCTCCATCTTCCATGTCTCCATGATTATGGGAATATGGAATGTTAGGGGTATGAATAAAGCCAGAAAATAGGTAAATATCAATAATTTTTTAATGGCTAAAAAGGTAGAATTATTTGCATTATTAGAAACTAAAATAAAGCCTAGTAATCAAAGTAAGACCATGATCAGTTTTAATAACTGGAGCATTACCACGAACTCCCATCTTCATAATGGCGGTAGAATCTGGGTGGGTTGGAATCCTTCGGAATTTCGTGTTAATATCTTAAAGTATGACCCCCAATATATCCATATTTGGGCTGTGCACGAGTTCACTCAGAGAGAGTTTCACATAACGTTTGTGTATGCTTTTAACGAAGCTCAGGGTAGGGAATCTCTATGGATGAATCTTAGGAGAATTGCGGATGGTTTAAATGGTCCATGGGCGGTAAGTGGTGACTTTAATTGCATATTGACACCTGAAGAAAGGCTTGGTGGCTCCTTTAATGTGAATGAGGCTAGGCCGTTTCAAGACTGTCTCTTGCATTGTGATCTTGCGGATGGTCCCTCCACAGGTGCTTATTATACCTGGTCGATCAAGCAGAGGCCGGAAGACAAAGTATACTGTAATCAAGAATGGGTTGTGTCATTTCCGAATATGCAGGCTGCCTTCCTACCTGAGGAAACATTCGATCATATCCCGTGTATTATCCAGGAGCATGAGGAGGAAGGTAATAGAAAACGCTCCTTCAAGTTCTCTAACATGTGTCCCTGACCCTGATTTCCAGGACCTTGTCAAGGAGAAGTGGAGTACCCTGGTGGAAGGCACACGAATGTTTATTATCTGCCAGAAGTTGAAAGCTCTGAAGGCGCCCTTGAAGTGCTTGAATACATCAAAATTTTCGGACATTGAAAGGGCTGCAGATATTGCTAGAGTAACTTTGAGATGCTGTCAGCAGGCTATTGTAGATCAGCCCGGCAATCAACTACTTATTCAACAAGAGTTTGAAGCTAATGCTCGTTGTGTTGAGTTGGAGCTTCGGGAGTACACTTTTCTCCGGCAGAAAGCTAAAGCGCACTGGATGAAGGACGGGGATGCAAATACGTCATATTTTCATGGCGTTCTGAGGGATAGAAGGGCACATAATTCTATTAAACAAATCAGGGATTCTGATGGCGAGCTGCACACGACCAAGGAAGGGATCCAAAAGAGTTTTCTCGAATTCTACGAAAACCTTCTGGGAAAAAGCTTGCCTACCCATCCTGTGAATATTAGAGTTGTACAAGAAGGGCCTACTTGTACGAATCAGCATGCTGAACTTATTTTGAAACAAGTCTCTAATGATGAAATTAAAAAGGCTTTTTTTTTTGGCATACCTAACGACAAGGCCCCGAGACCTGACGGGTTCTCGAGCTTGTTCTTCAAAGCTAATTGGGAGCTTATTGGGAAGGAGATTTGTGAAGTTATTCACGAGTTCTTCAGAAACGGGAAAATTCTGAGGCAACTGAATACAATTACGGTGACCCTTATCCCAAAGACTTCCAATCCTGAAACTGTCCAACAATTTCGGCCAATCTCATGCTGTAACATGGTATATAAAGTTATCTCTAAAATTCTATGCAGTAGACTGGCCTTAGTCCTACCTGATTTAATATCCAAGACTCAAGGAGGATTCATACAAGGCAGAAATATTATGGAGAACATACTTATTTGTCAAGACCTGATTAAGCTCTATAACAGGAAATCCGTCTCGCCGAGATGTATCTTCAAAATTGATCTCCAAAAGGCCTACGACACAATTGAATGGAATTTTCTTCACCAGATGATGATTGCTCTGAAGTTCCCTACACAATTCACTAATCTAATCATGGAGTGTACTACTTCAGCCTCCTCTCTGAATCTTAATGGAGATACGTTTGGATTTTTTAAGGGCAAGAGAGGGCTAAGGCAAGGTGATCCACTATCACCCTTATTATTTACTATATGCATGGAATACCTTACGAGGCTACTTCAAATCACTACTAAGTATAATAGCTTCAGATTCCACCCTCTGTGCGGTAATTTGAGGCTCTCTAGTCTCATGTTTGCCGATGACCTATTATTGTTCTCTAGAGGAGACGTTGCATCCATTATGGTCCTTTTAAGGACATTCTCCACGTTCTCCCACGTGTCTGGCCTCAAGATGAGCCCGGGTAAATCTAGTGTCTACTTCAATGGGGTGCCTGATTACCTTCGTGCGGACATAGTTGACATATCTGGGTGTGTGGAAGGAAGCATGCCGTTTAGGTATCTGGGTGTTTCGATTAAACCAACCAAACTGAATGCCAAAGACTGCAATCCGCTGATCAATAGGATAATGGACAGAATTAGATCACTGGGCACTAGGAAACTGTCATACGCAGGTAGACTGATCCTAATCAAGATGGTTCTAAAGACTCTCCATAATTATTGGGCTTCAATTTCTATTCTTCCTACTGCTATTATTCATAATATTGATGGCCTATGTAGAAACTTTCTTTGGGAGGGTGGAACTGAATACAACAGAGTACCACTGGTAGCATGGGAAAAAATATGCAAACCGCTTAAGGAAGGTGGACTTGGAATCAAAAACGACAATATTTGGAACAAGGCCGCCATTGGAAAGCTAGCATGGTGGATTTATTCTAAGGCCGACTCTTTATGGGTCCAATGGGTGAATCATATCTACATTAAAGATGCGGATTGGCTGGAGTATAATCCGTCTAACGACAACTCATGGTCTTGGAAAAAAATTTGCAGGGTGCGTGATCTTTTCCAACCGGCATACAACGCTTAGGTCTGGCGAATGTCTCCCGAACAACAATACAGTATCAGCTCGGGATATGACTGAATTAGGGGGAGCGGCTTCAACGTCAACTGGAGTCACCTGATTTGGAATGATTGGACAGTCCCAAAGCACATGTTTATTAACTGGCTATATCAGCACGATGCATTCAAGACAAAGAAAAAGCTGTATGCTTATGGAGTCACCATGGATTCGGATTGCTGCATTCGCGCTATAGGCGAGGAAGACGCTGGTCATTTGTTCTTCTCCTGCCCGTACAGTACTCAGCTTTTGCACCTTACGAGTAATTGGATTGGTATTACCCTTCCTACGAATCATGTCAACAGTTGGAGATTGGCTAGAAGGGGATCCAAGTTGAGGAGAGGGATCCTAAATGGACTTATCAATGCTACGATTTACCACATCTGGATACAGAGGAATAGAGCGAGAATAGAGAGTAGTATTCTTAGGCCTAAACATGTGCTGAAATGTATACAAAATGATATGAAAATAAGGATTGATAGATGCTGTAAAGAAGTTATCCACCAAAAGGATAAACTCTGGTTGGATACCTTGATCCTGTAAGGGGTATTCCCCTGATATTTGGTTACCGCATTAATACAATTTTTACCTTCACCAAAAAAAAAATATACACCTTAGTTTTGAAAGAATGGTCCCCTGCTTTCTCTACTGAGATGGATCGTCTTACTTGTGTTCCTGTTTGGGTGCTGCTTCCTGAATTAGACCCATACTTGTGGTACGAAGTGGTATTGGGCAAGATTGCTAGTAAGATAGGGAAGCCTATTGGGGCTGATTTAGCTACTACAACAAAGGCAAAACTATTTTGCTAGGATCTTGATTGAAGTAGATGTATCTAAAGAACTCTTAGATCATGTGGTTATTATTAACACACCTTACTGTGAATACTCCATTCATAAGGTAGAATACGAATGGGTGCCGTATTTTTGTTAGGGCTGTGGTAATTTGGGCATACGATAAATGCTTGTAAATGGGAGAAGAAGAAGAAGAAGCAGGTGCAAGATGCTAAGAAGAAGGAAGAGGATGTTGTGGTGGATAAAATAGATGTTGCTGCAACTCTGATAGTTCAGCAGGAATCAGGAATGGAGATTCTTAAGAGTCCCCCTCCTCCTCAGGATGACTTCCAACCAGTTCCTAGAAGGGCTTCTTCTACTCAGAAGATTCCAAAGTCTATTATTGTGGAAAAAATGACACTGCTTAATAAATTTGGTTGTTTTTCTGGAGATGACATTGATTTGGGATGTGCTGAAGACACAGGCATCGGTATTCCTGATAGAGAGATGGGCCAGATTCTCAATCCCCCCAACCCAACATGAAAATCGCTACTTGGAATGTTAGGGGTTTTAACTTGCCAATAAAGCATAGTGAAATAAAGGATTATCTTAGTTTGAATAAGCTAGATATTCTAGTAGTTTTGGAAACTCGAGTTAAGAGTAGGAAGGCAAATAAAATCATTACCAGGAATTTTCAGAATTGGGATGTGGTGACGAACTATTCCTGTCATTATAATGGGAGGATATGGGTCTTTATTAATCCTAATACTATAAAGTTCGTTGTTAGTAAGGTCTCTGACCAATTGATCTCTGGTATTTTGCACCATTATACTACGAATAAATCTATTCTTCTTAGAGTGGTGTATGGTAGTAATGATGGGAAGGTTAGAAAGAAATTGTGGGAGGATCTGATCAAGTTGCAGGTTTTTGGACCATCGTTGGTTATTGGAGAATTTAATGTTGTTAGAGAGCCTGAGGAGAAGCTTGGACATCCGCCTTCATTACCAGACATGTGGGATTTCAATGCTTGTCTTCTTCAATGTGGTTTGGATGATCTTCAATAGAGTGAAGGGTCTTTTACCTGGAATAATAAACAGGAAGTGGACACTAGAGTGTGGTCTAGAATTGATAGAGCCTTGGTTAATTCTGATTGGTGTGTAACTTTTCCTTCTTCTGCAGCTATTATTGGAGAACCTGGTATCTCGGACCATTCTCCAATTCTAGTTTCCAGTTCAGTGGATCAGCCAATTAGAAACGGTTTAGTTTCTTAAATAGCTGGGTGGATCATCCTGATTTCCTTCCTCTTGTGCAACGGGCCTGGTCTTCTAAGGTCAGAGGATCTCCAATGTTTAGTCTCTTTCAAAAGCTCAAAGAAGTCAAGCATGTTCTTAGAGCTCTGCATAAAAGATCATTTGTCAATATATCTGGGCAAGTGTCCTCGGCTAAGGATGCCCTGGTAAATTGTCAGAGAAAATTGGTGGCAAACCCTCATTCCCCTTCTCTTATTCAGGAGGAGCAGATGTTGGTGGAAAGTTATAGCTCAATTAAAACCGCTGAGCTTAGTATGTTGCAGCAACGTGCCAAAATAAAACATCTTCAGCTCTCAGACTATTCGTCTAAGTACTTTTACTCAAAAATATCCGAAAGAAGAAACCAACATATGATAGGGGCAATCAAGAATGCTGCGGGTGAGATTCAAGTGGGTACTGATGCTGTATCAGACGCTTTCCAGGAGTATTATACTGACTTACTTGGCAGAAGTATCCCTATGCAGGATTCCATTCCAGTTTCAGGCTCACTTTCCTCCACCCATACTAGGATGCTTATACAGCCTGTCACTTCTCAAGAGATAAAGGACGCGGTTTTTAGCATGTATAACAATAGTAGCCCAGGAATTGACGGATTCTCTGCTAAATTCTTTAAAGCAACTTGGAATATTGTTGGGGCAGATTTCTGCAGGGCAGCTCTACAGTTTTTTAAGACTGGGTCCATGTCAAAAAAAGCAAACTCCACATTGATTACACTCATTTCAAAGAAGAAGGAAGCCTGCTCTGTGATGGATTTCAGGCCCATCTTGCTGTACGGTTTTTTATAAGGCAATCTCCAAGGTCCTTGCTAACAGATTAAAAATTGTTATTCCGGATCTTATTGGTGAGAAACAAGCTGCATTTGTCAAGGGGAGGAACATTTTTGACAATACTCTCTTGTCTCAGACTTTGGTGAGGGGTTATTTTAGGAAATTCTTAACTCCTAGATGTCTTGTGAAAGTGGATATTAGAAAAGCATTCGATTCACTACAATGGAAGTTTATAGAGCAGATGATGGTTGCTTTTGGTATACCCGGTAAGTTTGCTAAATGGTTGATGGGCTGTATCAAAGATCCATGGTATTCCTTTAAACTGAATGGGAGTATAAATGGGTTCTTTCAGGGCAAGAGTGGTATTAGGCAAGGGGATCCCCTTTCACCTTATATTTTTGTAATGAGTATGGAAATTTTATCGCGTTCTCTCAGGCTTCTTTTTACTCAGGAGCAAGTTTCTTTCCACCCTAAGTGTTGTAGGCTGAATATAACACATTTGATATTTGCGGATTACCTTATGCTCTTTGTTCGAGGAGATGTTCCCTCAGTTATGGCAATTAAGAAGGCCTTGGGGGAATTTGCAGCAATTTCAGGACTTCAAGCTAACAATGATAAAACAAATATATATTTTGGGGGCGTTAGATTGGAAGTAAAGAATGCCATTATTGCAGGTACAGGGTTTGTTGAGGGGTCATTTCCATTCAGATACCTTGGCATTCCCTTATCTGATGCGAGGGTCGGTGTTAGGATGTTTGATGGATTGTTATTGAAAATTCAGCAGGCTACTAAACATTGGTCTACTAAGTTTCTCTCCTATGCAGGAAAGATACAGTTAATCAACTCAGTAGTCTTTGGAATAGAGAATTTTTGGTATTCTAGTTTGCAAATTCTTGTTGCTGTGCTTAAAAGTATAGCTAAGTTGTGCAAAGATTTTTTCTGGGGTGTGCAGGAGGGTCAACGAAGATTAGTCTTTAAAAAATGGACGGATATTTGCTATTCATGGGATTCAGGTGGATTTAATATAAAGAATGCTGCAATCTGGAATAAGGCTCTATTGATGAAATGGGTCTGGGTTCTTTCGCAGCCACCGTCAAGCCTATAGAGTAAATGGTGTCATGATTATATAATTAGAGGAGGATCTTTTTGGTCTCTTCAGGCCATGGATTTTCACTCTGCTAGTATCAAGGGGATTCTTGCTGTTCGAGACGACTTTTTGAATAAATGTGGTTCTTTGAATGCTGCTCAGAAATTTCTCCAAGGAAGTGTATTCAATGTAAAATTCTAAGTAAGGCTTACTGCCTACTCGTTAATGCACAGGTGCTTAATTGGAGGGATATTCTCTCTTCTAGCCTTACAGTTCCAAGCCACAAAGTGATACTCTCCCTTGCTATCCAAAACCAGTTGGCCACGACAGATCAGTACATGAAGCAAGGATTTCACCTGGTTAATAGGTGTTGCTTGTGTGAGGCTGATGCAGAAAGCATTTCCCACTTATTCTTTTCTTGCCCTTTCTCTGAGCAAGTTTGGACTGCTATACTGAGTTGGATGGAGATTGATTGTATAGGTAGTAGGCTGAGTGCTGTTCTGTGCTAGTTGAGGAAGAGGAAACATTGGAAATTCACCTGGATCTGTACCTGTTTGGCTGCTACTGTATATCAGCTTTGGAAGGAAAGGAATAAGAGGATATTTACAGCTACAAAGTCTTCTACAGATGCTTTAATTGCTTATACTAAATTTGTTGTAGAAACTCAGTTTGATAGTCTAAAGTACAATCCTAGATATAAAAGGATAGTAGATAAGCTTGAGCTCTTACATTAGGGCTATAGTGTGCTAGTATTTTTGCAAAAATTGTAATTTCTTTCACAATGAAATGAAATGATACCTCTTACATTAGGGCTATAGGGTGCTGCTTTTGATGAGGCGCTGCGTGGGTTTCAGGAGGTTCTAGGTTCTGATGTGTGTAATCCTAGTGCGATCGCTGCCCCTAAACTTATGAAGTCTTTGGCAGATATATATTTCACAAGGGTTGTCTCTACTGCAGAATCTGATTTCTCTTTGACTCCTCGTCAGGTTGCGTTGTGGAAGTCTCAGCATCGCAGTCATGCATCTGATTGGCTATGGGTCGTCCCTATTTCCGGGTTGGGCCAGACTATGAACGGTCGAAAGCTATCGATTGGGCGTTCCCTTGTTTTTAGTACCTGGACCATGTTCTGCTTGCTCGCGGGTCTTCAGCGAGGATATCTTTGGGGATCATGCTGTGTCGTGTGCGGGGGTTGTTGGCATCAAACATCGGCATAACCTCGTTCGCGATACTCTCTTGGTTATCTGTTACCGCTCTGGGATCTCTGCAGGCAAAGAGGTTGATATTGGTTTGATTAACGATCATGACAGGTCCTTGCGTCCCGCAGATTTGCTGCTTTATTCATGGGACAAGGCTCGTGATGTGTGTGTGGATCTTACCGGTTCTTCCCCATTGACGCAGTCCGGGCTCTCTGAATTCTTGTCAGGCCGTGTTGTGGTCGACGCTGCTCGGCGCAAGTGCGCTAACTATCGGGGTCTTTGTGCAGGGCTTGGCTATGGGTTCTTGCCTTCTTCTTTTTCTTCGCTAGGGGAGCTGGAGGCGGAGGCTATTAGTCTGCTTAAGCGGATTAAAAAATTTTCATTAGCTCAGGATGCCGGGGCACGCGTTGCTCCTTTTATTTTTATTCGCCTTGGCTTTGCTATAGCTAAGGGGGTGGGGGCCCAGATTGTATCTCGGCTGCCCACCAATTTTGTGTAAACTGCGTTTTGATTCATCAATAAAATTCTCCCATTAAAAATAATAATAATAATAATAATAAAATAACAATAATAATAACAATAATAATAACAATAATAATAACAATAATAATAAAAATAATAATAACAATAATAATAATAATAATAATAATAATAATAATAATAATAATAATAAATACCGTCTCTCTCTCTCTTCTCTCTCTCTTGAGAAGGTTTTCTCGCCGATTTCAATGATTCCACCGGCGCCGAGGCATAGAGGGAGGGGACGACCGCGGAAAAACTCTCGAATTGATGGGGATTCACAGAGGAGTTTGAAGGATACTAATTCTGAAGCTTCGCAAGAAGCCATGGTTATACCGGAGGTTCAGAGAACGGAAAAACAGGGAACGAATGTAATTAACGATCTAGTTGATCTAGCTTTACAATCAGCGATGAAACTTAATGGAGGTACAAGTAAAAAAGGCTCAGGAGATCATTAAAGAGAAAGAGACGGTGGATTTGGGGAGTGACAGTGCGGCGAAGAATAGGGAGGAACTGCCGCCGACTCAGGGGAAGGTGCAGGCGTCCTGGGCGAGTCGTGCTGCAGTTGCGAAGCAAGGTATGGGTCTCTACTTTGATGAATATTGTGCGGTAGCAGATGAAATAACTATTGAGAAGGATGATTATGTGGATGAACTAAAGAGATGGCAATTCACCCTTATGGGGCACGTCATAGGGGCTCGACCGACTCTGAAACAGGCGTCGGAGTTTGTTTCTAACAGCTGGAGCCATATTTCACCTCCTGGAGTCCAATATTTCAAACGAGGTTGGTTCTCTTTTAGATTTGGGAGTAAGGAGGCCATGAATGAGGTTCTGAGGGGTGGACCATGGCTGGTAGACTCGCATTCTCTGATTCTGAAACAATGGAGTCCATCCTTCTCTTCTGAAATGGAACGGATTTCTATTGTGCCTATATGGGTCCTTTTCCCTGATCTTGATCCATACCTATGGAATGAATCGGTCCTTAGCAAGATGGCGAGCAAGATTGGGAAACCCATGTTTGCTGACCTAACTACAACATATAAGGAACATTTGTCGTTTGCCCGGGTAATGATGGAAGTAGAAGTCTCACAAGACCTGCCGAACTTTGTTACTATAAACATCCTTATTTTGGGGAAATCAGTGCAGCGAATTTCATATGAGTGGCTCCCATATTACTGTCATACATGCTGTAATATTGGGGCACTTGAAGAATTCTTGTAATCTTGAAAAGAAGGTAGAATCGGGTAAAGGGAAGCCTGTACTGGTTCAACCACTGACCAGGTACACTCCTATGAAGAAGGTAGTTGGAGAAGTTGATGAAAGCAAAAGCATCCCGGACCCGAATTTGGTGGGGAAGGTTGAAGGACAGCGAACTCATGCTGATTCTTTCCCTCCATCAGATGGATTAGGGAGGGATGAAAAGGTTGGCCCGAACCCCAACCTAGGGTCAGGCGGATTAAGGGAAGGCTCAGTGGTCCTTGATTCCAGTCTAAAGATTGAGGGCACTATCCCAGGTGTGGATGGATCAGGGATGGATAATGAAGGTTTTGTATCTGTACAAAAACGTATTGGAGGTTCCGCTTCTTCAAGCAAGCCTCAACTGGGGTATCAAATGAGTAAGGAGGTTAAGGTTGAATTGGTGCAATCAAATAGATACAAAATTCTTCAGAGGGAGGAAACGGACTTAGATGAGCAGACATGACAGATTGAGGGGCTATTAGACCCTATAGTTCTTGATGGTTCGCCCCACCCTAATGTCTAATGCAAATCACTACGTGGAACATTAGGGGTGGGAATGAGGAAATAAAGCAAAATGTTGTGCAAAACTTATTAGAACCAGAGGAATCGATGTCTTAGGGTTACTTGAAACTAGAATAAAGGAGGCTAAGGCTTCTACTATTATTAAAAGGTAGTTTAAGACTTTTGTGGTGGCATCTAATTATGGTTCACATTACAATGGTCATATCAGGCTGATTTGGAACCCGAGTACTGTGAGGGTGACTGTTCTTGTTACCCATGCTCAGTTTATCAATTGTCATATACATCACTATGGTTCTGGTGTGGAGATCTATATGACATCTGTTTATGGTAGTAATGACGGGAAGGAGAGGGAGGAACTTTGGCAAGCTTTATGTTCTTTTAAAGGGGTGCAGGAAGGTTGGATTGTAATGGGAGATTTCATTATTGTTCGCAATCAACAGGAGAACATTGGGGGAGCCCCTCCAGCTATAAAGGAAATGGAAGAGTTTAATGATTGTTTATTGGAGGCTGGGTTAATAGAGATAACTAGTCAAGGTCAGGATTAACTCTTTTCCAACTTCCTTTGCCACCTATCTGAGTCTTGATATCTCTGATCATTCACCGGTTTGTGTGACAGTTTTGCCAGAGGTGAAGAAGGGTTACTCATTCAGTTTCCTGAACTGTTGGACTAAATGTCCTCAGTTCCAGGGTTTAGTTTCCTCTGCCTGGAATGCTCCTGTAAGGGGAACAGGTGGTTTTAAATTTTTTGCTAAGCTTAAGAGAGTTAAGGGTGCTCTGAGGATTATGCATAAGAATAATTTTACTGATCTCAGTAGAAGAATCAAAGAGGTACATACAGTCAGCTCTAGAAGAATGTCAACAACAATTTATGAGCCATCCTTTTTCCCCTATTTACGCAGATAGAGAGAGGGAGCTTCTTGCCACTTATCGCAATCTTTTAGATGCTGATCTTAGTATCCTACGACAGAGAGCAAAAATGGACAACATTATGTATGGAGATGAAGCAACAAAGTACTTTCATGCCAGAATCAGAGAACGGAGGCACCAACAAATAATTGGCTCTATACAAGATAAGGATGGTCAAATCAAGGAAGGGCTTTCAGAGGTGGCAGAAGGGTTTATTGATTATTATAAAGATTTACTTGGAAAGGCTAAGAAGGTACAAAACCTTGGGACCATGATAGCTACAGGTGCCATTGTTAAAAGGGATGACTGGGAGAGAATGATCAGGATACCAACAGAGGAGGAAGTTCGTGAGGTAGTCTTCAGTATAGGAGAGGATAGAAGTCCTGGACCTGATGTGTTCTCCTCAGCGTTCTTCAAGAGTTCATGGAGCATAATTAAAGATGATCTCTACTCTGCTGTTGTAGAATTTTTTCTGAAGAAGAAGATGTTAAAACAGGCAAATACAACAACAATTACCCTAATACCAAAGAAGGAAATTTGTCAAACTGTGTTGGATTATTGACCTATATCCTGCTGTACTATATTCTATAAAACTGTAAGCAAAATTCTAACTTTGCGCATTTAATAGGTGCTGCATTATCTTGTTGGGTTCGAGCAAGCAACGTTTATAAAGGGGAGAAGTATACATGAGAATATTGCCTTGTCTCAAACTCTAGTAAAGAATTATGGTAGGAAATACCTAACTCCAAGGTGTCTTATGAAGATTGACTTAAAGAAGGCTTTTGATTCCATTCAATGGGAATTTATTGATAGCCTTCTCAGAGAGCTTAATTTTCCTCCTTTGTATATTGAGTGGGTTATGGCTTGCATTACAGGTTCTTGGTTTACATTAAAAGTTAATGGAGCTAATCATGGATTTTTTAAGGGGAGAAGTGGTCTTCGTCAAGGCGACCCCCTTTCCCCCTATCTTTTTGTTCTTAGTATGGAGGTTCTCTCAAGGAGGCTCAATCATATGGTGTTGTCTCAATCAGTTGCCTCAAGTGTCCTACCATCCTAAGTGTTGTAAATTGTGCCTCAATCATATGGTGTTTGCAGATGACTTAATGATATTCACGAGGGGTGATAGTCCTTCGGTTATTGCAGTAACTACAGCTTTAGAGATATTTGCTTTGGAGTCTGGATTACTGGCAAATAAGGATAAGACTCACATCTTCTTTGGAGGAGTGGGAAAGGAAGTCAGGGATCTTATAATGATGCAAACCGGATTTACAGAAGGGGAGCTTCCTTGTCGTTACCTTGGACTGCCTCTCCACTCGGTTAACAACAGGATGGACCAATACCAGGTGCTAATTAATAAAATCCAAACCAAGATGGTGTGCTGGTCTTCAAGCCATTTGACTTATGCAGGGCGGCTTCAGCTTATTAAGTCTGTGGTCTTCGGTCTTACTAACTATTGGTGCTCTAATGCCATTTTTCCTGTTAATGCTACTAAAAAAATTGATCAGCTTCGTCTGCGGTTCTTTTGGACTGGCAGCTATAGTAAGATTAGAATGGTCTTTAAGAGTTGGAGAAGTATTTGTTTACCCTGGGAAGAAGGGGGGCTTGATGTCAAGGATTTGCGAAGTTGGAATAAAACTCAAATTATTCATTGGATTTGGAAGATCTTAAGTGATAAACCAAGTCTTTGGAAGGAGTGGCATACTCAATATATTTTTCGGAATCAAAATTTTTGGTCTACTCAGAAAAAAGAGGGTCATACTTCTACTTGGAAAAGCATCCTCAACTTGAGAGATGAAATTGTGCAGGAGTGTGGGGATTCTGATGCAGCAGCAGACTTAATCAGGAGTTGGACTCATAAAGGATCCTTTAATTCTAGTGCTGCGTATGGATGGATTAGAAAGCATCAGCAAAAGATTCGATGAATGGCTAGAGTTAGGGATAAGAGCATCATTCCTAGGCATAGGATTATTCTGATTTTAGCTGGTCAAAGTGCTTTGGCAACTCATGATAAGCTGCAGGCACGTGGGCTAACCTTTGTAAGTAGATGTGAGTTGTGTGAGCAAGGATTTGAAAGTGGGAAGCATTTATTCTTCAGTTGTTTGTACTCTAGACAAGTTTGGCAGCACCTCTTATGTTGGATGCAGATTACTGGAAGAAGTTGGGATTTGGGCACCGAGTTGAAGTGGTGTGCTTCAAGAAGGTCGAAAAAGCACTGGAAAAACTACTGGTATTGTAGTACTATCGCTGCTGCAATGTATTGGATATGGATGGAAAGGAATAACATGCTTTTTAATGGTACTAGAACAACCATAGATAATCTAATTAGTCGTATTAAGTTTGATGTTAGTATGCGGCTACGAGTTAGAGGAGTGGATTTAGTCTTGAAGCAAGTGTTGTAGAGGTTAAGCATATTGTAGTGGATATAACTTTTGTAAGATTTCGTCTTATTTAATAAAATAAGGCATAACTTTCTTGCAAAAAAAAATTAAAATTAAAAAAAATAATAATAATAATAATAATGTGAAGTGGGTTATGAGTTGTATTTCTGGCTTTTAATTTTCCTCCGCAATTTGTGAAGTGGGTTATGGGTTGTATTTCTAGGTCTTGGTTCTCTATTAAGATCAATGGGGAGACTCATGGATTTTTTAAAGGGAGGAGTGGAATTAGGCAGGGAGACCCTCTTTCCCCCTACTTATTTGTGCTAAGTATGGAGGTTTTATCCCGGAGACTTAGGCAAATTAACTTTTATGAGGATGTTTCTTATCATCCTAAGTGTTGTCAGCTGCGCCTTAATCATTTGGTGTTTGCAGATGACCTTATGATTTTTGTTAGGGGGGATAGTCCTTCGGTTGGAGCTGTTGTGCAATCCTTGGAGGAATTCTCCTTGGAATCTGGTCTTCGAGCCAACCGGGACAAAACTAGCATATTTTTTGGTGGAGTTCATTCTGAGGTGAGAGACCTTATCATGGATCAGACTGGCTTTAGTCTTGGAGTTTTTCCGTGCAAGTACCTAGGCATATCTCTCCATTCTGTTAACAATAAGAAGGGAGAATATCAAGCACTTATCAACAAGGTCCAGAAGCAAATCATGAATTGGTCTTCTGGGTTTCTGACCTATGCAGGACGCCTACAGCTTCTCCATTCGGTAATTTATGGATTAACTAATTATTGGTGCTCGAATAGTCTTCTGCCTATAAGTGTCATGAGATGGCTTGATCAGCTTAGTCTTAGATTCTTTTGGACTGGGGGTGATGAGAAGAAGATGGTGTTTAAGAGTTGGGCAAGCATTTGTGCACCTTGGGAGGAAGGAGGTCTTCGAGTAAAGGGGTTGTTGTATTGGAACAAAGCACTTCTTGCTCATTGGCTCTGGAAGATCGTGACTGGTAATGGGGGTCTTTGGAGTAGATGGCATGAGAAATATGTTATTCGAGGAAGGAACATCTAGACTATTGAGAAGGCGGATCGCTATGCTGCAACTTTCAACAGTTTGCTTGAAATCCGGGATGAAATTCTACAGCAGACTGGTGCTGCAGATGCTGCTGAGGTCCTGTTAAAGAGCTGGACTGTCAATGGCAGATTTGCTATTAACTTAGCGTATGATTGGTTCCGGCCTAAGTTTCCTATTGTGCCTTAGATGAAAAGAATGCAGAAGCCGACCATCATTCCCAAGCATCGAGTGTTATTAGTTCTTGCAGGGCAGAGATCAATTGCAACTCAGGACATGTTGAAGAAGAGGGGAATGCAACTGGTGAGCAGGTGCAGCCTATGTTTGCAGGCTGAGGAAACGACTGCGCATATTTTCTTTAATTGCAGTTTCTCAAGGAAAGTGTGGCAAACCCTCCTTAACTGGATGCAGATCACGGGTCGAAGTAATAATCTTCTTACGGAGCTGAATTGGAGCACTCACAGGAGCAAGAATAGACATTGGAAGAACGAATGGTATTGCTGTAGTCTAGCGGCTGCTGTTTATGGTATTTGGGGCGAAAGAATTTTGATGGAAAGGTCTGCTCAGTGTTGAGTCTTGTTAATAGGGTCAAATTTGATGTGTTTACTAGATTAAGGAGTCGTGGGCTCGATATCTCTACTAAGCTTCTAAAGTAGGAGTCGTTCTTATGTCATAGTGGAGAGGTGAATTAGATAATTTCTTTATCTAGTACTAGGCTTACTTTGTAAGAAACCAATCTTATTATTAATATAAGACGTACCCTTCTTGCAAAATAATAATAATAATAATGCAAGCCCCTCTAACTTCTTGTAATTTGTTTCGTTTTTAATGCAAGCTCCGGTTTTTTTTTTAAAAAAAAAAATTAATAATAATACTAATACTAATAATAATAATAATAATAATAATAATAATAATAACTATAATAATAACAATAATAATAACAATAATAATAACAATAATAACAATAATAACAACAATAATAACAATAATAACAATAATCGCTAAGGGAGTGGGTGCCCAGATAGTATCTCGGCTACCCACTAACTTCTTGTAATTTGTTTTGATCTTAATATAAGTTCTGGTTTATAATAAAAATAAAAATAATAATAATAATAATAACAATAATAATAATTATTATTATTATTGTGAGATGATGGACTTTAATTCATGTATAAATGATTGTGCCCTAGACGAAATTTCAAGCACATGTTGTTTACTGACTTGGAATAATAAACATGATGCTCAAACTCGGGTCTGATCAAGACTAGATAGAGCACTTATTAACTAACTTTGGATGAAGGAGTTTCCCAATTCCAATGATGTTTGTCCGCCTCCTGGCTTAGCTGATCATTCACCGGTGTTGGTAACTGTTTTTGCTGATTTTAAGCGTGTTCCTGGATTTAGTTTTCTGAACTGTTGGGCTACTAATGAGAGATTTTGGGATACTGTTTCTGCTGCCTGGTCTACTAGAGCTGCTGGTACATCCAGTTTTAAGTTCTTTTCAAGATTGAAGGCTGTCGAAAGGGGCCTTACTGATATGCATAAATGCTCTTATTCCAATATTTCTCAAAGAATAAATGCCGCTGAGAGGGAGCTAAAAGCATGTCAAAATGATATGCAGGCAAATCCTCTTTCTGAAGAACTTATACTCAAGGAGGCTAACCTCCTACTCCAATATAAATCTCTTAGGATGGATGAACTTAGCATTCTACAACAAAAAGCTAAAGTAAATGGCATAAATCATAATGATTGCTCGACTAAGTATTTTTTCGACAAAATCAAGGAAAGAAGAGAGCATCAGTATATAGGTTCTATTAGGAGTAAAGATAATTTGCAATGTTCCGGACCTGAGGAGGTGGGAGCTGCTTTTGTCGAATATTATGAATCTCTTCTGGGTTCTGTTGTTCCAGTTAAGCAACTGGATTATGCTTTCTTGTCTCAGGGTGAAGTAGTGCCTGATACCCTTTGGGATTCCCTTACTGCTATTCCCTCCCCTGCTGAGATAAAGGACACTTTATTTGATATTGGTTCTCATAAGAGTCCAGGCCCGGGTGGTTTCTCTTCCGAGTTTTTCAGGGCTGCTTGGACTGTGGTGAGCAGTGATTTTACTTATACTGTCCTGGATTTTTTCAGGTCTAGAAAAATGGGAAAGCAGGCTAATACTACTCTTATAACCCTTATCCCTAAGAAACCTATTTGTGCTAGTGTTTTGGATTACAGGCCTATATCATGCTGCTCAATAATTTATAAGACCATCACCAAGATTCTTGCTAACAGGCTAAAACTGGTTTTGCCTTTAGTTGTTGGACCTGAACAGACAACATTTATTTCTGGAAGGAATATTCACGACACATTGCTTTATCTCAAGCATAGATTAAAGGTTATGGGAGAAAATTTCTCACGCCTCGTTGCCTAATGAAAATTGACATAAGGAAAGCATTCGATTCATTGCAGTGGGACTTTATTGAAGGTATGCTTAAATCATTTAACTTCCCACCTATATTTTCTGATTGGATTATGAGCTGTGTGAAAGGTGCTTGGTACTCTTCGAAATTGAATGGTGGGATTATGGGGTTTTTTAAGGGAAGGAGCAGCATTAGGCAAGGTGATCCCATTTCACCTTACCTATTTGTATTAAGTATGGAAGTACTTTCCAGGTATCTTCGAAAAGTAGTTCAGAGACCAAATGTATCTTGGCATCCTAAATGTACTAAACTTGTTCTTAATCATCTAGTTTTTGCTGACGATTTATTGATCTTTATGAGGGGGGATGTGCCATCTGTTATGGCTATTCAAGACAGTCTGTTATTGTCTGCTGAAATATCAGGTTTAACTGTCAATAATAATAAGTCTGATATATATTTTGGAGGTGTTAAGGATGCGGTTAAGGCACTTATCCTTCAGAAATCTGGGTTTAATGAGGGCTCTTTCCCTTGTCACTACCTTGTGATGCCACTAAACGTTTCTAGAAATACTTTGGAGCAATTTAGCTCTCTAATTACCAAGATTCAGAATAATATAATGCATTGGTCGAATCACTCGCTCTCGTTTTCTGGAAGAGCTCAATTGATTAATTCCGTGCTATTTGGAATAGCAAACTTCTGGTGCGCTACTGCATTACTACCAGTTGCGGTTATCAAGACTATTCGGAAGATTTGTAAAAACTATTTCTGGTCTAACTCCATGGATCAGAGGAAATTAGTCTTTAAAAGCTGGGTGAGTATTTGTGCACCTTGGAAGGAGGGTGGTTTTAATATCAAAGAATTATTGGCTTGGAATAAAGCGATGGTTGCGAAATGGATTTGGCAAATTGAATATAATCACACCAGTCTTTGGATCAGGTGGATCAAACGGTATGTGATACAAAATGGGAATATCTGGAACCTGATTACTAGGGACACTTTCTCTGATACCCTGCGTAGCATAATCAGGGTTAAGAATGAGATGATTCTTGCAATTGGATCTATTGATAGCAGTAAACTTCTCCTACGTTCTTGGACACAGGGTCCAGATTCAGCACTAAGAAGGCATACGACTGGTTTCGAGATAAATATCATCCTGTATACTGGCATAAGACGTTGAGCTCTGCTGTAGTGGTTCCCAAACATAGAATCATTGCCTCGCTTGCTCTTCAAGGGAAATTAGCAACTATTGATATCCTTCAGAATAGAGGCATCCCTTTGCCTAATTGGTGTGTACTCTGTAAGGCGAGTGCTGAAACTCATTGTCATCTGTTTTTTCAATGCGCTTTCTCTTCTGCACCTGTTGATCTATGCTCTTATTGGTTGAATCAACGTTCTCGGCGAGGCTTGCAGCTGTCTGCTGTCGCACGGTATCTTAGCTTTGCTCCATTCAAATTCTGTTGGATTAGAGATGGGATGCGTGCTCTTCTTTGTGCACTGATATATACTATTTGGAAGGAGAGGAATCGGAGAATTTTTTCGGGAAAGGAATTCACTGTTGAACAATGCTTTCACTTGATTCGTTTTGAAGTTAGCACGAGAATGAATTCTAAGTATCCGAGCTATCATCAATTTATTGACTATGATAGTTAGGCTGGATTTGTAACTAGTTGGTTCATTATTTTTTTGGTTGATTGGAGATGGTTTTGCTTTTTGCAAAGTTTGGGATATACTTGTAAGCATTTTTCTCTTTTTTCTACCCTTTATGGATGAATAAAAGATCTAAATTCTTGCAAAAAAAAAAATAATAATAAATAATAATAATAATAATAATAATAAGTTGCTCAAGCGTTGTGTTCCTCAAGCGGATGCAGAGGCTGTCGCGTTTCTCAAGCGGATTCAAAAGTTTTCTATCTCTCAGGACATGGGGGCACGCGCTACTACTTTTATTTTTACTAGACTTAGCTTTGCTATTGCTAAGGGAGTGGGTGCCCAGATAGTATCTCGGCTACCCACTAACTTCTTGTAATTGGTTTTGTTAATAATAATAATAATAATAATAATAATAATAATACTAGTAGTAGTGGTAGTGGTAGTGGTAGTAGTAGTGGTAGTAGTACTAGTAGTAGTAGTAATAATAATAATAATAATAATAGTAATAGTAGTAGTAGTAGTAGTAATAATAATAATAATAATAATAATAATAATAATAATAATAAATATAATTGGTCTCTCTCCTCTCTCTCTCTAGAGGAAGGTTCTCTCGCCTAGCAATTCAGCTCCGATGAGCATGACGGTGACGAGGGGTCGAGGAAGGGGACGGCCACGGAAAACTCAGAAGTCTGATGATAATTCTCGGGAGGATCGTCGTGAAACCGATTCAGAAGTGTCGATAGAGGGTTCAGAAATATCTACGGCTGGTCAAGAGCCGGTGAAACAGGGCACGAATGTGATAAACGATCTAATAGATCGGGCTTTGCAATCTATTTTGAAGCTGAATGGGAAGAGCGCTTCAGGGTCGAAAGGCCGGGAACAGCCAGAAATGGTCGTTGAGAGGGGAAAATCGGAGCAACAGAACAGGGTACCTGATCCGCCGAAGGTATCAAAACCAGATGAGGATCAACCTGTACTGTCCTGGGCTGGCCGAACGAAGACGAAGAAGCACGGAGTGGGGCTCTATTTCGATGAATACAGTGCGGCTGAGGAGGAAATAACACATGATTTAGAAGATTATGAGGATGAGTTGATGCTTTGGCAATATACCTTAATGTGCCATGTAATTGGAGCTAAACCTACACTTAAACGTATGATGGAGTTTGTCACGGTGGCCTGGAATCAGGTAGCTGTGCCGGGGGTTCAATATTACAAGAAAGGTTGGTTTTCATTCCGGTTTGGGAGCAAGGCAGCAATGGAGGATGTTCTAAAGGGGGGGCCTTGGCAGGTGGGATCTCATTCTCTCATATTGAAGTAGTGGAGTCCTTCTTTTTCACTGGAGATGGAGAAAATCTCGGTTGTGCCTACTTGGATCCTCTTTCCGGACCTTGATCCTTACCTATGGACTGAGTCCGTTTTGAGTAAAATGGCAAGTAAAATAGGTAAACCCATGTTTGAAGATCCTACTACTACTCTTAAGGAACGACTTTCGTTTGCTAGAGTTATGGTGGAGGTTGATGTGTCAGGGGATTTGCCTGATTTTGTTGTCCTTAATTTGCCTATATTAGGGAAGTCCGTTCAACGGGTTCAATATGAATGGTTGCCTTACTTTTGTCAAGGTTGTAAAAAACTGGGGCATTTGCAGGCTGCTTGTAAATTGGAGAAGAAGAAGAGGGTTGCGAAACCTGTAACTAGATATACTCCAGTAAAACAAGCATCAGGGAAGAATGTGCTTAATGATCGCGATCCGGACCCCAATCTAGCTCTTCAGGGGCTAGGTGGATTAGGGAGGGCAAGCACTGAAGAACTGAAGCATGTTGGGGACCCGGACCCCAATCTGACTCTTGGAGGGTCAGGTGGATTAGGGAGGGTATGCATGACTGATGTAGGGGGAGGAAATGAAATCATGGGTGATCCTAATGCTGATATGCAAGGGTTTCAGACTGTTGTTGTCCGTTCTGGCAGTTTGGGGCTGAAACCTGGTGATTTTGGCTTTAAAAGCCTACACATGAGCAAAGAGAGGAAGGTGGAAATCCTTAAGTCAAACAGGTATGATATCCTTGGGAATCAGGAGTTAGTGGATGGAGGGACAGGGGCTCCTGAGGAGGAGGTTCTCATTTCTTAATGAAGATTACTACTTCGAATATTAGGGGTGGGAATGAGGAGAATAAACAGAATGAAGTCATTAGACTCCTCAGGAATAATAATATTGATGTTTTGGGGTTACTTGAAACTCGAATAAAGGCTAATAAAGCTTCTTCTATTATTAGGATGAAATTTAAAGACTATTCTGTGGTTAGTAATTATAATCAGCATCATAATGGTCGTATTTGGCTTATTTGGAGTCCTGTCAATGTTAGGGTTACTGTTCTTTTAATCCATGCTCAGCTTATTCACTGTCATGTTCATCACTATGCCTCAAAACAAGAGATTTATATGACGGCTGTTTATGGTGCTAATAATGGACGGGTTAGGGAAGACTTATGGCAAACTATTGGTGATATTAAAGTCCAAGGTACTAGTTGGGCAGTGCTTGGGGACTTTAATATTGTACGTCACAATGATGAGAAGATTGGCGGTGCTTCTCCTGCCTCAGGAGAAATGGAGTCTTTCAATGCTTCTTTGGATGATAATGGGTTGCAAGAATTGGTTGGACAAGGTCATGAGTTCACTTGGACTAACAAACAAAACCGGATGACAGGGTGTGGTCTCGGTTGGATAGGGTTGTTGTTAATGGAGAGTGGATGGACAACTTTCCTTCTTCTTTTGCAACGAGCTTGAGTCCTGGAATCTCCGATCACTCTCCTATCTTGATCACCATTCTTAAGGATATTGGTAGGGCTTCTAGATTTAGCTTTCTAAATTGTTGGACGGGTTGTGCAAACTATAATGAAATTGTACAGGAGGCTTGGAGGGGAGTGGCTTATGGTACTGCGGGATACAGATTTTTCCAGAAGCTCAAGAGAGTTAAAATCGCTCTTAAGAGAATGCACAAGAGTACTTATTCCAGTATTGATCGGAGAATTAAGGAAGTTAAGATGGAGTTGGACTGCTGTCAGCGTGATCTGCAACATAATCCTTTCTCGCTGTCTCACATTAATCAGGAAAAGGAACTTCTGGCAGCTTATCAATCTCTGACCAAGGCGGAGCTGAGTATACTTAAGCAAAGGGCAAAGATGGATAATATTATTTATGGGGATGAATCCTCCAAGTACTTTCACTCGCGCTTGAAAGAGAGACGGCAACAGCAGGTCATTGGAAGCATTCTTGATAGCAAGGGTAACCTTCGGGAAGGTCTGGAAGAGGTTGCAAATGGTTTTGTAGATTACTATAAGTAGCTCCTCGGTACTGATCAAAATGTACAAGATACTGATAGTAGTATCTTTGCTAGAGGATCTGCTATTCCTGTGGAGAACTGGGGCCAGCTTCTTGCTATGCCTAATGAAGCTGAAGTTAAAGAGGTAGTATTTTCAATTGGATCTGATAGGAGTCCTGGACCTGATGGGTTCTCCTCTGAATTCTTTAAAGCGTCCTGGATGACTGTTAAAGCAGATTTCTATGAAGCTGTGATGTAATTTTTTAGGAAAGGCAAGATGATAAAGCAAGCGTACACTACACTTATTACTCTTGTTCCTAAGAAGGAAATTTGTGCTTCGGTGACTGATTTTCGGCCTATATCTTGTTGCTCGGTCTTCTATAAGGCCATTAGCAAGATTCTTACAAGGCGAATTCAAGGAGTTTTGCATGATTTGATTGGGAAGGAACAGGCGGCTTTTGTTCAAGGTCGAAGCATACATGAAAATATTGCCCTCTCCCAAGCTCTGGTTAGGAGCTATGGTCGAAAATATCTTACTCCGAGGAGTCTTATGAAGATCGGTCTTAGGAAGGCTTTTGATTCCCTTCAATGGGATTTCATTGAAGTAATGCTTAAAGGCTACAATTTTCCTCCTGAGTTTATTGGGTGGGTGATGACCTGCATTAGGGGCTCCTGGTTCTCGTTGAAAGTTAATGGGATGATTCATGGGTTCTTTAAAGGGAGGAGTGGACTTAGGCAGGGTGACCCATTATCACCTTACTTATTTGTTCTTAGTATGGAAGTTTTCTCTCGACGACTTTGGTACATTAATTCTCTCCCTCAGGTTTCTTATCACCCGAAGTGTTGTCAACTCAAGCTTAACCATATGATCTTTGCCGATGACTTAATGATTTTTATGAGAGGAGATTGCCCATCTATTCTAGCTGTAACTACTGTCCTTGAGGATTTTGCTAAAGAATCTGGGCTTTGGGCTAATAAAGAAAAGACGAGCACTTTCTTTGGGGGAGTTCAGTCTGATATAGTTGAGGAAATCATTTCTCGAACTGGTTTTGCTCGAGGAGAACTCCCTTGTAGATACTTGGGACTGCCTTTAAACTCGGTGAACAACAAGAAGGACCAGTATCAAGTCCTAATTAGCAAAATCCAGATGAAGATAAGCAGCTGGTCCTCTAAATTCCTGACTTATGCGGGGAGAATTCAGCTTCTAACTTCAGTAATTTTTGGGCTTACTAGTTACTGGAGCGTGAATGCTATTTTTCATATGAATGTGCATTACCGTCTTAACCAGGTCTGCAGGAGATTTTTCTGGACAGGGAGCTCGGATCAGTCTCGTATGGTTTTTAAAAGCTGGACTGGAATCTGACTCCCTTGGAATGAAGGAGGGTTGAATGTTAGGAACCTGCTGTTTTGGAACAAAGCGATAATGGCTAATTGGCTTTGGAAGATTATTGTTGTTCGAAAGGGGCTTTGGTATGAATGGATTAAGCGATATGTGCTTATGGGTACTACTATCTGGAGTATTAAAGGGGCGGAGCGACATACAGCTACATTCAAGGGGATTTTAAGCCTCGGGGACGAAATTCTTCAACGCACGGGTACCCAAACTGCTTCTGAAGCATTGGTTGCTGGCTGGGAGGTCAGAGGTCGATTTAATGTGACATCAGCGTATAACTGGTTTAGAAGTAGGCAACCTATTATTCCTTGGATGGATAGAATTCAGGAGACGAATATTATGCCAAAACATCGAGTAATACTTGCTATGGTTGGACAACGGGTGCTTGCGACACAGGATAACCTGCAGAAAAGGGGGTTTCAGTTGGTGAATCGGTGCATTTTGTGTAAGCAAAACATGGAGAGTGTGAGGCGCTTATTCTTTGGTTGTCCATTTTCTTGTCAAATCTGGCAACACTTGCTCAATTGGATGCAAATTACGGGTAGGAGTTATAATCTTCACACAGAGCTTGCCTGGTGCACAACTAGGAGTAAGAGGCGACATTGGAAGAACCAGTGGTTCTGTAATTGTTTGGCCGCTGCAGTCTACTGTATTTGGAATGAGAGGAATAGTAGGATTTTTACTTCTCAGGCTCAATCTGTAACTAGCTTAGTTAGCAAGATGAAGTTTGACATTTACACTCGTCTTAGGGGTAGGCAACTCGATTTAGCTCGCTTGCGACTCTAGTCTTGATGGTTGATGTACTATTAGTGGATATGACTTTTGTAAGAGCTTAGCCTCGTTTTTAATTAAATGAGACATAACTTTCTTTCAAAAAAAATAAAATAAAATAATAATAATAATAATAATAATAATAATAATAATAATAATAATAATAATAATAATAATAATAATAATAATAAGCCATTGCTCCGCTCACCCCGCTCGTTAAGCCAGGGGAAGGGGTTCGTCCTATTGCTGTGGGCACCATCTGGAGGCGCCTTGGCTCCAAGGTTGGAGCTTACTTGGTTGGCCCATCTTTAGGTGGCTATTTTGAGGGCCTTCAATTCAGGGTAGGTGTTTCTAGCGGGGGTGAGGCTATTCTGCATTCCTTGAACCGCCTTGTAGAAGATCGTGGCGCTCATGTGGGCCTCTCCATGTTACTTGTCGATTTCCAAAATGCCTTTAACTTGGTTGACAGGGAGACTATACAGGGAGAGGTCCGCCGTCAGTGTCCTGCCCTCTCCCGCTGGGTTGAGTTTTGCTATTCCAGTCCCGCTAGGCTCTACTACGGGGAGCACTGCCTCCGCTCTTGCCAGGGGGTCCAGAAGGGTGACCCCTTAGGCCCCCTCCTTTTCTCCCTGGTTCTGCACCCCCTGGTTTCTAGGATCAGGGACTCCTTTGATCTTTGCTTCCAGGCTTGGTACCTTGATGATGGTACTATTGTCGGGGATACGCTTGTTGTGGGGAAGGTTCTCCAGATGATTATGGATGAGGGTCCCCGTTCTGGCCTCCATCTCAACGTAACTAAAACAGAGGTTTTCTGGCCTATCGAAGACCCGAGGAGTAGGGTTGATGGTATTTTCCCCTCCACTATTGCCAGACCCTTGGATGGTGTTATGGTTCTGGGGGGCCAGTCAGCGTGTGTCCTGCTTTCAGCGGTGCTCTTGTCTCGAAGAGGGTTGCCCGTACTATAGAGCTCATGGACTTGGTTGCTACGATTGAGGATCCCCAGTGTGAGTTACTTCTTCTCCGGGCGTGCACAGGTATTTCTAAGTTATACTTTGCTTTGCGCACTTGCTCTCCCCGGGCTTTTGGGTCTGCCCACCTTTCTTTCGACACTGCGCTCCGCTCTAGTCTTGAGCGTATTGTCACGGCGTCCGGACCCGGTTTCGGGGAGTGGCAGTGGCGGCTGGCCACCCTCCCCTTTTCCCTAGGGGGGCTCGGTGTCTTTGCCGCCGCGGATGCCCTTCACTTTGCCTTCCTTGCTTCTCGCCTCCAGTCTGCCGATTTACAAGCTAAGCTGCTTCGTCCCTCCGAGATCGCCTCTCCTGGATATGCTTTTGAGTCTGCCTTGAGTGGGTTTGTTGAGGCTACCGGTTCTGACTTCTTAGGTAACCCCTCTGAGATCGCTGCCCCAAAACTTATGAAGAAATTGGCAGATATATATTTCACGAGGGTTGCTTCAGCGGCAGAATCTGTTTTCTCCTTGAGTCCTCGACAGGTTGCCCTGTGGAAATCTCAGCAGGGGGACCATTCTTCTGACTGGTTGAGGGCTGTCCCTATTTCTGGGCATGGGCAAACCATGAACGGTCGGACATATCGCAGTGTGCTTAGTTACCGCCTGGGAAGTCCCTTTGTTTCCACTATCCGGGACTTGCTCTTCTTGCTCCAGGGCCCTCAGAGAGGATATTTTTGGGGATCACGTGGTTTCCTGTGCTGGTACTATGGGGATTAAACATCGCCATAACCTTGTCCGTGACACACTATTGGATATTTGCTTCCGGACAGGGATCTCTACAGGCAAGGAAGTGGAGATTGGCCTCTGCGTTGATGATGACAAGCCCTTGCGACCTGCCGATCTTCTGCTCTACTCGTGGGACAGGGGACGCGATGTTTGTGTTGACCTGACTGGGTCCTCTCCTTTGACCCAATCCGGCTTGACTTCTTTTGAGCTCGGACGGATCATTGCTGATGCTGCTCGTTGTAAGTGTGCCAAGTATCAGGCACGCTGCACGGCCATTGTGTATGGTTTTCTTCCTTTCTCCTTCTCCTCCCTCAGCGAACTCGACACGAAGGCTGTTTCTCCGCTCCAGCGGATTCGTAAATTCGCTATGTCACAGGACGCTGGAGCGCGTGCCGCAGGTCATATCTTCACTAGATTTAGTTTTGTAATTGCTAAGGGAGTGGGAGCCCAGATAGTATCTAGGCTCCCCTCTAACTTCTTGTAATTTGTTTTCGTTTTTAATGCAAGCTCCGGTTTATAATAATAATAATAAGGGTTTTTCTATGGAGTACCCCTCAACTATTGGCTTTTCCAAGTGGTACCCCCGCCTTTTTCGAATTACAAAGTGTACCCCTAAACTTTACTTATCACTCCATATCATAACCAAAGTGACAAGTGTATTACAGTTATATTTTGTAAAATGAATAATTGACATATTAATCAATTCAATTTGATGCTACAAACCACCTCTTTTTCTTTACCATTCATCAAGCCACCAAATGCTCATCACAACGCACTCTATTGTCGGCCGACGTCGACCTATCTCCCACACTCTTTTATATCATTCAACCTCAATCCCTCCGTCACCCCCATGTCGTAGTGTGGTGGAATGAAGTTTTTCGAGTAAAGGATGCAAATTGAAGAAATATATCATGGTTGATGAAATTAAAATAGGGAATAATCACTATTTATATCATCAATTGAGAAATTTTCGTTGGAAAATTATAACTTCGGTTACAATATAGACTAATTTACAAAGTTTAGGGGTACATATTGTAATTCAAAAAAGACGGGATTACCACTTGAAAAAGCCTATAGTTGAGGGGTACCCAATAGAAAAACCCTAATAATAATAATAATAATAATAATAATAATAATAATAATAATGGTTTTGAATTTTAGAGAGGGAGAGGAAGTGCGTTCTACCACCCCCGCCTAGGGTTTCCACCCGCTGCCAGCTCTGTCCGCGGCCGCCGATCGCCGCCGCCGGCCAAGGAGTCGCCGCCGTTCTTTCTTGGTGTGGGTTATCTTCTTTGGGGGTGTCTGTTTGTTGTTGCGCTCTAGGTGTGGTTCGCTGTTGCTGCTCTCTGCCGCCGTTCAGTTGTCGTCGCTGCCGCTCTCTTGGTTGCCGATTTCTGCTGTCGACCGTCCATCCTTCCTTTGCCCTTTCCTCCTCTGCCGTCAGGTCCTCCTCTGCTGTCCGGGTTTTTTTTTCCCGTTTGCTCTTATCCTCCTCTGCCGTCAGGTCCTCCTCTTTTTGCCCTTATCCTCTGCCGACGCTGCACGGTGGTCGGATTCCGGTCGCTGGTGCTGGTTTCCCCTCTGCTTCCTCCTGCTACCGCCCCTGTCTACCCTCTCTGCTGGTCCTTTCTCTTTTTTTTCCCAGAGTCAAGCTGCTGTTTGTGTTCCGCCGTTTTCGTCTTCGGTAACCGATTCCCCTGTTTGGCTTCTGTTTTTCCTCTGTTTCCGGGCCTGACCTGCCTTGCTTTTGGGCGCTGTTTCCTCTCTTGTCGTTTTCTTTTTTTGCCTTATGTGCGTCCCATGTTTCTCTCTTTGCTGCTGCCTGTTTTCCGCCTTAAGCGTTACGGTTTCGGTGACGAGTTTGCTGCTGGTATTTCTTGCTGCGAGGGTGTTTTTTTTTCCTTCTTGGTGCTGCTTGTGGCTTTTTAAACCTTTGTTCTCTTTGGTGTGTTCGGTCTTCGAGTCCGTGCTTGTCCCTGTTTCTTTTGTGCTTCTGCTTGGTGGGTCGTTCTCGCTTTGCTCTCCCATGCCTCCTTCAGTTCGCTTCCACTGTCCCTTCGTTGGTCTTTCTAATTGTCAGGATGGTTGCGGAAAGGGTCTAACCAAACAATCCCTGCTCGTTCACTTGCAAAAACGCCATTTTTGCGCCGATGCCCAGGTATTAACGCGACAAACCCTCTCCAGTAGCTTGTCTGTCTACTCTTCGGCTGAGGTCACCTTTAAGTGTATGGGTATTTGGTTGTGTGGTGTTTGCCTTTCGACTCATACGCTCACTTCTCGTTGTCGGCATGGGGCGGGGGATTTTGTTGAGGCGCCTGATTGTGGGGATGGGTTCGTTCGGTTTATTCTGTATAACCGCCCTCGCCCTGTTCCGTCCCCTGTGTCTTCAGTGGGAGGTATTGACCAAGACTTGCTCCCTTGCCTTTCTTTGGCTTCTCTTGACCGTTTGCTCTCTAAGGGGTTGCACGCGGTTAAATCTATCCCCCCTAGGTGTCGACTTGGTTTCGCGAGGGTTTTGAAGGGTGCCTTGGATGATGTCGTTGGCTCTCCTTTTGATATTTCTCGTTGGGTTTCCTTGCTTGTCTTACCTCTTTGTGTCTTGAAGATCTTTGCCCCGAGGAGTAGTTTGGAGTGTAAAACTGCTATTAGACGTAAACGTAAGGAAGAGGCTATTGCCAGAGCTATTCGCACTTGGGGAGTACCAGGGGGAAGTTGTTGCTCTTGCGCGAAGCCCTAGCGAAGGTCTCCCCTTCTTTTTGTGCGGAGGAGGAGCTTGACTTAGGTGAACTCAATATCCGTCAGTGTCGTAAGAAGATTTCTGATGGTCATTATACAGCCGCCGTTCGTGTTCTTTCTTCATCTGGAGTAGCTCCTTACACTGATGCCACCCTTCGAGCCCTCCAGGATAAGCACCCGGCTGCTCTTCCTCCTGCCCTTCCGTCTTAGCCTTCTGGTCACTGTCTTGATGCGCCGGTGTCTGTTGTTTTTTACATGATTCGGAGTTTCCCCCGGGGCACGGCTTGTGGGAGGGATGGGTTTCGTGCCCAACATCTGTTGGATTGTTTGAGTGGTGCTGCTATTGCCATTTCTGATGATCTGAGTGCCTCTATCACTCGGGTGGTCAACCTTTTTCTAGAGGGTAAGTGTCCGCAGGTGTTAGGTTAGTACATTGCCAGTGCTCCGCTCACCCCGCTCGTTAACCCAGGGGGAGGGGTCCGTCCTATTGCTGTGGGCACCATCTGGAGGCGCCTTGTCTCCAAGGTTGGAGCTTACTTGGTTGGCCCATCTTTAGGTGGCTATTTTGAGGGCCTTCAATTCGGGGTAGGTGTTTCTAGCGGGGGTGAGGCTATTCTGCATTCCTTGAACCGCCTTGTAGAGGATCGTGGCGCTGATGTGGGCCTCTCCATGTTACTTGTCGATTTCCAGAATGCCTTTAACTTTGTTGACAGGGAGACTATGCTGGGAGAGGTCCGTCGTTAGTGTCCTGCCCTCTCCCGCTGGGTTGAGTTTTGCTATTCCAGTCCCGCTAGGCTCTACTACGGGGAGCACTGCCTCCGCTCTTGCCAGGGGGTCCAGCAGGGTGACCCCTTAGGCCCCCTCCTTTTCTCCCTGGTTCTGCACCCCCTGATTTGTAGGATCAGGGACTCCTTTGATCTTTGCTTCCAGGCTTGGTACCTTGATGATGGTTGTAGACACCCGCATTTTGACTATCAGGTGTCTATGGCAGTTTCTAAAAAACACCCGATGATGATCGGCCGCTAACATGTTTCTACGCGCTCCGACACGGGCTCAAATCCATTAGTTGCTGGCTAACGCACTTACGGAGTACAAATCTCACAAAATCAACCTCGAATCCAGGTCCAGTGGATCATTCCAAGTCAAACAAGACTAATTTGGGCAAAAACCGACACCGGAATAAAAACTGACTTTTGGCGATTTGGTCAACCCCGGTCAAAGTCGTTTCCGCGACACACAAAACAGCCCCTCACATCATCAAAAGTCCAAGTCAAACACAAAACCAATCAAATATCCAAAGTCAAGGTCCAAAAGACTGACCTGCGCGACCCAGCTGGGCCACTCGATCGAGTGACCCACCCACTCGATCGAGTGGGCCTGTTTCGAGCCCGACTGCAGGCATAACGGGCCACTTGACCGAGTTAGCCACCTACTCGGTGGAGTAAACCTAAACCGGGTGCCCTAGCTTTACCTATATAAGCAACTCCCATGCACACATCTTGAACGACTTTTTTACAACCTCAAGAACCCTAATCTTACACACACAACCCCAAGCAAACCCTAAGCATCACACTAGCAAACCCTAAACCTAGTTTCAGGAAATCAAAACCCGAGCCACCATAACTCAACCTTCATACACCTCAAAACTCTTGTGTTAAAGCCACGATTACGAGTCCGATCCGAGACAAGAACATGTAGGTTGAGGGTGTCAAAACCCCTTTCTCTTCTCCTTCTGTTCTCGTCGTCTTCTCCTTTTTTCGCGTTTTTTTATTTTGTTTTTATTATTTTGTTCATCGCATCATAATATCGATAATATAATTAGTACAAAAACATTAAAATACTTATTGATTTGTGTCGAATGTGAGTGATGGTGGGATAAGGAAAACCGAACATACAAGTGTACCGCACACGCGTTGACGGTCGCTTATCCCATCACCCCGATCGTTTGATTATTGATATAAGTTAACTTAAACAATAATCCTTTTTATTTCGTTTTCATCATTATTCGAGTCACATATTTACGTCAATTTTCAAAACAAATATTGTATTTTAATAAGGGTCGAAACCCGTTGACACGTATCCGACATCACAATCCCTAGGGATTTATTTCGATGTCGGAAAAGTCGAGGGAATCAAGTCCTTTAATTCAAGCAAAGAGTCGATTCCCTAGGTTCGATACCAATTTCATAATTGGATGTTGAATCTGGCAATCTAGTCACATAAATAAATTAACGCGATTTATCCATATCGCGCTAATTAATTCAAGACGACTAAAATTCATTTATTTTCTTTTATTTCCACTCTAGTATTCCATATCGATTCGATAATCGAATATGGGATAGTACGAGTATTCAAATTCAGAATCGAATATAAATCCCGCAATATTTATATTCGATTCAACAAAATCGACAATTTATAAAATCCAAGTCGAACATAAATTGTGCAATATTTATGTCCGATTTGGTAGAATCGTCGAATTATCAAAAATCAAAAGCAATTTCAAAATCAATACAATTTGCAAACGAATTACAATTCGTACAGGGGGCACTCGACCGAGTGCCTAGCCCTCTCGGTCGAGTGGCACCCCAAAATCAGGTCAGAATGCCTATTACGACCCCCACTCGATCGAGTCTAACAGTGACTCGGTCGAGTGGCTATGTACTCGACCGAGTTGATCAATAACTCGGCCGAGTATGGTCTAAAACGCAAAACATAACCCTTTTTTTTAACATCCACCCGATCGAGTCCATCGACCACCCGATCGAGTGGCCTCATCACGACCAAAACGAGAGTCGTACATTCTTCTATTTTCTAAATTCGATAGTATTTTACGACTTAGGTCAACACGTGCTTAATCAATCATTTATATTTACTATCTTTTCAAACCATGCATCATCTTGTTTATCATTCAATTCAATTCAATATTTGCACAAACCGTTATTATTCGTTATATCGTTACTAACAGTTTGTTTGTTTCCTTTGTCAATTTTTGTCGTTTATTTTATTTTACTAAAATGAACACACATGCTAAATTCAACTTTGACGTTAGAATTAATTGCATTAAATTGACTTAGAAACCCTTTTCAATTCCATTCACATGCTTAGGGAAAATAATCTTTGCATATCATTGTCCCGTTCAACTAACGCGCGTATTAGAAAGTCACTCGAATTCTTAGTAGAGGCCGCTAAGTGCGGGCGGGGTTGGTTGTCCTTTGTGGGCTTCCCAACACGTACCCTCACCCCTTACTCAGAACCTCGGTTTCCGGATGCCCGAAACCGTTGGCGCACGAGAGTCATTCAATACACGATATCCGATAATGTCGGTATCGGTATCAAATGCAAAGGGACGAGCCCAATAAACTCTGACATCGGAAATGGGCTGTATTTTGTATACGGCCCACTACGACATAGAGTGGAACCGAATGGTTCCGAATAACCACAAAATTCGGTGGCGACTCCACATAGACCTAAATTTCAATTCGATCCATTCTCATATGGAGATTCATTCGCCTACCCAAACCCGCGCGTGGCCGCGTCGGAGTGGACCTATGTCATGTCCACAATTTGGCGACTCCGCTGGGGATTAACTGATGCGTGACTTACCATCGGCATCCTCAGGGTGAGACTCGAATAGAAATCGTTTGACAAATACAATACGAGTTTTAGTTCTACGGTTCATGCATAACCCATATTTTCCCGGGTCGGTACTCTCGACCGACGTCCCACTATACCGTTGATGTACTCCAATATGGATATGTCAAAAGGTGTCCATAGTCGATTCGAGTGGGTTTCGCGGCATGTTCTAAGATCAACTCGACTTAGGAAGTCCGTCCCGATCAATGTCTAGACTATGTACACTGGTATAGACCCTCTATAGACCGACCGAGACTTAGTATAGAGCATACATGGCGCCGTTATAATGCTTGTGTGACTACGTGCTACTTGGTTTTCGAGTCGTTTTCAAATATCATCTTTTTTCAAAGATTGCATCTTTTTCAAACTATTCAATTTCAAAACCCGAGACACATATCGAATTTAGGACTTATGATTTTACTCAAAATACCCTATTTTCTAGCCGGTATGCTGCCCAATTCAAAACTCAAAAGCATTTTCGAATTTTCAAAACCCGTGGCCCAATACCCTTTTCGTTTTTTTCTCGAAAATTGGGCCCTCAACCGAGTTTTCTCGGACCCTTCTCAAAAACAATCAATTTTCAAAACCTCCTTCTCCTTAGGACTTCCCATATTTAGCAGTGTCGGGTCGCGTCTTAAGTTGTCAAGGTCTTTAGCGTCGAAACTCTGTCGATCTTACATCAAGAGTTTCTTCCCTATCCCAGTCCGCCTTATTAGACTAAGGCAAGGCCCGCCTACGTAGGACAAACCCCTACAAAGGAGGGCCCATCAACACAATCGAGTCCATAAGTCTGGGGATGTCTCACGTGAACCTTCCTCCGAACAGGACTAGGCCCACCCGCCGAATCCTAAAGAAGGCCCACATTTCACAAGTCACCCGTCTAGGTGTCTTTTCCAAGTCATTTTCCTTTTTAGTCTTGTTCGGGATGTACTTTCTATTCCGGGATTTTGGGCTAGTTTCTGATTACGTGGTGTTCTTACAGACATGCCATCCATGACAAGACATCAACGCAAGATGGACGAGTTGAAAGAGGCACTAACCAAGATCGAGACTCAGTTGACTTCCATTCAGGTTAACTAGGCAACGTTAGCCACTCGCCTAAGTGTCGTAGAAAAGATGGCCCCAGTCGAAAGAGCTGAGCCCACCGGGCCCATAGCCGAGTTGATCAGTGTTGTTCGTAGGCTCGAAGAGCAAGTCCACTTATCGACGAACAACTCGATCCACACCGAAAATGCTCGTAATTATTCACCTTTAAATGACGAGCTACCTGCCAACCTCAACTTAACGGGAATTCCTATGTTTGAGGGTACCGAAGACCCGGTCCACCACATCCGGGCTTTCAAAGACTTCATGGCGGTAAAAGGGGTGAAGTCCACTATGTTTAAGCACTTATTCCCTTCCTCCTTGGAGAAGCACCCTAAGGCCTGGTTCTACAGGCTCGACCCCAAGAAATACAAGACTTGGGGCGATGTGGCGACCAAATTTGCTCGGAACTACGCCGATAACACTGAAATCCAGACTACAATGCGTACTCTGGAGGTAATGGCCCAAGAGCCCAAAGAAGGGTTCACAAAATATATGCAAAGATGGCGGGCCGATAGTGTAAAGCTGGTCGACAAGCCCGGTGAGAAGGCCCTAGTGGAGGCTTTTGTCAAAAACCTCCTCCCATCCTACCGGGTCCACCTCCGGTATGTTCTCATCCCAAACTTTGCTGTCCTTACTGAAATGGGCACGAGAATCGAGGATGACTTGAGACTAGAGAGCCTGACTAAGGCCTCTACCAAGGGCTATCAAGGGGCTAGTTCATCTACAAACAAGCCCGTACCCGCAACTGCCACTCGCAGCATCTTCGACGAGGTAAATATGCTCGACACCTCATCCAAAAAGAATACACCGAATCGGGTATTCACAGATATAGTGACTACCTATACTTATGCCTTACAAAGGCTGTCTTCGAAGGGCCTGATCCAACCGATAGGCCCAACTGCACCTCTAGTAGAGAAGCGGCCAAAGCTTATAATGCCCAAGCTTACTATCAGTATCACCGGGGTAACGTTCATGATACTGAAAAATGTTGGAGACTAAAGCATCTGATCCAAGAGCGGGAAGATCCCGTTGCCCGGAGACAAACCGAGCAACAAAGAAAACCCGTTCAGTGCCCATGCAATATTCACAGGGGAGGTAATCGATTGTTCTCACCTCATTTCTCCTTTTATCCCACAAATCAATGGGATATGGTTCGATGACGAGGATGACGTGTACCTAGCCAAAGGGGAAGCTGTCCCCATCACCCTTGAAGAGGTCCGAAAAGCCAAGACCAAGGCCTTGGCCACCAACCACCTCGCCACTGCTGGGCGCGCCACTCCAACACCCGTCACTGAACCTGCCAGGACGGGGTCTACCCTCGAAGAGCCAAGCAACGACACGGCCCTTGTCCAACAGCTGAAGAGAGTTCGAACTGATCTAACTATATGGCAACTATTGGTTAGCTCACAAGCACATCGAGAAGCACTGACTAAGGCTCTCGATGAAATCAAGGTTGATTCACAAGCTACCCCTGTTGAGATGGTAGCTACTATCTTGCCCTACCTCAAGGGCAAGGCCAAGAATGAAGGCCCACTCATAACCTTCGCTGAATCTGATCTGCCATCATTTGGGCCCAATCACAATCTGGCCCTATACATCACGGTCATCTGCAAGGGTAAGTACCTCCCGATGACCCTTATCGACGATGGATCAGCCGTGAACGTCCTATCTCTAAGGACTGCCAGGGCCCTCGGCATCACTGATGCCGACTATCTCCCGACGGCACAAACTATCCAGGCTTTCGACGGAAGCCCAAAACCAGTCGTCGGGGCCATTAAATTGAATATCATAACGGGCCCAATCGAAAAGAAGTTGGAATTTCAGGTGATCGATGTCACCTCGTCTTTTAATCTGCTCCTAGGAAGGCCTTGGATCCATGCAGTCAAGGCCGTGTCCTCCACACTCCACCGAAAAGTCAAGATGCCACTTAAAGATGGTATCATCACATTGGAGGCGACCCCGATGACCCGTGACTAGCTGTAATGCCACAAGCCGGGCCGAACCACGAGGATTCGATTTCGTGGGTATGACCGAAGAGGAATATCTCTTCAAGCCTTACTTCGCCCCTAGCATCGACATGATGCTACAAAATCTGGGTTACCTACCCGGAGCTACCTCAAGGCCGTATCATCCGGCAGGGAAGATTATCGAAGTCCTAGACAATGGAGAGTCCCGACTCGGATTGGGATATACCATAAGCTCGGAGAATGTGGGTCGGGCCGATGCAATCAAATTCGTCACGCCAGTCTTCGGAGCTATTCAAGTGGGCCTCTACCAACCCACCATCACATATCCCGAGACCAAAACGGCTCGGGAATGCAACTATATCCCCGATGATATATTCACCATTATCCAGGATGAGTCCGAGAAAGGTGGAAGCGACTCCGAGCCCGTGCTGGGGATCTTATTTGGGGAAGACAAGACCGTCCCTGCTCCAAAGGACGATTTAGTCAACTTGATCCTCCGCAGCGATCGGTTCGACCCAACCAAGCTAATCACCGAGGTCGGTGCCACCACCGAGACGAGGGCCTGGAGAAAGACCGTCAACTGGACCGACAGTCAAGGACGGGTCTACAAGCTGACTACCGGCGAGGGAGACATGCCGGATACCGAGTCCGAGTCTGAGTCAGAGTCAGAGTCGGAGTCTGAGTCCGAGTTTAGAGGGTCTGGTGCTAGAGTCAAGTCTGTAACCCCTCTTCCCTTAGCCACCGAGGTCTCGGGGCCTGTCCCAAGACCTCTCCCTATCCCGCCACTGACCAATGATCAGATGGCAGCTCTATTCGAGCTTTTCTCAAAATTTACTATTAATAATAATATCGAAAACCGTTCTGCTTACAACTTGTCTTATTTCCAAAATTTTCTCAATTTCAAAAATTTTATATGCAATGACATTGAGAAACCCGACGAACAGGTACCTCTGCCTCCGCATCTAATCGACCAGCTCGAGCAAAGGGAATCCCGAGATCCGGTAATCGAAGAAACCGAGTCCATCAATGTGGGAACCACTTTAGAGCCCCAGATGCTTAAGTTGGGCCTATCTTTAGATCCAGAGGAGAGAAAACAATTCACAGACCTCCTCCAAGAATTTAAAGACATCTTTGCATGGTCCTACAAGGACATGCCGGGTATAGACCGGGAAATAGCTAAACACCGAATACCCATCAAAGATGGGTGCAGACCGGTAAAGCAAAAGCTCCGAAGAATGAAGCATGAATGGTCCCTCAAAGTCAAAGAGGAAGTAGACAAACAATTCAAAGCGGGCTTTATACAAGTGTCTGAATATCCAGACTGGGTTGCAAACATCGTGCCGGTACCCAAGAAGGACGGCAAGGTGCAAGTATGCGTGGACTTTCGACACCTAAACAAGGCCAGTCCAAAAGACGATTTCCCGTTACCACATATCGACATTTTGGTGGATAATACGGCCGATCATGCCCTTCTATCATTCATGAACGGGTATGCCGGATATAATCAGATTAAAATGGCAGAAGAGGATATGGGTAAGACCACCTTTATCACACCATGGGGGACTTACTGTCGTTACACCGTTATGCCATTTGGGCTTATCAACGCCGGGGCCACTTATCAGCAGACCGCCACTACTTTGCTCCATGAAATGATGCATAAGGAAGTGGAGGTCTATGTGGATGACATGATCGTCAAATCCAAGGACCGAAGCGGGCACATCTCGGCCCTAAGAAAGTTCTTCACCCGGCTACGTAGGTACAACATGAGATTGAACCCACAAAAATGCAGTTTTGGGGTAACGTCGGGCAAATTACTGGGCCATATCGTTAGGCAACGCGGCATCGAGGTCGACCCAGCTAAAATCAAAGCCATCACCGAGATGCGACCACCCAAGACCGAAAAAGAAATAAGGGGGTTTCTCGGGAAAGTCCAGTACATCAGCCGGTTCATTTCGAAGCTAACCATGGTATGTGAGCCCATTTTCAAGAAACTGAAAATCGGGGAACGAGTGCTATGGGACGACAAATGTTAAGCGGCTTTTGATAAAATCAAGGAGATTCTGTCTTCTCCGCCGGTACTAATGCCACCTCAACCCGGTTTGCCTTTGACGTTATACCTAACAACGACCGAGACAACCATGGGGGCTATGCTGGCCCAGACAGTCGAAGCAGAAGAACGGGCTATTTACTACATCAGTAAAAAGTTCCTCGAATACGAGTGCAAATACACAATGCTCGAGAAGACGTGCCTAGCATTGGTTTGGGCCACTAAAAGCTCCGACATTACATGCTCAGTCACGAGGTACATGTTTTATCCAAAATGGATCTTATCAAGTACTTATTCGAGAAGCCCATCCTCAACGGCAGGATGTCAAGATGGACTTTAATGTTATCCGAGATCGACCTCAAGTTTGTACCATTAAAAGCCATCAAAGGCCGAGTAGTTGCCGAGTTCCTCGCTGACAGCCCGATATCCGAAGAAGGCCACACTGATACATGGGCCTTTCCTGATGAAGACATATTCCATACCGATACCGAGACAAGGGATTTGTATTTTGACGGGGCATCCAACTTCCGAGGATTTGGGGTCGGAATTCTGTTAATCTCACCCCGAGGGGAACACACTCCCTTATCCATCAAGCTGGACTTCGACGTGACCAACAACGCAGCCGAATACGAAGCATGCATTCACGGGTTGCAAGCCGCCGCTGATTTAGGGGTAACAAACCTCCGGGTCCACGGTGATTCATCAATGATCATCAATCAAGCGGTCCAAAAATGGAAATCTCGGAACGCAAATCTCGTGGCTTACCAAGCGCGAGTACGGGTTCTAGAGAAACAATTCCAGAGGGTAGAGTATAACTACCTACCCCGAGAGGAAAATCAGTTTGCAGATGCACTTTCCAAATTAGCATCTTTACTGAACATCCCGGATCACCTGACCAGCATGCCGATCTGTGTCGAAAGGCGGTCCGAGCCGGCCTACATCCATGCCATTCAAGATATCGAGATAACTGATCCAGAACCTTGGTATCAAGCCGTCCTAACCTACCTGACAACGGGAGAATATCCCCCGAAAACTGAAAACCGGGCCAAGAAGGCTTTGCGAAGGTTGGCAACCCAATTTATTCGTACAGACGATGGGCAGTTGTACAAAAAGACGGCGCAGGGGGCTCTCCTCCGCTGTATCGACAAAACGCAGGCCGAAAAGGTCATGGCCGAGGTCCACGACGGTGAAAACGGTCCGCACATGAACGCCCATATGCTATCCCGTAAAATCATGAGGCTCGGGTACTACTGGAACACCATGGAAACAGACTGCCAGTTATACGTCAAACACTGCCATAACTGTCAGATCTTTGGCAATGTACAGCATATGCCCTCTTCCCTATTATATACCATGACATCACCATGGCCATTTTCGACATGGGGTATTGATATAATTGGAAAGGTGCACCCTTCCGGGACAGGAGGTCATTGCTTCATTTTAGTGGCCATCAACTATTTCACCAAATGGGTCGAAGCTGAGTCATACCGTGTCTTGAACGCCAAGCACGTGGCCAAATTCATCCAAAATAAGATCATATGTCGATATGGGATCCGTCACGAATTTATCAGTGATCACGGGACCCACTTTCAAGCTGAAAACCGCTACATTGCTGGCTAAATACAAAATTCAGAGGCATACATCTTCACCTTACCGACCCCAAACAAATGGAGCGGTAGAAGGGGCCAATAAAACAATTGTCACCATACTTAAGAAGATGGCTGAGAATTATCGGGATTGGCCCGACAAAATACACTTTGCATTATGGGGGTATCGAACATCGATTCGTACCGCAACCGGAGCAACTCCATATTACCTGACATATGGAATGGAAGCAGTCCAACCGGTCGAGCTAGAAGTACCATCCCTGAGGATTTTGCTTGAAAGCCAGGTACCTGAAGCGGATTGGGTCCAAGCCCGATACGATTCGCTAGTCCTTTTTGACGAACGGCGATCCCGAACCCTCAACAATATCCAAGTATATCAAAAAAGGATTCAACGGGCTTTCAACAAATGGGTTAGGCCCAGGAACATTAAAGAAGGGGATTTGGTCCTGAAATCGGTTCGTGCCTTACAACCGGTTGACCCAAGGGGAAAATTTAAACCCAATTGGGCTGGGCCATACTTAGTCAAGAAGGTCCTATCAGGAGGAGCGGTGATGCTGACAGACTTGGACTGGAACGAGTTCGTCAACCCGACCAACTTGGACCAGCTGAAGCGCTACTACCCATAAACTCCAATCTCAATGTCACTTGCAAAAATTTATAAAACTTTGTTTTTTTATAAACTTTCAAAATTTTAGACAAGTCAATAAGTTAGAATTAATTATTCTACCGTCGCACATCTTGAATTAATAATCTTGATGTATTTCGAAAATTGCAAAAATCAATCAAATCAAATTTCGAACTACGTTTGGTTTGATTCCGCTAATTGTGGATACGTAGGCAACCCCTCAAAAGGGTACAACCACTGCAATAACGAAAAGACGGGAACGGTATTCAATAATATGTCTTTTATTAATATCTCGATAAACTCGTAAATACAAAAAAAAAAAAAACACACACACACGAAAAAAAATAGTAATACTCAAATAGTAAAATAAGGAGGCTAATATTCGGGCATCTTCCCCTTTCCCTTGTCTTTCGGGTCACGTGGAGCCCGAGGTCGCCGAGGTGGGGATGAGCGTTCCCTAATCACAAGGGGAACCTCTTTAGCACGAACCCGCTTCTTTGACGACGGGTCTTCAATCACAGTCTTTGGCCCAAGTCGGGCTCGCACATGCTCGGGTAGCCTATCCCGTGGGCCAAGTCGGTCCTGCACGGCTAGTCTGGGGCCCAGTCTCCTTTCCAAGTCAGTCTGGGGACTCACCTTCCCCCAAGCACCTTTAGCACTAGACCCTCCAGCCTGAGTCTTAGTCTTCTTCTTCTGACCGGACATTAGACGAACTAGGGTAGCCGGGGTGTCTCCCTCATCAAAGAATCCCCTGTTGTCTTTAGCTTGCTCTCTCCTCAGCAGGTCAAAGGCTTCGTCAACCTTCAAAGCGGCTCGGGCCTTGGCATCACCTGCTTTGGTCCACTTCACATATGAGTCCGAAATCCAGATCGAATGGCGAGATTTGGAAACGGGCCAAGTGTGCCGGGTATACCATCTTTGCGCCCAAGTATCGCACATCACATCAGTCAGTTGGGTAGGGTCACTCACAACTGCTTCAACTTCTGGTATCCTTTGACCCCGTCTGTACTGCCTCAGTATGCGATCCGGGTGAAGATGAACCGTCTGCCTGAAAGACAAAATTACTTGGTAACGAGCTCTGTCCCTCGGGTCCAAGCCGGTCCAAACATAGATGGGCCACCACAGTACGACCCACCGAATTAGCCGCCCGCCATGGATTGATAATACCTCGTCCTAGTATTTCTGAGTAATCAAACGAGAAAAGTCAATGGCCCGCCTCCTCGTCATCACCTGGTTATGATGATAATTGCTAGAATCAAGGGGAGGATCTATCACTGATAGCCTCTCATAAAGCCAAATCTGAAAAAGAAAACAAAAGCATGAGATCCCGAGACGAAACAGACGACACTCGATCGAGCACAAAGGCGACTCGATCGAGTGGCGTCACTGGAAGCGAACAGAAGCCTTTCTACGAAGGCACTCGATCGAGTGCCAGGGTGACTCGATCGAGTGCCCGCTGCAGTAGCCAAATTCACGAAAAAAAAAGCAAAAAACCATGAAATCGAGAAAAATAAAAAATCCGACATACTTGCAGCAAACGGGTGCTTCCAGTGAGACGGACGGACGAATCCCTCTTGCGATGGTCCAATCCTTGGATTATTTCACCCGTAATCAACCAAGCCGGGCTATGCTCCGTCTCCATTAAATCAACCACGGTTAGTAGACGGATATGACCCATGCATGACAATAAGTCCATGTGACCCTCAAAAGCATAAAAATGGAGCATGCAAAAAGAAAAGGCCCTACGGCTGTGAACTGATCTCACTCGGACATCATGTGGGTTCATAAACTTCTCAGCCAGGTCGATCAAGGAAACCGTGTTATCATCCTGGGTCATTCGAGACACTTCATTGTGAGAGAAGCCTAAGAACTCTCGAAGCTTCCTTCTCAGGTCATAGACCGAATACGGGACAGCGGGTCGAAGCATTGGGTTCCATCCTCCTATAGCTGCAATCTCCTCAGGTAAAAGGCAGACTTCGCCCCGAGGAAAGGCAAAGACATGATATATGTCGTCCCAGTAAGCCAAGCATGCATCCAAGAAATAGCTGTCAACCACCATCTGACGGAACGGGTACAGCTGAGTTATGCACGTCTGGTTCAAGACCACCCTATCAGCATCCCTAAATTGCCGGGACCATGCATGCAGCATAGCGCTCAACCTGTCGATTCCCATGCTAGATTTTCTTAAGAGGATAAAGAGACTTTCTTTTTGCCTTAAGGGAAATAAAGAGATTTTCTTTTGATTTGTGATGGGAATTATGGAGGAATCAAGAGCAAAGGGGGCTGTATATAGCATTAGCCTTGCAAACCTCTTTCCATATTACTTTTAGGAAAAGTTTCCTAATTCCAAAACGAAATCAACCCGCAAGCCTAGTCCCGATACCAGCACGGAAAGATTCATCCCGAACTTTCCTAATTTCTTTAGGAGTCAATTCTTTCAAAATTTCCAAATTGCCAAATTTCAAAATTTCAAAAATTTCAAAAATTCAAAAATCATTTTCCCCAGCACGAGTCATTTTCATTACCTACGTGTTGCATGCATTTTTATGTAACTTATACAGGTACGACTCAAGCAAAGACATGCAAGTCATCAAGTCTCCCCAGCAGCATTTTCCGGGATAGCACGGGATGGACCAACACACATGCACACCCAGGGCTTACGCGACAAGCCCAAATTCCCCACGGAGTACAATCATGAAGCTCAGGTATGATTTCTGTCTTGTGGCTGGCGAGCCCTTCACGCGAGTCTAACGGACTATAAACGACCCGACCGGAAGTCTACCAGGTCTTAACGGGCTTGGTAGCTACTCTCACTTTCGCCCTGTCCAAGCCTCAGTCAGAGTGGGGGCTCTGTAGACACCCGCATTTTGACTGCCAGGTGTCTATGGCAGTTTCCTAAAAACACTTGATGATGATCGGACGCTAACATGTTTCTACGCGCTCAGACACGGGCTCAAATCCATTAGTTGCTGGCTAACGCACTTACGGAGTACAAATCTCACACAAACAACCTTGAATCCAGGTCCAGTGGATCATTCCGAGTCAAACAAGACTAATTTGGGCCAAAACCGACACCGGAATAAAAACCGACTTTTGGCGATTGGGTCAACCCCGGTCAAAGTCATTTCCGAGACACACAAAACAGCCCCTCACATCATCAAAAGTCCAAGTCAAACACAAAACCCATCAAACATCCAAAGTCAAGGTCCAAAAGACTGACCTGCGCGACCCAGCTGGGCCACTCGATCGAGTGACCCACCCACTCGATCGAGTGGGCCTGTTTCGAGCCCGACTGCAGGCATAACGGGCCACTCGACCGAGTTAGCCACCTACTCGGTGGAGTAAACCTAAACCGGGTGCCCTAGCTTTGCCTATATAAGCAACCCCCATGCACACATCTTGAACGACTTTTTTACAACCTCAAGAACCCTAATCTTACACACACAACCCCAAGCAAACCCTAAGCATCACACTAGCAAACCCTAAACCTAGTTTTAGGAAATCAAAACCCGAGCCACCATAACTCAACCTTCATACACCTCGAAACTCTTGTGTTAAAGCCACGATTACGAGTCCGATCCGAGACAAGAACATGTAGGTTGAGGGTGTCAAAACCCCTTTCTCTTCTCCTTCTGTTCTCGTCGTCTTCTCCTTTTTTCGCGTTTTTTTTATTTTGTTTTTATTATTTTGTTCATCGCATCATAATATCGATAATATAATTAGTACAAAAGCATTAAAATACTTATTGATTTGTGTCGAATGTGAGTGATGGTGGGATAAGGAAAACCGAACATACAAGTGTACAGCACACGCGTTGACGGTCGCTTATCCCATCACCCCGATCGTTTGATTATTGATATAAGTTAACTTAAACAATAATCCTTTTTATTTCGTTTTCATCAGTATTCGAGTCACATATTTACGTCAATTTTCAAAACAAATATTGTATTTTAATAAGGGTCGAAACCCGTTGACACGTATCCGACATCACAATCCCTAGGGATTTATTTCGATGTCGGAAAAGTCGAGGGAATCAAGTCCTTTAATTCAAGCAAAGAGTCGATTCCCTAGGTTCGATACCAATTTCATAATTGGATGTTGAATCTGGCAATCTAGTCACATAAATAAATTAACGCGATTTATCCATATCGCGCTAATTAATTTAAGACGACTAAAATTAATTTATTTTCTTTTTTTTCCACTCTAGTATTCCATATCGATTCGATAATCGAATATGGGATACTACGAGTATTCAAATTCATAATCGAATATAAATCCCGCAATATTTATATTCGATTCAACAAAATCGACAATTTATAAAATCCGAGTCGAACATAAATTGTGCAATATTTATGTCCGATTTGGTAGAATCGTCGAATTATAAAAAATAAAAAGCAATTTCAAAATCGATACAATTTGCAAACGAATTACAATTCGTACAGGGGGCACTCGACCGAGTGCCTAGCCCACTCGGTCGAGTGGCACCCCAAAATCAGGTCAGAATGCCTAATACGACCCCCACTCGATCGAGTCTAACAGTGACTCGGTCGAGTGGCTATTTACTCGACCGAGTTGATCAGTAACTCGGCCGAGTATGGTCTAAAGCGCAAAACAGAACCCTTTTTTTTAACGTCCACCCGATCGAGTCCATCGACCACCCGATCGAGTGGCCTCATCACGACCAAAACGAGAGTCGTACGTTCTTCTATTTTCTAAATTCGAAAGTATTTTACGACTTAGGTCAACACGTGCTTAATCAATCATGTATATTTACTATCTTTTCAAACCATGCATCATCTTGTTTATCATTCAATTCAATTCAATATTTGCACAAACCGTTATTATTCGTTATATCATTAATAACAGTTTGTTTGTTTCCTTTGTCAATTTTTGTCGTGTATTTTGTATACGGCCCACTACGACGTAGAGTGGGCCCAAATGGTTCCGAATAACCACAAAATTCGGTGGCGACACCACATAGACCTAAATTTCAATTCGATCCATTCTCATATGGAGATTCATTCGCCTACCCAAATCCGCGCGTGGCCGCGTCGGGGTGGACCTATGTCATGTCCACAATGGTACTATTGTCGGGGATACGTTTGTTGTGGGGAAGGTTCTCCAGATGATTATGGATGAGGGTCCCCGTTCTGGCCTCCATCTCAACGTAACTAAAACGGAGGTTTTCTGGCCTATCGAAGACCCGAGGAGTAGGGTTGATGGTGTTTTCCCCTCCACTATTGCCAGACCCTTGGATGGTATTATGTTTCTGGGGGGGCCAGTCAGCGTGTGTCCTGCTTTCAGCGGTGCTCTTGTCTCGAAGAGGGTTGCCCGTACTATAGAGCTCATGGACTTGGTTGCTACGATTGAGGATCCCCAGTGTGAGTTACTTCTTCTCCGGGCGTGCACAGGTATTTCTAAGTTATACTTTGCTTTGCGCACTTGCTCTCCCCGGGCTTTTGGGTATGCCCACCTTTCTTTCGACACTGCGCTCCGCTCTAGTCTTGAGCGTATTGTCACGGCGTCCGGACCCGGTTTCGGGGAGTGGCAGTGGCGGCTGGCCACCCTCCCCTTTTCCCTAGGGGGGCTCGGTGTCTTTGCCGCCGCGGATGCCCTTCACTTTGCCTTCCTTGCTTCTCGCCTCCAGTCTGCCGATTTACAAGCTAAGCTGCTTCGTCCCTCCGAGATCGCCTCTCCTGGATATGCCTTTGAGTCTGCCTTGAGTGGGTTTGTTGAGGCTACCGGTTCTGACTTCTTAGGTAACCCCTCTGAGATCGCTGCCCCAAAACTTGTGAAGAAATTGGCAGATATATATTTCACGAGGGTTGCTTCAGCGGCAGAATCTGTTTTCTCCTTGACTCCTCAATAGGTTGCCCTGTGGAAATCTCAGCAGGGGGACCATTCTTCTGACTGGTTGAGGGTTGTCCCTATTTCTGGGCTTGGGCAAACCATGAACGGTCGGACATATCGCAGTGTGCTTAGTTACCGCCTGGGAGTCCCTTTGTTTCCACTATCCGGGACTTGCTCTTCTTGCTCCATGGCCCTCAGAGAGGATATTTTTGGGGATCACGTGGTTTCCTGTGTTGGTACTGTGGGGATTAAACATCGCCATAACCTTCTCCGTGACACACTATTGGATATTTGCTTCCGGACAGGGATCTCTACAGGCAAGGAAGTGGAGATTGGCCTCTGCGATGATGATGACAAGCCCTTGCGACTTGCCGATCTTCTGCTCTACTCGTGGGACAGGGGACGCGATGTTTGTGTTGACCTGACTGGGTCCTCTTCTTTGACCCAGTCCAGCTTGACTTCTTTTGAGCCCGGACGGGTCGTTGCTGATGCTGCTCGTCGTAAGTGTGCCAAGTATCAGGCACGCTGCACGGCCATTGGGTATGGTTTTCTTCCTTTCTCCTTCTCCTCCCTCGGCGAACTCGACACGGAGGCTATTTCTCTACTCCAGCGGATTCGTAAATTCACCATGTCACAGGACGCTGGAACGCGTGCCGCAGGTCATATCTTCACTAGACTTAGTTTTGTAATTGCTAAGGGAGTGGGAGCCCAGATAGTATCTAGGCTCCCCTCGAACCTTCTTGTAATTTGTTTTCGTTTTTAATGCAAGTTCCGGTTTATAATAAAAAAAATATATAATAATAATAATAATAATAATAATAATAATAATAATAATGATGATGATAATAATGGTTTTGAATTTTAGAGAGGGAGAGGGGGTGCGTTCTACCACCCCCGCCTAGGGTTTCCACCCGCTGCCGGCTCTGTCCGCGACCGCCGATCGCCGCCGTCGGCCAAGGGGTCGCCGCCGATCTTTCCTGGTGTGGGTTATCTTCTTCGGGGGTGTCTGTTTGTTGCTGTGCTCCAGGTGTGGTTCGCTGTTGCTGCTCTCTGCCGCCGTTCAGTTGTCGTCGCCGCCGCTCTCTTGGTTGCCGATTTCTGCTGTCGGCCGTCCATCCTTCCCCTGCCCCTTCCTCCTTTGTCGTCAGGTCCTCCTCTGCTGTCCGGGGTTTTTTTTTTCCCGTTTGCCCTTATCCTCCTCTGCTGTCAGGTCCTCCTCTTTTTGCCCTTATCCTCTGCCGACGCTGCACGGTGGTCGGATTTCGGTCGCTGGTGCTGGTTTCCCCTCTGCTTCCTCCTGCTACCGCCCCTGTCTACCCTCTCTGCTGGTCCTTTTGTTTTTTTTCCGGAGTCAAGCTGCTGTTTGTGTTCCGCAGTTTTCGTCTTCGGTAACCGATTCCCCTGTTTGGCTTCTGTTTTTCCTCTGTTTCCGGGCCTGACCTGCCTTGCTTTTAGGCGCTTCTCCGGCCTGCTGTTTCCTCTCTTGTCGTTTTCTTTTTTTCCTTATGTGCGTCCCATGTTTCTCTCTTTGTTGCTGCCTGTTTTCCGCCTTGGGCATTACGGTTTCGGTGACGAGTTTGCTGCTGGTATTTCTTGCTGGGAGGGTGTTTCTTTTTCCTTCTTGGTGCGGCTTGTGGCTTTTTAAACCTTTGTTCTCTTTGGTGTGTTCGATCTTCGAGTCTGTGCTTGTCCCTGTTTCTTTTGTGCTTCTGCTTGGTGGGTCGTTCTCGCTTCGCTCTCCCATGCCTCCTTCAGTTCGCTTCCACTGTCCCTTCGTTGGTCTTTCTAATTGTCAGGATGGTTGCGGAAAGGGTCTAACCAAACAATCCCTGCTCGTTCACTTGCAAAAACGCCATTTTTGCGCCGATGCCCAGGTATTAACGTGACAAACCCTCTCCAGTAGCTTGTCTGTCTACTCTTCGGCTGAGGTCACCTTTAAGCGTATGGGTATTTGGTTGTGTGGTGTTTGCCTTTCGACTCATACGCTCACTTCTCGTTGTCGGCATAGGGTAGGGGATTTTGTTGAGGCGCCTGATTGTGGGGATGGGTTCGTTCGGTTTATTTTGTATGACCTCCCTCGCCCCATTCCGTCCCCAGTGTCTTCAGTGGGAGGTATTGACCAAGACTTGCTCCCTCGCCTTTCTTTGGCTTCTCTTGATCGTTTACTCTCTAAGGGGTTGCGCATGGTTAAATCTATCCCCCCTAGGTGTCGACTTGGTTTCGCGAGGGTTTTGAAGGGTGCCTTGGATGATGTCGTTGGCTCTCCTTTTGATATTTCTCGTTGGGTTTCCTTGCTTGTCTAACCTCTTTGTGTCTTGAAGATCTTTGCCCCGAGGAGTAGTTTGGAGTGTAGAACTGCTATTAGACGTAAACGTCAGGAAGAGGCTATTGCCGGAGCTATTCGCACTTGGGGAGTACCAGGGAGGAAGTTGTTGCTCTTGCGCGAAGCCCTAGCGGAGGTCTCCCCTTCTTTTTGTGTAGAGGAGGAGCTTGACTTAGGTGAACTCAATATCCGTCAGTGTCGTAAGAAGATTTCTGATGGTCATTATACAGCCGCCGTTCGTGTTCTTTCTTCATCTGGAGTAGCTCCATACACTGATGCCACCCTTCGAGCCCTCCAGGATAAGCACCCGGCTGCTCTTCCTCCTGCCCTTCCGTCTGAGCCTTCTGGTCACTGTCTTGATGCGTCGGTGTCTGTTGTTTTGGACATGATTCGGAGTTTCCCCCGGACCACGGCTTGTGGGAGGGATGGGTTTCGGGCCCAACATCTGCTGGATTGTTTGAGTGGTGCTGCTATTGCCATTTCTGATGATCTGAGTGCCTCTATCACTAGGGTGGTCAACCTTTTTCTGGAGGATAAGTGTCCGCAGGTGTTAGGTGAGTACATTGCCAGTGCTCCGCTCACCCCGCTCGTTAAGCCAGGGGGAGGGGTTCGTCCTATTGCTGTGGGCACCATCTAGAGGCGCCTTGTCTCCAAGGTTGGAGCTTACTTGGTTGGCCCATCTTTAGGTGGCTATTTTGAGGGCCTTCAATTCGGGGTAGGTGTTTCTAGAGGGGGTGAGGCTATTCTGCATTCCTTGAACCGCCTTGTAGAGGATCGTGGCGCTGATGTGGGCCTCTCCATGTTACTTATCGATTTCCAGAATGCCTCTGAGATCGCTGCCCCAAAACTTATGAAGAAATTAGCAGATATATATTTCACGAGGGTTGCTTCAGCGGCAGAATCTATTTTCTCCTTGACTCCTCGACAGGTTGCCCTGTGGAAATCTCAGCAGGGGGACCATTCTTCTGACTGGTTGAGGGTTGTCCCTATTTCTGGGCTTGGGCAAACCATGAACGGTCGGACATATCGCAGTGTGCTTAGTTACCGCCTGGGACTCCCTTTGTTTCCACTATCCGGGACTTGCTCTTCTTGCTCCATGGCCCTCAGAGAGGATATTTTTGGGGATCACGTGGTTTCCTGTGTTGGTACTGTGGGGATTAAACATCGCCATAACCTTCTCCGTGACACACTATTGGATATTTGCTTCCGGACAGGGATCTCTACAGGCAAGGAAGTGGAGATTGGCCTCTGCGATGATGATGACAAGCCCTTGCGACCTGCCGATCTTCTGCTCTACTCGTGGGACAGGGGACGCGATGTTTGTGTTGACCTGACTGGGTCCTCTCCTTTGACCCAGTCCGGTTTGACTTCTTTTGAGCCCGGACGGGTCGTTGCTGATGCTGCTCGTTGTAAGTGTGCCAAGTATCAGGCACGCTGCACGGCCATTGGGTATGTTTTTCTTCCTTTCTCTTTCTCCTCCCTCGGCGAACTCGACAAGGAGGCTGTTTCTCTGCTCCAGCGGATTCGTAAATTCGCTATGTCACAGGACGCTGGAGCGCGTGCCGCAGGTCATATCTTCACTAGATAGTTTTGTAATTGCTAAGGGAGTGGGAGCCCAGATAGTATCTAGGCTCCCCTCTAACTTCTTGTAATTTGTTTTCGTTTTTCATGCAAGCTCCGGTTTATAATAAATAATAATAATAATAATAATAATAATAATAATAATAATAATAATAATAATAATAATAATAATAATAATAATAATAATAATAATAATAATAATAATAATAATAATAATTCGGGGAGTGGCAGTGGCGGCTGGCTACCCTCCCCGTTTCCCTTGGGGGGCTCGGTGTCTTTGCCGCCGCGGATGCCCTTCACTTTGCCTTCCTTGCTTCTCGCCTCCAGTCTCCCGATTTGCAAGCTAAGCTGTTTCGTCCCTCCGAGATCGCTGCCCCCGGATTTGCCTTTGAGTCTGCCTTGAGTGGGTTCGTTGAGGCCACCGGTTTTGACTTCTTGACTAACCCATCTGAGGTCGCTGCCCCAACACTTATGAAGAAATTTACAGATATATATTTCACGAGGGTTGCTTCATCGGCAGAATCTGTTTTCTCCTTGACTCTTCGACAGGATGCCCTGTCGAAATCTCAGCAGGGAGACCATTCTTCGGACTGGTTGAGGGCTGTCCCTATTACTGGGCTCGGGCAAACCATGCATGAACGGTCAGACATATCGCAGTGTGCTTAGCTACCGCCTTGGAGTCCCTTTGTTTCCGCTTTCCGGGACCTGCTCTTCTTGCTCATGGGGTCTCAGTGACGATACTTTTGGTGATCACGCGGTTTCGTGTGCTGGTACTGTGGGGATTAAACATCGCCATAACCTTGTCCGTGACACACTGTTGGATATTAGCTTCCGGACCGGGATCTCTGCAGGTAAGGAGGTTGAGATTGGCCTCTGCGACAATAACGACAAGCACTTGCGACCATCCGACCTCTTGCTCTACTCGTGTGACAAGGGGCGTGATGTTTGTGTTGATCTGACTGGGTCCTCGCCCTTGACTCAGACTGGCCTCACCGCTTTTGAGCCCGGACGGGTCGTTGCTGATGCTGCCCGTCGTAATTGTGCCAAGTATCAGGCACGCTGCACGGCGATCGGGTATGGTTTCTTACCTTTCTCCTTCTCCTCTCTCGGGGAGCTCGACACGGATGTTGTTTCTCTGCTCCAGTGGATTCGGAAATTTGCTTTATCTCAGGATGCTGGAGCGCGTGCTGCAGTTCATATTTTCACTAGAATTAGCTTTGCAATCGCTAAGGGAGTGGGGACCCAGATAGTATCTCGGCTTCCCTCTAACTTCTTGTAATTTGTTCTGGTGTTTAATGCAAGTTCCGTTTTTATAAAAAAAAAAAAAAATTAATAATAATAATAATATGGTTTCCTTCCTTTCTTCTTCTCCTCTCTCGGCGAGCTTGACACGGAGGTTGTCTCTCTGCTCCAGCTTATTCGTAAATTCGCTATGTCACAGGATGCTGGAGCGCGTGCCGCAGTTCATATTTTCACTAGAATTAGTTTTGCTATTGCTAACGGAGTGGGGGCCCAGATAGTATCTCGGCTCACCTCTAACTTTTTGTAATTTGTTCTGGTGTTAATGCAAGTTCCGTTTAATAATAATAATAATAATAATAATAATAAGCCGAGTCAGCCGAGTCAAGTAGCGTTGGCTTGTGACCCAAGCGGGGGCAATAAAGTGGCTGGACGATATGTAGGGGCAGGACCATGAGCCGGGTTTTATTCACGTTGACATTGCCCATATGGTTTATAATAATTGCGAAGTGAGAGAAAGGCTTTCTCTCTCTATAACCGCTTTCCTCCCAACGACGATTTTCATAACGATCTTCGAGCTTTCATGGTGGATTCTCAAGCAAAGCGTGGTCCTGGCAGGCCGAAAAAGCAACAACAGGCGCCATTACCACCTGTTGGATCCCAGAGCTTCAGCTCCGAGGGAAAATTTGAGTTGGAGAAAGTGGATTTTCAGAGTTCTTCGCAAAACCCTTCAGTAAATGATCTTATCCTGCACGCCATGAATTCTGCGGGTATTCCCTCTACTAAAGCTTTTGTTAATGGTGAGTCTGATGCTGCTGTTTCTAGTTTGAATGCTGAATGTGTGGTCTAGGATTACAGCTAAACCTCAGCAATTAGGTATGAGTTTACCTTTTTTTGAAGATGCTATTGATACTTCTGAACTTGATTTTTGTTTGGAGGATTTTGGGGACGAATTGAAAATATGGGAAAATACTCTCATGGGGAATGTCATTGGTTCAAAACCTAATTTGCAAACAATGAAGACGTTTGTGCAGGAGAAGTGGGGCACAATTGCGCAAGCTGTTGTTCAATATTTCAAGAAGGGATAATGGTTCTCTTTTAGGTTTGCTACTAAAGAAGCCACGGATAGGGTGTAACGAGGAGGACCCTGGAAGATGGGGGTATATATCCTCATATTGAAGGAATGATCTCCTACTTTTTCTGGAGAGATGGAAAAAGTTGCTTGTGTTCCTATTTGGGTTTTGTTCCCTGGCCTAGATCCTTACCTACGGTCTGAGGTAGTTCTTGGAAAAATGGCGAGTAAGATTGGTAAGCCTTTGTGCGCCGATCTTGCTACTACCACTAAGACAAAACTGTCATTTGCTCGAATCCTTGTTGAGGCAGACGTATCTAAGGACTTGCCTGATCATATTGTGATTAACACCCCATATTGTGATCATTCAGTTCAGAGAATCCAGTACGAGTGGGTTCCGTATTACTGTAAAGCTTGTGGTAAGCTTGAGCATACGTTATCTTCTTGCAAGCATGAGAAAAAAAAGGTTGCAACTATGGTTAGGACTGAACCTTCAGTAGTAAAGAAGTAGGAAGGTCTCTCAGAGTCCGATCCACCTTGGGGCCTGGACTAGATAAGGAGGTCAATCCTGAGCCTACTATCTCTTTGGATGTTGCGGGGAAGGATCCTGGTGATCTGCAGACTGCTGAGTCTGTGGATACTGGACCTGTCATTCAGGAGGACTTTTTAGACGCTTTTCTACAGGTGTCTAAGAGGAATTCTTCAGGAAAAAAGGAGGTTAAGAAGAGGACGCAAGAGCCTCTCATCCTGGGAAATCAATATCAGTTGTTCTCTTCAAAGACTGATCAGACTCAGGATGATTTTGTACATTCTGATGATGAGAGCCAATCTGAAGGGCTAGTTCTAGAAGACCCTCTTCCCCCGATAAAGAATGAGAATCGCATCTTGGAATATTAGGGGGGTTTAATGACCCAGTGAAACATAGTGAAGTGAAGGACTTTTTGTTTATGAATAAGCCTGATATTCTGGCACTTTTGGAGACTAGAGTTAAGATGCATAAAGCCTCTAAAATTCTAAGGGGGAACTTTGCCAAGTGGTCTGATATAAGTAACTATGGATGTCACCATAATGGGAGGATTTGGATTCTTTATAACCCTTCTATTATTTCCTTTACTACTACTAGTATCTCTGAACAACAAATAACTGGAATGGTACATCATTTCCACTCTAATAAAGATTTTCAGGTAAGTGCTATCTATGGGCATAATGACGGTTCTGATAGGCTACAGCTCTGGGCTGAATTAGAAGGTCTTTCTACTGCTCTGCCTTGGTTGGCTGTAGGGGATTTCAATATTATTAGAGAGCCTGATGAAAAGATTGGTGCTAATCCACCCGATTTTAAAGATATGTGGGACTTTAATCAATGTTTGTTTTCTTGTAAACTGGATGATTTGTGTAGCTCTGGGTGTCCTTTAACTTAGACTAATAAACAGGAGGTAGGATCTAGGATATGGTCTAAACTGGATAGAGCGTTGATCAATCCTGATTGGATTATTTCGTTTCCTACTTCTAATGCATTTTTTGTGAACCTGGGATTTCTGACCATTCTCCAATTCTGGTTAATGTGTCTGCTGAAAGACTTCCTAAAAAGAGATTTAGTTACTTAAATAGCTGGGCTGAGCATTCTGATTACAGTAACATTGTTCAGCAAGCCTGGAATAAGAGGGTGGTTGGTTCCCCTATGTTTAGTTTTTTTCATAAACTTAATGCTGTAAGAAAGGGCTTGTTGAAGCTTCATATTGATAATTTTTCTAATATTTCCTGTAAGGTGAAAGATGCTAAAGCTGCCCTTCTTGATTGTCAGAAGCAGCTCTCTATGGATCCTTTATCTTGTTTTCTACTGGAGAATGAGAAAATCTTAACTGAAAGATATGTGTACTTGAAACATGCTAAGTTAGGTATCCTGCAACAAAGGGCTAAAATTAAGCATGTTCAGTTTACAGACTGCTCTACAAAATATTTTTTCTCTAAAATATCTGAACGTAGGAATCTCCAAGTTATAGGTGCTATACAGGATGCTGATGGCGTTCTTCAGACTGGTACTGAGACTGTATCATCTGCTTTCAAAGATTATTTTGTAAGGCTTTTAGGTAAAGCTAAACCTACTGCAGCTATTACGGAGGATTACATTACTGCTCTTCCTCCTGAGATGATATCCAAACTCATTTCTCCTATTTCTTTGCTGGAAATTAAATCTGCAGTCTTCAGTATGGACTCCAATAGTAGCCGAGGTATAGATGGATTCTCCGCTGGGTTCTTCAAATCTTCTTGGAATATTATTGGGACAGATTTCTGTAAAGCGATCCTCAGTTTCTTCAGAACAGGGAATATGTCTAAACAAGCCAATTCTACACTTGTTTCTCTTATACCCAAGAAGAAGGATGCTTCTACTGTTCTAGATTATCGTCCAATTTCTTGTTGTACTGTGTTCTACAAGACTATAACTAAGATCCTTGCTAATAGACTTAAGCCTGTCTTGCCTCTTTTAATTGGGGATGAACAAGCTGCTTTCATATTTGGCAGGAGTATCTTCGATAATACCATGTTATCTCAAGAATTGGTTAAGGGTTGCAATAGGAAATTTCTTACCCCAAGATGTCTCATTAAGGTTGATATCAGGAAAGCGTTCGACTCTTTGCAATGGAGTTTTATAGCTAATATGCTTACATGCCTTGGTATACCTGATCAGTTTAGGGACTGGATTATGGGTTGTATTCGGAATCCGTGGTATTCTTTCAAAATTAATGGAGGTATTGCTGGGTTTTTCCAAGGGAGAAGTAGAATTCGACAAAGGGACCCCCTTTCCCCCTACATATTTGTTATGAGCATGGAGATACTGTCACGCAGTCTTCGAAAAATGTGTGATCAAGACATGGTATCTTATCATCCTAAATGTTGCAGGATCAAGCTCACGTATCTCATCTTTGCAGACGACTTGATGTTATTTACGAGAGGTGATCTCCCTTCTGTCATGGCTTGTAAAGAGGCATTAGACTCTTTTGCTTTGGTCTCTGGGCTCGAAGCTAACGTTGATAAAACCAATATCTACTTTGGAGGGGTTCCACCCCAGGTTCGAGCTCTTATATTAAGCAGCACTAGTTTTGTTCCTGGTAGTTTTCCTTTCCGATATTTGGGAGTGCCTTTATCTGACACTCGTATCAGTATTGACATGTTTTCTCCACTGCTATTAAAGGTTCAAAGATCTATTAATCATTGGTCAAATCAGTTCCTCTCTTATGCGAGTAAGGCTCAACTGCTTAATTCTGTGATTTTTGGTGTGGAGAATTTCTGGTGTTCCAGTCTTCTTCTTCCTCTTAATGTTCTTAAAACGCTAAATAAGGTTTGTAAGGACTTCTTTTGGAGGATCGAGCATTGAGAAAGGCGATTAGTTTTTAAGAAATGGGGTGATATTTGTTATCCTTGGGAGGCTGGAGGTTTCAATATAAAGGATCTGCAGACTTGGAATGTTGCTCTCCTGTCCAAATGGCTTTGGGTTCTTTCGTCTCCTCCTGCTAGTATATGGAGTAAGTGGTGCAAGGAGTATGTGATTCGGTCTGAATCCATCTGGAGTATTTCTGCTAAAGAGGAGTTTCCTGCAGGAATAAAGTACATAATTGCTATTAGAGATAGACTCATACGGGAAATGGGCTCAATTTCTCAGGTTCAGTAGTTCATTAAGGAATGTGTTCCAGCTTCTCAGTTTTGTGTCCAACTAGCTTATGGTAGACTCAGACAGTGGGACAAACAAGCATGGACTCGTGTACTTCAAACGAGTATCATTGCCGATAGTCATAAGCTTATCCTTTTTATGGCTATTCAGCAGAAATTACCTACTACTGATCAGTATTGTAAGCGAGGGTTTCAACTCTCAAATAGGTGCAATTTGTATGAGCAGGATGTAGAGACTCATCAACATCTCTTCTTGCAGTGTGAATTCTCGCGTGCAGTCTGGGTGTCTCTTCTTGCGTGGATGACAATACCTTATTCTGAATGTAAACTTCATCGAGTTGTCAGATGGATGTCCTTGTCCTCTAGCAGGAAGCACTGGAAGATGGACTGGATGAAAAAAAATCTGGCCACAGCTGTCTCTTTGATTTCGAAAGAACGGAATAAAAAGGATATTCACAGGCAAGGCGTCTAGTGTAGAGTCCTTAGTAGCCCATACTAAGTTCATAGTTGTTGCTAGATTAATGGTCAAGAAGTCTAATCCTAAGTTTGGTAGGATTATTGGTGCAATTGATCATATGTAATTCTCTATCTAGTGTGGTAGTTTTTGCAATGTTTGTAATTTCTTTCAACAAGGAATGAAATGATAACTCTCTTGCAAAAAAAAAATATATAAAAATAATAATAATAATAATAATAATAATATGTCCCACCGGTTCTGACTTCTTGAGTAACCCATCTGAGATCGCTGCCCCAAAACTTATGAAGAAATTGTCAAATATATATTTCACGAGGGTTGCTTCAGCGGTAGAATCTGTTTTCTCCTTGACTCCTCGACAGGTTGCCCTGTGGAAATCTCAGCAGGGGGACCATTCTTCGGACTGGATGAGGGTTGTCCCTATTACTGGGCTCGGGCAAACCATGAACGGTCGGACATATCGCAGTGTGCTTAGCTACCGCTGATGGGAGGATTTTGCCGTCAATCCTACCGGTCAAATAATAACCAACGAACCTAAGCTGGGTAGCTAGGGTAAGTCGAGTCGATCCACAGGGACGGGGTGTCGGACTAAGGTGTGCTACAGTTTAGGACTAGGTTCGAGACAAGCTAATCTAGGGGAAGGCTAATGTAGACTAAGTTAAGGTCTATAACATGAACTAACATGGCTAAACGAGCAACTAATGAAAAAAAGGAAGCTAATAGATCGATAAGAAGAAACTAGGGTTAGGTCGGGTTCATGGATGTCAAGGAGATAAAAAGAAGGAAACGGGGTTACTAACGTGCTTTCGTAGCCTAGGTTCCGATCGGGCTCTCGCTACTTAAACGGCCTAGGGGTCATCCTCACCATGCTCTCGCGACAAATGAGGGAACCAAACCAACCAACCAAACACACACATACAAGAGAAGAGGCAAGAAAAACAAGGATTGATCATCTCTAGTCTCACAAGCATTTCATCAAACATGTGGAATGCAAGGTAAATGGGAAACAAAAAAACAACATCTAATACCACCGATCTCACCCTAATCATTCCTAATTACATCCAATCCCCCTAATAACCCTAGCAAGAGTCTACTCAAACATATCTAATGGAAAACTAACAAGAATAAGAGAAACTAGCACAAGAACAACAACATCCATTATGAAGAACAAACAAAGATGAACAACAAACAATAACAAAGATGAAAACTTGATTAGATATGAAAGATTTTGAGTAAAAGGAGAAGAAAGATTATACCAACTAGAAATGAATGGAAAAGATGAACACTTGCATAAAAGAATACCCAAACATCCACCAATGTTGTCAAGATTGGTAGATTCTTTAAGAATCCCAATATTGCAAGAGTAATCTAACTAGATTAAACAAAGATTAAGGAGTAATTAAAGAGGGATTAAGCTAATCTACACTAATCTAAGATAATCTAACCTAAAAGTAGTCTAGGATTTCATAAGATAGTGTATCAATACAAGAGGGGGGTATATATAGGGTTACAAGGGTAAGGGAAGCGAGAAAAGCGAAACAGCCCAGTTCTGGGTCCATCTCGGCCGAGATGGAAGTGGTCTCGCCCGAGACGGCCCCTCCAGTGGCCTGCTATTTCTTGCATTCCTTCCCGACCGAGAAGGCACTTGTTCTCGGCCGGGAAGGGTATCTAGGCCTCCAATATGAGCTTTAAGGTCCCTCCTTGCTTCTCATGGGTTTCTCATCGAATCTCAGAGCTCGGGGTCGAGTCTAAGGGGCTCGGGAATGGGTCCCAAGGTCTCGAGATCGAATCCAAGGCACCAAGTGATCATTCTTTCTCTTCGTTGGCTCCAAAAGTGTATGAAACGAGTCGGAATCGTTCCAATTTTCCATGAACGGTCTCGGGAACCTAAAACGAACTAAAGGAAGCATGAGTAGCCCAGAAATCGCTCCAAAGAGCGATTTCACAAGGAAAATGGGACCAAAACAAACAAATTAGGCACTACAAACTACACTTATCAACCGCCTTGGAGTCTCTCTGTTTCCGCTTTCCGGGACCTGCTCTTCTTGCTCCAGGGGCCTCAAAGACGATATTTTTGGTGATCACACGGTTTCGTGTGCTGGTACTGTGGGGATTAAACATCGCCATAACCTTGTCCGTGACACACTGTTGGATATTTGCTTCCGGACCGGGATCTCTGCAGGTAAGGAGGTGGAGATTGGCTTCTGCGACGATAATGACAAGCCCTTGCGACCATCCGACCTCCTGCTCTACTCGTGGGACAAGGGGCGTGATGTTTGTGTTGATCTGACTGGGTCCTCGCCCTTGACTCAGACTGGCCTCACCGCTTTTGAGCCCGGACGGGTCGTTGCTGATGTTGCCCGTCGTAAATGTGCCAAGTATCAGGCACGCTGCACGGCGATCGGGTATGGTTTCTTACCTTTATCCTTCTTTTCTCTCGGCGAGCTCGACACCGATGCTGTTTCTCTGCTCCAGCGGATTCGGAAATTTGCTTTATCTCAGGATGCTGGAGCGCGTGCCGCAGTTCATATTTTCACTAGAATTAGCTTGCAATCGCTAAGAGAGTGGGGGTCCAGATAGTATCTCGGCTTCCCTCTAACTTCTTGTAATTTGTTCTGGTGTTTAATGCAAGTTCCGTTTTAAAAAAAAATAATAAGGAATTGAACAAATAATAATAATAATAATAATAATAATAATAATAATAATAATAATAATAATAATAATAATAATAATAATAATAATAATAATAATAATAATAATAATAATAATAATAATAATAATAATAATAATAATAATAACAATAATAATCTCTTCGTTCTAGAGAAAGAATTTCTTTCTCGAATGCGACTCAACGACAATCGTCGACGATGACGGGGACAGGGCAAGGGAGGGGGAGGCCGCGAAAAGTACAATTTGAACGAAAAGAAGAGCAATCTAAGGATCAGATTGATGGCGAATTGGAAACGAATACTGATGAGCTGGGTATTCGTACTCCGGCGAAGGGGGGTTCTATCAATGATATGATTCATCAAGCTTTTCAGTCGGCTTCGACGATGGTCTCGAGAGGTTCTAAGGAGACTGGGCAAGTGAAGGTGGCCGGAGTGGGGGCGACTCCGGCTCCGAGTCATGCTAAGGAAAACAGGGGATCGGGATCTACTGGAGGCAAGGAGGCCAATTCTACGGTCACGTTAGAGAAAGGTGGTGATGCTGTATCTTGGGCTGCTAAAGCCAAGGAAACTAAGATGGGTATGAAGCTACACTTTGTGAAGGAGAGCGTAAATTCAACTAAGATTGATATACAGGTTGACGATTTTGAAGATGAGTTGGGATTATGGAAGTTTACTCTAATGGGTAACATAATTGGTGCTCGTCCAACACTTAAGAATATGGAGGATTTTGTGCAAAAGCATTGGAATCAGGTCCGATTTTCGGTGGTTCAATATTTTAAAAGAAGATGGTTTTCATTCCTTTTTTGTTGCCAGAAGGATGTGGACACCATTCTTAAGGGAGGACCATGGTTAGTTGGTCAGAATACACTGATCTTGAAGCAATGGAGTCCGCTTTTTTCTCAGAAGATGGATCGAGTATCAAGGGTGCCTGTTTGGGTCTTATTTTCGGGCCTTGACCCGTATCTTTGGTCGGCTTCAGTTCTGAGTAAAATGGCGAGCAAAGTTGGGCGTCCTATGTTCGCTGACACCACTACAACGTTTAAGGAGAAACTCTTCTTTGCTAGGGTGTTGGTGGAGGTTGATGTTTCACAAGAATTGCCTGAAATGGTGATTATTAATATTCCTGCTCTTGGTCAATCTGCTCAGAGACTGGATTATGAATGGTTGCCTTATTATTGTTCAGGCTGTGGAAAACTTGGGTCCTAAAAGTAGTCTAGGGTTTCATAGGATAGTGTATCAATACAAGAGGGGGGTATATATAGGGTTACAAGGGTAAGGGAAGGGAGAAAAGCGAAACAGCCCAGTTCTGGGTCCATCTCGGCCGAGATGGAAGTGGTCTCGCCCGAGACGGTGTGGTCTCGCCCGAGACGGCCCCTCCAGTGGCCTGCTATTTCTTGCATTCCTTCCCGACCGAGAAGGCACTTGTTCTCGGCCAGGAAGGGTATCTAGGCCTCCAATATGAGCTTTAAGGTCCCTCCTTGCTTCTCATGGGTTTCTCATCGAATCTCGGAGCTCGGGGTCGAGTCTAAGGGGCTCGGGAATGGGTCCCAAGGTCTCGGGATCGAATCCAAGGCACCAAGTGATCATTCCTTCTCTTCGTTGGCTCCAAAAGTGTATGAAACGAGTCGTAATCGTTCCAATTTTCCATGAACGGTCTCGGGAACCTAAAACGAACTAAAGGAAGCATGAGTAGCCCAGAAATCGCTCCAAAGAGCGATTCCACAAGGAAAACGGGACCAAAACATAACAAATTAGGCACTACAAACTACACTATCAACTCCCCCACACTTAACCCTTACTCGCCCTCGAGTAAGCACAAACTAACTACTAAACTAGCCGAGCGGGTATTAGCGCACCCTACGCCCTTTCAACTCACGCGAGTACACATAGAGGAAAAGTGCACTCCGCAAGGCAAGTAAGGTCTTGCGACAAAACTGTGGATGCAACCAGACACAAAACACATAAACAAACAAGCATACAAACAAACAAGCAAAAGGTTGCACCCAAAAAAGAAATAAATACCGCTTCCCTCTAAAAAGCGGTGAAAGAAGCACCGGTTTAGGACTCAAGGCAAGTGACAACGTTCCCAAGCTAATAATACAGATCGAAATGAACTAAACCCTAATAGTATGACAACAAAGCAATAAAAACGTTGGTAACTTACCTAGGTCCTCCTAACCTTCTAAGAACGTACTACGGGACGATCGGCGGGATGGAAAAAAGAATGAACCACGGTGTTAGTCGACACTGTAGGTAAGTGAGACCCTGCCCCCTTTAGCGATGAGCTAAGAGGGTCGTCCCATGCCCAGAACTGCCCAACTAGTCCAACTAAAAAGATGGATATGATTGCAAAATGAGGGAAGACCGATCATTACCGCTATCATCCTTCCTAGGGACTCGGTCCTTTGTTAAGGCTCTTCACGGTAACGATCGGAAAAAGGCTTATTTTGAGATGTGGGGACTCTTTTTGTGGGACGGTTTTCTTTTGGCATTTTTCTTTCTTTTGCATTTTTGCTTTGTGTGTTGCTATGCCATTTCTTTTTCTTCTTTTCTATTGTTTTTTTCTTGGCTTTTTGTGCCTTTTCTTTTTCTTCAATCTTTTCTTTCTTTCTTTTTCTTTCTTTTGCCCTTTTGGCTTGATTTGAGTTGTAGGCATTTCTTTTTGCAACTAAGAAAGAGAGATTTCAACAATTTGCAACTTTATTCTGTGGAATGTGTAAGAGGTAGGGGAATGGGTGAGTCGGGGAGCGTCCTTCCCTTCAAACCCACAAAAAGGGAAAAAACTTGGACAAATCAAACAATTCCGAACACGGTCACCTAAGGGACGGGACTCGGCAACTAAGGCCTTTTCACACCGTGGGTGGTCATAATGGTCAAAATGCAGATCCCGTAGTAAATCCCTAGTAAGCTAGGTGGACTCAGGGTAAAGGACCAACGAAACTATTGATTTAGGGTCATTCTACTAGACTTAAGTCCAAGACTCGATTCATATTACTAGAAAGGGAAAGTACACACTTGCACACTAGCCTCAAAACCGGGTTTTCGAAAACCGTTTACACACAAGACACAACTACACACACAAAACAAAGATACGACAAAAACGAAAGAAAAAGAGACAAAAAGGCAACAAAACAAAACAAAACAAAACAAACACGTAAAGAGAACAAACACCACCCCCGAACTTCCAAACAAGTCACCAAATCAACCACAAACTCTACAAAGCTCCACCCGAGCACACAACATCACAAATCTCCTCCAAATTCCACAAGAAACAAAGAGGAAAAAGGGGTGAAATGATGTTACCGGATGTCTTGAGCTCTCCGAAACTCGCGGCGATCAAGGAACCTATAAGGAAATGGGGAGGCAAAACACACAATACAACAAATATACGGCACAAGGACACAAAAGAAAATGACACAAAAAGAAAATCTTTTTGATTTTTGCGAAATGTTTTCAAATTTTTAGGGTTTTTTAAGCTTTTTCGAAAAAACTAGGAAAATAAAACTAACTAGGCTAGGATATCGCTCCCCCACACTTAAACCGAGCAATGTCCTCATGCTCGATCGGTAGTGTGTACGGAGACACTAAAAAGAAAAAAAACTACGAAAATAAAGCTAAAAATCAAAAATAAAGGTGAAGAAGAGGGAATGTATCCGGCCGGGGTGTAGTCAAGTCACCATGGGCCGAGACGAGAAAAGATATGGATGGGGGAAGAAATAAAAAGAAGGAAATAAAAGGAAATGGGAGGGGAGGACTAGGTGTAATCAAGTCACCTACCCCGGATTCCGCCTAAATCCGACTAAATTCTACCAAAAGAAGAAATAAAACTAAGGAAAGAGTGAAAACACTTGCAAATTTGGATTTTTCAAAGGACTCTCGATGTAGTCACGTCATCGAGAATCGGGAGCAATTACCACCAAGGCCCCGAGGGCCACCATGACACAAAAAAAGTGGAAAAGAACAAACAAAGGGAGACAAGCAATAAAAGACGGAAAAAAAAGGATAGTTGCCGTACCAATCGGTTAGCAACTCACTCACTCCATCGTCTCAATGTTCGATATCGACACATTACTTGTCTTCATCAATGTTTTTCCTCTTCATTCTCAATATGGTCGCATGGCTGAAGTATTAGGCTCGCAATGGTATAATGAGGGTAGGATTTGATGTGAAACTCGGTGTGTAGTGAAGAGAAGATGAGGTGAAGGTGTATATATGAAGTATATGGGTCATAGATAGTTGCAAGGGTAGGTAGGGAGGTTGTGAGGGGGTATAAAGTGGTTGGGTGGGCTCAAATGACGAAGGGGAGGCAAAATAGGGGAGCTGGGCCTCGTCTCGGGCGAGATGATCCCATCTCGGTCGAGAAGATCCCTTCTCGGGCGAGATGAAACTCCTTCTCGGTCTGGATGGACAGGCAGTAGCTCCAACTTTCGCGCACACTTCATCTCGGTCGAGATGAAGTCTTTCCCGGCCGGGATGACTCATATACCTCTTCAATCCTCATGATAGCTCCACTCACATGACAACTAATACTTCGGGATCTCGAATCCCGTCCCGAAAAGCTTGTCAAAAGCTTCAAAAACCGACTTCCTCCACCAAACTCCAACCTTCTATCGTCAACAACTCCTCTCAAAACTTCATCTTCACTATCAACCTAACAAGTGAACTCAATAAACACCATCAAATTCCCTCCCTCACATCACTCAAGAAAATTCCAAATTACAAGAATTCCACAAAAACTAACAAATCCTAGAAACCAAACGATCCAAACAAACATACACAAATACACAAGCTCAAAAGAAAAGGAAAAAGATATTTACACTAAGATACTCTCACCATCTACGCCTCCATAGCCATCAAGAGCTCGAAGGAGTAAATCAAATGCCCTAGCAACATCTTCACTGAGGCTCACATGGCCGAGCCTAGCTACTTTCAAGAGCTTCCAAGTCGGAGGCAAGAAGCGATCATCTTCATTATGCTCGGAGTTTTCGTGATCTTCCGGGTTTTCCAAACCAACATAGCAACGACTCTTATGACCATCTGGTAGGTATAGTGGTCTAGAGTCATGCTCGGTGTTATGATGTGGGAGATCACTCCCTAAGGGAATTGCTTCTTCTACGGGGTCGAGAGTAGAACTCTTTTCCACCGCCCGGCAAGGATCCTCTTCATCAACCGTCTCACAAGACGAGGGACTAGAAATTGAGTGCGATAGAGGAGGAGAAGGCATCAAGTTTTCTTCATTGGAGGCAATTGGCTCCTCCAATTTCCCATTCAAGGCAAGTTCCAAGGCATTTACTTCTTTCTCCCAAGTATTATGCTCCTTTTCACTCACCTTGTCAATATGGCCTAGAGGAGGTATGTCTTCACTTGGCTTTGGATTGTCTAGATCCGGTTCATCACGAAGAAAATCATACAAATCCAATTTGATAGCCAATACATTGGCTCCCCAAGAGTTACCTTGAGAATCATGTTCACTTCCCTCCTCATTGTTGACCCTTGAAGCTTCAACTTCCTCTATTCTTCCCATATCTTCACCATCCAAGCAACACTCAACAATGATCTCTTGATTGACCCTCTCTTCTTCATTCGTGGCTTCATCGGGTTGACTTCCATGTGGAGTCAACCGACCTTCTTGCCCAAAAGAACCTTCCCCAACAATTTGTAGAGCTCGAGTGGCCGACATCGTGATGCGAGCCATGAGTGCATCGATTCGAGCATCTTGCACCGCTTTTTGGGCCCTAAGCTCCTCTTTGACCCCTTGTATTTGAGTCATCATCTCTTGTTGACTCTTTTGCAATAGAATCTTCATCTCTTGTTGACTCTTTTGCAATAGAATCATCGTCTCTTGTTGACTCTTTTGCGTTTGCACCAACATTTGACAAGTATCAAAGTTGGGGATTTTTGGTTGTGGGTTATGTGGGGGTATTTGGTAGTTGTTAGGATGTCGGAGTGATCCTTGACAACTTTCATGGTAACCATATGGAGGGCGTTCTTAAGATTGTTGATGAGGTTGATATGGTTGGTGAAATTTTGGGACTTGGCCATTTGCCCCATAGTTGTCCCGTGACGATTGATGGAAGCTAGGACGTGCCATTTCCATAACGTTGCTTTGATACCTAGGATGAACTAGAAGCACTTGAGCAAACGTTAGTAGCATAGTGATTTTGAGGCACTAGGAAGAGAGAATAGCACAGAAGAAGTAGAACGGAGATACACAAGGAGAAGAAAACAAAAAAATCAAGAACAAAGTCCACAACTAAGCAAACAAAAGTCTAAACTACGCCGTCCCCGGCAACGGCGCCAATTTGATGGGAGGATTTTGCCGTCAATCCTACCGGTCAAATAATAACCAACGAATCTAAGCTGGGTAGCTAGGGTAAGTCGAGTTGATCCACAGGGACGGGGTGTCGGACTAAGGTGTGCTACGGTTTAGGACTAGGTTCGAGACAAGCTAATCTAGGGGAAGGCTAATGTAGACTAAGCTAAGGTCTATAACATGAACTAACAAGGCTAAACGAGCAACTAATGAAAAAAGGAAGCTAATAGATCGATAAGAAGAAACTAGGGTTAGGTCGGGTTCACGGATGTCAAGGAGATAAAAAGAAGGAAACGGGGTTACTAGCGTGCTTTCGTAGCCTAGGTTCCGATCGGGCTCTCGCTACTTAAACGGCCTAGGGGTCATCCTCACCATGCTCTCGCTACTAATGAGGGAACCAAACCAACCAACCAAACACACACATACAAGAGAAGAGGCAAGAAAAACAAGGATTGATCGTCTCTAGTCTCACAAGCATTTCATCAAACATGTGGATTGCAAGGTAAATGGGAAACAACAAAAACAACATCTAATACCACCCATCTCACCCTAATCATTCCTAATTACATCCAATCCCCCTAATAACCCTAGCAAGAGTTTACTCAAACATATCTAATGGAAAACTAACAAGAATAAGAGAAACTAGCACAAGAACAACAACATCCATTATGAAGAACAAACAAAGATGAACAACAAACAATAACAAAGATGAAAACTTGATTAGATATGAAAGATTTAGAGTAAAAGGAGAAGAAAGATTATACCAACTAGAAATGAATGGAAAAGATGAACACTTGCATAAAAGAATACCCAAACATCCACCAATGTTGTCAAGATTGGTAGATTCTTTAAGAATCCCAATATTGCAAGAGTAATCTAACTAGATTAAACTAAGATTAAGGAGTAATTAAAGAGGGATTAAGCTAATCTACACTAATCTAAGATAATCTAACCTAAAAGTAGACTAGGGTTTCATAAGATAGTGTATCAATACAAGAGGGGGGTATATATAGGGTTACAAGGGTAAGGGAAGCGAGAAAAGCGAAACAGCCCAGTTCTGGGTCCATCTCGACCGAGATGGAAGTGGTCTCGCCCGAGACGGCCCCTCCAGTGGCCTGCTATTTCTTGCATTACTTCCCGACCGAGAAGGCACTTGTTCTCGGCCGGGAAGGGTATCTAGGCCTCCAATATGAGCTTTAAGGTCCCTCCTTGCTTCTCATGGGTTTCTCATCGAATCTCAGAGCTCGGGGTCGAGTCAAGGGGCTCGGGAATGGGTCCCAAGGTCTCGGGATCGAATCTAAGGCACCAAGTGATCATTCTTTCTCTTCGTTGGCTCCAAAAGTGTATGAAACGAGTCGGAATCGTTCCAATTTTCCATGAACGGTCTCGGGAACCTAAAACGAACTAAAGGAAGCATGAGTAGCCCAAAACAACAAATTAGGCACTACAAACTACACTTATCAACCGCCTTGGAGTCTCTCTGTTTCCGCTTTCCGGGACCTGCTCTTCTTGCTCCAGGGGCCTCAAAGACGATATTTTTGGTGATCACACGGTTTCGTGTGCTGGTACTGTGGGGATTAAACATTGCCATAACCTTGTCCGTGACACACTGTTGGATATTTGCTTCCAGACCGGGATCTCTGCAGGTAAGGAGGTGGAGATTGGCTTCTGCGACGATAATGACAAGCCCTTGCGACCATCCGACCTCCTGCTCTACTCGTGGGACAAGGGGCGTGATGTTTGTGTTGATCTGACTGGGTCCTCGCCCTTGACTCAGACTGGCCTCACCGCTTTTGAGCCCGGACGGGTCGTTGCTGATGCTGCCCGTCGTAAATGTGCCAAGTATCAGGCACGCTGCACGGCGATCGGGTATGGTTTCTTACCTTTATCCTTCTTTTCTCTCGGCGAGCTCGACACCGATGCTGTTTCTCTGCTCCAGCGGATTCGGAAATTTGCTTTATCTCAGGATGCTGGAGCGCGTGCCGCAGTTCATATTTTCACTAGAATTAGCTTGCAATCGCTAAGAGAGTGGGGGTCCAGATAGTATCTCGGCTTCCCTCTAACTTCTTGTAATTTGTTCTGGTGTTTAATGCAAGTTCCGTTTTAAAAAAATAATAATAAGGAATTGAACAAAAAATAATAATAATAATAATAATAATAATAATAATAATAATAATAATAATAATAATAATAACAATAATAATCTCTTCGTTCTAGAGAAAGAATTTCTTTCTCGAATGCGACTCAACGACAATCGTCGACGATGACGGGGACAGGGCAAGGGAGGGGGAGGCCGCGAAAAGTACAATTTGAACGAAAAGAAGAGCAATCTAAGGATCAGATTGATGGCGAATTGGAAACGAATACTGATGAGCTGGGTATTCGTACTCCGGCGAAGGGGGGTTCTATCAATGATATGATTCATCAAGCTTTTCAGTCGGCTTCGACGATGGTCTCGAGAGGTTCTAAGGAGACTGGGCAAGTGAAGGTGGCCGGAGTGGGGGCGACTCCGGCTCCGAGTCATGCTAAGGAAAACAGGGGATCGGGATCTACTGGAGGCAAGGAGGCCAATTCTACGGTCACGTTAGAGAAAGGTGGTGATGCTGTATCTTGGGCTGCTAAAGCCAAGGAAACTAAGATGGGTATGAAGCTACACTTTGTGGAGGAGAGCGTAAATTCAACTAAGATTGATATACAGGTTGACGATTTTGAAGATGAGTTGGGATTATGGAAGTTTACTCTAATGGGTAACATAATTGGTGCTCGTCCAACACTTAAGAATATGGAGGATTTTGTGCAAAAGCATTGGAATCAGGTCCGATTTTCGGTGGTTCAATATTTTAAAAGAAGATGGTTTTCATTCCTTTTTTGTTGCCAGAAGGATGTGGACACCATTCTTAAGGGAGGACCATGGTTAGTTGGTCAGAATACACTGATCTTGAAGCAATGGAGTCCGCTTTTTTCTCAGAAGATGGATCGAGTATCAAGGGTGCCTGTTTGGGTCTTATTTTCGGGCCTTGACCCGTATCTTTGGTCGGCTTCAGTTCTGAGTAAAATGGCGAGCAAAGTTGGGCGTCCTATGTTCGCTGACACCACTACAACGTTTAAGGAGAAACTCTTCTTTGCTAGGGTGTTGGTGGAGGTTGATGTTTCACAAGAATTGCCTGAAATGGTGATTATTAATATTCCTGCTCTTGGTCAATCTGCTCAGAGACTGGATTATGAATGGTTGCCTTATTATTGTTCAGGCTGTGGAAAACTTGGGCACACAAAGGCTAAATGTAAGGGAGAAAAGAAGAAGGAGCAGGCGGTATCTACTGTACCTGCTACTAGATACACTCCTAAGAAGAATGGCCTTCAGAGGGGAGGTGGTATCTCAGTTGGGAAGGATGTGGAGCCTCCTATCCCAATAGTAATGCATCGTGGAATCTTTGAGGAAGAGCTTACTGGAGGCCTTTGTATCATCGGCTTAGGACCCCAGGCACTAGACACTAGGCACTTTAGATACAGGAGACCAAGCTTTGGGTCAGGAGGCTGCAGTGGGGATACTGGCTACCTCTGACTCAAACGCTGGCTTCACTCCTATTCAAAGACGCTCAGGATGTGTTGGGCAAGGCCTTATGGTGACAGGATCTGGTTCAAGCTTAAATGGGGGTTTGGAGACAATTTTGCAAGTGGTAACGCCTAATAGATATGAAGTGTTGGATGAGGCAGATGAATATCAGGAGGAGGATGAAGGGAGTGGGACTCCTAATAGGGAGAAAGTTCCACCTGATTTATTGTTATGATTATTGCTTCTTGGAATATTCGAGGAGGCAATGAACCCTTTAAACAAAATGTTGTGTTAAATTTAATAAGGGATAGAGGGATTGATGTGATTGGGGTTTTAGAAACAAGAATTAAAGACAATAAAGCTAAAGCTATTATAGCTAGTAAGTTTGCTAGATTTAGTGTTTGTTGCAACTATAGTTGGCATTACAATGGTCGGATTTGGGTCATTTGGAACCCTGCAACAATTAGTGTTACTGTTTTGGTTAAGACTGCCCAGATAATGCATTGTAAGGTTCATCATTTTGGTTCCAACTCTGATTGTTTGGTCACCTTTGTGTATGGATTGAATGATGCAGCAGGTAGATTGGAGTTGTGGGAAGCTTTGGAGGGTATTAACTCTGGGATTGATAAATGGATAGTTCTTGGTGATTTTAACATAGTTCGAAGTAGAGAGGAAAAAATTGGAGGTTCGGGTCCTGTTGAGAAAGAAATGGAGGAGTTCAATAATTGCATTGTGGAGTGTGATTTAGTGGAACTTAATGGACAGGGATGTGAATTCACCTGGACCAATAAGCAGGAGACTGGTACTAAGGTTTGGAGTAAATTAGATAGAGTCTTGGTTAATTCTCATTGGTTGGCTGAGTTTTCTGACTCTTTTGCTCACTTCATGGCTTCTGGTGTGTCTGACCATTCTCCTGTGGTGGTTAAGGCATGTTTAGGGGCTCATATTGGTAAGAGATTCAGGTTTCTCAATTGTTGGATTTCTCACCCACTTTACTCTTCTACAGTGGCTGATGCCTGGGGTAAGAAGGTTTATGGTACTAAGGGTTTTCAGCTCTTTAATAAATTGAAGAATGTTAAAGTTGCTCTGAAAAATCTGAATATGGAGCATTTCTCTAGTATTGGAGGCCGTATTGAAAAAGTGAAACAAGATTTGGAGACCTGTCAATACCTTTTGCAGGCATCTCCTTTCTCAGATGACCTTTGTAGAAAGGAACATGAGCTGACAGCTAAGTATATTGCCCTTCAGAAGGCTGAGATTAGTATACTTTCTCAACGTGCAAAAATGGATAATATTAATCTCTCTGACTCCGGTACTGCTTACTTTCATGCTCGAGTTAAGGAGAGGAGAATGCAGCAGGTTATTGGGGCTATTACTATAGAGGAGGTGTTAGAATGGGTCCTAATGCAGTGGCAAAGGGTTTTTTGGTTATTACCAGGCTTTGTTAGGGCAGGAGACACATGTTCAGAATGTTGATGCTTCCCTTTTTGACAATGGAGCTAAAGTAAACGAGACTGATTGGGAGGAAATGATCAGGTTTCCTGAGGAGAGGGAAATTAGGTCTATTCTTTTCTCTATGGGATCTGGCAAGAGTCTAGGTCCTGATGGGTTTTCTGCTGGCTTTTTTAAGGCTTCTTGGGAGTTGGCTAAAGAAGACTTTTGTGCTGCAGTGAAAGAACTTTTTGTCAAGTCTAAGATTGTAATACAAGCAAATACAACCATTATTGCTCTCATTCCAAAGAAGAAGGTTTGTAATTCAGTTATGGATTTTAGACCCATATCTTGCTCCTCTATTCTTTATAAAACTGTTAGTAAGATACTGACTAATAGAGTCAAAAGAGTTCTTGATGTTCTTATTGGCGGTGAGTAAGCTGCTTTCATTCAAGGAAGAAGTTTGCATGATAATATATCCTTATCTCAGGCTTTGATTAAAGGCTATAGTCAAAAATTTCTTTTCCCAAGATGCTTAATGAAGGTGGATTTAAGGAAAGCGTTTGACTCCATTCAATGGTGGTTTATATGACAGATGTTGGAGGGGCTCAATTTTCCTCCTAAGCTTATAGGTTGGATTATGGAGTGTATCCAGGGATCCTGGTTTTCATTGAAGATTAATGGATCTGTCCATGGTTTCTTTAAAGGGAAAGGGGGTGTTCGACAAGGGGATCCTTTATCCCCTTATCTTTTCGTTCTGAGTATGGAAGTTCTTTCTAGACGTTTGAGGCAAATTAAGGCTGAATTCCAGGTTTCTTATCACCCTAAATGTAGGAAATTGGGTCTGAATCACCTGATTTTTGCAGATGACTTAATGATTTTCATGAGGGGTGATGTTCCCTCTGTTAGTGCTGCTACTAAGGCTCTTGACTGCTTTGCTCTTGACACTGGTCTATATGCGAATAAGGATAAAACGGAGATTTTCTTTGGTGGTGTTTGTGATGAGGTGAAAGACACCATTCTTCAGGATACTGGCTTTACAATTGGGTCACTTCCTTGTAGGTACTTGGGTTTACCTCTTAACAATGTCATCAATAGATTTGAGCACTATGCTCCTCTACTGAGTAAAATTGAAGGCATTATTGATGGATAGTCAGTGCATTCTCATACTTATGCTGGCAGGCTGCAATTACTCAATACAGTTATTTTGGGTGTCCTGAGTTTTTGGTTCTCAAATGCTCCTTTTTTTTTGGTGAAATGTAAGTAGATCCATTCATCAAAAAAAAATATACAAGGAAGCATATATTCTGTACATCAATACTACCAACAGGCGGTATCGGAAACAATCAATTAGCAATCATAGCCTATATTACGGAGTTGTAGGATGTCTTCATTAGCAATATCATCCGTCTCTTTTACGTTAATTCTTCTCCTAGCCTTTGTAGCAATAAACTGTGCAACCAGCTCAGGACGAAGGAGACTATTATCTATCCTCGCCCTATTTCTTTGATGCCAAATATGATAATAGGTTGCAGTTAAAATCGTTGTTTGTAACTTCCACCTGATCGACCCATCACCATTACCAATGAGGCTGGTCAAAGACAGGGTGTAACCAGTAAACTGGTTAATAACAGCGAGAATCTTCATGCTGTACGGACAATCGAAGAACAAATGAGCATCAGTTTCTATGTCAGCCTGGCAAATACAGCAAGTGTCGTCTTCAATACATCCCAACCCGAAGAGTGTAGCCTTCGTGTTGATGCCTTTCTGAAGTATTAGCCACAAAATCAGACCATGTTTCTGAACATTCCACGAGTTCCAAACTATGGCAGTCCAGGGATGAGGGTTAGGTCGAGGATTCATCCATTCATACGCCCCATGGATCGAGTATCCCTTAGAGTCATGGATCCATTTGCCGTCAATGAATCCCTGTTTTAATTTCTCCTTAACTTTGCAGACCGATTTCCACGCCCAAGGAGCGTCTTTTGGAGGTATATAGTCATGCCACTGAGTCGATTTGAGATAGATAGTGGTCACCCATTTAATCCAAAGGTTGTCCCGCTTCTCATAGATCCAATTAACGAGCTTGCCGATTGCTGCAACATTACGGTCACCTGGTTTTTTATCCCTAAACCCCCTGCAGATTTTGGCCAAGTAATTTAATCCCATGCTACAAGCGGAATTCTTCTATATTCCGCAATTCCGTCCCATAAGTAGTTCCTATAAATCGCTTCAATTCTTTTTATAATGTACTTGGGCAGTAAGAATATGCTCGACCAATAGTTATAAAGAGTATTGAGGACCGAATTGATCAGAGTAACACGGCCAACATAAGACAATTTACGAGCCCCAATGCTCCTGATACGCGCGATAATTTTCTCCGTTAGGCTGTCACAATCACGTCTACTGAGCTTTCCTGCCTAAACCGGAACCCCCAGGTATCGAAACTGTAATCCCCTATAAATTCTAACGCAATACAGTGGCGGAAACACTGTAGACTTGGGATTAAAACACACTGATGTTCTAAATTTTACAAAAAGAACGGTCAGTCAATACAAATGCCACTTTTCACAAAAGGGCTAAAGATAAAAATTCTCCAAATGGGTTTAACAATCCAAAAATTAATATAAATGAAGTAGAGTAGGATCCATGCTACTCGCTAGCTTACACCCAAAACCCAGCAGCAAAAACCTGTCATGTTATAAACATAACAGCCACAATTCAGTGGGGAGTAACGACGACGTTCTCCCAGCCATATTACATGACATTAAAGCATAATTACTATTATATCAAAATAGTTCAAAATGGAAAACTTTTAAAACGATATAGTAAAATAATTTAAAATGATTGTCAACCTGCAAGTCAATATCAACCAATAATAAAAATGGCGTTATGGATATGAATAAGTGCAACAGAATAGACTTTCACTAGGAGAATACTAAAAAAAACTAGATTCGAGAATTTATTTCAAACAAATCAAACTTCGATCTCTAACTAGGCTACTCAACCATAATAGGACGGCGACTTATCAATGCGAGGTCCTAGCTTAGGTAAATATGCACACCTCTCCTGGAACACCAAGTGTGCCCAGTTCAACCCGACGGCGTCTTACATGCGAGGTACGAGCTTAAGGTCAAAATGAACATACACTCCTGGACAAGAACATGCCCAGTTCAACAACCAATGCATCCCGCTCGGATACACTAGCCTTATAGCTGATGGCAAAACGTATACTCTAGACTGTATTACTCTACCCGTACACTTCTCTTATTCCATAACTCCAAAACAAAGCCATTATCGAAATTCAATAAGAATATAGTTTTTTTTCAAAAGAGAAAACTTTATAGATATAAAACTTTTCTTAAGATAATAACTTTCCAAAAGTAGATATTATAATAAATAGAAATCGATCAAAATAGGAGTTATATAAAATAGTTAATATTGGCCTCGAGACACATTATATTTATTATATAAATGTATAATTCATGATTAAAAGTCAACTAAAGTCAAAATCATAATTATTTTTAAAAAGGTTGAAGTCTAAGTAATTAAAAGTATTTAAATAACAAATTGACAGATTTTCCAGATTTGCACTGTCTTACTATAAACTTTGTAATTAAATCATTAAAAATCAAAACAATGTAAGACCAGTGGCTTTGAAAACATAAGAAACTTAGCTACAACTTGTATTTCTGAAGAAAATCCAAATTCCGAATAAAACTTGGGTTTCTGTTCGTATATTTAAAAACTATCAGGATTAGACACCCGATTGTATATCTTTAATAAAACACGTTTAAAAATTGATTTTAAATAAATTCCAATTGGAAACCTTAAATAGACTTTTCATAGTTTCTTTACGTAAATTACCAATATTAAATAAAAAGTTTAACATATGTTTCAATTTAGATCTTATCACAACTGACAGAATTGCGGATTAGTTTGACACATGTTCATAAACAATTTATTTTGACCAAACCACTTGGAATTAGTTTATGAAATTAAACAGACATAAATTAGACTTAAAATAAATAGTAGTATCTTTTCAAAGTTTTCGGAAATAAAGTCTTTAAATTAAATTATTTATTCACACAAAACACTATTAGATTCTGAAACATGCTGTAACTTTATTAAAAACAATAAAACTTTCAATTTGATAATTCATACTTTAAAATCACGAAAATTATAAAATAAAATTATTAGGTGCATGTTTTAGTCTCGGCCTTATAATAATTTTTAATAATTAAAAGAACGATTTATTTGAAAATCTCGTAAAAATGATTAAAAACAACAAAACATGTGAAGATTTACGTTTTAAAGTCTTTGTTATTAAAAACGAGACATACATATATTGTCTAACAAAAATCTAATTTCTATACATGCAACTACAACAATAATATCACATAATACCGAGTAACGTGTCAATGTTACCTTAACCGAGATCCGAATCAATTAAATACTCGTCTTCGTCGGATCTAGCACAAAAGCCTACGAAATAATTAAATATATGGTATTAAAACCACAATATAAGTGAATAGGAAGAAGAAAAAGAGATGAAGAACGAATAAGAGTAATTAAATTACCCTCGAGATCGGAAAGAATTAGAGACGAATTATGATCGGATTGACGAACAAAAAGGAGGAAGTTTAACTTAAAATAGAGGAGAAAAGAAGACTTTGTGAATAAAATAGACTAGAATGAAAGAGAATATATATAAAGAGAAATTAGGAAGCCAAAAGATAGCAATAATAAGTCACAAGGACTCTTAACTTAACTAGGAAACGAGATGGTTTAGATGGAACGAACAAGCAACGAATTGATGTGATAAGTTTCCGATTAAAATAAACACGAGATAAGATTTAAAATAAATAGGATAAAAATAATATGTAGTGTTGACAAAAGAAGGTTCGTAAAATAATATAAGCGTTTATGAAGAAATCGGATTAAAACGCGTTAGAAAATAATTATTGACGAAATATACAGAGTTACGATATAATCGTAACGGAACGGATAGCAAAATTAGGAAAATTGCGGGTGTTACAATCCTCCCCACTAAAAAAAAGTTTCGTCATCGTAACTGGAAAACGGCAGAAAGGAAATCGAGATTCCAAGTACGACTCTCACGAAATTCGGGTTCCTATTTCCATCAAACAATACTAACTCCATTAATATCAGGCACTAGGTGGTTTTACACGGTCTACAACCTCCAAAATTTTCAATTGCAACAACCTCGAATACAAAGTCTTACATATCTATTCAATCAACAATGTCAGAATCCACCAAACTATTCAAAGTCACATAATCATGTGCTACCAAAATTCCACAAATAGCCAAAATACGACTGAACCAGTTAACCAACAAGGCTCTAAAGCAATTCAAAGCTCACCAGATTGTACTCGAGTATATTCCATGGTACTTGAGTAAGAAACACCAAACCAAATTCACCCATTAACAAGCTCGAAAACGAAGTCCTCAAAATTAATAATACCAACATGTTTTCAAACACGTCATTGGGATAAAGTTTCTTAGAAGTCCATCAAAGTTATAATCAAAACGGTGCAACAACTATAGGATTAAATCCCAACGAAGCCACAATCTCGTTGGTCTTAGGGTTCTAAATTGTTAATTCCATTAAGGTGGTTTGCACTAAAGTATTCCTCAAAACAAGTTTAGATCACTCAACTCAAAAGTTCATAAGTTATGACCTTAATTATCACACTCCACGATCTAATCCATAAAAACCAAGGCTTAATCTATGTCAATAAAAATTACTAAAAACATTAATGAGAACCTGAAATAGTACCACAATACTCAGGCTAACGAGCTAAACGAGAATCTATGATCTTAAACATCCACGGTACATCCATTAAGTACGCATTAGGTAGGAATCCCAAAATAATGTTATCATTTACACTTAGCTTGGTACTAGGTATCCATCGAATAAAATATAATCTTATCATCCAAAACTGATTCAACTCTATGTACTCCATATAATCAGGTAACCTAAAACCCAAGGTCAACACTTAAGGTACAATCCTAATTCCATTAATTAACTAATACCATCATATCAATCCTCAAAAGCTCTTACCAGGTTAGGAAACAGGTACAACTCACAATCCTCAATCGTAGGTAATAAGGGGTTACTAATCCTCAAATATCTTCAACTTCCAACAAGTTTACTAAGATGAGAGTCGGTCATACCAAAGAATCTCAAGAGGGAAGGTGGTAAAGTAGAAGAATATAACGGAGATTTAGCACAAGAATGGAGATGAGAATTTGTAACAGAAGAATTGGGAAGAAACTGAGGCTGAAAGAAAAGAATCAATGATCCTAGACTACTAAGGTCTTGAACTAGCAGAGAATCTTCGGACCTCCATAGTTCACAAAGGAACTCGCTGGATCTCTTCATCTTCTTGTAGAGGAACGACATACTAGTCATGGGTCACTCCATCATTGTATCTTCCTTGTAGACCAAGTTTTCTACCTGAGCCATCAGATGCGGAGAGTGCTAAGTAGGTCTTGTCCCGATGTAGAGCAGTGTCAAGTCCACGTCTTGTCCACTCATCTTCTTCTTGGGCATATAAAACAAATATTCAATGCTAATCATTGAGTTACAAAAACAGGTAAAACCTAACAGTTAAGTCCTTACTTGGTTTCTACCCATCTCTCAATAATCTTTTATTAATGTTCAAATCATTTAAGGGTGTTTTTCCTAAAATCAGGTGTAAGCGTCGGGAGCAACGATGCTCTGATACCAACTGTAATCCCCTATAAATTCTAACGCAATACAGTGGCGGAAACACTGTAGACTTGGGATTAAAACACACTGATATTCTAAATTTTACAAAAAGAACGGTCAGTCAATACAAATGCCACTTTTCACAAAAGGGCTAAAGATAAAAATTCTCCAAATGGGTTTAACAATCCAAAAATTAATATAAATGAAGTAGAGTAGGATCCATGCTACTCGCTAGCTCACACCCAAAACCCAGCAGCAAAAACCTGTCATGTTATAAACATAACAGCCACAATTCAGTGGAGAGTAACGACGACGTTCTCCCAGCCATATTACATGACATTAAAACATAATTACTATTATATCAAAATAGTTCAAAATGGAAAACGTTTAAAATGATATAGTAAAATAATTTAAAATGATTGTCAACCTGCAAGTCAATATCAACCAATAATAATAATGGCGTTATGGATATGAATAAGTGCAACAGAATAGACTTTCACTAGGAGAATACTAAAAAAAACTAGCTTCGAGAACTTAGTTCAAACAAATCAAACTTTGATCTCTAACTAGGCTACTCAACCATAATAGGACGGCGACTTATCAATGCGAGGTCCTAGCTTAAGTAAATATGCACACCCCTCCTGGAACACCAAGTGTGCCCAGTTCAACCCGACGGCGTTTTACATGCGAGGTACGAGCTTAAGGTCAAAATGAACATACACTCCTGGACAAGAACATGCGCAGTTCAACAACCAATGCATCCCGCTCGGATACACTAGCCTTATAGCTGATGGCAAAACGTATACTCTAGACTGTATTACTCTACCCGTACACTTCTCTTATTCCATAACTCCAAAACAAAGCCATTATCGAAATTCAATAAGAATATAGTTTGTTTTTCAAAAGAGAAAACTTTATAGATATAAAACTTTTCTTAAGATAATAACTTTCCAAAAGTAGATATTATAATAAATAGAAATCGATCAAAATAGGAGTTATATAAAATAGTTAATATTGGCCTCGAGACGTAAACATTATATTTATTATATAAATGTATAATTCATGATTAAAAGTCAACTAAAGTCAAAATCATAATTATTTTTAAAAAGGTTGAAGTCTAAGTAATTAAAAGTATTTAAATAGCAAATTGACAGATTTTCCAGATTTTCACTGTCTTACTATAAAATTTGTAATTAAATCATTAAAAATCAAAACAATGTAAGACCAGTGGCTTTAAAAACATAAGAAACTTAGCTATAACTTGTATATCTGAAAAAAATCCAAATTCCGAATAAAACATGGGTTTCTGTTCGTATATTTAAAAACTATCAGGATTAGACACCCGATTGTATATCTTTAATAAAACACGTTTAAAAATTGATTTTAAATAAATTCCAATTGGAAACCTTAAATAGACTTTTCATAGTTTCTTTACGTAAATTACCAATATTAAATAAAAAGTTTAACATATGTTTCAATTTAGATCTTATCACAACTGACAGAATTGCGGATTAGTTTGACACATGTTCATAAACAATTTATTTTGACCAAACCACTTGGAATTAGTTTATGAAATTAAACAGACATAAATTAGACTTAAAATAAATAGTAGTATCTTTTCAAAGTTTTCGGAAATAAAGTCTTTAAATTAAATTATTTATTCACACAAAACACTATTAGATTCTGAAACATGCTGTAACTTTATTAAAAACAATAAAACTTTCAATTTGATAATTCATACTTTAAAATCACGAAAATTATAAAATAAAATTATTAGGTGCATGTTTTAGTCTCGGCCTTATAATAATTTTTAATAATTAAAAGAACGATTTATTTGAAAATCTCGTAAAAACGATTAAAAACAACAAAACATGTGAAGATTTACGTTTTGAAGTCTTTGTTATTAAAAACGAGACATACATATATTGTCTAACAAAAATCTAGTTTCTATACATGCAACTACAACAATAATATCACATAATACCGAGTAACGTGTCAGTGTTACCTTAACCGAGATCCGAATCAATTAAATACTCGTCTTCGGCGGATCTAGCACAAAAGCCTACGAAATAATTAAATATATGGTATTAAAACCACAATATAAGTGAATAGGAAGAAGAAAAAGAGATGAAGAACGAATAAGAGTAATTAAATTACCCTCGAGATCGGAAAGAATTAGAGACGAATTATGATCGGATTGACGAACAAAAAGGAGGAAGTTTAACTTAAAATAGAGGAGAAAAGAAGACTTTGTGAATAAAATAGACTAGAATGAAAGAGAATATATATAAAGAGAAATTAGGAAGCCAAAAGATAGCAATAATAAGTCACAAGGACTCTTAACTTAACTAGGAAACGAGATGGTTTAGATGGAACGAACAAGCAACGAATTGATGTGATAAGTTTCCGATTAAAATAAACACGAGATAAGATTTAAAATAAATAGGATAAAAATAATATGTAGTGTTGACAAAAGAAGGTTCGTAAAATAATATAAGCGTTTATGAAGAAATCGGATTAAAACGCGTTAGAAAATAATTATTGACGAAATATACAGAGTTACGATATAATCGTAACGGAACGGATAGCAAAATTAGGAAAATTGCGGGTGTTACAATCCTCCCCACTAAAAAAAAGTTTCGTCATCGTAACTGGAAAACGGCAGAAAGGAAATCGAGATTCCAAGTACGACTCTCACGAAATTCGGGTTCCTATTTCCATCAAACAATACTAACTCCATTAATATCAGGCACTAGGTGGTTTTACACGGTCTACAACCTCCAAAATTTTCAATTGCAACAACCTCGAATACAAAGTCTTACATATCTATTCAATCAACAATGTCAGAATCCACCAAACTATTCAAAGTCACATAATCATGTGCTACCAAAATTCCACAAATAGCCAAAATACGACTGAACCAGTTAACCAACAAGGCTCTAAAGCAATTCAAAGCTCACCAGATTGTACTCGAGTATATTCCATGGTACTTGAGTAAGAAACACCAAACCAAATTCACCCATTAACAAGCTCGAAAACGAAGTCCTCAAAATTAATAATACCAACATGTTTTCAAACACGTCATTGGGATAAAGTTTCTTAGAAGTCCATCAAAGTTATAATCAAAACGGTGCAACAACTATAGGATTAAATCCCAACGAAGCCACAATCTCGTTGGTCTTAGGGTTCTAAATTGTTAATTCCATTAAGGTGGTTTGCACTAAAGTATTCCTCAAAACAAGTTTAGATCACTCAACTCAAAAGTTCATAAGTTATGACCTTAATTATCACACTCCACGATCTAATCCATAAAAACCAAGGCTTAATCTATGTCAATAAAAATTACTAAAAACATTAATGAGAACCTGAAATAGTACCACAATACTCAGGCTAACGAGCTAAACGAGAATCTATGATCTTAAACATCCACGGTACATCCATTAAGTACGCATTAGGTAGGAATCCCAAAATAATGTTATCATTTACACTTAGCTTGGTACTAGGTATCCATCGAATAAAATATAATCTTATCATCCAAAACTGATTCAACTCTATGTACTCCATATAATCAGGTAACCTAAAACCCAAGGTCAACACTTAAGGTACAATCCTAATTCCATTAATTAACTAATACCATCATATCAATCCTCAAAAGCTCTTACCAGGTTAGGAAACAGGTACAACTCACAATCCTCAATCGTAGGTAATAAGGGGTTACTAATCCTCAAATATCTTCAACTTCCAACAAGTTTACTAAGATGAGAGTCGGTCATACCAAAGAATCTCAAGAGGGAAGGTGGTAAAGTAGAAGAATATAACGGAGATTTAGCACAAGAATGGAGATGAGAATTTGTAACAGAAGAATTGGGAAGAAACTGAGGCTGAAAGAAAAGAATCAATGATCCTAGACTACTAAGGTCTTGAACTAGCAGAGAATCTTCGGACCTCCATAGTTCACAAAGGAACTCGCTGGATCTCTTCATCTTCTTGTAGAGGAACGACATACTAGTCATGGGTCACTCCATCATTGTATCTTCCTTGTAGACCAAGTTTTCTACCTGAGCCATCAGATGCGGAGAGTGCTAAGTAGGTCTTGTCCCGATGTAGAGCAGTGTCAAGTCCACGTCTTGTCCACTCATCTTCTTCTTGGGCATATAAAACAAATATTCAATGCTAATCATTGAGTTACAAAAACAGGTAAAACCTAACAGTTAAGTCCTTACTTGGTTTCTACCCATCTCTCAATAATCTTTTATTAATGTTCAAATCATTTAAGGGTGTTTTTCCTAAAATCAGGTGTAAGCGTCGGGAGCAACGATGCTCTGATACCAACTGTAATCCCCTATAAATTCTAACGCAATACAGTGGCGGAAACACTGTAGACTTGGGATTAAAACACACTGATATTCTAAATTTTACAAAAAGAACGGTCAGTCAATACAAATGCCACTTTTCACAAAAGGGCTAAAGATAAAAATTCTCCAAATGGGTTTAACAATCCAAAAATTAATATAAATGAAGTAGAGTAGGATCCATGCTACTCGCTAGCTCACACCCAAAACCCAGCAGCAAAAACCTGTCATGTTATAAACATAACAGCCACAATTCAGTGGAGAGTAACGACGACGTTCTCTCAGCCATATTACATGACATTAAAACATAATTACTATTATATCAAAATAGTTCAAAATGGAAAACGTTTAAAATGATATAGTAAAATAATTTAAAATGATTGTCAACCTGCAAGTCAATATCAACCAATAATAATAATGGCGTTATGGATATGAATAAGTGCAACAGAATAGACTTTCACTAGGAGAATACTAAAAAAAACTAGCTTCGAGAACTTAGTTCAAACAAATCAAACTTTGATCTCTAACTAGGCTACTCAACCATAATAGGACGGCGACTTATCAATGCGAGGTCCTAGCTTAAGTAAATATGCACACCCCTCCTGGAACACCAAGTGTGCCCAGTTCAACCCGACGGCGTTTTACATGCGAGGTACGAGCTTAAGGTCAAAATGAACATACACTCCTGGACAAGAACATGCGCAGTTCAACAACCAATGCATCCCGCTCGGATACACTAGCCTTATAGCTGATGGCAAAACGTATACTCTAGACTGTATTACTCTACCCGTACACTTCTCTTATTCCATAACTCCAAAACAAAGCCATTATCGAAATTCAATAAGAATATAGTTTGTTTTTCAAAAGAGAAAACTTTATAGATATAAAACTTTTCTTAAGATAATAACTTTCCAAAAGTAGATATTATAATAAATAGAAATCGATCAAAATAGGAGTTATATAAAATAGTTAATATTGGCCTCGAGACGTAAACATTATATTTATTATATAAATGTATAATTCATGATTAAAAGTCAACTAAAGTCAAAATCATAATTATTTTTAAAAAGGTTGAAGTCTAAGTAATTAAAAGTATTTAAATAGCAAATTGACAGATTTTCCAGATTTTCACTGTCTTACTATAAAATTTGTAATTAAATCATTAAAAATCAAAACAATGTAAGACCAGTGGCTTTAAAAACATAAGAAACTTAGCTATAACTTGTATATCTGAAAAAAATCCAAATTCCGAATAAAACATGGGTTTCTGTTCGTATATTTAAAAACTATCAGGATTAGACACCCGATTGTATATCTTTAATAAAACACGTTTAAAAATTGATTTTAAATAAATTCCAATTGGAAACCTTAACTAGACTTTTCATAGTTTCTTTACGTAAATTACCAATATTAAATAAAAAGTTTAACATATGTTTCAATTTAGATCTTATCACAACTGACAGAATTGCTGATTAGTTTGACACCTGTTCATAAACAATTTATTTTGACTAAACCACTTGGATTAGTTTATGAAATTAAACAGACATAAATTAGACTTAAAATAAATAGTAGTATCTTTTTAAAGTTTTCGGAAATAAAGTCTTTAAATTAAATTATTTCTTCACACAAAACACTATTAGATTCTGAAACATGCTGTAAGTTTATTAAAAACAATAAAACTTTCAATTTGATAATTCATACTTTAAAATCACGAAAATTATAAAATAAAATTATTAGGTGCATGTTTTAGTCTCGGCCTTATAATAATTTTTAATAATTAAAAGAACGATTTATTTGAAAATCTCGTAAAAACGATTAAAAACAACAAAACATGTGAAGATTTACGTTTTGAAGTCTTTGTTATTAAAAACGAGACATACATATATTGTCTAACAAAAATCTAGTTTCTATACATGCAACTACAACAATAATATCACATAATACCGAGTAACGTGTCAGTGTTACCTTAACCGAGATCCGAATCAATTAAATACTCGTCTTCGGCGGATCTAGCACAAAAGCCTACGAAATAATTAAATATATGGTATTAAAACCACAATATAAGTGAATAGGAAGAAGAAAAAGAGATGAAGAACGAATAAGAGTAATTAAATTACCCTCGAGATCGGAAAGAATTAGAGACGAATTATGATCGGATTGACGAACAAAAAGGAGGAAGTTTAACTTAAAATAGAGGAGAAAAGAAGACTTTGTGAATAAAATAGACTAGAATGAAAGAGAATATTTATAAAGAGAAATTAGGAAGCCAAAAGATAGCAATAATAAGTCACAAGGACTCTTAACTTAACTAGGAAACGAGATGGTTTAGATGGAACGAACAAGCAACGAATTGATGTGATAAGTTTCCGATTAAAATAAACACGAGATAAGATTTAAAATAAATAGGATAAAAATAATATGTAGTGTTGACAAAAGAAGGTTCGTAAAATAATATAAGCGTTTATGAAGAAATCGGATTAAAACGCGTTAGAAAATAATTATTGACGAAATATACAGAGTTACGATATAATCGTAACGGAACGGATAGCAAAATTAGGAAAATTGCGGGTGTTACAATCCTCCCCACTAAAAAAAAGTTTCGTCATCGTAACTGGAAAACGGCAGAAAGGAAATCGAGATTCCAAGTACGACTCTCACGAAATTCGGGTTCCTATTTCCATCAAACAATACTAACTCCATTAATATCAGGCACTAGGTGGTTTTACACGGTCTACAACCTCCAAAATTTTCAATTGCAACAACCTCGAATACAAAGTCTTACATATCTATTCAATCAACAATGTCAGAATCCACCAAACTATTCAAAGTCACATAATCATGTGCTACCAAAATTCCACAAATAGCCAAAATACGACTGAACCAGTTAACCAACAAGGCTCTAAAGCAATTCAAAGCTCACCAGATTGTACTCGAGTATATTCCATGGTACTTGAGTAAGAAACACCAAACCAAATTCACCCATTAACAAGCTCGAAAACGAAGTCCTCAAAATTAATAATACCAACATGTTTTCAAACACGTCATTGGGATAAAGTTTCTTAGAAGTCCATCAAAGTTATAATCAAAACGGTGCAACAACTATAGGATTAAATCCCAACGAAGCCACAATCTCGTTGGTCTTAGGGTTCTAAATTGTTAATTCCATTAAGGTGGTTTGCACTAAAGTATTCCTCAAAACAAGTTTAGATCACTCAACTCAAAAGTTCATAAGTTATGACCTTAATTATCACACTCCACGATCTAATCCATAAAAACCAAGGCTTAATCTATGTCAATAAAAATTACTAAAAACATTAATGAGAACCTGAAATAGTACCACAATACTCAGGCTAACGAGCTAAACGAGAATCTATGATCTTAAACATCCACGGTACATCCATTAAGTACGCATTAGGTAGGAATCCCAAAATAATGTTATCATTTACACTTAGCTTGGTACTAGGTATCCATCGAATAAAATATAATCTTATCATCCAAAACTGATTCAACTCTATGTACTCCATATAATCAGGTAACCTAAAACCCAAGGTCAACACTTAAGGTACAATCCTAATTCCTTTAATTAACTAATACCATCATATCAATCCTCAAAAGCTCTTACCAGGTTAGGAAACAGGTACAACTCACAATCCTCAATCGTAGGTAATAAGGGGTTACTAATCCTCAAATATCTTCAACTTCCAACAAGTTTACTAAGATGAGAGTCGGTCATACCAAAGAATCTCAAGAGGGAAGGTGGTAAAGTAGAAGAATATAACGGAGATTTAGCACAAGAATGGAGATGAGAATTTGTAACAGAAGAATTGGGAAGAAACTGAGGCTGAAAGAAAAGAATCAATGATCCTAGACTACTAAGGTCTTGAACTAGCAGAGAATCTTCGGACCTCCATAGTTCACAAAGGAACTCGCTGGATCTCTTCATCTTCTTGTAGAGGAACGACATACTAGTCATGGGTCACTCCATCATTGTATCTTCCTTGTAGACCAAGTTTTCTACCTGAGCCATCAGATGCGGAGAGTGCTAAGTAGGTCTTGTCCCGATGTAGAGCAGTGTCAAGTCCACGTCTTGTCCACTCATCTTCTTCTTGGGCATATAAAACAAATATTCAATGCTAATCATTGAGTTACAAAAACAGGTAAAACCTAACAGTTAAGTCCTTACTTGGTTTCTACCCATCTCTCAATAATCTTTTATTAATGTTCAAATCATTTAAGGGTGTTTTTCCTAAAATCAGGTGTAAGCGTCGGGAGCAACGATGCTCTGATACCAACTGTAATCCCCTATAAATTCTAACACAATACAGTGGCGGAAACACTGTAGACTTGGGATTAAAACACACTGATATTCTAAATTTTACAAAAAGAACGGTCAGTCAATACAAATGCCACTTTTCACAAAAGGGCTAAAGATAAAAATTCTCCAAATGGGTTTAACAATCCAAAAATTAATATAAATGAAGTAGAGTAGGATCCATGCTACTCGCTAGCTCACACCCAAAACCCAGCAGCAAAAACCTGTCATGTTATAAACATAACAGCCACAATTCAGTGGAGAGTAACGACGACGTTCTCCCAGCCATATTACATGACATTAAAGCATAATTACTATTATATCAAAATAGTTCAAAATGGAAAACGTTTAAAATGATATAGTAAAATAATTTAAAATGATTGTCAACCTGCAAGTCAATATCAACCAATAATAATAATGGCGTTATGGATATGAATAAGTGCAACAGAATAGACTTTCACTAGGAGAATACTAAAAAAAAACTAGCTTCGAGAACTTTGTTCAAACAAATCAAACTTTGATCTCTAACTAGGCTACTCAACCATAATAGGACGGCGACTTATCAATGCGAGGTCCTAGCTTAAGTAAATATGCACACCCCTCCTGGAACACGAAGTGTGCCCAGTTCAACCCGACGGCGTCTTACATGCGAGGTACGAGCTTAAGGTCAAAATGAACATACACTCCTGGACAAGAACATGCGCAGTTCAACAACCAATGCATCCCGCTCGGATACACTAGCCTTATAGCTGATGGCAAAACGTATACTCTAGACTGTATTACTCTACCCGTACACTTCTCTTATTCCATAACTCCAAAACAAAGCCATTATCGAAATTCAATAAGAATATAGTTTGTTTTTCAAAAGAGAAAACTTTATAGATATAAAACTTTTCTTAAGATAATAACTTTCCAAAAGTAGATATTATAATAAATAGAAATCGATCAAAATAGGAGTTATATAAAATAGTTAATATTGGCCTCGAGACGTAAACATTATATTTATTATATAAATGTATAATTCATGATTAAAAGTCAACTAAAGTCAAAATCATAATTATTTTTAAAAAGGTTGAAGTCTAAGTAATTAAAAGTATTTAAATAGCAAATTGACAGATTTTCCAGATTTTCACTGTCTTACTATAAAATTTGTAATTAAATCATTAAAAATCAAAACAATGTAAGACCAGTGGCTTTAAAAACATAAGAAACTTAGCTATAACTTGTATATCTGAAAAAAATCCAAATTCCGAATAAAACATGGGTTTCTGTTCGTATATTTAAAAACTATCAGGATTAGACACCCGATTGTATATCTTTAATAAAACACGTTTAAAAATTGATTTTAAATAAATTCCAATTGGAAACCTTAACTAGACTTTTCATAGTTTCTTTACGTAAATTACCAATATTAAATAAAAAGTTTAACATATGTTTCAATTTAGATCTTATCACAACTGACAGAATTGCTGATTAGTTTGACACCTGTTCATAAATAATTTATTTTGACCAAACCACTTGGAATTAGTTTATGCAATTAAACAGACATAAATTAGACTTAAAATAAATAGTAGTATCTTTTTAAAGTTTTCGGAAATAAAGTCTTTAAATTAAATTATTTATTCACACAAAACACTATTAGATTCTGAAACATGCTGTAACTTTATTAAAAACAATAAAACTTTCAATTTGATAATTCATACTTTAAAATCACGAAAATTATAAAATAAAATTATTAGGTGCATGTTTTAGTCTCGGCCTTATAATAATTTTTAATAATTAAAAGAACGATTTATTTGAAAATCTCGTAAAAACGATTAAAAACAACAAAACATGTGAAGATTTACGTTTTAAAGTCTTTGTTATTAAAAACGAGACATACATATATTGTCTAACAAAAATCTAATTTCTATACATGCAACTACAACAATAATATCACATAATACCGAGTAACGTGTCAATGTTACCTTAACCGAGATCCGAATCAATTAAATACTCGTCTTCGTCGGATCTAGCACAAAAGCCTACGAAATAATTAAATATATGGTATTAAAACCACAATATAAGTGAATAGGAAGAAGAAAAAGAGATGAAGAACGAATAAGAGTAATTAAATTACCCTCGAGATCGGAAAGAATTAGAGACGAATTATGATCGGATTGACGAACAAAAAGGAGGAAGTTTAACTTAAAATAGAGGAGAAAAGAAGACTTTGTGAATAAAATAGACTAGAATGAAAGAGAATATATATAAAGAGAAATTAGGAAGCCAAAAGATAGCAATAATAAGTCACAAGGACTCTTAACTTAACTAGGAAACGAGATGGTTTAGATGGAACGAACAAGCAACGAATTGATGTGATAAGTTTCCGATTAAAATAAACACGAGATAAGATTTAAAATAAATAGGATAAAAATAATATGTAGTGTTGACAAAAGAAGGTTCGTAAAATAATATAAGCGTTTATGAAGAAATCGGATTAAAACGCGTTAGAAAATAATTATTGACGAAATATACAGAGTTACGATATAATCGTAACGGAACGGATAGCAAAATTAGGAAAATTGTGGGTGTTACAGAAACGGGAGGGAACCCTCTCTAATTCGCGTCACTTGGAAGATATCAGACCTGTCCTGCTCCTTAACTCCACAGTAATAAACTTCCGACTTCTCCTTATTTATGTCAAGACCCGTGGTTTGCGAGAATGTAGAAACAACCCGCATAAGTAGCATTATAGATGGCACCTTTCCTTTGCAAAAAATGATAAGATCATCAGCAAAGGCAAGATGGGTTAACCGTAACTCCTTGCATTGAGGGTGATATTTGAATGGCCAAGTAGTTGTGGCATAGCTATTGGTTCTCGTGAGATATTCCATGCAAAGAGTGAAAAAAAGGGGGGAAATGGGATCTCCTTGACGAAGACCTCTCCTTCCTTTACAGACCCCAAAAGCCGCTCCATTTAGCACAATAGAATAAGTAGGGGTCGTAATGCACTGCATGATCCAACCCACAAATCTGGTCGGGAAACCCATTTTCTTCAGTAGATCCTCCACAAAACTCCATTCAATCGTGTCATATGCTTTTTGAATGTCCAGTTTAAATAGACACCTAGGGGATGCCTTCGATCTAGAGTACATCCTAGTAAGGTCTTGACAAATTAGCACGTTTTCAATAATCGACCTCCCCTTAATAAAAGCTCCTTGGTTCTCTTGAACAATTTGAGGCAGGACAATAGATAGTCTGTTGCAAAGTAGTTTCAAAATCACCTTATAAATCATGTTGCAGTAGGCAATCGGTCGAAATTGAGTGACAGAGTCAGGCCGATCACATTTGGGAATGAGTGTGATATTGGTAGCATTCACCTGTTTCAATAGTTTACCTGTCGCAAAAAAATCAGTGATCGCCTCAGTAACATCATCCCCAATAATCTTCCAAGTGTCCTTGAAAAAAGAGCTCGAGTACCCGTCTGGTCCAGGAGCTTTGTAATCTGGCACATATAAGAAGGCAGCCTTAATCTCCTCTTTGGTTACAGGTGCAAGAAGAAAAAATATTGTGAGATTGATTACAAGTAGGTCCATGTGATATAATAGCATCTCGTACTGGAATAATATTTTTATTTTTTCCCAACAGTTCTTGATAGTATTCAAGAAAGGCCTGTTGGATGTTGCTCGCTTCGCTACATAGGACTCCCCTCACATTCCTGACTTGCATAACTTTGTTCCGGATCAGTCGTTGTTTTATGGCCTGGTGAAAGAATTTTGTGTTGGCGTCCCCTTCCTCGAACCACTGTATTTTCGTCTTTTGAGATATGAAACTGTCCTTTGCCTTAGTAAGGATCTGTAATTCAAGTCCAATCCTCCTTTCTTCACGAATTAGATCATCAGTTGGGGAAGTGGCTGCAATCTATTTCTGAATATTAGCCAGGTTTGCTGAGATATCATGAACCTTAGCTTCAATGTCTGAAAAACGAGCTTTGTTGAGTGCCCTCAGATCCTTTTTTAGACCCTTCAATTTACGGACAATGCAGTACATAAGGGTGCCCTGTATTGGAATCTCCCACTCTTTTCGAACAATATCTTCAAATCCATTTTCTAAGCTCCACATATGGAAGTACCTAAAGCTGTTCTTTCATTTTTCCTCACCTTCCCACCTACTAACGGTGCACGGGGTGTGATCAAAACAAACCTTCCAGGTGGAAATGAGCTTGGGTGTTAGGAAAAGCATCCACCCATTCCTCATTAATAAGAAATCTATCAAGACGGCTATACTTCCTCATACCAACCTCTTGTTTATTGGTCCAAGTGAACAAAGCACCCGAGGCCTTGATGGCTCTTCTTCCTATAAATGTCACAGATAAAATCACTTCTCTCTGTAGAAATTATTTTTGGACTGGGTCCAGGCTGAGTAAGTGTATGGTCTATAAAGGCTGGGCAGGGATTTGTGCTTCTTGGGAGAAAGGGGGTTTCAATGCAAAAGATTTAGTTGCTTGGAACAAGGCGCATATTGCGGGTTGACTGTGGAAAGTTTTGCAGGATGAAAATGATTTATGGACGTCATGGCTTAAAATGTATGTGATAGGCCCAAGAACTATTTGGGAAATTCACAAGCAGGAGTGGTATGCTGGCACACTTACGAGTATGCTGCAGTTGAAGCAAGAACTTTTGGATTCAGAGGTGGATGTAAGTAATGCAATGCAGCTGTTGCAGGCTTGGACGAAGGGGGGAAAGTTCTGCCTGTCATTAGCTTACTCGTGGTTCAGGGGGAAATTTAGGAGGCAACCGTGGTTAAGAATCTTTAAGGAGCAACAAATCCTTCCTAGGCATGGGATTATTGCTTCCTTAGCTTGTCAGGGTAAGCTTCCCACTGTGGATATTTTGCAGGGAAGAGGAGCTATCATGGTTAACAGGTGTGCATTGTGCTGTCAGGCTATTGAAAGCCATGAACATTTGTTTTTCTCTTGCTCCTTCTCCTCTCAGATCTGGGTAGGTCTTCAGGGATGGATGAGGGTTCGAGGTCGAAGTGTCAAGCTCCTGCAGGAAACTAAATGGACTGCTACCAGACGGTGTGCTAAGCATTGGAAATGTAGATGGTACAGATCGTACTTGGCTGCTGCAATCTACTATATCTGGTCCGAGAGAAATGCACGAATTTTTGAGAGTACTGCAAAGAATCCTGAGACTGTAGTTAGACTTATCAAGTTTGATGTTTTCACTAGGATGAGGCGGATTAACATTGATTTAAGTAGGAAGATGCTGTTTTGAGTGGTTTTGTTTCATAGGGGTTATATCTTTTGCAAGTTAGGTTCATGTTGTTCCCAAATTGGATGAATAATATAAGTCATATCTTCTTGCAAAAATAAAAAATAAAAAATAATAATAATAATAATAATACTTAGTGAGAGAGTGCGATCAGGCGACACCCCCTCCCCTACGCTTAGGGTTTTCGGCCGGCGGCCTCCCCTGTCCGCGGCGGCCTTCCCTCCGGCCACCGCCTGTCTCGCCGCCTTCCGTGGTCGACGCCGACCACCTTTTCTCTTCCCCTGCCGCCTTATCCTGTGCCTTTTCCGTCTTTCCTTCTTTTGTGGTTGATTGTTGCTGTCCTCCCGTGCTGCCGCCGCTGCTCTGCTGCTCACCCACCGTTTGTTTTCCTTCCGTCAAACTCCTCTGGCACCTGTAGTCGTCCCTCCTGCCATTGTTTTGCCGGTACCTGTTGTTGTTTCCCATTTGTCCCCTGTCACTGCTGCTATCCTCTGTTGTTGTCGTGTTTCTCGCCTTCTTTCTCCTGCTGCTCCTCTTGACGTTGCCAGTCAGCTCCTGTCGGCGGTGGTCCGGCTTCCTGGCTGGTGGTCTTGCTGCTTTCGGGGATCTCTTTTTGCTCGGTTTTTTCTCCGTTTTGCTGCTTTTAGTTGTTGTTTTTGGTGGTTGTCCTGTTTTCTTTTGCTAAGGTGGTTCGTTTTTGGTTCGGGTTTTGTCGGGTCGCTTGGTGCCTGCTGGTGTTCTTGGTGGTTCTGATTTGTCCGGTTTTTTTTCTTTGTTTGTTGTTGTTTGTTTGTCGGGGAGAGCTGGTTGTTGTCTTCTTCATTTTTTTTTTCATTCTTCTTCTCGGTTATGTTTTACGCCCATGCTTCTTGGTTGAGCTTTGCTAGTGTGCTCTGTGCTTCTCCTTTTTTGGTTTTCGGGTACCGGTGTGTCTTTTTCCTCCTTGCTTGCTCTATTTTCCTTTGCCCATTCGTTTGCCATGCCTCCGGTGGTTCGTTTCCATTGCCTGTTTGTTGGTCTTTCTGAATGTCAGGATAATCGTGGAAAAGGTCTTACCAAAGCATCCTTGCGCATTCACCTGCGTGACCATCATTTTTGTGTCGGTGCTCAGGTATTAACGCGACAAACCCTCTCCAGTAGCTTGCCTGTCTACTCTTTTGCTGAGGTCACCTTTAAGCGTATGAGTATTTGGTTGTGTGGTGTTTGCCTTTTGACTCATTCGGCTCACTTCTTGTTGTCGGCATGGGGAGAGGGATGTTGTCGAGGCGCGTGATTGTGGGGATGGGTTCGTTCGGTTTATTCTGTATGACCTTCCTCGCCCCGTTCCGTCCCCTGTGCCGTCAGTGGGAGGTATCGACCAGGACATGCTCCCTTGCCTTTCTTTGACTTCTCTTGATCGTTTGCTCTCTAAAGGGTTGCGCACGGTTAAATCTATCCCCCCTAGGTGTCATCTTGGATTCGCGCGGGTTTTGAAGGATGCCCTTGGTGATATCGTTGGTTCCCCTTTTGATATTTCTCGTTGGGTTTCCTTGCTTGTCTTACCTCTTTGTGTCTTGAAGATCTTTGCCCCAAGGAGTAGTTTGGAGTGTAGAACTGCTATTAGACGTCACCGCCAGGAAGAGGCTATTACCGGAGCTATTCGTACTTGAGGAGTGCCGGGGGGAAGTTGTTGCTCTTGTGCGAAGCCTTAGCGGAGGTCTCCCCTTCTTTTTGTACGGAGGAGGAGCTTGACTTGGGTGAGCTCAACATCCGTCAGTGTCGTAAGAAGATTTCTGATGGTCATTACACGGCTGCCGTTCGTGTTCTTTCTTCGTCCAGGGTAGCTCCGTACACTGATGCCACCCTTCGAGCCCTCCAGGATAAGCACCCAGCTATTCTTCCTCCTGCCCTTTCGTCTGAGCCTATTGGCCACTGTCTTGATGCGCCGGTGTCTGTTGTTTTGGACATGATTCAAAGCTTCCCCCGGGGCACGTCTTATGGGAGGGATGGGTTTCGGGCCCAACATCTGCTGGATTGTTTGAGTGGTGCTGCTATTGCCATTTCTGACGATCTGATTACCTCTATCGCTCGGGTGGTCAATCTTTTTTTCGATGGGAAGTGTCCGTAGGTGTTAGGTGAGTAAATTGCCAGTGCTCCGCTCACCCCGCTCGTTAAGCCAGGGAGAGGGGTTCGTCCTATTGTTGTGGGCACTATCTGGAGGCGCCTTGTTTCCAAGGTTGGAGCTTACTTGGTTGGCCCATATTTAGGTGGATATTTTGAGGGCCTTCAATTCGGGGTAGGTGTTTCTAGCGGGGGTGAAGCTATTCTGCATTCCTTGAACCGCCTTGTAGAGGATCGTGGTGCTGATGTGGGTCTCTCCATGTTGCTTGTCGATTTCCAAAATGCTTTTAACTTAGTTGACAGGGAGACTATGCTGGGGGAGGTTCGCCGTCAGTGTCCTGCCCTCTCCCGTTGGGTCGAGTTTTGCTATTCCAGTCCTGCTAGGCTCTACTATGGGGAGCACTGCCTCCGCTCTTGCCAGGGGGTCCAGCAGGGTGACCCTTAGGCCCCCTCCTTTTCTCCCAGGGGGGTCCAGCAGGGACTCCTTTGATCTTTGCTTCCAGGCTTGGTACCTCAATGATGGTACTATTGTTGTGGATACGCTTGTTGTGGGGAAAGTTCTCCAGATGATTATGGATGAGGGACCTCGTTTTGGCCTCCATCTCAACGTTACCAAAACGGAGGTTTTCTGGCCTACCGATGACCCGAGGAGTAAGTTTGCTAGGGTTTTCCCCTCCGCTATTGCCAGACCCATGGATGGTGTTAAGATCCTGGAGGGCCGGTCAGCGTGTGTCCTGCTTTCAGTGGTGCTCTTGTCTCGAAGAGGGTTTCCCGTACTATAGAGCTCAAGGACTTGGTTGCTACGATTGAGGATCCCCAGTGTGAGTTACTTCTTCTCCGAGCGTGCACAGGTATTTCTAAGTTATACTTTGCTTTGCACACTTGCTCTCCCTGTGCTTTTGGGTCGGCCCACCTTTCTTTCGACACTGTGCTCGGATCTAGTCTTGAGCGTATTATCACAGCCTCCGGACCCGGTTTCGGGGAGTGGCAGTGGCGATTGGCCACCCTCCCCTTTTCCCTAGGGGGGTTGGGTGTCTTTGCCGCCACTGATACCCTGCACTTTGCCATTCCTTGCTTCTCGCCTCCAGTCTGCCGATTTGCAAGCTAAGCTGCTTCGCCCATCCGAGATCGCTGCCCCTGGATTTGCCTTTGAGTCTGCCTTGAGTGGGTTTGTTGAGGCTACGGGTTCTGACTTCTTGAGTTGTAATCCCCTAGAAATTCTAACGCGATACAGTGGCGGAAACACTGTAGAGTCGGGATTAAAACACACTGTAACTATGTCTTAGTAAATTAAATTGGTAAAGTCAAACGTATGCCATACATAAAAATGGCTAAAATTTAAAACAATCCGTAAAAAGGTTAAACAATCCGTAAGACATAATTAAAAAAAAATCAAGCAGGATCCAAGACTGCTCGCTAGCCCACACCCACCGGAAACAAACACGTATACCTGCCATGTTAAAACATAACAGCCACAATCAGTGGGGAGCAACGTCAACGTTCTCCCAGCCGTATAACACGATTTTAAAACTGTACTTACTACTATAGAAAAATAATAAAAATGGAAAACAGTAAAACATCATATTAAAATAAGTTTTCGGCACAAAACCAAATTATTAAAATGGGTTACCGAAGAAACATAAAAATATTTGCCAACCTGCAAACCAATTTATATCGATAATAAATAAAATAATCAAAATGACGTTATGGATAGGATTAATGTAGAATCTAGACTTTCACTAGGACAATACTAAAATCTAGTTTCGAGAACTTAGTCAAAACAAATCAGACTTTGATCTCTAACTAGGCAACTCAACTATAACAGGACTGCGTGCAGCGAGGTCCTGGTTTAAGTAGTGCACACCCCTCCTGGATACAAACCATACCCAGTTCAACCCGACGCGACCAATGCTGAACACAAACCATGCTCAGTTCAACGACCAATGTGTCTCAACATAGACACACCAGCTTTATAGTTGATGGCAAGACGTACAGCCCAGACTATATTACTCTAAACCCACACTTTTCCTTATTCCATAACTCCAAAACAAGCCATTATCGATAATTAAAAGATGTATTCAATAATATAAACCATAAGAGAACAAAAGGAAAAAGAACCACTTTCCAAAAGAGGAAACTTTCTATTTTAGGAAACTTCTATTTTTAGAAACTTACTAAAAATAGCATCATATGAAAATAGCAAAATATTAGTTTAAACTAATACAACATTTTTAGTAAACGATATAGATTTATAAAACTAGTACTTTCGGCCTTAACGATATTAATTCTTAAAACGAGAACTTTTGCGTTAGTGAAATTATTGAAACGTCATACAAATGTTTATAAAATGATTTAGAAATGTCTTAAACATTTTAAATACTACTAATTAGGGTGTTTCCAAAATCTACAAAACTAAAATTCCCTAATTATTATTAGTTTCGACAATACGATTATAAATAGGATTTCACGGTAAATGTCAAATAAAATCTTTTAACATCTTTTATTTAATTAAACCATTGAATATATTTAGAATATATTAAGGGATGATTTAACTCTTAAAGTTTCAGATTTAAATACTTTCAAAATTGCTGGAAAAATAATTCTTTTAGGTAAGACGAAGAATTTTATCGAGAAAGCACAATTTGTCCGAAAATCAATAATTATTAATTAAAGACTTTAATAAATAGTACAAAAATTACGTAAAATGGTTAAACCATAATTATGGAAATTCTGTCCAGAAAGTAAAATTTTCCAGAATCCTAAAACTCGGTTTTTAAAGCGTTTTCTCGTTAATCGTCTAATCTCGACAATAACGATTAATAAAAATAGTAATTACCAAACGATTTAAATATTAATATCCAAAAATTATTATTAAACTTAAAAATCATGATTTTACAGAATATAAATTTTTCAGATTTTTCCAAAATTCCAGATTCAACAAATTCCAACAAAACCGTCATTTAAACCCGTTTTCACAATTAACGATTTCATTAATAAACTTATCGTTCCTAACATTTTATTAAGGCACAAAAAATCATAAAAATACATTTTAATATGAAATCATCAGAATCACGTTCTTTTCCAGATTTAAACCAAAGACCAGAATTCGAGAATTTAAACAACAAACACGGTTTTAACGATAAACGGTGATTTAAAGTGATTAGTTAATTCATCCACTTAACAATTCCGAAAAATTATGAAAAACATCATAAAATTCTATTTCACCAGAAAGTTTCACCACGCAAAAAATCAGATTAAAATAAAATATTTAGATACTAGAACTAAAAATCGGCTTGTAATCGTTTTTGTCCGTAAATGGTAATAATCCAATAATCGATATTTAAAATATCAGAAAAATCTTAAATTATTATAAATCATCAAAAATATCAATTTTACAGAATATAAAAATATATTACATGTTTAGGCCGAATATTATGATTTTACAAATTAATATAACAATTTAAGCGTTAATCTCGAAAAAGCGATAAAAATACCGAAACATGCAAATTTTCAACTTTTAAAAATTTTCCAGATTTTTGACATACATATATTGTCAAAATAAGACATAAAAATATATACATGCAAATACACAATTAAAATCATGAAATACCGAGTAACATCGACGTTACCTCTACTCCAAGTCTGAATCGATTATAAACTCGTCGGCCTCGGGATCGTCAACAAATCCTTCCAAACACGAAAATCATGGCAGAAAAATACCTTGAGAAAACTAACAAAAATCAAGGTAAATAATGATCGAAAACGACGTCGATTATTACCTTAACGAAGGAATCGGGAAGATGATTAATATGACGATAAAAACGATTCGATTGAGACTCGAAATGAAGCAAAAATCAGGCTGGAATAGGGGAGGGAGTACTCGGCCAAGAAGGAAAAAAAAGGATGATGAATATGTTGTAGTAATTTTTTTGTTAATACCAAAAATGAATGTAGAGTAAAGGAGGAGATGGAGGTTACTACACTTTAAAGAGTAAGAATGAAACTAAGGCCTCCAAAATGAGGAATCCAAAGTGCATCTAGACAAATATGGCTAGCCAAAGGGATAAGAAGAGGAGTAGGAAGAGCTTGAGTAGTAAAGCCTCAATTCAATGAAAAGAAAAGAATCCTATGTTTACGGTTTAATGTGATAAAATGAAACGTATTAATAAAACATAGTTAAATTGTGACAAGAAGCTTTGTCGGTCCAAAATATAAGGAAAAGGTCTCAAATGATTTATAAGTTGATAAAAAGTATAATCGTAAAATAGTTAAAGGCATTTTAAAGCAACTCGAGTAAACCTCGCGTAAGAAAATAATTATTCGTGAAGCTTCGTACTAGAATCTTTAATGGCTAAATTTTCGTAAATAAAAAAATTTACTACTTGAAAATATTATATAAATGTATTTAAAAAATTTTAGGAAAAGGAATAACTTAAATCCGAGTTTAAAAACGTCAATTCGAATAGAAATAGAATTCCTCGCGGAAAATTAATAACCTTACGAAGAAAATCAAATAAATAGATGTAAAAGATTTAAAAAAATTTAAAATAAAAATAAATATCATTAAACTCAAAATTGAAGATAAGCTTGGAAAAATGATGTCGCATAAGCCAAAATGTGATAGAGTTATAACAATGTCATAACGGAAGAATAAAAATGCTAGGAAAATAGCGGGTGTTACATGAGTAACCCCTCCGAGATCGCTGCCCCAAAACTTATGAAGAAATTGGCAGATATATATTTCACGAGGGTTGCTACAGTAGCGGAATCTGTTTTCTCCTTGACTCCTCGACAGGTTGCCCTATTGAAATCTTAGCAGGGGGACCATTCTTCTGACTGGCTGACAGCTGTCCCTATTACTGGGCTCGGGTAAAACATGAACGGTCGGACATATCGCAGTGTGCTTAGTTACCGCCTTGGAGTCCCTTTGTTTCCGCTTTCCGGGACCTGCTCTTCTTGCTCCAGGGGCCTCAAAGACGATATTTTTGTTGATCATGCGGTTTCGTGTGCTGGTACTGTGGGGATTAAACATCGCCATAACCTTGTCCGTGACACACTGTTGGATATTTGCTTCCGCACGGGGATCTCTGCAGGCAAGGAGGTGGAGATTGGCCTCTACGACGATAACGACAAGCCCTTACGACCTGCCGACCTCCTGCTCTACTCGTGGGACAAGGGGCGTGATGTTTGTGTTGATCTGACTGGTTCCTCACCCTTGACTCAGTCTGGCCTTACCTCTTTTGAGCCTGGACGGGTCGTTGCTGATGCTGCCCGTCGTAAGTGTGCCAAGTATCAGGCACGCTGCACGACGATTGGGTATGGTTTCTTACCTTTCTCCTTCTCCTCTCTCGGCGAGCTCGACACGGATGCTGTTTCTCTGCTCCAGCGGATTCGAAAATTCGCTTTATCACAAGATGCTGGAGCGCGTGTCGCAGTTCATATTTTCACTATAATTAGCTTTGCAATCGCTAAGGGAGTGGGGGTCCAGATAGTATCTCGACTTCCCTCTAACTTCTTGTAATTTGTTCTGGTATTTAATGCAAGTTCTGTTTTTATAAAAAAAAAAAAATTAATAATAATAATAATAATAATGCCAGACCCTTGTGAGGCTATTCTGCATTCCTTGAACCACCTTGTAGAGGATCGTGGCACTGATGTGGGTCTCTCCATGTTACTTGTCGATTTCCAGAATGCCTTTAACTTGGTTGACAGGGAGACTATGCTGGGAGACGTCCACCGTCAGTGTCCTGCCCTCTCCGGCTGGGTTGAGTTTTGTTATTCCAGTCCCGCTAGGCTGTACTACGGGGAGCACTGCCTCCGCTCTTGCCAGGGGGTCCAGCAGGGTGACCCCTTAGGCCCCCTCCTTTTCTCCCTGGTTCTGCACCCCCCTGGTTTGTAGGATCAGGGAGTCCTTTGATCTTTGCTTCCAGGCTTGGTACCTTGATGATGGTACTATTGTCGGGGATACGTTTGTTGTGGGAAAGGTTCTCCAGATGATTATGGATGAGGGCCCCCGTTCTGGCCTCCATCTCAACGTAACTAAAACGGAGGTTTTCTGGCCTAGCGAAGACCTGAGGAGTAGGGTTGCTGGTGTTTTCCCCATCCCTATTGCCAGACCCTTGGATGGTGTTAAGGTTCTGGGGGGGCCGGTCAGCGTGTGTCCTGCTTTCAGCGGTGCTCTTGTCTCGAAGAGGGTTGCCCGTACTATAGAGCTCGTGGACATGGTTTCTACGATTGAGGATCCCAAGTGTGAGTTACTTCTTCTCCGGGCGTGCACAGGTATTTCTAAGTTATACTTTGCTTTGCGCACTTGCTCCTCCCGTGCTTTTGGGTCGGCCCACCTTTCTTTCGACACTGTGCTCCGTTCTAGTCTTGAGCATATTGTCACGGCGTCTGGACCTGGTTTCGGGGAGTGGCAGTGGCGGCTGGCCACCCTTCCCTTTTCCCTAGGGGGCTCGGTGTCTTTGCCGCCGCTGATGCCCTGCACTTTGCCTTCCTTGCTTCTCGCCTCCAGTCTGCCGATTTGCAAGCTAAGCTGCTTCGTCCCTCCGAGATCGCCTCCACTGGATTTGCCTTTGAGTCTGCCTTGTGTGAGTTTGTTGAGGCTACCAGTTCCGACTTCTTGAGCAACCCCTCTGAGATCGCTGCCCCAAAACTTATGAAGAAATTGGCAGATATATATTTCACGAGGGTTGCTTCAGCGGCGGAATTTGTTTTCTCCTTGACTCTTCGACAGGTTGCCCTGTGGAAGTCTCAGCAGGGAGACCATTCTTCTGACTGGTTGAGGGTTGTCCCTATTACTGGGCTTGGGCAAACCATGAACGACCGGACATATCGCAATGTGCTTAGTTACCGCTTAGGAGTCCCTTTGTTTCCGCTTTCCGGGACTTGTTCTTCCTGCTCCAGGGTCCTCAAAGAGGATATTTTTGGTGATCACGCGGTTTCATGTGTTGGTACTGTGGGGATTAAACATCGCTATAACCTTGTCTGTGACACATTGTTGGATATTTGCTTCCGGACGGGGATCTCTGTAGGCAAGGAGGTGGAGATTGGCCTCTGCGACGATAACGACAAGCCCTTGCGACCTGCCGACCTTCTGCTCTACTCGTGGGACAAGGGGCGGGATGTTTATGTTGATCTGACTGGGTCCTCTCATTTGACCCAGTCCGGCTTTACTTCTTTTGAGCCCGTACGGGTCGTTGCTGATGCCGCTCGTCGTAAGTGTGCCAAGTATCAGGCACGGTGCACGGCCATTGGGTATGGTTTCCTTCCTTTCTCCTTCTCCTCTCTCAGCGAGCTCGACACGGAGGTTGTTTCTCTACTCCAGCGGATTCGTAAATTCGCTATGTCACAGGATGCTGGAGCCCGTGCCGCAGTTCATATTTTCACTAGAATTAGTTTTGCAATTGCTAAGGGAGTGGGAGCCCAGATAGTATCTAGGCTCCCCTCTAACTTCTAGTAATTTGTTTCGTTTTTAATACAAGCTCCGGTTTTTATAGAAAAATAAAATAAAATAATAATAATAATAATTCAATAATAATAATAGCCGCGAAGTGAGAGAAACGGTTTTCTCTCTCTAGAATTCCCTCTCCATTTGCGATTCTGTTACGTGATTTTGAAGCTCATCTCCCATGGCTTCCGATGCAAAGCGCGGGCCTGGTAGACTTCCAAAGAAGTCTCATAGCTCGGTTCCTCCTAGAAATGGGCAAGGAATGCAGGAAACAGAGTTGCAGGAGAAGGATGAGCAGAGTTCTTCGCAAACCCAAACTTTGAATGAAGTCATCCTTGAAGTCATGGCTGATTCGGGTATTGTTGTTAATTCTTCTACTCATACTCATTCAACTTCTGAGACTGAATCATGTCCTCCGAATTTGAATGTCAATTCTGATACTATGAATCATTCTGAGCAAGAACTTGTTAAAACTGTGAAACCCAACTGGTCTAGAATTGTTTCTAAATCGCAATTGGGGATGAGTTTGTCGTACTATGAGGATGCAGTGAAGGAATCTGAAATCAGTGTTGATCTCTCTGAGTTTAAAGATGAGCTGAAATTGTGGGAGAATACATTGATGGGGAATGTTATAGGAGCCAAACCTTCGCTACAGCAAATGCAGAAATTCGTTTTTGAAAACTGGTCTGCTACTGCTCCAATGGTGCAATATTTCAAGCGAGGTTGGTTTTCCTTTAGATTCAAATCAAAGGAGGAGATGAAAAAGATTCTGAGTGGAGGTCCATGGAATATGGAACGATTCACCATCATTCTCAAAGAATGGTCGCCAACCTTCTCGAGTACCATGGATAATCTTGCTCTAGTTCCCATATGGATTATTCTTCCTGACTTAGACCCTTTTCTATGGTCGGAGGCGGATTTAGGGAAGATTGCCAGAAAATTTGGGCGACCAATTTGTGCAGATCTTGCAACCACTACCAAGGGAAAACTCTCTTTTGCCCGTGTTCTTATTGAAGCAGATGTTTCCCAAGCTTTGCCTGAACATTTTGTGATTAACACCCCATTTTCTGACAACTCAGTGCAAAAAATCCAATACGAATGGGTTCCATACCATTATAAACGATGTGGAAGGCCTGGGCATACCAAAAATAGCTGTAAATGGGAGAAGAAGAAGCATCAACCAAAATCTCCAGATATGCAGCCTGCAGCAGCCAATATATTGACTGAGAAATTCATGGGTGCTGGTCAAAACACAAAGCCTACTGGGTCTGGTATAGACAGTAGTGTGGCTGTTGAATATCCCACCATGAAGCAGCTGGAAAGTGATCAGATAACGTAGGTTGGGCCAGTTGTCTGTACTGTCTTCTCATCTGCTAGTTTGAATGATTCTACTGCTATTGATGAGCATGGGTTTCAACCAGTTTCAAAGAAGAATTCTTCTGCTAATAAATCAAGAAGGGATCCTGACATTGAACCCATGACATTGATCAATTCTTACCATGTCTTTGCTGGAAACCTTGAGACTATTGATAGTATGGCTGAGATTCATGAATCTGGTCCCGGAAGTTTAGTTGAACCTATCCCTCCTGATAAATAATGAAGCTTGCCTCTTGAAATATTAGGGGTCTAAATGATCCCACGAAGCATAGTGAAGTTACAGATTTTTTGCATTCTAATAATCTGGATGTTCTGTGTCTCTTGGAGACTAGGGTGAAGTAGTCAAATGCAGGTAGACTTATCCATTCTGTCTTCAAAAAATGGTCTGTGATTACAAATTACAGTCACCACTATAATGGCAGAGTTTGGCTAATCTATAATCCTAATACTGTCGCTATCTCTCATTTGCACTCTACTGATCAGTCTATTACTGGTCAAGTTCTTCACTTTGAAACCAAGTCCTCTTTTCAAATTAGCTTTGTTTACGCCATGAATGATGCTAGTGCTAGAATACCTTTATGGGATTACTTGATATCACAAGCTAATAATAAAGCATGGATAGTCATGGGCGATTTTAACATAGTTCGACGGCCTGAGGGAAAATTGGGATCTTCCCCTCCTTCTCTTCAAGAGATGCCGGAGTTTAATAATTGTATTCTAGCTAGTAGACTGGATGACTTAGCCTGCTCAGGTAATGAATCAACTTGGACAACTAAGCAAGATCCAGACTCGAGGATTTGGTCAAAATTGGATAGGGTATTGGTTAACCCTGATTGGTATACTTCTTTCCCTTCTTCTGTACCTGTTGTTGGTGAGCCAAGTATTTCTGACCACGCCCCAATTACAGTAACTGAAATGAATGTTCATAAAGTTAAACGGTCCTTCAATTTCCTCAATAGTTGGATTGATCATCCAGATTTTTTTGCCAACTGTGGCTAAAGCTTGGCAAATTCCAGTAAAAGGCTCCCCCATTTTCTGTTTCTTCACTAAACTGAAGTCAGTTAGAAGAGCTTTGCAGGCTTTTCACAGATCGAATTTTTCAAATATCTCTTTGTGGGTTAAAGAGGCAAAGGATGCTCTAATTGAAAGTCGGCAAAGACTCAGTAAAAACCTCTTTTCTCCGATTTCAGAAGAAAAAAGGTTATTGCAACAATATAATATGCTGAAGGGTGCAGAACTGAAAATGCTCCATCAACGGGCAAAAATAAAAGATATCCAGCTTGCAGATTGCTCCACAAAGTACTTCTATGCTAAAATTTCAGAAAGAAGGAATACCCAAATGATTGGTTCCATTGCTGATGCTCAGGGCACAATTCACGAGGGTACCAGTTCTGTTGTAGTAGCATTTCCGGGTTATTATAAAGAATTATTTGCTAAATCGGTTAATCTTGAAGACCTTGATTCTAATCCGGTACATCTAGGGCCTACTCACTTCGTCCCAGAAAGCCATTCTTATTGCACCAGTTAGTCAAATGGAAATTAAGCAAGCTTTGTTTAGTATGGACAAAAATAGTAGTCCAGGTATGGATGGGTTTTCAGCAGGCTTCTAAAGCTTCTTGGCTGATAATCCGGGAAGATTTCTGTAAAGCAATTCTTAGCTTCTTTAGGAAAGGTCATATGTCAAAGCATGCCAATTCTACTCTTATAACTCTCATTCCCAAAAAGAAGGATGCTTTATTGGTTATGGATTACAGACCCATTTCTTGCTGTACAATCTTCTATAAGACTGTGAGTAAAGTTGTATCCAACAGGCTGAAACTTTTGCTACCTGAGCTTATAGGTGATGAACAAGCAGCGTTTATTAACGGGCGGAGCTTATTTGAGAATGCGTTGCTATCTCAAACATTGGTGAAAGGGTATTCAATAAAATACATTACTCCTCGAAGTATGATTAAAGTAGATATTAGAAAAGCATTCGACTCCCTTCAATGGAGTTTCGTGAGGCAAATGCTACAGATCTTTGGTTTTCCTTCTTTGTTTGTTTCTTGGATCATGGGATGCATCTCAAATCCTTGGTATTCATTTAAAATTAATGGAGGGGTTCATGGTTATTTTTCAGGGTCAAAGCGGCATTAGGCAAGGTGATCCATTATCACCTTACCTTTTTGTCTTGAGTATGGAGATTCTATCAAGAGCTTTGCGAATTATCACTCAGCAAGACCAAGTCTCGTTTCATCCCAAATGCTGCAAAATTAACACATTTAATTTTTGCGGACGATTTGATGGTTTTTGTTAGAGGAGATGTCCCGTATACTATGGCAGTTAAAGCTACATTAGATCAGTTTGGATCAATGTCAGGGCTAAAGGCAAACTTGGATAAAACAAGCATTTACTTTGGTGGAGTCTCTCCAAACATTCAGGAAGAAATTCTTCAATGTACCGGTTTCACATCAGGCTCATTCTCGTTTCGTTATCTAGGTATCCCCCTAAACGATGCTACTATTCAGGTTCATATGTTTGACCCTATGATACTGAAAATTCAGAATTCGATCAAGCTGTTCCTTTGTTCGTCGGATCTCCGCCAGAATTCAGTTGCTGTTCTGCTTTGTCGCTGCTGTCGGTGTTTGCCGCCGCTCTGTCGTTCTACTGCTCGCCGCCCCGGTTGCCTCTCCTTCTTCCTCTGTCTACCTTCCTCTTCTGCCTTTCCTCCGGTCCGTTGTTCTGTCGGAATTCTGTTGGTTCTGGTTTTTCGCTGCCTGGGCTGTTCCGCTGCTGCTGGGTTCTCTGCCGGAATTCTGCTCCCGGCGGCTTCCTCATCAGTGGGCTACTTTTCTGCCGCTGGGCTTGCTTGCCTGCTGCTGTCTCCACCAGCCTCCCTCCTTCTCTATCTCCTTCTTCTTTTGTTTACTTGCTGCTTTTTGTGTTGTTTTTTATCTGTGTGGTGTGGCGATTCTGTTGTCGTCCCCTTGTCTTGCTGCCGGAGTCGGTTATCCTGCTTTTCGTCTGTTCCTCGGGCTGTTTTTTGTTCGGGGGTTTGTCGGTTCGCTTGGTGGCTTTGTGCTTTGTGCTAGGTGCTTTGTGGTGGCGGATTGTGTTCCGTGTCTTGCCGGTTCTCCATGTCTAGACTTGCGCGTTTCCATTGCCCCTTCGTTAGTCTTTCTGAGTGTCGTGACAACGGTGGGAAGGGTCTTGTTAGAACCTTCTTGATCTTCCACCTCCGAGATAAACATTGTCGTGGAGATGATCAGGTAATTACGCGTCAAGCTCTTTCTTCTAGTTTGTCTGTTTTTTGCTGCGGCGGAGGATGTGCTTAGGCGCATGAGTCTTTGGCTTTGTGGGGTTTGCTTTACTCCACATTCTCTTTCTGCCAAGTGTCGGCACGGGTCGGGATCTGATTTTGTTGCATCCCCTGATTGTGGTGATGGAGTTGCCCGTTTTTTTATCTTTGGCATCCCCAGACCACCTGCTCCATCTTCGTCTCTGGGCGATGTTGTGGGGCCTGTCGGAGTGGGTTGTCTCGACGTGGCTTCTCTGGATCGCTTGTTGTCTTTGGGGGTGCGCACTATAAAATCTATCCCTCCCAGATGTCGTCTTGGGTTTTCTAGGGTCTTCAGGCGGGCCCTCGATGCGGTGGCTGACTCCCCTGGTGATCTGTCTCGCTGGGTTAGCTTGCTTATTTTGCCTCTCTGTATACTTTAGACGTTTCCCCCAGGAGTAACCTTGAGTGTAGAGCTGTTGTGAAGCGCCAGCGTCAGGAAGAGTGTATTACCAACGCTATTCGTACTTGGAGTTCCCCTGGTGGTATTGCTCAGCTTCTACAGGAGACCTTAGCTTTGTTATGCCATGAATGATGCTAGTGCTAGAATACCTTTATGGGATTACTTGATATCACAAGCTAATAATAAAGCATGGATAGTCATGGGCGATTTTAACATAGTTCGACGGCCTGAGGGAAAATTGGGATCTTCCCCTCCTTCTCTTCAAGAGATGCTAGAGTTTAATAATTGTATTCTAGCTAGTAGACTGGATGACTTAGCCTGCTCAGGTAATGAATCAACTTGGACAACTAAGCAAGATCCAGACTCGAGGATTTGGTCAAAATTGGATAGGGTATTGGTTAACCCTGATTGGTATACTTCTTTCCCTTCTTCTGTAGCTATTGTTGGTGAGCCAAGTATTTCTGACCACGTCCCAATTACAGTAACTGTAATGAATGTTCATAAAGTTAAACGGTCCTTCAGTTTCCTCAATAGTTGGATTGATCATCCAGATTTTTTGTCAACTGTGGCTAAAGCTTGGCAAATTCCAGTAAAAGGCTCTCCCATTTTCTGTTTCTTCGCTAAACTGAAGTCAGTTAGAAGAGCTTTGCAGGCTTTTCACAGATAGAATTTTTCAAATATCTCTTTGTGGGTTAAAGAGGCAAACGATGCTCTAATTGAAAGTCGGCAAAGACTCAGTAAAAACCTCTTTTCTCCGGTTTCAGAAGAAAAAAGGTTATTGCAACAATATAATATGCTGAAGGGTGCAGAACTGAAAATGCTCCATCAACGGGCAAAAATAAAAGATATCCAGCTTCCAGATTGCTCCACAAAGTACTTCTATGCTAAAATTTCAGAAAGAAGGAATACCCAAATGATTGGTTCCATTGCTGATGCTCAGGGCACAATTCACGAGGGTACCAGTTCTATTGTAGCAGCATTTCAGGGTTATTATAAAGAAGTATTTGCTAAATCGGTTAATCTTGAAGACCTTGATTCTAATCCGGTACATCTAGGGCCTACTCACTTCGTCCCAGAAAACCATTCTTATTGCACCAGTTAGTCGAATGGAAATTAAGCAACCTTTGTTTAGTATGGACAATAATAATAGTCCAGGTATGGATGGGTTTTCAGCAGGCTTCTAAAGCATCTTGGCTGATAATCCGGGAAGATTTCTGTAAAGCAATTCTTAGATTCTTTAGGAAAGGTCATATGTCAAAGCATGCCAATTCTACTCTTATAACTCTCATTCCCAAAAAGAAGGATGCTTTATCGGTTATGGATTACAGACCCATTTCTTGCTGTACAATCTTCTATAAGACTGTGAGTAAAGTTGTATCCAACAGGCTGAAACTTTTGCTACCTGAGCTTATAGATGATGAACAAGCAGCGTTTATTAACGGGCGGAGCTTATTTGAGAATGCGTTGCTATCTCAAACATTGGTGAAAGGGTATTCAAGAAAATACATTACTCCTCGAAGTATGATTAAAGTAGATATTAGAAAAGCATTCGACTCCCTTCAATGGAGTTTCGTGAGGCAAATGCTACGGATCTTGGGTTTTCCTTCTTTGTTTGTTTCTTGGATCATGGGATGCATCTCAAATCCTTGGTATTCATTTAAAATTAATGGAAGGGTTCATGGTTATTTTTCAGGGTCAAAGCGGCATTAGGCAAGGTGATCCATTATCGCCTTACCTTTTTGTCTTGAGTATGGAGATTCTATCAAGAGCTTTGCGAATTATCACTCAGCAAGACCAAGTCTCGTTTCATCCCAAATGCTGCAAAATTAATACACATTTAATTTTTGCGGACGATTTGATGGTTTTTGTTAGAGGAGATGTCCCGTATACTATGGCAGTTAAAGCTACATTAGATCAGTTTGGATCAATGTCAGTGCTAAAGGCAAACTTGGATAAAACAAGCATTTACTTTGGTGGAGTCTCTCCAAACATTCAGGAAGAAATTCTTCAATGTACCGGTTTCACATCAGGCTCATTCCCGTTTCGTTATCTAGGTATCCCCCTAAACGATGCTACTATTCAGGTTCATATGTTTGACCCTATGATACTGAAAATTCAGAATTCGATCAAGCATTGGACCGCCAACCTGCTATCCTATGCAGGTAGAATACAACTTATAAACTCTGTGATTTTTGGATTACACAATTTCTGGTGTTCTAGTATCCTTCTTCCCAAAACGGTGACTCGAAGAGTGGATAAACTATGCAAAGATTTTTTCTGGGGTAGCAGGAAACTGTCCTTCAAGAAATGGACAGAAGTATGCACTCCCTGGCAGTATGGAGGTGTAAACATCAAGCATCTGACTGATTGGAATAAAGCTTTGCTAGCTCGTTGGTTATGGCAATTTACCTCAGATACAGGCAGTATTTGGATCAAATGGTGCAAATGCTATATCTTATCTAATACTTCAATCTGGTCTGTACAATCAAAAGAGTATTTCTCCTCTGGGCTCTAACACGTACTGCAGGTCCGTGATGAGTATATTCTGAAATGTGGGTCAGCTGAAGCGGCTATGGAATCAATTTTGCATAGTGCTTCTGGGCAATCCTTCAATATCAACACAGATTATGACTTCTTCAGAAGTAGGGGTCCAGCTCTAACTTGATATAGAGTGCTTGAATCGTCCATAACTCTCCCTCGGCATAGAGTGACTCTTACTTTAGCAGGTCAAAATCAACTTCCAACAGTAGACAAATTGCAGGAAAAGGGTTTTCACTTGGTGAATAGATGTTGTTTATGTCAAAAAGATGCAGAGACGGTTCACCACTTGTTTTTCTCGTGTTCTTATTCTGCTAGTATATGGAGGAGTGTACAGCAATGGATGAACATTACTTGCCCTAAGTATGATCTCCAAAACATACTTCATTGGATATCTAGTCGTCACAAGAGAAAGCATTGGAAGGCAACATGGTTCAAGGTCAGTTTGGCAGCTGCAGTCTACTTGATTTGGAAGAATAGAAACACTAGAATTTTTAAATCTTTAAAAGCAATAGAGGAAGTAATTGTAAAGCAAATCAAGTTTGTAGTATTAGTTCGATTTTATGCACATAAGCAGAATCCTAAATATGCTAGGATTATAGAGAAGATGTAAAGTTTAGTGCGATAGATCTTTTGCAAACTTTGTAATTTCATTAAAATCAATTAAATGATATCATTTTGGCAAAAAAAAAAATAAAAAAATTTATAATAATAATAATTTTTTTTTTTCCTGCAAAATAATAATAATAATAATAATAATAATAATAATATTTTACTTCGGTGGAATTCGACCTGAGGTTCAGCAAGAAATTTTGCAGGCTACGGGCTTTAAAAGAGGAGAGTTCCCTTGACGTTATTTGAGCTTGCCTTTAAATGATGTCAATAATCGACTTGTTCTTTATAATGGTCTTATTAGTGCAGTCCAGAATGTGCTTAATCACTGGTCGTCAAGAAGCTTAACATATGCAGGAAGAACCCAAATTATCAATTCAATGCACTTTGGAATTCTAAATTACTGGTGCTCAAATACGCTGCTGCCAGGCAATGTTAGCTTGAAGCGAAATCAGGTTTGCAGGAGATACTTTTGGTCGGGTGGACAAGAGAAGCGAGGTGCTTATTATAAGAGTTGGGAAAGTATGTGTGCACCATGGGAAGAGGGTGGGTTTAACATTAAAAATTTGGTAGATTGGAATAATGCCTTAATTAGTCATTGGCTATGGAAAATCTTGAATGGAGGAGGAGGAATCTGGGGAAAGTGGATGCAAAGCTATATTTTAGGTGAACAACAAATTTGGAATCTTAAGAAACAAGATAGGTACACATCTTGTGTGAATAGTATATTGTATGTTAGAGATGAAATCAAAGCTAAGGAAGTTACTGCGATGGCAACTGCAGCAAGGGTTCAAAGTTGGTATACTGTACAGGGATACCAGGTAAATGCTGCATACGAATGGTTTCGCAAGAAATCGAACGTTTGTAGTTGGCTCAATCTCCTTAAAGGACCACACATTATTCCCAAACATGGGATAATTACTTCGTTGGCCTGTCAAAGGAAGCTAGCAACTATGGATATGATGAAGACTAAAGGAATCTATATTACTAATAGATGTATTTTGTGTAAAGAGGATAATGAAAGCCATGATCATATTTTCTTCAAGTGTAAGTATTCTCAAAGTGTTTGGCAAGAGTTGAAGAATTGGTTGGATGTCAAGGGTAGATCAAATGATGCAAGGGCTGAACTGTAGTGGAGCGTAGCTAGACGAAGGAGAAAGCATTGGAACCATAATTGGTATTGCAGTGTAATCGGGGCTGCGGTGTATCGTATTTGGATGGAGCGTAACATGAGAATATTCACTGGGCAGAATAGGTCTAGTATATCTTTAGTGAACCAAGTTAAGTTTGAGGTTTGTATGCGTCTTAGGAGTAGGGGTTTTGGGTTTAATCATTAGCATATTTTGGCTTTGTTAGGGGTTATACTTTTGTAAGACTAGTCTCTTTATTTATCCTATATGGATGAATAAGAGTCATAACTTTTCTTGCAAAATAATAATAATAATAATAATAATAATAATAATAATAATAATAATAATAATAATAATAATAATAATAATAATAATAATAATAATAATAGACAATATTCAACGAAGGGGCATGTGCCTGGTGAAAAGATGTGTCTTATGTCAAAATGCTTTAGAAAATCATAAGCACTTGTTTTTTCGCTGTATATACTCTGATTAGGTATGGTCTAGTTTGCTACAATGGATGGGGATATTAGGCAGAAGCTCTGATCTGCGCCAGGAGATGATATGGAGCGGGCTGAAGAGGATTTGTAGACATTGGAAGAAAGACTTGTATAGATGTACCATGGCAGCTGTAGTTTACTATCTCTAGAATGAAAGGAATGCTAGGATCTTCATGGGGAATAATAGGAAAAGTTCGAATCTTGTAAAAAGTATTAAGATGAGGTTTTTACTTGGTTAAGAAGTAGGAGTATGAGGTTAAACTAGTGGGCTATGTTTTTAGTGTTTATGCTTGCATAGACTAGAGGTTTGTCTTTTGTAAGAACCGTCTCTTTATTATCAATAAAGAGTCTAACCTTCTTGCAAAAAAAAAATATATAATAATAATAAAGTTTGAACTGCTTTAGAGAGGGAAGGCGATTCTGCCTATCTTCCCCTGCGACTGCCCGTTTAAGGCCCCTGCCGCCGGTGGCCGCTGTCCGCGGCGGCCTTCCTCCCTGGGCCGGTCGTCTTCCCCCTTCCCTTGGTTGCAGCCGCCGTTTTCCTCTCTCCCCTCCCTACCGTCTCCTCCTCCGTGTTTCCTCTTCGCGTATCTCTCCCCTCCCCTGCCGTCTCTGGTCTGCCGCCGGTGCTTTGCCTCTCTTCTGCTCGCCTACTTCCGACCTTTCTTCTTCCTCTTCCGTCTTCCCCTCTTTTTTGCCGTTGTTGTTCCTTTGTTCGTCGGATCTCCGCCAGAATTCAGTAGCTGTTCTGCTTTGTCGCTGCTGTCGGTGTTTGCCGCCGCTCAGCCGTTCTGCTGCAGGCCGCCCCGGTTGACTCTCCTTCTTCCTTCGTCTGCCTTCCTCTTCTTCCTTTCCTCCGGTCCGTTGTTCTGCCGGAATTCTGTTGGTTCTGGTTTTTTGCTGCCTGGGTTGTTCGCTACTGCTGGGTTCTCTGCCGGAATTCTGCTCCCGGCGGCTTCCTCATCAGTGGGCTACTTTTCTACCGCTGGACTTGCTTGCCTGCTGCTGTCTCCACCAGCCTCCCTCCTTCTCTATCTCCTTCTTCTTTTGTTTGCTTGCTGCTTTTTGTGGTGTTTTTTATCTGTGTGGTGTGGCGATTCTGTTGTCGTCCCCTTGTCTTGCTGCGGGAGTCGGTTATCCTGCTTTTTGTCTGTTCCTCGGGCTGTTTTTGGTTCGGGGGTTTGTCGGTTCGCTTGGTGGCTTTGTGCTTTGTGCTAGGTGCTTTGTGGTGGCGGATTGTGTTTCGTGTCTTGCCGGTTCTCCATGTCTAGACTTGCGCGTTTCCATTGCCCCTTCGTTAGTCTTTCTGAGTGTCGTGACAACGGTGGGAAGGGTCTTGTTAGAACCTCCTTGATCTTCCACCTCCGAGATAAACATTGCCATGGAGATGATCAGGTAATTACGCGTCAAGCTCTTTCTTCTAGTTTGTCTGTTTTTTCTGCGGCGGAGGATGTGCTTAGGCGCATGAGTCTTTGGCTTTGTGGGGTTTGCTTTACTCCACATTCTCTTTCTGCCAAGTGTCGGCACGGGTCGGGATCTGATTTTGTTACATCCCCTGATTGTGGTGATGGAGTTGCCCGTTTTTTATCTTTGGCATCCCCAGACCACCTGCTCTATCTTCGTCTCTGGGCGATATTGTGGGGCCTGTCGGAGTGGGTTGTCTCGACGTGGCTTCTCTGGATCGCTTGTTGTCTTTGGAGGTGCGCACTGTAAAATCTATCCCTCCCAGATGTCGTCTTGGGTTTTCTAGGGTCTTCAGGCGGGCCCTCGATGCGGTGGCTGACTCCCCTGGTGATCTGTCTCGCTGGGTTAGCTTGCTTATTTTGCCTCTCTGTATACTTTAGACGTTTCCCCCAGGAGTAACCTTGAGTGTAGAGCTGTTGTGAAGCGCCAGTGTCAGTAAGAGTGTATTACCAACGCTATTCGTACTTGGAGTTCCCCTGGTGGTATTGCTCAGCTTCTGCAGGAGACCTTAGCTGAGAAGGGTCCTTCTTTTCGGTTAGAGGAGGACCTTGACTCTAGTGAGGTTAACGTTTGGCAGTGTCGGCGGAAGATTTGTGATAGTCACTACGCTGCCGCTGTCCAGGTCCTCTGTTCGTCTGGCGTTGCTCCGTACACGGCTGATACTCTGCAGGCTTTGAAAGATAAGCACCTCCATGTTCCGCCTCCTTCCTTGCCGCCTTTGCCTGCCGCTCACCCTCAGCTTATCGCGTCCACGTCCATTGTGTTGGATATGATTAAGAGCTTTCCGCACGGCACTTCTTGTGGGCGAGACGGTTTTCGTGCCCAACATCTTCTGGATTGTTTGAGCGGAGCCGCGGTTGCTATCTCGGACGATTGGATCACCTCTATCACTAAGGTGGTTAATCTTTTTCTTGAGGGTAGATGCCCGCAGGTCCTCGGTGAGTACATCGCTAGTGCTCCGCTCACCTCGCTTATTAAACCAGGTGGGGGGATTCGTCCTATTGCTGTGGGTACGGTTTGGAGACGGCTTGTCTCCAAGGTTGGGGCTGTTCTGATTGGTCCGTCGCTTAGTGGTTATTTTGAGGGTCTCCAGTTTGGGGTCGGGGTTTCTGGTGGAGGAGAGGCTATTTTGCACGCCTTGAATCAGTTTATTGAGGATTGGGGTGGCGATGTGGGCCTTTCGATGCTTTTGGTCGACTTTCAGAATGCTTTTAATTTGGTCGACCGGGATATGATGTTGCGAGAGGTTCGTCGTTGCTGCCCTGTTCTTTCCCGCTGGGTCGAGTTCTGCTACTCTGGGCCTGCCAGACTTTTTTACGGGGAGCATAGCTTAGGTCTTGTCAGGGGGTCCAGCAGGGTGACCCTTTGGGCCCTCTTCTTTTCGCTTTGGTCTTACATCCCTTGATTTGTAAGATCCGGGACTCTTTTCCCTTGTGCTTGCAGGCTTGGTACTTGAACGACAGCACCATCATTGGAGATACTTTGGTCGTGGGGAAGGTTTTGGAGCTCATTATGGAAGACGGTCCACGCTTGGGTCTTCATCTTAATGTCAGCAAAATCGAGGGTTTTTGGCCTAAGGAAGACCCTAGGAGTCGACTTCCTGGTTCCCCCCCCCCCCCCCCCCGATGTTTCTCGACCGTCACGTAGTGCTTGTGGCGAAGAGAGTTTCTGGACCATTGAGCTTATGGATTCTGTTGCTAGGATTGAGGATCCACAGTGCGAGTTGTTGTTACTTCGTGCATGTGCGGGTATTTCCAAGCTTTCTTTTGCTCGACGCACTTGCCCCCCTTCGGCTTTCGACTCGGCTAAGATTTCCTTTGATACTGCTCTACGGTCTAGCCTGGAGCGCATTGTCACCGCGTCTGGCCCCGGGTTTGGGGACTGGCAGTGGCGTCTTTCCACACTACCCTTTCACTTTGGAGGGCTTGGTGTGTATTGTGCTGGGGATGTTCTGCATTATGCCTTTCTGGCTTCTCGTCTCCAGTCCTCTGAGTTGCAGGCTATGCTCCTTTGACCTTCAGCTGTCTTGGCTCCTGGGCCGACCTTCGATGCGGCCTTGGCTCTGTTTAATGAGACCACCGGTTCCGACCTTCCTCGTGATCCTAGTGAGATCGCTGCCCCCAAACTCATGAAGAAATTGGCAGATATATATTTCACGAAGATTGCTGCTTCGGTAGAATCTGATTTCTCATTGACTCAGCGACAGGTTGTTTTGTGGAAGTCTCTGCAGGGTGCTCATACGTCTGATTGGCTACGCGCAGTGCCTATCTCCGGGTTAGGGCATACCATGAATGGAAGGACTTACCGCTCTGTGCTTAGCTATCGACTAGGTGTCCCTCTGTTCTTGGTACCTAGACCTTGTCCCGCCTGTTCTCGAGTGTTTGTTGGTGACATGTTTGGAGATCACGTTGTGTCGTTTGCTGGTACCATTGGTATTAAGCATAGACATAACCTGGTTCACGACACCCTTTTGGATATCTGTTTCCGATCTGGAATTTCTGTCGGTAAGGAGGTGGATGTCGGTTTGATGGATGGGCACAAGAACCCCCTATGCCCGGCGGATTTGCTTCTTTATTCCTGGGATAGGGGGCGTGATGTGTGTGTTGATTTGACTGGGTCCTCTCCTTTGACCCAGTCCGGCTTGACTTCTTTTGAGCCTGGACGGGCCATTGCTGATGCTGCTCGCCGTAAGTGTGTCAAGTATCAGGCACGCTGCACGGCCATTGGGTATTGTTTTCTTCCTTTCTCCTTCTCCTCTCTCGGTGAGCTCGACACGGAAGTTGTTTCTCTGCTCCAACGGATTCGTAAATTCTCTATATCACAAGATGCTGGAGCGCGTACCGCGGTTCATATTTTCTGTAGAATTAGTTTTTCGATCGCTAAGGGAGTGGGTGCCCAGATATTATCTCGGCTACCCACTAACTTCTTGTAATTTGTTCTGGTGTTGATGCAAGTTCGGTTTATAAAAAAAAAAAATAATAATAATAATAATAATAATAATAATAATAATAATAATCCCAGGCTTGGATGGCTTTTCTGTTGGTTTCTTCAAGTCATCTTGGAACATTGTGGGAGAGGATTTCTGTAAAGCAGTCCTAAGTTTTTTCAGATCAGGAAATATGTCTAAGCAAGCCAATACAACTTTGGTAACACTCATTCCTAAGAAGAAGGAGGCCCACTCAGTATTGGATTATAGACCTATATCCTGTTGTACTTTGTTCTACAAAAAAGTTTCTAAAATCCTGGCTAATAGGCTTAAGCCTATTCTCCCAAGCATCATTGGAGTTGAACAGGTTGCTTTTGTGACTGGTAGGAACATATTTAATAACATTATGTTGTCTCAAGCTTTGGTTTTAGAGCTATACTAGGAAGTTCCTCACTCCTAGATGTTTAGTAAACGTAGATATAAGAAAGGCCTTTGATTCTTTGCAATGGGACTTCATAGAAAAGATGCTCCAGAAGCTAGGGTTTCCTAATCTTTTTGTGAAATGGATAATGGGTTGTGTTAGTAATCCACGGTATTCTTATAATGTGAATGGGGAAGTAACTGGATTTATTCAAGGAAAAGGGGGGATAAGGCGGGGGGATCCCCTATCTCCTTACCTATTTGTTATGAGTATGGAAATATTATCCAAATCTCTTAGGATGTGTGTTCACAAGCCAATGTGTCCTACCATCCTAAATGTTGTAGGTTGAATCGGACCCATCTAATATTTGCAGATGATTTGATGTTGTTTTCTAGAGGTGATTTACCTTCTGTAATGGCTATTAAAAGGGCTCTTGATATTTTTGGGTCTCTGTCAGGGCTAGTTGCAAATGTGGATAAGACTTATATTTACTTTGGAGGTATAGATCAGGGGGTGAAGGATTTTATCCTCTCTAACACTGGGTTTGTTGAGGGTTGTAGACATCCGCATTTTGCCTGCTAGTGTCTATAGCAGTTCCCGACAAAATATCCGATGATCTGAGTCCTATAAGAGTCCTTAGTCTCACTTGGGGGCTATTCTCCGACGGAGTGATTAATCACAGTCGCTTCGAGAATCGCACCTTACATTTTTTTAGGAGAGTCTAACCCGAGTCAAACCCGAGTTGTCTTTCCTCCCGCGCAATTTCCTATGCCTTGGCGTGTTTGGGTTCCGAAGCAACATTTCTGATTACGTGGGTATTCTCGCAGAGTATGGCACCCACAACCGGGAATAGGGACATGGAAAACACCATCAATGAAATGAAGGCTTTGCTGGAGACAATGGTTAGTAGGCAGGCCATAACCGAAACCCATATAGGGTTCCTGAAAATCGACCAAGAGGCCATGAATGCTCGTTTAACTGTCATCGAACAACGAGACCTTGATTCTGGGTCGGTAAGTACTGGGCCATTTGCCAAACTGATCAGCACGGTGCGTGAGCTCGAACAAAAGTTCCACGCCCTTCAAGGGAACAACATTCATATTGAAAACTCCCGAGACTATACACCCATCAGTGAGAAACTACCAACAGATCTCAATCTAGAAGGGTTACCCATATTCGAAGGGACAGAGGATCCATTACTACACCTCCGAGCCTTCAAAGCATTTATGGTGATCAAGGGGGTCAAAGCCGACATGTTCATCAATCTGTTCGGCACATCTCTCGGAAAATATCCAATAGCCTGGTTCTATAGGCTTAATACAAAAAGATTTCCCACTTGGGAAGATGTGGCTACCAAGTTCGCTAAAAACTATTCTGATAATACTGAACTTCAAACTACCATGCGGACTTTAGAAGTCATGGCCCAAGATCCAACAGAGGGTTTCACCAAATACCTTCAACGTTGGCGGGCTGAGAGTGTTAAGCTGGTAGACAAGCCCAGCGAGAAGACACTAGTGGATTCATCATCAACAACCTCCTACCCTCCTACCGCGTCCATCTTAGGTATGCCGGCATCTCAAACTTTGCTGTGCTTACCGAAATGGGCACTAGGATTGAAGACGATCTTCGACATAACGAAGATTTGGGTGAAGCTTCTACCGAAGGCTATACTGGACATCCACTTGAGTCCTTAGAAGCCGAAGACTACTGACAACCTCATTCAAGAGTCCGGATTTGATTCGAGTCTAAGTCTGAGTTCGAGTCTAGGATACCCTACATCCTCATTTCCAAGTCAGAGTCAGAGTCAACAGTATTCTGTCCTCTTTTCGTATTCCAATACAATCAGCCTTTTCAATTTCCCGTATATGCTTCCTTATGTGTTTCCGAGAACATGATGAACACCATCATACACTGTGAGCACATGCACGTGACTATTATAGGCACATCTATAATGACTGCAGGAACTGAGGCCCGTGTTTTCCTTTACCTGTTCCATGTCTGGTATAGAAAGCCACATAACTACCCCTAGTAGGAGCAGTATCGAATCCTATGACAAATCTAGGTAGTCTCCTAGTTTGGGTTTAAGACGGGAGGCAAGCCCATTTCCCACAATAAACACCCCTCCAATAAGACTAACCAATCCCTATCTTAGGCGTTAGTTTGACTTGATGCCAAAAATACCCAACCCGGGACGATGCTCCCACCAAGCCTGTTCGGAATTATGATACCATGCTTACCGTAGAGTACTCCATCGCGAGTTGCAAACACCAACTAGGCTTACACCTTACAAAGGTTTAGCTCCACAAGCCTAATCCAACCGATGGGCCCACCCCCCATATCCACCCACAACACCATAGGAGGGGATTACCGTGAAAAAAAAAAAAGAAAAAAAGAGTTGGACAAAAAAAATCCAAAGTCCAAGAAAAAAGCAAAAGGACAAAACAAAAGAGCTAGCCATGATCATCATCCCTCGACCAGATACGGTCAATCCTTTGACCGGGGCACGGTCAACTCAAATGAAGAATCCCACGACCGGGACTAAGAGGTCAACCCAAAAAAAAAATCAAATACCCATGACCGTGGTCAACGGTCAACTCAAGTGAAAGTCCCTTGACCGGGGTACGGTAAATTCAAAATTACCGATGCCCATACCATCAAATAGGGGAGAGATAATCAGGCTGGTCAGCTGTCACCACACTTAGCCTTCCCACATTACAACCCACAAGACCTTCTCGAGACCTAGGCTAAGAGGCAGCCCGGAATTTTGAGGATTCAAGCTCCATAGGACACCCCTAACCATTAGGGCCAGACATGGAAATCAGATCCCGCATTATCAAAACTACCCTGATCGAAGTTCGAGTCATTTTTACTCGACTTCCCCATTTCCTACCACATTACGATACATTACCCTCGAAGCCTTAGCTCCACAAAATCGAGCTCCAGATTTCGAAGCATCAAAGCCACTTATTGCCTGGCACCACATTTCCAAAAACATCCAAACCAGTTACCAACCCCAAGCACGGGAACTAAACCTGCGGTCGGCATAGAACATGCCCAAATAGTTCACACCACCTCTAGGGGCTACCCCGGAGAACGCTCATAGTCACAGGATCAACATCCTAACTCTTCTAGCCCTTTGATCAAGACATCACTGGGAATGCACCTAGCCTACACCATCGCTATGGCTAGTTACACACAAAGCCCTAATAAACTAGGCACCATAACATATCTTCCAATCCACTGAACTACGGCTTGGTTTGATTTCACTACACGTGAATACGTAGGCAGCCTTTCAACAACGGCACAACCACCCACATTGACACAAATTCAAAAAGCACCATCATTTCTATCACGACACTGTCATGTTCTCAAACAGTTAGCTTTGTCGTCCTGGGGGCTTCTCTTAGGCAGAAGCTCTCCATCCACTCACAAAATCCAAAAATTTTCAAAAATAGCCTCCTTTCTATAGTGTGTCCCAGTACTCGGCTCAGTCGAAGACGAGAATCCGTCAGGGACTCGAAGCGACACCCACTTTGGTAATGTACCCCAAAACCAAAAATTCAAAGAGCACTAGTCTACAACACTGCTACAGCTAAGTCCTGCAGAAACAGTCTCATTACAGGCTACTGCAATTCCCCTATATCACATCCTTCCCATTTCGATGTTCGACTGTGTTGCCACTCGCCTAGGCTACGGAATAGCGCAACTTAAGAGTCTTGTCATCTTAGATGGCCCACCCCGAACTGAGTCACGGTCCAACCCCTCGAGAGTCCGAGTCGTGTCTGTCAACTCGTCGTCCTGTCACGTCCAGAGTCGAGTCTGTCGGTACCTCCCTCCTCAAATTTTTACTTCAAAGTTTGCAAAACTTAGCCATTTGATAAAATCCTTTTCGACAAGGTCAAATTTCAGCCTATTTAAGCTGCAAATTTCTTTTCTACCCCTTTCAATTTTGAAAACCTATCTCCTAGCACGTGAGTTGCTTTCAGGACTTTGATTTCAAAATGAAGCAAAAATCATTTTCCCCAGCGCAAGCCAGTCTATAGATGTTAACTGTATTTCCTATGTGCTATCTTGCTATATACTATGCCTGCTATTTTTGCCTATGTATCTAACATTTCAGGTGCCAGCTAGTGCTTCCCAACGGAACAACAAAGGCGGTGTTTCTCTTGGAATGCTACATCCAAGATGCGATGTGTCGGCATACGAGTACACCCAAGACTTCAGAAGCAAGTCCCCGCGCAGCTACTTTACACCCCAGCACGAGTCGGTGTTTCTCCTAAAATGCTACATCCAAGATGTGATGTGTCGGCATACGGGTACACCTATGACTTCAAAGGCAAGTTCGACTCCCCATGGAGCTATCATCATCAGGACAGGTATGACCCTTTTCTTATGGCTGGCGAGCCCTTCACGCGAGTCTAATGGACTATAAACGACCCGACCGAAAGGCTGCCAGGTCGTAATCCTCGATTGGCCTGGTAGCTACTCTGACTTTCGCCTTGTCCAAGCCTCATTCAGAGTGGGGGCTCTGTAGACACCCGCATTTTGCCTGCTAGTGTCTATAGCAGTTCCCGACAAAACACCCGATGATGATCGGACGTAAACGTGACTTAATACGCTCGAATACGGACTCGGAATCAATAGTATCCGACGTGGGCATTTAGCGGAGTGCAAATCTCTCAAAACCGATCTCAAATCCAGGCCCAGTGGGTCATTCCGAGTCAAATGAGACTAATTTGGGCCAAAACCGACACCGGAAATAAAAACCGTCTTTTGGCGACCGGGTCAAAACCCGGTCAAAGACGAATCCGACACACAAAAATAGCCTGATGCGCTTCTAGAAATTTGCGCCCAAATACAAAATTCAAAAATAATCAAGAGTCAACTATTTCCTAAATTGACTCGATTCCCTTGATCCACTCGATCGAGTGGATTGACCCACTCGGTCGAGTGGAGCGTCATTTACCGGATCAGGCCCATTTTTTAGGGCACTCGACCGAGTGCACTAGGGCCACTCGATCGAGTGACCCTAGGTCGAGGGGTGTACTCTATAAATACCCCCTCAAACCCTTTGCATTTGGAGCTTTTGAAGAACACAATTCTACCCTACATTTATACCCTAATCCATCTTCATCACTTCAATACTACAAACCCTAAGCAACCTTAGTCGAAAAACCGAGTTAGCATCCCTCGTAAAACCGATACACACACAGACATACAATCAAACTCGAGATCAAAACTCGCCAAAGACCCGAGAGCATCCTCTCCCTAACCATATACACCCTAACTCACCCTACATATCTCGACACTCCCGCGCACACGTCGCTACTACGAGTTCGTTTCCGATGCCATTTAAGCATGTAGGTTGAGGGTGTCATCAAACCCCGTTGTTTTTTCTCCCTTCTCTTTTTACCATTTTTATATGTATTATTATTATTATTATTAACACGTTTGACTACGACGATCATCCAAAGTCCGTTTAATCCCTTTACGAGTCACGACGAAGGTGGCACCCTTTCGAGGAGCGCCGCCCCGATGTACTCAAGGGCGTAACGAGATCGTGGTCACTCATAGTTGAACGCGTAGGACTCCATTTCCAAGATTAGTGCGAGATCCGTTGATGCGAAAACCGACATCACATAATCCGTTAGGATTAGTATCGATGTCGTGACGCGGAGGACTACATTTTCGTCAGTAATTAATTCTTTTCAATCTCATAACATCATTTTCATAAAATCCCGATGACGGTCTCATAATCGTATAGTACACGATTATGGCACCGAAAACCGAGTTGCATTTAAATCGTGCAATATTTTTATTCAATTCGGTCAACCATCGATTTCAAAACATAAAAGCAAAACGAGCCATGCCTCGTACAAGGGGCACTCGACCGAGGGCCATAGGCCACTCGATCGAGTAGCACCCCAAAAACTGGGCAGTAGCTGCTTCGAGTACGCACTCGATCGAGTCCATGCCATGACTCGGTCGAGTGGGTCCTGTAGCCCAGAAATCCGAGAGTTTTAATGCAACATTTGAGCCTCGTCATTTTTTTTACGACTTTTAGTCGACACGTGTAAAGTCAATCACGTGATCTCCTTTTTCAAAACTCATGCATATCACTCCATATAAACGACTTTGATCGACGGTCTCGCACTATTAATCTTTTGTCGACGACTCTTTATTCGTATCCGACACATGATTAATTTAGACTCTATTCCTCGATGTGATAAGTCGGGACAAGGCATCGAGATTCGGGATCGGGCTAGCACCACATCTAGGTTCCATATCTCCGTCTTCCGTTTAATACACAATATAATGTGTAATTAATCGAAGTTCGTCCGTTTGCACAACTTACGGTCTAGTTTATATTTATTATATACGGATCCGTTTCTAGTTAACGTCTACCATTTCTTATTCGATTATTCTATTTTATTGCTCGTTGTATTGTGAATTTCGGGTTGTATTCCGCCCGTGTAATTTGTAATTTATTTACGAGTTTTCTATTCTTGATGTTTGCCATTTATTGCCTTAAATGAACATCACATGCTAAATCACTTTGACGTGAATCAAGATGCATTAAATGACGTAGCTCACATATAATTCACATGTTTAGCTAAAACGCTGTTTGCATATCATTTAGTCGTTTTACTAGCGCGCGTACACGAACACGAACGATGTCTTAGTAGAGGCTGTCATTGTGCGGGCGGGGTTGGGTGTCCTTAGTGGGCTTCCCAACACGTACCCTCACCCCTTACTCAGAACCTTGGTTTCCGGATGTCCGAAACCATTGGCGCACGAGAGTCATTTTATATACGAAAGCCGGTGTAAACGGTATCGATATAATAATGCAAAGGGACGAGCCCCATAAACTCTGAAATCGAAGTGGGTCGTACTTTGTGTATAGCCCACGACGACATAGAGTGGGCTCGAATGGTTCCGAATAACCACAAAATTCGGTGGCGACTCCATCTTTGACTTAAATTTCGAACCCGAGAACAATCTTACCACGAGATTCATTCGCCTACCCAAACCCGCGCGTGGCCGCGTCGGGGTGGACCTACGTCATGTCCTCAAGGGTCATTTCCCATTTCTTTATTTGGGTGTTCCTCTTACTGATGCAAGGCTTAGCATAAATATGTTTAATCCTCTCATTCTGCAGGTGCAACATGCTGTAGGTCATTGGTCTACTCAATTTCTTTCTTATGCTTGTAAGGCTCAGTTGCTCAACTCATGCATATTTGGTCTGGAGAATTTCTGGTCTTCTAGTCTACTTCTACCTAAAACAATACTGAAGTTACTAAATAAAATTAGCAAGGACTTCTTTTGGGGGATCAAAGATGGGAATAGAAGATTAATATTCAAGAAATGGAGGGACATTTGTTCTCCATGGGATTCTGGAGGGTTCAACATTAAGGATGCTCAATGCTGGAACACTGCTCTCCTCACAAAATGGTTGTGGATCTTTACAACTGGGCCAAACAATCTTGGGAGCAATTGGTGTAGACAATATGTCTTTGGTTCAGAATCTGTGTGGGATGCCAAGCCTAAGGAATACTTCCCTGCTAGTATCAAGAACATTATAGCAGTAAAGGTTCATCTGCAAAAGCATTGTGGTTCTCAGGAACAAGCTCAGTTGGTTGTAAGCAGCTGCTGTGTAGCTTCAAAATTTCATGTTTCTAAAATGTATTTGATTCTCAGGGGACCAGTTAAGAAGTTCTGGGGTTCATACTTTGCTTTTGACCTCTTTTGCCCAAGTCACAAAGTGATAATGTCTTTAGCCTTACAAAAGCAATTGGCCACTATCGATCAATTTAAGAGGAAAGGATTTGCTCTTGCGAACAGATGTTTTTTATGCCAGCATCAGGAGGAAAATGTATCCCATCTATTCTTTGCTTGTGATTTTGCTAAGCAGATTTGGGTTAGTATGCTCAATTGGATAGGTTTGGCCTATGTAAAGCCTGATCTACAGGCAGTGGTTCGTTGGCTGACAAATCATAGAAGTAAGAAGCATTGGAAGAACAGTTGGTTGCGGGTAAGTGTTGCAGCAGCAGTTTATCTCATTTGGAAAGAGAGGAACAAACGTATTTTCATTGAGAAGAGTTCTACTCCAGAGGCTATTTTTGAAAACCTTAAATTCATAGCTCATACGAGATTTTTGTGTAAGCAAGGCAATCCTAAGTATTATAGGATGATAGAGAGAATGGCTTCAAGCTAATTCTGTACATGTAGTGTGATAGCCTTTTTTGCAATTTTGTAATTTTGTATCTCAATGAAATGAAATGATATCCTTTTTGCAAAAAAAAAAAAATTAAAAAAAAAATTATAATAATAATAATTCTAAAAGCTATGAAATCTGCTGGTAAAATCGTTTCTCCTTATCCTATTCCTACTGATTTTAATCAATCTAATAATACTGTTCTAAATTCTACAACTATGAAACCCATTATTGCACCCTCTGTTTCTGATAAATCTGATACTAAAACATGGTCCAATGTTGCTCGCTCTACTAAACAATTGGGAATGAATCTTTACTATTGTGAAAATAGTTCCAATTCTACGGAAATTGACATTGAATTGGATTATTTCGCTGATGAAATGAAACTATGGCAATTTAATCTAATGGGTAATTTCATTGGTTCAAGACCTGTGTTACGGTCTGTACAAAAATTTGTCTCAGATAGTTGGGGTAGTATTGCATTACCTAAAGTGCAATATTACAAGAAAGGTTGGTTCTCTTTTAGGTTTTCATCTAAGGAAGACCTAACAAATGTGCTAAAAGTGGGGCCTTGGAGGATTGGGGGATCATCCTTGGTGCTAAAAGAATGGTCACCTCAATTTTCTGCTGAACTGGAAATAGTAACCACAGTACCAGTATGGGTGTTATTCCATGATCTGGAACCGTTTATGTGGTCTGACATAGTTTTGAGTAAAATTGCTAGTAAGGTTGGTAAGCCCATGTGTGCTGATTTAGCAACTACCACCAAAGCAAAACTGTCATTTGCAAGCGTTCTTATTGAGGTTGATATGTCCCAGCCCCTCTTGGATCATGTCATCATTAATACTCCATTTTCTGGTCAGTCAGTTCAGAAAGCAGAGTATGAATGGGTGCCATTTTACTGTCATGGCTGTGGCAAATTGGGTCACAAAATTGCCAATTGTAAAAGGGAAAAGAAGAAGCTCAAAGAGAAGGAGGAGGCCGCTAAGAAGGCCAAGGAGGATGAAAAGGGAATATCTATTGATATCAGTTCTTCAATGCCTATTGAAAAGCCTAATGTAGTTCAGACTCAGGAGACTGTTGTGAGGAAGGAGGCTGAGGTTGTTTCTCCTAGGAAATTTTATCAGGATGACTTATTTCAACCGGTTTCTAAGAGGAACAGTTCTGCCACTAAGGTGGTTCAACCTGTTCTTAAAGAGCCTTTGGTTTTAGCTAATACTTTTCAGCTTATTTCTCAACATGAGGAACCTGATATTTTGACTAAAAGTCCTACTGACTTTTCTGGTGGTAGTCTACAAGATCCTCTTCCTCCTGATAAACTATGAAAGTTGCCTCATGGAATATTAGGGGGGTTCAATGATCCTATGAAACATAGTGAGGTTAAAGAGTTTTTTTCTCTAATAAGTTGGACATTCTTGGACTCTTAGAGACCAGGTAAAACATAATAAAGCTCATAGAATAATTCATAATAACTTCAATAATTTGAAGGTTCTTACTAACTACACTCATCACTATAATGGAAGAATTTGGTTGATCTTTAATCCTAATACTGTTAAGATCTCCGATTTATTCTATTTTGATCAACTTATCTCGGGTCTGGTTCTTCATATTGAAACTAAATCTCAGATGAGAGTTAGTATGGTGTATGGTGACAATGATGCTACAGCCAGAGAAGGTTTATGGGATTCTTTACAAGGCTTGAGAGATGGTAATCCTTGGTTAGTCCTGGGGGACTTTAACATTGTTAGAAGTCCAGAGGAAAAGCTAGGTTCTAACCCTTCTTCCCTTAAAGATATGTTGGCCTTTAATGATTGTCTTTCTGTTTGTTTGCTTGATGATCTTAGTAGTTCAGGTTGTGCCATGACTTGGACTAATAAGCAAGTCCCTTCTGATAGGGTCTGGTCTAAGTTGGACATGGTACTGGTTAATCCTGCTTGGCTTTCTACTTTTCCTAACTCTTATGCTATCATCTCAGAGGCAGGAATTTTAGACCATTCACCAATTTTGGTGCAGGTCATGAAGGATAATCCAACAAGAAAGGCCTTTAGTTTCCTGAATTATTGGATATCTCACCCTGATTTTATACCTATTGTAAGGCAAGCCTGGAATAGTAAAATTGAAGGCTCTCCTACTTTCAGGTTTTTTGGTAAACTCAAGCTGGTTAAGAAGGCTCTCCAAGGTTTGCATAAAGAATTTTTCTCTAATGTCTCTGATAGGGTCAAAAGGGCTAAGCAGGATCTTCTTTCTTGTCAAGGAAAACTGCAAGCCTCTCCTTTTTCTCTGGATCTTATAACAGAAGAAAAGGCCTTATATACTTTATACAGCAATTTAAAAGGGGCTGAGCTTGATATGCTTAAACAAAGAGCCAAAATACAAGATCTGTAGCTTTCAGATTGCTCTTCAAAGTATTTTTTTGCTAAAATTGCTGAAAGGAGGAATGCTCAAATGCTGGGTGCTATTAAAGATGTAGATGGAGTAATTCATGAAGGTACTACTGCTATAGCTAGTGCTTTTCAGTCATATTATAGCACTCTATTGGGTCAGGAGAAGGAGGTTGCATCAGTAGATACTGTTAATATGCAAGGCACTTGTGTCTCTGAAGAACATAAGGGTAAGCTCATATCTCTTATCACTGAAGAGGAGATAAAAAATGTTGTTTTTGGTATGGATTCAAATAGCAGTCCTGGATTAGATGGGTTTTCAGCAGGGTTCTACAAAGCTGCATGGAGTGTGATTAAGGGGGGTTTTTGTAAAGCTGTTATAAGCTTCTTCCAGAAAGGTCACATGGCTAAGCATGCTAACTCAACTTTGATCACCTTAATTCCCAAGAAGAAAGGAGCCTCTTCTGTAATGGAATTCAGGCCAATATCATGTTGTACTGTTTTTTATAAGACAGTGAGTAAAATAATTGCTAATAGGCTCAAGCATATTTTGCCTGATATCATAGGGGAAGAGCAAGCAGCCTTTGTAAAAGGCAGGAATCTGTTTGACAATACACTTCTATCTCAAGCTTTGGTCAAAGGCTACACTAGGAAATTCATTACTCCAAGATGTATGGTGAAGGTTGACATTAGGAAAGCATTTGACTCTTTACAATGGAGATTCATCAAAGAAATGCTTACTAAGCTTGGTTTTCCTTCCATCTTTATTTCTTGGATCATGGGTTGCATTTCTAATCCTTGGTATTCCTTTAAACTGAATGGAGGAGTTCATGGATTTTTTCAGGGTAAGAGTGGAATAAGACAAGGGGATCCTTTGTCTCCTTACCTGTTTGTATTAAGTATGGAAGTGTTTTCCAGATTGATGAGGAGAATAGGGACCTTGGATCGGGTCTCTTTTCATCCTAAATGTTGTAGGCTTAATCTTACTCAGCTAATTTTTGCTGATTATCTCATGATTTTCACTAGAGGGGATGTACCTTCAGTGAAAGCAGTCAACCATGTATTGGATTCTTTTGGCTCTATGTCTGGTTTGATAGCAAATCTTGAGAAAACTTGTATATACTTTGGAGGTACCAGTCATCTGATTCAGCAGGAGATACTAGATTGTGCTGGGTTTACTTCAGGTTCCTTCCCATTTAGGTACCTTGGAGTCCCACTAAATGATGCTACAATCAAGGTTTCCATGTTTGACTCCCTGATTATTAAAGTCCAACAGTCTATACAGCACTGGTCCACTAAACTTCTTTCTTATGCTGGTAAAGCTCAACTGATTAACTAAGTTGTATTTGGTTTGCAAAAATTTTGGTGTTCTAGCATTCTTCTCCCCAAGATAGTGGTTAAGTCAGTTAATAAGCTCTGCAAAAAAAATTCTGGGGTATTCAGCCAGGTGACAGGAGGTTAACTCTCAAGAAATGGGATGGCATGTGTAAACCTTGGACTACAGGGGGCTTTAATATAAAGAGTTTAGAAGCCTGGAATAAAGCTCTTCTTACTAAGTGGATTTGGTACATGTCTAAAACTCCTGATAGCATCTGGAGTAAATGGTGCTATTGCTATATTCTGAATAATTCTTCCATTTGGACTGTAAGTTCTAAGGAGTATTTTCCCTCAGGAATAAAGAATATTATCCAAGTCCGTGATGAGTGTATCAACAGAAGTGGCTCTCTTCAGAATGCTAAAAAAGTCATCCTCAGTTGTGTATACAATGGAAAATTCAAAGTTTCAGCAGCTTATGACTTCTTCTTAAAGGATCATTCTCCTCAGTTCTGGAGTAAAGCTCTGACTTCCTCAATAATTGTTCCAAGGCATCGTATCATCACCTCTCTTGCTGCACAGAACAAGCTACTGACTGTGGATAAGATTCAAGAAAAGGGGTTCCAATTGGCTAACAGGTGTGCTCTTTGTCAGCAAGCAGAGGAAACTGCGGGTCATCTCTTTTTCAAATGCAATTTTTCTAAATTAGTTTGGCTTCAAGTCTTGGTCTGGTTAGACATCCCTTTTACAGCTGATGGTCTCCTTGCTGGCTTGAGATGGATATCTCACTCAAGGAAGAAGAATCAATGGAAGGCAGACTGGTATAAAGCAAGTGTGGCTGCTGCAGTATATTTGATCTGGAAAGAACGAAATGCAAGAGTATTTGGGCTGACTTCTATTACAGTTGATAATCTTGTTCAACATTTGAAGTTTATAATATCAGTTAGATTTCTCTTGTATAAATCTGGTCCTAAGTATAAGAGGACTTTAGATAGAATTTCTGTTTTAGCCAACTAAAACATTAGTGTGCTAGTTCTTTTGCAAATTTTGTAATTTCATTTACATCTAATGAAATGATATCCTTTTGCAAAAAATAATAATAATAATAATAATAATAATAATAATAATAATAATAATAATAATAATAATAATAATTGTCTCAAGAAACTGGAGTTCCTTGAAACAGAAGACAAACAAAAATAAACAAGCTGAAAAATAATCGTCTTCCCGACAACGGCGCCAAAATTTGATAAGCAAATCATACACCTATCAAAGATAACCGAATAAGGTCTAACTAAAATATAGCTAGGGAAGTCAGGATCGAATCCACAGGGAGACAAATAACTCTACTTGCAACTTATGTCTGTCTAAGTAACCAAATCGGGGGTTTATAAATGGGTTAACTAAACTAAAGTAGTGAAGGAAAGAGGAATAAAAGAGAAGAATAAAATAAGGCGATAAAGATGAATATAATAGAGGGAAAACTAGGATCGTCGGTTCACCATGAATTTCCTACGGTCACAGTCTAGGTCACAGGTCTATCACAGATATTGGTCCAAGGGGTAGTGAAAAGGTTCTTCCGGTCCACTATTCACCCTAGAATGCTTCTAACAGCTTCTGATCTTATTAGGCCAAACTAATGTGTTGTAGCAGGTCTAACTCTTACCAGGCTTCCGATCTTAGGTTCGATTTTACCAATTCATTTAATCAATTACGTCGACTTAATCAATTAATCTCAATTAAATGCTATAATTAACAACTCAGACGCAATATCATTGACAGATCTATAAACTATTTAACAACCATATTCAATTCACGGATACCCTAAATCCTAGCAAGGGGATTTTAGCTACTCATGGAGAAATTTACGACAACAATAATAAAGATGGAAACTAGATTAAGCTTAACTAATAGATCTAAAGAGAAATAAGCATAAACGAATTAATAAGATTAAGAAAGAAAGAATTAAGAAATAAAGGAAGAACAAAGACAGAATTAGATTACTGAGTTTAAGAAAGAGTAGTAAAACAGTTTAGAAATTCTAGATCTAAAAGTTTGAGTGTAGAACGAAATCTAAATAGAGTAGTCTAAAGAGAATTAAAAGCATAAAAGAAGAGGTATAGAATTCTAGCCTAATAATTTATTAAATATTAAGTTAAAACAAAAGTCCAAAAGTCCTATTAACACTAAACATCAAATTAGGGAAGTCACAGTCTTCGTCCAGTCATAAGAATAGTCAGTCAACTATTTTGAATAATCGATCGACTATTTGTGACCTGTTTCCGTTCTCAACACTGCGCGCTCAACTTCAAACGCTTGTCATTTCTTCGTTACTTCTTCAAATCGGACTTGTAGTATACCGTTGGAAAGCTAAGAGATAGGGATTTCCAAGGCAACTAGAATCAGGTCAATTTAAGTTTTAGAACTTAAGATACTCACATTTTGATTTGACCCGCTTGAAAACGATCATTCTTCTTTCTTTTTTCGCATAAGATTTCATCTTTAAGCACAATTTTTGGCTTGTTTATGCGTCTGCGGGTCCATGTCCTACATAAGATCCAACACGACCAAAAATTATCAAATCCATGTCCTACCCGTTTGGCTTGATGGTAGACAATGCTACTCGATATGCATGGAAATGCGTGCGTAAAAGACGGAATAAACGTATATAAATCGCACGCATCACTAATCCTCCTTATGAATAACTAATTAAAATGTATCATGTTCTTAATTAGATCTAACTGTTAAAGAACCTAAACAATCTAGTTCTAGATTTAATTCAACAGCATCATTAATACATAGAGAATTCGATAAAGAGATAAATAAACAGATACAATCCAGTTGTGTTATAAATCTCTGATAATTGCTCCTAAGTCTTAATATCAACGAATCTCATTCAATAATTAAGTCTTAAACGTTACTATTGTCAAGTTAATCAACAAATCATGTTCAATTAACAAAACTAACAGTAAAACGATGAAATAGATAACTAGTTGATCACTCTAGAAATTAATAACAACATTCATATAATTAAATGGAGCAATTAATCAATAATCAAGAATTAAGATTAGAACTTTCAAACTCACAACCGATAATTAAGCGCTTCAATGTCTTGAACCAAAATGAGAAATTAGTTACACATAATCTTGGAAATACTAGGGTTCTTCAATGTTCTCCCTTGCTCTCAATGTTACGTAAAACCAAACGATATGAATAATAATAGCTCATCATAAAAACTAGTAATAAAAGTAATCTAATAATAATAGGTAAGTCTAATACTTACCAAATTCTAATAATAAAAATAATATAATAATACTACGGAGTAATAAATAATAAGTTGTCAGGGAACCTAAAGCGACTTAAGTTCCTTCTTCAATTCTCGAGCTGCGCGAGACTGCCGAGACTGTCGGTTCTGTTGCTTCGTCTGGGCTTGTTCTTCTAGATCTTTGTCTTGGGCTCACCTTATCTTCATGTTTCATCACATTCTCGGCCCGAACCAAGGATCGAGTAATATCATGCTTTAAGATCATCAAAATTGCTCATATAGCATTCATACGAATATTACACAAATGTGACCCAAAGATACCGATTAAGTCAATAAAACTCACCGAAATCATCGATACGACAACGACTAAATACAACCGATCAAAATGTTCCTTCCTCGATTAATTTTTGTATGGCATGCTTTAGCTTAGTACATGATTGCATTTTGTGACCATGTCCTTGGTGAAACGAACATAATGCTTCGGGATCCCATGACTTACTCCTTTGTCCTAAAGGAGGGTCCGGGATTGGTTCTAGAGGCGATAATAGACCGTGGTTGATTGAAAGCTTCAGGGCTTTGTCATATGAGATGTCTAATTTCTCGAAGTCTCTGTGGACTCGTCCCTTTTTGGTAGTTTTGGTCTACCGGTCCTTTCTTTGCTTGGTAGAGGTACCCTCGGGGTCGATGAGATAGTCCTTAGAGAATTAACTCTCTCATTGGGGTTGCGGATGGATGCTTCCATTGCTGCCACAGATGTGTTGATGTTGTAGACCATGTTGGTTAGATCCTTGATGTTAAATTTCGGACTTGCAGACATGTTGGATGACAGATCTGCAGGACACGACCGAAGATGAGAATGGACCCACCGAATGACGCAAAAGAGACTTAAGAAAGAGTGTCTTGGATGATGACTTAGAGAAATTACTCGAGGAATGCTCTTAGGTGAGCAACACGGAAATGAGACCCGTGATTCACGCGTGTTTGCGATCCTCGGGTTTGGGACTCTCGTGCTTGATGATAAGCATAATTCAAACCCTCTTTTTATGCTCTTTTTGTCACCAATTTGGGGTTTATTCTATGTTAAATACTCTTAGTTAGAGTATTGTTATCTTTGCCTCCGTTTTGGTTATCTATGTGTATTTTGCAGCCATATTTTGCGCATCGCTTGGCTTGGACATATTCCCTTGAGTAAGAACCCCATGCTAAAGGATAAGAGCCGTGAAGAACTCGAATTTCGAACCAGACACTTGCGAACCGAGGGAGATCGGGTGACTTATCCGGGTAGCATAACCTCAAGGTGACTAAGAAGAATAAAGAATTTAAAGCATGCAAGAAAAGAAAGGAAGAAGAAAGAAGAAGAAGAAATAAGACAAAGAGGTTGATCAGGGTCGCAGGCGTAGATTGCGTCATTCTGCGCAGTCGGCGCCGCCATCCGCAGACCGCAAGATTTCATTTAAAAATCGCAGATTCGTTTTCCACTTCCTCTTGTTACGGGCTTTGTTGTGGGCTTGTAATTTTGATTCCTTAAGCTTTTACTACCCTAGTTATTTAAGTTGCATTAGACATTTTGTAGAGGGAGGAACACAATTTTAGAGAAGGATTAGGGTTTTAATCCTCTTGAGATCTAGTTTTGCATTTGTGTAGTATTGAAGTTAAAAACTCAACCTTTATGAGTAATTTGGGTTGTTCTTGCAATATGAGAGGCTAATCCTCTCATATCTTGGTATGAATCTACTCAATGATGTAATTCGTCCCATTTTGTAAGACGTTCAAGTCTTATTTTGATTTATCTTATGTTATTCTTATCCTTTATCGTTAAGTGTATTATCCATGTACTAGGTCTTTCATTGTTATCAAAGTGGCTATCTAGTTGTGCATGTACACTTGTTGCTTGTGTGTAGAAAAGTTCTTACACATATTTACACCCCTAGTAGCACTCTTGGCATGATTTGTTAGTGTGTTTGCCATCTTATGATTGCCTTGACTAAGGAATATGCATGTTGAAGATGTGGTCATTGATTTAGCATAAGCCATTATGTTCTCCCGTTGATGATCTAAATCCTAGACACATGTTGATGTTGTTTGCTAGACTATGTGTGGACGGATGAATATTCCATGTGTAATGTTATTGAGCATGGAATTGTGACTTAAGAAAGATAATTATTATTATGAGTTGATTCTTTTGCATATGTGGTTGAGTTGCATTGTGGTGGTATCGATTTGCACCGAGATATTTCTTTACTATTGAATTCGATTGTCTAGTCACCAAAACCAGCTTACAAACCCCCATTTGCGTGTTCAGATTAGTTATTCATTTCTTTCGTTTATCCTTATTACTCTATTAGTATAGTGTTTTGTGCTTTGCTAGTTTCGTTTCCTTACTTTCTTATTTCCTAGATTTTACGTCCATCCTTGTGGTTCGACCCCGCTGCTTGCCATTTGCTACTTTATTGTGATTTTATGCATGTCCTGGGTATTATAAATGTTTTTTTATGAGTAAATTTTTCTATTTACGACGTGACAATTCACCTACCATCAAAATGGTGTCATTGCCGAGGATGGCAACATTCTAGGTTTTAAGTTTTTAGTGAATCTCTTCTAGTTTAGCATTTCTTTTTTGTTGTTTTTAGTAGTTTTGTTTTGATTGCGAAGTAATTGGAGGATCTAACCAATTTTGTGCAAGTTTTGCTAGTTCATGCCTCGTAGTTATTCTCTTCCACCCGAGTACGAAGTTGGACAAGATCAAATCAACGGGCGGGATGACTTTTTCCACCGACCGGATTACGAAACTTTCCTTCCAAGTAGTTCAAGTTCAAGCCCAAGTGAAGGAAAGACCATTGACACCTTTGTATCTATACCATCGTATATATATTTTGTCGATCCAATGGCGAGAACTATCCGAAAAATTAAAGCTCCGGATCTTGATACTCAACCTATGAGTATCGTGTATCCGGACATGGAGGATGACGTCCATTTCGAGCTTAAAGGCCACTTCCTACACCATCTAAGTAAATTCCATGGGTTGGATACGAAGATCCTCATCGACACTTGAGTGATTTTCATATGAGTTGGGCTAGTGCTAAACCGTTGAAACGTTTCGGATGATGGTTTTAACTTGAGAGCATTTCTGCACTCTTTACAAGATAGTGCCTGAGATTGGCTCTATTATCTTCCGACCGATTCTATTGCTACATAGAAGGATTTGAAATCCGCTTTTCTAGAAATACTTCTTCGGTTCAAGGGCTACGGACCTAAAGAAGCAAATATCTAAGATTTCCCAATTCTTTGATGAGTCACTCTATGAATATTGGGAGCGTTACAAGAGAGTGCTTGCTAAGTGCCCTCACCATGGGATTAGCGAATGTGATCTAATCTTCGGGTTTTTTCGGGGATGTTCGACGCGGATGCACGCATGATGAATGTGGCTACTGCCGGAGGTCTAGAGTTCCTTACCATTGAACATGCAAATGAAGTTATTGGAAACATGGCGGCTAGCACAAGAATATTTGGTTTATCACTCTAAGGCTAATGCAAGAAAGGCTAATGTGAGCTGTTTAGGGACTCAAAGTGACTATGGATAGCAACTCAACAATTTGACTAACATGGTCTCTTCCATGTTGACCGGATCTGGGCAAGCTATGGCTTATCATTGTAGTAAATGTGGAGATGACGACGCTATAAGTGCATGTCCCGAGGACCAAGGAGGAATTGTTGAGGGGTGTAGTACCATGGGCACATACCAAGGAACCTAAAAGCCATACTATCAAGTAGACTCTTGGAATAAAAACCAAGGCACAACTAAGACATCATATTTGCTATCAACTAATCTATTCAAGACCACATAGTTGAGGATGTCATGTTAGACCTAGGAGCTTCTATTAATGTCATGCTCATTGAGGTATACACATCCCTTGGCCTTGATACTCTCAAACCCTCAAATGTCGCGATTCAACTTGCGGATCGCTCTAATGTCCAAGTCATGGGGGTTATAGAGGATTGCTTAGTGAGAGTTAGAGATCTCTACTTTTCCACCGATTTCTATGTTGTGAACATGGAAAATGCGGCGAGTTCTACACTGTTAATCTTGGGAGAACCATTCATGAAGATGGCCAAAGCCAAAGTTGGAACCAAGGCACAAATTAGACCACATATTTGTTATCAGCTGCTCTATTCAAGACCACATATTTGAGAATGTCAGTTAGACCTAGGAGCTTCTATTAATGTCATGCTCATTGAGGTATACACATCCTTTGGCCTTGATACTCTCAAACCCTCAAATGTTGCGATTCAACTTGCGGATTGCTCTAATATTCAAGCCATGGGGGTTGTAGAGGATTGCTTAGTGAGAGTTAGAGATCTCTACTTTCCCACTGATTTCTATGTTGTGAACATGGAAAATCCGGCGAGTTCTACACTGTTAATCTTGGGAGGACCATTCATGAAGATGGCCAAAGCCAAAGTTGATGGGGGCCGAGGCTAGGGGTCGGCGATGACAGGGCAGAATTGCTGACCCATCAGGTTGTATTAGGTTTAGATCTAGACATGTCAAAACTCGACCCGAGTCGCAAACCCGACCGACCCATTTTTAGGGTTATGAACATGTTTTTTTCAACCGGCGACCCAGACATGAAATGACCCGTTAATTCAGGAAATGACCCGAACAAGAAATGAACACGGTCACGGGTCAGGTTAGGGTCAGAATTAATTTCGAAGTGTTAAGTTTCTACCGCTTTTTAAGTTTTAAAAAAATTGATATTAATTTTTTTTTTGTATTTTAATAGTACGGAGTACTTATTATTATACTCTTTATTTTTTTTGGTGAAATGTAAGTATTATCGCTCCAAAAACGTATATACAAGTTACATCAATGATGATCATGAAACTCAATAAAAAAATACAGTGATGATGCTAAGCCATAGCCTTTGTTAACCTCGTGAACCATCATTGATCCTTACCACTCAGCTACAAATGCACTAGTGTGGTAGTTTGGTTATGAGATTAATTCTGAATTCGTCTCACCACTCAATTAGGACAAGCTATAACTCCATAAAGACGGCCTTTATTTCGCTGAAACCAAATGTGATATAAATAAGTGTTGAACACCGCTCGACAGACTCGTCTCTAAAACATAGTATATTGGAGCTTCAAAAAATGTAACAAAGGATCAGAACCCAAATTAACGCCTAATCGGTGACCTAGATCACGCAAAATCGGTGAGTTGTAGGGACAAAGGACAAAAAGATGGTTTCTCGTCTCCACAGCAGAGGCACACAGACATCATAGGTCAAAGGGACAGATGTCATGCCTATGTAGCTTATCTCTCGCCAGCAGCGCATCTCAATTGATGTTTCGAGAGGAACCAAGCTTCCCAAACCTGTCTATGCCAGGGAACCACGGGGGCAGTAGGCCTGATTAAGTCATAACCGGCTGCCACAGAGTACCCACCACCATTAACCTACCAAAGTCCTTTTAAGTAATGTCCTTTAATAACATCTCTAGCCCCACGAATTTTCTTCCAACACCAATTAAGAAGTGTTGACGCCTAGGATATACGATGCCCAATCCAGGCCCTTCAGATAGTAAGCATGGACCCATTGAATCCGTAATCGGGAGGGTTGCTCAAATATCCAAGCGGCCAATTTAGCAATAGCAACGACATTTCAGGACGGAAGACTTCGCAACCCAACACCCCCATCCTTCTTAGGTAGACAGACCTTATTCCAGGCAACCAAAGGAACTCTTTGCATATCAACAGAACCATCCCAAAGGAAATTCCTACCGTAAAGCATCCACCCGAGCAATCACACACTTAGGCAAAATGAATATTATTGCCCAATAAGTGCGTAATAGACTCAAGCCCGATTGAACAAGAGTGAATTTACCTGCATACGATAGTTTGCATACCCCAAGGCTTATCGCTCTCGCTGCAATTCGTTCAACAAGCACGACATACACAATCTTGCGTGCCTGGACAATTTAGAAGTTTGAATAGGAAATCCAAGGTATCTGAAAGGAGAGATGCTTTAGAGCACCCCGAATGTAGGAGGACCTTTTAATTTGTTGCTCCTCAGTACTCATGCTTGCAAAATAAATATTGACTTTCCTATACTCATTACCAGAAGCAAATGAGAAAGACACAAGCAAAAGCACGAAGAAGGAGCTTAACCGAATGAAGGAATCTTGCCTTTACAGAAAAAAAGAAGTTTAACAGCGCACATCAGGTGGCAAAGTTTCAAGGGGCCATACTTAGGGTGGAAATGAAAGGCTCGTTGCTCAGCTGTATGACTCAAAATACGGGACGGATATTACATACAAATGATAAACACCAGAGGGGAAATCAGGTCACCCTGTCGAAGCCCCGTCTTAGCCTCAAAAAACCCGAATTTCTCACCATTAAGGTTCAGGGTGAAGGCCACACTCCTGACACAAACCATGATCCAATTCTGGAAATAGCCTGGAAAATTAAGAGCCACAAGCATCTTTTCTAAAAAGCCTAGTTATCAGTATCATATACTTTCTTTAAGTCAATTTTAATCAAACAACGAAGACAAATATTATACTCTTTAATTATAATGTATATTTTTAAAAATATTAAAATCAATTTTTAAAACTATTTCTGACCCGTATAACCCGACCCATATTTGACCTGATCTAAATTTGACCCAACCCTTATTATGACCCGACCCATATGAATATATGATGACCCGGAACCTGACGTGTCTGACCTGTTTGACAGGTCTAGTTAGACCTATTAAAAAATTGACCCGTCAATAAAATTCGTCCGAAAAAAATCCGAAAATAACCTGCCCGGAAAAAAACGTGTTCATAAGTTCATAACCCTAAAAAATGGGTCGATCGGGTGTGCGGTTCGGGTCGAATTTTGACAAGTCTAGATTTAACCCAAATACAACCCAAAACGGCAGGGTGACCCCCTTTCTCCTTATCTCTTAACTCTTTGTGCTGAGGTGTTCTCGAGTCAGATTAGAAGGGTTGTGGAGGCAAAGTCAATTCATGGAATCAGGATAGCGCATGAGGCTGCGTTAATTTCTCGTTTATTTTTCGCCGATGATAGCCTTTATTTCTGTCGTGCGCGGGAGTGGGAGGCGAGGGTGTTGAAGGCGATTCTGAGTGAGTATGAGTCAGCGTCGAGTTATCTTGTTAATTTGGATAAAACAATGGCTTCTTTTACTCCTTGTACTCTTGGTTCGAGACAGGATGTAGTGGCTGGTATTTTAGGAGTGCGGGTTGTGGCGACTCCAGGGAAGTATGTTGGGTTATCCACTATTGTTGGTCAATCCAAATTAGAACTGACGAGAGTGCTCTGTGAGAAGCTTTCTAAGAAGCTTAATGGGTGGAAAAGAATTCTTCTGTCGAAAGCAGGTTGAGAAATTATGATAGAGGTTGTGGCCCAATCTATCTCTACCTATGTCATGAGTGTTTTTAAACGGCCCCTGAGTTTTTGTGAGGAGCTTTGATCTATGATTTCTAAGTTTTTGTGGGGGTCGGAGAATGGGAAGAGAAAGATGTTGTGATCAAATTGCTTGGGAAAATCTATGTGCCTATACGGCACTTGGGGACTTGGCTTCCGTGATTTTAAGAAGTTTAATATGGCTCTTTTGGGTAAGCAGGCATGGCGATTAACCACCTGGACGAGTACCCTTCTTGCTTGACTGCTGTGGGCTAAGTATTATAAGAATGGGTCGTTTCTTCAGTCGGAGTTGGGGCATAACCCAAGTTATACTTGGAAGGGGATATCGGAAGCGAGGGAGGTGGTTTTGTAGGGAGCTCGGAGATGGCTTGGGAATGGGCTCGGTACGAGGGTGTGGCATGATCCATGGCTACGGGGTGTGTGGACATGACATAGGTCCACTCCGACGCGGCCACGCGCGGGTTTGGGTAGGCGAATGAATCTCCATATGAGAATGGATCGAATTGAAATTTAGGTCTATGTGGAGTCGCCACCGAATTTTGTGGTTATTTGGAACCATTCGAGCCCACTCTATGTCGTAGTGGTCCGTATACAAAATACGGCCCATTTCCGATGTCAGAGTTTATTGGGCTCGTCCCTTTGCATTGCGATACCGATACCGACATTATCGGATATCGTGTATTGAATGACTCTCGTGCGCCAACGGTTTCGGGCATCCGGAAACCGAGGTTCTGAGTAAGGGGTGAGGGTACGTGTTGGGAAGCCCACAAAAGACACCCAATTTCGCCCGCACATTAGCGGCCTCTACTAAGAATTCGAATGACTTACAATACGCGCGTTAGTGAAACGGGAAAAATGCTTATGCAAACATTGTTTTTCCTAGGCATGTGAATGGAATTGAAAAGTGGGTTTCTATGTCAATTTTAATGCAATTAATTCTACATCAAAGTGGAATTGTAGCATGCGGGTTCATTTAGTACAATAAACGAACAATAATTAAATTGACAAAAGAAATAACAAACGCGTTAGTAACGATGTAATGAAATAACGAATAATAACGGTTTGTGCAAATATGCGATGAGATGAAAAGGTGCAAATATAAGATGCATGGTTTGAAAAGATAGTAATACACATGATTGATTAAACACGTGTTGACATAAATCACAAATTACTACCGAGTTTTGAAAATAGAATAATGTACGATTTATTGTGTTAATCGTTATGGGTCACTCGATCGAGTGGTCGATGGACTCGATCGAGTGGACCTGTAAAAGACGATTTTGTTTGCGCTACAGACCGTACTCGGCCGAGTTATTGACCAACTCGGTCGAGTACGTAGCCACTCGACCGAGTCACTGTGAGACTCGATCGAGTAGGCGTCGTAAAAGGCATCCTGATTGGATTTTAGGGTGTCACTCGATCGAGTGACTGAGGCACTCGGTCGAGTGGCATCTGTACGAATTGTAATTCGCTTGCAATTTTATACTGATTTTCGAATTTGCTTTAGATTTTTGATGAATCGACGGTTTTACCGAATTGGGCATAAGTATTGCACGACCTATGCTCAATTCGGGTTTTTTATAAATCATTGATTTTATTAAACCGAATATAAATATTGTTGAATTTATACCCGATTCTAAATTTGAATACTCATCGTATCCCATATTCGATTATTGAATCGATATGGGATATTAGAGTGAAATATAAAAAAAAAAGATAAATTAATTTTAGTCGCTTTAAATTAATTATCGTGATATGAACAAATCACGTTAATTAATTCATATGACTTGATTGTTAGATTCGATATCCAATTATGGAATTGGTATCGAATCCAAAATCGACGCTTTACTTGAATAAAAAAAACTTGATTCCCTCGACTTCTCCGACATCGAAAAATCCCTAGAGATTGTGATGTCGGATCCGTGTCAACGGGTTTCGACCCTTATTAAAATTGATTTGAAAAATTGATGAATGCAAGATTAATGATGATGATGATGACGAGAAATAATAACGAATTGTTGTTTAAGTTAATTTATCTCAATAATCAAATAGTCGGGGTATCGAGATAAGCGACCGACGACGCGTGTGCAGTACACTTGTATATGCGGTTTTCCTTATCCCGGTATCCTTCTTATTCGACACAAATCGATAAATAGTTTAATGCTTTGGTATTAGTAGTATTATCGATATTATGACGCAACGAACGAAATAAATAAAAAAACGAAAAAAAGACGGAGAAAAAGGAGACGGACGACCAAGAGAGAAAGGGAAGAAAAGAGAGGGTTTTGACACCCTCAACCTACATGTTCTTGTCTCGGTGCGGACTCGTAACCGTGGCTTTAACACAAGAGTCTTCGAGGTTTTATGGAGGTTGAGTTATGGTGGCTCGGGATTGATTCCTAAAACTAGGTTTAGGGTTTTTGCTAGTGTAGAATTGCTAGGGTTTGATTAGGGTTTGCAAAAGATGTAGTATGCGTGTATGTGTAAGGTTGCTCTAGGGTTTGTAAAGAGTTAGGGTTTGTAAGAGGTTACAAAAAGATTTTTTAGGGTTGTAAAAGGATTGTGTTATTGTGTTGCATGGGGGTTGCTTATATAGGCATGGCTAGGGCACCGGTTTAGGGTTACTCGACCGAGTATGGGGCTAACTCGGTCGAGTGGCCCGTGAAGCCTGCCGTCGGGCTTGAAACAAGCCCACTCGATCGAGTGGGTGGGTCACTCGATCGAGTGGCCCAGTCGGGTTGCACGGGACCATTGTTTTTGGACCTTGACTTTGGGTGTTTGATGGGTTTTGTGCTTGACTTGGACTTTTGAGGATTGTATGGCTGTTTTGTGTGTCTCGGAAACGACTTTGACCGGGGTTGACCCAATCGTGAAAAGTCGGTTTTAATTCCGGTGTCTGTTTTGGCCCAAATTAGTCTTGTTTGACTCGGAATGATCCACTGGGCCTGGATTCGAGGTTGTTTTTGCGAGATTGTACTCCGTAAGTGTGTTAGCCAGAGATTAATGGATTTGAGCCCGTATCCGAGCGCGTAGAAGCATGTTAGCGTCCGATCATCATCGGGTGTTTTTTGGAAACTGCCATAGACACCTGGCGGTCAAAATGCGGGTGTCTACAAATCCCCCACTCTGACTGAGGCTTGGACAAGGCGAAAGTCAGAGTAGCTACCAAGCCTGTTAAGACCTGGTAGACTTCCGGTCGGGTCGTTTATAGTCCATTAGACTCGCGTGAAGGGCTCGCCAGCCATAAGGCAGAAATCATACCTGCGCTGGATGATCATACTCCGTGGGGAATTTGGGCTTGTCGCATAAGCCCTGGGTGTGCCTGTGTGTTGGCCCATCCCGTGAAATCCCGGAAAATGCCGCTGGGGAGATTTGATGACTTGCATGTCCCTGTTTGAGTCGTACCTGTATAAGTCACATAGAATGCATGCAACACGTAGGTAGTAAAATGACTCGTGCTGGGGAAAATGACTTTTTGAAGGCCTGAAAGTTTGAATTTTTGAAATCCTGAAAGCAATGACGAGCTAGGTTTTCAAAATGGAAAGGGGTAGAAAAGAAATTCGCAGTTTAAATAGACTGAAATCTGACCTTGTCGAAAAAGATCTTTTTTCAAATGGCTAAATTTTGCAAATTTCAAAGTGGAATTTGAAGAGAGGGGCCTACCGACAGACTCGACTCTGGACGCGACAGGACGAGTTGACTGACACGGACTGGACTCTCTAAGGGTTGGACCGTGACTCGATAGGGGTGTGGGCCGCCTAACAAGACTCTTAAGTTGCGTTATCCCGTAGTCTAGGCGAGTGACAACACGGTCGTACATCGAAATGGGATAGATATGCTATGGGGGGACCGCAGTAGTCCGTAATGAGACTGTTTTAGTCTGGTGTCCTTCTGGATTTCCTATTTTAGGATACATTTCCAAAGTGGGTATTGCCTCGAGTCCTGACAGATTCTTGTCTTCGACTGAGCCGAGTACTAGGACACACTACAGAAAGGAGGCTAGATTTTTTGTGGGATTCATCTGGATTTTGTGAGTGGATGGAGAACTTCTGTCTAGGAGAAGACCCCGGGACAACAAAGCTAGCTATTGAGAACATGATGGTGTCGTGACCGGAATGATAGTACTTTTTGAAATGTGTGTCAATGTGGGTGGTTGTGCCTCTGTTGAAAGGCTGCCTACGTATTCACGTGTGGTGAAATCAAACCAAGCCGTAGTTCAGTGGATTGAGATATATTATGGTGCCTAAGCTAATAGGACTTTGTGTGTAACTAGCCATAGTGATGGTGTAGGCTAGGTGCATTCCCAGTGATGTCTTGATCAAAGGGCTTGAATGATTAGGATATTAATCCTGTGACTGTGAGCGTTTTCTGGGGTAGCCCCCAGAGGTGGTGTGAACTATTTGGGCATGTTCTATGCCGATCGCAAGTTGAGTTCCCGTGCTTGGGGTTGATAACTGGTTTGGATGTGAAGAATTGGGATGGGATTTTAACGAGTTTTGCTCTCGGGGATTTTAACGAGTTCTGCTCTCGGGGATTTTAACGAGTTCTGCTCTCGGGGATTTTAACGAGTTCTGCTCTCGGGGATTTTAACGAGTTTTGCTCTCGGGGATTTTAACGAGTTTTGCTCTCGGGATTTTAACGAGTTTTGTTCTCGGGATTTGATGTATTTGGGAATGTGGTGCTAGGAAGTAAATGGCCTTGATGACTCGAAATCTGGAGCTCGGTTCTGTGGAGCTAAGGCTTCGAGAGCCGGTTTGATAATGCAGGAAATGGCCTTGATAACTCAAAATCTGGAGCTCGGTTCTGTGGAGCTAAAGCTTCGAGAACCGGTTTGATAATGAGGTAAATGGCCTTGATAACTCGAAATCTGGAGCTCGGTTCTGTGGAGCTAAAGCTTCGAGAGCCGGTTTGATAATGCGGGATCTGGTTTCCATGTCTGGCCCTAATTGTTAGGGGTATCCTATGGAGCTTGAATTCTCAAAATTCCGGGCTGTCTCTGGCCTGGGTCTCGGGAAGGTCTTGAGGGTTGTAATGTGGGAAGGCTGAGTGTGGTGTTAGCTGACCAGCTTGATTGTCACTCCCCTATTGGACGGCATGGATAATTTTGAATTTGACCGTACCCCGGTCAAAGGATTTTCACTTGAGTATTTGATTTTTGATTGACCTCGCGATCATGGGTTTTGATAATTTTGACCGTACCCTGGTCGTGGGGCTTTCACTTGAATTGACCGTTGACCACGGTCATGGGTATTCTGAATTTTTTTTGATGATGGCCTGCTTTTTTGTTTTGGCCTTTTGCTTTTTTTTTCTCACGGACTTTCGGTTTTTTTTTTTTTGTGTCCAATTTTCTTTTTTTTACTGGCCCTTTTTTTTTGGCCTTTTGCTTTTTTTTTTTTTTGCCGGTCAGACTAACACCTAAGGTAGGGATTGGTCAGTCTTATTGGAGGGGTGTTTTATTGTGGGAAATGGGCTTGCCTCCCGTCTTGAACCCAAACTAGGAGATTACCTAGATTTGTCATAGGATTCGATACCGCTCCTGCTAGGGGTGATTATGTGGCTTTTCTATACCAGACATGGAATAGGTAAAAAGAAAACACGGGCTCGGTTTCCTGCAGTCATTATAGATGTGCCTATAATAGTCACGTGTGTGTGTGCTCACAGTGTATGATGGTGTTCATCATGTTCTCGGAAATACATAAGGAAAGTATATATGAGAAAGAATATTGAAAGCTGATTTTATTGAATTTTGAAAAAGAGGACAGAATACAACTGACTCTGACTCTGTCTTTGACTTTGACTTTGGAATAGAACATCCTAGACTCAGACTCAGACTCGGACTTAAATCAAATCCGGACTCTTGGGTGCATGAGAGGTAGATTGGATGCTTCGGTCATCGGGCCCTGTGTAGTCCACGAGGGACTTTGCAAGTGACAGTGTTTCCAAAACGGGAGTCTTCCCGGCATCGAGGAAGTCTAAAATGAGGTGTTTCAGCTTCCAGCATTGTTATGTATCGTGTCCCCTCCCTCTGTGGAACTTGCAGTAATGCTCGGCGTTCCATGCTTTGGAACGTTTCTCCACAGGTGGGTCGGCTGTTGGGCCTATAGGTAGCACTAGGCCCTTCGGAACCAACCTCTGGAAAGCGACGGTGTAGGACATATCCAAGTAGGTAAATGTCCTTTCCTTTGACTGGTTCTTGATTTTTGGAGAGGTGACTTGAGGGTTACCTCTCTCGGCCTTGCCATCTTGAAGGTATCGGCCAGTTTCGTAAGATTGTTCACCCTTCAAATGGCTCGGTTGGGTGATCGCCTGCCTTGCCCGCTCTAGCTGTGTTAGACGAGATCGGGTTCTTGCAAGGTCTTCTTCAATGATGGTTACCCTGGAACTTAGGTTATCTAGGGCAGTATTGATTTTCGAGAACATGTTGTTAATGGAGCAAGATAGCATAAGCATACTCCCCTGGATATCCCCTTTCTTGACGGCGTGGGATTTGTTGTGGTTTGGTAGTGTCTCGTTCATAGGGTCCCTGATCGGAAGAAACGACGGGTGTTAGAACTCGCCTAAACTCGGCATTGCGCAAGAGAGAGAGTCAAACTAGACACGGCCCGGGGTGACGAGTCGACAAAGACTCTCGGCTCGGGATACTTGAATGTTGACCTAGACGAGGTAACGACCGCAGATTAGGCTCGAGCTGCAGAAGGGTGAGTCCAAAAATGGAGCGACCATGTTTGACCTGGGTTAGACCCTCCTAAGACGAGTGTGTAGGGTGCGATTCTCAGAATGACTGTGATTAATCACTCCGTCGGAGAATAGCCCCCAAGTGAGACTAAGGACTTAGATGGTGTGACACCTAAGTGACTCGAAAGTGGAGTACGTGAGACACGTGTAAGACATGACCCTTAGGGCAATCATGATTGATTGCCATGTTAAGGGGTAGCCCCCAAGTGGGATCGATAATTTTGTTAAGACTCGATTGTTTGAGGAGTGACCCTTAGACGTAAGGACCATGAACCTTTTGTTATAGGGCTATGCCTTGTAAAAGGTTGACTCGGAAAAGACACCTAGACGGGTGACTTGTGCAAGGTGGGCCTTCCTTAGGATTCGGCTATGTGGGCCGAGTCCTGCTCGAAGGAAGGTCCTCGTGAGACATCCCCAGACTTTTAGACTCGAGTGTGTAGACAGGCCTTCCTTTGTAGGAGTATGTCCTATGTAGGTGGGCCTTGCCTTAGTCTAATAAGGCGGACTGGGATAGGGAAGAAACTCGTGATGTAAGATCGATGAAGTTTCGACGCTAAAGACCTTGACAACTTAAGACTCGACCCGACACTGCTAAATACGGGCAGTCCTAGAAGTTGAAGGTTTTGAAAATTGATGATTTTTGAAAAAGGACCGAGTGGACTCGGTGAATGGACCAAATTTTCGAAAAAAAAGACGAAAAGTCATTGGGCCACGGGTTTTGAAAGTTCGAAAGTATTTTCGAGTTTTGAATCGGGCAGCATACCGTCTAGAAAATAGGCTATTTTGAGTAAAATCATAAGTCCTAAATTCGGTATGTGTCCCGGGTTTTGAAATTGAATAGTTTGAAAAAGATGCAATCTTTGAAAAAAAAAAGACGGTTTTTGAAAACGACTCGGAAACCAAGTAGCAGGTAGTCACACAAGCATTATAACGACGCCATGTATGCTCTATACTAAGTCTCGGTCGGTCTATAAGGGGTCTATACCAGTGTACATAGTCTAGACGTTGATCGGGACGGACTTCCTAAGTCGAGTTGATCTTAGAACATGCCGCGAAACCCACTCGAATCGACTATGGACACCTTTTGACATATCCATATTGGAGTACATCAACGGTATAGTGGGACGTCGGTCGCGAGTACCGGCCCGGGAAAATATGGGTTATGCATGAACCGTAAAACTAAAACGCGTATTGTATTCGTCAAACGATTTCTATTCGAGTCTCACCCTGAGGATGTCGATGGTAAGTCACACATCAGTTAATCCCCAGCGGAGTCGCCAAATTGTGGACATGACATAGGTCCACCCCGACGCGGCCACGCGCGGGTTTGGGTAGGCGAATGAATCTCCATATGAGAATGGATCGAATTGAAATTTAGGTCTATGTGGAGTCGCCACCGAATTTTGTGGTTATTCGGAACCATTCGAGCCCACTCTATGTCGTAGTGGTCCGTATACAAAATACGGCCCATTTTCGATGTCAGAGTTTAATGGGCTCGTCCCTTTGCATTGCGATACCAATACCGACATTATCGGATATCGTGTATTGAATGACTCTCATGCGCCAACGGTTTCAGGCATCCGGAAATCGAGGTTCTGAGTAAGGGGTGAGGGTACGTGTTGGGAAGCCCACAAAGGACACCCAATTCCGCCCGCACATTAGCGGCCTCTACTAAGAATTCGAATGACTTACAATACGCGCGTTAGTGAAACGGGAAAAATGCTTATGCAAACATTGTTTTTCCTAGGCATGTGAATGGAATTGAAAAGTGGGTTTCTATGTCAATTTTAATGCAATTAATTCTACATCAAAGTGGAATTTTAGCATGCGGGTTCATTTAGTACAATAAACGAACAATAATTAAATTGACAAAAGAAATAACAAACGCGTTAGTAACGATGTAATGAAATAACGAATAATAACGGTTTGTGCAAATATGCGATGAGATGAAAAGGTGCAAATATGAGATGCATGGTTTGAAAAGATAGTAATACACATGATTGATTAAACACGTGTTGACATAAATCACAAATTACTACCGAGTTTTGAAAATAGAATAATGTACGATTTATTGTGTTAATCGTTATGGGTCACTCGATCGAGTGGTCGATGGACTCGATCGAGTGGACCTGTAAAAGACGATTCTGTTTGCGCTACAGACCGTACTCGGCCGAGTTATTGACCAACTCGGTCGAGTACGTAGCCACTCGACCGAGTCACTGTGAGACTCGATCGAGTAGGCGTCGTAAAAGGCATCCTGATTGGATTTTAGGGTGTCACTCGATCGAGTGACTGAGGCACTCGGTCGAGTGGCATCTGTACGAATTGTAATTCGCTTGCAATTTTATACTGATTTTCGAATTTGCTTTAGATTTTTGAGGAATCGACGGTTTTACCGAATTGGGCATAAGTATTGCACGACCTATGCTCAATTCGGGTTTTTATAAATCATTGATTTTATTAAACCAAATATAAATATTGTTGAATTTATACCCGATTCTAAATTTGAATACTCATCGTATCCCATATTCGATTATTGAATCGATATGGGATATTAGAGTGAAATATAAAAAAAAAGATAAATTAATTTTAGTCGCTTTAAATTAATTATCGTGATATGAACAAATCACGTTAATTAATTCATATGACTTGATTGTTAGATTCGATATCCAATTATGGAATTGGTATCGAATCCAAAATCGACGCTTTACTTGAATAAAAAAAACTTGATTCCCTCGACTTCTCCGACATCGAAAAATCCCTAGAGATTGTGATGTCGGATCCGTGTCAACGGGTTTCGACCCTTATTAAAATTGATTTGAAAAATTGATGAATGCAAGATTAATGATGATGATGATGACGAGAAATAATAACGAATTGTTGTTTAAGTTAATTTATCTCAATAATCAAATAGTCGGGGTATCGGGATAAGCGACCGACGACGCGTGTGCAGTACACTTGTATATGCGGTTTTCCTTATCCCGGTATCCTTCTTATTCGACACAAATCGATAAATATTTTAATGCTTTGGTATTAGTAGTATTATCGATATTATGACGCAACGAACGAAATAAATAAAAAAACGAAAAAAAGACGGAGAAAAAGGAGACGGACGACCAAGAGAGAAAGGGAAGAAAAGAGAGGGTTTTGACACCCTCAACCTACATGTTCTTGTCTCGGTGCGGACTCGTAATCGTGGCTTTAACACAAGAGTCTTCGAGGTTTTATGGAGGTTGAGTTATGGTGGCTCGGGATTGATTCCTAAAACTAGGTTTAGGGTTTTTGCTAGTGTAGAATTGCTAGGGTTTGATTAGGGTTTGCAAAAGACGTAGTATGCGTGTATGTGTAAGGTTGCTCTAGGGTTTGTAAAGAGTTAGGGTTTGTAAGAGGTTACAAAAAGATTTTTTAGGGTTGTAAAAGGATTGTGTTATTGTGTTGCATGGGGGTTGCTTATATAGGCATGGCTAGGGCACCGGTTTAGGGTTACTCGACCGAGTATGGGGCTAACTCGGTCGAGTGGCCCGTGAAGCCTGCCATCGGGCTTGAAACAAGCCCACTCGATCGAGTGGGTGGGTCACTCGATCGAGTGGCCCAGTCGGGTTGCACGGGTCCATTGTTTTTGGACCTTGACTTTGGGTGTTTGATGGGTTTTGTGCTTGACTTGGAATTTTGAGGATTGTATGGCTGTTTTGTGTGTCTCGGAAACGACTTTGACCGGGGTTGACCCAATCGTGAAAAGTCGGTTTTAATTCCGGTATCGGTTTTGGCCCAAATTAGTCTTGTTTGACTCGGAATGATCCACTGGGCCTGGATTCGAGGTTGTTTTTGTGAGATTTGTACTCCGTAAGTGTGTTAGCCAGCGATTAATGGATTTGAGCCCGTATCCGAGCGCGTAGAAGCATGTTAGCGTCCGATCATCATCGGGTGTTTTTTGGAAACTGCCATAGACATCTGGCGATCAAAATGCGGGTGTCTACAGGGTGACTATTCGAGGCGGGTTCTCTCGCCTTGTCCTGCTGGTGGGGTTGAAGTGGCTGGTGGCTGATTTACTACGAGGGGATGGGTCGTGGGATGCTTGTAAGATTCGGACTAATTTTTTGCCTTTTGAGCAAGGAATTATCTTGAATATTTGTGTGTGTACCCGACAGGTTGAGGATGTGTGGTGTTAGGATATGGAGAAGGACGACGCTTATATGGTTAAGTCGGCTTACCGGCTCCTCACTGCTAGTATGGAGAACAATGAGGGTCCCTCTAATTTTATCCGAGAGCGATGGTTATGGTCACGGATTTGGTAAGAACGTGTGCTACCCCGAATAAAGATCTTCTTTTGAAAATTATGCTTTATTACCCTCCCTATGAAAGGTAATATTGCTCACCGTATACCTGGTTTTGATGGTACTTATCCAATTTATTGCTGCGAGGTGGAGACTTGTCTCCATCTCATTAAGGGGTGTGGGTGAGGGTTTGGGATGTGTGATGGGTTGGGGTTGGATGTTAAGAAGGAAAATGGGCATGAGCGGGTGAGGGAATGGATAGAGGATGTGTGGAGGGAGTTGGAGGATGCGGAGCGAGGAAAGATCATGGTGAGGTGTTGGGCTATGTGGGAGGCTCGTAATAAGTGGGTGTTTGAGGGAAAGCGGGTGAGTTGCGGGGATGTACGGAGTAGGGTTCATGACCTTATGGCAGAGATGGATGGAGCGGAGGAGGGGAAGGGCGTGGAGAGAGGGCGACAAGGAGTAGAGGGTGGCGGTACTGGAGGTAGAGAGCAGAGGTGGCATGCCTTGTGGGCGGGATTTATCAAGACTAATTGTGATGTTGGTTTACGAGGGGGTGGGGTGAGTATGGGGTGTGTGGGTCGAGGGATGATAGAAGCTTGCTTTGCGGAGTGTGTGCTCGACGACTAGGGTCCACGGAGGCCAGTTTGGTGGAAGCAGAGGTCATTCTTGAGGGCATAAAGGAAGTGTGGCGTCGAAGATGCAGGAATGTGATTATTGAAAGTGACTGCAAAATCGTTATCGGCCACTTACGGAATGCAACTAAAGGAAGAAGCGACCTTTTTCTTATTTTGGATGAAATTTTGGAATTTGGTTGTAATTTTGATTGCCTTCGTGGGTCTTTTGTTCCGCGTCTTTATAAACGTGTTGCTCATGAGCTCGCGAGTGCAATGCCTTTTTCTGTTGGTAGGCGCGTTCGGGTGAACTTAGGTCCAACAAACGTGCAAGCTATTATTTCTTATAGATATTAATGCAATGATCTAATCCCAAGCTTGAGGTTTTTCTTCAAAAAAATACAACCCAAAACATGCGCATAAATCCAAACCCGAGTTATACATGGAAGGGGATATGGGAGGCGAAAAAAGTACTGCAGCGGGGTCTTCTGCGAAGGATAGGCAATGGGCTGAGTACACGGGTTTGGGGTGTGCCTTGGCTGCTAAATACTAACTCGAAATGTGTAGTTTCTCCACCTATGTTGGGTAATGAGGACATGATGGTTGCTGGTCTTTTGAGGAATGATGGTGCGTGGAACAAGTGTAAATTGCGAGCCCTGTTTCTTCCGTTCGAGCAAGAAGCTATTGCTAATATACGGCTTTGTCAGAGAGACACAGATGATATATGGTACTGGGGTGGGGAAAAGAACGACGTTTATTCGGTCAAATCCGCGTACAAGTTGCTGTCTGATTGCGAACTGGGAGAATCGGGTCCTTCGAACTTTACGCGCGAAAAATGGTTGTGGTCCAAAATTTGGAAGGCACGAGTTCTGCCTAGGGTGAAGGTATTTTTCTGGCAAATGTGTTCCAATGCAATTCCTACGATGGGTAAACTTGCCAACAGGATCCCGAGGATCGATGCTACCTGTCTCGTTTGTCTATATGAAGTGGAGACTTGTCTCCATCTTGTTAAGGGGTGTGGGTGGGGGTTTGGGGTGTGGGATGGATTGGGAATTAATGTTAAAAAGGAGAACGGGCATGAGCGGGTGAGGGAGTGGGTGGAAGATGTGTGGAGGGAGATGGAGGAAGAGGAGCGAGGGAGGATGATGTTGGCATGTTGGGCTATGTGGGAGGCTAGGAACAAATGGATTTTCGAGGGAATAAAAATAAATACCGAAAAAGTGGTAGCGAGAGTGAGGGACTTGGAGCTCGAGTTGGAGATGGTGGATGAAGGGAGAAAGGGAGGAGGAGAGTATTCTGGAAACGCGGTGCCCATAGAAAGTAGGAAGTGGCAGGCGCCTGTTGCGGGGACAATTAAAGTTAATTGCGATGTGGGTTTCAGGGGAGGAGGAAGATGTGCATGGGTAATTGGGAGGGGGCGGATGGATGTACGATCTGGACTACGAACATTAGGCGGAGCGGGATGATCGATGTTGGAGAGGCTGAAGCTGAGGCCATTCTTGACGGGTTGAAGGAAGCTTGGAGTAGAGGATACCAAAGTGTGATCATTGAGTCTGATTGTAAGTCGGTGATCGACCATTTGCGCCATCCGACGTATGGTCGTAGTAGCATTTTCCTTTTATTTGATGAATTGCTGCAATTGAGTAATTTATTCGATAGTGTCTCATGGTCTTTTGTCCCTCGAGTTTGTAATTGTGCTGCCCATGCTCTAGCGCATGTTTCGGTTGGTAGTTTTGGGAAGCACACTTGGGAGGGTACTGGACTGTCTTCTGTTAACTCAATTGTTATTAATGATTTAATAGCAATGACATAGTCCCAATAGTCGGGATTTCAAAAAAAAAAAAAAAAAAAAAAAAAACAGAACCCGACCATCAAACCTGTTCAATAGGTCTTAGTTAAAAATAATTAATTTCTCTTTTCTTGATATTGATAAATCATGTCTGACCAAGTACGGGATCATCCCGTATTTTTGCTTACTGTAGAGGATCTGTGTTCCAATTTTAGTTGTCAATAAGGTGTTTGCTACCACATTCATCATTCCATCTTCTTTTTTTGCCAGCAAGGAAAACAAGTCTTAACAGTTTTTACGTGCGTAAGTGGCTAGTCCATGAGCACGCATATTGAGGGTTCTAGGAATATACTTAAAGGATAAACAATGAAAATAAGCAGCAATTTGAAGAATGTCTTCAAGAACTCCTCGTAGATCATTTCTGTAGTCCGAAGGTGAGCTCATGACCTCAACGAGCATAAGACAGTCGCTTGCAATGATGAGATGAAGGATCTTGCGTTTTCTGGCCCATGTGCAAGCAAAGAGGGCAGAAATGGCTTCAGCCATCAGAGGAGTGGAAGAATTAAAGGTACAGTAATCCTTGTCAAGGATATAGTTATTAGTGTCAGAGAGCACCCAGCCCCCTGCTGCTTTGAAATCCGATTTCCAGGAAGCATCAATACAGATAGTAAGAGCCTCACAACACGGATTAGGTCCAATCACGTTGAGAAGATTGCCAGCATGTAAATTGGGGAGAGGGCCTCGATGTTGCAAGACAGTGCAGTCAGTGGAACCCTTTAAATTGATTGATATAGGTTGAAAGCTGTTAATATCATTTAAGGCGACATCAAGCGGGATGAGAGAGCCATAGAAAATGTGATTATTTCTGCAAATCCATAGAGTCCAAAGGGTGCCCAGGAATTTGCATTGAAGCCAATCTCCCTCACTTTGAGATTTAAGATAGGTAATCCAATTTACGATCCACAAGTCTGATCCAATGGACTTAGCAGGCTCACAATTGATCCCTAAAGGTCCACCAAGCAAGAATCTGGAGGCCAGCGGACAGTCTCTGAAGAGATGTTCACGGGTCTCAACGATCTCGTGGCCGTTAGCATTGCAATGAATACAGTAGTGAAGCTGATTAATATTATGTTTGAGGAAGGCTGCACCGATAGGAAGACAGTTGACGAGGATCTTCCATAGAAGAATTTTCCATTTATGAGGACATTTAATTTTCCATAGAATGGTTTTGCAGAAGCTCTTCAATTTTGGAAGAATCTTGAGATTACTAGTCAGGGAACAATCTTCGAGATGTAGCTTAAGAGCCTGCTTATACCCAGACTTCACAGTGTAGATTCCATTGTTAGAGCCATACCAATAGAGATTATCCCGTTTAACGCTGTGAGGGAAATTCCTTGAATGCTTTTAGCCCAGTGAGGAGCAAAATAATAGTTTAGAATCTCCAGATTCCATTTACCAGAAGCAGAAAGGAGGTCCGAAACATACAAAGGGAAGTTGTCATCGTCAACAATATTCACTCCTGTTTTGACAGTGGGGATCATACCGTGAACCCATTTAGTGTCCCAAATACTAATCCTACTATTCGAGCAAGGGATCCAGGCAAGTTGCTTACGAAGTAAGCAGAAACCCCATCGAATACTTTTCCATCCCCAACAGCAGCCAAGATTAGAGTTATTTGAGTGGTCCTGTAAGGTGCCTTCATTCAGTTTGTATTTGGCAGCGAAGGTCTTACTAATAAGAGAGTCGGTATCCGTTAAAATCATTCCATCTTAGTATCTTACAAATATTTATCTTTTACTCTTTGGAAGTGATTTTTTATTTCAACGTAAACAAATGATTAGACATGGAAGGTAAATTTTTATACTAATAATGTTAAGTTAATTAATGCGTGGAGTGCTCGAGCATTCAACCTAGTATTCCAATACACTACAGGATTTAGCAATGAAAGGATCGGAAATCATGAAAACTGTAATAGGCAGCAGCTACACAGTAGCAATTTGCAAACCTAACCGAGGTGATGAGCACAGTTTGTAAACCAATCGATCAAACAAATATCTTCTCCAGTCTGTACAATGAACTAATAGCATTACCCATTAAACTGTTTGTTACCAAACTTGAGTGAAGTAGATAGAAGCACTCTCGGATTAATAATGTTATAATTACATTAGAAGAATGAAATCATGTACAAAATCATCACCAGCAACAGCCAGCAAAAAGATAGATTCCATAATCACAATCTTATCACAGAAGAGAAGAAAAGTGATGCATTTCTTCACTAAGTGGTTTCGTCGTTAGTGTATACTGTATAGGTCAGCCTTTGATTCTTATCCTAGGGTTTGCAAAACTTTATGTATACCCCTGGCATTAGCTTCTAGTTCATGAATTTACGGCAATTGGGAGCTTGGCAAAGACATGGTACTTTAGCATCGTCGCGTTCATCAGGGTCGAACAAGTAATCGTATCTGCACAATAAAGACAAACATCCCATTCAACCACGACAATAATAGTGTTTCTCACACGAACTGGAAAAGAAAAATAGAAGACTGTTATGCAAACGGAGCGTCATATCAGCAATTATGATGCTGATTTGTTTCGGAACTCAGCGTACGAGTATCTACAACTCTGTGACCTTAAACTCAAAACATGGAAGAAATTATAACTAAAGCTAACTGCAAAAAAAGAAAAACATACGTTAGCTCGTCTCCTGCTGAAACGTTAATCTTGGCAATAAGCACAATTCGGCTTTGGTCATCTCCCACGCTCATTATCCTAGCATAACAATTCGGCATACACTGCAAAATAACAATGCATTGATGAGCAATTCTAGGACCAACTCAAAAAATCTTAGGGGTAGAAAGCTTACAAACCGTAAACTGTAGGTCAACTCAAAGATTTGTATCCTAATGGTGAAACATGTTAAGGCCAAATAAGATATTAATGTTGGTTGATGACCAAGCAAAATTATTATTCGGTGTCTGCTTTGTCACGCTTCACTCAAAAGCAACAGACATCGTGAATTAAAGTTAACAAACAATAACAAATGGAACAAGCTTGAGTAAGAACTGACAGAATGGTTGATTAAACGAGCAATGTTTCCCTTGTTGGTAGCATCAATTACTACATTCTCACTGATCTTGAAAAGCTGCAAAAGCAAAAACAAAACCAAAGAAGAAAGTAAATGAATTATGAATCAATATAAGAAGCAATCTACGGAAAGAAGAAGGCAGCACAAACTTAGCAAGCACGCTAAAGTTATGTGAAACATGAACTCTTTAGTTCTTTGCCGGCCAACAAAGTCCAAAAGAGCACAAAGTCCACAGATATCATCACAGATAAAAGCCTTCTTTGTTGCTCCTTGGAACTTGACATTTCCAAAAGGCCAGCATATAACGGATATCACATAAAAAGGGCTGGGGGATTATAAAGGCTCCAGACCATCATGGGAAGCGAATTGTCTGCGCGCAACCTTAACCCTAGACCAGCTCAAAAAGGCTGTTCCAGACTTCCAAGATTGACTTAAACTGAAATTTGCATCGGGAATCGCATCAACCGTTTCATGAAACAGGAAATGAAGAAAGCTTAGTGATCATTTGCGTCATTAGGGATACTTTAAGACTCCATACTAAATCATATTACGGGATGGCTTAGACAGCTAACTTTTAGTTGACATTTTCACAAATGTAGTTCATACAACAGCACTTCAAGCAACATATAGTACTTCCTGCAGTCTTTCCAGAAAGAACTCGGATAATTATCAAGAGAGTGAAAGAGAGGACGCAATGGAAGTCTTCACTTACATAGCAATCTTTTCCTTCACGGCGATATTGTGCCTCTCTTAAATCTGCCACACTGCGCCTCACCTGCTCTCCACGATACTCAAGGACCTGAGATCAAATGCCATATCGTCACTATCTGCAAACTGTGACTCTCCTGATACTTACCAGTTCAACCATTGTGGTAGAACATTCAACAGGAAAAATCAGAACAAGAAAAAAATAACGAATTTGTTCTGATATTGTGTCACTCAAATACAGCACAGAAAGATCACATATCTTACATTCAATCAACGAGTAAATTTTAAGATCATCCGAGACAATGATCACACAACAGACTTACAAAATAAGTAATAGATCAAATAAGAGAGAATTTCAAGATTTCAACAGCAGTTTACCATATCCCCTTCTTGAATGCTTCGACGCGCAAAGAGTCCCCAACCATGTATTCCAGATTTTCCAAAACTAACACGATATATCTCAGTTTTCTGAATCAAGATAGCAAGTAGAAATTTAGTAAAACGTTTTAAAATCACAACTATAAAGCAATAGATAATAGAAGGCAAAAGATTGCCTGCAATTGCTGAAGGCGCTCCTTGAATGTGGAGAACTGCTTCGTTGGATTTACCTCCTACAAAACAAATAAATAACCAAACGTCAACCAACCAGCCAGTCAACTGAACGAGTCATAATCTGTGTAAACAAAGCATGGAAAAGTGAAAGCACAAGAGTAAAGTTTGCACACGCAAGTTTACCAGAAAAGAGTTCAGGTGTTCAATATCTAGTATTTTGTGATGAATAGGACCCATTAGCCGATGACATATAGATTCTTCTCCTGCAGTCTAGTAATTCAAGACGAACAAAAGCAGCCATCAAACAAGGAGCAAATACTGTGTAAAAACTTGAACCTATATCCCAACATAATCACAAAAAATATACGGAGTATATTGAAAGAAGATATTAGCATGACAATACCTTAACTCTAGGTCTAGTATATATCCGGCATCTTGCCGCTGAAAAGGGATCAACCGTCTCCATTTGCAGAGCTGAGTCAGAGAGTTCAACTCGTTTAGAGATGAGCCTTGAACCTTCAAAGTTTTTTGCGTGTTTTTGGTCATGGAGCAAAAAAATTGCGGAGAAGAAGACACCTTCTGGTGTTTGCACAACTAACACTGCGTCTGGATTAGGAGTTCTGCAACAAATATATTACAGAAAGTTTTAAGGGTTACAGTAATACAGCAAACTCAGGAATCATACACTTATCACCTTATTTGACAAGCTTTGACACAAAAATAAGTTGTTAAGATATGATATCATACTCAATGCGAAAGCATGATACTAAAGAATTGATTTGTCAAAGCTCAAAAAAGAAACTTAAAAATAAATACGCAATGTTATTTTGACTATTCATATAACTTTGTTTATCCGTATCAGACACTCTACACTTGACACTTTGTGTTAAGCCAGAAAAATGAGGACTTTTACAAATACCAAGAGATGGTTTGAGACACAGATAACAGTGCCTGAGCTTGAGATGTGGATCATCCTCTAACTGCAACTGAGTAACATAGGATATGACACTTAAACTTCATTTAAAACTGAGAATAGACAATATAATATAGCTAGAGCTCCACCTTTGACACACAGATACTTGTAACCAAGATCCATTAATATAGAAAATACGTCAACCGACAATAGACAGGCACCAGCACACCCACTAAGCACAAACCTTTCGGCCTCAGTCTACCAACACAACTATCCGCAAAGCCACAAAATGGTCCCGTAAATCCGTAACAGCATAAGTGTTCATGTCAAACATCTTCAGCCTTATTTAATAAGCGAGCATTAGATAAAAATGAAGTACAGTACGGCCAGTACCACAACCTCGGTTACTTTTCAGCAGCCAATTGCACAAGAAAACAATACTCCCTCCGAGTTTCTAACATTGCACCATTTTCTTTTTTGGGCTGAGTTGGATCTTTTACTCATTTTCCCCTTTAGGCCATAAATGTGTGGTTCACATTCAGCCACTCATTTCTCTCTCCCCCCCCCCCCCCCTTCCTTTTTTAACCACTCATTTCCCCTCCTTATTTTTCACCTCAAAAATAAATGGGGCAATGTTAGAAACTCGGAGGGAGTATTAAAGAGACTATAAGCTTCTAAAGAAGCTCAAGATTTTACAGCTGTCAATTGCAAAAGAACACAGTATAATATCCAACAGACCATACACTGCTCAAACCAATTTACTCTCTCTTAAACGACGAGTTTGAGGAATTTATGCCAGAAACATAAACAGAGATGCAAAAAACTTTTGATATTGCTGGACAAATCAAACTATGTGCTGGCATCCAAAAAAAACAAAGAAGTTACCTATGAACAGCACAATATGACACCTTTCTTGTTTGCTGTACTCCATTCTCCTCCATGCAATGCAGCTGAGAAAGATTAAAAAAACTTACTCGTACTAAATTAGTGTGCCAATACGCCAACAGGAGAATGAAGAAAGGGTTCAAAAGCAAAAAAGTGACATGTAAATCCCCAATTAGTCCCGTATTTTCTTTTTTTGACAATCTATATGGTAAAGCAACTTATGATTTTCTGCAGTGAATTCAAGACTGGTGTCTCAACTGTTCCCTAAAATGGTGTACTAGCTCTAGAGGCCGCTATGTCATATGCAAAGATCATAATGCTTAAATTTTTCTGAACCAACAGTGGCCGCTAATAACTAAACGCAATAATTTAATTTACACAAGCCACTGGAAATTCGGCCGTGCTCCAATCTCACAAGTCCTGTGTCTAACTTTAATTTTAGTCAAGGAGCAATGGAAAGATTCTTACAAGTAATACAACTATATTAAGATTCCACTTTGACAGATCCAACATCTACAGGGACTAGTTATATATTCATTGTAAGAGAACGAAACACTGCCACGGCTTCTCTAACAACAAATAATGAAACCCATATTTTCACGCCATTAACCAATTGAAGAAGCTACTACTCAATTAATGTATATGAACCAATTCTAATTCAATTAAACCAGCTATAACTATGAAGAGAACCATAAAGTGATAAACCGACATTAAACGACAAAGCCAGCTACATGTACTTGCACATAGAACCTCAATTAGACATAAAACACTTACTTCCATGCAGTATCCTACCCTTGCTGCACATGTTGCATGATAATAGGTAGCGCATTTCGAGCACTGAATGCAGGATCCATGAATCTGCTTGCATATAACACATTTCTGGCACGAAGAAAAAAGGAGTTAGAAGTAGAGCTACAGTCACCAATCTACAGATTAGTTTCTTAGAACCAATAACACATCAACAAAAATTATTTTTGGGAAACTAAATGAATAGTATGCAATTGTCCATGTGAGGTGGGAAATCAAGGAAACATGGAAAGAACTCAAGAAGAGAAAACAGAAAAAAGTAAAACAACGATAGATATATGGGCAAATAAACCCGAAGAGAGAAGAAAAAACTCGCATAGAAATGAGGAAAACCACTGAGAACAATAATTTAAAAGATAAGAAAATACCCTCAAAAATTGTGTTAGAGGAATTCTGAGGATTCCCATTGCTGGTTCCATCCTCAAGTGATCCAAGAAAGCAATTTCAGGTTGAAACCATGCACATGTGACATGAACCCATAGTGTGTCAACATCAGTTGGCTTCAGAGCACCACCTGGAAGAAAGCAAACACATCACAACAGAATTAACAAAATCGCTAGATAAGTACGCATCAGAAAAAATAAAGAACGGCTGGAAGATGGAGACAAATAGAGTACTAAGAATGACGAAATGCCACAGAAACTGAGTAACTAAATTGTTAGCACTCCGACTATTATGACATTTCATAATCCCCCGGCTGAATGATATGGGCATATGGCAGAGTAAATGAAATCGGGAAAAAGAGTGGACATTAGGTGACTGTAGTCTTAGGTGGCTAATGTTAGGAGGTGTCAAATATACAGAAAGGTCACTACAACTTATTTATGTCCCTCAACCAATTTTGCCTGATACAAGTGCAAAAAGGGATCATAAGATTCATAATTGTGTGAAATTGACTCCCCCAAACATGTTTGAGGAATTGATCATAAACTTAACTTAAATTTCTTCATAATTTTGTTTACTATGGGTGGTTGGGCCGTGGGGGGGGGGGGGGGGGCAGGAAGAGTATCAAACACTTCAGCAAGTGAAATATGTTTTACACAAGTTATAAGACAAAACTGCCAATTACTATCGTACAGATACCTTTCACAGGACAAAGACAACATTCCCTCTTCACATCAGAAATTTCACAAGCCCTGCAGACCCAGGATGTGAAATCTTGAACATTGCCGGCTCCATAGCATTCTTGGTGAACTGCTATTTGACACCTAAATAACAAAAAAAAAGAATCATATTTCAACCAAACACATATGCATCCACACAACATAATAACAAACTCAATGCACACAAATTATAACTTAATTCACCTGTTGCAAATTATAATTTTATTGTAATCCCAGTCTTCAACCCATCTACAAACAGCACAGCGTTCTGTAGTCCACTTAGCATGTATTGGCTCGTAATTCTCTATAGAAACAGAGCATAAGACTTGGAGATTTAAAGAACAAAGTTGACGATGGAAATAACAATAATAATAATTTAACCAAACAAGCACTTCAAATTGGAAAATAAAACATCCTAAACAAGGGCGGAAAGCACCTTGCATCAAGTCAAACAACTTCGACTGATCCAGCTTTTGAGGATGAGAGCTACAATTGGTCACCCCAGTCTCTGTAAGCTGGAGAAAAGAACAGTCACATCAATTACTCTGATAAAAGAACCATTTAATACCAAGAAAAAAATTGGCAATCAGATATTAACTCAGCAGATTCAGAAAGATGGCAGTATACAACAGTAGTAAATGTGAGGATAAGTGTAGTACAGAATCAAGACCCACCTCAACTGAATATAAATAACTTTAAGCTAATTATTTAAGCGACTCGTGATATGTTTTCTCTGGAATTATAAAAGACTAAAGCGGAGAAGACTAAATAGATTGACCATTCTCAAAGCGATAAAAAATTGTCAGCAGCATACTTGAATTTACTAAGCAATGCAAATTCAAAATTCAAGAATAAAGAGATATAAGTATGTAACATAATTCAGTGTGTGTTATTAATAGGGAAAGACCAAAAGCTTATATTCAAGTACTCCCTCCATTTTTTTATTGTTTCAGCCCCAGTTGACTTTTTTTGTGAGGGGAAATTTGGTCAAATGGGGATAAATCAAAAAAATGGAGGGAATATCTATTTTTAACAGAATAAGGTATCCTGATTGTCTCCAAAGCATTCAGCAAAACTGCAAAATGTAAGAAAGATAACATGACCAACCAAATATTATTCATTTAATTAGTAAGTATAATTCCAAGCATTTACAAGCATAATTCCCCTAGCACTAAATGTAAAAAGATCATGCATATAAAGTTGTGTCAAAAAAAGCTCCAAAGCTAAAAAGAAAGGATAGTAACTTAATGATTAAAAAAACATCACATGTGTACATATACTCACAAGAAGCTGAAAGAAAGACCACAACAAAAATAGCATTTTCATATTTCTATCAAAGCAGGAAAAATTGCCTTACCCATTGATGTAAAGGGACCGTTGACCCCTTGATTTTGACACTATACTTCCATTTCTTTGCCCTGCAGCCTGTATGTTTTTCCCATTCACTTAGTGACTGCTTCCTTGATCCGCATCTACCACACTTGCACACAACCCTGAAGCACAAGGGCACACCAACCATTTCAATTTAAACAGGATATTTAAAAGGGAAACGGAAAAAATACACAGTTCCACTCTTCAACGGAAGGCCAATTAACAAAGTTCATGTCCAATGCTTACAAATGAAGTCTAGGAATATATGTAGCTTCCATGCCATTGCACACAACAGCGACCTCACCAAGAACCACCGTTTGCCTGCATTACAGGTAGGCAATCACGCAAGACGGCAGATACTTTTAAATTGAAAAATTAAAAATTAAAAGAAAAATGAAACAAACCTGGATTCAGGTAGGCAAGCCATCGAGTATGATGGCTTAAATGCAACCTTTGGCTTGCAATTAGGACAGTAATACTCAGAATCTTCCAAATCCTTGGATTAAGGGGGGAAAAAAGTTAAAATCAAGCTTTCAGGGTTCTTACATTCAAATTAACAACCATTGCCACAGAAATAGCACAAAGAACCCAAACCTTGAGATTCCTGCCGTATACTTCGGCGCACTCTGCATGGACCCATACATCACAACCATCGCAACACACCTAGTTACAAACAAAGTCAAATTATGAATACATATTAGTTCAAGTGCGAACACGAGACACTCTCAAGACTGAAAAAAGATATGCATAGCCTTACCCAACTCCCTCCATCTGAATGATGCCAAATTTTCTTGCAAACACCACAATACTGTTTTGACTTAAGTAGCTGCAGCAAATTCCCAATAAACAAAACTAACTGCATTAAAAAAAGAGATTTAAGGGAACATTGTTTGAAGCGAGAAAAAACATGGCCAACGGTTACCTTGACACAATGTTTGCAAAGCAAGCGTCCTTCATGTGCGGTAAATGACTTGGCTGAAAGGACCAAGCCACATCCACTACAAGGGTGGGTATCTCTCTTCTTAGCATAAACACCCTGAGTACGGATCTGAAATCATGAAAAAGGCGCCAAGAGGAAGCACAAATATTGGACCTCAGAACTCATGGCTTTTCAGACAGTAAATTGGGAGATAAAACAGTGCAGAGGGAAAAAAACATGCCTGTTCATGAGAAAGGCATTCTTGGACTTGGCTAGAACCAATACCTTCATGAAACCCGAGAGAGTTTGCATGGTAAGGAGCTGCATTCCCAATTCCCAACTGACCATCCATTAATCCTTGTTCTGCCAGAAGGGCCTCCTCAATGGCCATTCTAAAATCACTAGGCTTACTCTTGTGCAAGTCCGTCTGCCCTTGAAATCTGTGTGGGTAGGGTAAAACTCAAAATGTTACTTACTGCCACATAATAGTTGAATGCTACTGTGAATTAGTCCATTTAGTCCTCCATGCCAACTATCTTCACGTAAATCTTACTCTCATAACTTTCCAAGGGGTATTAAAAAGCAACCTTGAGACAGTCCTACCACAGCTTATAGACAGACTATATATTAGTTATGAAATTGACGTCTCCAATACAAGGTGAGCACTCATGATTTCAACATAAACGTACAGCTATTTTGGCAGATTTTATACAAAGATGTTCCATAACCATGAACGTCCAATGCTATCAACTAAACTTTAACTACACAGAGCCAAGGGAAAAGGCAGCATAAAAGCATAGCGGCACATCATTTTAGTATAGGTAGCTTGAAAATTATTGTTGCTCAAACAGTAAATATTATTTCGCATAAAATCATATGAGTAAATTTTAGTGACATGAAAGCACTTAGCTTACCGATCAAGATATTCAAGAAAAGGGAAAATCATTCCACCTTTGACCCATGAATAATCCTGTTCACAATGGCAAACCCAAAAGATGTAAAATTAATGCAGCCAATAGGGAAAAATTTGAGCAAACAAAACAATGTAGAATTCATATCAAGCAATCAGAAATAGAGAGAAAGTCACCCTTTGTTTCCCATTCTTTGAGTAACCAAAGTACATGACGCATATAGCACCTGGAATACAAGAACTCAAAACCGCCTCAGGAGCTTGCAGCATCGGGTCAATCACAATGCCAGGCCAAGCAGGGAACCTCTTCCCCGATTTGGCCCATACTATATCACCCAAAGCAAAGTCCTCCGGTCCATAAGCAGCCTTCTTCTGCTTCGTTTTCACCCTTGACAATCTCCCCACACTTTTCTCACTCGAAAGAGGGCGACGTCCCATGGAAATGTACTCATTATTTGCAGCAAGGTTCGGATCATTCCACCTATCTATCGTACCATTGCTATAAATATAACCATTACTAATCTCTACAGTGCTCAATCCACTCTCCTCAGCATCCTCACAATAAGGATGATACCGATAACTAGGCAAGCTCAATTTCGACTCACTATACTCAGTCTTCACTACATATGAACGATCAGCCATATCACAATCGCCCTTATTCTTAACACTACACTTCACACTGTCTCCACTATCCCGTCTTTTGAGATAAATTTCATGTACACCGGACTCAATGTCAGCAAATTTTGATTTACTCCTGCGCGAACCAACAACAATTGAGTCATTAAACCTGGAAGGAACCGACGGAGCTCGCCCTTTTGACATTTTCTCTAACTTAACAGCGTAATTCTTCGATTGAAACTCAGTTTCCTCTCCAAAGGACGCGCCCCCATTGGATGAAGAGCTCCTAGGTTCATCATTATCGTAAAACCCTAGCTTTTCCACTGAAACCGTACAAATTGTAGCCGTTCTTCGCTTCTTAGGGTAAACTGAAGCTCCATAACTTTCGTCAAATGTGGAATCGTCAGACTCACATCGTTTATAATCCCGCATTCCGTAACTAGACTTAATTTTATCGATCATCGCCTTTAATTAACCATTCAAAACCCTAATTCCACCCTCAAAACCCTTGTAAACAACCCAAATGTACTAAATTTCAACAATACAGTACGCAAAATTTCTTTCACAAATCCAAAAGATCTTCAATTTCAACCCAGTGAAGAAATTACAATAGAATCAAAATCAAATTGAAATCAAACAAAGCGGAAGTTTCAATCAATGTCAGGCCAATTAAATTACAGAAATTTCAAACTAATATATGTCTAATCTCGGATGTTAGAATCGAGGAAATTTGAGGAATCGGAATTATTTGGGTGGATTTAGAAACTGAATCAAAGAGGGGAGAGATGAATATGAATGAATGAATGAATGAAGAAGAAGATAAAAAGGGGGAAAGGAAAGAGGAAACGGGAAGGCAAGATTTTGGGGGTAAAAACTGTAATTATATGATTATTTGGAGGGTCGTATGGGAATAGGAAGTGATGATCATGGGGTGATTAAGGAGTGGACGAGTGGTTAAGTGATTGGGCGCGAGGGGTTTTTTCGAAGCTTTTATTTGAGGCTTATTCATCCGATTTATTAAGACTAGGAAAGTATCTTAAATAATAAAAAAAAAAATTAGAGAATCTTTTAATTATTATAATATATATTTAATCTATTATGTTAATGTGATATTTTATCATTCCTAGGTTTAAAGGTCATTTTAAAAACATTATCGTAAAATAAATTATAAAAATGAAGTAACTAGATTCGTGGTAAAAAAATGCTTTCATTAGAGTAATATTTTTTTATTATTTGTTTCACATCATGTGATTAATTTATTACCTATAACAGTTATAAAATTATTCCACATCGACAAATTATAATATGATGATGAAATTTTATGTTATAAATAAGAGTAATCATTCATTCTTTGATATTTTATCTATCAAAAGTCTTTTGAATCTCAAAAAGAGTTATTAAGACTATAAACCTTAAGTAATTATAATAATTTTATATTATAAATAAGAGTAATCATTCAATTCGGTTTTAAATATCGACCAAGAAAAACTTTTAAATTATCCCACCTCGAAAAATTACGATGGAGTGATGAAATTTTATATTATAAATAATAGTAGTAATCATTCAGTTTTAAATATCGACAAAAAACTTTTGAGTCTTAAAAAAGCTTTTAATATATAAGACTAGAAACTTAAAATCATTCTCATTGGAAAAATTATAGTGAGATGATACAATTTTATACTTCATATTATAATCAAGAGTAATGTCGGAGTATGATGTATTTTTTTTTTAGTTTTAAAAGGAGCTCTTAAGACTTTTTTTTTTTGGTCAAGAAAAGAAGTGGGATACATCCCAAAAATACACACTACTTAACTAAATTAGAAAGCATAAAAAGGTATCCATCGAGGCCAACTTGTTCCTCCAATGTCTTGTTGGGCTAGCGCAAACAACTCGCTCGGGATTCTATCCTCCTCAAAGACATTCAGTTGAGTAGCCTGTATTACACCATGGTTTGCTAACCAATCAGCGCATCGGTTTGCTTAGCTCAAGTGAATTATCTCACATCGGAAAAAAATTGACGAACTGATGGAAGACTATAAACTTAAATAAATTATCCCGCATCGAAAAGTTACGATAAGTTGATGAATTCTATATTATAAATAAGACTAATCATTCGTTCTTAAATATCAATAAAAAAAACATTTAAGTCTTAAAAAGTCTCTTAATAAGACTACAAACTTAAGTAAAAATAATCTCACACCGAAAAATTATAATAAGGTGATAAAACTTTATATTATAAATAAGAGTAATCATTCAGTTTTAAATATCGACCAAGAAAAACTTTTGAGTATTAAAAAAGCTTTTAATATATAAGACTACAAACTTAAAATCATCCCACATTGAAAAATTATAGTGAGATGATGAAATTTTATATTATAACCAAGAGTAATGTCTGTAACAACTCGGTTCTTCCAATGGCATTAACTAACAAAGTGGAAAATAATTAAGTCGTAAAAAGTGGTAAAAATTAAAAACCGTCGGCTCAAGTGAGTCTTTTATCGAAAAATAAACCGTTCGTTAAAATACAACAACTAAAAATCGAATTACAAATTTCTAAATACGATAGTCTAACAAAATTTATGTTACAAGATTTATAGTTTGACACTCTCATCTGATAAGTTGTATCTCTTGCACTCATGCATGCCCCCATGTCCAGTCTTGAGGGTTCGTCATCTAACACGGTCCCGAATAATCAATGTAGTACAATCTTTAGGTTATCTAATTAGCAGATGAGCATGCATGTCACATTACAAGTTGACATGTATACAATGTGAGATACACATGAAGTGAGTTCAGTAAAATATACATCATGTGAGTATAGCATGTGAGAAATAAAACAGTAAAGCATACATCATGTGAATGACATGAGAGAAGTAAACAGTAAAGTATTCATCTTGTGAATAACATGAGAAACATAATGGATATATCATCATCGAGCATACGTCATGTGAATCAACTCATTCAGCATGTGACATGTGAAATACGACGAGTATATAACTTTTGAACATATGTGTTCATTCAAACTAATTTATCATATGTATATGGAATAATAATGAGGCATACCGAAACATATGATTTAGAAAACTGTAGTCATTTAGTTTTAAAAACAATGATTTCCTTTCACATAATGCACGAGACGTGACTACTAATGTTTCACGCACACTTAAGCTTGCATCTCACATAAGTGCGGATGGGAACATCAATCCCGCCAATCATATTGATACTAGAAGGTTTACATCTCACCCCTAGCTAGTGCTCAATAGGATCGAACAAAAGCTATGATTTGATTTAGAACTCTAATCACGGGGGAGAACAAACTGTTGATGATGTAGACGACAACTTGCAGAAGCCTACCTACACCACCGCGAGGCCCACTGGCAACACGCAGAAGTCAGGGAAAAGAATCACGTACACAACCGTGAATAAAAGTGCCAAGATATCAGAAAGAGAGTAGAGTTGATCAGACCCTTGTCAAATACATGCGCACGTACCCCCTAACACAACTCTCGGACTCCCGCAGGTCCTCAGTGATAACCGGTGACTACTACTCTAACGACAATCCATCCACACGCAGCTTCAGGATGTGTTTCCGTACTCTCATAGCATAAAAGCTCTCCGAACAATCTCTCATCACGTCGATCTCTAAACCTCGTCATAATATTGCACAACACGTAATGATACTACGATATAGATTGTCTATATGAGACATATAAGGATACTGGACACATAGACTCCCGTAGGATCATTGGTTCAGACAACTAGAATGATAGCATACCGTCCCGAAGGTACAGTTGCTACATATAGCTCACTTGGTATCGAACAGTCAGACTCCCGTAGGAACTTAGTTCAGATAACCGGAATGATGCATACTGTCCCGTAGGTACAGAAGTTCCAAGAAATGGAACACTGGGAAGGTCCACTAATTCATATAGGACACTGACTGATCCGAAGGTACAACAGTTCCTTAAGTTAATTTAGGAACGATTTACTAAACGATCATAACAATTATATTAAGTGTATTTTACTTGACTGAATATCTTAAGTATATTTGATGTTAGAGATTTGAAATGTTTTATTTGATGTGTATTATTTTAAGCGTTCATTAGTTGAGATTTGATTAAAGATTCAATTATTTCTAAGTACATTATTTAAGATGAGTTTCTTTATTTTGACTTGGTTTACGTTGACATAAAAAGTCAAAGTTTGACCAAGATGGACTAGTCAAGCTTTAGTTTGACTTAGTCACTAATTAGTCCTTATGTGGTTATTAATAAGTTTAAGTAATGTTTAACTCATTTAAGCATGTTTAACATAGTACTTTTAGGTTATTCGTCTTTTAGTACTTTATACTTTTTAGGCATAAATATTTAGTATATTTATACTTCAAGTGTACGTGTTTAGTATTTTTATACAGTTTCGTATTTGTACAAGTATACTTATCTTTTAAAACCTATTTATACTTAGTAAAATATTTCAAAAATCAAATAAATTTAAAATAATTATAAAAATTATTTTTAACCTGGTATTATATTTCTCAAAACTTAGAGTTTTACAAAAATAAATTTAAGTAATAACGAAATCGGTAACAGTATTAAGGATACAAAATAATTTTCAAATGTCATTTTTAAATCACTATTATCATAATAAATATACTTTTATGAGTTAGGCTTCCATATCTAAACACATTTTTCAGAAATAAGAAGTTTTATTATTTTTAAGAAATTTAAAACAAAAATGATACGATTTTCAATACTCTCTTTTAAATATTTTAAAATACTTAAAATCATGAAAGTTAACCAAATATTTATTCTAGATACTATATTTGTAGATAACTTAACCCCAGAAATTTAGCTTAAAAATATTTAGAAAGTGTCATCCATAATGATTCTCCTTCGAAGTTTTGCAACTTTCTCTGCTGCTTCGGGACTAAAAATGAGCCCGGGTAAATCGAATGTTTATTTTAATGGTGTGCCGGCTGATATTCGACAGGACATTGTCCAAGTATCAGGTTGTATGGAGGGTTCTTTGCCATTCAAGTACCTTGGGGTGCCCATTAAGTCTACTAGATTGAATGCCTCGGACTGCCAGCCGCTAATTGATAAAGTTATGGATAGAATTAGGTGCCTGGGGACAAGGAAGCTTTCGTATGCGGGTAGGTTAACGCTTATTAAGTCTGTCCTCAAAACGCTACACAATTACTGGGCGTCCATTTTTATTCTGCCCGCAGCTACTATTAAGAAAGTTGAAGCTTTGTGCAGAAATTTTCTTTGGGAAGGAGGGACGGAGTATAAGCGTGTTTCGTTAATAGCTTTGGATAAAATATGCAAACCCATTAAAGAAGGTGGATTGGGAGTTAAAGATGACCTTTTATGGAACAAAGCGGCAGTAGGGAAACTAGTTTGGTGGATTCATAAAGAAGCGGACTCGTTATGGGTCAAGTGGGTGCATAATATCTACTTAAAGAAGCAGGAATGGTTGGAGTACACCCCTCCCAATGAATCCACTTGGACTTGGAGGAAGATTTGCAAAGTGAAAGAGATTTTTAAGACGGTTTACGCTACTAAGGTTTGGTCAGTTAATGAGCTACGAGAATATACTGTCAGCAAGGGCTATGAATGGCTTAGACCCTCGTCTACTGCAGTTCAGTGGACTCATTTTGTATGGAACAGCTGGATTGTGCCTAAACACAGTTTTATCAACTGCATTTACCAGCACAATGGTCTTAATACTAAGTCAAAACTGTGTAATCTAGCGTATTGCAGGAAGACAGATGCTGTATTTGTGGAACTGCTTCGGAGACAACTAACCATCTTTTCTTTGCGTGTGAATACAGTAGGCTGCTGTTAGGAATGCTTACTGCTTGTGTAGACACTCGCATTTTGACTGCCAGGTGTCTATGATAGTTTCCAAAAATCACCCGATGATGATCGGACGCTAACATGTTTCTACGCGCTCGGATACGGGCTCAAATTCATTAATCATTGGCTAACACACTTACGGAGTACAAATCTCACCAAACGGACCTCGAATCCAGGCCCAGTGGATCATTCCGAGTCAAACAAGACTAATTTGGGCCAAAACCGACACCGGAATTAAAACCGGCTTTTCACGATTGGGTCGACCCCGGTCAAAGTCGTTTCCGAGACACACAAAAACAACCCATCAATCATCAAAAGTCCAAGTCAAACACAAAACCCATCAAGGTCGAGGTCCAAACAAGACCCGCGCGACCCATCTAGGCCACTCGATCGAGTGACCCATCCACTCGATCGAGTGGGCCTGCTTTGAGCCCGGCGGCTGACATAACGGGCCACTCGACCGAGTTGGCTACCTACTCGGTCGAGTGCCCTAACCCGGGTGCCCTAATCTTTTCTATATAAACACTCTCCCATGCACACCATCAAGACATCTACACATCACAAAAAAACCCTAGCAATCTACACCCTACACACATACATACTACGTCGTCTACAAACCCTAGAAAAGCCCTAGGAAATCGACCTTAGCAAAACCCTAAACCTAGTTTTAGGCATTCAACCCAAGCCACCACAACTTAGCCTCCATACGCCTCGAAGACTCCCGTGCCATAGCCACGTTTACGAGCCTTAATCCGAGACAGAAACATGTAGGTTGAGGGTGACAAACCTCCTTCTTCTTTCTTTTCCTTTCCTTTTTCCTTTTTTCGGTCTTTTCGTTATTATTATTATTATTATTATTATTATTATTATCATTATTATTACGGCTATTATTATTATTACTACTATTATTATTATTATTATTATTATTATTACGGTTATTATTGTTATTATTATTATTATTGTTATTATTATTATTATTATTATTATTATTATTATTATTCCGTATTATTATTATTATTGCATCTTAGTTATCACGCATTCATCTTTTTTCAAGCAATTATTAATAAGGGTCGAAACCCGTTGACACGGATCTGACATCACAATCTCTAGGGATTTATCGATGTCGGAGAAGTCGAGGGAATCAAGTCTTTTTATTTATTTAATCAAAGAGTCAATCTTTCCAAATCTCATTAAATCAATTTAAGGCAATTTTCGTTGATGCTAAAATAATTGTCAAAACAATTCGTTAGAATTATGACATTATTAATGCGGAGGAAATTTAATCACAACAATCAATTTAAAGCGATTTTTGACATAAACACGATTTTTGCGAACAAACCGATTTCAAACAGGTGCCACTCGACCGAGTGCTTCAGTCACTCGATCGAGTGACACCCTAAAATCGAGACAGAATGCTAAATATGACCACCATTCGATCGAGTCTCACAGTGACTCGGTCGAGTGGCCACGTACTCGACCGAGTCGGCCAATGACTCGGCCGAGTATGGTCTGTAACGCAAACAGAATCAGTTTTTATAGGTCTACTCGATCGAGTCCATCGACCACTCGATCGAGTAGCCTCATAACGACTCAAAACACAAGTCGTACATTTGTTCTATCTTTTCAAACTCGATAGTATTTTACAACTTAGGTCAACATGTGCATAATTAATCACATGTATACTATCTTTTCAAATCGTGCATTCTCATATTTGCATCTTTTCAATTCAATTCAATTTTACACAAACCGTTATTATTCGTTATTTTTATTATATCGTTACTAACGCGTTTGTTGTTTCTTTTGTTAATTTATTTGTTCGTTTATTGTACTAAATGAACCCGCATGCTAAAATACAACTTGGACGTTAATTTTAGTTGCATTAAATTGACTTAGAAACCCATTTCAATTCCATTCGCATGTTTAGGGAAAATACTGTTTGCATATCATTTTCCTGTTTTACTAACGCGCGTATTGTAAGTCATTCGAATTCTTAGTAGAGGCCGCTAATGTGCGGGCGGGGTTGGGTGTCCTTCGTGGGCTTCCCAACACGTACCCTCACCCCTTACTCAGAACCTCGGTTTCCGGATGCCCGAAACCATTGGCGAACGAGAGTCATTCAATATACGATTAACCGCTCAAGTCGGCATCGGTATCGATATGCAAAGGGACGAGCCCAATAAACTCTGACATCGGAAATGGGCCGTGTTTTGTATACGGCCCACTACGACATAGAGTGGGCTCGAACGGTTCCGAATAACCATAAAATTCGGTGGCGACTCCACATAGACCTAAATTTCAATTCGATCCTTCTCATATGGAGATTCATTCGCCTACCCAAACCCGCGCGTGGCCGCGTCGGGGTGGACCTATGTCATGTCCACAATTTGGCGACTCCGCTGGGGATTAACTGATGCGTGACTTACCATCGGCATCCTCAGGGTGAGACTCGAATAGAAATCGTTTGACAAATACAATACGCGTGTTAGTTCTACGGTTCATGCATAACCCATATTTTCCCGGGCTGGTACTCGCGACCGACGTCCCACTATACCGTCGATGTACTCCAATACGGATATGTCGAAAGGTGTCCATAGTCGATTCGAGTGGGTTTCGCGGCATGTTCTAAGATCAACTCGACTTAGGAAGTCCGTCCCGATCAACGTCTAGACTATGTACACTAGTATAGACCCCTTATAGACCGACCGAGACTTAGTATAGAGCATACATGGCGTCGTTATAATGCTTGTGTGACTACGTGCTACTTGGTTTCCGAGTCATTTTCAAAAACCGTCAATTTTTCAAAATTGCATCTTTTTTCAAACTATCTAATTTCAAAACCCGGGACACATACCGAATTTAGGACTTATGATTTTACTCAAAATAGCCTATTTTCTAGACGGTATGCTGCCCAATTCAAAACTCGAAAATACTTTCGAACCTTCAAAATCCTCGGCCCAATAATATTTTCTTTTTTCGGAAATTGGGCCCTCAAACCGAGTTTACTCGGTCCTTTTCAAAAAACCATCAATTTTCAAAACCTTCCACTTCTAGGACTTCCCGTATTTAGCAGTGTCGGGTCCTAAGTTGTCAAGGTCTATAGCGTCGAAACTCTGTCGATCTTACATCACGAGTTTCTTCCCTTCCCAGTCCGCCTTATTAGACTAAGGCAAGGCCCACCTACGTAGGACAAGCCCCTACAAAGGAGGGCCCGTCAACACAATCGAGTCCAAAAGTCTGGGGATGTCTCACGTGAACCTTCCTTCGAACAGGACTAGGCCCACCCGCCGAATCCTAAGGAAGGCCCACACTTCACAAGTCACCCGTCTAGGTGTCTTTTCCGAGTCAACCTTTTACAAGGCATAGCCCTATAACAAAAAGGTTCACGGTCCTTACGTCTAAGGGTCACTTGTCCGACACTCGAGTCTTAACAAAATTATCGATCCCACTTGGGGGCTACCCCTTAGCAGAGCGATCAATCACGATTGCTCTAAGGGTCATGTCTTACACGTGTCTCACGTACCCCACTTTCGAGTCACTTAAGATGCCACACCATCTAAGTCCTTAGTCTCACATCGGGGGCTATTCTCCGACGGAGTGACTAGTCACAGTCACTCCAAGAATCGTACCCTACACATTTGTCTTAGGGGAGTCTAACCCGAGTCAAACTAGAGTCGTCTCTCCTCCTGCGCTATTTCCTATGCCTTGGTGAGTTGGAGTTCCGAAGCAACTTTTCTGATTACGTGGTGTTCTTACAGACAGGCCACCCGAAACCAGATACCAACGCAAAATGGACGATTTGAAAAATGCTCTGGCCAAGATCGAGACTCAACTGGCCGCCATCCAGGCTAACCAAGGAACGATAGTCACCCGCCTAAGTGTCGTGGAAAAAGCGGCCCCATTCGAAGGAGCTGAGCCCAATGGGCCCATGGTCGAATTGGTCAGTATCGTTCGTAGGCTCGAGGAACAAGTTCACCTATCAACGAACAACTCGATCCACACCGAGAATGCTCGTATTTATTCACCTCTGGATAACGAACTTCCTGCTAACCTCAACTTAACGGGACTTCCTATGTTTGAGGGTACCGAAGACCCGGTCCACCACATCCGGGCTTTCAAAGACTTCATGGCGGTGAAGGGTGTGAAGTCAACTATGTTCAAGCACTTGTTCCCTTCTTCCTTGGAGAAACACCCCAAAGCCTGGTACTACAGGCTCGATTCCAAGAAATACCCGACTTGGGATGATGTGGCAACAAAGTTCGCTCGGAACTACGCCGATAATATCGAGATCCAGACTACAATGCGTACTCTGGAAATGATGGCCCAAGAGCCCAAAGAAGGGTTCACTAAATATCTTCAAAGATGGAGGGCCGAGAGTGTAAAGTTGGTAAACAAGCCCAACGAGAAGACACTAGTGGAGGCATTCATCAACAACCTCCTACCTTCTTACCGCGTCCATCTTAGGTATGCCGGCATCTCAAACTTTGCCGTACTTACCGAAATGGGCATTAGAATTGAAGACGATCTTCGATATAATGAAGATCTGGGCGAAGCTTCTACTGAAGGCTATACTGGACATCAACTCGATTCCTTAGAAGCCGACGACTAATGACAACATCATCCGAGAGTCCGGATTTGATTTAAGTCTGAGTCTGAGTCTGAGTCTAGGGTGTTCTATTCCAAAGTCAGAGTCAGAGTCAGTTGTATTCTGTCCTCTTTTTTCAAAATTCAATAAAATCAGCTTTCAATATTCTTTCTCATGTACACTCTCCTTATGTGTTTCCGAGAACATGATGAACACCATCATACACTGTGAGCACATGCACGTGACTATTATAGGCACATCTATAATGACTGCAGGAAACCGAGCCCGTGTTTTCTTTTTTTTTTACCTACTCCGTGTCTGGTATAGAAAAACCACATAACTACCCGTAGCAGGAGCGGTATCGAATCCTATGACAAATCTAGGTAATCTCCTAGTTTGGGTTCAAGACGGGAGGCAAGCCCATTTCCCACAATAAAACACCCCTCCAATAAGACTAACCAATCCCTACCTTAGGTGTTAGTCTGACCGGCAAAAAAAAAAAAACGAAAGAGCATTGGACAAAAAATCAAGAGTCAAAAAAAAAAGAAAAAAAAAAGAGAAAAAAAGGCCAAAGCAAAAAAGAAGGCCATCAAAAAAGAAAATTGGACAAAAAAAAAAAATCGAAAGTCCATGAAAAAAAAAGCAAAAGGCCAAAACAAAAAGCAGGCCATCATCAAAAAATTCAGAATACCCATGACCGTGGTCAACGGTCCATTCAAGTGAAAGCCCCACGACCAGGGTACGGTCAAAATTATCAAAACCCATGACCGCTGCTAAGAGGTCAATCAAAAATCAAATACCCATGACCGTGGTCAACGGTCAACTCAAGTGAAAATCCTTTGACCGGGGTACAGTCAAATTCAAAATTATCCATGCCATCCAATAGGGGAGTGACAATCAAGCTGGTCAGATAACACCACACTCAGCCTTCCCACATTACAACCCTCAAGACCTCCCCGAGACCCAGGCTAGAGACAGCCCGGAATTTTGAGGATTCAAGCCCCATAGGATACCCCTAACCACTAGGGCCAGACATGGAAACCAGATCCTACATTATCAAACCGGCTCTCGAAGCCTTAGCTCCACAGAACCGAGCTCCAGATTTCGAGTCATCAAGGCCATTTACCTCATTATCAAACCGGCTCTCGAAGCCTTAGCTCCACAGAACCGAGCTCCAGATTTCGAGTTATCAAGGCCATTTACCTCATTATCAAACCGGCTCTCGAAGCCTCAGCTCCACAGAACCGAGCTCCAAATTTCGAGTCATCAAGGCCACTTAATTCCTAGCACCACATTCCCAACAACATCAAATCCCGAGAGCAAAACTCGTAAAAATCACATCCCAATTTTTCACATCCAAACCAGTTACCAACCCCAAACACGGGAACTCAACTTGCAGTCGGCATAGAACATGCCCAAATAGTTCACACCACCTCTGGGGGTTACCCCGGAGAACGCTCATAGTCACAGGGTTAATATCCTAACCATTCAAGCCCTTTGATCAAGATATCACAGAGAATGCACCTAGCATGCACCGTCGTTATGGCTAGTTACACACAAAGTCCTATTAGTTTAGGCACCATGATATATCTTTCAATCCACTGAACTACGGCTTGGTTTGATTTCACCACACGTGAATACGTAGGCAGCCTTTCAACAGAGGCACAACCACCCACGTTGACACACATTCAAAAAGCGTCATTATTCCGGTCACGACACCATCGTGTTCTCAATAGCTAACTTCTTTGTCCCGGGGGCTTCTCTTAGACAGAAGACCTCCATCCACTCACAAAATCCAGATGAATCCAACAAAAAATCTAGCCTCCTTTCTGTAGTGTGTCTTAGTACTCGGCTCAGTCGAAGACAAGAATCTGTCAGGACTCGAGGCAATACCCACTTTGGAAATGTATCCTAAAATAGGAAATCCAGAAGGGCACCAGACTAAAACAGTCTCATTACAGGCTACTGCGGTCCCCCCATAGCATATCTATCCCATTTTGATGTACGACCGTGTTGCCACTCGCCTAGGTTACGGGATAGCGCAACTTGAGAGTCTTGTTAGGCGGCCCACTACCCTACCGAGTCACGGTCCAACCCTTAGAGAGTCCAGTCCGTGTCAGTCAACTCGTCCTGTCCAGAGTCGAGTCTGTTGGTAGGTCCCTCTCTTCAAACTCCATTTTGAGATTTGCAATAATTAGCCATTTGAAAAAAGATCCTTTTCGACAAGGTCAGATTTCAGTCTATTTAAACTGCGAATTTCTTTTCTACCCCTTTCCATTTTGAAAACCTAGCTCGTGATTGCTTTCAGGATTTCAAAAAAAACTTCAAAAATCATTTTCCCCAGCACGAGTCATTTTACTACCTACGTGTTGCATGCATTTTATGTAACTTATACAGGTACGACTCAAACAGGGACATGCAAGTAATCAAATCTCCCTAGCAGCATTTTCCGGGATAGCACGGGATGGGCCAACACACAGGCGCACCCAGGGCTTACGCAACAAGCCCAAAGTCCCCACGGAGCGCAGGTATGATCCCTGTCTTACGGCTGGCGAGCCCTTTACGCAAGTCTAATGGACTATAAACGACCCGAGCGGAAGTCTACCAGGTCTTAACGGGCTTGGTAGCTACTCTGACTTTCGCCCTGTCCAAGCCTCAGTCAGAGTGGGGGCTCTGTAGACACCCGCATTTTGACTGCCAGGTGTCTATGGTAGTTTCCAAAAATCACCCGATGATGATCGGACGCTAACATATTTCTACGCGCTCGGATACGGGATCAAATTCATTAATCGTTGGCTAACACACTTACGGAGTACAAATCTCACCAAACGGACCTCGAATCCAGGGCCAGTGGATCATTCCGAGTCAAACAAGACTAATTTGGGCCAAAACCGACACCGGAATTAAAACCGGCTTTTCACGATTGGGTCGACCCCGGTCAAAGTCGTTTCCGAGACACACAAAAACAACCCATCAATCATCAAAAGTCCAAGTCAAACACAAAACCCATCAAGGTCAAGGTCCAAACAAGACCCGCGCGACCCATCTAGGCCACTCGATCGAGTGACCCATCCACTCGATCGAGTGGGCCTGCTTTGAGCCCGGCGGCTGACATAACGGGCCACTCGACCGAGTTGGCTACCTACTCGGTCGAGTGCCCTAACCCGGGTGCCCTAATCTTTTCTATATAAACACCCTCCCATGCACACCATCAAGACATCTACACATCACAAAAAAACCCTAGCAATCTACACCCTACACACATACATACTACGTTGTCTACAAACCCTAGAAAAGCCCTAGGAAATCGACCTTAGCAAAACCCTAAACCTAGTTTTAGGCATTCAACCCAAGCCACCACAACTTAGCCTCCATACGCCTCGAAGACTCCCGTGCCATAGCCACGTTTACGAGCCTTAATCCGAGACAGAAACATGTAGGTTGAGGGTGACAAACCTCCTTCTTCTTTCTTTTCCTTTCCTTTTTCCTTTTTTCGGTCTTTTCGTTATTATTATTATTATTATTATTATTATTATTATCATTATTATTACGGCTATTATTATTATTACTACTATTATTATTATTATTACGGTTATTATTGTTATTATTATTATTATTGTTATTATTATTATTATTATTATTATTCCGTATTATTATTATTATTGCATCTTAGTTATCGCGCATTCATCTTTTTTCAAGCAATTATTAATAAGGGTCGAAACCCGTTGACACGGATCTGACATCACAATCTCTAGGGATTTATCGATGTCGGAGAAGTCGAGGGAATCAAGTCTTTTTATTTATTTAATCAAAGAGTCAATCTTTCCAAATCTCATTAAATCAATTTAAGGCAATTTTCGTTGATGCTAAAATAATTGTCAAAACAATTCGTTAGAATTATGACATTATTAATGCGGAGGAACGGGTTTTCTTTGTTGCTCGGCTTGTCTCCGGGCAACGGGATTTTCCCTCTCTCGATAAGATCTTGGATCAGACGCTTTAGTTTCCAACATTTTTCAGTATCATGTCCGTTACCTCGGTGATACTGACAGTAGGCTTGAGCGTTATAGTGTTTGGGCCTCTTCTCTACTGGAGGCTCTGCGGTTGGGCCTATCGGTTGGAGTAGGCCCTTTGAAGATAGCCTTTGCAAGGCATAAGTATAGGTAGTCCCTATATCTGTGAATACCCGATTTGATATATTCTTTTTGGATGAGGTGTCGAGCAAGTTTACCTCGTCGAAGATGATGCGAGTTGCAGCTGCAGGTACGGGCTTATTTGTGGATGAACTAGCCCCTTGGTAGCCCTTGGTAGAGGCCTTAGTCAGGCTCTCTAGTCTCAAGTAATCCTCGATTCTTGTGCCCATTTCAGTGAGGGCGGCGAAATTGGGGATGATAGCATACCGGAGATGGACCCGGTAGGATGGGAGGAGGTTCTTGACAAAGGCCTCCACCAGCACTTTTTCGCTGGGCTTATCGACCATCTTCACACTCTCGGCCCGCCATCTTTGCAGATACTTGGTGAACCCTTCTTTGGGCTCTTGGGCCATTACTTCCAGAGTACGCATCGTAGTATGGATTTCAGTATTGTCGGCGTAATTCCGAGCAAACTTGGTAGCCACATCGTCCCAAGTTTTGTATTTCTTGGGATCGAGATTGTAGAACCAGGCCTTAGGATGTTTCTCCAAAGAAGAAGGGAACAGTGCTTGAACATAGTTGACTTCACCCCCTTGACTGCCATGAAGTCTTTGAAAGCCCGGATGTGGTGGACCGGGTCTTCGGTACCCTCAAACATAGGAATTCCCGTTAAGTTGAGGTTGGCAGGTAGCTTGTCATTCAAAGGTGAATAAGTACGAGCATTTTCGGTGTGGATCGAGTTGTTCGTCGATAAATGGACCTGCTCTTCGAGCCTGCGGACAACACTGATCAATTCGGCTATGGGCCCGATGGGCTCAGCTCCTTCGGTAGGGACCGTCTTCTCTACGGTGCTTAGGCGGGTGGATAAAGTCGCTTGGTTAGCCTGGATGGCAGCCAGTTGGGTCTCGATCTTGGTCAAAGCATTTTTCAACTTGTCCATTTTGCGTTGATGTCTGGTTTATGGTGGCTTGTCGGTAAGAACACCACGTAATCAGAAACTAGCCCAAAATCCCGAAATAGAAAGTACATCCCGAACGAGACTAAAAGGGAAATGACTCGGAAAGACACCTAGACGGGTGACATGTGATATGTGGGCCTTCCTTAGGATTTGGCGGGTGGGCCTAGTCCTGTTCGAAGGAAGGTTCACGTGAGACATCCCCAGACTTTTGGACTCGATTGTGTTGACGGGCCTTCCTTTGTAGGGGTTTGTCCTACGTAGGTGGGCCTTGCCTTAGTCTAATAAGGCGGACTGAGATGGGGAAGAAACTCTTGATGTAAGATCAACAGAGTTTCGACGCTAAAGACCTTGACAACTTAAGACACGACCCGACACTGCTAAATATGGGAAGTCCTAAGGGGAAGGAAGTTTTGAAAATTGATTGTTTTTTGAAAGGGGTCCGAGAAAACTCGGTTGAGGGCCCAATTTTTCGGAAAAAACGAAAGGGGTATTGGGCCGCGGGTTTTGAAAGTTCGAAATGATTTTCGAGTTTTGAATCGGGCAGCATACCGTCTAGAAAATAGGCTATTTTGAGTAAAATCATAAGTCCTAAGTTCGGTATGTGTCCCGGGTTTTGAAATTGAATAGTTTGAAAAAGATGCAATCTTTGAAAAAAGATGATTTTGGAAAACGAACCAAGTAGCACGTAGTCACACAAGCATTATAACGACGCCATGTATGCTCTATACTAAGTCTCGGTCGGTCTATAAGGGGTCTATACCAGTGTACATAGTCTAGACGTTGATCGGGACGGACTTCCTAAGTCGAGTTGATCTTAGAACATGCCGCGAAACCCACTCGAATCGACTATGGACACCTTTTGACATATCCGTATTGGAGTACATCAACGATATAGTGGGACGTCGGTCGCGAGTACCGGCTCGGGAAAATATGGGTTATGCATGAACCGTAAAACTAAAACGCGTATTGTATTCGTCAAACGATTTCTATTCGAGTCTCACCTGAGGATGCCGATGGTAAGTCACGCATCAGTTAATCCCCAGCGGAGTCGCCAAATTGTGGACATGACATAGGTCCACCCCGACGCGGCCACGCGCGGGTTTGGGTAGGCGAATGAATCTCCATATGAGAATGGATCGAATTGAAATTTAGGTCTATGTGGAGTCGCCACCGAATTTTGTGGTTATTCGGAACCATTCGAGCCCACTCTATATCGTAGTGGGCCGTATACGAAATACGGCCCATTTCCTATGTTAGAGTTTATTGGGCTCGTCCCTTTGCATTGCGATACCGATACCGACATTATCGGATATCGTGTATTGAATGACTCTCGTGCGCCAACGTTTTCGGGCATCCGGAAACCGAGGTTCTGAGTAAGGGGTGAGGGTACGTGTTGGGAAGCCCACAAAGGACACCCAACTCCGCCCGCACTTAGCGGCCTCTACTAAGAATTCGAATGACTTTCTAATACGCGCGTTAGTAAAACGGGAAAATGATATGCAAAGATTATTTTACTTAAACATGTGAATGGAATTGAAAAGGGTTTCTATGTCAATTTAATGCAATTAATCCTACGTCAAAGTGGAATTTTAGCATGTGGGTTCATTTAGTACAATAAACAAACAAGAATTAAATTGACAAAAGAAATAACAAACGTGTTAGTAGCGATGTAATGATATAACGAATAATAACGGTTTGTGCAAATATTGAATTGAATCGAATGATATAAACGAGATGATGCATGCTTCGAGAAGATAGTATACACGTGATTAATTACGCACGTGTTGACCTAAGTCGTGAAATACTATCAGATTTAGAAAATAGAAGAATGTACGACTCATTGTTTTAGTCGTTGTGAGGTCACTCGATCGAGTGGTCGATTGAATCGATCGAGTGGACCCGTAAAAGATGGTTCTGTTTTGCGTTACAGACCGTACTCGGCCGAGTTATTGACCAACTCGGTCGAGTACATAGCCACTCGACCGAGTCACTGTGAGACTCGATCGAGTGGAGGTCATGATTGCCATTCTGACTCGATTTTGTGGTGTCACTCGATCGAGTGACTAAGGCACTCGGTCGAGTGGCACCTGTATGAAACGAGTTCGCTTGCAATTTTTTATTGATTTTGAAATTGCTTTTGATTTTTGATAATTCGACGGTTTAACCGAATCGGACATAAATATTGCACAATTTATGTTTGACTTGGTTTTTTATGAATCGCGAATTTTGTTGAACTGAATATAAATATTGTTGAATTTATACCCGATTCTAATTTTGAATACTCGTTGTATCCCATATTCGACTATTTGAATCGATATGAGATATTAGAGTGAAATAAAAAAAATAGATTAATTTTAGTCGTCTTAAATTAATTATCGTGATATGAACAAATCGCGTTAATTAATTTATGTGACTTGATCGTTAGATTCGATATCCAATTATGGAATTGGTATCGAATCTAAAATCGACGCTTTACTTGAATAAAAAAGGACTTGATTCCCTCGACTTTTCCGACATCGAAATAAATCCCTAGGGATTGTGATGTCGGATCCGTGTCAACGGGTTTCGACCCTTATTAAAATTGATTTTAAAAAATGATGAATGCAAGATTAACGATGATGATAACGAGAAATAATAACGAATTGTTGTTTAAGTTAATTTATCTCAATAATCAAATAGTCGGGGTATCGGGATAAGCGACCGTCAACACTGTGTGCAGTACAGTTGTATGTTTGTGTTTTCTTATCCCGGTATCCTTCTTATTCGACACAAATTGATAAATATTTTAATGCTTTTATATTAGTAGTATTATCGATATTATGATGCAACGAACGAAATAAATAAAAAAACAAAAAAAAAAAGACGGAGAAAAGGGAGACGGACGACAAGAAGAGAAAGGAAAGAAAAAAAAAGGGTTTTGACACCCTCAACCTACATGTTCTTGTCTCGGAATAAGGCTCGTAACCGTGGCTTTAACACAAGAGTCTTCGAGGTTTTATGGAGGTTAAGTTATGGTGGCTCGGGATTGATTCCTAAAACTAGGTTTAGGGTTTTTTGCTAGTGTATGATTGCTAGGGTTTTGCTTAGGGTTTGCAAGAGACGTTGCATGTGTGTGTAGGGTTGCTCTAGGGTGTATTAGGGTTGTAAGGGTTGTGAAAAAGTGTTGAAGATGTGTGCATGGGGGTTGCTTATATAGGAAAAGCTAGGGCACCCGGTTTAGGGTTACTCGACCGAGTAGGTGGCGAACTCGGTCGAGTGGCCCGTTATGCCAGCCGTCGGGCTCGAAATAGGCCCACTCGATCGAGTGGGTGGTCACTCGATCGAGTGGCCCAGCTGGGTCGCGCAGGTCCGTTGACTTTGGACCGTGACCTTGAGTTTGATGGGTTTTGTGTTTGACTTGGACTTTTGATGATTGTATGGATGTTTTGTGTGTCTCGGAAACGACTTTGACCGGGGTTGACCCAATCGCAAAAAGTCGGTTTTAATTCCGGTGTCGGTTTTGGCCCAAATTAGTCTTGTTTGACTCGGAATGATCCACTAGGCCTGGATTCGAGGTTGATTTTGTGAGATTTGTACTCTGCAAGTGTGTTAGCTAGCGATTAATGGATTTGAGCCCGTATCCGAGCGCGTAGAAACACGTTAACATCCGATCATCATCGGGTGTTTTTTGGAAACTGCCATAGACACCTTGCAGTCAAAATGCGGGTGTCTACAGCGATCCGGGAGAGTCCGACATAGACGAGTCTTGCAAGGTTGAAGGTTTAGTATTGTTGCCATTGATCAAGCTTGTTGTATGTGATTGTTTACATTGACTCTAATAGTTGCGCATTGGTTTGAGTAACTTTGGAGCATATTCCGCTATGAGCTGTATACCATTCCAGTAGGATATTTTTCTTTATTTTGTGTTTGCTTGGGACAAGCAAGGATTTGGTTTCGGGAGGTTTGATGCGTGCAATTTATATATGATTATTCCGTCTTTTACGCACGCATTTCCATGCATATCGACTAGCATTGTCTACTATTTTCCCCCGAATTTGATACTTTGTGGTCATATTGCATCTTATGTAGGTATGGACCCGTTGATGCATAAACAAGGCAAAAATCGTGCTTAAAGATGAAATCTTATGCGAAATAAGAAAGAAGAATGATCGTTTTCAAATAGGTCTACTAAAAATGCAATTATTTTGAGTTCTACTACTCCAACTAAGCTGATTCTAGATGTGTTGGAAAGCTTTTTCTCTTAGCTTTCCGACGGTATATTACACGTCCGATTTGAAGAAGTAACGAAGAAATGACAAGCGTTTGAAGTTGAGCGCGCAGTGCTAAGAACGGAAACAGGTCAATAATAGTCGAACGACTATCCAAATAGTCGACCGACTATTCTCGAGACTGAACGAAGACGGGGACTTCCCTATTTTGATGTTTAGGGTTAATAAGATTTTTGGGCTTTTTTTTAAACTTAGTATTTAAGAAACTATTAGACTAGATTTTATATACTACTTCTCCACTTTTACACTTTACTCCTAGACTTTCATCTCCTTTCCTTATTCTCTTTAATTTACTTTCTTCCCAAAACTCGGTTATTGTAAGGCTTTCGGATTCGAATCGCCTTCATTTCTTTTGGTAATTTTATCTAATCTTTCTTCCTTCTTCTTCGTTCCTGATTGTTCTTCTTCTTCCTATTTAATTATTCTTAATCAATTTTTTATGCTTGTCGTAAATTTATTATTATTTATCATGTTTAATCTAGTAAAATCTTTGATTAATCTTGTTGTTCTTAAATTAATTATGAGTAACTAATTTCCTTCGCTAGGATTTAGGAGATCTGCGAATTGAATGTGGTCGCTAAATAATTTATAGATCTGTCAATGATATTGTGTCTGAGTTGTCAATTGTAGCATATAATCGCGATTAGTCAGTTAATGCGCATGATTGATTAATTGAATTCGGTAAACTTGAACCTAAGATCGGAAGCCTGGTAAATGTTAGACCTGCTACAACACATTAGTTTGCCCTAATAAGATCGGAAGCCTTTAGACGCATGCTAGGGTGAATAGCGGACCGGAAGGACCTTTTCAATACCCCTTAGACCAATATCTGCGACAGACCTGTTACTTAGACCGTGACCATATGAGATTCGTAGTGAACCGACAATCCTAGTTTTCTCTCCATATATTTATTCATCTTTATTCGTCTTATTTTATTTTAGTTATTCTTTCTCTTTTAATTCTCTTTCCTTCACTACTTTAGTTTAGATAAACACAAAACATAAAACCCCGATTGTCACTTAGATAGACTTTAATTGCAAGTAGGATTTATTTGTCTTCCTGTGAAATCGATCCCGACTTCCCTAGCTATATTTTTAGTTGGACCGTAGTTGGTTATTTTTTATAGGTGTAAGATTAACTTATCACCTCCGAGCAAAGCTGCCAAAAGAATACCTTGATGCGTGGCAAAACACGTGCTGACCATATTCTCGACCACAACCATTTCTCACGTGCAAAGTCCGACGGGCCCTGACTATCCACCTCACCGTTCATAAGCAAACGATAAGCTAATTTCACGGAATGTAACTCATTCTTTTCCTCAGACCAAAACCAAATATCGTCCATCTGACTCCATCTCGTTCGCATATTAATAATAATATCACACTCAAAAGGGAGAAAAAGGGCACGTACCTTCGACACATCCCAGGAGCCATCACTCCTGAATAATTCGGCAACACGCATCTCCATGCTTTATGTCCTGCGCGGAGATATAACTCGACCCGTATTACTCTCCGGCATCCAGGGATTCGCCCACACCCGTGTCCTAAGACCATTTCCAACCCGTTTCCTAAGCCCTCGTAGCACCATTTCCTTTGCCTCCCATATGCCCTTCCAAGTATAACTTAGGTTTTGGCCCAACCTTGACTGCAAAAATGACCCACCTTTATAGGAATGTACATTGTAAGCAGATGTGCATTATGTCAGGATGCTATGGAAGATCATGTCCATCTATTCTTTAATTGTTCTTATGCTAAGAGAGCTTTGAATGAAGCGAAGAACTGGATGCAAATTAGACGCAGAAGCTAAAACCTACAAACAGAATTGAAATGGAGTGCCAATAGGAGAAGGAACGAGCATTGGAAGAGCAGTTGGTTCAGTACAGCACTTGCAGCTATAACATACCATATTTGGACTGAAAGAAACTCAAAGATTTTTTTAAACAATTCTAGGCCTTGTACAAGCATAGTAAATCAGATTAACTTTGAAGTCATCACTAGATTGATAAGTAGAGGAATCGACATGAGTCTTCTAAGAATGTAAGAATGTGGTTTTCACATGCTAAGGATAGACTTTTGTAAGATTAGCTTCTTATTTGTCCTTATTGGATGAATAAAGAGACATAACTTTCTTGCAAAATAAATAAATAATGTAAAAAATTGTAAATTCAATAGAAATAAAATAACAAATCAAAAACGATTTTGCTAAAAAAAAATAACTTCACAAATGAAAATTCTTATTTCTAAAAAATTTATTACACGATTTACTACTTTCTATTAATAAAAAATAATAATAAATAGAATTAATTATCATAACAAATTATTAAAAATTCATTACTATAACCAATTACTAAGGGTAACTGAAAAATTTGTGACCCTCATTAATGTGATTATTTACAAATTTAATAATAAACAACACACATGTATATAATAAAGAAAAAAAATGTAATAAAAATAAGTTTGAGCAAAAGACAAGAAACTGTAAAAACAAAAACATTAGATATAAAAGGGTTGTCTAAACATTTAAATTTAATAATTAAAACTAAAACTTTATAACACATACGTATATAATTAAGAAAACAAAATTTAATAAAAATAAATTTGTCCTTATATAAAACTAAAATTGTATAACACATATATAAGTAAAAATAAAATAATTTAATAAGAATAAATTTGACCAAAAGGAAAAAATTGTACAAAACCAAAACTTTTAAATATAAAAAGGGTCGTTTACACATTAAATATATGCCATGTGGTACAAAAATTAATGCTTAAATAACCCTTATGTTTAGATTTAGATATATAGATTGATTTAATTTAAGAAGAAACAATGAAAAAGAGAAAACAAGTATCATTTTAGATTAGTTAATGACAAACTTAGCATAAGTAAAACCCTTCTCCCTCATTCCTAACCTCCAAAAAAACCTAGCCTCCAAAAAAAATCTTTGGCTACCACCGTTAATTGGTGGTAAGTCCCCCAATTTAATTATTATATCGTTTTAGTATTAGTATCTATATTAGTTTTCTAGTTATAATAAGTTCTCTCCTTTTGGAGAGTTCCGTCCTCATCAATTGATGAGTTTCGTTCTCTCTTTTAGAAGAGATTGAATCTATGATAGCGGAGAGGACGCGAAAGATCAGTACCACAATCATTCATGGTATGGTATCTCAATTTATGTCAGACTGGCGGCTACAAGACCCTCTTGTGAAAAACTGTATCATTAAACCGCGATATGTTGAGAGAGATCAAAATCATGGTGAGAGATATTTGTTTTGACGAGAATTTCGTTTATTCAAATTTTATAGTATTATATCCGTTCAATTTCGATATAAGTTGTAGATGTCGTAGCTTTTCATTAATGAAATGATGATTTTTCGCTAAAAAAAAAAGAGAAAACGAGTAATATCCAAAAATCTATAATCCTATAAATGTACGATGTTAGGAACCCCCCCCCCCCCCAACTATTCCTTATGAACAGTAACCCCCAACTTCCCCTGCCTCCCCAGCCTCTTCTTCCTCCCCTACTGTTTCCTCCTCTGCTTTCTCATCCCTTACTTCTCCCTCCTTCGTTTCGTCTCCTCTCTTTCTCCACTACGCTCCTCTTCTGCGTCCTTTTCGATTTCTGGTGAGTCCAATTTCTTTGTAGTCCATTTTTTTTGGTTTGGCGTTCCTCTCGATCCCCGGTGAGTCCGCTTCGGTTGTAATCAGTTTGGGGGGTTTTTTTTGTTTGGGTTCTGTTGTTCCCGATTGTTGCCCCTCTCCGATCTCTGCTGTGTCGGGGAGTTCTGTGCCTTGGGTTGCTTGTGGTCTTCCGTGTTTCTCGATTTCTTGTTGGGTTTGGTCGTCTAGGTCTGACTTGTCGGGTAGCGCGTTCAATTTCTGGGCAGTTTGGGGATGTTTTGCTCTGGGTCCTGTGAGTTTGCATCTAGGGTTTTCAATTCTGGGTTCTGGTTTGGCTTCCAAGTAACATTTCTGATTTAGTTGCTTCGATTGTGGCATTTGAGTGCGAGTCTGGACCGGTTCCGATTCTTTGGGTGTCGTAGCCTCGCGTTTCGGAACGGACTTTATAAGCGGTTTTCAATTTTTGGGGACGACTACGGCTTTGGTTTTCGGTTTCCGTGAATTGGTTATATGTCTGAACCGTATCCTTCTGTTTTGGTTTCGTAGCGTCGCGTTTCGGAACGGACTCTTATGTGGGTTTGAATGTCTGCTGGCGATTGCAGCTTCGGTTTTTGGTTTAGGCTGATTAGTTATAGGTCTGGATCGTTTTCATTTTACTTCGTGTCGTATCGTCGCGTTTCGGGACGGACTTTGTCTATGGTGTCATTTCTGATACGTTTGCTTCGATTTTGGCATTCGATTGCATGTCTTGACCGGTTCCGATTCTTGTGGTGTCGTAGCGTCGCGTTTTGGAACGGACTTTTTCAATGACATTGAATGTATACTGGCGACTGCAGCTTTGGTTCTCGGTTTTTATGGATTGGCTATAACCGAGGATTCGTTTCCAAATGCCTTGGGTGTCGTGTCGTCACCAATATACATTCAATGCCATTAAAAAAGTCTGTTTCCCAAATGCCTTGGGTGTCGTAGCGTCGCGTTTCGGGACGGACCTTATCGTTGGTCTTAGATGTATGGGAACGACTGCGGCTTTGACTTTCGATTTTCCGTAGCTTAGTTATACGTCTGAACCGTATCCATCTATTTTTTGGATTCGTGGCGTCGCGTCTCAGAACGGACTCTTCCGTGGGTTTGAATGTTTGGGGGCGATTACAGATTCGGTTTTCGGGTATAACTGTTCGGGTCTGGGTCTGGATCGTTTTCATTTTACTTTGTGTCGTAGCATCGCGTTTCCGGACGGGCTTCGTCTGAAGGCGATTGTATTTTTGGTTTTCGGTTTTCGTAGATTGTTTTCATTTGTTTGTGGCTTCCGATTGTCTGGCTTCCAGATATCAATTCTTAATTGTTTGCTTTGATTGTCGTTACTCATTATGGGTCTGGATGGTTTCCATCTTTTTTGGTGTTGTAGCGTCGCGTTTGGGAACGAAGTCTTTCATTTGGTTTTGAATGTCCAAGGGTGAACAGAGGTTAGTATTTGTTGGGGACTTTTAATTGTCTGAAAATGGTTTGGAGTACATCTGTGCATTCCGAGCTTGCATCTTAGGTTTAGCGTCGGGTTTCCGGACTATAATCATGTTTAATTTGACTGTTTTTTTATATTAAGACTTATATGTAGTACTTAATTGTTGTTTTTTTTTTTTAACAATTCTTATTTGTTTGATTCGGTAGTCGTTTCTGATTATGGGTCTGGATCGTTTCCATCTCTTCTGGTGTCGTAGCGGCGCGTTTGGGGACGGACTTTTTCAGTGGTTTCGAATGTCCAATGGGTGAACAGAGGTTAGTATTTGTTGGGGACTTGTAATTGTCTGAAATTGATATGGAGTACATCTGTGCATTCCGAGCTTGCGTTTTGGGTTTAGCGTCGGGTTTACGGACTGCAATTATGTTGAATTTGACAGATGTTTTGAATTTAGATTTTGTTTGTAGTTTTCGATTAATATTGATTCTGAGTTGTTTGCTTCGGTTATAGCATTTCGTTATAAGTCTGGATCGGTTCCGTTTGTGTGGTGTCGTAGCATCGCGTTTCGGAACCGACTTTTTCATTGTGGCATTTGGCCATACGTATGGAATCGTTCCCATTTGTTTGGTGTCGTATCGTCGCGTTTCGGGACCGACTTTTCTTTGCTGCCTTTGGTTATAAGTCTGGATTGTTTCCATCTGTTTGGTAGCGTGGCGTCGCGGTTCGGAGCCGAGTTTTCTATTGTAGCCTTTGGTTCTGAGTCTGGATCGTTTCAATTTGTTTGTTTGCGTGGCTTCGTGTCTAGGCACCTATTTTTTCGGTGTGGCATTTGGTAATAAGTCTGGATCGTTTCCATTTGTTTGGTTTCATAGCGTCGCGTTTCGAAACCGTTTTTGTCATTGTGGTCTTTTGGTTATAAGTCTGGGTCGTTTCCATTTGTTTTCCTCTGTGTTTTTGGGTTTCCGTAAGCTGGTTGCTATCAATGGATCGCCGTTGTTTGAGTTGGGCGTCGTGCCATCGTGACTCGGGACGACGTGTACTGGTGGTGTTGTACATATTGGGCCGACGTCAGCATGTGCCTTCGGTCTTTGTGCTCTGGTTATATGGCTGGACCGTCTCCACGTGTTCTCGGGTCGTATCAGTTCGTTTCGCGAAAGGGGTATCCAGTGTGTTGGGCTGCGTAGGGGTGGTTCCAACATTGATTTTTTGGCCTGCGTACTCTCTTTTGTTCCAGCCTGGGTATTGTGGCCACATGACGTATCTTTGTATCTTGGCGTAGCCGTGGCGTCCTATTGGTGGAGTGGTAGTCTATCTGAGCAGGCTGGTTATTTGGTTGGCTGATGCGTTTCTTTATTTGTTTACTGTTCTTGTAGACTGCTGTTGCGCTGGCACGTGATGGAAGGTGCTCACGATTGTGGAACCTGCGTAGCTGGGAATGCATGTGTGGCTCGTGTTCCCGATACTGGTGCCCTTGTGCTGCTGAGTATGCGTATCCTGCTAGGTGTATTGTTGATGACATGTCGTATCATGTACAGCACACGCGCTCGGCGACGAGGCTCCACGTGATACTGAAGGACAGGCTGAGGAGGCTGGGTTACCCGATAGTGTATTTGGGCCCTGTACTTAGGCGGCAGGGTGTTGCTTTCAACAGAGCTATATTCTTAGAGTTTGGCGAAGGCCTGGACAACTTCCGCCATGCTTTTAGGCTTGAAAATCTCTTCCGGGAACATGGCTACGGGAGGGAGCACGTATCTGCTCAGACCGATAGTTTTGGTGGCATTCGTTTGTGGACTGCAACGCGGGAGGACAGTGAGTGCTTACCAGGACAAACGCAGTTCCAGTTCTTACCGGGCGCCATTCGAGCGGTTACAGATTCAGAGTCCTGCCATGACAAATGATGATGAGTTTGATATTTTGTTGGACGCACTACTAACCCTGTATCCGTGACTATTTATGTGGTGTGCTAACGTATGCTTTCCGTCTTTACCTTTAGGCAAAGACTTCAGTGCGTAGTGTGCTGTGTAATAAGAACCAATATAGGACTAATTTCAGTTGGATCTGTTTCAGGACATGCCGCTTGTGCTTGGTTTGATGCTCGTTTAGAATGCTGCTATTTAGTAGTGTAGGGACTTAGATTTTCCACTTGTGCATGGCGTGCCATATCAGTACCTAAGTATCTGTCCTTTCCGTTTGTTTTGTGTCGTGGCACTGCGTTTGGGAACGGAACCTTTTCAGTGATTGTGAGTGTATAGGGGCGATTGTGGCCCTGTGTAGCGGAACCTTTTCAGTGATTGTGAGTGTATAGGGGCGATTGTGGCCCTGTGTTTTCATGACAGCCGGCGCAGGTATCCAGTTCCTCCCCTTCTTCACCATTATCTTCTCCACCATTACCTATTAGGTCCGGCCACTGCACGCTGGAACCAGGTGCAAACTGCCTGTATGCAACATGATTTGAAGTTGCTACATTTGACGGCCAGGTTTAAACGACCGTCTGAGGGAGTACGTGAGGCAAGGCAAACTGAGAGTGGGTGCAAGCGAGTCGGTAGAGTTCAGGCCGTTTGTCTTCACCGGTTGCAGGATGGCGTCGGTGGTATGGTTCCTGCATTTACTAGTTATGGGTTGTGCAGCGGTCCACTGGTTATGTTGCAATAGACGATGTTATGTCGGTAGGAGATGGGAAGATGAAACGGACTACTTGTGATGATTGTGTGTCTTTGGATTAAGTACTTGATTTGTCATACATGAGGTTAAACGACCGTCTGAGGGAGTACGTGAGGCTAGGCGTTCTTATGTTCTTGACTCCAATTTGATAAGAATGTGGAGGGAAGTTGCGACCTATAGGCGAGGGCCAAACAAATGGTTAGGGCTCTCCTCGAAATCAGCCTTACACATTTCTGACTCTCTCAGAGCGCTCCTGCAGCTTGTAAACGATCCTGTACCTTTCCTCGAATCTCGGGAATTCTGATGCCACATTCCCTAGAGAGGTTTTTTCGATGGTCATGTTGCTGACTCTTTGATAATTGTTGATAGGAGTGTAGGTTTTACTGGTTAGGTAAATACCGGATTTTAGATACTTAATACGATCCATACAATATGTCACAGTCAATTGATGACGTTGTTTATGGGTGGGAATAGTCCATGTTATTAATTTAGTCGTACAGTATGAAGCATGTTACTGTGAAATCTTGGTTATGTCGTCTTGCTAAGCACATTAAGAATACTACACTTGTACAAAACCAACAACTTAAATAAAGGTAGAGAGAGTGTTGGGTAAATATGAAGTAATAGTTGAATCCCTACGGACGCTACCTACGTCCTTCTCTCTTCACACTTACCAAGCTTGCATTCGATTACACTGAACAGTACCTTTATTGACCCTTCAACTTCGTACCTTGTTTACCATTACCGCGGTAAAGAAAACCAGTCAAAAATATTACTCTTCGTCACTTATGTCGCGTCTTTTCCCTCCTCCGCTCTCTCCTGCTGCGATTGTTGAGCTCTTGCCACCGACGTTCTGATTGTAAGCTTTCTACTCTTCGTCGGCTTTCCTGTTTTGTGCGGTAGGCAGAGGTTATGCAAAGCACGCACCTATGCGTAAAGGGTATTTCATGGTGTAGGGTAGTATGTTTTATGTCTTTGCATGTCGTTAAAGTTTATTAGGTTAGATTTTCGGGTGGTTGATTACGTATGGTCTCCCGTTGTCCACGGGGTTTCCCTGCTGACCCAAAGAGTAGTTGATTACAGAGTTGTATGATAGTGATTACAGTACTCCGTCGAGCCACTAACTATTATCTGCTGCCCTTTGCTTCTTTCTTATGACACTGTCAACGAGTACTGATATGACTATACCTGAGTTCCGCTCTTGTTCTTCACCTCAATTTTGGTACTATGTTTTCATTGCGATGTCGGCTAGAGTATAGGCATGTGGCAATGTTACTACGCTGCCATTTGAACCGTGATTTTCCCACAGCATTTTCGCCTTTGTTTTTTTTCCTGTTTTGTTTGTATTTTGACATTGTTGTCTCGCTTGTCATGCCGAAACGGTACTCTGGTGTAGACTGCACGTTGCTGAGCTCTCGGATATTACTATGGTCACATATCGTTGCAGGGGTTAAGTGACGAACAATTTACGTGAGGATATGGCTGAAACCACGGCTAATAGTAGGCGTAGCAAGACGGAACGTCTGCCTTTCGTCTACGGATGTCTGCATGAGGTCCGGATCCATCGCAGGCGCTATTCAGCTGCAAATATAGTCCTTTCTAGCGAGGACTACATGGAGCAGATTTTCGGGAGACTTAATGTAGCTGGCAGGGCAGCGCTGTCGGTTACGTGGAAGGCGTGGGCACGAATGTTTTTACTACGTCCCGATGCACCTTGGTGGATTACAAACTATAACAAGAAATTACAGACTGAGCATCGCAGGGGTTTGACGACTATCTACAGGGGTGGCGTCGTTGTCTCGCAAAGGTGTAGATGTCATTTGACTGCAAATGTGATCGCTAAGACAATGTTGCACAACTTCCAATCAGATGCAATTACCCCTCCGCCAAGCTTGGAAATCAGTGCCAGCGCCCTCGCAGAGGATGATGTCGACTACTTCGAGCAGTTCAGCAGAGAGGAGGTTGACAGGGCGCGTGACATCGCCTGCTGAGCAGGGTCGATTTGGTTGCTCTCGACTGATCTGCTGGCCAGGCCCTAGACCTGTTTGCTGTGTGAAAGCACGACTAACTCATTTTGGGTGGTGGCCACTTATGGTGGTTCCAGCGCTGTAGCTGCGGCAGTTTGTACACATGCTACCTGTCTGTGTATTATATCTGACTTCCAGAGAACGTTATGTCACCAGTAGTGTTTATAGATAAGGGTTGTGGTTCCCTATTATGCTAAGATGTCTTTCTGCCTACGCTATTGGCAGTGGCACCTACTTTTCGATATCGACTGCCTAAACGTTGTATTAATGACTTGTGACACCTGTTGCGTAGTCTTCCTGTGACTGCTACATTCGAACGAGATACGGTCAGACCAGCCACATACCACTTGTCCAAATCATGCTTACCATACCCATTTCCGCGATTCTCAGGCGGGATATCGTCATGCTATTTGTGATGATCCACACGGTGCAGGTTAATGCTGTTCCTTTGGGTTACGGTTTGTGCGTTGCTGGTTGTCCCACCCTTAATTGCCAATTGGAAGGAATAATAATGATTATTCTTTCTGTTCGTCCATAGGTCGTTGCCAGCCAATGCAAACGTGCTCCATGTTCTGTTTCCGTTATAGCGGAGCTGTCGCATATTCAATTTGGTACTTGCTAGGTCCTGTATGCGATACAGAGACCATTCACATATCTTTTAAACAATAAATGGTGTTTATCCACCGTGTTTGTATGAGACGTCATGTAAACCGACACGCTGAGCCTACAAGTACAAATTCCAGCCTAGGCATACCTGACATCTTGAACATTGAGCTCTGACAGAGCGCCATATTCTTATGTACTGCCTCCAATATATATTCCTAGCTGTATAACAATCTGAGCGTTCGGACTTGGTGTCGGCCAACGATTGTCCTTTATGAGTTTACTAACTCGACGACGAGACTTCTGCTTTCTAGGCCACTTCAGAGAAAAAAAAATGCTTCGTCTCAACCATGCACTGCGTGAACACCCCATGTTCATATTATTGACGCGGTCACCGCTTTATGCACTGTAACCAAACCCTTTTTTTTCTTTTTTTTTTACCCACGAGGATCGCAGGTGACTTTGCAAACGTCCTGAACGACGTTAACTATGGCATTACTTCATGGGTACTTATTCGGTAATGTTTTAGAAAAGACACAAGCCATATCATATTCGCGCTGCCCCATGCCTCTACACATTTTGAGGATAAAAAACACACGAGGGGAGTACAAACAACGAACTGTACAGACCCGAGACACTACTAAGTACGACGATATTCGCAACAAGATTGTGAACCGCCACGAAACTATGTACTAATTGTAGTGACCAACTAAGTGTATAATTATTGCCTACACCTTCCTATCATATTTGCCTACACCCCAAGTCTAATCAGCTCATGTCAATAGATTATTTACACTAAATCAGCCACTACCCTCACAGGTGCCAACCTCTTATCCAACAGTCCCTACTAGCAACATTAATAATCCCCCGACCCCTCACCTTCCCTCATCGTTCCCTGAACATTAAGTCATTACTGCACCCCCCATCTCCACGAAAAAAAAAAAACAAACAAGTGCATCCTTGACTTCTCAAGGACCCTTCTACTGCGTTTGCTGGACTCCCCGTCAAGACTTCCTGGGGCTATAATTTATATACTACTGCAGAGCTTCTGCCGTCTTCCTGCATGTAAGTCACGAAATGTTCCCAAATAATGATCAGTGTGCCCCAGCATAGCTGCATTTTGTGCGTTCTGTTCCCCTGTTTGCAAGTCCTTACTGCTTTCTTTCGGTGTTATGTGCGTATATGCTTCATTCAGGCCTAGAAATACATTCATGTTCTGGAACGTAAACTTAGTTTCAGAGCTATGACACGACACTCATTTCTTTCTTGTTCAAATATATGCCTACATTCGCATCTTATATTCTGTATGCTAGCATGTCGTCTGTATTTTCATGATTAATCATACATATTTTGCCGAAAAGAAAATGGCGATTGTCTGGAGGTTTTGACTTTTATGTAGCCATTTTCTCGGGTGTACGCGGATATTAAATGGGTCGGTAGAGGTGGGGTGGATATTGTATTATGTTGGTTAGTCGCACTACCGGGAGGTATTTCCAACATAGGATTATAATCGCTTCCTATTTCTGTCCTACCTATGCGACTAATTGTTTCCTACCGGTGTATTGACGTATACTCCTGCCGTACAGGCCTTCCGACTGTTAAAATGGATCCATATCATTGCATAGGCAGGCTGTCAAACAATTTCGACGAGGACATGAATGGCGTCACAGCTAATAGCAGACAGCAGAAGTTACAGCGCTTACATTTCATTTACGATCATCCTCATGATGTTTTGAGCGACAGCAATCGGCACTCACGTGTAGGCAAAGTCCTTTCCAACGAGGACTATATGGAGCAGATATTTGATAGACTTGATGCCGATAGCAAGGCAGTTCTATCACTTGTATGCAAGCGATGGTCTCAAATGTTCGCACTGCGTCTAGATGCACCTCGGTGGGTTGAAGATTACAGTAGACTCCTACAGAGGGAGCAGCTATTTGGTGTGTCGACTCTCGTCCGGGGTGAGGTTGTGGTTTCGCGCAGGTGCAAATGCTACATGACCAACAACAGCCTCGCGAGAAGGATAATGCATACTTTCCAGTTGCAGTCACTAGACACTACGCCTCATTTGGACATTACTGGTTCCACCTCCGCAGAACATCCGGTCGCCTATGCTGAGCAATTTGGCGAGGAGGCTGTCATCACGGCACAGCTCATAGCTCTAGGATTACTTGGCACGGTATATATTTTTATTCTTTAGTGAGCCGGTTGTCAAATTACGTAATTATGACTACTGCATATACGGACCACAACTTCGCTTTCGTTGCTCCCTATGCACGACATTGTGGAATCTAGGTAGAACTGTTTTGGATTCTACATGACCCAGGTAATTTATTCAATGTGAGCTCAGTAATCTACCACGCAATTTCTGAAATTGGAGCGGACCTTTGCAGACAAATTATAAATGTATGTGTTTATGTGAACCGTAAACAAGTGAATGCATGCAGAGTACTACAGATACACCCAGAGAACTACAAGAAGACGTCGCGTTCATATCTACCTACATACCTATTAACGAGGCTCGCAATAAGCCAATTGCTTGCCATGGACTTCATAGATATGCAGCCTTGTCTCTCCCAGACTGCACTAGGAGTGGTAGTAGTAACGTTAATAATTGTATCAGGAGTGGGAGATTTACTAGCCAGATAAATATCGAGTATTGAATAATTCACCCTATTACCTTGCTTTGTTACGTTTACTTGTCGGCACTGCCTGCTGGCAGAAATAGTCTACGCTGTGCCTTCGGGTGTGTGGTGTAAAGCATGACTGTTTTTATATTGTCTAACCTGTCGTGCCGAGTGCATTAATAATCTAGGACGTTTTCGGTTTCCGGTAATGCGTGCATAACGACGTATAAAAGACACAACGTACATGAGCAAGTACACTAAACTTAACATACGTAATTAAGTGTATTGGTATGGTTGCCAAAAAAGTAAAAAGCAATAGCCGATTGCCTACCCTACTCATACTTACCAAGCTTACACTCAATTACACCGACCAGTAATATTGATGACCCTCCAAATTACCTTCTCTAACCTTTACCGCGATAAAAGACCCAGGTAAAAAAATACTACCTTAGGTTGCTTGTGCTGCCCCTTTTGCTTCCTCCACTCTCTCTTGCTGCAAGTGTTGAGCTTCTACCAGCAACATTCCGATTGTAAGCTTTCTACTCTTTCACAGCTCTATTGTTTTGCTTCACGGTCTTTGCGAAATGTTCCCAAATACTGCTTTGGCTTACCGTCGCCGTTGCCTCATATACATGACATTTCACAACTCTTTGATCAGTTTTTATGTTCTCTTATTTTGTCTTTTCAAATTGTACCGTGGCCTTTTTTTTTGAAAAACAGAGGAAGGGTTGTCTATTCAAACTTGTCAGCTTACGCCTACCTACTGATCTATAAGAGTTGTACCTCTGTAACTACTTTGATCATGGTACTAATATTGACTCGGGTGTCGTATCCAAACACTACTTTGATATGGACTGTACAACGCAGGACTGTTAGGCATCACTATGGTCACGTACCGTTGCCGTGGTTGGGTGACAAACAATGTAAGTGCGGGCAAGGCTGAAGCTATATCCAGCAGTAGGCATGACAAAATGGAGCGCTTGCCTTTTATTTACAGGAGCCTGCACGAGGTCAGTATCTACAGTAGGCAGTACTCAGCGGCAAATATAGTCTTTTCTAGCGAGGACTACATGGACCAGGTCTTCGAGAGACTTGATGTAGCTGGCAAAGCGGCGGTATCGGTTGTGTGCAAGGCGTGGGCGCGTATGTTTCTGCTGCATCTCGATGCACCTCGGTGGACTGAAGACTATAATAGAAGTCTGCAAGTAAGACATCGTACAGGTCTGACAACTGTTTACAGGGACGGCTTTGTTGTATCACAAAGATGCAGATGCCATCTGACTAACAACGTGATCGCGAAGGCAATGCTGCACAACTTTCAATCGGGTGCACTGTTCCCTGCACTGAATCTATATATTATTGACTACATCAATACAAAGTATGATGCAGAATACTTTGGGCAGTTCGGCAGGGGAGAGCGTGACGGGGTGTAACACCTCGAGAAATTAGTCTTCCTTACTCGAGAAATTTGAAGTATACCTCGATTTCAGACCTTATGAGGTTTAAATTTATGAACCTTAGTGATTACGAGTTTGGGTATGTTTTGATAACCGTTGGAATCTTAATTAAAGGATTAGTCTAAATCATTTGTGGATTCTTACTATATTAATTGAAAGATTATATATGTATGTAAGACTTAATTTTGGAAGTTGTAGATTGAGTATGACCACCCTGCACTGATATTGGACTTAGCGTTATTTGATGGGAATTAGGAACCCGTGTTTGTGGGAGTCGTGCTAGGAATCTGGAGATGGTTAATTTCTTCTATAATCCTTGAGAGCTCTTTTTTATTCTCAACTCCTTTTTCCTTTCTGCTTCTCTTGAATTCTGTTACGGTAACTCCTGCCAATCCCTTTGACCTTTATCGATTTTGAAAACTCTTATTTTAATTTATTGTTTATCCTTGACTCTATTTATCCGTTCATCATTTCCCCGAACTTATGAAAAGTTTGACTAATTTAAAAATTTTGATTTTCGTTAAATTTTAACATTTTGAAGCATAATTTCAAATTTTAAAACTCCCCATTTTTTTAAAAACTTTGAGCAATTTAACATTTTGGGTTATCGTGAAATTTTAACATTTTGAGTTACGATTTCTATTTATGAAACTCCCCGTTTTGTAAAAAAAAAATTGACTAAATTAAACTTTTCGGATATCGTGAAATTTAACATTTTTGATTTATAATTTAATAACTTTATACTTCACTTTTGTTTTATCTTTAGTCGATATTTATACTTAGTCCTGTTTCAAAATGCATTAATAATTTATTTTGAAAATATTTCAATTTTTGATTGTCAAAGGATCGGAATTTTATGAAGACTTTCATATTTCCAAATACTTCAACTTCTATAGGATTATTTTGTAAAGCGTTTTAACATTGTCGAAATTATTTTGAATGTTCAAGTCTGATAACATTTTTTTTTAACTTCCATAATTACTTCGATAACATTTTCGAAATTTTAACGTTTTGAAATTTGTTTCTCTTTATTGTTGGTGGACTTTTGAATCTGTTATTGAAAATGCTTGACAACTGGATCGATTTTTACTAACTACAAATTTGATTTCTCAAACTAAATTTTGTTTCATCAGGAAAAGAAATATTATCAAATTTCTTAATCAAATTGTTTTAATTTTGTTTTGAAAATGTACGTTTTAATTACCCTATTTCCTTCAAGCTCGTTACAAATGCTATTTAGCGTCGTTATTTTATCAAATAACTTTACTTTACGATTTCACTAATTAAAAGATTTCAAATTCCGGGTAGCTTAGCCCAATTTCTCTTGGGATAAATAATTGCATTTGATTTCATATTACTTTAAATGTTGTAAAAAATTTCTTTTACAGCAAAATTTTTATGCGAAATTTATATCCTCATCCCTTCGAGTATGGTAAATCTCGATTTCCTTTCTGCTTATTCTTAGTTTCGAGGACGAAACTTTCTTTAGTGGGGAGGATTGTAACACCCGCTATTTTTCCTAGCATATTTATTCTTTCCGTTAGGACTCCGTCTTAACTCTGTCAGTTTTCGGCCTCATATTTCATCATTTTACTAAGCTCCTTTTTCATTTTTGAGTTTAATGATTATTATTTTTAATTTAAAAGATTTTAATTCTTTTTAAATCCATTTATTTGGTTTTCTTCGTAAACTAATTAATTTTCCGCGAGGAATTCTATTTTTCTTTGAATTGACGTTTTTAAGCTCGGATTTAAGTTATTCATTTTCCTAAAAATGTTTAAATACATTTATATAATATTTTCAACTAAGAAATATTTTCTTTACTAAAAATAAGCCATTTATGATTTTAATACGAAGTTTCGCAAATAAATATTTTCCAACGCGAGGTTTACTCGGATTGCTTTGAAATGTCGTTAACTATTTTACGATCCTTCTTTTTATCAACTTATAAATTATTTGAGACCTTTCCCCATGTTTTGGGCCGGCAAAGCTCCTCATTATGATTTTATTACGTTTTATTAATACGTTTCATTTTATCACGTTAAAACGTAAACGTAAGATTATTTCTTTTCATTCATTTGAGACATTATTATCAAACTCTTCATACTCCTCCCCCACTTATGTTGACCAGCCACCTTAGGCTATATTTACCTAGTTTTCATCAAATTTTTATTGCTTTCATTCTTCTTATCCTCCATTCTGGCCGTGGCACTCCTTCATCCTCCTAGGTTAATTTTTGCTTCAATTTGAGCCTTAGTCATCTCAAATTCATCGTCAAATTCGTCCTTTTTCCGATTCTTCGTTAAGGCAATAATCGATGTTGTTTTCGATCGTTCTTTACTTTGATTTTATTAGTTTTCTCATGGTATTTTTCTACCATAATTTTTTGTGTTTGGTAGGATTTGTGAACGATCCCGAGGCCGACGAATATATTATCGATTCAGACTTGGATTAGAGGTAACGTCGGTGTTACTCGGTATTGCATGATTTTATTTGTGTAATTGCATGTATATTATTATAATTTTATTTTTGACAATATATGTATGTCATAAAATCTGGAAAAAATTTTAAAAGTTGAAATTTGCATGTTTCGATATTTTTATCGCTTTTACGAGATTAACGATTAAATCGTCTTATTAATTTGTAAAATCGTAATATTCGGCCTAAATATGTAATATATGTTTATATTCTGTAAAAATGATGTTTTTGATGATTTTTAATGATTTAGTATTTTTCTGATATTTTAGTTATCGATTATTGAATTATTTCCGTTTACGGACAAAAACGATTAAAAGCCGATTTTTAGTTCTAGTACATAAACATTTTATTTTAATCTGATTTTTGACGTGGTGAATCTTTATGATGAAATAGAATTTTTAGAATTCTTTCATAATTTTTCGGAATTGTTAAGTGGATGAATTAATTAATCACCTTAAATCATCGTTTATCGTTAAAACCGCGTTTGTCGTTTAAATTCTCGATTTTTAGTGTTTTGATTTAATCTGGAAAAAATATGATTCTGATGATTTCATAATAAAATGTAATTTCATGATTTTAATGCTTTAATAAATATTAGGAACGATAAGTTTTATTAATGGAATCGTTAATTGTGAAAACGGGTTTTAAAGACGGTTTTGATGGGATTTATTAAATCTGGAATTTTTGGAAATCTGGAAAAATGGTAGATTCTGGAGAATCATGATTTTTTTAAGTTTAGTAATAATTTTTGGATATTAATACTTAAATCGTTTTGTAATTACTATTTTTATTAATCGTTATTGTCGAGATTAGACGATTAACGAGAAAACGCTTTAAAAACCGAGTTTTAGGATTCTGGAAAAATTTATTTTCTGGACAGAATGTCCATAAATATATCTTAACTATTTTACGTAATTTTTGTACTATTTATTAAGGTCTTTAATTAATAAGTATTGATTTTCGGACAAATTGTGATTTATCGTTAAAATGTTTCGTCTTACCTAAAAGAATTATTTTTCCAGCAATTTTGAAGGTATTTAAATCTGAAACTTTAAGATTTAAATCATCCCTTAACATATTCTAAATATATTCAATGGTTTAATTAAATAAAAGACGTTAAAAGATTTAATTGGACGTTTGCCGTAAAATCATATTTATAATCGTATTGTCGTAACTAATAATAATTAGGGACTTTTAGTTTTATAAATTTTGGAAACACCCTAATTAGTAGTACTAAAGTGTTTAAGACATTTTTAATTATTTTGTAAACACTTGTATGGTTTTTCAATAATTTCATAAATCTAAATACTCACTCTGATAAGTAATATTGTTAAGGCCGAAAGTTCTAGTTTTTATAAATCTATATGGTTTACTAAAATGTCGAATTAGTATAAACTAATATGTTTGCTATTTTGATACAATGCTATTTTCAGTAAGGTTTCTAAAAATAGAAGTTTCCTCTTTTGGAAAGTGATCCTTTTCTTTTTGTTCTCTTATTATTTATAATGATTATATCTTTTGAATATCGATAATGGCTTGTTTTGGAGTTATGGAATAAGGACAAGTGTGGGTTTAGAGTAATATAGTCTGGGATGTACGTTTTTGCCATCAGCTATAAAGTCGGTGTGCCTATTTGGGGCACATTTGGTCGTTGAACTGGGGTGTAGTTTCGCCCAGGAGAGTGTATGTTTTGACCTTAAGCTAGATATCGCATCGCGTTAGTCGCCGCCAGCTGAACTAGACATATTTATTGTCTAGGAGGGGTATGCACTACTTAAACCAGGACCTCGCTGCACGCAGTCCTGTTATAGTTGAGTTGCCTAGTTAGAGACTGGATTCTGTTATGAGTTAAGTCTACAGTTCTCGAAGCTAGTTTCTAGTATTGTCCTAGTGAAAGTCTTGATTCTACACTAATCTTATCCATAACGCCATTTTGAATATTTTTATTGTTATCGATATAAATTGGTTTGCAGGTTGGCAAATATTTATATGTTTCTTCAGAAACCCATTTTAATATTTTGGTTTTGCGCTGAAAGCTTATTTTAATATGACGTTTTACTGTTTTCCATTTTTATTATTTTTCTATAATAGTAATTACAGTTTTAAAATCCTGTTATACGGCTGGGAGAACGTTGACGTTGCTCCCCACTAATTGTGGCTGTTATGTTTTAACATGGCAGGTATACGTGTTTGTTTTTCGGTGGGTGTGGGCTAACGAGCAGTCTTGGATCCTGCTTGATCTTTTTAATAATTATGTCTTAAGGATTGTTTAACCTCTTTGTGGATTGTTTTAAATTTTAGCCATTTTTATGTATGGCATACGTTTGACTTTACCAATTTAATTTACTAAGACATAGTTACAGTGTGTTTTAATCTCGACTCTACAGTCTTTCCGCCACTGTATTGCGTCAGAATTTCTAGGGGATTACAGTTGGTATCAGAGCATCACTGCTCCCAACGCTTACACCTGAAATTAGGGGGAATAACAGTAAATTATTTAAACAGTAAATAAAAATATTATTAGAGATGGGTAGAAACAAATAAGGACTTAACTGTTAAGATTATCTGTTCCTGAACTCAATCGTTAGCATTGAATATTGATTTTATATGTCCAAGAAGAAGACGATGAGTGGGCAAGATGTTGACTTGATGCTGCTCCAGATCGGGACAAGACTTACTTATCACTCTCAACGCTTGTTGACTCGAGTGGACAACTTGGTGCTTCAAGAAAGATGCCGATGGTGACTTTTAGCTTCGGTTCAGTTTACTTAAGCTACAGGCCAGATTATCAAGAGTAGATTCCTGTTCCATGATGTCGCAGTAGATCAAGATGGAGCGACCCAAGACTTGCGTGCTCGTTCCTCTACAAGAAGATGAAGTAAGCCATTTGGATTCCGCGTGAACTCTGGAGGCCCGAAGATTTTCCTCTAGTTCAAGAACTTAGTGATATAGTACCATCGACTCTTTTCTTCCTTCCTCTACTTCTTCTAATTCTTCTCTTTTATATTCTCCTCTTCATCCGCTTGGTGAATCCTTGTTATATGCTTCTACTCTACCATCTTTCTCTTGAGATTCTTTGGCTAGACCGATTTCCGTCTCAGTGAACCCCGTGGAAGGATATAGATGTTTGAGGTTTAGTAAACCCTTGTTACCTATGGCTTAAGGATTGTGAGTTATATCCTGTTATCTATCTTAGTAAGCTTTTGAGGATCGATTTGAATGATAAATTGTCAATTGATGGAATTAGGTTGGTACTTTAGACACTGAACTTTGGGTTATAGGTTACTTGATTATTTGGAGGACTTAGAGTTGTATATATTTTGGGGTAGTAAGAGTATATCGTATTTGATGGATACCTAGTACTTAATTTAACCTAGAATCGAACCAAGTGTGGCTAATAATAGTATTTTGGGATTCCTACCTAATGCTTATTTGATGGATGCATCGTGAATATTCGGGATCATAGAGTGTTGTTTAAAGTGTTAGCCTGAGTGTTGTGGTGACATTAAAGTTTTCATTGATACCGTTACAAATTTTGGTTAACATAGATTACCCGTGTTTCTTAAGGATTAGATCGTTGATCGTTGTTTAAGGTTTTAACCTATGAACTTTGGAGTTGAGTGATCTAAATTGGGTAAATTGTTGTTAACCTTGAAAAGGAGAAACATATTGCCATTAGAGGTTGGATTTATCGTGTTGTTTTGAGGAATACTTTGATGTCAATCATCTTAATGGATTTATAGTTCGGAACCTTAGACCAACGAGATTGTGGCTTCGTTGAGTTATTAAATATTTTGTGGTTGCACCATTACGATTAGAAATTTGATGGACTTCTCAGAAACATTAATCGAATGATGTGTTTGAAGATGTGAGTGTTTGCGCCATTACCTATAGGTTTGAGCGTGTTTGAGGATTTATTGTACTTCCCCAACTTCTGTACTTGTGGTATTATAAATATGTTGGTGATCATTTTTTGAGGATTTCGTGTCAGAACATTGTTAATTGGTGGATTTTATTTAGTCTTCCTTACTCGAGAAATTTGAAGTATACCTCGAGTTCAGACCTTATGAGGTTTAAATTTATGAACCTTAGTGATTACGAGTTTGGGTATGTTTTGATAACCGTTGGAATCTTAATTAAAGGATTAGTCTAAATCATTTGTGGATTCTTACTATACTAATTGAAAGATTATTAAGTATGTAAGACTTAATTTTGGAAGTTGTAGATTGAGTAAGACCACCCTGCACTGATATTGGACTTAGCGTTATTTGATGGGAATTAGGAACCCGTGTTTGTGGGAGTCGTTCTCGGAATCTGGAGATGCTTAATTTCTTCTATAATCCTTGAGAGCTCTTTTTGATTCTCAATTCCATCTTCCTTTCTGCTTCTCTTGAATTCTGTTACGGTAACTCCTGCCAATCCCTTTGACCTTTATCGATTTTGAAAACTCTTATTTTAATTTATTGTTTATCCTTGACTCTATTATCCGTTCATCATTTCCCCGAATTTATGAAAAGTTTGACTAATTTAAAATTTTTGATTTTCGTTAAATTTTAACATTTTGAAGCATAATTTCAAATTTTAAAACTCCTCATTTTTGTAAAATTTTGAGCAATTTAACATTTTGGGTTATCGTGAAATTTTAACATTTTGAGTTACGATTTCTATTTATGAAACTCCCCGTTTTGTAAAAAAAAATTGACTAAATTAAACTTTTCGGATATCGTGAAATTTAACATTTTTGATTTATAATTTAAGAACTATATACTTCACTTTTGTTTTATCTTTAGTCGATATTTATACTTAGTCCTGTTTCAAAATGCATTAATAATTTATTTTGAAAATATTTCAATTTTTGATTTTCAAACGATCGGAATTTTATGAAGACTTTCATATTTCCAAATACTTCAACTTCTATAGAACTATTTTGTAAAGCATTTTAACATTGTCGAAATTATTTTGAATGTTCAATTTGATAACATTTTTTTTAACTTCCATAATTACTTTAATAACATTTTCGAAATTTTAACGTTTTGAAATTTGTTTCTCTATATTGTTGGTGGACTTTAGAATCTGTTATTGAAAATGCTTGACAACTGGATCGATTTTTACTAACTACAAATTTGATTTCTCAAAACTAAATTTTATTTCATCAGGAACAGAAATATTATCAAATTTCTTAATCAAATTGTTTTACTTTTGTTTTGAAAATGTTTTAATTACCCTATTTCCTTCAAGCTCGTTACAAATGCTATTTAGCGTCGTTATTTTATCAAATAACTTTACTTTACGATTTCACTAATTAAAAGATTTCAATTTCCGGGTAGCTTAGCCCAATTTCTCTTGAGATAAATAATTGCATTTTATTTCATATTACTTTAAATGTTGTAAAAAATTTATTTTACAGCAAAATTTTTATGCGAAATTTATATATCCTCATCCCTTCGAGTATGGTAAATCTCGATTTCGTTTCTGCTTATTCTTAGTTTCGAGGACGAAACTTTCTTTTAGTGGGGAGGATTGTAACACCCGCTATTTTTCCTAGCATATTTATTCTTTCCGTTAGGACTCCGTCTTAACTCTGTCACTTTTCGGCCTCATATTACATCATTTTACTAAGCTCCTTTTTCATTTTTGAGTTTAATGATTTTTATTTTTAATTTTAAAGATTTTAATTCTTTTTAAATCCATTTATTTGGTTTTCTTCGTAAACTAATTAATTTTCCGCGAGGAATTCTATTTTTCTTTGAATTGACGTTTTTAAGCTCGGATTTAAGTTATTCATTTTCCTAAAAAAGGTTTAAATACATTTATATAATATTTTCAACTAAGAAATATTTTCTTTACTAAAAATAAGCCATTTATGATTTTAATACGAAGTTTCGTAAATAATTATTTTCCAACGCGAGGTTTACTCGGATTGCTTTGAAATGTCGTTAACTATTTTACGATCCTTCTTTTTATCAACTTATAGATTATTTGAGACCTTTCCCCATGTTTTGGGCCGGCAAAGCTCCTCATTATGATTTTATTACGTTTTATTAATACGTTTCATTTTATCACGTTAAAACGTAAACGTAAGATTATTTCTTTTCATTCATTTGAGACATTATTATCAAACTCTTCATACTCCTCCCCCACTTATGTTGACCAGCCACCTTAGGCTATATTTACCTAGTTTTCATCAAATTTTTATTGCTTTCATTCATTCACAAACCATCCATTTCCCTTACATCTTTTATTCACTTTTAACATAAGAAAAAAAAAATCTTCTTATCCTCCATTCTGGCCGTGGCACTCCTTCATCCTCCTAGGTTAAATTTTGCTTCAATTTGAGACTTAGTCATCTCAAATTCATCGTCAAATTCGTCCTTTTTCCGATTCTTCATGAAGGTAATAATCGATGTTGTTTTCGATCGTTCTTTACCTTGATTTTATTAGTTTTCTCATGGTATTTTTCTACCATAATTTTTTGTGTTTGGTAGGATTTGTGAACGATCCCGAGGCCGACGAATATATTATCGATTCAGACTTGGATTAGAGGTAACGTCGGTGTTACTCGGTATTGCATGATTTTATTTGTGTAATTGCATGTATATTATTATAATTTTATTTTTGACAATATATGTATGTCATAAAATCTGGAAAAATTTTAAAAGTTGAAATTTGCATGTTTCGATATTTTTATCGCTTTTACGAGATTAACGATTAAATAGTCTTATTAATTTGTAAAATCGTAATATTCGGCCTAAACATGTAATATATTTTTATATTCTTTAAAAATGATTTTTTTGATGATTTTTAATAATTTAGTATTTTTCTGATATTTTAGTTATCGATTATTGAATTATTTCCGTTTACGGACAAAAACGATTAAAAGCCGATTTTTAGTTCTAGTATATAAACATTTTATTTTAATCTGATTTTTAACATGGTGAATCTTTATGATGAAATAGAATTTTTAGAATTATTTCATAATTTTTCGGAATTGTTAAGTGGATGAATTAATTAATCACCTTAAATCATCGTTTATCGTTAAAACCGCGTTTGTCGTTTAAATTCTCGATTTTTAGTGTTTTGATTTAATCTGGAAAAAATATGATTCTGATGATTTCATAATAAAATGTAATTTCATGATTTTTAATGCTATAATAAATATTAGGAACGATAAGTTTTATTAATGGAATCATTAATTGTGAAAACGGGTTTTAAAGACGGTTTTGATGGGATTTATTAAATCTGGAATTTTTGGAAATCTGGAAAAATGGTAGATTCTGGAGAATCATGATTTTTGTAAGTTTAGTAATAATTTTTGGATATTAATACTTAAATCGTTTTGTAATTACTATTTTTATTAATCGTTATTGTCGAGATTAGACGATTAACGAGAAAACGCTTTAAAAACCGAGTTTTAGGATTCTGGAATTTTTTTTTTTTGGACAGAATGTCCATAAATATATTTTAACTATTTTACGTAATTTTTGTACTATTTATTAAGGTCTTTAATTAATAAGTATTGATTTTCGGACAAATTGTGATTTATCGTTAAAATGTTTCGTCTTACCTAAAAGAATTATTTTTCCAGCAATTTTGAAAGTATTTAAATCTGAAACTTTAATAGTTAAATCATCCCTTAACATATTCTAAATATATTCAATGGTTTAATTAAATAAAAGACGTTAAAAGATTTAATTGGACGTTTGCCGTGAAATCCTATTTATAATCGTATTGTCGTAACTAATAATAATTAGGGACTTTTAGTTTTATAAATTTTGGAAACACCCTAATTAGTAGTACTAAAGTGTTTAAGACATTTTTAATTATTTTGTAAACACTTGTATGGTTTTTCAATAATTTCATAAATCTAAATACTCTCACTCTGATAAGTAATATCGTTAAGGCCGAAAGTACTAGTTTTTATAAATCTATATCGTTTACTAAAATGTCGAATTAGTATAAACTAATATTTTTGCTATTTTGATACAATGCTATTTTTAGTAAGGTTTCTAAAAATAGAAGTTTCCTAAAATAGAAGTTTTCTCTTTTGGAAAGTGATCCTTTTCTTTTTGTTCTCTTATTATTTATAATGATTATATCTTTTGAATATCGATAATGGCTTGTTTTGGAGTTATGGAATAAGGACAAGTGTGGGTTTAGAGTAATATAGTCTGGGATGTACGTTTTTGCCATCAGCTATAAAGCCGGTGTTCCTATTTGGGGCACATTTTGTCGTCGAACTGGGCGTAGTTTCACCCAGGAGAGTGTATGTTTTGACCTTAAGCTAGATATCGCATCGTGTTAGTCGCCGTCAGCTGAACTAGACATATTTGTTGTCTAGGAGGGGTATACAGTTCTCGAAGCTAGTTTCTATTATTGTCCTAGTGAAAGTCTTGATTCTACACTAATCTTATCCATAACGCCATTTTGAATATTTTTATTGTTATCGATATAAATTGGTTTGCAGGTTGGCAAATATTTATATGTTTCTTCGGAAACCCATTTTAATATTTTGGTTTTGCGCTGAAAGCTTATTTTAATATGACGTTTTACTGTTTTCCATTTTTATTATTTTTCTATAGTAGTAATTACAGTTTTAAAATCTTGTTATACGGCTGGGAGAACGTTGACGTTGCTCCCCACTGATTGTGGCTGTTATGTTTTAACATGGCAGGTATACATGTTTGTTTTCCGGTGGGTGTGGGCTAACGAGCAGTCTTGGATCCTGCTTGATCTTTTTAATAATTAAATCTTAAGGATTGTTTAACCTCTTTGTGGATTGTTTTAAATTTTAGCCATTTTTATGTATGGCATACGTTTGACTTTACCAATTTAATTTACTAACACATAGTTACAGTGTGTTTTAATCTCGACTCTACAGTCTTTCCGCCACTGTATCGCGTCAGAATTTCTAGGGGATTACACGGGGCGTGTGCCGTCGATCTTAGTTTGATAAGCAAGGCAGATATGGTTGTCATCGACTGACGTGCTGTTTGATTTCTGAACCACTTATGTTTTATTATCGTAAATTTGCCTCGCTTTCAGTTATAGCCACTTGTGGCAGCTACGGCACTATACGTGCAACATCTTGTGCACGTGTGTTGCCGATCTCTGTATTGTGTCTGTCTTTTAGACAACGTTGTGTTATCAGTATTGCTGCTATTGGAGGTTTACTGTTATTTGTTAGACCTGGATTCATCTCTATAGCTGGTACATACACCGGAGTAGTCTGCTCGATGATACCTGACTAGGCGACTAGCCGTTGTATTCTTGACTAACGACAACTTATTGCTTGGTCTTCCTTTAGCTGTTACATACAGCCAATATAGGGCCAGATCGAGTACGCACTATTTGTCCAGGTCATGCCTCAGGTATTTGTGCCAAGGATACTCGGTTGGAGTCGCGTCGAGTAAACTATAGTAATATGTAAATAGCAACAGTAGCCATCATTCCAGCGACGGCGGACATCCTCTACGGCGACTTTTTAATATTTAGTGACAGTAACTCATAGTGGTTATGTTTTGAGTTGGGGGAATCGCGGGTTTGGAGACATTGAGCGCGGTGTGCCGTAGTCCTACTTGCTTATACTCATGAAACTTACGGTACTGTGCGTACATATGTAATTTGCGTAACGTTCACTGACAGTTGGTTCATGGGCAGCAAGCTGTCCTCGTCCGGTACATTATTTGGTTACTACGTTTGTGTGACTGAACTCTATAATTTTCCGTACCTATTGGAGTACTTATGTCGTTGTATAACGCTTTCTGTTGTACGGCTACAGGTTCGTTTGCCTATGCGTAAATGTCTTCTATGTTCTTAGCTCGCTAACGTTTAGATCGTTTGCGCTACGAGAACATGTATGATGGAATGTAAGACTAAACGGCTGACTCACAAATGCATGTCATTCGTGTAGTTCTGGCACATGTGCGCTACCGCAACCAGCCCTTTGACCGGTGTGTGGACATGACATAGGTCCACCCCGACGCGGCCACGCGCGGGTTTGGGGAGGCGAATGAATCTCCATATAAGAATGGATCGAATTGAAATTTAGGTCTATGTGGAGCCGCCACCGAATTTTGTGGTTATTCGGAACCATTCGAGCCCACTCTATGTCGTAGTGGGCCGTATACAAAATACGGCCCATTTCCGATGTCAGAGTTTATTGGGCTCGTCCCTTTGCATTTGATACCGATACTGACATTATCGGATATCGTGCATTGAATGACTCTCGTGCGCCAACGGTTTCGGGCATCCGGAAATCGAGGTTCTGAGTAAGGGGTGAGGGTATGTGTTGGGAAGCCCACAAAGGACACCCAACCCCGCCCACACATTAGCGGCCTCTACTAAGAATTCGAATGACTTTCCAATACGCGCGTTAGTAAAACGGGAAAATGATATGCAAAGATTTATTTTCCCTAAACATGTGAATGGAATTGAAATGGGTTTCTAAGTCAATTTAATGCAATTAATTCTACGTCAAAGTGGAATTTTAGCATGTGGGTTCATTTAGTACAATAAACGAACAATAATTAAATTGACAAAAGAAATAACAAACGCGTTAGTAACGATGTAATGATTCAACAAATAATAACGGTTTGTGCAAATATGAGATGCGATGAGGATGCGAATATGAGATACATGGTTTGAAAAGATTGTAGTACACATGATTAATTAAACATGTGTTGACCTAAATCATAAATTGCTACCGAGTTTTGAAAATAGAATAATGTACGATTTATTGTGTTAATCGTTATGAGGCTACTCGATCGAGTGGTCGACGGACTCGATCGAGTAGACCCGTAAAAGACGATTCTGCTTTGCGTTATGGACCATACTCGGCCGAGTCATTGACCGACTCGGTCGAGTACATGGCCACTCGACCGAGTCACTGTGAGACTCGATCGAGTGGGGGTCGTAATTAACATTCTGACTCGATTTTAGGGTGTCACTCGATCGAGTGGTTAAAGCACTCGGTCGAGTGGCACCTGTACGAACTTGGTTCGTTTGAAATTTAAATGTTGATTTTGAAATTGCTTTTGATTTTTGATAATTCGACGGTTTTACCGAATCGGACATAAATATTGCACAATTTATGTTCCACTTGGTTTTTTTTAAATCGCGAATTTTGTTGAACCGAATATAAATATTGTTGAATTTATACCCGATTCTAAATTTGGAGTACTCGTTGTATCCCATATTTGATTATTTGAATAGATATAGGATATTAGAGTGAAATAGAAAAAATAAATTAATATTAGTCGCTTTAAATTAATTATCGTGATATGAACAAATCACGTTAATTAATTCATGTGACTTGATTGTTAGATTCGATATCCAATTATGGAATTGGTACCGAATTAAAATCGACACTTTACTTGAATAAAAAAGGACTTGATTCCCTCGACTTCTCCGACATCGAAATAAATCCCTAGGGATTGTGATGTCGGATCCGTGTCAACGGGTTTCGACCCTTATTAAAATTGATTTTAAAAATTGATGAATGCAAGATTAATGATGATGGTGACGGGAAATAATAAAGAATTGTTGTTTAAGTTAATTTATCTCAATAATCAAATAGTCGGGGTATCGGGATAAGCGACCGACGACGCGTGTGCAGTACACTTGTATATGCGGTTTTCCTTATCCCGGTATCCTTCTCATTCGACACAAATCGATAAATATTTTAATGCTTTGATATTAGTAGTATTATCGATATTATGGTGTAATGAATAAAATAATAAAAAAACGAAAAAAAAAAGAGGATGAGAGGGAGATGAAGACGACGTGAAGAAGAGAAGGAGAAGAGGGAGGGTTTTCACACCCTCAACCTACATGTTCTTGTCTCGGCGCGGACTCGTAACCGTGGCTTTAACACAAGAGTCTTCGAGGTTTATGGAGGTTGAGTTATGGTGGCTCGGGATTGATTCCTAAAACTATGTTTAGGTTTTTTGCTAGTGTAAGATTGCTAGGGTTTGATTAGGGTTTGTAATAGATGTTGTATGTGTGTGTAGGATTGCTCTAGGGTGTATTAGGGTTGCAAAAAGATTGTTTTGAGTGTTTCATGGGGGTTGCTTATATAGGCAAGGCTAGGGCACCCGAATTAGGGTTACTCGACCGAGTAAAGGGCTAACTCGGTCGAGTGGCCCGTGAAGCCTGCAGCCGGGCTCAAAACAAGCCCACTCGATCGAGTGGGTGTGTCACTCGATCGAGTGGCCCAACTGGATCGCGCAGGTCCGTTGACTTTGGACCGTGACTTTGACTTTGATGGATTTTGTGCTTGACTTGGGCTTTTGATGATTGATGGTTTTTTTTTTTGTGTCTCGGAAGCGACTTTGACCGGGGTTGACCCAATCGCAAGAAGTCGGTTTTATTTCCGGTGTCGGTTTCGGCCCAATTAGTCTTGTTTGACTCGGAATGATCCACTGGGCCTAGATTTGAGGTCCGTTTGGTGAGATTTGTACTCCGTAAGTGTGTTAGCCAACGATTAATGGATTTGAGCCCGTATCCGAGCGCATAGAAACACGTTAGCGTCCGATCATCATCGGGTGTTTTTTTGGAAACTGGCATAGACACCTGGCGGTCAAAATGCGGGTGTCTACAGAGCCCCCACTCTGACTGAGGCTTGGACAAGACGAAAGTCAGAGTAGGTACCAAGCCCGTTAAGACCTGGTAGACTTTCCGTCGGGTCGTTTATAGTCCGTTAGACTCGCGTGAAGGGCTCGCCAGCCATAAGACAGAAATCATACCTGCGCTGGATGATTGTACTCTGTGGAGAATTTGGGCTTGTCGCGTAAGCCCTGGGTGTGCCTGTGTGTTGGCCCACCCCGTGCTATCCCGGAAAATGCTGCTGGGGAGATTTGATGACTTGCATGTCTTTGCTTGAGTCATACCTGTATAAGTCACATAAAAATGTATGCAACACGAAGATAGTAAAACGACTCGTGCTGGGGAAAATGATTTTTGAAGTTTTTGAATTTGAAATCCTGAAAGCAATCACGAGCTAGGTTTTCAAAGCGGAAGGGGGTAGAAAAGAAATTTGCAGTTTAAATAGACCGAAATCTGACCTTGTCGAAAAAGATCTTTTTTCAAATGGCTCAATTTTGCAAATTTCAAAGTGGAATTTGAAGAGAGGGGCCTATCGACAGACTCGACTCTGGACACGACAGAACGAGTTGACTGACACGGGCTGGACTCTCTAAGGGTTGGACCGTGACTCGATAGGGGTGTGGGCCGCCTAACAAGACTCTTAAGTTGCGCTATCCCGTAGTCTAGGCGAGTGGCAACACGGTCGCACATCGAAATGGGATAGATATGCTATGGGGGGAATTGCAGTAGCCTGCAATGAGACTGTTTTAGTCTGATGCCCTTCTGGATTTCCTATTTTAGGATACATTTCGAAAGTGGGTATTGCCTCGAGTCCTGAGAGATTCTTGTCTTCGACTGAGTCGAGTACTAGAACACACTACAGAAAGGAGGCTAGATTTTTTGTTGGATTCATCTGGATTTTGTGAGTGGATGGAGGTCTTCTGTCTAAGAGAGGCCCCCGGGACAACAAAGCTAGCTATTGAGAACACGATGGTGTCGTGACCGGAATAATGACGCTTTTTGAATGTGTGTCAACGTGGGTGGTTGTGCCTCTGTTGAAAGGCTGCCTACGTATTCACGTGTGGTGAAATCAAACCAAGCCGTAGTTCAGTGGATTGAGAGATATATTATGGTGCCTAAGCTAATAGGACTTTGTGTGTAACTAGCCATAGCGATGGTGTAGGCTAGGTGCATTCCCAGTGATGTCTTGATCAAAGGGCTTGAATGATTAGGATATTAATCCTGTGACTGTGAGCGTTTTCCGGGGTAGCCCCCAGAGCTGGTGTGAACTATTTGGGCATGTTCTATGCCGATCGCAAGTTGAGTTCCCGTGCTTGGGGTTGGTAACTGGTTTAGATGAGAAGAATTGGGACGGGATTTTAACGAGTTTTGCTCTCGGGGATTTTAACGAGTTCTGCTCTCGGGGATTTTAACGAGTTCTGCTCTCGGGGATTTTAACGAGTTCTGCTCTCGGGGATTTTAACGAGTTTTGCTCTCGGGGATTTGACGAGTTTTGCTCTCGAGGATTTGACGAGTTTTGCTCTCGGGGATTTTAACGAGTTTTGCTCTCGAGGATTTGACGAGTTTTGCTCTCGAGGATTTGACGAGTTTTGATCTCGAGGATTTGACGAGTTTTGCTCTCGGGTCTTTTAACGAGTTTTGATCTCGGGTCTTTGTATGGTGATTGTGAATTTTGTTATGTAAAGGGTAAGTCGAGTAAAATGGCTCGAACTTTGATCGGGATAGGTTTTGATAATGCGGGATCTGGTTTCCATGTCTGGCCCTAATTGTTAGGGGTATCCTATGGAGCTTGAATCCTTAGAATTCTGGGCTGTCTCTGGCATGGGTCTCGGGAAGGTCTTGAGGGTTGTAATGTGGGAAGGCTGGATGTGGTGTTAGCTGACCAGCTTGATTGTCACTCCCCTATTGGATGATATTGATAATTTTGAATTTGACCGTACCACGGTCAAAGGATTTTCACTTGAGTTGACCGTTGACCACGGTCATGGGTATCTGATTTTTTTGATTGACCTCTTAGCCGCGGTCATGGATTTTGATAATTTTGACCGTACCCTGGTCGTGGGGTTTTCACTTGAATTGACCGTTGACCACGGTCATGGGTATTCTGAATTTTTTTATGATGGCCTGCTTTTTTTGTTTTGGCCTTTTGCTTTTTTTTCCTCATGGACTTTCGATTTATTTTTTTTTGTGTCAAGTTTTCTTTTTTTGATGGCCTTCTTTTTGCTTTGGCCCTTTCTTTTTTTTTTCTTTTTTTTTTACTTTTGATTTTTTTTTGTCCAGTGTTCTTTCGTTTTTTTTTTGCCGGTCAGACTAACACCTAAGGTAGGGATTGGTTAGTCTTGTTGGAGGGGTGTTTTATTGTGGGAAATGGGCTTGCCTCCCGTCTTGAACCCAAACTAGGAGATTACCTAGATTTGTCATAGGATTCGACACCGCTCCTGCTATGGGTAGTTATGTGGTTTTTCTATACCAGACACAGAATAGGTAAAAAGAAAACACGGGCTAGGTTTCCTACAGTCATTATAGATGTGCCTATAATAGTCACGTGTGTGTGCTCACAGTGTATGATGGTGTTCATCATGTTCTCGGAAACACGTAAGGAAAGTATATATGAGAAAGAATATTGAAAGCTGATTTTATTGAATTTTGAAAAAGAGGACAGAATACGACTGACTCTGACTCTGACTCTGACTTTGAAAGAAATGGTACATCGTAGACTCGGACTCAGACTCAGACTTAAACCAAATCTGGACTCTCGGATGATGTTGTCATTAGTCGTCGGCTTCTAAGGACTCGAGTTGATGTCCAGTATAGCCTTCAGTAGAAACTTTACCCAGATCTTCCTTGTGTCGAAGATCGTCTTCAATCCTAATGCCCATTTCGGTAAGTACGGCAAAGTTTGAAATGCCGGCATACCTAAGATGGACGCGGTGAGAAGGTAGGAGGTTGTTGATGAATGCCTCCACTAGTGTCTTCTCGTTGGGCTTGTTTACCAACTTTACACTCTCGGCCCTCCATCTTTGAAGATATTTAGTGAACCCTTCTTTGGGCTCTTGGGCCATCACTTCCAGAGTACGCATTGTAGTCTGGATTTCGATATTATCAGCGTAGTTCCGAGCGAACTCCGTTGCCACGTCATCCCAAGTCGGGTATTTCTTGGAATCGAGCCTGTAGTACCAGGCTTTGGGGTGCTTCTGGAGGGAGGAAGGGAATAAGTGCTTAAACATGGTGGCCTTTACCCCTTGGACCGCCATGAAATCTTTGAAAGCCCGGATGTGATGGACCGGGTCTCCAGTACCCTCAAACATTGGAATTCCCGTAAGGTTGAGGTTAGCAGGTAGCTCGTCATTCAAAGGTGAGTAGGAACGAGCATTTTTAGTGTGGATTGAATTGTTCGTCGACAGATGAACCTGTTCTTCGAGCCTGCAAACAGCGCTGATTAGCTCAGCTATGGGCCCAGTGGGCTCAGATCCCTCAACTGGGGCCGTTTTCTCCACGGTGCTTAGGCGGGTGGACAAAGTCGCTTGGTTAGCCTGGATGGCGGCCAGTTGAGTCTCAATCTTGGCCAGAGCATTTTTCAAATCGTCCATTTTGCGTTGGTATCTGGTTTCGGGTGGCCTGTCTGTAAAAACACCAGGTAATCAGAAAAGTTGCTTCGGAACTCCAACTCACCAAGGCATAGGAAATAGCTCAGGAGGAGAGACGACTCTAGTTTGACTCGGGTTAGACTCCCCTAAGACAAATGTGTAGGGTACGATTCTCGGAGTGACTGTGAGTAATCACTCCATCGGAGAATGGCCCCCCAGGTGAGACTAAAGACTTTGATAGGACTCAGATGGTGTGACATCTAAGTGACTCGAAAGTGGGGTACGTGAGACACATGTAAGACATGACCCTTAGAGTAACCGTGATTGATCGCTCTGCTAAGGGGTAGTCCCCAGTAGGATTGAAGATTTTGTTAATACTCGAGTGTGGGACGAGTGACCCTTAGACGTAAGGACCGTGAACCTTTTGTTATAGGGCTATGCCTTGTAAAAGGTTGACTCGGAAAAGACACCTAGACGGGTGACTTGTGAAATGTGGGCCTTCCTTAGAATTCGGCATGTGGGCCGAGTCCTGCTCGAAGGAAGGTCCATGTGAGACATTTCTCAGACTTTGGACTCGGTTGTGTAGACGGGCCCTCCTTTGTAGGAGTATGTCCTACGTAGGTGGGCCATGCCTTAGTCAAATAAGGCGGACTGGGATAGGGAAGAAACTTGTGATGTAAGATCGACAGAGTTTCGACGCTAAGGACCTTGACAACTTAAGACACGACCCGACACTGCTAAATATGGGAAGTCCTAAGGAGAAGAAGGTTTTGAAAATTGATTGTTTTGAAAAAGGACCGAGTGGACTCGGTGAATGGCCCAAATTTTCGAAAAAAAAAAACGAAAAGTCATTGGGCCACGGGTTTTGAAAGTTCGAAAGTATTTTCGAGTTTTGAATCAGGCAGCATACCGTCTAGAAAATAGGCTATTTTGAGTAAAATCATAAGTCCTAAATTCGGTATGTGTCCCGGGTTTTGAAATTGAATAGTTTGAAAAAGATGCAATTTTGAAAAATTGACGATTTTTGAAAACGACTCGGAAACCAAGTAGCACGTAGTCACACAATCATTATAACGACGCCATGTATGCTCTATAATAATTCTCGATCGGTCTATAAGGGGTCTATACTAGTGTACATAGTCTAGACGTTGATCGGTACGGACTTCCTAAGTCGATTTGATCTTAGAACATGCCGCGAAACCCACTCGAATCGACTATGGACACCTTTTGACATATCCATATTGGAGTACATCAACGGTATAGTGGGACGTCGGTCGCGAGTACCGGCCCGGGAAAATATGGGTTATGCATGAACCGTAAAACTAAAACGCGTATTGTATTCGTCAAACGATTTCTATGCGAGTCTCACCCCGAGGATGCCGATGGTAAGCCACGCATCAGTTAATCCCCAGCGGAGTCGCCAAATTGTGGACATGACATAGGTCCACCCCGACGCGGCCACGCGCGGGTTTGGGGAGGCGAATGAATCTCCATATGAGAATGGATCGAATTGAAATTTAGGTCTATGTGGAGCCGCCACCGAATTTTGTGGTTATTCGGAACCATTCGAGCCCACTCTATGTCATAGTGGGCCGTATACAAAATACGGCCCATTTTTGATGTCAGAGTTTATTGGGCTCGTCCCTTTGCATTTGATACCGATACCGACATTATCGGATATCGTGCATTGAATGACTCTCGTGCGCCAACGGTTTCGGGCATCCGGAAACCGAGGTTCTGTGTAAGGGGTGAGGGTACGTGTTGGGAAGCCCACAAAGGACACCCAACCCCGCCCGCACATTAGCGGCCTCTACTAAGAATTCGAATGACTTTCCAATACGCGCGTTAGTAAAACGGGAAAATGATATGCAAAGATTTATTTTCCCTAAACATGTGAATGGAATTGAAACGGGTTTCTAAGTCAATTTAATGCAATTAATTCTACGTCAAAGTGGAATTTTAACATGTGGGTTCATTTAGTACAATAAACGAACAATAATTAAATTGACAAAAGAAATAACAAACGCGTTAGTAACGATGTAATGATTCAACGAATAATAACGGTTTGTGCAAATATGAGATGCGATGAGGATGCGAATATGAGATGCATGGTTTGAAAAGGTAGTAGTACACATGATTAATTAAACATGTGTTGACCTAAATCATAAATTGCTACCGAGTTTTGAAAATAGAATAATGTACGATTTATTGTGTTAATCGTTATGAGGCTACTCGATCGAGTGGTCGACGGACTCGATCGAGTAGACCCGTAAAAGACAATTCTACTTTGCGTTATGGACCATACTCGGCCGAGTCATTGACCGACTCGGTCGAGTACATGGCCACTCGACCGAGTCACTGTGAGACTCGATCGAGTGGGGGTCGTAATTAACATTCTGACTCGATTTTAGGGTGTCACTCGATCGAGAGGCTAAAGCACTCGGTCGAGTGGCACCTGTACGAACTTGGTTCGTTTGCAATTTAATTGTTGATTTTGAAATTGCTATTGATTTTTGATAATTCGACGGTTTTACCGAATCGGACATAAATATTGCACAATTTATGTTCGACTTGGTTTTTTATAAATCGCGAATTTTGTTGAACCGAATATAAATGTTGTTGAATTTATACCCGATTCTAAATTTGGAGTACTCGTTGTATCCCATATTCGATTATTTGAATCGATATAGGATATTAGAGTGAAATAGAAAAAATAAATTAATTTTAGTCGCTTTAAATTAATTATCTCGATATGAACAAATCACGTTAATTAATTCATGTGACTTGATTGTTAGATTCGATATCCAATTATGGAATTGGTACCGAATCTAAAATCGACGCTTTACTTGAATAAAAAAGGACTTGATTCCCTCGACTTCTCCGACATCGAAATAAATCCCTAGGGATTGTGATGTCGGATCCGTGTCAACGGGTTTCGACCCTTATTAAAATTGATTTTAAAAATTGATGAATGCAAGATTAATGATGACGATGACGAGAAATAATAACGAATTGTTGTTTAAGTTAATTTATCTCAATAATCAAATAGTCAGGGTATCGGGATAAGCGACCGACGACGCGTGTGCAGTACACTTGTATATGCGGTTTTCCTTATCCCGGTATCCTTCTTATTCGACACAAATCGATAAATATTTTAATGCTTTGATATTAGTAGTATTATCGATATTATGGTGCAATGAATAAAATAATAAAAAAAACGAAAAAAAAAAAGAGGATGAGAGGGAGATGAAGACGACGTGAAGAAGAGAAGGAGAAGAGAAAGGGTTTTGACACCCTCAACCTACATGTTCTTGTCTCGGCGCGGACTCGTAACCGTGGCTTTAACACAAGAGTCTTCGAGGTTTATTGAGGTTGAGTTATGGTGGCTCGGGATTGTTTCCTAAAACAAGGTTTAGGTTTTTTGTTAGTGTAAGATTGCTAGGGTTTGATTAGGGTTTGTAATAGATGTTGTATGTGTGTGTAGGATTGCTCTATGGTGTATTAGGGTTGCAAAAAGATTGTTTTGAGTGTTGCATGGGGGTTGCTTATATAGGCAAGGCTAGGGCACCCGAATTAGGGTTACTCGACCGAGTAAAGGGCTAACTCGGTCGAGTGCCCCGTGAAGCCTGCAGTCGGGCTCAAAACAAGCCCACTCGATCGAGTGGGTGGGTCACTCGATCGAGTGGGTGGGTCACTCGATCGAGTGGCCCAACTGGATCGCGCAGGTCCGTTGACTTTGGATCGTGACTTTGACTTTGATGGATTTTGTGCTTGACTTGGGCTTTTGATGATTGATGGGTTTTTTTTGTGTGTCTCGGAAGCGACTTTGACCGGGGTTCACCCAATCGCAAAAAGTCGGTTTTATTTCCGGTGTCGATTTCGGCCCAATTAGTCTTGTTTGACTCGGAATGATCCATTGGGCTTGGATTTGAGGTGCGTTTGGTGAGATTTGTACTCCGTAAGTGTGTTAGCCAACGATTAATGGATTTGAGCCCGTATCCGAGCGCATAGAAACACGTTAGCGTCCGATCATCATCGGGTGTTTTTTTGGAAACTGCCATTGATACCTGGCGGTCAAAATGCGGGTGTCTACACGGTGACGTAAAGGTCTGGGCCTCACGAGTGTATAACCACGAGTTCTATGTGTTTCACTCTTAATAATACAACATACTACTAGAGTCTTTCGTGTGACTATACTAGGCCATGGTATATTGCAATAACGGAACCCAATGTCTTCTACATGTGGCTATGGTCTAATCTTCCTTGGACCCTAATACAAGTGCCTATATGTACTTATATTTTGTAGATAAAATTATGCCTCTCATTTAGAAGTCCAAAAACATAGATAAGGTTCCATCAAGATGTGACATTTGGTGGACATCCTTTACACTATCACAAATATGCATATACCCATGGTGTAATTATCTGCCTCTGTTATGCATTATGTTGTCTCATGCACAGTCGTTCGTACACAATTGTTATACGTACGTACAATGACAGTTGTTAGTCAGTGTTTTTATGAATAGTAGCGTGTTTCCAAAAAGTTTGGCAACTAACCAAGTTATCAATTTTTTTTTGTGTTTGTTTTTTTTTTCTTATTTGCTTACTAATAGCTTATTAACACGCTCTCCCTCGCGATTAAAGCGTTACGGGTACTCTTGCATTGATGTCTACTACGTTCTTTTCCTAACTGTTTGGTTATTTGTGTAGTCGCAACACGACTCACGGAATGTACAACCCCGTTCATGTGCATGCCACTTCGTTACCAGACTGCGTATACAAATTACCTGTGTAGTCCCAAACCATACGATCTTCTGCATAACAGAGCTACACATGGAATTCCCGACATTTGGTTTCCGTGTAGTTATGGATGTATGCTTTATGTCTAACGTTGCAAGTTACCATACCTTCTCAGTTCTACATGTTTGTAGGCAATTATGAAATAGTCCCTCTTACCACCTATCACACATACCTACACATGTTGCTTTTGCCAAAACATCAAAAGGTTACACCATTTGAGCATGCTTTTTCCCATGAAAGATGTCCAATCACCTATTATGTAGGTACTTACCTCTAATATAATGTGTATTTGCAAGTCCCCTGTAATAATTAATTTATACACGTGTTGTGACGCTTGTTTGTCATTATTAATGGAATTGATAACGTGCTAATACGAGATGTAGCGATTTCGCTTGCACCAACTGGTGTGTTGGCGATACTAGGTAAGTAAACAATACACATATGGACCAAGGTCTACGTTCGCGACGTTATTTACATACGTGGTTTCGCGTCCTGCTAATCCCGCGTATGTATTCATGTCCTCGGCCAACTGTACTTAATACTCCTTGTGTGCACGTGCGATAGCGATTATTTTCGCTCGTTATGTCATTGGTAACGCCCTAATACGGAATGTAACGGTTTGCCTTGCTCCAACCAAATTGTTGAAGTAAATAAACTGCATATATTGAACACAGACCCAGTACCCGTGGCTGGATAACCAACAACACATGGTGAATTATAAACAAGTTGAGGCTACTATATCAAGTGTTCAGTTGCACACCCGTTTGGATACCCGGTGTACTAGGTTGTGAATTGACATGCTATCACGTCTGCTTTGCAGACACAGCAGCCAGAGTACTGAAACCTGTGCTCTAAACGGGATGAATGTAACTGCCTACTGTTGATGCTTACTGGCTATTCTCTACCTACCAGTGCACAGTCTGCATTGGTACTTTGTCAATTCCTGGCGATTTGTTTTACTGTCCATCATCATACAATCTAAGCCAGTATCCCACATATTCATTTGTCCTGTCAAGATATTTGGCACTACTGCTCGTAGAGTTGTGACCAGTTCCAACCCAACGCCTAACAAGATTACTTGAACAACTTTGGGTTCGAATGGCTTTACAACTGCTCCACCAGTCCAGTCCGGCTTCTCAGGTATGATCAGGAGTTCGTTACACTTGAATCATTTTTTGAGAACGAGTATGTTCTCTGATTCTAGAGACAGCAATATTTGTCGACTTTATGTGTTCAGTTGCCTCGATAATCCGCGCCTTTTTCAACACGGGGGTAGTGCTCAATGGCTTATATGTTGAGAGCAGTCTGAAAGTCGTGTGCGTGTAATTGCGCGGTAGACATCATTGTATGTTGTACTCTGGTACACAGATTGGGGTGGGAGATTGGGCACTGTTTTGTTCCAGGGAATACGGTCGTATATTCCTACCGTTGATATTGTACGTTGACTGACACAATTGTATGCAGCGGCTAATTCTTACGCCACTGGACTTGGGCGACCGTTAGCCTAATGCTTTTATCATATGTCGCGATACACTAAGTTTAACCTTTAACGGTAACTGTATCTTTTAGGTTTGTGTTGGTGTTTTGCTATATGGATTGTGTGTCACTACTACAAATATTGGAAAAGAAACCACTAAAAAGACACCATGTAAACATAAAAATGGTTTATTACCTCAAAGAAAACTTTAATAAAGAATAAATGATCTCTTATATATTATATAATAAAGAAACCATTTAATTATTACATGATCTCTTATGTACTAACAAAAAAACCATTTAATTATTAAATGGTCTCTTATGTCATGTATAACAAAGAAATCATTTTATAATCAATGGTTTCCTCTACCCTTTAAAAAGGGAGAGATGGGAGTTACTGTAGCTTAGCTACAGTAGCAACAGTAAGCCCTAAAAAAAAACATATAAATGCTGTGCTCTGCTGTCTCCCTCCATTTCTTCCTCCTTGCTTCTTTCTCTACTGTCCTTCCTCGCTTGTCTCTCTAATCGTCCTTATTTTTTGCTCCCCTTTTTCGTTTCTTTTTTTTTGTTGATCTTGCTTACTCCCCTTTCGTCTCAGGTGGTCGGATCGTCCAAAAGGTTTGGTTTTCTTCGGGGAATCGCAAAGTTTGATTTTTTTGGGTTTGGGATGATCCAGGTATTATTTGATTTGTTTGCTGTTTTTTTAGGGTTTCTGATTGTTGGGTTTTTCTGTGCTGGGCATCGATCAGTTTTTTTGTTTTGATTCTGGGATTTTGTGACATCCAACGTACCCAGTAAATTTCCCATCTTCTCTGTCTCCCTTTCTTCTTCTTCTTCCAGGCTAATTCTTGATTATTATTACGATTTACTTCCACTTTTCTAATCGTTTAGTTAAAAATTTATGATCAAAGATTGGGTTTCATGCTGTGTTTCGTTGCGGATTTAGTATTTTCGATTAAAATTTTGAACTTTCTGGGATTAGATGAAGTTCAATTGGATTTTGAACGGATTGTGCTTGTAGTTTTGAATTGAGGTTTGATTAAAGTTTTAGGTTTATGGAAAATTAGATTGTATTTTGAGCAGATTGTTTCTGTAATTTGATTTGGGGTTTTTATGAGAAGTTGAATTGAATTTGGAGCAGATTATGTTAGTCGGTTGAATTGGGAGCTGTCGTGTCCAACACGACCATTTTGTGCAAAAAAAATCAATCTTTTGGTCCAAATTGAGTACCAAAGTGTCGTGTTGCGTGTACAGATACGTGAGGGGAGTCGACAATCATCATGACGAGGTTAACGCTCGATTTTGCAACAATGCAAAAGGAGAACATCCCGGCTGTTTCAGCAGACGTGATGTTCCTGTCGAGTAGGTTTCCTAATTACAAGATAGGATCCGATAACCAGGTGTTGGAGTTGAAGGACAATATGAAGACGTTTTCGATGAAGGAAATCGTTGCCAAGGAGACTGCAATGTTGTTGGAACAACAGAAACGGTTATCAGTTCGTGATCTTGCCCATAAATTCGAGAAAGGCCTTGCCGCTGCTGCCAAATTATCCGTTGAGGTGCCCTAAAAACTTACTATTATTAACGCTTTGAACCTAATTTTGCGTTTGAACTGTTTTTTTATTTATTTTATTTTTAATTATTATTATTATTATTATTATTACTATTATTATTATTATTATTATTATTATTATTATTATTATTATTATTATTTTATTGTATTGCCCGCCTTCCAATTAGAAGATGGTCTTCGTGTGCAGGATAAACTGAAGGAGGCGGCTTCGTTAGAGAAACACGTTCTTCTGAAGAACCTTAGAGACGCTTAGGAAGCCTTGAGGGGTCGTGTGACGGGTAAAAACAAGGATGATGTCGAAACAGCCGTTTCTATGGTACACCCGTATTTCGTCATACAATATAATTTTCCTGTATTCGTTGTTTTTACTCTGCACGTTCTTTTACAGTATCGGAAAAATAGCATGAACATCCGTATACTTAGTTGGCTCGACGTTTTATCCCTTGTTTCTGTGTTTTTTACTCTGCATGTTCTTTTACAGTATCAGTAAAACAGCATGAAAATCATACAGTATAATTTTCCTGTCTCCGTTTTTTTTACTCTGCACGTTCTTTTACAGTATCGGAAAAACAGCATGAACATCTGTATACTTAGTTGGCTCGACGCTTTATCCCTTTTTTTACTCTTCGTGTTCTTTTACAGTATCAGTAAAACGGCATGAACATTCTGTATATACTTAGTTGTCTCGACGTTTTATCCCTTGTTTCTGTGTTTTTTTTACTCTGCATGTTCTTTTACAGTATCAGTAAAACAGCATGAACATCTGTACACCCGTGTTTCTGTGATTTTTTTTACTCTGCATGTTCTTTTTACAGTATCAGTAAAAACAGCATGAACATCCGTATACTTATTTGGCTCGACATTTTTTTGTGTCGACTTAGGTTGAAGCTTTAGCAGTTCAGTTAGCGAAAAGGGAAGGCGAGTTGCTCCACGAGAAGGAAGAAGTGAAACGGCTAGCCAACTTTTTGAAACAGGTACGCTTACGTGCAGACTGTAAAACTGTGAATCAATGCTTACTGTAATGCATTTTTTCACTGTTTTTTTGGTTTTACTAAAAATATCGTTCCTTGCGCTTGATTAGGCTTCGGAGGAAGCAAAAAAGCTCGACGAGGAAGAAAGATCCAATGCTCGTGCCGAGATAGAGAATGCGAGAGCAGCAGTACAGCGCGTGGAAGAAGCCATACAGGAACATGAACAAATGGCCAGAGTTTCAGAAGAACAGGTTCGTGTTCACCCTTTTTCTACTGGTTTACATCTTTTATGACTTGGATACTTAAATCTTCGGATTTGGCTATTTCGCGCAAATTTTTCATTTTTCATGTTAGTCGACCCCAAATCTTTAACTGCTTGTCGTTTCTTCAGGACTATGAAGAATTAATAAAGGAAGTTCAAGAGGCTCGACGCATAAAGATGCTTCATCAACCTAGCAAGGTAAAAAACCTAACCCATCTCGACATCAATATTTCTCGATTTTTTAGTAATAAATCCTTGGAACGAAATTTCAAGTCGAGCAACCCTCGCAGGTTATGGACATGGAATATGAACTTCGAGCATTAAGAACTCAACTTCTCGAGAAAACATCACGGTCCGTTCAATTACAAAAGGAGGTACTCCTGTCTGACACTTAGACACTCAAACTCGTCATTTTACGCCAAAATATGCAGAATTGAGTATTCGTTTTCTTGCAGTTGGTGATGAATAAAACAAGCGAGGATCATTTATGCGAAATGATCGGCCAAGAATTATTGGGTTCGTGTTTGATGGTCCAAAAATGTTTCGATGAAGCCGTAGATCTATCCAAGAGCCTTATTCAGTGGTACCGGGTTGCGTCCGATACCCACAAAAAAGAACTTATTTCCGGTATAAATTCACTGACTAATTTCATAATTTGTCGAAAAATGTATTTTTTTTTTTCGAATTTGTTGGAAAAAGACGACATTATTTTTTTCTCATATTTTATATTTTTTATACGTATTTAGGGGCCACAAAACCAGCTTATGCTCCTGAACCTTTTGACAATTAGCCTCAATAAGTGTCAACAGTTTATGTTGTAAATCTTTCTGATTCCCGTTGTCGTACAGATGGATCAATTGTTGCGTGTGTTGATGTCCTACAGTTGACTCATGCTGCCATTTCCATGGTATCTATCTCCTGATTTGCTATTTTCAATCGTTACATGTTCGTTCTGATGACAGTGTCTGTACTACCATGATGGTTAATGCTTAGCCTGAGGGCTGGCGAAAGTCCACGCAGGGATGCAATCCACATGTGACTGTTTCTTGTTTTAACAAGTTTTTGGAAAAGGGTAGTATACTAGAATGTGTCCTTCGTTTTTAAGACCCGTGTAGAAGTCGTTCCCATATTTGAACCAAATAGAAAACTTGAACTTGCTCTTTGATTTTGTCAATTCCTATTATCATTCGATCACACTTCAGGAATCTTTTTATCGCTTATTTGTAGGTTGAGAGTAGCTCCGGAGCTATGAATGAAATGGCTACTACAATGATGCAGAAGTTTTTGGGATTCAGCCCTTGCATTGGAAGCACCTGAAGATACCGATTCTCATAGGTATACATTCATCTGGTTTCTGCCTTCAGGTTCTGATTAGAAATTAGCTTTGTGTATTCATCCACCACGCTACTGTGTACAGTGAAATGTCGACTGCTTTAATGAATTCTGAAGGACCAGAAGGAAAATATCCATCTTTCAATCTTCGAACTTCATTTTCATTTAAATTTAAGGGCCTCAACGGAAATCTTCATCGTTTTAACTTTGGTAAGTTCCATGCTGAATAGAGTTGTCCTACAGCCACGATTGTTAAGCTGATACCAACGATTTTCCATTTTTCTTCAGGAGCCGAGAGTTTGGATGAGCTGATCGCTGCTGTTGTGCAAAGAATAGGATCAAGCGAGAATGCCAGTCGTCCCAAACTTTTTGTGAGTTTGTATTCATATTCCCTCAATCAATATCTTGTAGGTGTATGATATGTTACCTGAGAATGATTTTTCTTTGGAGTGCAGTATGAAGATGATGAAAGTGATAAAGTGTTGCTCACCTGTGATGCTGATCTCATTGGTGCTGTGCTTCATGCTAGATCAGTAGGACAAAAGGTACAAAATTTTGCTGATCATGCAATCTTGATTTCTTGTTTTAACTTTTCGACATTATTTGCTCGAGTCATCAATTCCCGTAGCATCTTCCTCTCGTATTTACAATCTCCAACTTCCTCTCGTAGCATCTTCCCGATTTTTGTCAATTTTATGATCCTGCTGTTGGTTGTTTCTCCATTTTTGCGAGGGAGATTGTGTGGATTATTCACCAATTTTTGCTTCTGTTTCCTGTAATTCTTTTTTTTTTTTGTGAAATGGTTTGGAGCACCCTTAACAATTCGAGAATGCCAACTTATGTACCCGATGAAATATCATCGTTGTTGTTATGTCATAGAGGCTCACAGCCTCACAGGCTACCCTTTTGTTGTCATCATCAACCTCTTTGAAACAGTTGTGTTAACCAACTTGACCCACTTGCCTAACATGAGTAGATTCGGCTTCCTTTCGGTCTTCGTGCTTCCAACATAATTGTCTTTTAGGAACTTCACAGTAGATATACTAAAGGGCTAAAAAAATACTAGCCTTTATTGACTCTTGAACTCATATGCGAGGTCTTTTAAACTTCGTCATGACATTACATTAGTAATGTAAAAACGGTAATGAAAAGCAAAGGTATAGCATATATAGAGAGAGAGAGAGAGAGACTTTTTTGCACAAGTTGAAAAATGGTAATGCGCTTTCAAAATATGAATCCTCGTCTGATGATACTTTTTTTGATATAATATTATGTAATACCGACAATGAAATTTTCGTCTTTTATATATATTTTTTAATGTTTTAGATATTGTCGATGTTTTCTTATTAGTGCTCCCCTATACTCAAATCCTGCGGCTGCTCCTGATTGCGCCTAGAGCAAGACATAAAAAGGTGAGTTATTGTTCGCATTTTTTTTCTGTTTTACTAGATTTTTCGTGGGTTATATGTAATTCTTGTGTGATCTTGGTAGGTGGGTCTAACGCGTATGGATGCTGCAATTGATGCTATGTAACCAATGGGCTATTCTCCTGAATTTGTTCGTCGTAAAATCAGGGATTTGTTGAATGTATGTGCTATCTGATTCTTGAAATTTTTGTGTCTTTTTGCATTTGTTCTTGGAAATTTGTACCTTGCCCTCTGAGGTGTATGGTGATGAAGGTTGGGCTTTCATTGAAGAGGCTGCTTATAGCCTTCTTATTGAATATATTCTTGAAGACGGAAATGACGGCCAATGCGAACAAGGAGAACCTTCTGCCAAGGTATCTGATTTCTATTGTTTTAATGCTGTACTTGTTGTGTGTGGTTAGAAAGGGGCTGCCACCATACCAGTTTGTGCTCTGCTAATATACATCTAAATATATGCAGTCGCGCCCTTAAACATTTGAGGTCCCAAATGGCTGTTATATACTCATATGTTGTTAGGGGTTAATGCTCATGCTTGTAGTCGTTGGTGTTGTTGTTGGTGGTGGTGGTGTTCAATTGCTCTAGTAATAGGCAATGAAGAATTTGCAGTTAATTTGATCCTTTATTGAACTGAACTCAGGTTTTCGTGCATTTGCTGTCCTTTGTTTTGGAATACTATTTTGCTGGTCTTTGGGTATGTTTTTTACCATTTCGTGCTGTTAAGTATTTATGGCATTTGGCTACATCGTTTTCATGGGCTTCATTGGCTGTCGGATACTACATGAGTTCGGTTTTAGTTTCTGTTGTGAATCAGATTAATGGATTGTCGTGAATTGGATTACTGGACCCGCAACTACTTCTATCGATTTGAATTGATTGGATCTGGACAGTATGTTGTCTGTGCTTGGTGAAGGGAGGAGAGTGGGGAAAGATGCTGAAACAGTTGTGTAGGTCCTCGAGTTCTTGTGTTTCTTGAAGAAGTGGAAGCTAGAAGACTTACCTGAGTTTTGCGTCGATTTTTCGTCGATCTTTGTGAGGTAGATTTCCCTTGTCTTGGTTTCGTTTTTATTTCCCTTTAGGTAGATTGTCCTCGTCTTGCCTTCGTGTTCATTTTTTTCCTTTTCCTCGTCTTGCCTTCGTTCTTTGTTTTTTTTTTAGATATAGAAGAAGATGATCACGAAGACAGTGATGACAACGAAGACGAAGAAGATGATGAAGAGTAAGACGAGGATGAAGATGATGATGACGACGACGATGAAGAGGAGGGACCCAAGATTAAGGAGAAGGTAGTCATACTTCAATTTACATTAGCATACTTCAATTTAAGGAGTCAAATCAAATTTGACCAATGAGGTGATTATACAACCAGTTGTACATAACTCTGTGTACAATTGCATTTGTGATTTTTGTTGTAAGTTTTCTGAGCTTTAATTTAAAGTTTTCGAGCTAGAGCACATGATTGTTTTGCTCAAAAACTTTCAGCTCAACTCTAAGCTCAGAAAGTATACATGCACGCTCAGTCGGTTGATTGTACATACAACTGGTGGTAGAATACTATTTTCTAAATTTGACAGCTCTAAACTGAGTCCCCACTAATCAAGTATACACCATTGTTAACAGTCGTTTTTTGATTTCCTTGTGCAGGCATCAGCTGGGTCTAAGGTGTCTGCACAGAAGCTCGGCAAAGAAGGTGAGCAGCCTGGGAATGGTGGAAGATGGGGACCGATAACACTTACCCCCGTTGCCCTTTATGGCGTAAGAAAAGCGCAGATGCGATTATTCCACATCGTTATAACATCACAAAAAATTGTATTTTATTTTTATTTCTTAATTCCATCCTATGTAAAATTACTTTCTAATTTTCGAGAAAATTTTGGATGATAAGTTCAATAAAATGGTCCAAAGTTAGAGCACCCACTCATTTTCAGGATTAATATTCTGAGGATTACAATAAGAAAATTAAAGTAGTAGCTTGAGATTCCTATCCAAAACACATTAAATTACTAATTTCATGATGACAAAACACAAACGATTGATTTTTTCTCCACGGTGTCCGTCTTAAAAATATAATCGGTTAAGTAACATTTAGCTGTGTTTAGATTGACAAGCATTTTTGCAAAAGTTGAGACTTATATATCTGTTCTAAAGTTTATACCCGAATTTCGAAACCTAAAAGTGACAATAATTTCATGGACCCAAGACTGCTGGTAGACCACGGCCATGTGAAGCCATACCTGTTCTGAGAACTACATAACAGCAAATTCCAATTAAAGAAATAACTTAATCAATAAAATTTACTCCAATACATCACTTTGATAAACGCTGACATCAAGCCGAACCCAAGAATCTCAAATTTTAAGCTAAAATATTCAATCGGGATAATCAATCTATTCAGTTTCAATCGGGATGATCAATCTATTCAGTTTCAATCGGGACGATCAATCTACGTTACCGTAATTATATGCAAATAAGTCATATTTAAGTATTGATCTTAAGTAAGAGGAAGAGGAGAATAAGAGAAAGGGGGAAGAGAAGGAAATGTGGTGGAAGCAGTGCAAGAGAAAAAGGGAGGAGAAGGGAATGTGGTGAAGATGGTGCAAGGAGAAAACCGATTTTAGTAGACGGGAAACGAGAAACATGAAAAGAAAGAAGAGGAGGGAATGTGGAGGAGGTGAGATGTATTGAAGTAACGGCATTAAAGTTCGGTAAAATAGATCAAACCAATGAGAGTCATAATGAGAGGCGACAAGGAAGGATGGTGAGGGGAAGGGAAATGAGAATGGGATATAGTGGAGGTGGAGGAACACGAGAATTGTTCTTAGTAGATTAAATTAAAAGAGAGGGATATCGAAGAGGATGGCCAATATGAGAGAGAGGAGGAAGAATAAAGGGACTACGTGATATAATTGCACCTTGTTCAGGTCATTGTGTTTTTGGTGATTAAATTAGAGGAAGTGTGCTAAATTTGAAAACTTGCTTGTCGTTGATGATGAGGAGGTCAGGGGAAGATCAGGTGTGAGAGGACGAAGAGAAGGAAAATGACCTTAGGAAATAAAAAGAGAAGTACAGAGAGAAGGGAGACATTAGGGGAAGGAATGAAGGAAGGGGAACTGGAGAAGTGAGTGTAGAGGAGTAGCACTTATCTAAGTAGATGAGGAAAAGAGGAATACGAAGAGAAGAAGATGAAGAGGAAGAAGGGGAGAAGAAGGAAAGGGTAAAAGATGACAAAAGTAGGTTATATTTAAGAATTTATTTAGATGAGTATAACCGAGGAGAGTAAAAAGAAAGGGAAGGGGGCATATGGAGGACGAAGAGAAGGAAAATTGAATTTGGTATATAAGAAAGAGACATAATGAGATGAGCAAAAACATCTGAAAAATCGATACCCTCACTGAATCAAATGTCAAAAGCAAGTTATATTTAAGAAACAATCTTTGTTGATGATGATAATGAGTTGAAGGAAAAGTAGGGGGAGGAAGAGGGGAGGCATTAGGGGTAGAAGGAGAGGGCGAAGATTGCGTGAGTAAATGAAGTTGAATGGATAACACACCCTCGTTGAAGTAGTTGACAAAAACAAATCAAATTTAAGGATAATCTTAGACAATGAGGAGATGAAGGAGACTGAAATATGGGATATGCAGGAGTAACCTTAGTAGAAGAGAAAAAATTAAATGAAGGAGCAACCTTAGTTTAGGTTGTGCTTCCGACACGTGGGAAATGGCCAAACTCTGTTGACCCGCACAAATTAAAATCAAAACGTGGCAAATTGATCGCTTTCCATGGTACTCCGTATTATTGTCTTGATCTAATTACTTCCATCATTTTGCAATCAATTCCTGAAAAAATAGATATTTCCATATTCCCTTTTAATTGTTTTAATTCTACAGAGGTTACATATATTCTTACTCTATAACAAACCAGAAGACCCGGTTAGCCTCAAAATGTGGTCGAGGTTCGTTGATACCATTACACTTGACTATATGAGCCTTCTATACGAAGTTTTTTTTTGATAGAATAGTTGAGTCCAGGAGGAAACAAGGATCTTCTTGTTAGGTTAAAATAATTTGTATCAAATAGGAGCAAGCTAATAAAAACAGAAAGTCATGGAAAATCTGTACATTACTTCCAGTAACATTACTTAAGTTCAAAAATAATTTTGACTATATAAAATACTTTGCATAAAAAAGGATTCACAGTTGAGTCCATACAGAATCATGTATTGTCTTTTGTTTGTTTTGTTTTGTGATGCATTCTTCTTCAGGGTCACCATACTGTTTGACTATCTGTCTCTTCATTTATACAGACTTTTGGAGTATTTCTTAAGTTTATGATTTATGTCAAAAAAAATACTAGACCTGTTTGCATGACAAGCGCAAATGACAGTTTGTCCATTAATTTGGAAATTTGGGCAACACTGGATAGATGACAAACTACGTCAGCATCAAATGTTCTGTCGAATGAAGATATCATGGACAAGTTTGGTATTCTTAGGCTGCAAATAGGCGGTTTGGCTGTCTCTGCTTTTGCTTGGGAACATTTTGTGATGAATACTATGTACTATACCATGTTTCCCTGTCACCTCGGTGTCTTAATGTACTATCGTAGATTAGTATGTTCTCGGCGTAGGGTACGTTAATGACTCTGTCCCGTCTTAGTTGCACAGTGATGATTATTTATATATGTACCTAATTTGTAGGGGTCACTCATCTTTTACCATACAAGCACACCTCGCGCTATACCTCCAGGAAAACCAGCGCAGCGCCCCCGCGCAGTTCCCATAGCGGTCCCTGCAAGTCCGGTAACGGATTCTCACCTACCGACTAACGCCCCAGAAAGCGCGCACATCGCGCGCGGTCTCGCTACTAGTCTTATAAAATACGGAATATCTCTATTTCATTGCCTAATATATGAAGCACAAAGCTAAGAATTAATCCGGGCCCCTTCACTTAATTAAAAAAATTCCCTTTTAGAGCACCTCCATCCATAGAAAATAATCCATTCTTCACGAAGAATGGAGAATAATTTATTCTCTATCCATGAATGGATCATTCTCCATGAAGAAGAATTGATTTTCATCCGAGTGAACGAATGACATGAAGAATGAAGGAGGCAGAGTTTGTGGGGTAAGGCTTGCAACAGGTGGAAAGTAATTGTAGGAAAGAGTGTGGGTGTGGGGATTTATTTCAAGTTTGGGGTTTTTTTATAATTGTTTTTATTAATTGTTTTTATATATTTATATTTGCTAATACTTATTATTAAGTGATGGTTAATTATTTTAATTATACTTTTTTTAAAATATAAACCAATTATTTTAACTCATTTTTACAAATTCTTACCGAATCCTATCGATAGTAGCTCAGGTATCCACTCACTGTAATTTGTTTTGAGCTTTATAATAATAACAATAATGAATAATAATAATAATAATAATAATAATAATAATAATAAGGAAAACTGATAAATACAATTTTACTTAGAAAAAATAAGTAATTGATTGAAGTTATACAAACGTAAATTACAATTGGAAAAAACGTTTTAAGAAATAGGTAATTTTTTTTACTCATATACAAATTTTACGAAAATTAATTAATTTATTATTGTTAAAATAAGTTAAAGAGATGTAAAAATGAATGAATGAGTTAGTGTAAATGAGGTGGAAAGTATTGGGACCCTCTAGAGAATACAAAATTCATTCTTGGATGGAGGAGTTTATTTTGGATAGAGAAATTGGGGTAGATATGATAAGGTGGAAGTCGTGGATCCCACCCAAGAATGAAAATTTCATTCATTGATAAGCATGCTCTTAGAAGTTGATTCCCCATTAAAAAAACTCCAATTCTCCATTAATAAAAAAAAAACTCCATTAATCCTGCACAATTGAGTCAGCGTCCTTCACTCCGCTCCAGGTTCTCGTCCAATCTACATACCTTTCTTCATCTCCAGGTTCGCTGTCTAATACTTGAATCTTCGTTCGACTTTTTTCGATTTTTGATGAAAATCTGCTCTATTTTTGTGAAGAATTAGTGTGTTTGATTGAGTATACCTTTAATTTCACATTATAAGGGCCTTTAATCAATTGCCGCCTATTTTTTTTCTTGAATTCTTAGGAATGTTTGGGTAATTTGTAGATTAGGCATTAATTTCCTGATATCTAAAACCCTAAATGTCTAATCCAATTATCTCGATGCTTGATTATGCATGTCATTGGCTGAATTATTTTACTAATCTTGTTGCATTTCACCATGGTGTTTTAGGTTTTCAGCTATGGTTCGTTGGTATGGAACTTCGACTTTCATCCGACCAGAACTTGTAGATATGTATACACATTTTTGTCACAAACCACTATCCCTCCCTCTCCTATGAGTAACATTTAGCTGATTTTGGTAGTTTTAGAGTCATCGTTGAGGTTGATAAAACTGTGCAAAAATGAGGTTTAGTTGTATTTATTCTGATGAAATGAAGTGATTATTGATTTGTTGTTCTTTTGTGATCAGGTTTGGGCTTTTTATGTGGCAAATTGCTGTATTTTCGATGTTGTAAAGGTATATTAGATACCTTTTCTCTCCAAATTATAATGCTATAGCTACAGCCGTTTGATGCGTTAGTAAGTGGAACTAGATATTTTTTCAGGTCCATTTTGGCGCTTTCCCATCGCAGCGGATCAAGCATTAGGAGAGTCCCAACTCAGAAGACAAGTCTTCCATGTTTCAATTAGCTATTCTGTACTTCCAATTACCTGTTCGTTTCGTTTCATTTTGCTTCCATTATCACAAATTTCTAATAGGCCACATAGTATTTTCAAGGAAAATCGACAATTGTCACTTGCCAACTTCTAAAATTCAGACACTTTAGAGTTTTGATTGTGCATTTTTAGTCCTTTTCTTATAAAATGGTTAAACACAATTGACCACTGGCATTCTGTTATCTTCGTATTTCGTAAAACACAAAATATTAATAATGTGACACACTCTGCAGTTATTAGTAATTAAGCTGATACTTAATTCACAGTTAGAAGTAGACCATATATATGTGTGTCATATAGAGAGAATTCACTTATATTTACGGAGTAATCAATAGTGATTAATGATTAGTTCGATAATTTAAAGTTTAATACCTAATTTAATGACATGTACAAGTAGTTCCAAGTCACTCAGAAATAATGATATACTTGATTGTCTGAATTTGTGTATTTCGTGATTTTATAGGAACATTGTTCACGCTATAAAAGTTTCATGGTGACCACAGACAAAGATGGTCAATGATTCTATTAAAAAGCCTCCAATTGTAGACAAGGGAGGAACTACGATTGGAATTGACAAGTTAGTGAAAGGTTGTTCTTACTCCTTAATAATTGAGCTTGTATTGAAATATTCATATTGTGTATGTGCAAAAATTAAAATGTTACGATATCAAGCATAGGAACTGTTAGTTAGCTAATACATGGGATTTGATTGGTAGAATGCAAGTTGCAAATTCTGTTGATGTCTGAATTAAGAATTTGGGGATACATGGAGTGGATTAGGAATTTACGATAACACTAGCCACTAATTGCAGTTGTTAGGTTTTCTCTAGAGATATTACTAGAAATGATGAGTATGAATCATTGGTGCTGATAGAGGAATAGCAACGTGGTAACGTCTGTAGTGTTTTGTGCCCTGTAGTTTTGGTTAACTCTTGTTTGATATCTAGTTTGTGCTTAAGTTGATGATATCTAGTGTAGAGAACGATGTTGTTTTGGGAAGATGATCCAAAATATGATCCCAAAAGAAAGCAAAGTGGAGTGTGATGCATGCTCAGGAGTTGATGAAACAGGAGAAACATCGAGTTATTAGTTTCGGACAATATTTGATATCCAAATGAGTATAGTATTTAGGTATTTTTAGCTGATAAAAGATCGTGTTATCTTGGTTTTAAAGAGTACCAAATCGATGTTTGTTACAATCCCTTGCTTTGGTTTGGAAACAGGAGAAACATCGAGTTATTAGTTTCGGACAATATTTGATATCCAAATGAGTATAGTATTTAGGTATTTTTAGCTGATAAAAGATCGTGTTATCTTGGTTTTAAAGAGTACCAAATCGATGTTTCTTACGATCCCTTGCTTTGGTTTGGTAACTGAGTTTCAGATTTTGGAAAATAAGAGAAAATGAGAATTAGAGCAGAAAAGATAAACAACTCTTGAAAGATGTAGTATTTCCTGATTTCCAATACAAAGAGCAGAATACTTTGTAGAGGAAGATAGAAATTAGGAACCTCGGTTGCTGCCTACTTATGGGCACTTCGTAACTCAGCATAAGGACAAGTCGGAGGAGGGCAGATGCAAACCCGTTGAAATTACTAGAGTCATTAAGGTTTGGGAACATCTAAAAACGAGTTTAAAGGCGGAGTTCACATTGTGAAGTCGGATCAGGTTGCAGACATAGCTGGGATGCATTTTTTCCATTTCGTTTTCATGCATAATTGTGTTTTCATCAGCTGTTACAATTGCATCTTGATCTATACTTGCTTAGTTCAGTTTGATTGCCTTCATTTCATTTCAATTAAGAAATAAGAAGTGCCTTTGTTATTTTTTATTGGACTATTTTGGAACTGGCTTGACTTCTATCATGGTCACTGGTTAGGGGGTGATATGGAACTCAAGTGTTATTATCTTGATTATCAACTCAATGCCTTGGTCATTTCTTCTTCACAGGTTTCCTCATTCATCTTTCTACTTTTACTTCTTTTCTTTTCTTTATTATTTTCACAAATGGTATAGTTTGGTGAAAATTCTGAGACAATACAAAAAACTTGGTTGTAGCGTGGTTTAATAAGAGGATGAAGAAAGGCATCGGGTCTGGCAAATTGGGTCCTTGCTTTGATAATCAGCACATGAACAAGCAGTGATCACCTTAATGAGATGACAATGTCTAATGTTGCGAAGCACACTACATTCAGCCATAAAACTTCTGTGCATAATTTTTTAGGAATATTTATGTTATAATGCATTATTGTATGTTTCCAATGTAATTTTCCTTCAAATGTAAATTTGTATACATTTTGGCATTAATAAATAAATATATATATATATATATATATATATATTTGATATTTCCTTGAATTTTGTTTTCATGTATTTAATTTTGAATTATCAAAAATATTAAAAGAAAAAAAAAACAAGGATATCAAAGAAATCATTCTTCTTAATTTGATGATATCAAAGAAACCATTTGAGTGTGTTAAATGGTTTATTAAGTTGGTAGGCAAAGAAATCATTTAAGTACATTAGATGATTTATTAAGTTGAGATAAGAAACCATTTATCTCTCTAGTAAGGTGTTGTTTTCATGGACCAAAGAAACCATTTATCTCTTAAAATTGGTTTCTAAATCATAAGCAAAGAAATCATTTTTCTGACATGACTTCTTACCCTAAGACACCTTTGACCTGGAGATCATCTCCAAAATGGTGTCTTAGGGCATTTTAACATGGTTTCTTTGCCGTCTTTTGTAGTAGTGTGTAACTTTCGTAAACAGCTTGCCCGTACTGTTGTACCCTCCACAGAAGTCGCACTTATCGTTGTATTTTTTGGAGTATGCTCACCCTATTGTAGGACTCTATCCTAATCCGCAAGTATGACACTTCTTCACTAGCGTTTGGTGAGCTGTCTCGTGGTGTTAATTTGGTACTATCATACTTGTTGGCTTCTGACGCTCGCTGTAGATCGATGTCCAGATGTTGGGTTGTGCGAGTCGAGGTATCCAACTGCTAATATGGTGTTTGTTTGGTATTCAGGTACTAGATGTAGCTCCTACCACGGTAACCATTCCGTGTTGTCCGCTGTTGGCACGCATAGTTGAGTTACTACAGTGGCCAGCTCCTGACTACCATATACTAGACATATCCAGGAATAGTGCGTATGTGTTGGTGAGGCCAGATTCTGGCACGCTTGTCCTGTCATATGTTGGAGGGCATGCTGCTTCTGTTGCAGATTCGTGTGATGTTGCAGCACGGAAGGCTGTCCATAGCATTGTCAAGATGTTTGATATTGTCGTTGAAGACTTAACCTTTGAGAGGCAGCGTCAGGTAGAGCGCTGTAGTCGACATTACCGTCTCAAGCGTACAGGGCTGGAAGACATTATCAAAGGGAGATACAGGCGTGCACTGGAGGAAGATGTACCCGGTAGCCCCACTTACGGCAAACACGTCTTCCTTGATTATATGCCCCTCCTGAGGAATATTTTCCGGACTGTCGTGATACAGGCCACGCCACTTGAAACTGTGCGACACTCTGCAGGTAGCTACACATCATGGGTTGCAGTCCAAGTTCCCAACGGTTGTAAGCAAAATGAAGTGTTTGTCGGTCCAACCTGTAATACTGTTGCGTATGCAAAGTGTGAGCTGGCGAAGAAGGTTATCACCTACCTGATCCCTGCGTGCAATCTTGAAATTATCGATGTCAATTACAACTCACACAATATGCAGTTTGAAGCTGTTGTCTGTGATCTCGAGCGAGAAAGTTATATGACAATAAAAGAGCGAATGACTGGTGTCCTAGGCGCGTCTGGTTATTCGGCCTCGCTAATAGAGACAGACGACGGTATGTCTAAGGTTGCAGCCCTGGATACACCAACAATTACTCCTGTGGCTGAGACTGGTCAGGGAAGTTCAGGTGGGGACTTTGCTATGACTAGGGACGTCGTCGTTTGTCAGGGAGGGCAACGATCTGTCTTTTACCGCGCCCTACGCAGTCGTGTGTCTGAGAGTAGTCATGCGCAAAACATATAGGTGAACTTTTAGTTGGTGGTCGCAGGTGTCTTCACAATGAGTTTGGTTACTTCAACTGTTATCTTTCAATGTATGCTTGAGAATATTGTTGTTAGATGTAGGATATGATCTCTACGTACTTACATGTCCGCACTTGTAGTGACTGGTACTTTCGTTGTATCACACAGTATTTTCAGTTTGGTGCGAACCAACGGCTGAGACCTTTTGTTTTGTTATTGTACTGCGCGAGTGCTGACTGTCGCCATATTAGATATGTGTCAGTGTAGGACGTATGGACATGCCTAATATGGATTCTTGTGTTATTCTGTGTGTGCATGCTCTTATACTAACTACTGACTCCATGCCGAATTATTACATTTGGTACGCTGCTTACCCTTATGATTTGGCACTGCACTACTATCGTATACACGCCTCGTCGGACATTGAACGCAAATCTAATCAGCAGTCGGGGATTGAAATCAGGCGCAGTGAATTGTACTCAACATAAATTGATAATAGCTAAGTGGTCTACAATTGGAACATGAAAATTGGCCTCATCAAGGTGTTTTCACTCATCAGAAATTGAAACGTACACTCATCGGGAATCGGACATCAGGCTCGTATATATGTTGTCTTTATTTCTTCTGTAGTGTGTTTGTTGTGCGGCTGGCGACTGAACGTTTACATAGCGGGACGTATTACACCGCATTCTGAATTCAGGCTGCCCATTGTGAGTGGCATCCTATCCTGCAGCTACTCTGCCTTTTCTCGCCGTATCTGAAAAACCTTTTTCGGATTCTCGGAGTGTCAACTGGGTCGCTTGGACGGCGCATCGTTGCTACTTCACAATTTAAACAGAGTACGTACATGTTCGTTTTAAAACAGGCAGAGCACATACGAGCGTGTGCTTTCTCGCTTGCTATACAATATGGCTACACAGGATGATAACTTAAGGTGAAACAGAAGAATCGTGTCACACTAGAGGTGATCATGGGTCGGGCCAATGCGGGCTTGGACCGGGCCTAAGTAATAAAAATGGCCCATATGAGCGGGTAGGGTCGGGCCGGGCCAAACGAGTGGGCCTATTTTTTAAGCCCAAACCCGGCCCTAGCGGGCTAGAACGGGCTTTTGGGACCAAAATGGGCTTTTTGGGCTCTATAATTTAATGCTCTCGTATGAAATAAATATCTTAATATCGTCGTTTAATAATTTAAACTTATGTGTTTTGTTTATAGATTTTATAATTTCATTAAAAATTAATGATAAACAACAATATCGACATACATGTATCACTTTAAATACTATATACTCCGTAATGAATAACGTAACAATTTTAAAATGTTTAATAAAATGTACATGAATATATTATATAATATTCGTATTGGGTACGGAGTATTATTTTGAGTAATTACGATCATATTATGGAGTTATTAATCATAAATTACGTATGACTATATAAGAATTTCTAAAGAGAGTTATAATCTTATCACTAAGTTTAAAAAGTAGTAATAAAAATCATTTATTTTTATTAAGTATGGGCCGGGCCGGGCCAAAATTTGGGTCAAATTCATGGCCCAAACCCGACCCTAAAATACTTCGGGCTTTTTAGGGCCGGCCCATGGGATTTTTTGGGCCATAATATAAGGCCCAAGCCCTTCAAAAAAGGGGGTCGGGCCGGGCCGGGTGGTTAGGCTTGTCGTGAGCCTCCAAATTACAATATTTATCCACTTCTAACACAAACTAGTAATTAGTGAAAGTAGGGGTCGAACCCACAAGGAAGGTGATTATGTTGTTTTAAGTGTGTGTAAATCTATATAATTTAGTAACCGAATGGGGGGATTTAAGGTGTTGATTCTAAATCTAATAGTCTAATTAAATAAATTTACAAAATGAAATAAACTAATATGAGTAAACGATGAAACAATTATGAGAAGAAAATATATTAGAAAAAATACTTGGACCAAGCAATATCCACCACAAGTTTAACGAATTGATCATTGACTCTTCTATTCCACAATGCATATTAGAATACTTTGCTATGAAGTTTAATCGACTTCTAATTCCACTTATTAATAGTTATAAGATATGAGAAGCATACTCAAATAACCCTTACGATATTGTCAATTTTAATCAAGCGTCTAAACCGTATCAATATGTAGATTATAACGATGGAATTTAGCAAAGATGAAGAATGATTACTGAAGCGGTTGAAGGGTTACAACCCTTAAACCAAAGGATCTGTTACAAGTATTAACCGAAAAGACAAACAATAGAGGGATAACGAATATACGTTATTAGCAGCGGAAGAGCGTATTAATAAGAGTAATAAGAAATATAATAACCCAGAAGTATATATAATTCCCCACAGACAGAATAAAGCAACCCAGATGTGATGCCTCCGTTAGTATCCACACAGGTACGGAACTGCGGTGTATGTGCTAGTATAAGGGTTTTGTGAGACGGTCTCACAAATTCTCTCTCTAATAATATATGGAATAATACTCTGAATTGTATATTTAGTTCATCCTATGAACCTCCTTATATAGGAGAGTTAGAGAGCTAGGTTACTTAACCTAGAAGTTATTCAATATAACTCTAATTGGTATAATTAGATTATCACAATAACTCTAGTTACCATAACTAGATTATTACTATAATTCTAATTACCATAACCCGACAGCACAGCTGAGTCATATTACTACTGACCCGATATATTAATATACCGTTATATTAATAATATCCCGTACACATTGTGTGTGACCCAATGGGCCCACTTAAGACTACCAGACATATAACCCATTTATATGTCAACCCGACATCGACCTCTAGCAAGGCATATTGGATACATAGACTTAAGCGGGTAAATCCGTAGGACAGTGGACATAACTCCTTCAGTCTCCCACTTGTACATGTCCTCTCAAGAACGGCGTTAAGTCTCTTTGCTACTATTGTCTCCAATTGAGAATGAGGTAAGAAAAAATGTCATCCTCGCATATCTCAATCTTTTACTCGAATCTCTGAGTTGACTTGCTAAAAGAGCAGATAGATGACAATCATCCTATCTGAGCGCGGCCACGCATTTGCACAAGTCACACTCTTCGAGTGGCCAAGAAACAATAAATTCCTTTCAACAAAGGAAGAGCAAATCCCATCTTGTCTAACCACATCCTATCACATGATCCATGCATGCCCAATAACCATCCATAGCCCCCTTTCACAGCTGACGAGGAATAGTATCAAAGCATACACATCACATGTATAGAATAGTCAAAGACTCAGGTCTAAAGACCGTACAAGTTCATAACTTGCAAAGAACTTTACTGACACTAAGCGAAATCTTAGTAAAATTCTTTTTGGCGGGTCTGTCTAATGCATGTTCTTAACATACACCCGTGTGCCTGGTTTAGTATCTCGATACCTATGACTCAAGGAACATAGTCATCAACCAATTCACACACTGGTCATTTAAGGGTATTCAAATGTCTCAACATAATACCCTGACTAGAGACAAAATAATTACATCATCCAAATAGAGTTCCAAGACTAAGTCACGTACTTAGTGGTCTATTTCATCAATGTATATTATTTAGGGACAAACAATCCATACAAGAATTGAATAAAAAAAATTGCACTTTATTAAATAAAAGCAATAGTAAAAATTACAAAGTTCAGCATAAAATTAATACTCCCACTAAAACAAGGATCTCCTAAATAGGACTTAAGACCATTCGCTCATGCGTCTAATGCCTATCGCAGCTCTATGACTCTCATGCTTAGGCTGCGGGAGGGGCTTTGTCAAGGGATCAGCAACATTTGCTTCCGATGGTACTCTGCATATCTTGACATCACCTCTCTCAATGAACTCTCTGATTAGGTGAAATCTTCTAAGTATGTGTTTGGATTTCTGATGAGACCTAGGCTCCTTAGCTTGCACTATGGCACCATTATTATCACAATAAAGGTCCACGGGGCTTGAAATGCTAGGGACGACTCCCAGCTCCTCGATGAACTGCCTAATCCAAACAGCTTCTTTTGATGCTTCCGAAGCAGCAATATACTCAGCTTCTGTTGCAGAATCTGCCACTGTGCTCTGCTTGGAACTATTCCAACTTACAGCACCACCGTTCAAACAAAAGACAAAACCGGACTGTTATTTGGAATCATCCTTGTCTGTCTGGAAGCTAGCATCGGTGTAACCATTTACAACGAGCTGCTCTTCACCTCCATATACCAAGAATAAGTCTTTAGTCCTTCTTAAGTACTTCAGGATATTCTGGGCTGCTATCCAGTGACTTTCACCCGGATTCGACTGGTATCTACTTGTCATGCTTAGAGCACAAGCTACATCAGGACAAGTACACAACATGGCATACATGATGGATCCTATGGCCGAGGCATAGGGAACCTTACTCATGTGCTCTAGCTCATCAGGTGTCGAGGGACACTGACTCTTGCTTAGATTGACACCATGTGACATTGGTAAGAACCCTCTTTTGGAATCCGTCATATTGAACCGTTTAAGGATCTTATCAATATAAGTTCCTTGACTAAGTCCAATAAATCTCTTTGATCTATCTCTATAGATTCTTATTCCTAAGATGTAGGTTGCTTCACCCATGTCTTTCATGGAAAAACAGCTTCCAAGCCAACCTTTTACGGATTGCAACAATGGAACGTTATTTCCAATTAGGAGTATGTCATCGACATATAGAACCAAAATTGCTATTGCACTCCCACTGAATTTCTTATACACACAAGGCTCAACTTTGTTTTTACAGAAGCCAAAGGCTTTAACTGCCTCATCAAAACGAAGATTCCAACTCCGAGATGCTTGCTTCAGTCCATAAATGGAATGCTGAAGTTTGCATATTTTCTTAGCATCCTTTGATATGAAACCCTTGGGTTGTGTCATGTACACAGCCTCTTGCAGATTCCCGTTAAGGAAAGCTGTTTTCACATCCATTTGCCAAATTTCATAATCATGAAAAGCTGCAATTGCTAAGAGAATCCTAATGGATTTAAGCATCGCTACTGGTGAGTAAGTTTCATCATAGTCGATACCATGAGTTTGCTTGAAACCTTTAGCCACCAAGCGAGCTTTATAGACATCTACATGTCCTTCCATGTCAATCTTCTTCTTAAAGACCCATTTGCACTCGATGGTTTTGACACCTTCGGGTGCGTCTATCAAAGTCCATACTATGTTATGGTACATGGAATCCATTTCGGATTTCATGGCCTCAAGCCATTTTTCAGAGTCTGGTCCCATCACTGCCTCTTTGTAGGTTTCAGGTTCATCATTTTCTATCAAGTATAAATCATGACGATACCTGGCCGGAGTTTGCCCAATGTTAGATCTTACAGATTTACGAGGGACAAAATCATTAGAAACAGGCGTAGGTTCTTCTTCAAGTGGTGGGATCGCAACATCTTGCACATTCCCCTCCTCATCCTCAACTTCCTCATTAGGAATTGTGGATGCCTGAATATCCCGAATTTCTTCAAGATCAACCTTACTCCCACTACTCCTTTTGGAAATGAACGCTTTTTCCAGGAAGACTCCATTCCGAGCAACAAACACTTTGTTCTCAGTAGAATTGCAGAAGGAATAGCCTCTAGTTTCCTTTGGATAACCAACAAAAATGCATTTGTCAGATTTAGGTCCTAGCTTTTCAGGAATCAATTTCCTAACATAAGCTTCGCAACCCCAAATTTTCATGAAAGACACACTAGGAACCTTTCCTGTCCACATCTCATGTGGTGTCTTTTCAACTGACTTAGATGGACACCTATTAAGTGTAAAAGCAGAAGTTTCGAGCGAATAGCCCCAGAAATAAATAGGAAGGTCTGCATGACTCATCATAGATCGAACCATATCTAGTAAGGTTCGATTTCTCCTCTTAGACACACCATTCCATTGTGGTGTTCCAGGTGGAGTGAGTTGTGAAACAATTCCACAGCTCCTAAGATGATTATTGAAATCTTGACTCAAATATTCACCACCTCGATCCGATCGAAGGGCTTTGATTGTCTTGCCTAGTTGATTATGTACTTCATTTTGGAACTCTTTGAACTTTTCAAATGATTCCGATTTGTGTCTCATCAGGTACACATAACCATACTGAAATCATCAGTAAATGTAATGAAGTATGAAAATCCTCCCCTAGCTGTGGTACTCATTGGACCACATACATCCGAATGTATTAGTCCCAATAAGTCAGACGCCCTTTCATTGTATCCAGTGAAAGGCGTCTTAGTCATCTTGCCAAGTAAACAAGATTCGCATATATCAAATGATTCATAATCAAAATGATCGAAAAGTCCATCCTTATGGAGCTTTTGTATGCGTTTCTCGTTTATATGACCCAAACGACAATGCCACAAGTAAGTAGGATCAGAATCCTTAGATTTCAACCGCTTTGCATTATTAATATTATATAGCTGCTTAGGTGAATCAAGAACATATAAAGCATCAAAAATGAATGCTTGACAATACACAATACCATTACGCGAAATGGAACAACATTTGTTCTTTATTGAAATATCGAAACCTTTCATGTCCAAACAAGAAACGGAAATAATATTCCTGCTAATGGCAGGTACATGATAACAATTATCTAGTTCTAAAATTAAGCCACTTGGCAACTCTAAATGAAATATTCCTACAGCTAAAGCAGCAACTCTTGCTCCATTGCCTACGCGCAGGTCCACTTCACCTTTTGCCAGAGCCCTTACGCCTCTCAATCCCTGTACATTACAGCAAATATGAGAACCACATCCAGTATCAAATACCCATGATGTAGAGCAGCTAGTAGTAACATTTACTAATATAACATTAATACCTGTAGAGGTAGAAGCAACATTCCCATTCTTCTTATCTTCTAGGTATTTTGGACAGTTCCTCTTCCAATGCCCCTTTTCACTACAGTAGTGACAAAGGTCCTCATCTGATTTCTTAGGCGAATTCTTAGACTTCGGCTTGGCTTTAGCAACATTTGCCTTAGCCGCCTTTCCTTTGTTTTTGCCTTTGAAACCCTTTCCCTTTTGTACCATGAGTATTTCAGGGGTTAGACCCTTCCTGACGTTTGGTTCAGCCGTCTTGAGCATTCTCTGCAACTCTTGCATCGATCTCTTTAGATCATGCATGTTAAAGTTCAGCACAAAATCCTTCCAGATAGATGACAAGGATTGAAGTAAAATATCTGTCTGCATCTGGTATGCAAACCCCGCACCAAGACGATCAAGGTTATCAAAATAACCCATCATTTTCATCACATGCGAGCTGACCGGGTCTTTGTCACCCATTTTGCAGTTAAATAGTGCAACCACAGTATTATACCTCTCGGTCCTAGCCTGCTCCTGAAACATTGATTTCAGGTTCTCTATAATCTCATATGCCGACTCAGTGTTTTCGTATTGCTTCTGAAGCTCAGAATTCATAGTCGCAAGCATGAGACAGCAGACGTCAGTATTGTCTTTCTCATCAGTTAGGTATGATATCTTTATATCATCCGCAACATCAGAATCTGGTTCTAAAGGAAGTTCCTTCTCAAGGACATATTCCTTTCTCTCCTGTTTGAGAACAATTCTCAAAGAGCGATACCATTCCAGAAAATTTGAACCTTTCGATTTTTCTTTCTCAAGCATTGAACGGAGCGAAAAATTGTTTGACGACGATATATCTACAATAAATAAATAAATGCATACTAATTAATATGCTGAAAAATGCAATAAAATCTTAAACAATTTTAAGACAAATTATGAAAACTACCCTCCAATTCACATAATATTCCAAGATCCTAAACCTTTTGTCGCTTAAGTGAACTTGGGCTCACTGCTCAAACTCCAAAAGTAAAGGTAGACAACTATTTGTCGATTACATACCATGTAATTCTTGGTTTGTCGGTATAATTCATCATATGAAACCAACTATTTGCCTCAAAGCCCAAGTCCGACTTGATAGCGATGTTTAAGAAAACCAAACTAAACCTGTGGGTAACCGTTACCCACCTACTCAGTCCACACACATTGACAAAGCACCGTTTAGGCAGTCACTTTAACCAATGATATGAAATTATTGTGGTGGTTAGTTCTAGAAAGGCAATACTTAAATATTTGTGAGGGAATAATTGCATTATCGGTCCTAACCATGTTTCTAGGTCATCTAACAAGGCGACCTATTAGTTCTAAACACACAAGTCTCATAAAATAAACATTCATGCATCATATGTCATAATATTCAATTATTATCATGTATAGAACAAGGTTTTATAAGGAACCCGAATGAAATTATTATACAACATGTAAAAGTGACTAAATTCCATTAATTGGTCCGTTTTACAAAAATCGAGTCTTGTCCTAATCATATTAGGACTCATCGTTGATAAAAATTCTAGTAATTTTAATTTCTCAATTTCAATCGAATCTTGACCAATCTTATTGGCCTCATCGTAAACAAGGAAATCGAGGATCATGATGGGTCAATAAATTAAAACATAATCTATATTATATCTTAAAATTAAGGATTAATTTCATAATTTAACAATTTAAATTCACAAATTAAGATACCCTAAACATAATCGATAATTACTAGACTAATCATATTTGATGTGATACGTTTAAACAAGTTATATACGGTGAAGCAACTTATTGCAAAAAACGTACGTAAGAAGTATGAAAAACAAGTCACTCGTTATTAATCATTACACAATGAATACGTAATACATCAAATACCACATATTATGTTGATAAAAATAATAAATCAGCATGCAAATAAAATATCTCTGACAATCAGAAATCAAATTATATTACTAAAGTTCTGACATATACGGAGTGAGAGGTGAAAGAACAACTATCAGCATGCATCCCTCATAAGTTCTTACATAATCATGTACTTATTATATATTAAATATATATACAGAGGGGGGGGAAACAAGACAACAAATTGCAGCATGTCAGAATTATACGGAGTACTCATTACTTATAACATCTTATTGGTATGAGCATATTAATATGAGACAACCAATGACATATCAGTATACGAGACATAACAGCGAAGAAATAATCAAATTAATACGCGATAGAATCCCTCATAATCAATTATGAGACAAAGATTCAGGTCGATTTAATTAATACTACATAACAGAGGCTCTGATACCACTGAAGGGTTACAACCCTTAAAGCCAAGGATCTGTTACAAGTATTAACCGAAAAGACAAACAATAGAGGGATAACGAATATACCTTATTGGCAGCGGAAGAGCGTATTAATAAGAATAATAAGAAATATAATAACCCAGAAGTATATATAATTCCCCACGGACAGAATAAAGCAACCCAGATGTGATGCCTCCGTTAGTATCCACACAGGTACGGAACTGCGGTGTATATGCTAGTATAAGGGTTTTGTGAGACGGTCTCACAAATTCTCTCTCTAATAATATATGGAATAATACTCTGAATTGTATATTTGGTTCATCGTATGAACCTCCTTATATAGGAGAGTTAGAGAGCTAGGTTACTTAACCTAGAAGTTATTCCATATAACTCTAATTGGTATAATTAGATTATCACAATAACTCTAGTTACCATAACTAGATTATTACTATAATTCTAATTACCATAACCCGACAGCACAGCTGAGTCATATTACTAATGACCCGATATATTAATAAGCCGTTATATTAATAATATCCCGTACACATTGTGTGTGACCCAATGAGCCCACTTAAGACTACCAGACATATAACCCATTTATATGTCAACCCGACATCGACCTCTAGCAAGGCATATCGGACACATAGACTTAAGCGGGTAAATCCGTAGGACAGTGGACATAACTCCTTCAGCGGTATCACTTTGTTTCATACAAGTTTAATCCTTATAACTCAACAACGATGAAAAACATACGATTTGGTGAATTATATTTGCTACTCGGATATAGTTAAACAAACAAAAGATTCATTTAACTATTCTAGCAATGATTTATCAATGATTTATCAGTAACAACTAGGTGATCAAACTAGAAGATGAATTAACAAACCAAGAATTATTATAAATTAAACTTGATATTCTAATAATAATGTAAAATAGAAACGAGTCTTACAATTCCATAAAATTGAAAGGCTTCAATAACGTGTTCCAAGAATAAGAACTTATCCCTCCATACAAATGAACTACTTGCAAAATAAGCTAGAAAATATGATAGAAACTATATGTGTTTTTGAGAATTACAAGTGATGATTGATGTGTTGGATGATGAATGTGATGGTGAACTTCTCCTCTTTATATAGTCATCCATGGAGCATCTTCATCAATGGCTCATAAAGCCTCATAAAATTCCTCATAAAAATGATCATAATGAAGAAGAAGAAGAATAAAAGAGGTGAGTAAAGAAGAAGAACAAAAGACTAGAGAAAGAATCCTATGCGGAAAAGAATCCAAGAAGGAATCCTATGCATAAATTTCTGCCGCTGGCAGCGGATTTTTGGAAATCCGCTAGCAAGAAATTCCGCTGGCATCGGAATTTGGAAATTCCGCTGGCAGCGGAATTTTAGAAATCCTCCACTTCTTTCTTCCACTTGGTCTGGGCTTCCACTTTAACTTTGGGCTTGATTTGTCTTCACTTCCGAAAGGTTGTTGACACTTTAACCCAATAAACATTTCAATTACAACCCATACTACTTTTCACCCTTTAATCCACCTAATTACACATTTTATACCTTAGCCCATCAATTACGACATGCACACAATAATCTGTCAAAACACACCTAAATCTATAAAATAGTCAACTAAATGACCCTTATTAATCCCTACTAAACTAGACTAATCAAACATCCCCACGCTTAGACCTTTACTCGTCCTCGAGTAAATTAGATCAAAATAATGATCCTCCACAAGGTCTATATAGCGAAGCGTAGGTAGCTTGATACAACCAACAACTACTCTCGACTCTCACACCCCCTCCTTATAACATCCCTCTCAAAAAATATATATGGTCAAAGGAATAAAATAACCTATTCACCAAGACCATACTACAATCGATGCCCGCTCACACACAAAAAATCACAACACCAACTACAGAAAAACGGTTGACAAATAAAAACATGTAGTTGACATCCACTTATCACTCCAACTCTAAGATGATCCTAAACCCGAATCACCCTTCTAACCTCCTTATGACTCCCAAACCATGAAGAAATAGCAAAAATAGTAATCAAAATAATGATTTTTTTTTTCTAATCCCTCATTTTGCCTAAACCGTCCGCCCTTGCGGGTTTTCGATTTAGCTTTTATTCCTCACTTCTACTCTCATGGCACGCTTCTCGTTTCTTTATTTTACCCGGAGCGCCCTTTCGGGTTTTCACTCCGTCCTCGGCCAAATACCCATTTTTGCCTAGGCGCTCGCCCTTGCGAGTTTTCACCTAGCCGTGTTTCTTTTTTCTTTTTCTTTTTTTTTCAAATTTTTTTTCGATTTTTTTTTTTGATTTTTTTTTAATAAAAATATGAAATAACATATATACAAGTATATTCCACTCCCCACGCTTAATCTCCACATTGTCCTCAGTGTGAGGAAAATTAAAGAAAAAGACATAGAAAATGAGAAAAAGGAACATACCAAGCAATCAAGTGTCGGGGGAATCCCCGATGTCATCTTCCTTAGAAGTGGTAGCTTGCCCCTCAATCTAGCCAAGGATCGCGGACGATGGTGGTCGAGCGTCCGGGAACCGTGCTAAGAGAGTACGAGACAAAGTTCTCATCAAGTCTCTAGTCTCCAAAGTAGCGGCATGAGTTTCCTCCAACCGTGCACGCATGTCATGAATCATAGCATCGGTCGAGGCACACCAAGCATCTATCTTTGTAAACCAAGCTTCTCAATCCACTTCTAACTCATTATTCGCCCCCTCCAAAGCATCCACACTCTTATTCTTCTCACGACTCCTCCCTTCCTTCACCCTTCCTCCTTCTCCTTTTTCACGAGCTTGACCATCCTCATCACTATCATCTTCCTCACTCTCAACATCGTCATCACTTCCCTCTTCCTCCTCCTCCTCATCATCATCAATGTCACGATTCCGGGGAACAAAGAAATCTTCCGAAACTTCACCATAGACCAAAGGATCATCCTCGGGTCTCGACAATTATAGATAAGAATCATGATTCTTTCCCCAACGATAATAATAAGACCCTTTTACTTTCATGCGAGGTCGTAACATCTTAGCATGAATCAAACAAGGAATATCAAAGAGGTAATTATCAAGTAACGGATTCTCCCCCTCCGCCACCTCAATATTCAAGTAATTCATAATGAGAGTGACTAACCCACCACCATTTATAATTCCCCCATCCTTAGTACCCAAAGCTATGCTAGATGAAACAAAAAGACCAGCCCAATCGGGAACACCTTCGCCATCCGGCATCATAGCCCTTAAGTAACCAAAATGAGAGTGGGGAAGCTTGTTAGGCTCCCCCTTACAAAGGAATGAGTTAACAACCAAACGATGAGCAAGTCGAAGACATGGGTTAGAAATACTTGAACTCAACTAACCGGATTTACCACCCAAAAGCAACCCCGTAACCTCTTGCCACTAAATTCCTCTCTCTCTCTCACCCCCACATACTCCTTATCACACATATCCCTAATACCAAAAGCTTCCCTCAACTTCTCATAAGTTAACTCACGAGCTTTACCATTCAACTTAAAGCTAATTATGGGTGCAAGCTTAGTGCTTTTTATAGAAATCGCTATGGTGGAAAAAAAACTCAAATGTATACCTCCTATAAGTATGAGCTCCCTTCTCCATAAATTCTTCTAAACCAACATTTTTCATTAGCTTGGTCATGACATCAAGCATCCCCAATTTCTCAAGAGTAGAACGACAAAGAAATCGAGTTCCTCTCATCTCCTTCTTAGATAACCTATCCCAAATTGGGTCTTGAGCTTTAGTTAACCAAGATGGTTTGGTAACGGGAATATGTTTAGGATAGACGTGTTTGGGTTGAGCTTTTTTAGTGACGGTTTTGGATTTTTTCGGTGGTGGTGTAGAAACGGTAGTGGCGTAATTTTTTCTTTTAGCTCTCCCCATCTCTCAAGTAATGATCAACAAAATCCTCACTCACAAATCACTCAATTTTTTTTTTCTTCTCAAAATAATCCACAATTCACCAATTCAATCACTCAAATTTTCTCACCATCACAACAAAAATATCAATCACACAAAGCGATTCAAATAACACAAGGAGGAGCAAGAAAACCCAAAATTGAGCAAGAATAAACAAAATTCAAGCTACTAATTAATGGGTAAGAGGTAAAATTTCAAGAAATCGGAAGAAGAATATGAAAATTATACCTCTTAAAATTTGAAACAATGAATGAATGTCCTCCTTGCGTTGATTAAGATCGAATTCGACTCAATTAGTCAAAAAAACAAAAAAAAATCAAACTCGGATTTTGACATCCAAGGGTAGAAAAACTCGATTTTTTGACTTTTTGGGCAAAATTATGTGTTAAAATGATAGGAATTGTATTGGGTAATGATAAATAAGTGATTTTGAAGTGATTTGGGACAAATTTGAGTCAAATTGAATGAGTTTTGATGGGATTTTGGGAGGAAAAAATTGCAGTAATTTTTGTAAGAATAGGAAAGGAAGGTGTAGAGGGAGATGAATGAAAAGAATATAAAAAAAAGAACGACATACCTGCAACCCACACTAACAGCACAAGTAGCACAGAACCAACAGCACCAGCGAAACAACACCAGCACGGTCCCCAATGCCGCTGCCAGCGGCCAACGTTCGCCGCGCCCAGTGGCCGGTTTCAGCCGCGCCCAGCTGCCGGTTTCGTCTCCCAGCGGCATCAGGGGGTCCTCCTGATTGGCCTCCGCCGGCAGCGGCCAGAGAGCCGCGCCCAGCTGCCGGTTTCAGCCGCGCCCAGCGGCCATTGGTGGCCTCTGCTACTCAATTGCCTGTTGATTCAATTTCCGACATTGATTGCTTGGTTGTCGGGTTTACTTTCCGACAATCGATTGCTTTTTTTTTTCGCTCAAGTTTATAAAATCAAATTACGTCGATTTTATACCTGAGAATAATACCTACAAAATAGAAAAACAAAATTAATTAGAAAAATTAAAAATTATTCTAAAATAACGGGAAATAAATAAAAAGATGAAAAATTGAAGAAATAAAAGAAAAGACGGGTTGCCTCCCGACAAGCGCCTTATTTAACATCGTGGCTCGACGTAAAGCGAACGGATTCAATCTTCATAAATTGGGTCGAAAATGTCGATTTCCTCAACCATTTCCTTTTGAAACCCGTCATAATATGGCTTAAGACGGTGTCCGTTCACTTTAAAAACCTTATCCGTAGAAAAACTACGAATCTTGACAGCTCCATGTGCGTATATTTGACTTACTTCAAACGGACCAACCCACCGGGATCACAATTTTCCCGGGAATAACCGAAGACGGGACATAAAAAGCAACACTTTTTGTCCCACGGTGAAGGTTTTCCGAGCCAACATTTTATCGTGTCATGCTTTGGTTCGATCTTTAAATATCACGGCATTCTCATATGACTCGTTCCAAATCTCCTCGAGCTCTTGTAGTTGCAATTTCCGATACTCACCCGATTCATCCATCCTCATATTTAAAATTTTCACCGCCCAATATGCCTTGTGCTCAAGTTCAACCGGGAGGTGACAAGACTAATCGATACGGTGACATACCAATCGGAGTCTTATAAGCCGTTCTATAGGCCCATAAAGCGTCATCGAGCCTCATGCTCCAATCTTTCTGATTCGGGTTCACCGTCTTTTCTAAGATAGATTTCACCTCTCGATTAGACACCTTGGCTTGCCCATTGGTTTGAGGATGATAAGCGGTGGACACCTTGTGAGTAACAAAGTATTTCTTCAACAATGCGCCAACCGTCCTATTGCAAAAAATGGGTGCCTCTATCACTTATCAAAGCCTGGGGAATTCCGAACCTAGAAAAAATGTTAGATTTCACAAAATCTGCAACAACTTTAGAATCGTTAGTCCTAGTGGGTTTAGCTTCCACCCACTTCGAGACATAATCAACCGCAAGGAGAATATACAAATACCCATGAGACACAGGAAATGGACCCATAAAATCAATACCCCATACATCGAAAATTTCATAATAAATCATAGGGGTTTGAGGCATCTCATTTCGACGTGAAATGTTACCGCTCCTTTGGCAATTGTCACAAGTCTTAACAAAGCCATGAGCATCACGAAACAAGCTAGGCCAATAAAAACCACAATCTAGTACCTTTCGTGCGGTACATCTAGCTCCAAAATGGCCTCCACAAGCATATGAATGACAAAAGGCAAGTATAGAGCTCACCTCACTCTCCGGTACACACCTCTGTACTATTTGGTCCGCACAATGTTTCCATAGGTAAGGATCATCCCAAACATAGTATTTAGCATCACTACGAATCTTCTCCTTTTGGGATTTTGAAAAACCTGTAGGAAATTCATTGGAAACAAGAAAGTTAACATTGTTTGCATACCAAGGAAGAACGGAAGTAAGAGCAAAGAGTGTTTCATCGGGAAATGAACCCCGAATAGGCTCCACTAACCTCTCTTGATGCATCAATCGACTTAAGTGGTCGGCGACCACATTCTTGGCTCCTTTCTTATTTTTGACCTCTAAGTCAAATTCACTCAACAATAGAATCCATCGAATGAGCCTCGGTTTGGCCTCCTTCTTTGTCATCAAATACCTAAGAGCGGCGTGATCGGTGTAAACTACCACTTTGGTACCAAGCAAGTAAGAAAGGAACTTCTCTAAAGCAAACACTACCGCTAACATTTCCTTCTCGGTAGTAGAGTAGTTCTTTTGGGCCTCGTTAAGGGTCAAAGATGCATAGTAAATCACATGAGGTATCCTTCCAACTCTTTGTCCCAAAACGGCACCAATGGCATAGTCACTCGCATCACACATGAGTTCAAATGGGAGTGACCAATCTGGAGCTTTGATAATCGGTGACGAGGTTAACTTCCCCTTCAACTCGTCAAATGCCTCCTTGCATGCCAAATCGAACTCAAAATCCACTTCCTTTTTCAACAACTTGCATAATGGTGAAGCTATTTTCGAAAAATCCTTGATAAATCTCTTATAGAAACCTGCATGACCAAGGAAAGAACGAACTTCACGCACATTAGTTGGATAAGGAAGGGATTGAATTGTGTCAATTTTGGCTTTATCGACCTCAATACCTCTAGATGAAACCACATGACCTAGGACAATACCTTGTTCTACCATGAAATGACATTTTTCCGAATTAAGAACAAGGTTAGAGTCAATACATCTCTTAAGTACAAGAGATAGATGAGATAAGCAACTATCAAACGAGTCACCATGCACGGTAATGTCATCCATGAAAACTTCAATGAAATTCTCTACATATTCTGAAAATATACTAACCATGCATCGTTGAAAAGTTGCGGGGGCATTACATGGCCCAAATGGCATGCGTCGATATGCAAAAGTACCAAATGGACAAGTAAACGTGGTTTTCTCTTGATCCTCGGGCGCAATTGCTACTTGAAAATAGCCCGAGTACCCATCTAAAAAGCAATAAAAGGCCTTACCGGCAAGCCTCTCTAGCATTTGATCGATGAAAGGTAGAGGGAAATGGTCCTTCCTAGTCACTACATTGAGTCGACGGTAATCAATGCAAATGCGCCACCCATTTTGAACATGGGTGGGAACCAACTCTCCATGTTGATTCTCTACTACCGTTACTCCACTCTTCTTTGGCACAACTTGTGTGGGACTCACCCACTTGCTATCCGAGATTGGGTAAATTATACCCACTTGCAAGAGCTTCAAGATCTCCTTCTTCACCACCTCCATCATAGGTGGGTTCAATCTCCTTTGGGGTTGCCTCACCGGTTTAGCATCTTCTTCTAGGAAAATGTGATGCATACAAGTGATTGGACTAATGCCTTTGATGTCGGCTATAGTCCATCCAATTGCTAACTTATTCTCCTTAAGAACCTCCACTAGTCTTGCCTCTTGCTCCTCCGTGAGCTTGTTAGAAATGATGACGGGTAAGGTCTCACCATCTCCTAGAAACATATACTTCAAATGATACGGCAAGGGTTTTAATTCTACCACGGGTGCCTGCACAACTGAAGGTAACAATTTCTCACGAGGCAAAGTTAGTGTTATTGGTTTAGAAAAAGATGACATAATAGATGAAGTCTCCATCTTGGGTAAGGAAGCCACAACCTCCTACAAGTTACTAGAAAGAGTTAGATCCAAGTCATTACAATATAAGCTATTATCAATAGCCACAATCAAGTCATCTTCTCCTTCTAGGTTGAACACATCTTGCACTATGGGCTCCAAAACATCAATCATATAACAAGAATGATCGTCACGTGGATATTTCATTGAATCATAGATGTTAAAATTAACCACTTGACCATTAGCCTCCATAGTGAGTGAACCATTAGACACATCGATTTTAGTGCTTGCGGTTTTCAAAAATGGCCTACCTAAAAGTATAGGGGTCGCATGGGAATCATATTCCATTTCAAGCACATAAAAATCGGCGGGGAAAATGAGTTTGTCCACCATTACTAGGACATCCTCAACAACCCCCTTAGGGTAAGCATTAGAACGATCGGCTAATTGTATTACCACCCCCGTTTTAATTAAAGGACCCAATTTCAAAGATTTATATAATGAATATGGAAGTACATTTATCGATGCACCTAAGTCAAGCATAGCGTTAGGAAATGTGGTGTCTCCTACGGTGCAAGGAACGGTAAACATACCTGGGTCACTACATTTAGGTGGTAACTTATGTTGAAACAAAGCCGACACATGTTCATTGACTTTAACTTTTTGGACTCCCTTAAGCTTTTGATTCCTCTTGATAGTACACAATTCCTTAAGAAATTTAGCATATCTAGGAACACTTTTCAATAAATCAAGTAAAGGGATGTTTACCTCACATTTTCGGAAAGTTTCATAGACATCTTTATCTTGCATGGGTCGAGTCTTCCTTTTGAGTGCCTCCAGAAATGGTGGTGGGTCCACATAAGCGGGTGTCACTATTGGTGAAGATGCTTCTTGCTCCACCGGGGTTGGAATGGTGTTTTCAACCTCAAGCTCTTCTTCCTCTTGCTCAATTTCCCGAATCCTATCCTGTGGACCGAGTAATTCTTTCCCACTTCGCAAAGTAATAGCACTAGCATTAGCATTAGGTGGGGAAATAGGTTGGGATGGAAGTTTTCCGAAATCCCTAGCCTCAAGTCTTCCTATAGCACTAGACATTTGACCCATTTGATGTTCTAGGTTTTGAATGCTAGTTTTAGTGTCATGTTGGAATTGGGCTTGGTTTTCTTGCATTGTAGCAACATTAGAGGTTAAAGCCCGGATCATGTCCTCCGTGGACATAGTAGGTGTGGTAGTTTGGGCTTGTGGGGTGAAGGTGTTTGGGACTTGGTTTCTAGGAATGAAACGGGGTCGGACTTGACCAAATTGTTGGCCAAAGGATTGGCCTTGAGGTTGATTAAAAATTTGACCTTGAGGTTGTAAGCCTCCTTGTGGGTTTCCATATTGGAACCCGGGATGGTCTCTTCTCATATAAAAATTATCATACCTCTTTTGGCCAAAAGCACCGACCGCATTTACCTCCTCGGTGGCCTCCTCTTCCATAAGTGGACACTTGTCGGCGAAATGCCCATGTGATGAACAAATAGAGCAAGCTTGAACTTGTTATTGATTCCCCTTCATCATGTCCCTCATCATGGAAGCCAAATCTTCAACCTTCCTTTCAAGTGAAGTGTGAGAACTTGAAGTAGCCATGTTCACCCTTTTTGTGGTAGTTCTCACACTAAATTGGCGTGAGCTTTCGGCAAGCTCACTCAATAATGCATAAGCATCATCCGGATTTTTATTAACTATGCCTCCTCCACTAGCGGCATGGACCATTAGGGCATCATCCGGAGATAATCCTCCAACAAAATAGAGGATTAGATCGGTAGCACTATACCCATGATATGGGCAACTTGATAATAATTTTTGGAAACTCTCCCAATATTGATAAAGTGTTTCCCCATCGTCTTGCTCCACATTGGATATCTCCTTCTTGATACTTGACGATTTGGCGGCGGGGAAGTACTTCTCAAGGAACGCCTTCTTCATTAATTCCCAAGTTGTGATACTACCCGGTGGAAGGTAGTACAACCAATCTCGAGCCGCATCTTTGAGGGAAAATGGAAATGCCCTCAATTTGATTTGCTCTTCGGTAACTCCATTCGGTTTCATGCTAGTGCATACAACATGAAACTCGGATAAGTGCTTGTGTGGGTCCTCACCACTTAATCCATGGAATGAGGGTAATAAGTGGATCAAACCCGACTTCAATTCAAAGGTTGCATTTTCCGCCAAGGCCGGAAAAGTAATGTAAAGTGGTTGTTGAGAAAGATCGGGAGCTTTGATCTCCTTCAAGGTTCTTGTTTCTTTGACCATTTTGATCTCCTTTGTCTCCTCAACTATGTTATCAAAATCGAGCTTCCTCTTGGTTTCCTTCCGAATACGGCGAAGAGTCCGCTCCAATTCTGGATCAAAATCTACTAATTTATCGTTAGTAGAACGGGTGTTCGGCATAAACCAAACACCAAGAAAATAGAAATATATAGAAAAACACACAAATAAATAACAAAAAATGCCTTCCCAGGCAGCGGCGCCAAAATTTGGCTAGGCTTGTCGTGAGCCTCCAAATTACAATATTTATCCACTTCTAACACAAACTAGTAGTTAGTGAAAGTAGGGGTCGAACCCACAAGGAAGGTGATTATGTTGTTTTAAGTGTGTGTAAATCTATACAATTTAGTAACCGAATGGGGGGATTTAAGGTGTTGATTCTACATCTAATAGTCTAATTAAATAAATTTACAAAATGAAATAAACTAATATGAGTAAACGATGAAACAATTATGAGAAGAAAATATATTAGAAAAAATACTTGGACCAAGCAATATCCACCACAAGTTTAACGAATTGATCATTGACTCTTCTATTCCACAATGCATATTAGAATACTTTGCTATGAAGTTTAATCGACTTCTAATTCCACTTATTAATAGTTATAAGATATGAGAAGCATACTCAAATAACCCTTACGATATTGTCAATTTAAATCAAGCATCTAAATCGTATCAATATGTAGATTATAACAATGGAATTTAGCAAAGATGAAGAATGATTACTCAAGCAGTATCACTTTGTTTCATACAAGTTTAATCCTTATAACTCAACAACGATGAAAAGCATACGAATTGGTGAATTATATTTGCTACTCGGATATAGTTAAACAAACAAAATATTCATTTAACTATTCTAGTAATGATTTATCAATAACAACTAGGTGATCAAACTAGAAGATGAATTAACAAACCAAGAATTATTATAATTTAAACTTGATATTCTAATAATAATGTAAAATAGAAAGGAGTCTTACAATTCCTTAAAATTGAAAGGCTTCAATAACTTGTTCCAAGAATAAGAACTTAGTCCTCCATACAAATGAACTACTTGCAAAATAAGCTTGAAAATATGATAGATACTATATGTGTTTTTGAGAATTACAAGTGATGATTGATGTGTTGGATGATGAATGTGATGGTGAACTTCTCCTCTTTATATAGTCATCCATGGAGCATCTTCATCAATGGCTCATAAAGCCTCATAAAATGCCTCATAAAAATGATCATAATGAAGAAGAAGAAGAAGAATAATAAAAGAGGTGAGTAAAGAAGAAGAACAAAAGACTAGAGAAAGAATCCTATGCGAAAAAGAATCCAAGAAGGAATCCTATGCATAAATTTCTGCCGCTGGCAGCGGATTTTTCGAAATCCGCTGGCAAGAAATTCCGCTGGCAGCGGATTTTTAGAAATCCTCTACTTCTTTCTTCCACTTGGTCTGGGCTTCCACTTTAACTTTGGGCTTGTTTTGTCTTCACTTCCGAAAGGTTGTTGACACTTTAACCCAATAAACATTTCAATTACAACCCATACTACTTTTCACCCTTTAATCCACCTAATTACACATTTTATACCTTAGCCCATCAATTACGACATGCACACAATAATCTGTCAAAACACACCTAAATCTATAAAATAGTCAACTAATTAAATGACCCTTATTAATCCCTACTAAACTAGACTAATCACCGGGCTTGTGGGCTTGGGCCATTTGATCACCTCTATGTCACACAAATATTATCACTAAGTATGTGAAGTCAGTGTTACGAAGTCAAGCGCCAAAGAGAAGCAAAAGAAAAGAAGATAGGGTTTCGGTATTCGTTGATTGTTTCCATTTGTTTGTACATTCTGATTTTTTGGTTTCCAAGTCTCAGTTTTGGATTGTTTGCTTCGATTGTAGCCCGATTTATTCCATTTGTTTGGTTTCGTAGCGTCGCGTTTCAGAATGGACTTTATGGGTGGTTTTGGTACAAGGTCTAATCTACTATACATCATGTCAATCTAGACTCATTGCTCTAATTGTTTTCTGCATTTACCGGTTCAGGCCTATAATTTGGGCTATTATTTTTAAAGTATTGAGTTGACCCAGTCATTTCTGTTGGATGGTTGTCTGCTCTATGCAATTTCTCACCCGGTAGTGGGTATTGTCAAGACTGACGGGACTTGGGAATACACAGTTATGTACTTGATTGCCTATATCTGAAACCTTAACATTCAGCACTAGACTACTTGTCCTATATCCTATATCCTATAATATGCATACATGTGATAGCAGTCGGTACATGCTGAAAGTATAGATCCATTAGCTTTGTATAAAAAATATAGTGTACGTACATGTGGACACGTGTGCCCCCGCGTTATAAAAAAGTAATGCTTTCAGATGCAACAAAATGTTGCGATCTCAGGACGTCGCACTTCTAATTGTCAATTATGTGTACGTTACCTGTCGGTGCCCTTCCAACTTCGATTAGCACTCTGTTTTCTTGTGCAGCCCATAGTCTACCTACAAGTTCGCGGTGCTGTGATAAACGTGTGCCCTCATACTCTCCTTGTTATTCGCATCTCCTTACACTTCAGTCTGGTATCGAATAAGATAGATGAGTAGCTCAATCGTTCTCCCCGCCTTATAATCATTTGTTTCGGACTAGGGACAGGTACTAATTATAATAGTTGCTCTAACTGGCCCTTCCAGCGTTCCTGTTAACGAACCGTCTCAGCCAAAGCCCCGTTCGAGACCCGTTTATATTCTGTTGCGTCCCCTTGCTCGAATGCGTGGTTGTTACGCATCGGCTCCCCCGTACCGTTAACTGAGATTCCACTAAGTGGTTCGAAGTATTGGGGGCTATCAGGGCTCGAACTCATAACCTCTTACTATGACACCATTTAAACGAATCATATCAACCAAAACCTTACAGTGATGGTTGAGCCCCGTTTAGATTCCATCGGCTCTACCTTTTGAGCGCATCATGGACACTTAGTACAGGATTCCACTTTATCCACAAGCATAGCACCAAACTACCTACCAACTTTACACACTACACCTCCAAACTCATGCCTGAACGTTTTCCCATATGATGACATGACTCGGCATCCTCGGCTATATATAATACAATAATACCTGTTACAATTACTCTGCTAACACAAATTTACCTGCTTGCGTAGCTGTTAGGAGTGTGCCCATACACCCAGCAGCAACTTCTTCCTGAACAATCAGCAAACTGAGAGGTTCTTTCTGCTAACTTTTAAATGTTTTTTGGATTACATATTCTATGCTTTCTTTCAACTTTGTCCGGCTGCTACGTGCTTATATTAGTGATTTATGTTATACCACATCAGCTGTTTCATTGTCTGTGCACATATCTGCGTTCTGTATATGTTCTTGAAACGTTGAGAGGTTAGCGTAGTAGTTTATGACATTGCTTCTTGTATGATATTACCTGGGACCTCAAGGTTATATATATATATATATATATATATATATATATATATATATATATATATATATATCAGCTCTGAGGTAATACTGCTACAGTAGTTGCTACGTGCGCATGAATTCTTTGCGAGGGATGCCCTGTGAGTTGGTGATTCTGGATGGCAGGATGTTGCCACTGTTTTGGCAGTGCAACTGTTTTTGCAATGCTAGATTTCAGGTTCAGCCTGTTCATTTTTTCTTTGCTCTGTCCGACCTTGTTGAATGCGATTTTAGTAAGAAGGGTTCAGTATATTTTGTGTCGAGGTAGCCATTTGGAATTTACTCTCCGCAACATACCTTACATGTTGCCTCGCGTCTAGCTATAGTCATTAACTCGGTGCTGCAGGGTTTGCAGCATCGGTGCATCCTATCGTAGTCGCTCTTATGGTTTACCGTCAGCGCGAATCTGCTGCTTTACTTACTGAATATGACTCTGTATAGGACCTAACCCGCATGTTGATGGCTACTCCGGTCCTACGTGTTGCAATCCCTTTTCAGCTGTTGCTAGCTAGGATGGCCGAATGTATAGAGTATTCGGAGCTGGAGTATGCGATAGTGGATGCCGGTAAGAACATCGCTTCCGTAACCCTTAAGAGTGATTATTACCCCAAGACATATACCTACATAGGAAGTTCTGCCTTTACCTATGAAGAGTCATGCAATACAGCGGCAAGAGCCGCCGTTAGTGATCTCATTGTCATCTATGATATCTACATCAACGATTTCACATCTGCCAAAAAGAACATGTACACAAGGTGTCCTAATCTTTGGCGCTTGAAGCGCCTTGAACTAGATTGCCTGGCAAAGGGTCTGTCAAAAGTCCCTCTAGAAGAAGAGCTTGAGTTTCATGAGATGAATCATTTGCATAGCGTCTCACTAGATATCATGTCTGTCCTTACAACTATTGCTAATAAATTGCCTGTTGAGTGCACTCCTGTCTGCACCATAGAGCATACGCCTTCCACATTCACGTCATGGATAGACATAGATAGCATCGATAGACAACCCGATCATATCTGTATCTTCAGTGATACGTGTGCAACTGTTGATGCATCAGAACAAAATCTTGCCTCTAAAGCAATCAACTATTTAGTACCTCTCTTTAATGTTGACATAGTTAATGCAAACTACTCTCCCGAGGCTGTCAGATTTGCTGCCTTTGTCTGTGAGTGTGCTAAGCGTAGGTTTCTAACTTTAGAAAAACAGTTACTAGAAGTTCAGCAAGGCCTTGTAAGCCTTTCTCGTGTTGTAGAAGACGAGTGTACTACTCCTAAAGGCACCATGAATGCTATTCCTAAGTCTGAGTACCCACCTTTGCCTCCCCAGAAGCGGAAAGCCTGCCTCACTACCTCATTGGGGTCAGATGCTCAAGCCATGTCATCTCCTGTGGTGTCTTCAGATGATATTGACAGTTTCTTTAAGAGCGTTGGGTCCCTGTGAAGGTGACGTATCAATGCCGAACGATATTTTGCGTTGCTCGTAGTTGCGGCTTAACCTATATGGTTTGGTTGGATAATGTATTGTTCGACTGTTTTAGAAGCAAATATTTGTATTAGTACTCTAATTTGGGCCTGTTGTTATCTGTGCTGTAATGAACTGCTTGTGTAAGCTGCAAACTTCTAAGATTTTCCTGCTTTGGTATTTTATTTCCGAATTGGCAGCCTGCACCGCGCTCCGTGTTTTGATGCGTGCATACTTACAATCACACAATCGTACAGACATCACTGCACGCTTTTCTTACAGTATAGTCCATACTTAGGTTGCTAATATGTTAGCATCTACTGGAATCATGTAGTGCGTATAAGTCAGGGAGTTGTAACACTGGGAAATGCTGTATAAGCCCAGAACCGGCCAGATTTAGTAGCTAGAGTGTTCCGAGCTAAGCTAATAGTACTGAAGAAGAAACTTATTGACGAGAAAAATTTTGCTGAGGTCGCTGCTTATGTTTATGTTGTTGAGTTCCAAAAATGAGGCCTGCCACATGCACATCTCTTGCTGATTATGAAGAAAAACAGTACGATGAACTGTCCAGAGGATTTTGAGAGGTTTGTCACTGCCGAGATTCCTCCAGAAGCGAACGAGAGTCTCCGTAAGGCCGTGCTAAAACATATGATGCATGGGCCATACGGTAAGTTGAACCCTGATTGTCCATGCATGAAACACAGAAAACTTTAGGCCAGTGTAAGTCTGGCTACCCAAAGCCATACGCAGCTGAAACCACGAATAGTGACAGCGGGTACCCAGTGTACAAACGCCAGCGTACTGGTGAGGTAGTCAAAATAAGAGGTAAGTACCTAGACAACCGTTGGGTTATTCCATATAACCCGTATCATCTTGACCTCTTCGACTGTCATATTAATGTGGAAGTATGCTCTAGCATACAGGCAGTGAAATATCTTTACAAGTATGTCTACAAGGGTCATGACAAAATATCATTTTCCATTGAACTGGGGGGGTGAAGGGAGAGTGATTGATGAAATCAATGAGTAGCAGTCCGGTCGTTGGGTGTCCCCTATAGAAGCGATCTGGCGCATATTCAGCTTTGACCTGTTTGAGATGCATCCGCCAATAATGGCGTTACCAATTCATCTCGAAGATATGCAGTCAATCCAGATGAAACCACATGAAACACTTTCCAATGTGGTCTCTGATGTAAAGAGGCTAAGGACGCCATTAACTGACTTCTTTAGGGTCAATAGGGAAAACGCTGGTAAGGTTGGCGAAAAATACGTTTACGCTGAGTTTCCTGAATACTATCGGTGGGATACATCCCAACGGCGATGGTTCAAGAGGAAAAACAGTGTTGTTGTGCTGGGCATGCCTGTCTTTGTATCACCATCGGAGGCGGAACGCTTTCACTTAAGGTTACTGCTGACACATGTACATTCACCTACGTCTTTTGAAGATCTCTTGGTTGTAAAGGGTCGACAATGTTCAACGTACCAGGAAGCTGCTATTGAGCTTGGACTGATAGAAGACAATAACATGGTTGAACTACGCCTCAATGAAGCGGAAGCTGTTCAGATGCCCTCTGCTTTGCGACTCCTGTTCGCAACCATTCTCATGTACTATGATCCCAGAGATCCACAAGTGATGTAGACCAAGTACTACAATTCTTTATCAGAAGATTTCCTGGCAGAGAACCCAGGGGATGTACGGGCAGTTCATAATCTCACAATGCGCAGCGTGGAACATGCACCTGGAGGCGGCCGGTAAGTCTCTCAAGTCGTACAGTCTTGACCAACTGGTAGGGCCACGGGATCTTGGAATACAACGGACAAGAGATATAGCTGATGCACTTGCCGCTCGTGTACCAGAGAAGTGTTTAAACTGCCGTGGTTCACTGAACCCTGAACAACAACACGCTTTCGACACTATAATTAGGCATGTGAAACAGGAGCTCCCTGGAGCCTTCTTTGTGGATGGGCCCGGTGGCAGCGGGAAAACATATCTATATAATGCTCTGTATGCCGAGGCCCGGTTACTTGGTCTCATTGTCTTGCCCACAGCCACGTCCGGGATCGCGGCCTCTAACATTCCGTCTGGAAGGACCGCCCATTCAAGATTCAAGCTTCCTCTAAAACTGGACAAGTCGCTCGCATGCAATGTACCAAAACAGGGGAGTTTCGCTGCTCTGATCCAAGCAGCCATGTTACTTATATGGGATGAAGCTTCAATGGCTAGGAGGGAAGCGGTAGAAGCACTCGACAAGTTTCTGCGTGATCTGTGTGATCCAGATGTGATCTTTGGTGGGAAATTGATAGTGTTTGGAGGCGACTTCCGTCAGGTACTGCCCATAGTTGCGCATAAAACCATGCGAGAGACCGTCAACTCCAGCGTTGTATCTTCGCCAATATGGCCCCAGCTCATCAAGTTCCAGCTAACTATTAACGTCCGTGCTCGGACCGACCCACTGCTTTGTGCTTACCTTTTATCTTTGGGGAATGGTGAACTTCAGACTGAAGACTGTGATCGGGTTGTATTGCCAGACGGAATTGTACAACATACAAGTGGTGAGGAGGCAGAACTGATTACTACAGTTGCGAATGCAGTCTATCCAGAAGCTGATGTCCAGGCTTTGGGAATCGCAGTTTTCTTCCAAAGGTTGATACTCACACCCATGAATGAGGACGTTGATGTTGTTAACACACTACTGATTGACAGGTTTCCAGGGATAGCTGTTGTCTACAGATGATACGACACAGTGCTTGCTGACAACTGCAACATTTACCCTGCTGAATTTATAAATAAACTTTGTCTTGGGGGCATGAGTGCGTACGAACTCGTTCTTAAAGAGAACTGCCCAGTGATTTTGCTCCGAAATCTTCTTCCATCGTCAGGCTTGTGCAACGGAACTAGACTTATATATACAAAATTCTTCCCAAACGTAGTCGAATGTGTCATAACCACTGGTCAGCATAGTGGTGATCGCGTCTTCATTCCACGGATCAAGATGGAACCATCGGAATCTTCTAACTATCCGTTCAGCTTCTATCGCAATCAGTTTCCCTTAAGGTTGAGCTTTGCAATGACTATTAATAAATCACAGGGCCAGACCCTGGACCAAGTTCCAGTATACCTTCCAAGACCCTGCTTCTCTCATGGACAGCTGTATGTTGGCCATTCTCGGGCTAGGCAATCAAGCAAGGTTACTATTGTTTCTGCACCAGCAGTTCAGGGTCCATCCGATCACCGTGTGAAAAATATCATTTCTTACGAGGTACTGCGGCTTGCAGGCATCATATAAGATGCGAAGGACATGGCATCCGACCTGTACAGGAAATGGGAAACTTTTGCTTGGAACTACATCTGCAACAACTGTTTTGTTTCTGTTTTTTTGCTTACTGGTGATGGGCAGGACCGTTAGTGTATCCCTCATATTTTACGAGCCTGTTTTGAAGTTTGCTTCATAGTTAGTCCATTGGCTGCTGCCTATGGCGCTGTACACATTTTGTCGCACTGATGTTCAGCATGCAGTCTCTTCCAAACGTTGGTCTACTTCTTCCTGGACTGGTCTTCACCCACAGTTGGCTGTGAGTGACTAACTCCATGGCCACCAGGAAGAAGGGTACTAAAGTCTTACTCCTAACTAAATATCTATTCAATGCTCAAACAACAGCTAATGTCACTACAAAAATCAAGTCGGAATTGCGTCGGACAAATCCGACGCAAATGGGCAATATCCGACGCAATTAGAAGATTGCGTCGGATTAACCGACGCAAACGGCCGCCATTATAATTTGACGCAAATTTTTTTTTTGCATCTGCTAATCCGACGCATGTGATTTGCGTCGGCTAATCCGACACGAAGACCTGGAGGTCAACGCCCCTGTAAATGGGCTTTGCGTGGGATTAGCTGACGCAAAGTCAACAGAAAGTTCGCCTTTGCGTCGGCTAATCCCACGCAGAGTCCCTCAGTCAATCCTCAGTCAATGGGCTCTGCGTGGGATTAGCCGACGCAAAGTCAAACTTTCTGTTGACTTTGCGTCGGCTAATCCCACACAGAGTCCCTCAGTCAATCCTCAGTCAATGGGCTTTGCGTGGGATTAGCCGACGCAAAGTCAACAGAAAGTTTGACTTTGCGTCGGCTAATCCCACGCAGAGTCCCTCAGTCAATGGACTTTGCGTGGGATTAGCCGACGCAAAGTCAACAGAAAGTTTGACTTTGCGTCGGCTAATCCCACGCAAAGCCTATTAAAAAAAATCGTTTCTTTTTATTTTTAGCTCCCCATATGCGCGAAATAAAACAATCTGCAATTAAACAACCCACTCCTACAACAAACCACAACAACAGCACATCCCAAACAAAAATCCATCAATAACTCCAATCAAAGCTCTCGTACATATCTTCTTCACAAAACTCCACAAAACGAAACAAACATAAACCAGTGTACTGTTATAGAAAATGAAAATATATTACAAAGACAACCAGCACTAGGTTCAGAATTCTATCTAGGAGTTGGTAAAATATATATACACAATGCAACCAAAGTCTAAAAAATAACATAAGAGAGCTGAACTACCTACGAAAGGGACTCAATGTGCTCCGACTCATGGGGATGACCATCGTTGTTGTCGTCATCGTCGCGCCTACTCATGCGTGGTCCTCCACTGCATGTAACACCCGTGATTTTATAAATTTAAATTAATTTAAAATTTTGTTCGTATTTTTATTTTTACGATTTAACTCGTAATTCTTGAAATTATTATAAAACAAATTTATCGTTTAATCGTTTCAAACTCCTAAAAATTCTATTTGTCTCAGAAACTCTTATGTTTAAAACATATTTCTATTTCTCTTTCGATTTATTTTATACATTTAATTTAATTCTTATCGAAAATCTATTTCGACGATTTAAACTCGAAATTATTTTTATTTTAAGCTTGAAGTTCATTTATTTTAAGTTTCGTCAAAATATTTATTTTCTTTCCTCGAGAAATCAATTTAATTCACTTAGTCGAAAATTTATTATTTATCGGGAAATACTATTTGAATGTTTAATTATTTATTTCTATAAGCTTCGTTTTCGTCTTGAATAATCTATCTACTCATTTTATTTAACGGCCCGATTATTTATTAATTTTATTAACTCATTTTAATCCGATTTGTGGGTCAGTCAACCCGATTCATTTAAGGGTGCTGATTCAATCTGATTTTTTACAGAAATCGTCATCTATTATGCGGGATTCCATAACCATGACGTATGCGTCTACCCCAGGCGCCTACCGTAGCTGGACGGAGGCGCCACCGGAAGCTCGGGAAGCTATGTATATGCACTTCGCGGTAATTACCTCGTCTGTGTTTCTAAGGTTTTCGTTGCACGATTTATACATTCAATTGTAGCTAACGAATCTTTTTTTTGACAAACAGAGAAGAGTGCGTATAGACCTGGGGTACGACCTCAGGTCGGATTATGAGAGTCGGATTATGAAGAAGATAACCGACATATTCCAGCGAGCTGTCCCGAGAGCCCAGAAGGCGGATTGGATTCCGCAAGAGAAGTGGGAGACATTGAAGAAGAACGCTGCCGACCCAGACTTCAAGAAGAAATCGGCGATTAAGTCGTCGAACATGAGAGGTGGGCAAGTGGACGGGGTGGCCAAACCCACCAGCTGCCTTGGAAGTAGGAGTGCAGCAACAGCCTTCGCGCAGTTGGTAAGTGCTTATAACACAAGTACAAAATTTGAGTATAATTCAATATATACTATTGGTAAATAAGTACTGAAAATTTTAACATTGTTATATGAAGGGCCCATCTGCATCCCCGGTCCAGCTCTTGGAGAAGACAAAGAAGGGGAAAGACGGCAAATGGATTGACCCTAGAGGACCGGAGATCGTTGTGAGTAGTAGTAATGTTTTTAAAAAATATACTAGGCATGAAAATTACGATGTGATACTATGTGTTGTTCTAAAAGTTATAACACTATTTCATGTTGCTGTTTCAGGAGAACTACGAGAAAGCGGTGGAGGAGGCACGCGCTTCTGATCAGGCACCTAACACATTGAAGATCTTCCACGATGTGACGGGTGGCTATAACCAGAAGAGACGGTTCTGGGGATAGGTAACGCGGCGAAACAGCTCTTTCGCCCATGCTTGAACCGTGGTAAGGAGGTATCTGCGGACACATACCTCCCTACCGCCGCCTCGCAGGAACGCACACTTAACGATCGTATGGAAGATAAATTCCAAAGACAAGAAGAGCGCCTGAAGACATTGGAGAAGAGGTGTGAAGAGCAGGACCAGTTTATTCAGTTCATGAGGGAACGGTTCGCCATGGAGACCGAGGGATGCAGTGTAATCCCCTAGAAAATCAAACGCAATACAGTGGCGGAAACACCGTAGAGTTGGGATTAAAACACACTGACAAACTATATCTTATTAAAAGAAATGGTAAGTCAACACAAAGGCCTCTTTTTACAAAAGGGCTAAAAAGGAAATTCACCAAACGGGTTATACAAATCCATAAATTACAAGAATGAAGAAGGAGTAGGATCCACGCTACTCGCTAGCTCACACCCAAAACCCAGCAGCAAATACCTGTCATGTTAAAACATAACAGCCACGTTAGTGGGGAGTAACTCGGACGTTCTCCCAGCCAAATTATATCATATGGAAAAATAATAATGTTATTATATCAAAATATTTAAAAAGAGAAAACATTAAAACGATATAATAAAAATAAGTTTTCGGAGAAAACTTAAAACACTTGCCAACCTGCAAGTAAAAAATCAATCGATAATAATAATCATATTCAAAAACGGCGTTATGGAAATTCGACTAGTGTGCACAAGGCTAGACTTTCACTAGGACAATACTGAAAACTAGCTTCGAGAACTGTAGACTTAACTCATAACAGAATCCAGTCTCTAACTAGGCAACTCAACTATAACAGGACTGCGTGCAGCGAGGTCCTGGTTTAAGTAGTGCATACCCCTCCTAGACAACAAATATCTCTAGTTCAGCTGACGGCGACAAATACGATGCGATATCTAGCTTAAGGTCAAAACATACACTCTCCTGGGCGAAACTACGCCCAGTTGAACGACCAAATGCGCCCCAAATAGGCACACCGGCTTTATAGCTGATGGCAAAAACGTACATCCCAGACTATATTACTCTAACCCCACACTTGTATTTATCCATAACTCCAGAACAGCCATTACCGATATATATACAAAAGATATAAATAATATGAAGATAAAAGGAGTAAACATTTTGTATTAAAAGGGAAACTTTCTATAAATAGAAACTTACTAATTTTAGAACTTACTTAAATAGAAATATTCTTATAGAAATACGTAAATCATTAAAATTAGTGAAATATATAAAGATAGCATTTCTAACGAAATTAATATTTTGTTATTATCGTCGTTATCGTAACTTTAATATATTTCTAAATTCGTTACTCAAAATATGAATAAAATATAATAAGTCATGTTATATTGTCCTTTTATTCGTTGTCGATGTTGCTGTGTCTAGATCTTGTCATTTTTTGCTCGACTTTGGACCCTATTCTTTCCTCCAACTCATTTTATATCCATCCTCTGATCTTTCTTCTTTCCGTCTTGTGTCGATTACCCTTGTCTCATTCGTTTGTTTTGTCAATTCGTTTTTCGTGTCGAAAGCTTGTGAAGAAGACTCCAAGCTCCAAATCGATAGTCTTCTTCACAAGCTTTCGACACGAAAAACGAATTGACAAAACAAACGAATGAGACAAGGGTAATCGACACAAGACGGAAAGAAGAAAGATCAGAGGATGGATATAAAATGAGTTGGAGGAAAGAATAGGGTCCAAAGTCGAGCAAAAAATGACAAGATCTAGACACAGCAACATCGACAACGAATAAAAGGACAATATAACATGACTTATTATATTTTATTCATATTTTGAGTAACGAATTTAGAAATATATTAAAGTTACGATAACGACGATAATAACAAAATATTAATTTCGTTAGAAATGCTATCTTTATATATTTCACTAATTTTAATGATTTACGTATTTCTATAAGAATATTTCTATTTAAGTAAGTTCTAAAATTAGTAAGTTTCTATTTATAGAAAGTTTCCCTTTTAATACAAAATGTTTACTCCTTTTATCTTCATATTATTTATATCTTTTGTATATATATCGGTAATGGCTGTTCTGGAGTTATGGAATAAATACAAGTGTGGGGTTAGAGTAATATAGTCTGGGATCTACGTTTTTGCCATCAGCTATAAAGCCGGTGTGCCTATTTGGGGCGCATTTGGTCGTTCAACTGGGCGTAGTTTCGCCCAGGAGAGTGTATGTTTTGACCTTAAGCTAGATATCGCATCGTATTTGTCGCCGTCAGCTGAACTAGAGATATTTGTTGTCTAGGAGGGGTATGCACTACTTAAACCAGGACCTCGCTGCACGCAGTCCTGTTATAGTTGAGTTGCCTAGTTAGAGACTGGATTCTGTTATGAGTTAAGTCTACAGTTCTCGAAGCTAGTTTTCAGTATTGTCCTAGTGAAAGTCTAGCCTTGTGCACACTAGTCGAATTTCCATAACGCCGTTTTTGAATATGATTATTATTATCGATTGATTTTTTACTTGCAGGTTGGCAAGTGTTTTAAGTTTTCTCCGAAAACTTATTTTTATTATATCGTTTTAATGTTTTCTCTTTTTAAATATTTTGATATAATAACACTATTATTTTTCCATATGATATAATTTGGCTGGGAGAACGTCCGAGTTACTCCCCACTAACGTGGCTGTTATGTTTTAACATGACAGGTATTTGCTGCTGGGTTTTGGGTGTGAGCTAGCGAGTAGCGTGGATCCTACTCCTTCTTCATTCTTGTAATTTATGGATTTGTATAACCCGTTTGGTGAATTTCCTTTTTAGCCCTTTTGTAAAAAGAGGCCTTTGTGTTGACTTACCATTTCTTTTAATAAGATATAGTTTGTCAGTGTGTTTTAATCCCAACTCTACGGTGTTTCCGCCACTGTATTGCGTTTGATTTTCTAGGGGATTACACTGCATCCCTCGGTCTCCATGGCGAACCGTTCCCTCATGAACTGAATAAACTGGTCCTGCTCTTCACACCTCTTCTCCAATGTCTTCAGGCGCTCTTCTTGTCTTTGGAATTTATCTTCCATACGATCGTTAAGTGTGCGTTCCTGCGAGGCGGCGGTAGGGAGGTATGTGTCCGCAGATACCTCCTTACCACGGTTCAAGCATGGGCGAAAGAGCTGTTTCGCCGCGTTACCTATCCCCAGAACCGTCTCTTCTGGTTATAGCCACCCGTCACATCGTGGAAGATCTTCAATGTGTTAGGTGCCTGATCAGAAGCGCGTGCCTCCTCCACCGCTTTCTCGTAGTTCTCCTGAAACAGCAACATGAAATAGTGTTATAACTTTTAGAACAACACATAGTATCACATCGTAATTTTCATGCCTAGTATATTTTTTAAAAACATTACTACTACTCACAACGATCTCCGGTCCTCTAGGGTCAATCCACTTGCCGTCTTTCCCCTTCTTTGTCTTCTCCAAGAGCTGGACCGGGGATGCAGATGGGCCCTTCATATAACAATGTTAAAATTTTCAGCATTTATTTACCAATAGTATATATTGAATTATACTCAAATTTTGTACTTGTGTTATAAGCACTTACCAACTGCGCGAAGGCTGTTGCTGCACTCCACTTCCAAGGCAGCTGGTGGGTTTGGCCACCTCGTCCACTTGCCCACCTCTCATGTTCGACGACTTAATCGCCGATTTCTTCTTGAAGTCTGGGTCGGCAGCGTTCTTCTTCAATGTCTCCCACTTCTCTTGCGGAATCCAATCCGCCTTCTGGGCCCTCGGGACAGCTCGCTGGAATATGTCGGTTATCTTCTTCATAATCCGACTCTCATAATCCGACCTGAGGTCGTACCCCAGGTCTATACGCACTCTCCTCTGTTTGTCAAAAAAAAGATTCGTTAGCTACAATTGAATGTATAAATCGTGCAACGAAAACCTTAGAAACACAGACGAGGTAATTACCGCGAAGTGCATATACATAGCTTCCCGAGCTTCCGGTGGCGCCTCCGTCCAGCTACGGTAGGCGCCTGGGGTAGACGCATACGTCATGGTTATGGAATCCCGCATATAATCAGAGTACTTCTTGTCCTCCCACCTACACAAGTAATTTATGATACTGTGAAGCAAATAAATGAGTGAAAATTTAGAAAACAACTGGTTACAACAACTTAAACTCACCAAGTAGCGGTAGGCACTTTCTGCCTTGATAAGAACGATTTCTCAGGCGTCGCAACGTAGACCGTCTCCCCAACTTCTTGGACAGCGTCCACACCTAGGACGAAAGGAGTCCTAGGCATGTCCTCCTCCATATGGTCACCATGGTCGGTAGTCCCCGTCACCATCCCACTGCCACCTGCCATAATCACGTCTAAAAAATATGTTTGCGCAAAGTTAACTGTAGAATCAGTTTGTTTAGGGTAAAGCAGGAATTTCATTAAGTACCAAAATAGTCTTCAATTACAAATAAATAAATTACAACTTATGCGAATAAGATACAAACAACTACATAATTGCTAATTATCGTCACTGTCACTGTCACTGTCTGCGTCGGTGTGTGGTTCAATGAACCCTTCTTCCTCGTCTTAATCTTCATCGTCCCAGTCAGTATTCACATCATCACCGTCATCTTCATCGACGACCAACTCTTCCTCATCACCCTCTCCCTCAGGAACAATCCAGTCGGCAAACTCGTCGTCCTCCCCTTCAGTACCAGCAACTTCAACTACATATTCTTCCTCATTGACGTCATTGTCTTCAATCAGAATTGATGACATTGGCTGATTAGTACCAACTTGTGGACATGACATAGGTCCACCCCAACGCGGCCACGCGCGGGTTTGGGTAGGGGAATGAATCTCCATATGAGAATGGATCGAAATGAAATTTAGGTCTATGTGGAGTCGCCACCGAATTTTGTGGTTATTCGGAACCATTCGAGCCCACTCTATGTCGTAGTGGGCCGTATACAAAATACGGCCCATTTCCGATGTCAGAGTTTATTGGGCTCGTCCCTTTTCATTTGATACCGATACCGGACGTTATCGGATATCGTGTATTGAATGACTCTCGTGTGCCAACAGTTTCGGGCATCCGGAAACCAAGGTTCTGAGTAAGGGGTGAGGGTACGTGTTGGGAAGCCCACAAAGGACACCCAACCCCGCCCGCACTTTAGCGGCCTCTACTAAGAATTCGAATGACTTTCCAATACGCGCGTTAGTAAAACGGGAAAATGATATGCAAAGATTATTTTCCCTAAACATGTGAATGGAATTAAAAAGGGTTTCTATGTCAATTTAATGGAATTAATTCAACGTCAAAGTGGAATTTTAGCATGCGGGTTCATTTAGTACAACAAACGAACAATAATTAAATTGACAAAAGAAATAACAAACGCGTTAGTAATGATGTAACGATATAACGAATAATAACGGTTTGTGCAAATATTGAATTGAATTGAATGATAAACAAGATGATGCATGGTTTGAAAAGATAGTATACACGTGATTAATTACGCACGTGTTGACCTCAGTCGTGAAATACTATTGAATTTAGAAAATAGAAGAATGTACGACTTGTAGTTTTGGTCGTGATGAGGCCACTCGATCGAGTGGTCGATGGACTCGATCGGGTGGACCTTAAAAACGGGTTTCTGTTTTGCGTTTTAGACCATACTCGGCCGAGTTATTGACCAACTCGGTCGAGTACATAGCCACTCGACCGAGTCACTGTGAGACTCGATAGAGTGGGGGTCGTAATAGACATTCTGACCTGATTTTGGGGTGCCACTTGACCGAGTGGGCTAGGCACTCAGTCGAGTGCCCCCTATACGAATTGTTATTCGTTTGCAAATTGTATTGATTTTGAAATTGCTTTTGATTTTTGATAATTCGACGATTCTACCAAATCGGACATAAATATTGCACAATTTATGTTCGACTCGGATTTTATAAATTGTCGATTTTGTTGAACCGAATATAAATATTGCGGGATTTATATTCGATTCTAATTTTGAATACTCGTAGTATCCCATATTCGATTATCGAATCGATATGGCATACTAGAGTGAAAATAAAAGAAAATAAATTAATTTTAGTCGTCTTAAATTAATTATCGCGATATGGATAAATCGCGTTAATTAATTTATGTGACTAGATTGCTAGATTCGACATCCAATTATGAAATTGGTATCGAATCTAGGGAATCGACTCTTTGCTTGAATTAAAGGACTTGATTCCCTCGACTTTTCCGACATCGAAATAAATCCCTAGGGATTGTGATGTCGGATCCGCGTCAACGGGTTTCAGCCCTTATTAAAATACAATGTTTGTTTTGAAAATTGACGTGAGTATGTGACTCAAATAATGATGAAAATAAAATAAAAAAGATTATTGTTTAAGTTAACTTATTTCAATAATCAAACGATCGGGGTGATGGGATAAGCGACCGACGACGCGTGTGCAGTACACTTGTATATGCGGTTTTCCTTATCCCACCATCACTCACATTCGACACAAATCAATAAGTATTTTAATGCTTTGATATTAACAATATTATCGATATTATGATGCAATGAACAAAATAAAAAAAACGAAAATAGACGCGAAAAAAAGGAGGAGAACGACGAGAAGAGAAGGAGAAAAGAAAGGGTTTTGACACCCTCAACCTACATGTTCTTGTCTCGGATCAAACTCGTAACCGTGGCTTTAACACAAGAGTTTCGAGGTGTATGAAGGTTGAGTTACGGTGGCTCGGGATCGATTCCTAAAATCTAGGTTTAGGGTTTTGCTAGTGTGATATTGCTTAGGGTTTGCTTAAGGTTGTGTGTGTAGGATTAGGGTTGTAAAAGTTGTAAAAAAGTTGTTGAAGATGTGTGCATGGGGGTTGCTTATATAAGAAAAGCTAGGGCACCCGGTTTAGGGTTACTCGACCGAGTAGGTTGCTAACTCGGTCGAGTGGCCAGTTATGCCTGCCGTCGGGCTCGAAAGAAGCCCACTCGATCGAGTGGGTGGGTCACTCGATCGAGTGGCCCAGCTGGGTCGCGCAGGTCAGTCTTTTGGACCTTGACTTTGGATGTTTGATGGGTTTTGTGTTTGACTTGGACTTTTGATGATGTGAGGGGCTGTTTTGTGTGTCTCGGAAACGACTTTGACCGAGGTTGACCCAATCGCTAAATGTCGGTTTTTTATTCCGGTGTCGGTTTTGGCCCAAATTAGTCTTGTTCGACTCGGAATGATCCACTGGACCTGGATTCGAGGTTGATTTTGTGAGATTTGTACCCCTTAAGTGTGTTAGCCAGCAATTAATGGATTTGAGCCCGTATCCGAGCGCATAGAAGCATGTTAGCGTCCGATCATCATCGGGTGTTTTTTGGAAACTGCCATAGACACCTGGCAGTCAAAATGCGGGTGTCTACAGAGCCCCCACTCTGACTGAGGCTTGGACAGGGCAAAAGTCAGAGTAGCTACCAAGCCCGTTAAGACCTGGTAGACTTCCGGTCGGGTCGTTTATAGCCCATTAGACTCGCGTGAAGCGCTCGCCAGCCATAAGATAGGAATCATACCTGAGTTTGATGATAGTACCTCCGTGGGGCATTTGGACTTGTCGCGTAAGTCCTGGGTGCGCCTGTGTGTAAGCCTACCCTGCGAAAATGCTGGGGGGATTTAGAGGGTTACATGTCCCTGTTTGAGTCGTACCTGCATAAGTCACATAAAAGTGCATGCAACACGTAGATAGTAAAATGACTCGTGTTGGCGACTCCGCTGGGGATTAACTGATGCGTGACTTACCATCGGCATCCTCAGGGTGAGACTCGAATAGAAATCGTTTGACGAATACAATACGCGTTTTAGTTTTACGGTTCATGCATAACCCATATTTTCCCGGTCCGGTACTCGCGACCGACGTCCCACTATACAGTTGATGTACTCCAATATGGATATTTCAAAACGTGTCCATAGTCGATTCGAGTGGGTTTCGCGGCATGTTCTAAGATCAACTCGACTTAGGAAGTCCGTCCCGATCAACGTCTAGACTATGTACACTGGTATAGACCCTCTATAGACCGACCGAGACTTAGTGTAAAGCATACATAGCGTCGTTATAATGCTTGTGTGACTACGTGCTACTTGGTTTCCGAGTCGTTTTCAAAAACCGTCTTTTTTCAAAGATTGCATCTTTTTCAAACTATTCAATTTTAAAACCCGGGACACATACCGAATTTAGGACTTATGATTTTACTCAAAATAGCCTATTTTCTAGCCGGTATGCTGCCCGATTCAAAACTCGAAAACATTTTCGAACTTTCAAAACCCGTGGCCCAGTACCCTTTTCATTTTTTTCGAAAATTGGGCCCTCAACCGAGTTTTCTCGAACCTTTCTAAAAAACAATCCATTTTCAAAATCTTCCTCTTCTTAGGACTTCCCGTATTTAGCAGTGTCGGGTCTTGTCATAAGTCGTCGAAGGTCTTTAGTGTCGAAACTCCGTCGATCTTACATCAAGAGTTTCTTCCCTATCCCAGTCCGCCTTATTAGACTAAGGCAAGGCCCACCTACGTAGGACAAACTCCTACAAAGGAGGGCTCGTTTACACAATCGAGTCAACCTTCCTTCGAACAGGACTCGGCCCACATGCCGAATTCTAAGGAAGGCCCCCCTTGCACAAGTCACCCGTCTAGGTGTCTTTAACGAGTCAACCTTTTACAAGGCATAGCCCTATAACAAAAGGTTCGTGGTCCTTACGTCTAAGGGTCACTCGTCCGACACTCGAGTCTTAACAAAATTATCGATCCCACTTGGGGGCTACCCTTCAGCAGAGCGATCAATCACGGTTGCTCTAAGGGTCATGTCTTACACGTGTCTCACGTACCCCACTTTCGAGTCACTTAGATGTCACACCATTTGAGTCCTATCAAAGTCCTTAGTCTTACCTAGGGGGCTATTCTCCGACGGAGCGATTAATCACAGTCACTCCGAGAATCGCACCCTACACATTTATCTTAGGAGAGTCTAACCCGAGTCAAACTGGAGTCGTCTCTCGCGCAATTTCCTATGCCTTGGTGAATTTGAGTTCCGAAGCAACTTTAATGATTACGTGATGTTCTTACAGACAGGCCACCCGTAACTAGATACCAACGCAAGATGGACGAATTGAAAGATGCTCTGACCAAGATCGAGACTCAACTGACTACCATCCAGGCTAACCAAGCAACCTTAGCCACCCGCCTGAGCGCCGTAGAGAAGACGGCCCCTGTTGAAGGATCTGAGCCCACTGGGCCCATAGCTGAGCTAATCAGCGTTGTTCGCAGGCTCGAAGAACAGGTTCATCTGTCGACGAACAATTCAATCCACACTGAAAATGCTCGTTCCTACTCACCTTTGAATGACGAGCTACCTGCTGACCTCAACCTTACGGGAATTCCAATGTTTGAGGGTACTGAAGACCCGATCCATCACATCCGGGCTTTCAAAGATTTCATGGCGGTCAAAGGGATAAAGTCCACCATGTTTAAGCACTTATTCCCTTCCTCCCTCGAGAAGCACCCCAAAGCCTGGTACTACAGGCTCGATTCCAAGAAATACCCGACTTGGGATGATGTGGCGACTGAATTCGCTCGGAATTATGCTGAAAATACCGAGATCCATACTACAATGCGTACTCTGGAAGTCCTGGCCCAAGAGCCCAAAGAAGGGTTCACTAAATATCTTCAAAGATGGAGGGCCGAGAGTGTAAAGTTGGTAGACAAGCCCAAGGAGAAGACACTAGTGGAGGCATTCATCAACAACCTCCTACCTTCTTACCGCATCCATCTTAGGTATGTCGGCATTTCAAACTTTGCGGTACTTACCGAAATGGGCATTAGGATTGAAGACGATCTTCGACATAATACAGATCTGGGTGAAGCTTCTACTGAAGGCTATACTGGACATCAACTCGAGTCCTTAGAAGCCGACGACTAATGACAACATCATCCGAGAGTCCGGATTCGATTTGAGTCCGAGTCTGAGTCCGAGTCTAGGATGTACTATTTCCTTTGAAGTCAAAGTCAAAGTCAAAGTCAGAGTCAGAGTCAACTGTATTCTGTCCTCCTTTTCAAATTTCAATAAAATCAGCTTTCAATATTCTTTCTCATATATACTTTCCTTATGTGTTTCCGAGAACATGATGAACACCATCATACACTGTGAGCACATGCACGTGACTATTATAGGCACATCTATAATGACTGCAGGAAACCAAGCCCGTGTTTTCCTTTTACCTATTCCATGTCTGGTATAGAAAAGCCACATAACTACCCTTAGCAGGAGCATATCGAATCCTATGACAAATCTGGGTAGTCTCCTAGTTTAGGTCCAAGATGGGAGGCAAGCCCATTTCCCACAACAAACACCCATCCGATAAGATCAACCGACCCCTACCTTTGGTGTTAGTCTGACCAACAAAAATAAACTGGACGAAAAAAATCAAAAACCCATGACCGGGGCTGAGAGGTCAACCAAAATTCAAAAAACCCATGACCGGGGCTGAGAGGTCAACCAAAATTCAAAAAACCCATGACCGGGGCTGAGAGGTCAACCAACATTCAAAAAACCCATGACCGGGGCTAAGAGGTCAACCAGCAAAAATTCAAAAAAAATTCATGACCGGGGCTAAGAGGTCAATCAAAAAAAATCAAATACCCATGACCGTGGTCAACGGTCAACTCAAGTGAAAATCCTTTGACCGGGGTACGGTCAAATTCAAAATTATCAATACCATCCAATAGGGGAGTAACAATCAAGCTGGTTAGCTAACACCACACTCAGCCTTCCCACATTACAACCCTCAAGACCTCCTCGAGACCTAGGCTAGAGACAGCCCGGAATTTTGAGGATTCAAGCTCCATAGGATACTCCTAACCATTAGGGCCATACATGGAAACCAGATCCCGCATTATCAAACCAACCCAACCGATGTTCGAGCCATTTTTACTCGACTTCCCCCTCTCCTACCACATTACAATACCTTACCCTCGAAGCCTTAGCTCCACAAAATCGAGCTCCAGATTTCGAACATCAAAGCCACTTGTGACCTAGCACCACATTTCCAAAAACATCTAATCCAGTTACCAACCCCAAACACGGGTACTCAACTTGCGGTCGGCATCGAATATGCCCAAATAGTTCACACCACCTCTGGGGGCTACTTCGAAGAACGCTCACAGTCACAGGATCAACATCCTAATCATTCTAGCCCTTTGATCAAGACATCATTGGGAATGCACCTAGCCTGCACCATTGTTATGGCTAGTTACACACAAAGTCCTATTAGACTAGGCACCATAATATATCTTCCGACACTGAACTACGGCTTGGTTTGATTTCACTACACGTGAATACGTAGGCAGCCTTTCAATAGAGGAACAACCACTCACATTGACACACATTCAAAAAGCATTATCATTCTGGTCACGATACCATCATGTTCTCAACAGCTAGCTTTGTCGTCCTGGGGGCTTCTCCTAGACAGAGGTTCCCCATCCACTCACATAATCCAAATACTTTCAAAATCTAGCCTCCTTTCTACAGTGTGTCCGAGTACTCGTCTCAGTCAAAGACGAGAATCTGTCAGGACTCGGAGCAATACCCATTGTGGACTGTACCCTAAAATCAAAAATCCAGAAGGGCACCAGACTAAAACAGTCTCATTACAGACTACTGCAGTCCCCCTATGACAGATCGTTCCCATGTTGCCACTCGCCTAGGCTACGGAATAGCGCAACGTTAGAGCCTCGTCATCTTAGGTGGCCCATCCCCCTAACGAGTCACGGTCCAACCCTTAGAGAGTCCAGTCCGTGTCGGTCAACTCGTCCTGTCACGTCCAGAGTCGAGTCTGTCGGTAGGCCTCTCTCTTCAAATTCCACTTTGAAATTTGCAAAATTTAGCGATTTGAAAAAAATCCTTTTCGACAAGGTCAAATGTCGAACTATTTAAACTGCAAATTTCCTTCCTAAAATGCTTTAGGAGTCAAAACTTCAAAATTTCAAAAATTCTAGATTTCAAAATTTTCAAGAATTCAAAAATTCAAAAATCATTTTCCCCAGCAGAGTCGTCAAATTGTGGACATGACATAGGTCCACCCCGACGCGGCCACGCGCGGGTTTGGGTAGGCGAATGAATCTCCATATGAGAATGGATCGAATTGAAATTTAGGTCTATGTGGAGTCGCCACCGAATTTTGTGGTTATTCGGAACCATTCGAGCCCACTCTATGTCGTAGTGGGCCGTATACAAAATACGGCCCATTTCCGATGTCAGAGTTTATTGGGCTCGTCCCTTTGCATTTGATACCGATACCGACGTTATCGGATATCGTGTATTGAATGACTCTCATGCGCCAACGGTTTCGGGCATCCGGAAACCGAGGTTCTGAGTAAGGGGTGAGGGTACGTGTTGGGAAGCCCACAAAGGACACCCAACCCCGCCCGCACTTTAGCGGCCTCTACTAAGAATTCGAATGACTTTCCAATACACGCGTTAGTAAAACGAGAAAATGATATGCAAAGATTATTTTCCCTAAACATGTAAATGGAATTAAAAAGGGTTTATATGTCAATTTAATGGAATTAATTCTACGTCAAAGTGGAATTTTAGCATGCGGGTTCATTTAGTACAACAAACGAACAATAATTAAATTGACAAAAGAAATAACAAACGCGTAAGTAATGATGTAACGATATAACGAATAATAACGGTTTGTGCAAATATTGAATTTAATTGAATGATAAACAAGATGATGCATGGTTTGAAAAGATAGTATACACGTGATTAATTACACACGTGTTGACCTAAGTCGTGAAATACTATCGAATTTAGAAAATAGAAGAATGTACGACTTGTAGCTTTGGTCGTGATGAGGCCACTCGATCGAGTGGTCGATGGACTCGATCGGCAGGACCTATGTCATGTCCACACAACTACACTCTCTTGGTAGACGTCATCGTCGATGATAGGATTATCAACTTGTGATCTTGCCTTGAATTTGAAAACCGCAGACCAACTCGTACTCTTTTTTCCCTTTGGGTAAGGTGCATAGCAGACTTGATCGACTTGATACGCCAACACAAAAGGGTTGTGCCCTCGCAGTTTTCTCATCAGGTCGACATCCACAAGTTTGTACAACTCATGAACACTGACTCCATGCGGGGAGTTGTCGATCCAATCACATTTGAACAGTACGGCCTTGCAGTTTTTGTGGCTGTCGTAGTAGTCGAGCTCGATCACCTCGACTAGTGTTCCATAGTAATCTGACCCTTCGGTGGACAACACACATACGACGTTACTTTTGGTCAGTTTTGGAACGTCAACACCCTCGATGAACGCACAGAACTTGTACCCGTTAATTGTATATCGCCTCCAAGTTCTGACTCGTGAAGACGGCCCAGTGACTATAGGTCTTACCGTGGGATCCTCCAACGCTTCAGGCTATTGTCAAGATAAAATTCGTCGAAAAACAATGCAATTAAATTTTCTACCAAACACATACACAATTTGTAATGATCAAGCAAATAGCATTTCAACATACTTGAGTACGTAGCCAAGAGGGAAACAGTGACTCATATTCGACCCAAACGTCATCAGATGTTGTCACTTCCGCGTGTTCTGCCATAATGAAAGCCTCGAATTTCCTGCAATGGTTAGCAGTTGTAGTTAAGCACACATACTACCAATTACGAGGAGGGTATGTTCTACGTGATTTACTTACTCCTCGTACGGTCTGATGACAGTGCCACAGTTTCTCAGAACGTTGGTGTGTGCCTGCTTGTATTCAACATCGGTCAACCACCTCTCCTTACATTTTCCAGTGCTGCTTCCAACGTCAGTCTGAAAGGGTTCCACCTCTATGTGGTGGTCTTCACTGACATGCACACCCACGTCCAGGCTTTGGCTTTTGTGTCAACGTGCTCTTCAAAGTAGAAGGAGCAGAAGTTTGATGTCTCCTCTAATAAATACGCGTTGCATATTGAACCCTCAACACGTGCTTTGTTACCAAATTTTTTTCAAATGGTTTAAGAACCTGCAAATTAAAATGGTGACGGCTCATGTAAGACTTACTTGGTAATCAATACATGGGAAGTCAGACTAAGAAGAGTTGAGGACGTCACCTTTCAAATGGATACATCCACCGGTACTGAACTGGACCGCCAACCCTTGCCTCATACGGCAAGTGAAGTGGGAGATGCTCCATCGAGTTGAAGAATGACGGAGGAAATATTTTCTCCAACTTGCAAAGGATCTCGGGAATATTTTTCTCCAGCCGATTCATGGACTCGACTGACACCGTAGTGGAACACAAATCACGGAAGAATTGACTGATCTCTGTCAATGCATTCCATGTGTTCATTGGCACCAACTGCTTCAAAGCTACTGGCATCAAGCGCGCCATAAACACGTGACAGTCGTGGCTTTTCATGCCATGCAAAATTAACTTTGACTGGTCCACACACCGGGATAAGTCGGATGCGTAACCATCCGGGAACTTTAAACCAGCCACCCAATCGCACAAAGCCTTCCTTTCAATTTTGTCCATAACAAACGACGACGATTGGGTCGCCCAAGACTAGACCTGGCAAATAGATCAGGTCGTGTCGGATTCGTGTTCGTGCTTCGTATAAATGAGTCACAACCCCCTTGACCTGAACCCGACCTGCTTACATAAACAGGTCAGCAATCATAACCTGAACACGACCTGTTTAAATTTTTTATAACCTGATCTGATCTGTGTAACCTGATGTCTAATAGGCAGCTCAATCTGATCTGTCTAACCTGATCTGTGTAACCCAGTCAGCATGACCTGTGTAACCCGCATAATGTAGACTTAAATGATTTGAACTTCAAAGAACAACAACCGACACAGAGTTGCATAAGCCTTGAGCAAATAATATCGTAATACCGAATTACTTATTATATAGCACACTCGATACGAAATAAAACTAAAAATCTGATCAAGTAGTAAGTGCAGTAGTGCATTTATTAAACTAACTAGTTACTTTATTAGGCTACTTGAAAAAACAACCACTAATTTATATCTGCGATTCTTCAATTCCGTAGCAATTCGCACATCCACGGCTCTTAACTTCATCTCGTCACAGCAACATGATCATTCTATAGACAATTTTTATTCAACACTGTCATAAGTCCAAATAACAACAAAAATTGGGTTCAGAAATCACAATTAAGTTAAGAAGATACAGCTAAACATTAATGTAAAATGTACAAGAATAAGATATTACCTACTGCAGTAAATCCCCTCGCAACTAAGTATGAGACAAACTTTGAGATGCATTCGGAGATTCATCTCCAGGTACATCTGTTGATACACCATCCAATATTTGCTTACAAAGGTCCTCCACATCAGGTTGCATTGATCCTAATTATCAGTTAGATTAGATATATGCATATATGAACAAAATATATATTCTAGTGAGTTCAAAATAAAGAGATGCTTATATACTCACCTTGGTCAAAGGCCCAATCTCTAAGACAAACTAAAGCTTCAACCGTAGAAGGTTTTAAAGAGCTGCGATAAGGGTCAAGAATTCTCCCCCCAATACTGAAGGTAGACTCGGAAGCAACAGTTGAGATAGGAATCGCCAACACATCTCTGACCATTTGAGAAAGAACAGGGTAGCGAACACAGTGAGTCTTCCAGTAATCTAGCACGTTAATATCAGAATTGCGAGGTAGTATAGGCTCCTCCAAGTACAACTCAAGCTCGGATTTTCCAGCAGATGTGAATGCATCACTAGAATATGAGTCGTAATCCTAAAAGCGTTTGTCAATTAGATATGTAAAAGAGTATTAAATATGAATAAAGAATCAATATCACATAGTTAAACAAAACTCGCCATCATGAAAGTGTCAGAAGATGCATTTACTGGTTCATTGACATGAGAATTATTAGCCGAGGACGGGGCGTAGTCACTTGCCAGAGTCAAATACTCATTATACAACGCAAATAACTTCTCTTTAAATATATCCAGTTCATAAGCACCCGAATCACCAAATATTTTCTTGTATGCCCAATCAACAACATTGAATTTATACCGAGGATCAAATATGACTGCAATGGCCATAATAGTGCTAAAAATGGACCAATACTTGTCAAATTTGACAAACATTCTGGCAGCCATGTTTTTAATGAAGTTATCTCTACTTCCCATTTCTTCTTTGAGAAGCAATCTCACCCTTAAAACTTGGGTGAAGTACAAATTGGATGTCGGAAACTTGGAACCAGAGAAGACACGAGTAACATCATGGAATACTTTCAAGAACTTAGAGATTTTTTCAATCTTATCCCATTCACCATCAGTGGGACAATGCACATAGTTCAAGTCAGTTTTTGAAAGATTATTAAAAGCTCTACGATAGTATAAAGCACTATCTAACATGTTATAAGTGGAATTCCAACGAGTCGGAACATCTTGCCTTAACCCTCTTACAGACTCAAGGTTGACATGTTTCACACAAGTCAAAAATCGTTGCTTCCTTAACTGAGAGCCCTTGGTATACTTGAAGCTTTCCCTTACCTTTAAAACCGCATCATCTAAATCCTTTAGCCCTTCTTGTACAATCAAGTTCAATATGTGTGCACAACACCGAACATGAAAATACTCCCCATCAGCCATCAAATGTAAGTCAGGCTTCAATGACTCAATCATTGAATCATTAGCGGAGGCATTATCCAAAGTCATGGACATTATTCTATTTTCTATACCCCATTCTTTAAGCAATGTTATGATTTTTATAGACATAGCAACTCCGGTGTGGGGAGGAGGCAAAAAGCTAAAGTTTAGGATACGCTTTTGTAAAAGCCAGTTCTCATCAATAAAGTGGGCAGTAAGTGAAATATAACCATCGGTAGTCACAGAAGTCCAACAATCCGAGGTAAGAGAAATTCTACCACAAGCATTTTTTAGCGAAAGTATTAGTTTCTCCTTCTCCATACCATACATCTTAAGGATATCCGCCTTAATTGTGTTTCTAACAAAGAACTTAACATCTGGATTTAAGTAATAGAAACAGTTTCTAATGGCTTCATACTCCACTAGTTGGAGAGGGAGATTATGCTTAGCAACAGCAATAGCAACTAGTTGACGAAATTCATCAATATTAAACTTAGGAAGTTTAGAAACCAAAGAACCACCATTACTTTGTAATATGAATTGGCCAATATCCCTAAATGATTTGCCCTTGCAAGACTTAAGATGTCTTATCAAATTTCCAGTACCATTTTTACTCTCAGCTAGGAATGTTTTAGTACATTTTTTGCACTTCCAAACAAGATTTCCATTTGTATCAGGTTGATCTAGAATATCAAATTGATCCCAAACAGGAGAACTTAACCTTCTCTGACGTTTAATAACACGTTTTGTACCCGTTACTTTTGGCTTAAGAATTTTTGAAGATTTTGCCCTTGTACTGGTTGCTTCCAACTCATCACCAGAAGGTACATCAATTGGTTTGGGTGGGTTTCCAGAGGAAGCTTCCTTTCCATCTACAAAGAGAACAAAAAACATAGGATTACGAAACTGTTTCGAATTGAATTATGACTTTATCAGTGATAAACTGAAACAAAAAAAAACTACGAGCATCTCTTTTCCAATGATCAAATAAAACATACCAGAATGAACCATTTCGAATTAGACCAATTGATCTGCACAAGAAAAGATTGAAAACAAGACAAAGTTATTAATAATTAAGCCTAATACAAATCTGGTTCGAAATGTAAATAGTTCACAAGAACCGAAACACAACAAAGATGCAAAGGTCTGATGATACTTAATGACCATATAAAAATAAAAAATAAAGATTTAAAAAAATAAAATGATGAAGAGGAAGATGTACCTGTAACTTATGTAGATTAAGATTAACAAGGGTGAGAATTGAGAAATGGTGATTTATTGATTTGGGTTGGGAGTTTAACGATTTGGGGATAGTAGTATTACTGAAACTTGAAAGCTTCTTTATAAGAGGGAGAGTAAGATTAACAAGGGTAAAGAGAGTAAGTTAATCGGTTAGTTTATAATGTTACCTCTAATATGAGAGATTTTTATTTTTTTTTGCCTTATATTATGCATATAATTGATATAAGTTGATAAGATATACGATAATTGGGGAAATGATAATAACAAATTGATTTTGTGTGATAATTGCCCCAATTTGTAGTATTTCAAATATTAGGTATAATCAAAATATTTTATATGGGTTATCGTGTCAACCTGACCTGATTTTCACCCGTTTAATAAATGGGTTATTTCGTGTCGGATTCGTGTTACAAGTCTCAACCCAAACCCGACCCACTTAAGTATCTTGTCGTGTTCGTGTCGACCCACATACATAAATGGGTCATTCAGCCTCAACCGAAACCCCATTAATTTCGTGTCGGGTTCGTGTCGTGTTTTCGGGTCGTGTTAATATTTGTCGACTCTACCCAAGACACAGTTCCTTGAATTCGGCTTTGCCTTTTGGACCGAAGGCTGTCTTGTTCGGTACATCCATCACAGTGTTGATAATCTGCTCAAAGAAATTCTTCTCGATATGCATAACATCAAGGTTGTGTCTGATAAGCAGAGTGTGCCAGTACGGAAGTTCCCAGAATATGCTCTGCTTCCACCAACCTTCCTTCTTGTCCTTCAATTTTTTCAACTGTTGGTGGGTAGCGTGTACTATTGTAGGGTACTTCTGCACATTTGTCCATATCTCATCGCCTGTTAACCGTTTACATGCGATCCTAGTTTCATCGGGTTGTTTCTTCAGGAAACTCTTACAGTTATGCCTAAATGGATGGTCGGAAGGTAGAAATTGTCTGTGACAGTCAAACCAAGATACCTTTCCGCTATTTTTAAGCCAAAAGGATTTTTGATCCTTGGCTTGACAGTAAGGACAAGCACGGTAACCCGTTGTACTCCAACCAGACAACATCCCGTAAGCTGGGAAGTCGTTGATGGTCCACATTAATGCAGCCCGTAAATTGAAACTAGTTTTCCTCAACACATCGTACGTGTAAATCCCATTATCCCACAAACTTTTTAACTCTTCAACAAGTGGTTGGAGATACACGTCCATATTGGCTTTCGGGTTCCTAGGGCCAGGAAAAATAAGTGACAGGAGCATAAATTGTCTCTTATTGCATAACCACAGCGGTAGGTTGTACTGTGTCAAAATAACCGGCCAACATGAGTACGACTTGCCGAACTGCCCGTAGGGTGAGAAACCATCTGTGCACAAACCCAAACGTACGTTGCGCGGCTCTTTCGCGAACTCAAGATGTTTGATATCAAATGTCTTCCAAGCTTCACCGTCGCTAGGGTGTGTCATCATACCACTAACTCTGATTTTGGAGTTACTGTGGTGCCAACTCATCTCGCCCGCAATTTTCTTTGTCGCATACAGTCTTTGCAGCCTCGGACCTACAAGGAAGTAAGTCAAAACCTTAGTTGGTACTCTCTTCCCCCTAGTATTTGTTGTTCGACTCTTGTACCTGCCGGATCCACATTTCCTACACGCGTCGAGGTCCGAATCTTCTTTCCAGAACAGCATGCATCCATTCGGACACGAGTCTATCTTTTCATGGGGGAGTTGGAGGCCCTTAAACAAATTTTTAACCTCGTAGAAATTATTTGACATGACATTCTCCTTAAGGCCTCGTAGAAGGTCAATTAGCAGTTGGATCCAACCGTCTAAATGTCTTAAGGCCATGTTGCTCTCGCACTTCAAAGTCAGCATCCTTGAAGCGACTTGCAACAGACTCATATCGCACCCGCTAAAAACTGGGAGTTCAGCATTTTTTAGCATTTCGAAAAAGGAAAGGACTTGTGGGTTGGGTTCATGTTGCACTTCTTCGTCGCTTAAGTTGTCTGGGTTACGCTCCTCCTCCATTATGTCCTCAACCGTCGTACGCAATGCGCCCTCTACGAAGTCCCGGTACGGATTTTAGCGAACAGGTTCTTGCAGGCGACTACTTTCATTTTCACCATGATACGTCCACACGTAGTAGTTCTCAACAAAACCGTGCTTGTATAGATGCTGTTTGACATCTACTTCATGTTTTAAGGCACGGTTTTGACATTTTCTACATGGGCACCTAAGCTGCTAGCTGGTGTAGTGGGGGTTATTATCTAAGGAAAACTTGATGAACTCCTCGACACCGTCTCTAAATTCTATTTTCGGTCGCTTATTGTCGGCCAGTCTCTCGTACATCCAACTCCGTTCTACTCTATTCATTCTATATGGATTGAACTATGAATGATTAGGGTATGTAGACATGAACAAAATGGCGTGGGGAAAGAAGTCAACAACATGGAATTTGAAGAAAAGTTTGCGAATTTCACCATAAGTTGGAACTCTCACAACCATCAATTTAAAAACGATTCATCACCGGGGACCTTATCACTCCAACCTAAACCCATTCTTGTGCGTTCCATGTCACTGATAAGCACGAAATTGTGTAATGTCGATAAGAGAAAAATTCGGCAGCAATTCGCCTCAGTTCTCCAAAAGCACAATGTGGAATATATGAAAACTCCACATATGCAATCGAAGAACATTGAGGGAATTGTCACCAAATTTTCCTCTTACCAACACAACACAATTTCATGTTTACCATCTAAGTGACATGAAAGGCACAAGAACAGTCCCAAAACGGGGACTGTCCAAGAATTACTCCTAATGAGTAACTCTTGAACGGGCACTAGGTAGGTCTGAGTAGATTTCAAACAATGCTCATGCACAGTACACAACGAAAACAAATAACAACAGCAATCATATCTCAACACAGTAATCCAAGACATTAATACTTACTATAATTACAACCACTAACTGCTGAAATTTAAGAAACAAAACGAATTTCCCTTTTTTTAGTATTGTTTATGTAGCAGAAGTACATAGTAGAAGATTAGTAGTAGTATTAGTAGTAGTAGTAGTAGTAGTAGTAGTAGTAGTAGTAGTAGTAGTAGTAGTAGTAGTAGTAGTAGTAGTAGTAGTTGTAGTAGTAGTAGAAAATTAGTAGTAGTAGTAGTTTAGTAGTAGTAGTAGAGGAAATAGAATATTAGTAGTAGTAGTAGTAGTAGTAGTAGTAGTAGTAGTAGTAGTAGTAGTAGTAGTAGTAGTAGTAGTAGTAGTAGTAGTAGTAGTAGTAGTAGTAGTAGTAGTAGTAGTAGTAGTAGTAGTAGAAAATTAATGTAGTATAGTAGTAGTAGTAGTAGTGGAAAATTAGTAGTAGTAGTGGAAAATTAGTAGTAGTAGTAGTAGTAGTATAGTAGTAGTAGTAGTAGTGGAAAAGTAGTAGTAGTAGTAGTAGTAGTAGTAGTGGAAAATTAGTAGTAGTAGTAGTAGTAGTAGTAAAAGTACAAGTAGTAAATTAGTAGTAGTAGTAGTAGTAGTAGTAGTAGTAGTAGAAAATTAGTAGTAGTAGTATAGTAGTAGTAGTGGAAAATTAGTAGTAGTAGTATAGTAGTAGTAGTAGTGGAAAATTAGTAGTAGTACTAGTGGAAAATTAGTTGTAGTAGTAGTAGTAGTAGTAAAAGTACAAGTAGTAAATTAGTAGTAGTAGTAGTAGTAAAAGTAGTAGTAAAAGTAGAAGTAGGAAATTCGTATTCGTAGTAGTAGTAGTAGTAGTAGTAGTAGAATATTAGTAGTAGTAGAATATTAGTAGTAGTAGTAAAAGTACTAGTAAATTAGTAGTAGTAGTAGTAGTAAGTAGTAGTAGTAGTAGTAGTAGTAGTAGTAGTAGTAGTAGTAGTAGTAGTAGTAGTAGTAGTAGTAGTAGTAGTAGAAAATTAGTAGCAGTAGTAGTAGTTTAGTAGTAGTAGTGGAAAATTAGTAGTAGTAGTAGTAGTAGTAGTAGAAGTAGGATTAGTAGTAAAATTAGATTAGTAATATTAGTAGTAGCATTAGTAGTAGTAATGAAGTATTTTAATGTAATATTAGTAGTAGATTAGTAATACTACTACTAGCACTACTAATGTACTACTACTAAAACTACTAATTAATCTACTACTAATACTACTACCCATCTACCTCAACAAATCTAATTCATTATACTACTACATACTACTACTAATCTAATAACACAATTTTTAACCTAATACAATAATCACTAATACCTAATTAACATACTAACTAACCTAATTCACATACTACAATTACCGTCTAACAATAAAACGAAATCTAACCTAATTCACATACTAATTAACCTAATTCACATACTAATTAACCTAATTAATATACTAATTAACGTAATTAACCTAATTACTAAACTAACTAACCTAATTAACATACTCACCCTACAATCTAATTAACTAATTAACCCTACATAATCACCATACAATCTAATCACCATAATTATCTAACTTAATCAAAACAGTTTAGTAACAAAGCCTAACATACTAACTAACAATTAATCTAATTAAGTAATCTAAACAGTAAACTAATTGAACTAATTAAGTAAAAACTAAACTAATCAAAACACTTAAACAGTAGAGTCCATACCTGAGATTTGAAGGTCGGGTTAGGATTTTTCGGGGCTGGGTCGGGTTAGAGTACGCCGGAGGGTTCGGTTCGCCGGAGATTCGGGGACGGGTTAAGTTCGTCGGGGGTTCGGGGCCGGGTTTGGGTGCGCCGGAAAGGGTAGGGTTCGTGGGGTTCGGTTCGCCGGGGGTTCGATTCGCCGGGGGTTCGGGGCTGGGTCCGCCGGAAATGGGTAGGGGAAACCTAGGGTTTGGTTGTTGGTGCGCCGGAAATGGGCTGGGTCGCCGGATCTGGGTGGGGGTTATGCGTGCCGGAGGAAGGTTGCCGGAGGAAGGTGTCGCCGGAGGTGGGTGGGGGTGGTGCGCGTTCGGGGTTGGGGATTGGGATCGCCGGGTTATCGATTTTAGAGGGATAGGGAGATTGGGTTTGTGTCTGACTGTTGCGTTTTTTTTTTTTATTTTAACATATGTTGCGTCGGATTAGCCGACGCAACCAGACGCAATATTAACATTTGCGTCGGCTAATCCGATGCAACGCATTTAATTCTGGTTTTTTTTTAATTTAACATTCACTGCATCGGATTAGCCGACGCAACCCGACGCAATATTCAACTTTGCGTCGGCTAATCCGATGCAAAGCTATTAATTCTGTTGACTGAGTTTTTTTTATTTTGACGCAGACTGCATGGGATTAGCCGACGCAACCAGACGCAATATTCAACTTTGTGTCGGCTAATCCGATGCAAAGCTATTAATTCTGTTGACTGAGTTTTTTTTATTTTGACGCATACTGCATCGGATTAGCCGACGCAACCAGACGCAATATTCAACTTTGCGTCGGCTAATCCGATGCAAAGCTATTAATTCTGTTGGCTGAGTTTTTTTTATTTTGACGCAGAATGCATCTGATTAGCCGACGCAACCAGACGCAATATTCAACTTTGCGTCGGCTAATCCGATGCAAAGCTATTAATTCTGTTGACCGAGTTTTTTTATTTTGACGCACACTGCATCGGATTAGCCGACGCAACTAGACGCAATATTCAACTTTGCGTCGGCTAATCCGATGCAACGCATTTAATTCTGTTGACTGGGAATTTTTAGTCAACAACTTTTGCGTGGGATTAGCCGACGCAAACCCTTCTATTTGGATCGGCTTTGCGTCGGTTAATCCCACGCAAACTCCTTCACATAGTGGCGCCAACCCAAAATTATTGGCGCCTGCTTCATGGAGTCGGATAGCGTCGGCTAGTCTCACGCAATATTATTACATCGGATTAACCGACGCAAATCGACACAGTTATGCCATTTACGTCGGATAATAAATTCGACGCAACCTGTCCGACGCTGTTTCAGCTGTTTTAGTAGTGTGTTGTTTTCAATGGGATATTCACCAGATTGTGCTGATCATAGAAACTTAATACATCATTATATTGTGCGTGTGGTCTTTTGGTTTTATGACTCCATGTTCTACAATTAGTTTAGCCATCCCTCCCCCCCCCCCCCCCCCCCCCCACTGTTTCCCATCGTTGAACCTCAATATCGACACTTTGACTGTTTGTGGACTGTCGACGACCCCATTTGATTATCAACTAGGTACACAATGACAACAGTGCAGTTTATTAAACGCTACTGCATAGGCAGGCATACGTACCCCAATACAATGACTAAATAACGATTCGCACCTTAATTGAGAACGCAAACAGCACAGCTTGTGAAATTATCTGTTACAGATTTAGTAATACAATGGTCCAGATTAACAGATCCACAGAAATTCGGAGGGCACATACCGACAGAAAATTAAACGGTAATGACACAACGTTCAGTAATCAGAAAAACCAGTAATTATTTTTCATGTGTAAAATCTGAGGCAGTGTTGCTTCAGCAGATTGAACACACAAATGTAACTTGAAATACTGTCCGTGTCCGCGTTTTTAAAGCCCTGCGCCTTCCAGTAGTCCGACACGTATATGCAGCTTCTCCCCTGTTTTACCAGTCGTTCATCGGCAGTAGTCGCCACCTACACGTGAGGTCCGGATCTACTGTCAGGTGTTAGAAATAATGCAAAGACAATATGTTGACTATTGTTGCATAGTAAGGGTATCTCCCATTAAGTAGCATATTCACACCAATTTATTAGTATGGTTATGAATGTCATTATATTTAGAATAATGATAATTTTTTTTCCATCATAAAGTGACTTTGGATGCCTTTTGAGGTTAATCTCATGTGACACTTATTATATAAGTATGAGCATGATAGGTCATATGGGCATACACATCAAATATCATCATCCAAATCTCTTGATAAATTCTGAGTATACTATCGAGTTCTAACTCCTAATGGTTGAGTACACAATCTTTAGGAGTGTTGTGTGACCTTGGGGGACGACGCTCATTTCGATTTGTACCGTAGTCGGGGCGATTTCGTTTCTCATTCAGTGGCCTTCATACCACGACACAACGTGTATTTACTAGTTATATATCGCCCCTATAGTGACCCTATATTTCCAACAATTGAGAAACGAAATTATGTCACTATTATTGTGGTTATGTTCATCACTAGTCATTGGAATTGTTTCAATTGGCTATCTTGTTTCGTTGTTAAGATTCGATCATCTCGTTGAGGGTGAGACAACAGTTCGGTATTATGGCAATAACTCCGTCTCTAGACCTCCGATTGGAACGTGTAATATGGCGTTGGAAATCTAAGAAGAAGGGCTACAACTTTTTAGTTGAAGCCGTGAGCTGATTCTACCATTTACCCTTCGGAAAACGGGACACAATGTCGTGGTAGTATGCTGACAGTTTTTGAAGGTTTATGAGTGGATGGTATTATCTTATTTTATTATCAATATTCATCCTTGAGAATGAGGTATGGTATCTATGATTTTAGTTCTTGTCTTCTTGTGATTCATGATGATAAAATAATTACGTTTGGTAGATGAGTATCATTTATCGTCATTGATTGGAAGATAAATTATCTGATAAGAGTAGGATGTTAATGTTGTTTCTGAACATATGTTGAATGTGTTAGCCTCAATATTTCATGATGCATGATGAAGTTGCACACATGTTTGTATTAGTATACAACTAAAAGGTGAATGTTTTTCTGTGTTAATGGAGAATATTATATGCCTACGATCAAAATAATTAATGTGATTATTAGTGGAGTAATAATTAATTATTAATAATTTTGTGCAAATTATGTTGTCTTGGGAGATACCATGTGGAGATTATATGCTCTTATGAGTAATGAGGGCAATATTTGGATTTATTATATAGCCGTTATAAATTTATTATATAGTCGTTATAAATTTATTATATAGCCGTTATAAATTTCTTCTATGCACTTAATATATATGATATTGAATATTATTCATTAATCAATTTAAGAACATCATGTATGTTTTGCTTGAGAAAATTGAATATGTATAATATATGTTGGGATTATATATTAGTGTGATTTTTCGTATCCTTACTAATGTTTGGAAAAGACATGTGTGTACCTGTCTTGTAAATTATTTTGGATACATTTGGAAGGAGAATTTAACTTCACACTAGAGACGCATCAATGCTCACTTGAGTAAAATAAGCTATATGTGGGGGTTAAATATTTTTTTTTTTTTGACATGCATAATCTTGATCAAGTACGTATTAAATAATTGGATGAATTATTTGATAAAGTACTCCAAGAATAGATTATTGAATATATAAATTGTCAAGCATAATTATTTGATATCTAAAAGTTGGGATGATTAATGAATGAATAATTTGTATATTTTGTTTGAACGATTATGTTTGTCACTATTTCGTGATATGACAACATGTGGGGGAAGTCATTCAACTTATTTGATAAAATTATTCATGCATCAATTTTTGAGTTGATATCTTATAATTTGTGAAGAGTATGTTGATCGCCTCCCAATCGGATCGGTCGTTAACGAAGGACGGGGGATCAAACGATATTTATAGACTCGGAATAACACAAAAACTACTAGAGTAATCGTGGTAAGTCGAGGTTGGTCCACAGGGAACGGTGTATGTTGTGAAGTTTAAAGTGTCGTGTTCGATGTCTTAGAAGGAGGGTTTTGTTTTTGGGGTCGAGTCTATACTAGAGGGATTAGTACGATGATGGTTTAGAGGTGATCAATTTAGGGAAAGGCGTTAGGGAGAAGTCGGGATTCGGTACTTGGGGTCTAAGAAGGTCGGGATCGAGTTTTTGTCACAATATTGGTAAACTCACCTAAAATCCCGCTTTCGCGGTGAATGAGGGTAAGTTCCTAGTCATGGTAATTTCTACCCCGAGTTTCCCCATATTGATAGAAATTAGTCAAGGTCGGTCTAGTTGGCCGGACTAAAACAACAATGACAAAACACCATAAATAAGATAAACCAACATTCAAGCAACCCACCAACATCCCTATATTCAAATAAACCAAGCCCTCATCCCTAGACTCCCCAACAAGAAATCTACTCACACATCATTATGGAAATCATCACAACATGCATATTAATTAGATCTAAACAAGATGATGATGAGAAAACAACACAAAAACTAAATTAGAGATTAGAGAGTGGAAGAGAATTATACCAACAATGTAGATCTATAAGAAATAAGAAGATATCATAGATAAAGATTGAATCTTTGATGAATAAAATGGAGAACTTGTCACTAATCCTCCAATAAACCCAACAAATCTTCAAACAAAACTTGAATAGTCTTCTTACAACCTTGAAATCTAAATAATTGTTGATGGAAACTTGTAGATCTACTATTAAACTACTAGAATTTTTGAGGATTTTTCTAGATTACTACTACTAATGGATGGTGTAATAGGATGGTGGAAGGGTGTAATGTCTTCCCTCCTTAGCACAATGGAGAGGTGAGTTAGGCAATGAATTAGGGTAACATATATATAGTAATCTCTTAATGGATCCTTAACCTAAAGCCCAAATCCAACTTTATGCTCCATTAGTGAGACAATCTCCCTTTGCATCTCCATGGGGTGAAACTTCGCCCTGCGGACTCGTCGGTAATTCCCACCGGGTGAAATTTTCGCCCGGTGAGATTTTCTTCTTTTTTTCGCGTTTTTGGCACTTCTTCCCATCGGGCGAAATTTCACCCGGTGGGCGAAATTTCGCCCGGTCAGTTTCGCCCGGTGGAGAGTTCTCGGAAATTCTTCGGGAGGCATTTTCACCGTCGGGTGAAATTTCGCCCGGTGGTGTCTCACCGGGTGAAATTTTGCCCGGTCATTTTTCTGGTCTCGAATCTTGTCTCATTCTTCGTTTGTTCGATCGGATGGCTTTAAACTTTAAGTTGTGTGCTTTGCTCTTTGGACAGTTTTCCCTTCTCTTGTGCTCGTGGAAGCTCAATCGTGATTTTGGTGCTCAAATCCTATCAAAATGATAGAAAAACTACCAAAAACACGTAAAACGCACAAGAGGGACGCTAATGCGAGAAGTACGCAAAATATGGCGATAATCACACTCAAGACTCGCAAAACGAGGGAAAATGGGTCTAAATGGAGGGAAAAACGGTCAGCACACAACAATTCCCCCACACTAAACCGTTGCTCGTCCTCGAGAAAAGACCCAAAAAGAAATTACAAACTACTACTACTAGCTAGACTATGCTAAGCCGATACGGGGCAATTAACGGGCCCGCTCTGTCCCTTCAACTCACATCGAAATACTTATGAGGTAAAGTACTCCCATGCAAGGCAAGTTGGGGCTTGCTCAAAATGGTGGATGCGACTAAACACACAAAAACATATAACACGAAAGAATAGACGCATCCAAAGCATAAATAAAACACCGAATCCCTCATCGAGACGGCGGGGAAAGACACCGATTACTTACCTAAAACAACAATAGACTTCCAAGATAAATGACCCACGTAAACAAGGACCAAAGCCTAATACTATGACAATTAAGCAATATAGATGTTGATAATTTAGCCTAGGTACGCCGAATCTTCTAAAGGGGTACTACGGGGCGTATAATGGAGTGGAAAAAGTGAACCATGGATTCGTTCGACACTGTAGGTAGGTGCAGTCCCGCTCTCTTTGGCGAAGCCAAGAGGGTCGTTCCAAAACTCGAATTTCCTAAATTAGCCCAAATAAAAAAGGTGGAGTGTTTACGATTATTGGGATGGATCGACTCATCACCGCTATCTTCCGACCTCGGGACTCGGTCCTCTACTTGGCACTTCACGACAATGAATCGATCAAAGGGCTTTTTTTTTTTTAAGAAGGAGACATTTTTGATAATTTTGATTTTCATTTGAAGCTCCTTTCCTTCTCCTTTGCTTTTCTTTTTTTTTCATATTTTTGTGCCCTTTATCTCTTGCTTTGGTTTGCCCTTTTTAACTTTTTGATGTGGTTTGTAACCAAGCTTGGAGGTTATTTTTGTGTAAACTTATTGTGATGATGTATAGATGGAGGAAAAATAGGCAATCGAGAACACGCGCAATTCCGGATAACCCACAAAAGATGGAAAAGATTTGGACTAAAGGTGCAATGGTCGTTCGAGCAAGGTCACCTAGAAAACGGGATGCGGGAACCAAGGCCTAACTCCTCCATGGGTGGTCAAGGTGGTCAAATGCAAACCCCGAAGTAAACCTCTAGTAGAAAAGGTGGACTCAAAGCTAAAGGATCAACAAATTCATTGCCTAAGAGTCATTCTACTAGACTAAGGTCCAAAATCTACGATGGATTATCTACAATGGAATGTAAACTCTTGTTATAAGTTTGTAATCGGGTTTTCGAAAAGTTTTAGTCCTAGACACACTATACAAAAGCAAAACAAAACAAAACACACAAAAATGAAAAAGCAAATAAAAGAAAACACAAGTAAAGTCATGAACTCCATACTCCATCAACATTCAAGCATAATCAACCACAACACCAAAATGCTCAACTCCGAGAGCCTCCAATAGCAACAACCTAACTCCTCTATTAATTTAAAGAAGAAAGAAGGAAGGAAGTTACCAAGCGGGTGCTTTCATAATCTCTTCAATTCGCGCTATTAAGGTAGTGGTTACCTGTAAGAGTAGAGAACAAGACCATACACGGGACACGAAACATAACGAGAAACAAGAAAAGAGAAGAAAAAGAAAAATGAAATGTTTTTGATTTTTCGAGTTTTTCAAATTTTTATGGATTTTTGAAAAGATTTTTGAAAAATAAAAGATAGTAGACTCCTCCCCCACACTAAAACTGTACATTGTCCTCGATGGACAAGTAGGGAAGAACGAAAAAGACGAAAAACAAAAATAAGAAAAATCTTTTTGGATTTTTATGATTTTTTAAATGTTTTTGGGTTTTATAATTTTTTGAATGTTTTTGGATTTTTCAAAAAATTTTGAGAAAAGAAAAAGAAAATAAAATAAAGAAAACGATAAGATAGTGGCGGGCCTAGGTGCAATCACATCACCTAGACCCTAGCCAAGTGGCTAAGAAAATGAAAATGAAATAAAATGAAAGGGTGAAAAATTGGGCGTAGGTGTAGTCACGTCACCTAGCCCGGATTAAGAAAAATTGAGGAAAATTTGATTTAAAAATTTGGATTTTTCAAAGGGTCAATAGCGTAATCACGTCGCCAAGAGACCGGGAGCATTACCAAGGCCGCGACGGCCGCAAAAATCATTAAATGGGACGGTGGGACAGCTTGCAATTTTGTTCGAGATAAAACGATCACAATGATTATAATGATGAAACAAGGAATAAGGAACAAGATTAATTCACATACAATGATAGATAATTATGACTCACTGACACAATCCACACATATATATACCCACAACACAAACAAACCGCATTATCTACCGACTCTTGTAGGGGGGTCTAGTTCGAATAGTCATTAGACGCAAAGGAGGCCGTGGGAGTTCCTTCACCGACATACTCCCAAACTCCTACATCCTCCGAGTTGTTCAGTCGGAATTCACAGGGACCTGGAGGTAGGTCCCAATTGTGACGGTTATAAATATTGGTTCGGTTTTGCTGGGGACAATTAAGGCACAGTCATGGCTAAGAGAAACGAGGCGGTGGTCAGGTACGTGAAAGATCCAAGTAGGGAAATAAGCCTCGTTAAGCCAGACACGGGGGTCATGTGGTTTAAGATGGTCGGTCGAATAACCCAAATTTCTTGCTATTACGGTCACAAGACCACCACAGTCGATAGAGGGGCGTTGGTCAATGATAATTTGATGAAAGTGTAACGCCACGACAATAGGTAGGTCTAGGGGGTAAGGGTTACCGAGTAAAGAGTCACATATCAATTGTAAGACACACACATTGAGGTTAATGATATTGTCGATAGACGGCAAAAGACAGTATGAAAGGATTTCAGCGAAATAACGAATGGCTGGGTTACGGATTTCAGCGGTAAAATTGGAATTGGGTTCGAAATCACGTTGACCTGGCGCTATGCGCCTCCATAAGTCTCTCCTAGTCGCACTACTTTGCGAATCACTTAGGGGTCTACTTAGTCCGGTACCCGATGAGGGTAATCCTAGAGCTAAGCTAAAGTCGGAAATATTTAAACAGTGATTTCTACCAAACAAATTAAATTTGAACTCCTTAGGTGTGGTCGGGTTATCGATTGTAAAGGTACTTAAAAACTCACAAGTCAAGTCTTTATTTGTGCAAGGCACAAAATCAAGGAGTTTACTAATACCAATTCTAGACGATAACTCTCTAATATCGTTCTTAATTCCTAGAATTTTCATTGTGAATGGGTAAGGCCATCTCGTACTCTGAAAGTCTTTTTCAAAGAAGGTACGAGCTAGGGGTGAATTAGGGCACGGTAAAAGTTTAGGCCTAGCGGACTTACTAGAAGATGAATGCTTAGAAAGATTAGAAGTCGAGGCCATACCTTGTTTACGCGCGGCTCATTGAGCTCTTGTCTCCATGATAATAATTTGCAAGAAAAATCCCAAACTTTTGCTTCTCCTTTCTTCAAAAACCCAAAATAAATATTCACCCAAGTATGGAATGGAGTTGTGAATGGAGGTTGAATATGGTGTATGGAAGGTAGTGTAATGATTTTGTGATGGGTGAAAGGGTGAAATGATGAGTGAGGTGAAAAAGGTGGTATAAATAAGGGTGTTTGAGGAGGGAAAGTGAAAGTTTTAAAGTTGGTGGTAAAAATTTGGTGTAAGAATGATTGGAGGGAAAGTTATGTTGAGGTAAATTGTTGGAGGGAGATGAAAATGTAATGAGTGAGTAAAAGGTGTAGGTGATCCGGCCAAGTCACACCGCCGGGTGAAATTTCACCCGGTCGGGCATCATCGGGTGAAATTTCACCCGACGACTTTTTGTCGTGAAAATCGATTTTGCCGTCTTTTTCCACCGGGTGAAATATCACCCGGTCAAAATCTCACCGGGCGAAATTTCGCCCGGTGGTATCTTCACCAATTTCGGCAATTCTGGCAACTTTTCCGTAGGGCGAAGTTTTGCCCGGTCGAGTCTCACCAGGCGAAATTTCGCCCGGCGGTCTTCTTTGCTGCGTTTTTCCGCCTTGCCATTTCATGGCTCTTCAATAATCACCTAGAGATTCAAATATATGACTCGACTCACATTACATAATCAATATTTCCCACAAACATGCTTGTGGTCTTCGATTAAAGCTCCATAACTTCTCCAAATGCTTGGTCTTCATCCAAATTTAGCTCCATAGTGAAATCCAATTTCGATCAATCTTCTCAAGCTAACAAAACTAATAAACTCAAAGAAATATGATACATATATACAAGGTGGTTGTTGAGGATACCACCAAACCTACATCAACTTTGAGAGGGGGTTAAACAACGCTCCCCGATGGGAGCTCACCAAACTTCATAGTAGCAAAGGTCTCACGAATATGACCGGGATGATAAATCTTCAAACGTTGCCCATTAACCATAAACTTCCCGGTTTCCGGGCTTGATATCTCTATCGATCCATATGGTTGCACTCCGGTCACTTCGAATGGACCCGACCATTTTGATTTCAACTTACCGGGAAAGAGCTTAAAGCGAGAGTTGAAGAGTAATACCTTATCACCAACGAGGAAGTCCTTACGTAGAATTCAAGAATCGTGTCATTGGCGAGTTCGTTCTTTGTAGATCTTCGAATTCTCGTAGGCTTCAAGTCTTAGTTCTTCCAATTCTTGTAGTTGGAGAAGGCGATTATTTCCTACGACACTCTCATCGAAGTTTAGCTCTTTGATTGCCCATTTGGCTTTGTGTTCTAGCTCCACCGGTAAATGACAAGCTTTACCATACACAAGACGATAAGGAGTGGTTCCAATCGGCGCTTTGTAAGCCGTCCTCAATGCCCAAAGGGCATCATTTAATTTCAATGACCAATCCTTTCGGTGTGTATTTACAACTTTCTCTAAAATTCCCTTGATTTGACGGTTGGAGATCTCGGCTTGCCCATTTGATTGAGGGTGGTAGGCTAAGGACATCTTGTGGGTGATACCATATTTCCTAAGAAGGTGTTCAAAGGTATCCTTCCTAAAATGAGAGCCTCCATCACTAATTATGGCTCTAGGCATACCGAATCTTGGGAAAATCACGTTCTTGAAAAGCTTAATTACAACCTTGGAGTCATTGGTGGGGGAACCTATGGCCTTGATCCATTTTGAGATATAATCAACCGCGACTAGAATGTACTTGTTACCAAAAGAGGATGTGAACGGACCCATGAAATCAATGCCCCAAACATCGAACAATTCAATCTCCAAGATAGGTTGAAGGGGCATCTCATTTCTTCTTGTTATATTGCCGCTTCTTTGGCATGCATCGCATGTGAGAATGAAAGCTCGAATGTCTTTGAACATGGAAGGCCACCAAAACCCGCTTTGGAGAACCTTGGCAATTGTCTTTTGGTTGGCCAAGTGTCCACCATAAGATGTCGAGTGAAGGTGCTTCACAATATTATATCCTTCTTCGGCCGTAACACATCGTCGGTAAATTCCATCTACGCATCGGCGAAATATATAAGGCTCGTCCCAATAATAGCGTCGGGCTTCATAACGTAGTTTCTTCCTCTCTTGTTTGGAATAATCGTCCGGAATAAAATGAGACACTAAGAAATTGACGATATCGGCATACCAAGGTGTAATAGTTTCAACGGCTATCAAGGCCTCATCTCTCATAGCTTCATTGATGGGAATGCCATCTTCTTCATTGCTCTCTTTACTTACCGTTAGTCTACTTAGATGATCCGCTACCAAGTTCTCCGATCCGGCTTTGCCTTTAATCTCAATATCGAATTCTTGTAAAAGGAGCACCTACCGAAAGAGTCGGGACTTTGTCTCCTTTTTGGACATTATGTATCGAATCGCCGCATGATCGGTGTGAATAATGGCTTTGGAGCCGGTAACATAATTTCGAAATTTCTCCATGGCATAGACAACGGCAAGCATCTCTTTTTCGGTTGTGGTGTACCTCGATTGGGCTTCATCTAAGGTCTTGCTTGCATAATAAATCACATGTAGCTTCTTATCAACCCGTTGACCTAGAACGGCACCAACGGCAAAATCGGATGCGTCCCACATGATTTCAAATGGAAGATTCCAATCAGGAGCTTTGATAATCGGTGTGGTAGTGAGAGCGGTCTTTATCCTACAAAAGGCCTCAAGACATGAGTCATCAAAAACAAAAGGTGCATCTTTCATAAGCAAAGAAGTCAAAGGCTTAGCAATCTTAGAAAAGTCTTTAATAAATCGTCTATAAAAACCGGCGTGACCTAGAAAACTCCTCACCCCTTTGACATTCGTAGGTGGTGGCAAGTTCTCAATCACGGAGACTTTCGCCTTATCGACTTCAACTCCTCTATTAGAAACAATATGACCTAGGACAACACCTTGTTCAACCATAAAATGACATTTTTCCCAATTTAAAACAAATCTATACTCTTCACATCGAGCTAACACTTGATCAAGATTTTCAAGACAAGAATCAAAAGATGTACCATGGACACTAAAATCATCCATAAAAACTTCCATGGATTTTTCAATAAAATCGGAGAAAATAGCCATCATACATCTTTGAAACGTTCCCGGCGCATTGCACAATCCAAATGGCATCCTTCTATAAGCATAGGTGCCATAGGGACAAGTGAAAGTGGTCTTCTCTTGGTCATCGGGATGAATAGGTATTTGAAGGAATCCGGAATGACCATCGAGGAAACAAAAATAAGAATGATGCGCCAATCTTTCAAGCATTTGATCAATAAAGGGAAGGGGGAAATGGTCTTTTATGGTGGCCGTGCTCAATTTACGATAATCTATACACATGCGCCAACCGGTAATAGTCCTAGTAGAAATCGACTCACCCTTTTCTCCTTTAACAACCGTCATTCCTCCTTTTTTAGGCACAACTTGTACGGGGCTAACCCATTTACTTCCGGTTATTGGGTATATAATGTTAGCCTCATACAACTTGAGGACTTCCTTCATGACAACCTCTTTCATGGTGGGGTTCAACCTACGTTGACCCTCAACCGAAGGACGGTGGTCATCATCAAGGATGATCTTATGCATACAAACATTTGGGCTTATGCCTTGGTGGTCGGCAATGCTATACCCGATGGCCTTTTTGTGCTTTCTTAAAACAATTAAAAGTTTTTCCAATTGAGGTCCATCAAGGGTAGCATTGACGATAACGGGATAATTAGTTCCTTCAATAAAAGCATATTTGAGGGAAGAGAGGAGTGGTTTAAGTTCAAGATTAGGAGGAGAAGATACCATACTCTTACCCACCGGTAGTGGTTCTACCTTTTCATCATGCAAACATTCTTCTTCAAGAGGTGGAGAGTCAAATGGTTCCTCTTCTTGCTTATCATCATCTATCAAGCTATACTCAACCAAACTATCAATAACTTCAATGGAATTCATTTGTTCAATCATTGGTTGTTTAAGAGCTTGAGAAAGGGAAAACTCTACCGACTCGTTCCCTATGTTAAATGACAACTTTCCATTCTTAACATCAACTATAGTACCGCCGGTAGCCATAAAAAGTCAACCTAAGATAATGGGGGTAATAGTGTCCTCGGGCATATCCATGACAACAAAGTCGGAGGGGATGAAGAACTTACCAACTTGAACGGGTACATCCTCAAGTATCCCAAGTGGGTACTTGACGGACCTATCCGCAAGTTGAATCGACATGCTAGTGGGTCTCATCTCCCCCACACTAAGTCTTTTAGCAATTGAATAGGGTAATAAACTAACACTAGCCCCTAGGTCGCATAAAGCTTGATTAACAACAATATTTCCTACCCAACAAGGGATGGAAAAGCTATCGGGATCATCTAGTTTCTTTGGCATTTCGTTCATAAGAATGGCACTACATTGACCGTGAGAGAGACACATTCTTTGTCCTCTATGGTTCTCTTTTTAGTCAAGACATCTTTCAAAAACTTAGAATAGAGGGGCATTTGAGAAATTACATCGGTGAAAGGTAAAGCTACCTCTACTTTCTTCAAAATATCCACGAAACAGCTAAATTGAGCATTCTCTTTGTGTGGCTTAGCTCGCTCGGGAAAAGGCAATGGAGGGACAAAAGTGGGAGGCGGTGGAACATTAGATTCTTCTTCTTCTTCGGCTAATCGCTCCGCCTCTTTTCTTTTGGCTTCTTCGGCTTCCATTTGCTCTTTCTTCTTTCTTTGTTCTCTTAGTTCATTCTCCGCATTTTGGAGGATATCAAACTCCGCTTGTATTCCCCGGTTTTGTTTGGGGGAAGGAGGAGATGATTCTTGTGGTGCACTTGGTTGATTAACCTTGGATGGGGTAGTCTTGGCGTTCAAGTTCAAGTTCTTATATGGGTCCTCAAGTTCTTTGCCACCTCTCAAAATCACGGCATTTGCTTGGTGAGAAGGATCTCTTGGGTTTTGGGGTTGACCGGGCAAACCATGGGGTGGATGAATTGGTGCGGCTAAGGCTTTTGTTGCTTCTTGTGATTCCCAAACTTTTAGCCTTGCCTTAGTATCTTGATGTTCATTCCATAGTTGGTCAACGGTTCTATGCAAATCATTATAGTTCTCCCATGAGGGACCTCCTTGACCAAATTGAGAATTGTTTGATTGGCCATAAGATTGAGAAGGTTGATTGAATGATTGTTGATTGTAACCTTGGTTACCATGAGAATTTCCTTGGAACCCTTGATTGTATCCATGATTAAAGTGATTACCATGTTGATTTTGGTAATTGTTGTAATTGTTAGGAACATGGAAGTTGCTACCTTGTTGATTGAAGTTGCTCCTTTGATGAAGAGGCATATATGGGGGCATCTTTGGAGGACCTTGGTTAAAGGGCCTTTGTTGACTTTGATTGAATGGCCTCATTTGACTCCCTTGGGTGCGCGGCATCGGATTTTGAACATTTTGATTTCCATAAGAGAAATTAGGATGAAATTTTGTGCCGGCATTGTAGGTATTAGAAAAAGGATCAAATTGAGGTCTTTGCTCATATACTTGTATAGCTTGGACTTCATTTGGCTCTTCAATATAAACTTCTTCGTTAGGAATGCAAGAGCTAGAGTCGTGGCCATGATTGCCACAATGATCACATTGAACTTCCCATGTTAATAGCTTTGGAGGTGATGGTTGCCTTGGAGGAACACTCCCTTGAATTTGGTAAATACCTCTAGGAGTGGGCTTAGAATTCATGGCATCCATTCTCCTTTCCAATTCTTCAAGTTCCGTTTGGAATTTCAATTCATTAGAACTCGTAGATGAGTTCACTTCAATTTTCTTTCTAGAATCCCTCGATTGACCCATTCTAGAATCACTCCTTGCCATCTTCTCAATAAGATTCTTAGATGCCTCATCGGTGAGAGAAGAGAAGTCTCCTCCGGCGGCCGAATTGAGGTTTTCCTTGGTTCTCGATGAAAGGGTGTTGTAAAATGTTTGGGTGGTTAGCCAATCGGGTATTCCATGATGTGGACATTTGCGCAACAAGTCTCTTAATCTTTCCCAAGCCTCACTTAGGCTTTCAAATTCATCTTGCTTAAGGTTTGTATCTCCATGCGGTATTGATTAGTCTTTGACGGCGAAAAATATTTCTCCAAGAAGGCATTAGATAGTTGAGCCCATGTTGTAAAAGTATTAGCGGGATGACCTTGAAGCCATCTACGAGCTCCATCTCTCAAGGTCTTCGGAAATAATAAGCGATGTAATTGGCATGAAGTTAACCCATTGAGACGTGCTCCTACTAATTTTTCTTTGAATGAAGCGATGTGCTCTTGAGCATCTTCTTGAGAAAAGCCGTGAAATGTATCTTGTTGGACCGCATTGGTCAAAGAAGCTTTCAATTCGTAGTTCTCGGGAATCTCTCCGAAATCAACGGGAGAAGGTGTTTCTTCATGTGTGAGTTGAGAATGCGAACCTAGAGTCGCCATTGGTTGGATTGGTGGTGACGGTGGATTTGAAGAATTTGGAGGGTTTGGGGAATTTGGAGAATTTGGAGGGGATGGAATTGGTGGTGGTGTTCTCGGTGATGGTGGTGGTGGTGGTGAATTTTGTGAAGTGGAAGGTATGGAAGGGTTGTTTGGAGGAGGGTTATGTGATGTAGAAGGTGTAGAAGGTGAATGTGGAAGGATGAGATTAAGGTTAGGAAGTGGTAATGAAGGATGTGGAATGATGGTGGTTGAGTTATTTCCTCGAAAATGCAATGCTCTAAAAGTCCTTTCCGGTTCCGGATCGAACCACAAGGGCGATGACGTGTTCTTGGGCATAAAACTCAATTAAACGGTGAGACTCCTAGCACCTCGCGGTACTAGGGAAAAGAGAGAAGGGAAAAGAATCAAACACAACAACAACTAGCCGTTCCCCGGCAACGGTGCCATTTTGATCGCCTCCCAATCGGATCGGTCGTTAACGAAGGACGGGGGATCAAACGATATTTATAGACTCGGAATAACACAAAAACTACTAGAGTAATCGTGGTAAATCGAGGTCGGTCCACAGGGAACGGTGTATGTTGTGAAGTTTAAAGTGTCGTGTTCGATGTCTTAGAAGGAGGATTTTGTTTTTGGGGTCGAGTCTATACTAGAGGGATTAGTACGATGATGGTTTAGAGGTGATCAATTTAGGGAAAGGCGTTAGGGAGAAGTCGGGATTCGGTACTTGGGGTCTAAGAAGGTCGGGATCGAGTTTTTGTCACAATATTGGTAAACTCACCTAAATTCCCGCTTTCGCGGTGAATGAGGGTAAGTTCCTAGTCATGGTAATTTCTACCCCGAGTTTTCCCATATTGATAGAAATTAGTCAAGGTCGGTCTAGTTGGCCGGACTAAAACAACAATGACAAAACACCATAAATAAGATAAACCAACATGCAAGCAACCCACCAACATCCCTATATTCAAATAAACCAAGCCCTCATCCCTAGACTTCCCAACAAGAAATCTACTCACACATCATTATGGAAATCATCACAACATGCATATTAATTAGATCTAAACAAGATGATGATGAGAAAACAACACAAAAACTAAATTAGAGATTAGAGAGTGGAAGAGAATTATACCAACTATGTAGATCTATAAGAAATAAGAAGATATCATAGATAAAGATTGAATCTTTGATGAATAAAATAGAGAACTTGTCACTAATCCTCCAATAAACCCAACAAATCTTCAAACAAAACTTGAATAGTCTTCTTACAACCTTGAAATCTAAATAATTGTTGATGGAAACTTGTAGATCTACTATTAAACTACTAGAATTTTTGAGGATTTGTCTAGATTACTACTACTAATGGATGGTGTAATAGGATGGTGGAAGGGTGTAATGTCTTCCCTCCTTAGCACAATGGAGAGGTGAGTTAGGCAATGAATTAGGGTAACATATATATAGTAATCTCTTAATGGATCCTTAACCTAAAGCCCAAATCCAACTTTATGCTCCATTAGTGAGACAATCTCCCTTTGCATCTCCATGGGGAAAAACTTCGCCTGCGGACTCGTCGGTAATTCCCACCGGGTGAAATTTTCGCCCGGTGAGATTTTCTTCTTTTTTTCGCGTTTTCGGCACTTCTTCCCATCGGGCGAAATTTCACCCGGTGGGCGAAATTTCGCCCGGTCAGTTTCGCCCGGTGGAGAGTTCTCGGAAATTCTTCGGGAGGCATTTTCACCGTTGGGTGAAATTTCGCCCGATGGTGTCTCACTGGGTGAAATTTTGCCCGGTCATTTTTCTGGCCTCGAATCTTGTCTCATTCTTCGTTTGTTCGGTCGGATGGCTTTAAACTTTAAGTTGTGTGCTTTGCTCTTTGGACGGTTTTCTCTTCTCTTGTGCTCGTGGAAGCTCAATCGTGATTTCGGTGCTCAAATCCTATCAAAATGATAGAAAAACTACAAAAAAAAAACACGTAAAACGCACAAGAGGGATGCTAATGCGAGAAGTACGCAAAATGTGGCGATAATCGCACTCAAGACTCGCAAAACGAGGGAAAAACGGGTCTAAATGGAGGGAAAAACGGTCTAAATTTAGCACACAACATATGTATATCTCTAATTGTGGGGGAAAGTGATGATCGATAGCGTGTTTTATACATGAATAATGGAACAAAATGTAAGAGTTTTCATTTGTTGACTAAGTCAATAAATAATGGTTGCGTAAGGTCCATTTATTTATGTTGTACATTTGGCTTACACCACACTATATGAGATTATGATGATTGATTTTATGTGAGTAAAGGATATATATTTTAATTTGTGAATTTGCAAAGAGAAAATATAAGTGAAACAATCATCGAGATCGTTGTTCTCTAATATAAGAATGATGATGTATATATGGTGCAATATTGAGAATTGCAACATGTTGGATATTTATAAAGATGTTGAATCACAAGGTGAGATGCACAATGATCATGAGTAAGCTTTCATCTTTATAATAATTTTATTATAAGTCTATTGAGAAGACTGTTATAATTTTATTTATTATGTATGCGTATTATTTTGCTTTTTTAACCTTACCGGGGTAATCCATGGTGATTGTGAGCTTAATATTTATTGCATAATTGTGGGGCATCAATTTCTATGCAATGTTTGATGCTGATTTCAGCTTCAAATTGCTAAAAATGATGTGTAGTGATTTACGCACATGTATTATGCAGATTTGAGGGAGTTGAAATCATCAAATATAATTTGGTGTATTTGAAAGGTTGAGCATATAGCTCTTAATGGTCTTATAGCCCAAATTTGGGTGGTCCATGTGAGACGGACTTGATGAGATCACCGGAATGATAGAGGTTGAGCATATAGCTCTTAATGCTCTTATAGCCCAAATTTGGGTGGTCCTTGTGAGACGGACTTGATGAGATCACCGTAATGATAGAGGTTGAGATATTTCTCTTAATGAATATATATATCCCTATGTTTGGGTGGTCCTCTTGTGAAGGACTTGATGGATTCACCGTGCGTAGTATTGAGAGGTTGAGCTTTAGAGCTCTTAATGATTCTATAGCTCATAAGTGAGTGGGTTATGTGGAGATATCCTTGATAGAATCACCTAAGTGAGTGTGAAGGGTTGGCCTCCTTCTATGAGAGATTGAGTTATCTTTCTAGAGCACTCATCAAAATCCCAAGGTTCATTTGGCCATAAATTTGTTGAATCGTATTGCGGAACTCGCGTGGAACTTAAGGTATGATATGTGTTGTGAGGATAATTCAACCGAAGTTCAATAAGGAATTCAAATCGAAAGATATTCTCTTGTTGTAAGTAAGTTGTTGACTCATTTCACTAATACGTTAATTCAAATCAAAAGATATTAACGTCTAAGTATCAACCTTTTCATATGCTCAGAATTTTTGTTTTTGGTTTGTCATTTGCATTAGTGGGGGATTGTTAGAAATAATGCAAAGACAATATGTTGACTATTGTTGCATAGTAAGGGTATCTCCCATTAAGTAGCATATTCACACCAATTTATTAGTATGGTTATGAATGTCATTATATTTAGAATAATGATAATTTTTTTCCATCATAAAGTGACTTTGGATGCCTTTTGAGGTTAATCTCATGTGACACTTATTATATAAGTATGAGCATGATAGGTCATATGGGCATACACATCAAATATCATCATCCAAATCTCTTGATAAATTCTTAGTATACTATCGAGTTCTAACTCCTAATGGTTTAGTACACAATCTTTAGGAGTGTTGTGTGACCTTGGGGGACGACGCTCATTCCGATTTGTACCGTAGTCGGGGCGATTTTGTTTCTCATTCAGTGGCCTTCATACCACGACACAACGTGTATTTACTAGTTATATATTGCCCCTATAGTGACCCTATATTTCCAACATCAGGGCCTTGGTTGAAACCATCTTTCCCCCTTCCCACCCTCTTAAAGCATCGCTGCAATTTGAAAGCACTGATGTACCTTTCATCGCCGCCGAGGAATTCTATCGCTATAGCTCTCCCGAAATCTCCATTATTCTGCCCACTCCAAACATGGTAGAACTTCCTCACCGGATATCCCAGCTTCGTTATTTCGTCCCTTACGCAGTTGAAGCTCCTGCCGATGATTCGACCGTTGCTTGTTCTCTGGTAAGGTAGGTTGTGCATGATGCAGGTTGGCGGGTACACAAATCTTTCATCCATTGATTTCGGGCTGCTGATTCTCACCTTCTGCTAGAGAACCTTTCAATTTCAGAAATTGGTCGTTATGGTTGTGAACAATTGATTACAAGTAAAGCAGGTATGGATTCAGAGTTCTGCGAAAGTTTTGCATGTAACAGTTTAATCAGTCAGTGGGGGATGGCAGTTGTGAGTAATGTATATTTACTGGAAGGGGTATTGGCATGCGTGGCAGTTGGTGGAATTTATTGTTGTTCTCTTGGTAATTCTACTCCTATTTCACAAGAAAAAGGTGGCACCTTTCTAAAGGCATCAACTTCTGTGTAGCCATTACCTAGATGTACCCAGATAATAGATCGGATAATCAAAGTAGGATGGATGTTGTGTATGACAGAAAGTGCCGCTTAGTGTTTCGTCACATCACCAGCTATTGTTTACATTATAGCATTGTTCTCGTTTCGTATTTCTATATTACCTATGCAGGTACCTGTATCCGACCAGTATCCTGACATGTAGTGCTACCATGCAGGCCTTTCGCCTGTCAGCATGTCTCTGTATTATTGCAGGGGCTGGATAACAAACAATGTAGACGAGGATAGGGATACCGTCGTAGCTTGAAACAGGCAACAGAAGTTACAGCGCCTACATTTCATTTACAGTTTCCCGCATGAAGTTATAGTAGATGGTAGGCAGTACCCGCATGTAAGTAGAGTCCTTTCTAGCGACGACTACATGGAGCAGATATTCGTAAGACTTGATGCCTCTAGCAAGGCAGTGATGTCGCTTGTCTGCAAGCGATGGGCTCAGATGTTCGCACTAAGGCTAGATGCACCTAAATGGGCTGCAGATTATGATTTACTCCTACAAAGACACCAGAAATTTGGTATAATAACTACCATTTGGGGTGAAGTTGTCGTTTCACGCAGGTGCAGATGCTACTTGACAAACAATAGCCTCGCGAAGAGAATAATGCATAATTTCCAGGTGGAGGCACTAACTTCTACACCTCATCTAGACATTGTTGGTTCTACCGCTGCAGAAACTACAAATACCTATGTTGAGCATTACGGCGAGAGGGCTGTCATCACAGCACAACTTGTAGCTTTAGGATTACTTAGCGCAGTAGAAGTTATTGTTCTTGAATGACTTTGTTATCGATTTACGTAACTACTGCTACTGCATGTATGCGATACGACCTAACTGTCATTGTTTCCCAGACATGCCCCTCTGAAACATATCTACGACTGTTTTGAATGAAACACGAGCCAGATAGTATCTTCTTCATGGGTCTGGTAGTCTACTGTGCAGTGCTTCTTATTGGAACAACATTATGCAGACGTATGAAACGTTACCATCTTCGATATGACTTTGTGAAACGCAAACATATTTGTTTTGGAAGAGGTGGGAGCTACAAAACATCTTCTCCCTTCGCTTAGTAATACAATCCGCGTCATTTCAAGATGGAGCGACAAACTACTCATTAATATATCATGTCAGCCGGCGTCTTCTGTCATTATTTTACTGCTACTGTCATCCACAAGAGGTCAGGAGATAACGATTGTTTGTGTGCTCCAATAATAGGTGCCAGTACTAATTTAGTGGCGTCCAGTTCAGGGTGAAATAATGGGCAGACTGTAGTTTTGGTTTTGGGCTCTCGTAGAATGTTTCAATCTGTTTGTAGAATCCGGTTGTTTGGCTTTCAGATATCACTTCTGGTTTGTTTGGTTTAATCTTTGATTGTGATTGTGTGTCTGGAACGTTTCTTTTTCTGTAGGGTGTCGTGGTGGCGTGTTTGGAGTCGAACTTTGCTATGTGTGTTGACTGTCCAGCTGCGATTCAAGCTCTGTGTCTCCTAAGTTCACGGAGTCAGTCGTATGCTTTTGCTCTAGGTCTGGGTCGGTAGTGACTAGTTCGTGATTTCCGGCGATTTTGCGTGCCTCAGGACGATTGCAGGCTCCGGTTTTCGACTTTAGCTGACTGGTCGTATTCCTAAAACGCTTCCGATTGCTTCCGGTGCGCACTGTCGCGCTTCGGAAGGACCTTCCCCAGTGGTTTTAAACGTCTAGGTGTGCCTGCAGGTTTGCCCTTCGGTCTCGGAACACGCATTATCGTCTGTTTAGGTATGAAAGGGAGAGGTGTCATCAACGTTCAACAGCACCATTCATTGCTCATGCTCTGTTACTGCTCCTGTGTATAAAGTACCCACATAGTAAAGACCACTTGGACTCATGTGATGTCTCCCGTTCCTCTGGTTGTGTGTGATAGACCTGTCTCTGTATTGTGTATGTTGTTGATGGTCATTTGTGGGCCCGCTGTCCTTCTCCGCAAACTATATCTGTGGATTCCCATATTCTCGAGAATGAGTGCATAGAACATGTAGCACATGGGTGTATAGTTTCGTAGCTTGTAAGCTCCACATCCTAATCACGGAGCAGTGTCTGCATCATTATAGGATCGACTCGCACATGTCATAGCAAATATAGCGTCTGTCACAGTATATGAAGTCGAAGGATCTGACCGCAATTTACAAGATAGATATCTTGGTACACAACAGAGCGCAACTACTGGATGCGATTATGCTAATCGTGTGTTACGAAGTACTGCGCATAGTTAAATGCAAATATCGAGACTACTACATCTGCCAGTGCAAGGTAATGCGCCTGCAGAGCACCGGTGTACTATCATGTTGTTCGTGAACTGCCAGTGGTCAGTGTAATGTTCCGCGTCTAAATGTGAAATTCAGGTTATCTGTACTTTGCTAACTTGCTGCAATTTATGTGCAGAAATCCGTCATCTGTACACTAAGCTGACTGTACTCCCTAATGAACATGAGCTCGTCAATTAAGATGCACTCGTATAATACAGTAACGTATTAGCTCAACCTTCCTTTCTGTCTCTTTTTAGACTGGCTGGAATCATGATAATCACTACCATTTCCGCCTTCAACCAAAAATCTTAGTTTTCCGGAACACCAAGTTATCAAAGTGCAGTCATCCATAGACATCCAAGACCACCAAAGAGCACGTTCCTAAGCACGCCGCTATGACGGTGTAACATATGGGAACAACCGCTCAGTGCGTGAAGTTGTAACACACGTTTACTAAACAAATAGCAGTTGTAGACCTATTAAATCAGAATAAAAAGTACACAACATCAAATTAACCAGTAGACAGTGGCAACATGGGCACCTAAAACAAACAGAACAGACCCGCGCCTACGGTGGCCACCTATACAGCTTCAAGTGGAGGCCCACCAATTATTCCATTACAGCACAGCGTTAGTCCTCCTCCGACGAAGAGCCAATTGGTGAAATCTGTTCCATGTAGTCGCAGGAAAGTTCAGTTATAGTAAGCTTCTCCTGCGGAAGTACCAAGCCCCCTCCATCGCCGCAGAGTTCAAGAACGAACCGCCACTGGAAGACGTCCTGAAGCCTCTTGAACAGCCCAATCACATCAGACTTGAAATGGTCAAGCTCCTCGGCTTTGATGCCAACTGTATCTACACAGCATAGTGAGCAGTTCAGACCGCGTTACAATAATAGCCATGAGAACCATGAAGAAGAGAAAATCGGAGTATCAGGTACCTCTTGAGACATTCTCGGCAGGAACTCGGACAGAGACAGGAGCAGAATAATTGTTGACGATTCTGCTTACAATGGAGAGCGACGGTTCCCTTCGAAGAAGCCGCAGTATAGTTTCAGGGACTATGATGTCAGTCAACCAACGGAACAGCACTCGAGTTTCGTAGATAATCTTGTCAATTTGCGATTGGTAATGGTGAACAGCCTCAACGTTGGACATGGCTTTAGACATTTTCTGCTAAAAGAGTTTGGGGTTTAGGGTTTGGAAGTATCTACTTCTACACTTTTTTTTGTAGCGCTCATGTTGTTAATTCATGTTAATATTGTCTTTCTACGGCTCTCGTGATCTAATACACGAACTATGAATGGTTATATTTGAGTTTCTATCATGTTTTGGGATTTGATTTTGGAGGAAATGGGTTTGGAAATTGTTACTGGTATCCTCAATAATAATAACCTTATAAATGCATGAAGTTTGGAAAACCACCCCATATAAATGCATGAAGTTTGGAACCCCCCCCCCCCCCCCCTTACTATTCCTTATGAACAATATCCTTCACGTGCTCTTCACGTGGTGCGCTCTGCTTCTCTGCTTCTTCTCTTCCTCCCCTGCTTCTTCCTTTCCTGTGCTCCTTCTGCTCTTTCTCTTCCCTTACTTAATCTAAGTCACTTTTCTCAACTAATTTTATTTCGTATCTTAATGAAGGTTTGTCTACTACTCTACTACTCTATGTTTCTCAACCCTATTCTTTCTCTCCTTCCCTCCTCCACTTTCCCTCTTCGTTCTTCTCTGTGCTTCCTTTAACTTTATTTACAATGTTTAGGGTTTAGGGTACAAATAAATCGAACTCACCAAAAATCAAAATCGTATCACCAGAAATCAAAAAGGACGCAGAAAAGGAATGTACGAGAGAAGGGAGGAAGAAGAACCGCAGGAGTAGGAGAGAAAATATATGAAGTTAGGAAACCCCCCCCCCCCCCCACTATTCCTTATGAACAGTAACCTTCACGTTCTTCTCACGTGACCTGCTCCCTCTCCCCTGCTCCTCCTCTGCTTCTTCCTTCCTGGTTCTTCCTCTTGCTTTCCTCTTGTGGTTCTTCTTCTTTCCCTTCTCTCCTACTCCTGCGGTTCTTCTTCTTCCTTTCTCTCCTACATTCCTTTTCTGAGACAGTTTTGTGTGTGTTTGAAGTCGGTTCCTCATGTATACTTCGAGACACTCTTTGTTGACGAAGTTGCCTAGAAATGGGGATGTGCAGTATACTCATGGTAATATTAGTTATACTCAGAGGGAGTTCGGGTATAAGTCGACGACTGACCTGCAGAGTAGGCTCAAGAATTTAAATTTAAATTTAAAACTTATAAATGTAGGGGGTTTCAAAACCCCCCACTACTATTCCCTTATGAACAGTAGTCTCATAACTTCTTTAAAACCTATAAATGTTCTATAATCCTATAGATGTATGAAGTTTGGAAACCACCCCCCCCCCCCCCTCCCACTATTTTAAAATTTAAAACTTATAAATGTAGGAAGTTTCAAAACCCCCCACTACTATTCCCTTATGAACAGTAGTCTCGCGACTCCTTTAAAACCTATAAATATTCTATAATCCTATAGATGTATGAAGTTTGGAAACCCCTCCACTATTCCCTTATGAACAGTAACTGTCGCGTGCTCCTCGCGTGATGCTCTGATCCCCCTTCTTCTTCGTCCTTTATTTTTTCCTATAAATGTAGGAAGTTAAAAAAAAAAACCCACTACTATTCCCTTATGAACAGTAGCCTCACGCCTCCTTGAAAATCTATTAATGTAAGAAGTTTCAGAACCCACTACTATTTAATTTTAAAACTTATAGATGTAGGAAGTTTCAAACCCCCCACTACTATTCCCTTATGAACAGTAGTCTCACGACTCCTTTAAAACCTATAAATGTTCTATAATCCTATAGATGTATGGAGTTTGGAAAACCAGTATAGGAATATGTGGCTCGAAAGAGAAGAATGATGAGAGAGAAATGTAAGATAATTCTGGACCACATGTTGGTGGCTCGGAATAGAAATAGAGAATAAATGGTGTTTCAGCCCAATAAGAAAACAGGTCAGATTAAATAAAAAACGGAGGGACTCCACTTAATTACTTATAGTAGACTATAATATCCTCGATAGACGTTCCAGTAGACTTTCATATCCTCACTTCCTACTGCACCCCACGACAGTCCTTTACCTACTGCCACACTCAACGTCCTAAATGTTCACATCGCATACATCCATCATTACTCCTAAGAATACCTTGAACAATTCAAGCCCTTGAGTACTTCGGTTTTCTCCTGAAAAGGTGATGTGATATTATAGCTTGGAGCTTTGTCTTCCAGATGCAAATCGCATGCACCTTGTGCATCTGTTGGTTTCTCCCAAAAATAAGTTAAGTCGTCTTGTATGGTCGGTGTTGCAGGATGTGGTAGTAGCATTCTGTTTCCCCTGCTTCCCCTGCTTCTTCTTCCTCCCCTGCTGTTTCCTCCTCTGCTTTCTCTTCCCTTACTTCTCCCTCCTTCGTTTCGTCTCCTCTCTTTCTCCGCCACACTCCTCTTACCTGTCGGTCCAATTGTTAGAGGTTTTCCAGGTATGTGAAGCTAAGATTAATGCATATAGAGCATCTTTGTAGAACTATTAGAGATGAACATATACGATTTCTGCTAACCTTAAGCATAAATTTGGTACTCCATGTTTGGTTTGCAAATCTGAATTTTGATCACGTATTCATCTAAGGATCGATGTCTGCTTGATTATCTGCGTGAACTTTTATGCTTCCTTTCCAACTGCAATAGATTGATTGTGTTCGTTCGAGTCATGTTGTCTGATATTTCTGCGGCTGTCAGATTCGTGCTGCCTTCTGTAGCTTCTGCCTGCCCAATTGTTTCATTCAGTGGCGAGTCTATCAGCGGATATAAGGGATCACTCTACATAAGCAATATTGGATGTTCGCTCGTCCAAAAGGGACGAACTGTCACTGAACTAAATGTTACGATACTGTCTAACACCTTATTGGTGCACATTAGATGTGTCACTTACATTGTGTTTTGAAGTCTTGTTGTATTGTTGCCTTGTCGGAAACTGCAGCTTCTGCGAAATTAGGGTGCAACTTACACTATAGGTTTAGAACGTTTAAATCCTCCAGGATGTGTTGAGCTAGACGTGTCATTGCGTCGCTTGCTTACGTACGCTAAGTATATGTACTCACCTAGCTGTCAGGTAGATCTTTGAAACCATTCGCCCAACATCATGTAAGCAGTCAGTCTGATTTGAATAGTGTCTATGGTTTTGCAGCATGAAGCCCAAAGCAACTTACCTAGCTGACTTGAACACAGACAGCCGTGACTACAAGGTGAAGGTCAAGGTAATAGAAAAAAGGCGGCCGAAGACATCTCCTAACAAGAATATGCTCTACCAGAGTTTGTTGCTGGAAGATGAAAAGGTAAGAGTGCAGTTCAGAAATTATATTGCTCAAAAAAATCTATCTTTTCAGTTTATGACCGAGTTGTAAGATGAATCATACCTGTGAATAGTAGTCGACATGACCGAGTGAAACATATGTATAGTTGTTAGAGACGGATTACTTTTGCCAATCTAGGAAATAATTAGGTCTTCTTTCATATAGGCAATTACAAAATGCGATTGCGCAATACTCAGCATGAATCCTATTATTTGTCGCTATACCATCGAATATGTAGGCCTGAACTACTGATACATAGACAGGGCCCTGATATCCAACACCCCCGGCGCATAATTTAGATAAAGTGCTCCATCGGTTCTGTGCCCACCTGTTTCGCTCTGGGTACAATACCTGGTCGCCCAACGAGCCAGTATACCACTGACCCTCTCATTCTTGCTATATAGTTGCGGATAATATGTAGGCCGCATTGTTCTCCCTCGGCGGCCACTCTTTGGGCCGCCCATTAGTTAACTCAACAGTGAGACCGCAGTTCTCACAAGCTATGGGGATCTACATTCTGCATCTGACCTTAATGTTTTTATTCCCTGACCACGGTATAGTCTGCATACGTCGATGTCGCCTTTTCGTTCACATTGCTTCAAGCAATACAGGTACTGGGTATGACTAAAATTCCTGCGTATACCTTGCAGGGCACGAGGATGCGAGGCGCTCTATTCGGTGACCAGGTTGCAATGTATGAAGATGCAATTCACCATAACAAGACGTATGAAATAAGGAATGCTGCTATCAGCCTTGTCAAGCCCGAGTGGAAGACAGGACCAACTGATCTCGACCACCAAATGACGTTTGGCCGTAGAACACTCATATTTCCGTTAGCCGATGACACTGGCCTTGGTACTGTCGCTGCTCAAGAATACCTACCAATCTCACAGCTTCCTAGGCAGCAAGAGTACTCTGAGCTGTTTGGTACACACCCTGATTCTCCAAAACTTTGCCTCAGTTCATACATCAGTGCACATATATGTCTGTATATATATACGGAGTATTTAACAGTCTAGAAACGTACAGTGCTGGACAACTTACCTAGAATTATTCTGTAATTCACTAATAATCTGATATCACATAAATGACTACCATTAGTCGATGAGCAACTATCAACTACTATTGCAGATGTGCTGGGCGTTGTCCTGTTTGTCGAAAACCAGCCGCGGGTGATTACAACATCTAACAAGCGCGAGTCCAGGGTACGGGAACTACTGCTGATTGACCACAGGTTACACCAACTCTAAACTGTCGCTTGTGTGACGTGTGTTCTGCATGTCAGTGAGCCTAACGTTGCACCTGATATTCTCTCTATAATAGCACCACGCAACCACTGGCAATCTCAGTGTGGGATGAACTAGCTGAAGATGACTGCACGATGCTGATTCCAGCACCGGGAAAGTTCAGGCTCGTAGGCCTGACAGCACTCCAAGTATCAGGCTACAAAGGTTTTCGCTATTTAGGTCATCCTTTATTTCTTTGCATAAAATCCACAGTTTTACAAATTACCTAATGTAAACATCATGTAGGATTCTCGCTGTCAACTTCTACGTCAACTACCATCATACATGCGCCAGTTGGGCCCAAAGCCGAAGCACTATCGACCTGGTAATATTCACACTCAACGCTATTTGTTAGCTGCAGGGCCATTCTATTGTTGGCTACTCCTCCTGAAATCTGTGCGTGTACAGTGCAAACATTACTGCTTAAGTGCTCCCGATCATTGTATGCCTTTTAATCAACACTGATCTTGCACTTCAATCTTACACACACCACCGTTTGTAGGGTAGCTGCCCACCACATGGCACTGTCAGAACTGCAGTCAAGGATTCTGAATACAAAAGTGTCGCCTCAGACACAGAAGGCTACTACGATTGCAGCCATCCGTTCTAAAAAGGTGCGCACAGTACTGTTCGCTGTTTTAACTTGGACATGTTGTTCATCTGCAACCAACTGTAGATGCATTGCTGTTTATAATCCTTGAATTGATCCGCAGGCAAAGTTAGTTCTCCAGGACGACAGGCACTGGCTGGATGTTACTATTCTAGATGCTGACCTATCCAGAATGCATGCTTACTTGGGCTGCTCCCACTGCAGCAAGCGTTCCAACATGCCACCAGGAACTGCCTATACTTGCTACGCTTGCTCTGTCCCAGACTGTACTTCTGAGCCACGCTATGTTCAGCGCCATCTTACTTATTTACATTCGCTATGACGTCCGGTACCATCCTCCCACCTTAGGCGCTGGAATTATTTTGCCCAAATTAACCTTTAATATGCTCAGCTAAGGTCGTAATACGCACGAATTCCTACAGGGTCACTTTCAATTGTGAGATATCAGACGGGACAGGCACACTACCAATGACGGCTTTCACAACAACCATTTCAGAACTATGTATGATGTTAGCATCCGACTTGTTCCACATGAAACAATTGGTAAGTCAGTATCCGTCTATACATACATGCCGACCCAACTACTGGACATGTAAGGTACATTGTCACACGTTGTCCATACCTATACAGGAAAACAATGAGGCTTTTGAAGTCATTCGGGAAACATTGGAGCGTAGGAAGTTCAAAGTTTGCGTTGGACCAGCGCAGTCGCTATCAACAAGTAACATCTTGCAATGGGTGGTGAAGCAGGTTGTAGTGACTGACAATGAAGTCGAAACACCATCGAACAATGCAGGCATCTCAGCAAATACTGTACAAGCTCATGAAGGTGAATCAGTTGTAGCCGTATCGAAAGAGTTAAGCGAAGTTGGACCAGGCAGCAGCAGCTCAGCTACCACGATCGACAATCCATTAAACGAGACTCCCCGTGCAACCTAAATATGCGTCCCGCTTATAAATATATTGTTAACCAGACCTCTGCCATTTTTGCATGGCCTAAAAATTTCGTAACTACTCATCACTTCACCGTATTCTAAGTGGATATATGTTGCACGAACTGCCAAACTGTATCCATAAAATATCCCTGCCACTTCCGTCTAACAATTTTACACATATCTCCTATGCTTACGTTATTCCGCAAGGCTATAGTTGCTGGTGTCACGACGACCACTCACTCAAAAGTGCTTCCTACGCACTGCAGCTTCGAGACCAAGTTTACAGACCCAACCCACTGCTATCCAAACCGACATTGCAACCAAAATGTACACCGCCACAACCATATTGACAGATTATAATTACGAGCTAAACGTAACCACAACCATATTGACATCTTGTAATTACTATGCATACCTACTTACACCCCATGTCAGATCATCTCAGGTGAATATATTAGTTGTACTAATTCAGCCACTATCCTCACATAACCCAACCTCTAGCCCAAATACCCCTGTAACATCATTAATAGACTCACTCCCCTATTCTCCCTCCCCCCTCCCTGAACATTAGGCCATTACTGTACCCCCGAGTTCAAGACAAAGAAAAAAAACAGCAGTACATCTTCTACTTTCCCAAAACTTTTCAGCTGCATGCGTTGGACCCCCATCAAGACACTACTTTCCATCCCCTTTCCTTAAACATTAATCCATCACAAGACCCCAAATTTCAGGGAAAAGTATACAAGATTTCTGCCATTTTCTAGGGTATGGTGTTTTCAGATTTCGATATCTCATCTGCGTCCTTTTCGATTTCTGGTGAGTCCAATTTATTTGTAGTCCAATTTTCTTTTGGTTTGGTTGTTTTCAGTTTTCGTTCATTATTGATAAGTGTCATTTGTAGTGCCTATTTCGTAGTGTTTTGGTCCCATTTTCCGTGTAGAATCGCTCCTTGGGAGCGGTTTAGGGGCTTCTTATGCTTCCTTTAGTTCGTTTCAGGTTCCCGAGACCGATTTGGAAGAGTTGGAGCAATTCCGACTCTATACATACACATTTTGGAGCCAACGAAGCTAAGGAACGATGACTCGATGCCTTGGAATCGACCCCGAGACCTTGGGACCCAATCCCGAGCCTCCGAGACCCGATCCTGAGTCCCGAGAATCGGTGGGAAGCCCATGAGAGGCAAGGAAGGACCAAAGAGCTCGTAAGGGAGGCCTACAAAGACCCATCCCGTTCGGGATGGCCTCATCCCGTTCGGGATGAAGGAAGCATGAAGAGCGGCTACTGTGAGCCCTTCCCGATCAGGAAAGTCCTTCCCGACCGGGAAGGATGGCCCATCCCGATCGGGAACAACCCTTCCTGACCGGGAAGGGTCAGCTGCAGCTCCGTTTCTTTCTTTTCTTCTCCCTTCCATTTATAACCCTGTATATACTCTTCCCTTGTTATGTAAAGGGGATGCACCTCATTAGAGACTAAACCCTAGATAGATTAGCATAGATTAGTGTAGATTAGTCTTTAGATTATCGTTAATCTTAGATTAGTACTTGTAATTTGGGAATTCTTGAAGATTCCAACCAAGCTTGACAACCTTGGTTGAGGTATTTGGGTTCTTCCATTTATGCAAGTTTCTTTCTTCCTTTCATCTATAGTTTGGTATAATCTTCTTTTCTCTTCTTTTAATCTTTGTTTTATCATTAAAGTTTGAATCTTTAGTTCTTGTTATTGTTCATAGTTCTTTGTTAGACTAGTTTCATTATGTTAGTTTTGTTGTTTGGTTTGATTTCTCTTGTTAGTGTTAGTTTTAGTTTAGATATGTTAGAGTAGTATCTTGCTAGGGTTAGTAAGCTGATTAGGGTGTTAATTGGATGATTAAGGGATTGTTGGAGTTGTTGGTGGAAGATTTGGGTTTCTCCTTGGTTTGTTGCACATCACATGTTTGTTGAATTGCTTGAATGACTAAGTATGTACGAATGCTTGTTTTCTTGCTTTTCTCTTGTGGGTATTAGCTTGTTTGTGGGTTCGGTTCCCTCATTAAGTTGCGAGAGCCCGGTGAGGACGACCCCTAGGCCGGTCTAAGTTGCGAGAGCCCGGATTCGACCTAGGTCTATAGCATGCTAGTACTCCGTTTGTGTTGTGTCGCCGAGTTGGGTTTTAGGTGGAATCTCTAGGTGAGTCCAAGTTGCGAGAGCCCGGGCATTACCTAGATTACCCTACTACCTTCTTCACCTCTAGTTCTCCTTCAACCATTCCGTTACCCCTTTGACCCCGACCTAACCCTAGACCGTTTCCTTTGATAGTTCTCTAGTTTTAGATCTAGTTTAGTCCTTAGCCTTCCCCTTAGAATAGCTTGTCTCGAACCTAGTCCTTGACCGTAGCATACCTTAGTCCGACCTCCCGTTCCTGTGGATTCGACCCGACTTACCCTAGCTACCCACTAGGTTTTGCCGGTTAGTATTTGACGGTTGGGATTCACGACAAATCCCACCCATCAATTATCGAGTTCTGATTTCTGCCATTTTTTGGGTTTTGGTTGTTCTCAGAATTTGATCATTATCGATTTTTGATTTCTGCCATTTTTCTGGGGTTTGGTTGTTTTCCCAAACTTTTCTACTGCATTTTTTTTACCTACGTCGGGACCGTCTGGAACTGTAAGTCTTCTACTATTGCGTACCTCCACTGTATAGCTTAGCATAGGTCATGAGGTGATCCCAAATAGTAGTCAGGGTGCCCTGGCGTCGCCGCTATATGTCTTGATCTGCCAGGTTTGACCTTTACTGGTAGCTGCAGTAGCCAAACCAGGACCCAGAATTGAAACCCTAGATGCAAACTCACCAAACCCAGAGCAAAACATCCCCAAACTGCCCAGAAATTGAACGCGCCACCCGACAAGTCAGACCCAGACGACCAAACCCAACAAGAAATCGAGAAACACGGAAGACCACAAGCAACCCAAGGCGCAGAACTCCCTGACACAACAGAGATCAGAGAGGGGCAACAATCGGGAACAACAGAACCCAAACAAAAAAAACCCCCTAACTGATTACTTGTTATTGATTTCTCCCTTGCTTTTGTGCATGCATGCTTCACGTAGGCTTAGAAATACATTCATGTTCCATACTTCAGAATTTAGTAACACTTGGTAGGCCTGGATTCAGGCTTGTCGCCAATCACCACATCACCCGTATTCTAATTTTTATGTATATGCACATACAGAGATTATATTATATAGGTTGACATATCGCTCTGATTTCCCTGAATAGTTACGGCTATTTCGCGGGATAGATGTAGCATCTTCCTAATGGCATCGGCTTCTTCATTATCATTCATTGAACGTACCCGGGTAATAAGTGTGGTACTAAAAGGTGTATGGATGTTATTCGTCACACGAAATGCGTCATATGGTTTTGTCGCATAACCATCAATTATGCCCGATACTGAATTATTCTCGGTTACTGTCTTTGTATTAACTGTGCGGCTGCCTGGTTGTGGCCATTAGCCTAACATGTAGTCACACCGTGTAGACCTTTCCAGTGCTACCATGCCCGCGTATTCTTGCAGAGGCTGGATAACAAACAATGAAGACAAGGATAGGGCCGCCGTCACGGCTACTAGCAGGCAACAGAAGTTAAACCGCTTACATTTCGTATATGACCGTCCTTATGAGGTAGTGGTCCATGGTAGGCAGTACTCGCAAGTAAACAAAGTCCTTTCAAGCGATGACTACATGGAGCAAGTATTTGATGTGGCTGGCAAGGCAGCGATATCACTTGTCTACAAGCGATTTGCTTAGATGTTCGCCTTAAGGCCAGATGCGCCCCGTTGGGACGCAGATTACGACAGACTCCTACAAAGAGAATATTTTTTTGGTGTGACGACTGCCATTCGGGGCGATACGGTGGTTTCATGCAGGTGCAGATGCTACTTGACCGACAATAGCCTCGTGAAGAGACTGGTTCACAGTTTCCAAGCGCAAATAATGAACAACACACCTCACCTGGGAATTACTGACTCTACCTCTGCAGAAAATACGACCGCCTACATTGCGCAGTTCGGTGAGGATGCTGTAACCACAGCACAAGTACTGGCTCTGGGCCTACTTGGCACGAGAGAGTATATTGTTATCGAATGAATTGGTTATCAATATACATTGCTGCGAACACCGTGTGTATGTGCTGTCGCGTCGTTGTCGTCGATGCGTAGACATGCCCTTATGGAACATATTTAGATTTCTTTAGGAAGACCCGTGACATAGAATATATATTTGTTATGGGCTTATTAATCTAGCGCACAATGTTTAGAAAGAAATGCAGTACTCTGCAAGCGTTTGAAGTAGAAATACCTCACATTGTTGTTGTAAATTTATTGGAAGGTAAGGGTATCACTGAATCGTATAACGATTTTCTGACACGTAATTGAGCGAGCACATCTTCGTTACCCCTATGTGTGCTTTGAGTGACCCTAACCGACGCTTTCGGTCCGTACATGTCTTTGTTAGTAACCGTAGCCTCTTTAGATTTGCCTACTTTTCTTTCGATTGTATACAATCCTTCCGTACCCCTCTAAGGTTTACGATAGACTACGATTGTACGTTAACTGCTAAACCAATGACCGTGTGCTCAAAAATACTTTTGTCATCTTGAAGCTCCGCGCGCAACGCGTGCGGAATTGTAGGGATGATTAACTTAGATGAAAAAGTAAAACGAGTAACTCGAAATCGATTCATCTAATCTCGAATAGTTCAACGTGAACAAAACAAACGTTGGGGAGCGGTCGGTGTGCCTATGTGAGGGCAACCCTACTCTTAATCTCTCTACTCGCCCAAAAACCCTCTCTAAAATCTCTCCGTCGTTGCTGTCAATCTGTAATCAAATGGAAGACATTGAGGATTTATTGGTAGGAAATGGAGGAGTTGCTCCTGGGTTTAGGTTGCCTCTAACTTCAGTGGGTATAAACCCTAAGAAAAAACCCATTCATTCTAAGCAATCTTTTGTTCGAGATCCTCTTCAATCCATCAAAATCCCTGGTACCCAGGTCTTGTTTTGTCCTCAAAGTTGCTTGCTTTTTTCTGCCTCATTTGTTAATTCGGACTTCCATTCATGTGATTTGTGAAATTTGTTTCGCAGATTATTTATATTAAGACTTTTGGGTGCTCACATAATCAGGTAATCGAGCCATCCATGTCGATATATTGTTTTTTTGTATATTTGTTCATTATGAGGTTGACACAAATTCTTGTGTAAGGCTGCCTGAGACCAGAGTGTGCTCAACGGGTCTTTTTGGTAACCCGTTTTCAGTTTTTGATTTTCATTTGAGCTAATACTAGTTTTGACCCTCCCCAAATTGCGCTGTTGTTCCTTGAAAATTTGTACAAATTCTCATGTGATACAATCTCACAGTACAATATATATTTGCCTCATTATTTTTCCTAATTATTTTTTTTGTGGTTATCTACTTTAATAAAAGATTTGGCTCCTCAAATAAGATTATAGGTTTAAACCTGTGAATTTCACGGGTAGGTTTTAATATGTCATTATAAGGTAGAAATAATGTCAAAATATATGAACTGCACCAATAATTTGTATCACACAAATGCATTTATAATTAGTTGCATAATTTTAAAGTAATCGAATAAGTTATTAATAGCTACCAAATAATGTGAAAATATATGAAGGGAACCCTCTTGTTAATATATATAGTCGTGTGTACCATACCTGTGAACCTGTCAATAATTATACTGTACTAATTTATGAATTCATTCTAGCTCTCGATTATTGCAGGATTTCGAAATTTGATTCAAAAACTCGCTTACGTATATAAAAACGCTAACTCATTTAAGCGTAATAGAAAATTTTATCATACAACATGGTAACTTAAAATAAATTACCAAAAGTACATGACAACTCAATTTATTGTACTATGTAATTTGTATTGGGAAAGTGATAAACTAATATTGTTGAATAAATCAATTTCATTTTCTTGAAATGAGATTTGTAGTTGAACGTTTCTTTTAATTTCTTTTAAATATGAAGTAAGTTTTAACAATTAAAAACAAAACCTAAAATGATTTTACAAAATACCTAAATCAAATACTCGTACTCTGTATATATAAACCTAAACTGATTATATGGAGCTTCCTGTTGCACTCTTAAAAGTCATACTTCTTGTACACTTCATATTCATAAGTTAGAATACTCCATAATAAATTCAATACTTTGTAAAATACTTTATGTTGGTGAAATTAGTATATTAAAAGTGATAAAGACCCAATCTAAATAGCTCACACCTGAAAATGACCTAACTCAAATGACTAATTCCCAAAAAATAGTTAAACCAAAATGACTCATAAACGAAAATGACCCAACCTTAATGACTCATCTCAAAGTGACTCAAACCGAAGTGACCCGACAACATGTCACCCGAAATAGGCTTCAAGCCGAAATAACCCAGACCGACCCAAACTGACCTCATTGACCGATTTTCTACCTCTAAGTTGCAACTAACCACATGAAAAGTTATCTGACTCGTTATAATATTAAGACGTTATAATATTAAGACAGATGTACTTGTCATAAGGAAGATATATATAGTCGAGGAAAAATATCAGCAATTATTTAAGTGAATAAAGAGTCGAGCTAATTATTTGCCTTTTACATCAGTATTAATTTGCCTTTTACATTTAATCCTACGAAGCTAATTCATACAGTGTAATTTGGATACGTATCAATTTTCATACACATCCGAGTTAAGAGTAGCTATATTAACTTATCACAATATGAAAAAAAAACACTACCATCAATTTGTTTCCATGTTTTGAAAAGAAAATCACTGATTACAATATGAAAAAATCACCGTGTTTTGCTCATGACAATGAAAGCCATTCCATCCCAAGAACAAAGCTACAAACATTACTCTTACGCGGCACTTCATTTTTAAGTAATCTAGAGGAAGTCTTTGATCTCCATGTGTTCCCCGATGAGCTCCATATGACGTTAGAGTAGATAGGGTCTTAATAGACTATGCAAATGAAGCCATGAAGCTGAAGAGCTCCCAATTTTCACAACCTTTTTAATAGATAATGCAATGTATAGAGCACAGAGATGTATACTATATTCAAGCTATAATTACCTGAGAGTAACCAAGGTCAAAATTGTAGAATGAATAAGTCGGCAGTACATCATATAGAAGATCGACATTTGAATCCCTTTCGTAAAGCCAAAATGCGGATCCCTTTTGTACCAAGTATCTTCCTTGGCATCAGTATCCCAATGCTCGGCACTCTAACTCGTCCCGTACTTGTGGACTCATCAAGTCCCATTGTGTTGCTTGCCCCATGCCCGGTTAAACTGTTCTCCACACTTTCCTTGACACCACGTTTCTCCCTGTTTAACACCATGCCCATTTCACCCACCCGTCTCTTTCAAAGCGGAATGCCCATTTATCCGTGTACTTAATGCTTCCTCCTTGTCCGTAATATATTTGGGCAATTTCAGTAAACGTAAAATGATGAGAAATTTAGGGGTTTAGTTCATACCACTATACCCCATCTATTCGATATCTGATTATGATTTTCTTGATCAATCTACAACCAACAAATCAAGGTGTATCTTTCAGCAAACAGCATACCGCATTCGTGTTAGATGTAGTGCTAACTACAACTTTGACTCCTTTTGACTTTTGAGAGTGCCCGGTCCACCAGCCTACATCGTTAAGAAACGGGATAATTTCTGAATCTAGTCGGCTTAAATGCAATTAGTAGCAGACATTCGAAAGCTAAAGTTACTTACTTTGCAACACCTGGTTGAACGGGTGAACGTTTTGATACACTGTCTCTCACAAACACAGTCGAGCTCTGGTGACAGTAAAACTAAAACTGATCTATTACGACAGGGTTCCCAACTGCTTCCATTCGTATGTTGCCAAATCTCACTCCGGAAACCCCTCCCGACCGCCCTTGCCATGTCTTTATCCGCACCCTATTCTCTAATATACTGATCTTTGAATCTCTCACCGTCACATCCTGCACGCATGCTCTTGAGTTGTGGTTCCCCAGGCTCCATATACTATTTTCACATACTAACGACAAATGATTGATGTCAGATGTTGGCCACACAATGCAAGTAATTGGTTTATGGTAGGGAAAAGGCAAACATATTACCTAATTTCATGACCAAGCCTACAGCTGAAGTTTCTGATGTCTACATCATAGCAGCCAGAGCCAATTGAAACACAGTCATCTCCTGTAGAAAGGAAGGCAATTTGTGCTTACTAAGCAAGACAGAAATCACTAATTAAAAGTAATAAAGACGTCTAAACACACTGAATTTCCACCAATATATCGACCTTAATATCCGTCACTGTTGAATGTCTTCTAGTCACCTACACAATAGAAAAACGGAGATGAAAGGCCGATAAATAAGCTGTTTAGCTGGAACACTGATTAGAGAGATGAAAAACATACCTGAATACCAGCATGATTGCGAAGGTAGAAGTATTTAGAGTATCAATTAATTCTTCTTTTGATTATAATACTTGAAATTAGCATCAATTAACCACCACTAGTAGCATATGAATATAAGATACCCTGAAATTAATATAAAATTAAGGCAATTGGAAAGGCGGACTTGAATTAGGGATGGAGGTGATAAGAGTATTTAGAGTTTACGGTTGTTTGATGATGATGAATTGATTTTGCTTACAGTGAGACTTAGGGGGGTTACAAAATAAGAATGAGAAAAAGTGGAAAGTGGTATTAGTGGGTGATAACTGATACAGTTGGTAAAAACTGTACTGAACCGTCAATTGTGAGGAGTTTGTGGAAAATTTTGACAGTTTTTTTTTTCAATCAATTTCAAGTGCCACATGGGCTGCTACATATGCTCCACCTCAGATTCTTAGTTATCGATCCTACGTGGCTTAATATGGTGGCTTGAAATGTTGCTACTTTATATAATAAAGGATGCTATACGCTTTTAGTTTAGGGATTCATTTTAGAGTTTTTTTGTCGGACTTTTTATTTAGGGTGTTTTGTGAGCAATTACCTTTTTATCTAGGGTGTTCTGTGAGCAAATACCTTTTATTTATATTTTGGCATTCAACTATCTTTTATTTATATTTTGGCATTCAACTATCTTTTATTTTCATTTTTTTTGTTAAACTAAATCTAATTTTCGGTGACCCAAAGTCAACTTTCCGACGTTGACTAAATCTGAAGTATTTTGTTTCGCAGGAAACTACCTTTTATTTTTAATTTTTTTTGTGGGAAACTACCTTATTTTTAAACAACCTTAATACAAAAATTAAAATTTCAGATAAATAATCATATCAAATTATAGTAAATTACATCTAAGGGATATTCTTGTTTTTTTCGTTAATTCTCCAATTTAAACCTTACTTTAGTTTTTTTAAAAACAAAATAATGTCACCCATTAACCTTTTAATCATTCATTCATGTTGTTAATCACGATCTATCAAAACACTTTTTAATCAACCAACCCCTTATTAAAATAATTGATTATCTAGAAAAATTTACGTGTATCTACAAATGTTTAGAAAACGGAAGTATATAATTATCTTAGTAAAATACCTCTTTACACTATTGAAGTATTAGAGTAGCAAAATGGATGAAAGACTTCTAATGTCGGTGTATGTATAACTTGTAAAGTCTATATAGGCACGTGTATCTCACACTTTGTATTGTTGGTTGCAAAATAAGTAAAAATCACTCACGTACTACTCTATCTTTCTCTCTCTCATTCCCACTAAATATCACTCTACAAAACAATTTAGTCAAACTTACAAACCAAAAAATAATATCCTTAATCCTTGTTCTGACTTCGATTAATTGGGTGATTAAGCGAGTAAGAATGATAAAATCAATATTAAGAATGCATTAATGTGCTCAAATTTGAGAAATATGAAGAGTGTTCGACTTGTTTTATACTATTTATAATTGGTGAACATATAAGATAACTAAAAAAATGTAAACATTTATTTCACAAATGTTGCATAAATAAACAGTGCCGTCAAATAATATTCAGTGGTCCAGTTCCAATTTTTGTTGGAGGTCCCAATATAAGCGTTAGCGAGTGTTACCATGCAAAGAAAATTATAATTTTCTTTCCATAAAATAACTAATGAAGGCACTTCATATTGAGTTACAATTTTGAACAAATTTTAGATGATTTTGGTTGACAATGTTAACAATTATAAAAATAATATTAGTATCTAAGTTTAAATTGTAATTTGTACGATTTAATAACTTATATGTTGAGCATCAATAATACTCCATAATTATGTACAATATAAATTTTAGAAAGGAAATTAATAAAATAAAATTATGAATTATGAATTATATTTATTAGAATGTAAATAAAATGAATCTTGTTCACAAATAACACAATCAATTAATTAAATATTAGTTTAAATATTTACGAATGAGGATTAATTAATTCAATCGTTATATTTAAGGTGTGGAACAATAAATAACAATAATGGTAAAATTGCAGACACCATGATTCGAACCCCTGCCATCTAGACCACACGCTGTGGTACATACACAAATTGCACAAATTGACAGTAAATTGTATTTGAGGCCCCGTAATATTTTGGGCCCGTGTGCCAGGAACCTCCTAGACTTGCCTTCTGACGGGCCTCTAAATAAATGATTTTCTACCCTTTTCAGTTGTCTTAGATTAAAGATGAATTCATGTTTTGGGGTCAAAAGATATTGGTAGAAGTGATTTACGACAACGTTTGTTTGAAATATTATGCTTGATTGAATTTTTGCAAGTTTTGTTTGAAAAAAGGTTGTCGCTCACAAAACAATTAAAACAAAAACTAGTTTCCCACAAAATAAAAAACTTCAGGTTTAGTCAACGCCGGAAAGTTGACTTCTGGTCACCGGAAATTAGATTTACGTAGTTTTTAACAAAAAATTGGAATAAAAGGTAGTTGAATGCGAAAAATAAAATAAAAGGTAGTTTCTGACAAAAAACTCTTCATTTTATACCAACATTAGTGTAAACCAACTTCACAGGAGACTAATTGTTGTTTTAAATGTACTTCAAACTTTTGGGATAAAAAGTTTAGGGAGTGTCGTATTTTGGGTATTTATGTATTTGATTGATTAAAGTTTGTGCTTTGTGCAATAATTGCTGGAACTTGAATCATTATGATGTCAAATATGCAGCTAAGGATTGTTATCCCGTGTATTGAATGCGTCTGATGTTGGATATATATAATAGGATTATAGGATGCTGCAGTTTTTGTACATTTGTTGGATGTGTTCATTGTATTTGGATGCCCTTGTACTTTTTCAGTTAGTCCCTTATGAGGTGGCCCCATATAAGTATAATTACTTGATCCAATTCAGTTTGATCTTCCACACACTGCGCATATACCCATAACCAACAAAAAAACCAACACATAATGACATAACTACCTTATAACATTGATCTGAATGTTATATGCATGTAAAGAGGTGTACCGTGTCATGGGTGTGATTAATGTATTTGTTGATGATGTTTGGCTCTGATAAAATGGAGTGACATTGATGTCAAGTATGAATGTCTTTTCTGATAAAACTGGGTTTAACACATTGACGATTCACTTGCTAAGTTGCTAGAGATGAGGTGGGAAATGTTGAAATGTGAATTTGTTGAGTTCATATCTTTGGCCTTTAAGTGTCATGGTGGTCACTTCAATGTGTTTGTGACTTGAGTTTCTCTGTTTATGGGTACAATTTCTAATCTTTGTTTGGATGTTGGTGGCTACTGTGTGCAATGTGGTTTGCTAATGGTGTCATCGTTATGTGTCAGAGTGACAGCGAGTACATGGCTGGTCAGCTTTCAGCTTATGGGTATACCCTGTCTGATAATTCTGAGGAGGCAGATTTATGGCTGATCAATACGTGAGTTTTTTTCCCTCAGGTCAAGAATTACCTATTAGGCTAATGGAAAACATAATTTATTAGTTGCTGGTCTGGTATATACTGCTATTATATTAATGTTATAAAGTCGAATTGATGCAGTTGCACTGTTAAATCACCTAGTCAGTCTGCAATGGATACTCTTTTATCGAAGGGTAAAAGTGCAAATAAACCATTGGTTGTAGCAGGGTGTGTACCTCAAGGAAGTCGTAACCTGAAAGAGCTTGATGGAGTTAGTATAGTTGGAGTCCAGCAAATTGACCGTGTTGTTGAAGTTGTTGAAGAGACCTTAAAAGGTCATGAGGTGCGACTTCTTAATCGAAAAACATTGCCAGCTCTTGATCTTCCTAAGGTAAGAGTCTATCTAATGTCTTCGTTGTCAGCTTTGTTATGTGTCTTGCATGAATAACCAACAAGTGAAGATGTTCAATGCATTCCCCGTGTGCAGGTAAGAAAGAACAAGTTTGTCGAGATACTTCCTATCAATGTTGGTTGCTTAGGTTCTTGCACCTATTGTAAAACAAAGCATGCACGCGGCCATCTAGGAAGTTATACAGTAGATAGTCTTGTAAGTATTGTAGAATCTTGGGTGATATTTATAGGGTTTAAATTACTTTAAAGTTTGTGATGTTTTGACTGTCCCCAATGTTTCAGGTTCAACGTGTGAAAACTGTCATCAGCGAGGGAGTCCGAGAGATATGGTTAAGTAGTGAGGATACCGGTGCATATGGTACTTTCTAGTACCTTTTGATTCTTTTTAAGCTAAAGAAACTCGGCTTTTTAGGATGGGATTCATTTCTATATGACTTTCTAACTTTCATTTACTGAGATGCGGAGTTTTTTTTATTTTTTTATATATATTTTTTTATACTGCTATTTCTCCAGGGCGTGACATTGGAACAAATCTTCCTTTTCTTCTGAATGCAATCATTGCTGAGCTTCCTTCCACCGGGAGCTCTATGCTTCGTGTTGGAATGACAAATCCTCCTTACATTCTTGAACATCTCAAAGAGATAGCTCACGTATTGTCACATCCATGTGTATACTCCTTTCTGCATGTCCCTGTCCAGTCTGGGAGTAATGCTGTCCTAAGTGTATGTGCTTTTCAGCCAACAAGTGCTTCCATTGATTACTAGTTTTGTCATTTGCTGTCTAGTTTTGTTCCTATCTTCAAGTAAAGAGAGCTGACCTTTTAGCATATATTCACTGTGTGGCTTCTTAATATTGATTGATGACCAGGCTATGAATAGAGAATATACTGTAGAAGAGTTCAGGACTGTGGTAGATACTTTGACGGAACTAGTTCCTGGAATGCAAATCGCAACCGACATTATCTGTGGTTTTCCTGGTAACTAAGCACTTTCATTTCACCGAATTTGTGAATATGTTCATCTTTCTGAACAATCAGAAGCTAGGATGCGAGCCTAGTAGTTGCATTTTGAATATACATTTTATTTTCGGGAGGTGGTGTTCTGGTGTACCATGATCGAATGCGGAGGAAAGAGATGAACTCTACAAAATAAATCAGATATATTCCCACAATTCTGCAAAACTGTTTTTCAGAATGTAGAACAATTGAGAATCAAATTTATTTATTTATTTTGTTTTACCTTGGGTTTATGATAGTATGATACAGACATTCCTAACCCTTTAAAGGAGTTTATGGACTATCTTACCCCAAGTACGATGCTTTGATCCTTTATTATACTCTCTTAAGCCTACTGTCGTGCTCTTAATCATCTCTTCAGGTGAAACTGATGATGATTTTGCCCAAACTGTTCGGCTTATCAAGGATTACAAGCTTGCTCAAGTTCATATTTCACAATTCTATCCACGCCCAGGTATGCTGACTCTAGCCTTATCAATACATACTAGTTGGAAAGCCCGTGCATCGCACGGGCCGATTTTTAGTGACAATAATAATGACATCAAGTTAGAAAATTGCATAAATTGGTGAAACTACTGGTTGACGCACTTTTATTTATATAATAAAATTTCATCGTCTTATTATAATTTCTCGATGTTGGATAATTTTACTTCCATTTATAGCCTTAAGAGTTGTTATAAGACTCAAAAGATTTTTCTGGTTAATATCTAAAACGAATGATTTCTCTTATTTATGATATAGTATAAAATTTCATCAATTCATCATAATTTTTCGATGTGTGATAATTCTACTTAAATTTACAGTTTTAAGAACTCTTTTTAGGTCTAATTTTTTTTGATTGATATCTAAAGATTATTTATATAATAGAATTTCATCACTTTATTGTAATTTTTTGATGTGGGATAATTTTAATTCAATCTATATATAACCTTAAGAGCTATTGTAAGACTCAAAATATTTTTGATTAATATCTAAAAACGAATAATTTCTCTTATTGATGATGTAGAATTTCGATCACCTCATCATAATTTTTCGATGTGGGATAATTCTGCGTAAGTTCATAGTCTTAAAAGTTCTTTTAGAATTCAAAAGAATCTATATTGACATATAAAGACGAATGATTGCTCTTAATTTTATACTCGTAATAGAATTCAATCAACTTATAATTTTTCGATGTGGATAATTCTACTTGAAAATTATAGTCTTAATAATAATGCTTTTTAGGACTCAAAATATTTCTCCTTGATATCTATAGACAAACGATTACTTTTATTTATATAATATAGTTTCATCGTCTTATTATAATTTCTCGATGTGGGATAATTTTACTTCAATTTATAGCCTTAAGAGTTGTTATAAGACTCAAAAGATTTTTCCGGTTAATATCTAAAACAAATGATTTCTCTTATTTATGATGTAGTATAAAATTTCATCAGCTCATCATAATTTTTCGATGTGTGCTGATTGATATCTAAAGACGTTAATTACTTTTATTATAATTTCATCCATCAACTTAATGCAATTTTTCGATGTGGATAATTTTAATTCAATCCATAGCCTTGAGAGCTATTATAAGACTCAAAATATATTTTTTATTAATATCTAAAAACGAAGAATTTCTCTTATTGATATTTAGAATTTCATCACCTCCATCATAATTTTTCTATGTAGAATAATTCTACTTAAGTATTGACATATAAAGACGTATGATTGATCTTAATTATATAATAGTAGGATTCAATCAACTTATAATTTTTCGATGTAGGATGATTCGACTTGAATTTAATTATAGTTTCAAGAATGCTTTTTAGGATTCAAAATATTTCTCGTTGATATTTATAGACGAACGATTACTTTTATTTATATAGTAGAATGTAGGGGTGAACAAAACCGGATATCATATCTGGTTTTGCAAACCGGATCGAATATCCGGTTTTTAAATTCTGGAATTTTAATATCCGTATCCGATCCGAAATAAACCGGATATCCGGTTTTTCTGGATATACGGAAAGCGGATGTCCAGTATCCGGTTTTGAGATTTCTTTTATTTTTAATTTTTCATTAAGTGCACATAATCTGATTTTTTATTTTAAAGTACTAACTAACGTTGCGTTAATTATTATTCAAAAATAATACGATAAATAAAGAGGAAAAAAATCTAAAAATAATTTAATTATTACTATCATTTCGAATACGACAAATAATTCTCCGATAGAGTAATAGGCAAACCACCTTTTTTTAATCAATATCCTCCAAACAGTTGGTTTAATTTTCATTCTCAAATGAGTTGTGCCTTTCATTTACTTATTAATCCATTCCGTCATTCAATATTTCAGTTGGTTAAATTTTATATTTTTTGTATTTTTTAAAAACCGGATCGGAAACCGGATATCCGGTTTTCATTTTTGCTGATACCTATCCGCTACGGTTTTATGTAAAACCGTATCGGATATCCGGAAATTCGTTTAATTGCATCCGTTTACCGTATCGTATACGGATAATAAAATCGCCCGATTTTTCTGCTTACTCCTAGTAGAACGTCATCAACTTATTATAATTTCTCGATTTGGGATAAGAGCTTTAGCTATAAGAGCTTTTATAAGACTAATTTTTTTTGTTTATATCTAAAAATTAATGATGTCTTTTATTTGTGATATGGAATTTCATCACCTCAACATAATTTTTCGATATGCGATACTTTTACTTAGGTTTATAGTCTTAAAAATTCTTTGAAAAGTCTTATAATTTTTCGATATGCAATAATTCTACTTAGGTTTATAGTCTCTTATAATTCATCATTTTTTTTCCGAGAAAATTATATGAACTCTTGTTGATAATATAGAATTTCATCACATCATAATTCGTAGACGAATGACTTAATAATTTAAGTTACTTAAGTTTGTAATCTTATTAAGAAACTTTTTAAGACTCAAAATTTTTTATAAGTGATATTTAAGAACGAATGATTACTCTTATTTATAATAATTTTTTTTTTTCGATGTGAGATAATTTTAAGTTTGTAGTCTTATTAAGAGTTTTTTAAGACTCAATTTTTTTTTAATATATAAGGACGGAGACGGATGATTACTATTATTTATAATATAGAAATTTATCATCTTCTTAACTATAATTTGTCGATGTGGGAACTTTAATATATTTGTAGGTAATAAATTCATCACTTTTTCGAGCAAATAATACGAAACAAATTATAAATGAAATTTATGCTCAAATGAAAGCATTTTCTACCAAGAATCTAATTATTACATTTTTATAATTTTTTTTAAGATAATTTTTTGTTAAACAAAATTTAAATGTTTTAAGATGAAACTTATAAAACATCACATTAATATGATAGATTAAATATATTATAATAATAATTAAAATATTCTCTACTTGATTTTTTTATTATTAATACCTAAATTGAGTTTTTGATGCAACGGACCAATCATATCACTCGAAAAGTTCTTCCTTTATATATATATATATTAGTTGGAAAGTCTGTGCGATCGGGTCGATTTTTAGTGACATTGATAATAACATCAAGTTAGTATGCATAATAGTAAACGAATATTATCCACATACGTGAATGCGTTTCGTAGGTAATATCTGCGGTAAATGTCAAATTAAATAATAAACGTACATTAAATTAAATTATGGGATGGGTTGGGGGTGGAGATAAAAAAAAGAGAGTAATTTAAGTACCTCGCACACAAGTACATCTTCAACTACATATTGGTACCAATATTCATTTATATTTTACGTAGTTTTGCATTCAACAATATTATCTACGAAGTATTATTATAAATGTAATACGGAGTAACTAATAAATAAAATGACAAATAATATTCACGTATCTAAGTAAAGTAAGAGAATCAATTTGACATAGATATTTATAAAATATTTTATACGTTGTCGTGAATATAACGATATGAGTAATTAAATTTCATGACATTATAAAGACGCGTGTTTATTTCTTACATAATAAATGTATAAATAGTTGATCTAATAGAAGATTAGGATGATAAGTTATCACTCCTAAATTCGATTACTGTTGGATTAGTTTCATTTAAAAAATATTGCTCAGACAATTAACTAAGTACACGTAAGATTGTGCAACACTTCAAGAAAATTTCTACAAATTGTCGAATATGAATCTCTTGATTTATCTCACTTTCTTAAAAATATAACTCTTGAATTAATCATACTATTAGTAATACATTATAGTCAAATATACTGATGCACGATGGCTTGTTAGTGACGTTGATAAGGACACTAAGTTGATCGATTACATGATTAATAGATGATTTCGGGTTTGGGTTAGGAAAAACGGTTCAGGAACCTCCAAAAACGGTTGATGATGTACGCTCGTTATTTCCATAAATATTTTTTGTTGATATCTAAGAATGAATGATTATTCTTGTAGAATTTCATCACCTTATTATAATTATCGATGTGAGATAATTTTAATTAAATTTATAATCTTAATAGTTGTTGTAAGACTTAAAAGATTTTTTGTTAATATCTAAACACGATTGATATCTCTTATTTATTATATAGAATTTCATCTAACTCTTCATAATTTTTCGACGTGAGATAGTTTTAGGTAAGTTTATAGTCCTAAGAACTCTTTTTACGACTCAAAAGATTTTTCTTTAATTTATAAAGACGAATGATTACTTTTATTTATATACTCTCAACAGTTTTTTTGGTAAATATCTAAAAATGAATGATTTCTCGTATTTATGATAAAGAATTTCATCACCTTGACATAATTTTTCGATGTGGGATAAAATTCTATCAAGTTTATAGCCTTAAAATAACTTAAAGACGTATAATTACTCCATATAATAGAATTCCATCAACTGATTATATAATTTTTCAATGCGAGATATTTGTACTTGAGTTATAGTCTTAAGAGCTGTTATAAGATTCAACATATTTATGGTTAATATCTAAAAACGAATGTTTTTTCTTATTTATGATATACTCCCTCCATTCAAATCCAAACTACACATTTTTTTTTTGACACTATTCATAACTAAAGAGAATAATCGATATTCTCAACAATCTATAAGACAAAACAGTCATGTGGGATATTGTTTGATTCATCTTTACAAGTAGATTCATATTGTTCGTTCCGCGGCTTTCGGGATCTCAAGAGAGATGCATAACGAACTAATCTTTCTTCAATCTGAGTTGTATCAACCCCTAATCTTCTACATAAAGGATGAAGTGATGGTAATGGAGACTCATCGTCAAGACGCACCTACGAAAACCATAATTGTAAATGTTAAATTACTTGTCATCGTCCACTTATCATTAAAAGTTTAAAGAACCAAAATTATATACTTACCCATATGAAATGCTCCAAAGATTGATGGAATACAATTGTCACAGTTCTTTTAGGTCCTTCTTTTTCCGTAGTTGGTGTCTTTGTTGGTAGACATGTCCAACTTGCACGGGCTGAGAGGGTCACGATAATTACATTGTATCGGTTTGCTACGACAATAACAAATTGAGTATCAAACCATTTACTCTTACGTGCAGAACCAATCCAATGATCAAGTGTCAATGAGTTCTTCGTCATGAATATCGTCCACAAAATCATCGTCCTAACGTCCAAAACAAAATTCAAATTAAATATTACAAAAGAAAATACAAGTAATTACAACAAAATTAAATTATAATAACAAAAATAATTTGAAATAACACAAATCAAAATTAATAAAAATTACAATAGGACAAATCAAAATCAAAATACAAAATTACAACAACAAAATGAAATTATACAATAATGCAAGAATTACAATACGAGAATTACAATCGCACAAATCAAACTTAATTCGAATAAAATTCAAAATAATTAACACAAAAATCTAATTACAAAATAATTAAATAAACCTCAAATTAATTTTTTTTTTTAAAAAAAGTACAGGGTACAGCATGATGACAGGAGAAAGAAAGAAAAAAAAAACCTACAGTGAACGTTACAGCAAGAGAAAGGAAAAAAAAAAGAACCACACCACCACCTCACCACCCACCCTTACCCTCCCTCTCCCTTTTCCGGTCGTTGCCGCCCCTACATGGACCCTCCTCCGGCGCCGCCTCCTCACACCACCCTAAACAACCACAACACCAACCTCCCTCTAACACCCGCGCGCCGCCCTCCAACCTCCTCTCTTCTCCGGCCGCCGGCGCCGGTGCCGCCCCTCCGCCGTCACTGACTCGCTGCCCTCCACAAATCCTCCGGCCACCGCCATCTATTCCGGCAATCTCCGGCGTCCCAACCCTAAACCCTAAAATTCTAAAAACAATTGAACATACTTGTCAATTAAATCATAATTTGCAAATAAAATTAAAATATCGATTACCGATTTGTAATCCATAGCGAATTCCAAACTAGCGATCGATCGATTGTCAAATTTGACGAGATTTAAGAAAGAAATTTTGATTAAAGGTGGCTTAGAAAAGAAATAAAGTAGGTTTGAATAATCATGAAAAATTATGGGAAGGGCAATATAGGAATAACTAGGAAATTTTAGTGATGATTGAGTAACACACACTTATGAAAAAGTAATTCCGTTATTTTTTTAGTCTTAAATGGAGTAGGCTTGTTTTTTCTCTATACAAATTTCTATATTTTTTATTTAAATTATAAAATATCGAGTCTTAGGTGGGGTAGAATTTTTTTTCATATACAATTTTTCATATTTTTTTATTTAACTTCAAAAATATATTAAAATACTTGGACCAATCATATCGCTCGAAAAGTTCCTGCTTTATTAATATAATATATATACTTGTTGGAAAGCCCGTGCGATCCAGTTGGATGAATACATAAATTGGTGAGACTACACAACAGTAGAAAGTAAGTGAGAATAAGAATGTCTAATAGTAAGTGAATGTGTTTTTAGTGAAGTGTATGCGGTGAATCTCAAATCAAATTATAGACATTATGATGCATTGTAGTTAGAAAGACTAATTAAAGTAACTCACATATACAAAGTGTACATAGATATAAATATTATTTTTCTTATTTGTGATATAGAATTTTATTCTCTCGTTATAATATTTCGATGTAGGATAGATCTATTTAACTTTATAGTCTTAATAACTATTTTTTGAACTCAAAAGATTTAAGGTTCATATCTAAAGACGAACGATTACTCTTAATTATAAAATAAAATTCCATCAATTTATTACCCCTCCGAGTTCCTACATTCTTCCCTATTTCTTTTTGGACAGAGATTGATCTTCTTCCCCATTTTTATTTATGGAAAACTTCTTCACACAACTTTATCATCTTTAATTAATGGAGTATATAAAATTTCTCTCTCATACTTTTCTAATCCACTTTTTCTCTTTACTTTTATTTGTACAGTAAATAATTTTACTTAAATTTATAGTCTTAATAGCTTTATAAGGTTCAATAGATTTTTGGTTAATATTTAAAAATGAATAATTTCTCTTACCCATAATTTTTTGGTTGATATCTAAAGACGAATAATTACTCTTTATTATACGTAGTATAATAAAATTTCATCATCTTATTACAGAGTATATTTTTTCGATGATGTGAGACAATTTTACTCATACTTAAGTTTATTGTCTTAAGAGCATCTTTAATATTACTCTTTAAGAATTCCATCACCTCATTATAATTTTTCGATGTGCGATAATTTTTTTTTTAAAACAATGAGGCTTAATTTTAATTAATCTTATAGTTTTAAGAACATTTTTAAGACTTAAATTTTTTAGCCGATTTCCAAGGACGAATGATTACTATTTATAATACTCCCTCCTAGTTCAAGTATTCCTCCCCAATTTTTTTATTGGGGAGAGATTAAGAAATGGGTAAAAAGTGGGATATAAAGTGTAAAAGGTGGGGTATGAAGTGAAAAGGTGTTGGGGTTAGGTGTGGAGGAAAAGAATAAAGAATTGAAGGAAAATATAGAAGGATTAAAAGTACATCCAAAAAAGGAAAGTGGGAAGAAAACCAAACTAAGTTAAAAAAGAAAAGTGGGAGGAATACTCAAACTAGGAGGGAGTATAAATATTCTATCACCTGATCATAATTTTTCAGTTTTTTGATGTGGGATAACATTATTTAAGTTTATAGTTTGAAGGTCTCTTTAAGACCCGGAATTTTTGGTTGATATTTTAAGGATGAATGATTACTCTCATTTATATTATAATATAATCTATCAACTTATTATTATTATTGTTATTTTTCGTTGTGGCATAATTTTACTTAAATTTGTAGTCTTGAGCATTTTGAATTACTCTCAATTATTATAATTTTTCGATGTGGGATAACTTTAATTAAGTTCATAATAATTTTTAGAGCATTTTTAAGACTCAAATTTTTTTGATTGATAACTAAGGGCGAATAATTACTATTTATGATATAGAATTCCATCACCTCATTCGATGTGGGATGATTTTAATTAAGTTTATAGTCTTAAAGAGAATTCTTAAGACTCATTTTTTTTATATCAAGGACGAATGATTATTTTTTATAGTATAGAATAGAATTTCATCACCTCATTACTCTTATTTATATGAGTTTTGTTATATACAATCCTAAGGGTTGGGTTGTATTTAAGGGATTAAGATTTTCCAAATTTAGTATAAACATAGAATTTGAAGTCCAAATTACATTTATATCCATGCAATACACACACATATATATATATATATATATATATATAGCGAGGATCCGGTGAGTCTTCATCTTTAAATGAGTCCGTCCCGTATTCTTAGACCGTTCGATCTAATAGATCCAAGGGTTGTCATTCAACCGCCCCAAACAAATTTGATGGATCAAGAATTGGGTAAAATATGTTTCTCCCCTGTTAAACTAGTGTCACCTTAACTCTCATTTAATAAACTATAAAAAAAATTAATAAACAACACGGTACACACTCCTGAATAAACAACATGGAGCAAGCTGCCTCTGAATTTTCCCACAAGCATTTCCCCCATTGCTTTTGTAAACACGTACGTGTTCGGCCATCCGTATAACTCTGCCCTGTACGCACGTACGCATACATAAGATCAGATCGATCATGTATGAATAAACAATACGGTACACACTCCTGTAAATAATAATAATGTAATGTACCGTTGTTTTCCGAAATCCTTGAGGATGAGTCTGGTTGTTTTATCAGGAAGTTGTTTAGCTTTGAGATTAGTTAGAAGTTGGTGGACGAGTTTGACCTCGGTATCAATATCAAGGCCAGATACAGCATTCAAAGTCTGTCCCATAGCATACGGAGTTTCTGATATCAGCCCTTCCTTTTCTCCACATACATAAGCTGAAATACCATAAATAATAACAATAATAATAATAATAATAATAATAATAATAATAATACTCCGTAATAATTAGAGTATTACATTGATGTTACAATGAGAGCTGGATGTAAATAAATTGAAAAAAGTAGTTAAAGTAAATTACCAGTTGATACATGCATAAGCAACTTTACATTGACACATTTCAGTGCAAAGTTGAGAAGATTATCACTATGCTGAATCCATGATGTTACAGTAATATGATTACTGTATCAGTATTATATAATTATACTTGTGTTACTGTAATAGTGTGACAGTGTCACAGTAAGATATTTGTGTTACTGTAATAGTGTGACAGTGTCACAGTAAGATATTTGTGTTACTGTAATAGTGTTCTGTTACTGTAACATTATTACTGTGACATTATTATTGTAATTCCTTATTACTGTGATAGTGTCACAGTAAGATAGTTGCGTTACTGTAATAGTGTTATCTTACTGTAACAGTAAGATTATATACGATGAAGATGACGCTGAATCTCAGCCATTCATGTGATTTGATCATGTGGCTGTGATTTGCGGGACGGACTCATTTAAGATAGAGAGACTCACGAGATGCAGTTCCTATATATATATATAAAAGTTAGATAGAGATAGAGAGACTTTTATATAGATAGAGAGACTTTTATATATATAAAAGTTGATATTTTAAGTTTTTTATAATAAGGTGATGAAATTTTATATTATAAATAAGAGTAATCATGTATTCTTTTGAGTTTTAAAATAAACTCTTAAGACAATAAACTTATCTGAAATTAGGTTTGATTACTATTATTATGTGATCATCTTATTTATTTTAACGATATAGATTGATTAAGTTTCTTATTTAACGAAGGTATATCATCAATGTAATTAAGCCAACTAACCCGTGCAGTGGACGTACTTTAATTTAGTAATATGAATTTTATGTTAATGAAGCATTTTCTACCACGGTATTGTCAAATTTACGATAATACTTATAGACCCGAATTTTTTTGATTGATACTTAAGAACCAATGATGACTCTTATTTATAATTATAGATACACATTACGTTATTATAATTTTTTGATGACTTTTATGTTATATGTATGTAATATTGAATATCTACATTATTTCTTCAACGTAGGACAAACAAAATTATGATAACTTTTTTGTGAAACGAAATGTATTTTTCATAAAACTATAATTTCTCACAAATTATTATTTTATTAAAAATGTAAATCTAATTCTATTAGGATAATTTTATCATAATAAAATATATATGTACTTATATTGGGATAATAATTTATTTATTTTATTATTTCGTATTTAAAAAATAAAAAAAAAAAATTTATATGCTTAGAGTTTCTAATATTTTTAGAGGGTGAATAAATAAATATTAAAAAAAAAGTCATCACTCTATTCAATTTTTGTTGTCGTTGTCTTTTGAGGTAATAATTGACTGTTCATATAGTGGTAATTTTTTTTAATCTTTCGTGTAGTAGGATTGTTTTTTCTTATATAAATCTAATATCGCTTGACTCTTGGGTGTATTAGAATTGATGTTTTTCCTATACAAATTCTTATACTATTATTTAAATTAAAAAATATATTAAAACTTTTAATTAATTAGTTTACAAAACTTGGACCAATCATATCGCTCGAAAAGTTTCTGCTTTATTAATATAAATAAATAAATATTTATTGATTGATTATTTCTGTATTATTTCTACATTGTGACTAGAGCCGGCAAATGCTGACCTGACCCGAGTAACCCAAAAATTTAGTCACCCGAAACCGACCGACCCGATCCACTTGTGACCGAGACCCGATAGTTAGTGACCTGATGTGAACCCGAAGTGATAAAACTAATGTGTAGAAGACTACTAGTCTTATAGATTGATCCAAATGAAAGTAATTTAGTGTGTAACTTCTTACGTTAGACTTAATGACAAAGTAATTAAACAAAATGATAGTAGTAAAAAAACAAAACTTATTTGGAAAATATCGAAGTAATATGATAAAGTAGACCCGTTAATGACCTAATCCAAACCCGACCTAACCTAACAGATGAACTCACCTGACCTGTTACGACCCTAACCTAATATGACCCGGCCCGACTTGACCCGACCCGACCCCGACCTGAGTGACCCGAATGCCACCTATAGTTGTGACATTGTTCCACAGAGACGCAGTTATGAATTATGATTGGGTTATATTCCAAGAATACATGCCATTATGTGTGATAATGGAGAAACTTATTTTTGTAGTCTTCTTTTTCTCTTGGAATGCTACTATCCTGGAGTGTACCTTCGAATTCCTTAACCTGCCATAGTCAGCAGCCTTTGAAACTCTAAAGTACAGGTGCTTATACACTTTCACAATGCAGGTACTCCTGCTGTGAGGATGAAGAAGGTTCCAAGTGCAGTTGTTAAGAAACGAAGTCGTGAACTGACTACTGTTTTTGAATCATTCGCTCCGTATATTGGCATGGAAGGTCAGATTGAGAGAGTATGGATAACTGACGTTGCTTCTGATGGGATTCACTTGGTAAGATGACGGCACATTTTTGCTTTCTTTTGTATACCTTGAATTTCTTAATTGACCAAAAAGCTCTATGACCCCTCGTGAATGTCCTGGTAGAAACTCCCAAATTCTGCTATTTATTCCGATAAATTGAGATTTGGTTCTGACAGGTGGGACATACCAAAGGATACATACAAGTCCTGATTGATGCTCCAGAAACCCTTCTAGGTGCTTCAGCTAAAGTGAGAATCACTTCCTTGGGAAGGTGGTCGATTTTTGGGGAAATCATCGAAGTTCTTAACCCCTATAATCCTGAGATATCAGCCGGGAGTAATGCGAATCACGATAAATGCTCTCCTCACAACTCAACTATCGAACCATGTGCATGCTCAGAGGACTCAGGCTCATGCTGTTCTGGTACACAATGCAGTGAAACCTCAGTAGTGGTCCTGGACCCGTTGAGTGGCAAGCTGCCCAAAGACGATCACAATGGACTGCATAAGCGGAGCCACCTTGCAGAACGGGACAGCACGATTCCTCGAGAACCTGGCCTTAACATGGCTAAACCAAGCATAAGGCAATGGAATTTTGTTGATAAAGCTATCGTTGCGTGTATGTTTCTAAGCCTTGTGATAGCTACTTGCTTACTTTTACGCCTTTGGTTCCAGAAGGTGGTTTAAGTAAGTTGAAGGCGCCGTGTATTTTTTTCGTGAGCAATCTAATGTTAGCGCTAGATTTTTTGACAAATTTTGGCTGTTTTGGCCTTATATTTTTACTCGACTTTTATTGGGAAAACTAGTCATTTTGCAACTGTTGCTGTCCACGCAAAGCACACATTTTTCATCAAATTTGCACTTTACTCTTCACTGTAAACTAACTGTACGAATTACTTGAATACGAGGAAAAGAAGAAGAATCTTGTTTTATGGAGAAGTGGGTGGGTGCTGTTTCTGCCCATGATCCTCTCAATGTTAGGAAAATAAGCCCAGTACCGGATTCCTAATATAGATTTAATAGTTTTGACCCCTTGCAAATTGCAATCCTCGAAACTAACTATTAAGAGGATAACATGTGCTTAGGTGGCATGCTTACATTGAAATTTTTTCCTCCAAAAGACTCAATTTTCAATTATGGTAACAATTACATAATTAATTGTACAAATTAGACCTGCTCAAATGCGGGCTCGGGCCGGACACGGACCGGGCTAAAAGATAAAAAGTTGCCCTTTAACATCAAAGCGGGCGGGTCGGGCCTAACTAACGGGCCTAGATTACTTGCCCTTACCCGCCCGTTTATGCAAAATCGGGCGGCCGCGGGCTATCGGGCCAATTATTGAGTGAATGAAAAAACTATAAAACAAATAAAGATAGGCGGTAATTACGTAAATATTTAAAAAAATTACAACATAGTTGAATTGTTTGTTACATATCAAAATACAAGAAAAAAAAAGTATTTGATAAATGAACAAAAATTAGTGATAAGATCAGACTATTAATAGATTATTATGAGAATTTGAGAATAGCGAGAGTTGCCTAATTTTTCTTGAGAATTCAAAGGTATTTTCGCCATATCATACTATTATCAAGTGTATGTGTCTTGATTAGAGCATAGATTAATACTTTTCTTTTGTATTATAATGAATATACATTTTTCATTTCCTATATAATTATAAGTTGTAGAATGTATATAATATTTTAGCGGGCCGGGCGGGTTGGCCCGTTTCAAAATATTAGTGTCCATGCCCGGCCCGTTTGTTGTATCGGGCCGGGCTTGTCCGGCCCATTTAACAATTCGGGCCGAGATTCCCTGTCCAAACCCGCTAAAATTTCGGGCCGAACGGGTCGGGCTATTCGGACGGTACGGCCCATGATCAGCTCTAGTACAAATCAATAATTAACTTATACGAGTATTTAAAAATTCTAATTAAATTTTATAATAATTGTAAAAATGAAAAAAATACAAAAAACTATGCAAGTATTTATTTAAATATTACTCCGTATTTGACTTTATTTTAAATAAAATTGTAATTTAAGCAACTCTTTAACCGAATAAAAGAATAAGTTTTCCCCTTTATTATCAACCCCTTTATTTAATACTGATATTTATAATATTTTCATGTTCAACACAAAATTGAAATAAATTATTAATAATTTTTTATAGTAATATTACCATTATTTAAAACCATGCAATTGCATGAGATCTATACTAGCGTGACATTAAAAATCCTATCACAAAGTGATTGATAGAATAACGAATAATTTATATGGATCCAAACCGCAATCGTTGAGATCAAAATAAGTAATACGGAATACAAAAAAATCGACGAATTTTCTAAACTAAAAATGACACATACTTGAAAATGAAAAACCAAAGTAATGACGAAAGTAAATATCTGAACGAATTTACAAACATGAAATTACAAATATTGGACCACTTCTTGATATACCACAGTAGTAATAGTATGTGAGACAATGATTGATCTTGACTCTTGTTAATGGTCATGGCGAAACAAATGGAAATTAGATATTATCGTCGGGTAAACCGAACAGAGAATTTGCTTGAGTCAGACGGAGATAGGTAAAAACGCGGGATATATACTTTATTATCTTTATGGCTACCCGTTAGCACAGTACACCTTTTGCGTGTGTATGCTGCTCCTCAACGTCTTATCTCTCATGTGATACTTCAGAGGTCTCATCCTTCATGCCCCCCTTCTCTTTTTATACGGCTAAATTTAGTGTTCTTGGGCTTAGCTCACTTCCGTCTTCTTTCCTTTTTTTTTTTTCCTTCTAATTTAATATCTTTATTATAACTGATTACTTCTAGCCTAATTTCGACGTATTGGATGACAGAATTTGATATTGCTTTCTTCTACAAAGTCATAACTTTCAAACTTAGCTTTCTAACGCATTTGAATTCGCCTTATTCCGACATCACATGAGTGAGATATCGTCATTTTAAGACAGCCATACAAACCGTATAAATATGACTTTAGTTAGTTGTCTCCGGATCTCAACTCAAATGGATTTCGGTAAATAATTAAGATAAATATAAAAAAGCTGATTTAGAACCAAAATAATGTAAGACCGATAATATATATTATATTAAAGGAGTAAAAATACGTATAAATATCAACTTATCATCCGTCGTTCAAAAACAACGGAAAAAAAGGCTTGAAAGTTGAAACTTTTCTTCTATATTGACAGGGAAAGATGCCAGTATATACAACTTGTGTTAATGCCATTTTCACAACCGACTCCTCTATTAATCATATACAGCTTACCGGCAGATCAGATCGGGGGCGCATCCAACTCTCAAACGCTGTCAATAAAAAAGGAACTCATCCAATTCTGGTTTTTTTGGAGTCACCATAACACCAGAAGTGCTGAATCTCTAGTGAATGTTGGAAGCAAATCTTTCTCGAAGATAACTACATCATCTTCATAAATTAAACTCCAATTCAATGCTAGTTACCAACTGAATACATGTAGTGTCAATTGAAAATAACCAATTCATTTTAGTAGTTTTTCTTTTGTGTTTACCACATCTTGTAAGACCAACCAACAACGATATGAATGGTTTCGTATATCCCATGAGTTCCATAGTCTTATACCAGTTTAACCAACTAAAATTGTCAATTTATGAAAAAGTTGGCCACTCGGGCGTCTATTCCAAATAAAATATACTCACTCTATTTTTTTTCCAGAAAATTTGTTCCCATGGGGCTAAATGAAAAAAAGGAGGGAGTAACAAATATCGGGCAAGGTAGAATGTATATAATTTGATTAACAAAGTCTATGGTAAATGTTTATAAATTCAGTCGGCCTTCGGTCTGTCGAAAGATTCGTGAAAATAAAAAGAACATATTTTATGAGCTAAAAGAAAAGGGAGTTGATAACTTATATTAAAGCAGAGCAAAAGGAATTTTTTTTTTGTAAAAGGTAAGTATATTAGTATAAAAGAACAAGAATCATGTACAAGGTGTTAAGATTCTAGTTACATATCCCGTGTCCATCGTGCTCATTTTGCCCTTAGGCACGTTACAAAAAAACGATTGCATTTCTTTGATGATAACATTACTGATTTTCAATGGTCTTATTATGGTTCTTTCAATGCGACTCTTGTTCCTTTGTTGCCATACGTGGTAAATTACGGCGTTTCTAGCACCATTTATGATCGCCCTCTTCAACTTTGACCCCCTTAAGTTTAATCTCCATTGGTTCGGAATCGAGGCCCTCATACTCCCACCTATCCAATCTCCAATACGTTGGAGTACAATCTGACTGTACTGGCAAGAACAAAACAAATATTCCATTGTTTGGCTTTGAGCATCACAAATGCAGCATCGGTCATCACTCACTATATTCAGCTTACTCAAGTGATCTTTGGTGTTCATCGCCCCATGTTGTTGCATCCAAGCTGTAATTCGATGCTTCGGTTGAGTCCATTTACTCCAAACTAAGCGGTGCCATTCAACTTTGGGTTTCTTGGTTCGACACCATTCATACCCCCGGCAATCGTGTACGGGATAGTATCATTCCATTCATCCTCGAACCCTTCACGAAACTAGTCCTTCAACTTGCAGATTTTCCTCCATCCCCAACTAGAATTTGTCGTAGGAGAGTAGTTCATCCAATTCATTCCTTGTAAATAGACCGAATGAACCCATTTCACCCACAAAAGGATTTTATTGGAAAGATAACAATATTACTCAGTTTAAAGTGTTTGTGATGGAAACTGTTTAATACTCCAACTTCAAGATACCTTCGTGGAGAGAATGATCCAACATTCTCTGCTTTCCGACCACATGAAAGTGTATTTAAGTTCTCATAATATCAGATTTCATCAGCCGTCTTCAGAAAATTCGGTCTCCAACAACATATCCAACAAATAAATCTTCCGCGACACTTCATTTTCCTAAAGCCGTATCATAAATATTTAGCAGAAATTCAACATTTTATTATATATAAAACACAAAGACTTTTCACCCTGGGGAAAATTTCACCACAGTAACTAATAAATTGACAAACATAGAAGAAACGCTATTGAAAGAAGATCACTTTTTTCTCATTCCACCAGGATGAACACATTGATGCATATATACAAATCTATCGTCTAATAAATCTTCTATAAAAGGAAAACTAATCGTAAAATATGGCTAGAATATATCACAAATATTATTCATGCCAATATTACAAAATATACAGTATCAAGAATATTCTTTCACTCCCTGTCAAATTGGAGCACTTGGTAAGCCAAGTCCCAACTTGTATTGCAAATGATCGTACGTTTCACCTCCGAGTGCCTTTGTAAATAAATCCGCTATTTGTTCCTTGCTTCGAATGTGAAACGTGTTAATCGTTTTGGCGATTAAATGTTCTCGAACAAAATGGCAGTCTATCTCAATATGTTTGGTGCGATCATGGAAAACCGGATTCCTGGCAATATGAATCGCCGCTTGATTGTTGCAAAACAAGCTCATTGGTTGTGGATGAAACACTCCCAACGATGCTAAGAATGATTTTTTCCAAATTAATTCACTCGTTGCTACTCCCATTGCACGATATTCCGCTTCCGCCGATGATCTTGCCACTGTTACTTGCTTTTTAGCTCTCCGAGAGACGGGTGATAAGTGTCATTTGTAGTGCCTATTTCGTAGTGTTTTGGTCCCATTTTCCTTGTAGAATCGCTCCTTGGGAGCGGTTTAGGGGCTTCTTATGCTTCCTTTAGTTCGTTTCAGGTTCCCGAGGCCGAATTGGAAGAGTTGGAGCGATTCCGACTCAATACATACACATTTTGGAGCCAACGGAGTAGAGGAACGATGACTCGATGCCTTGGAATCGACCCCGAGACCTCGGGATCCAATCCCGAGCCTCCGAGACCCGATCCCGAGTCCCGAGAATCGACGAGAAGCCCATGGGAGGCAAGGAGGGACCAAAGAGCTCTTAAGGGAGGCCTACAAAGACCCATCCCGTTCGGGATGGCCTCATCCCGTTCGGGATGAAGGGAACATGAAGAGCGGCTACTGTGAGCCCATCCCGATCGGGAAGGTCCTTCCCGAACGGAAAGGATGGCCCATCCCGATCGGGACCAACTCATCCCGACCGGGATGAGCCCAGTTCAGGCCCGTGAATGCTCCTTTCTTCTCCTTTCCACTTGTAACCCTATATATACCCTTCCTCTTGTAATCTGATAAGTGTCATTTGTAGTGCCTATTTCGTAGTGTTTTGGTCCCATTTTCCATGTAGAATCGCTCCTTGGGAGCGGTTTAGGGGCTTCTTATGCTTCCTTTAGTTCGTTTCAGGTTCCCGAGACCGATTTGGAAGAGTTGGAGCAATTCCGACTTAATACATACACATTTTGGAGCCAACGAAGCTAAGGAAAGATGACTCGATGCCTTGGAATCGACCCCGAGACCTTGGGACCCAATCCCGAGCCTTCGAGACCCGATCCCGAGTCCCGAGAATCGATGGGAAGTCCATGAGAACCAAGGAGGGACCAAATAGTTCAAATTGGAGGCCTACAAGACTCTTCCCGGACGGGTATGGCCTCATCCCGTCCGCGATGAAGGAGGAACAAAGTGCAGCTACTGGGGGCTGTTCCGGATCGGGAACATAAAATCCCGATCGGGAATTCCCATAATCCCGATCGGGAATTTCTTTCCCGACCGGGAAAAGCTCCAGCTCGCCCGCCTTCAATTCTTTTCTCCTCCTTTTCATTTGTAACCATATATATACTCTTCCCTTGTTATGTTAAGCTTATGCACCTCATTAGAGACAAAACCCTAGATAGATTAGCATAGATTAGTGTAGATTAGTCCTTAAATTATCGTTAATCTTAGATTAGTACTTGTAATTTGGGAATTCTTGAAGATTCCAACTAAGTTTGACAACCTTGGTTGAGGTATTTGGGTTCTTCCATTTATGCAAGTTTCTTTCTTCCTTTCATCTATAGTTTGGTATAATCTTCTTTTCTCTTCTTTTAATCTTTGTTTTATCATTAAAGTTTGAATCTTTAGTTCTTGTTATTGTTCATAGTTCTTTGTTAGACTAGTTTCATTATGTTAGTTTTGTTGTTTGGTTTGATTTCTCTTGTTAGTGTTAGTTTTAGTTTAGATATGTTAGAGTAGTATCTTGCTAGGGTTAGTAAGGTGATTAGGGTGTTAATTGGATGATTAAGGGATTGTTGGAGTTGTTGGTGGAAGATTTGGGTTTCTCCTTGGTTTGTTGCACATCACATGTTTGTTGAATTGCTTGAATGACTAAGTATGTACGAATGCTTGTTTTCTTGCCTTTCTCTTGTTGGTATTAGCTTGTTTGTGGGTTCGGTTCCCTCATTAAGTTGCGAGAGCCCGGTGAGGACGACCCCTAGGCCGGTCTAAGTTGCGAGAGCCCGGATTCGACCTAGGTCTATAGCATGCTAGTACTCCGTTTGTGTTGTGTCGCCGAGTTGGGTTTTAGGTGGAATCTCTAGGTGAGTCTAAGTTGCGAGAGCCCGGGCATTACCTAGATTACCCTACTACCTTCTTCACCTCTAGTTCTCCTTCAACCATTCCGTTACCCCTTTGACCCCGACCTAACCCTAGCCCGTTTCCTTTGATAGTTCTCTAGTTTTAGACCTAGTTTAGTCCATAGCCACCCCCCTAGACTAGCTTGTCTCGAACCTAGTCCTTGACCGTAGCATACCTTAGTCCGACCTCCCGTCCCAGTGGATTCGACCCGACTTACCCTAGCTACCTACTAGGTTTGCCGGTTAGTATTTGACGGTTGGGATTCACGACAAATCCTCTCCCATCAAATTGGCGCCGTTGCCGGGGACGGCGTAGTTTAGACTTTTGTTTGCTTAGTTTTGGACTTTGTTCTTGATTTTGTGTTCTCTTCTCCTTGTGTATCTTCGTTTTTCTTCTTGTGTGTTACTCTCTCTTCCTAGTGCCTCAAAGCACTAGGATACTAACGTTTGCTCAAGTGCTTCTAGCTCATCCTAGGTACCAAAGCAACGTTATGGACATGGCTTGTCCAAGCTACCATCAATCATCACGGGGCAACTTTGGGGCAAATGGCCAAGTCCCGAAATCTCACCAACCATATCAACCTCATCAACAATCTCACGAACGCTCTCCATATGGTTACCAAGAAAGTTGTCAAGGATCATTCCAACATCCTAACAACTACCAAACACCCTCACATAACCCATGACCACAAGATCCCAACTTGGTTGAGACTTGTCAAATGATGTCTCATTTGCTTAAGAGTCAACATGAGGCGATAATTCTATTGCAAAAGACTCAACAAGTGATGATGACTCACATGCAAGGGGTTGAAAAGGAGCTCAAGGCCCAAATGGAGGTGCAAGATGCTCGCATCAATGCATTCATGGCCCATATCACGATGTCGGCTACTCGAGCTCTACTACATGTTGAGGAAGGTTCATTTGGGCATGAAGGTCGGGTGTCTCAACCCAATCTTGAAGCTACAAATGAAGAAGAGAGGGTAGATCAAGAGGTCAGTGTTGAGTGTTGCTTAGGCGGTGAAGATGAGGGAAGAATAGGGGAAGTTGAGGCTTCAAGGGCCAACAATGAGGAGGGGAGTGAACATGATTCCCGAGATAACTCTTGGGGAGCCGATGTATTGGCTATCAAATTGGATTTGTTCGATTTTCTTCGTGATGAAACGGATCTAGACAATCCAATGCCAAGTGAAGACATACCTCCTCTAGGCTATATTGACAAGGTGAGTGAAAAGGAGCGCAATACTTGGGAAAAAGAAGTAGATGCCTTGGAACTTGCTTTGTATGGGAATTTGGAGGATCCTAAACCCTCCAATGAAGAAAACTTGATGCCTTCTCCTCCTCTACCGCACTCGATGCCTAGCCCTTTGTCTTGTGAGACGGTTGGTGAAGAGGATCCTTGTCGGGCGGTGGAAAAGAGTTCCACTCTCGACCCCGTCGAAGAAGCGACACCTCTAGGGTGTGATTTCCCACATCATGACACCGAGCACGACTCTAGACCACTATACCTACCGGATGGTCATAAGAGTCGTAGCTATGTTGGTTTAGAAGACCCGGAGGATCACGAGAACCCCGAGCATAATGAAGATGATCGCTTCTTCCCTCCGAATTGGAAACTCTTGGGAGTGGCTAGGCTCGGCCATGTGAGCTTAATCGAAGATGTTGCTAGAGCATTTGACTTACTCCTCCGAGCTCTTGATGGCTATGGAGGCGTTGTTGGCAAGAGTAATTAGTGTAAATATCTTTACCCTTTCTTTTGTGCTTGTATTTGTGTTTATGTTTGTGTTTAGGACTTGTTAGTTTTTGTGGAATTCTTGTTTATTTGGACTTTTGATGAGCGATGTGAGGGAGGGAATTTGATGTTGTATTTGAGTTCATTGTGATAGGTGTGAAGGAAAGGTGATACCTAGAGGAGAGTAGATAATGATAGAGCTTGGATCGTGGGAATGGAAGTGTGGACATGACATAGGTCCACCCCGACGCGGCCACGCGCGGGTTTGGGGAGGCGAATGAATCTCCATATGAGAAGGATCGAATTGAAATTTAGGTCTATGTGGAGTCGCCACCGAATTTTATGGTTATTCGGAACCGTTCGAGCCCACTCTATGTCGTAGTGGGCCGTATACAAAATACGGCCCATTTTCGATGTCAGAGTTTATTGGGCTCGTCCCTTTGCATATCGATATAGATGCCGACTTGAGCGGTTAATCGTATATTGAATGACTCTCGTTCGCCAACGGTTTCGGGCATCCGGAAACCGAGGTTCTGAGTAAGGGGTGAGGGTACGTGTTGGGAAGCCCACAAAGGACACCCAACCCCGCCCGCACTTTAGCGGCCTCTACTAAGAACTCGAATGACTTTCTAATACGCGTGCTAGTAAAACGGGAAAAATGATATGCAAAGATTTATTTTCCCTAAACATGCGAATGTAATTGAAAGGGTTTCTAAGTCAATTTAATGCAACTAAAATTAACGTCAAAGTTGTATTTTAGCATGCGGGTTCATTTAGTACAATAAACGAATAATAATTAAATTGACAAAAGAAACAGAAAACGCGTTAGTAACGATATAGCGATATAACGAATAATAACGGTTTGCAAAAATTGAATTGAAAAGATGCAAATATGAGGATGCATGATTTGAAAAGATAGTATACATGTGATTAATTATACACGTGTTGACCTAAGTCGGGAAATACTATCGGGTTTTGAAAATAGAACAATGTAAGACTCGTAATTTGAGTCGCTATGAGGTCACTCGATCGAGTAGTCGACAAACTCGATCGAGTAGACCTGAAAAAGGTGATTCTGCTTTGCGCTGCAGACCGTACTCGGCCGAGTCATTGGCCGACTCGGTCGAGTACGTGGCCACTCGACCGAGTCACTGTGAGACTCGATCGAGTGGTGGTCATATTTAGCATTCTGTCTCGATTTTAGGGTGTCACTCGATCGAGTGACTGAAGCACTCGGTCGAGTGGCACCTGTTCGAGGCCGACTGGTTTGCCAAAATCATGTTTGTATCGAAAATCGTTTTAAATTGATTGTTGTGATTAAATTTCCTCCGCATTAATAATGTCATAATTCTAACGAATCGTTTTGACAATTATTTTAGCATCAACGAAAATTGCCTTAAATTGATTTAATGCGATTTGGAAAGATTGACTCTTTGATTAAATAAATAAAAAGACTTGATTCCCTCGACTTCTCCGACATTGATAAATCCCTAGAGATTGTGATGTCGGATCCGTGTCAACGGGTTTCGACCCTTACGAAATAATTACTTGAAAAAAAGATGAATGCGCGATAAAATAAATAATAGAAATAACCGTAACATTAATAACAATAATACGTAATAATAATAGTAATAATAATAATAATAATAATAATAATAATAATAATAATAATAATACGTAATAATAATAATAATAATAATAATAATAATAATAATAATACGTAATAATAATAATAATAATAATAATAATAATAATAATACGTAATAATAATAATAATAATAATAATACGTAATAATAATAATAATAATAATACGTAGTAGTAGTAATAATAATAATAATAATAATAATAATAATAATAATAATAATAATAATAATAAATAATAATAACACAAAAAATGGAGAAGAGAGGAAAGAAAGAAGAAGGGGGTTTTGTCACCCTCAACCTACATGTTTCTGTCTCGGATTAAGGCTCGTAAACGCGGCTATGGCACGGGAGTCTTCGAGGTGTATGGAGGCTAAGTTGTGGTGGCTCGGGTCGAATTTCCTAAAACTAGGTTTAGGGTTTTGCTAAGGTCGATTTCCTAGGGTTTTTCTAGGGTTTGTAGGCGACGTAGTATGTATGTGTGTAGGGTGTAGATTGCTAGGGTTTTTTGGTGTTGTGTGTATATGTTGATGGTGTGCATGGGAGGGTGTTTATATAGAAAAGATTAGGGCACCCGGGCTAGGGCACTCGACCGAGTAGGTAGCCAACTTGGTCGAGTGGCCCGTTACACCAGCCGCCGGGCTCAAAGCAGGCCCACTCGATCGAGTCGATGGGTCACTCGATCGAGTGGCCTAAATAGGTCGCGCGGGTCTTGTTGGATCTTGACCTTGATGGGTTTTGATGTTTGACTTGGACTTTTGACGGTTGTATGGTTGTTTTGTGTGTCTCGGGACCGACTTTGACCGGGGTTGACCCAATCGTGAAGAGTCGGTTTTAATTCCGGTGTCGGTTTTGGCCCAAATTAGTCTTGTTTGACTCGGAATGGTCCGCTGGGCCTGGATTTGAGGTTGATTTTGTGATTTTTGTACTCCGTGAGTGTGTTAGCCAACGATTAATGGATTTGAGCCCGTATCCGAGCGCATAGAAACATGTTAGCGTCCGATCATCATCGGGTGATTTTTGGAAACTATCATAGACACCTGGCGGTCAAAATGCGGGTGTCTACAGAGCCCCCACTCTGACTAAGGCTTGGACAAGGCGAAAGTCAGAGTAGCTACCAAGCCTGTTAAGACCTGGTAGACTTCCGGTCGGGTCGTTTATAGTCCGTTAGACTCGCGTGAAGGGCTCGCCAGCCACAAGGCAGAGATCATACTTGCGCTCCGTGGGGACTTTGGGCTTGTCACGTAAGCCCTGGGTGTGCCTGTGTGTTGGCCCATCCCGTGCTATCCTGGAAAATGCTGCTGGGGAGATTTGATGACTTGCATGCCTTGCTTGAGTCGTACCTGTATAGGCTACATAAAATGTATGCAACACGTAGGTAGTAAAATGACTCGTGCTGGGGAAAATGACTCTTGAATTTTTTGAAATTTTGAAATTTGAAAATCTTGAATTTTTGAAATTTTTGACATCGACTCCTAAAGAAATTAGGAAAGTTCGGGATGATTATTTCCACACTAGTATTGAGACTAGGTTTGTGGCTTGATTCTATTTGCAATTAGGAAACTTTTTCCTAGAAGCGATATGGAAAGAAATTTGCAAGGTTATTGCTATATATAGCCCTTTATGCTCTTGATTTTTCATAATTCCATCACAAGAAAGTCTTTTACTTTTCTTAAGGCAAAAAGAAAGTCTCTTTATTCCTTTTAAGAAATTTATCATGGGAATCGACAGGTTGAGTGCTATGCTGCAGGCGTGGTCCCGTCAATTTAGGGATGCCGATAGGGTGGTCTTGAACCAGACGGGTATAACTCAGCTGTACCCGTTCCGTCAGATGGTGGTCGACCGATATTTCCTGGATGCATGCTTGGTCTACTGGGACGACATTTATCATGTCTTTGCCTTCCCCCGGGGCGAGATCTGCCCTTTACCCGAAGAAATTGCTGCAATAGGAGGATGGAACCCGATGCTTCGGCCCGCTGTCCCGTATTCAGTCTACGACCCAAAGAGGAAGCTGAGGGAATTTTTGGGGCTATCTCATAACGAAGTGTCCCGTATGATGAAAGGTGGTGATATTTCTCTGATCGACCTGGCTGAGAAATTCATGAACCCGCATGATGTCCGGGTGAGATCAGCCCATAGCCGTAGGGCCTTTTCTTTCTGCATGCTCCATGTTTACGCTTTTGAGGGTCACATGGATTGGCTATCTTGCATGGGTAGTGCTCGTCTCATAACGGTGGTGGATTTGATGGAGACTGAACACAGCCCGGCTTGGTTAATCACGGGCGAAATCATCTAGGGCTTGGATAACCGTAAGAGAGATGAATCCGTTCGTCTTACCGGAAGCACCCGTTTGTTGCAAGTAAGTCGGATTTTTTATTTTTTGATTCCTTGATTTTTTGAATTTTTTCGTAGACTCAGCTACTGCAGTGGGCACTCGATCGAGTCACCCTGGCACTCGATCGAGTGCCTTCGCTGATAGGGTTCTGTCCGTTTCCAGTGACGCCACTCGATCGAGTCAAGCTGTCACTCGATCGAGTGTCGTCCGTTTTGTCTCGAAATCTAATGTTTTTGCTTTCTTCTTTTTTTCAGATTTGGCTTTATGATAGGCTATCGGTGATAGATCCCCCACTTGATGCCAGTACTTACCGCCATAACCAGCTGATGACGAGACGACGGGCCATCGATTTTTCTCGCTTGATTAGCCAGAAGTATTGGGATGAGGTGCTATCTATCCACGGTGGGCGGTTGATTCGATGGGTCGTGCCATGGTGGCCCATCCCGGCTTGGTCAGGTTTGGACCCGAGGGAGAGGGCCCGTTACCAAGTGATCTTGTCCTTCACCCAAACGGTTCATCTATACCCGGATCGCATACTAAGGCAGTATGGACGATCTCAGCGGATACCAGAAATAGAGGCCATTGTGAGTGATCCAACCCAATTGACGGATGTGATGTGCGACACGTGGATGCAAAGATGGTACACCCGGCACACTTGGCCCATTTCCAAATCTCGGCATTCGATCTGGGTTTCAGACTCATATACCAAGTGGACTAAAGCAGGTGATGCTAAAGCCCGAGCTGCTTTGAAGGTGGATGAAGCCTTTGACCTGCTGAGGAGAGAACAGGCTAAGGACAACAGGGGGTTCTTTGATGAGGGAGACACTCCAGCTACCCTAGTCCGCCTAATGTCAGGGCAAAAGAAAAAGGCTAAGACTCAAGCTAAAGGGTCCGGTGCTAAGGGTGCTCGGGGGAAAGTGAGCCCCCAGACAGACTTGGGAAGGAGACTGGGCCCCAGACTAGCCGTGCAGGACCGACTTGGCCCACGGGATAGGCTACCCGAACATGTCCGGGCCCGACTTGGGCCAAAGACTGTGATTGAAGACCCATCGTCGAAGAAGCGGGCCCGTGCTAAGGAGGTTCCCCTTGTGATTAGGGAACGCTCATCCCCGCCTCGACGACCTAGGGCTCCACACGACCCGAAAGACAAGGGAAAGGGGAAGATGCCCGGATATTAGTCTCCTAATTTTATTATTTGAATATTATTATTATTTTTTTGTGGTGTGTTTTTGTTATTTGCCGTGTTTGGCGTTTTTTTTTTTTTTTTTTTTTTTTTTTTTTTAATTCCCGAGTTTATCGAGATATTAATAAAAGACATATTATTTGAAACCGTTCCCGTCTTTTCGATATTGCAGTGGTTGTACCCTTTTGAGGGGTTGCCTACGTATCCACAATTAGCGGAATCAAACCAAACGTAGTTCAAAATTTGATTTGATTGATTGATTGATTGATTTTTTTTTTTTTTTTGCAATTTTCGAAATACATCAAGATCATTGATTCGAGATGTGCGACGGTAGAATAATTAATTCTAACTTACTGACTTGTCTAAAATTTTGAAAATTTATAAGAAGACAAATTTTATAAATTTTTGCAAATGACATTGAGACAGGGGTTTATGGGTAATAGCGCTTCAGCTGGTCCAAGTTGGTCGGGTTGACGAACTCGTTACCGTCCAGGTCCGTTAGCATCACCGCTCCTCCTGATAGGATTTTCTTGACTAAGTATGGCCCAGCCCAATTGGGTTTGAACTTTCCCCTTGGGTCAACCGGTAGTAAGGCACGAACCGATTTTAGGACCAAATCACCTTATTTGATTTTCCTGGGCCTAACTCTTTTGTTGAAAGCCCGCTGGATTCTCTTTTGATATACTTGAATATTGTTGAGGGCCCGGGACCGTCGTTCGTCTAAGAGGACTAGCGAATCGTATCGGGCTTGGACCCAATCTGCTTCTGGTGCTTGGCTTTCAAGTAGAATCCTTAGGGATGGTACTTCTAACTCAACCGGCTGGACTGCTTCCATTCCATATGTCAGGTAATACGGAGTTGCTCCTGTTGCAGTGTAGATTGAAGTTCGGTACCCCCATAAGGCAAAAGGTATTTTGTCGGGCCAGTCCCGATAATTCTCAGCCATCTTTTTAAGTATGGTGATAATTGTTTTGTTGGCTGCTTCTACTGCTCCATTTGTTTGGGGTCGGTAAGGTGAAGACGTATGCCTCTGAATTTTGTACTTCTCCAGTAAGGCGGTCGTTTCAGCTTGGAAGTAGGTCCCGTGATCACTGATGAATTCGTGCGGGATCCCATACCGGCATATAATCTTATTTTGGATAAATTTGGCCACATGCTTGGCGTTCAAGACACGGTATGACTCGGCTTCTACCCATTTGGTGAAGTAGTCGATGGCCACCAGAATGAAGCAGTGTCCTCCCGTCCCGGAAGGATGTACTTTCCCAATTATGTCTATACCCCATGTCGAAAATGGCCATGGTGATGTCATGGTATATAATAGAGAAGATGGCATATGTTGTACATTACCGAAGATCTGACAATTATGGCAGTGCTTGACGTATAATTGGCAGTCTGTCTCCATGGTATTCCAGTAATACCCGAGCCTCGTGATTTTACGGGATAGCATATGGGCGTTCATATGCGGACCGTTTTCACCGTCGTGGACCTCGGCCATGACCTTCTCGGCTTGAATTTTGTCGATACATAGGAGAGCCCCCTGTGCCGTCTTTTTGTATAATTGCCCGTCATCGGTGCGAACAAATTGGGTTGCTAATCTTCGTAGGGCCTTTTTGGCCCGATTTTCAGCTCCCGCGGGATATTCCCCCGTTGTCAGGTATGTTAAGATGGTTTGATACCAAGGTTCTGGGTCAGTTATCTCGATATCTTGAATGGCATAGATGTAGGCCGGCTCTGACCGCCTTTCAACACAAATTGGCATGCTTGTCAGGTGATCCGGGATGTTCAGTAAAGATGCTAATTTGGAAAGTGCATCTGCAAACTGATTTTCCTCTCGGGGTAAGTAAATATACTCGACTTTCTGGAATTGTTTCTCTAGAACCCGTACTCGCGCTTGGTAAGCCACGAGATTGGCGTTCCGAGTTTTCCATTTTTGGAGTGCTTGATTGATGACCAATGATGAATCACCGTGGACCCGGAGATTTGTTACCCCTAAATCAGCAGCGGCTTGCAACCCGTGAATGCATGCTTCGTATTCGGCTGCGTTGTTGGTCACGTCGAAGTCCAACTTGATGGATAAGGGAGTGTGTTCCCCTCAGGGTGAGATTAACAGAATTCCGACCCCAAATCCTCGGAAGTTGGATGCCCCGTCAAAATACAGATCCCATGTCTCGGTATCGGTATGGAATATGTCTTCATCAGGAAAGGCCCATGTATCGGTGTGGCCTTGTTCGGATATCGGGCTGTCGGCGAGGAACTCGGCAACTACCCGGCCTTTGATGGCTTTTAACGGTACAAATTTGAGGTCAAACTCAGATAACATTAGAGTCCATCTTGACATCCTCCCGTTGAGGATGGGCTTCTCGAATAGGTACTTGATAGGATCCATTTTGGATAAAACATGTACCTCGTGACTGAGCATGTAGTGTCGGAGCTTTTTAGTGGCCCAAACCAATGCTAGGCACGTTTTCTCGAGCATTGTGTATTTGCATTCGTACTCGAGGAACTTCTTACTGATGTAGTAAATAGCCCGTTCTTCTGAATCGACTGTCTAGGCTAGCATAGCCCCCATGGCCGTCTCAGTCGTTGTTAGGTATAACGAGAGAGGCAAACCGTGTTGAGGCGGCATTAGTACCGGCGGAGCAGACAGAATCTCCTTGATTTTATCGAAAGCCGCTTGACATTTGTCGTCCCATAGCACCCGTTCCCCGATCTTCAGCTTCTTGAAAATGGGCTCGCATACCATGGTTAGCTTTGAAATGAAACGGCTGATGTATTGGACTTTCCCGAGAAACCCCCTTATTTCCTTTTCGGTCTTGGGTGGCTGCATCTCAGTGATGGCTTTGATTTTAGCTGGGTCGACCTCGATGCCGCGTTGGCTAACGATATGACCCAGTAATTTCCCTGACGTTACCCCAAAACTGCATTTTTGTGGGTTCAGTCTCATGTTGTACTTACGTAGTCTGGGAAAGAACTTTCTTAGGGCTGTGATGTGCCCGCTTCGGTCCTTAGACTTGACGATCATATCGTCCACATAGACCTCCACCTCCTTATGCATCATGTCGTGTAATAAGGTGGTGGCGGTCCGTTGATAGGTGGCTCCAACATTGATGAGCCCAAATGGCATGACGGTGTAGCAGTAAGTTCCCCATGGTGTAATGAAGGTGGTCTTACCCATATCCTCTTCTGCCATTTTGATTTGATTGTATCCGGCATACCCGTCCATGAATGATAGAAGGGCATGGTCGGCCGTGTTATCCACTAATATGTCGATATGTGGTAACGGAAAATCGTCTTTTGGGCTGGCCTTGTTTAGGTCCCGGAAGTCCACGCATACTCGCACCTTGCCGTCCTTCTTGGGTACCGGCACGATGTTTGCAACCCAGTCTGGATATTCAGACACTTGTATAAAACCCGCTTTGAATTGTTTATCGACCTCTTCTTTGACTTTAAGAGACCATTCGGGCTTCATTCTTCTGAGCTTTTGTTTAACCGGTTTGCACCCATCTTTGATGGGTATTCGGTGTTCTGCTATTCCTCGATCTATTCCCGGCATGTCCTTGTAGGACCATGCAAAGACGTCTTTAAATTCTAGGAGGAGGTCCGTGAACTGTTGTCTTTCCTCTGGATCTAAAGATTGGCCCAATTTAAGCATCTGGGGCTCTAAAGTGGTTCCCACGTTGATGGACTCGGTTTCTTCGATTACCGGATCTCGGGATTCCCTTTGCTCGAGCTGCTCGACCAGATGTTGTGGTAGAGGTACCTGTTCGTCGGGTTTCTCAATGTCATTGCATATAAAATTTTTGAAATTGAGAAAATTTTGGAAATAAGACAAGTCGTAAGCAGAACGGTGTTCGTTATTATTATTGATAGTGAATTTGGAAAATAGCTCGAATTGAGCTGCCATCTGATCGTTGGTCAGTGGCGGGATAGGTAGAGGTCTCGGGACAGGCCCCAAGACCTCAGTGGGTGTGGCTAAGGGAGTTACAGACTCGATACTAGCACCTGACCCCCTAGACTCGGACTCAGACTCCGACTCTGACTCTGACTCAGACTCGGACTCGGTATCCGGCATGTCTCCCTCGCCGGTGGTCAGCTTGTAGACCCGTCCTTGACTGTCGGTCCACTTTATAGTCTTCCTCCAGACTCTCGTCCCGGCGTTGGCACCGACCTCGGTAATGAGCTTGGTTGGGTCGAACCGATCGCTGCGGAGGATCAAGTTGACCAAGTCGTCTTTTGGAGCGGGGACGGTCCTGTCTTCTCCAAATAAGAGCCCCATCATGGGCTCGGAGTCGTCTTCACCCTTCTCGGGTTCTGTTTGGAGGACGGTGAATATATCGTCGGGGATATAGTTACATTCCCGAGCCTTTTTGGTCTCGGGATATGTGATGGTGGGTTGGTAGAGGCCCACTTGGATGGCTCCGAAGACTGGAGTGACGAATATGATTGTATCGGCCCGGCCCACATTCTCGGAGCTTATGGTATATCCCAATCCGAGTCGGGATTCTCCATTGTCCAAGACCTCGATGATCTTCCCCGCAGGAAGATACGGCCTTGAAGTAGCTCCGGGTAAGTAACCCAGATTTTGTAGCATCGTGTCGATGCTAGGGGCGAAGTAGGGTTTGAAAAGATATTCCTCCTCAATCATACCCACAAAGTCGAATCCTCGTGGTTCGGCCCAATTCGTGGCGTTACAGCTTGCCACGGTCATGGGGGTCGCCTCCAATGTGATGATACCGTCTTTGAGTGGCATTTTTACTTTTCGGTGGAGGGTAGATGACACGGCCTTGACTGCGTGGATCCAAGGCCTTCCTAGTAGGAGATTGAATGATGAGGTGACATCTATCACCTGGAACTCCAACTCCTTTTCGATCGGGCCCGTTATGATCTTCAGTTTAACGGCCCCGGCTACTGGTTTTGGGCTCCCGTCGAAGGCCTGGATAGTTTGGGCCGTCGGGATATAGTCGGCATCAGTGATGCCGAGGGCTTTGGCGGTCCTTAATGGTAGGACGTTCACGGCTGATCCATCGTCAATGAGGGTCATCGGGAGATACTTACCCTTGCAGATGACCTTGATATATAGGGCCAGGTTGTGATTGGGCCCAAATGGAGGTAAATCAGCTTCAGAGAAGGTTATGAGTGGACCTCCTTCTTTGGACTTGCCCTTGAGGTAGGGCATAATGGTAGCTACCATTTCAGCGGGAGTAGCTTCCGAATCGACCTTGATCTCATCGAGAGCCTTAGTCAGAGCTTCCCGATGAGCCTGTGAGCTAACCAATAGCTGCCATATGGTTAGATCAGCTCGAACCCTCTTCATTTGTTGGACCAAGGTTGTGTCATTGCTTGGTTCCTCGGGGGTTATTTCCGTCCTGGCAGGTTCAGTGACGGATGTTGAAGTGGCGCGCCCAGCAGTGGCGAGGTGGTTGGTGGCTAGAGCCTTGGATTTGGCTTTTCGAACCTCTTCCAGGGTGATGGGGACAGCTTCCCCCTTGGCTAAGTAGACATCGTCCTCGTCATCGGACCATATCCCATTGATTTGTGGGATAAAAGGAGAAATGAGGTGAGAACAGTCAATTACCTCCCCTGTGAATATGGCGTGGGCGCTGAACGGGTTTTCTTTGTTGCTCGGCTTGTCTCCGAGCAACGGAACTTTCCCGCTCTCGATAAGGTCTTGGATTAAGTGCTTTAACTTCCAACATTTTTCAGTATCATGTCCGTTGCCCCGGTGATACTGACAGTAGGCTTGAGCATTATAGTACTTGGACCTCTTTTCTGCTGGAGGCTCTGGAGTTGGGCCTATTGGTTGAATCAGACCCTTTGAAGATAGCCTCTGTAAGGCGTAGGTATAGGTAGTCCCTATATCTGTGAATACCCGATTGGGTGTATTCTTTTTGGATGAGGTGTCAAGTAGATTCACCTCATCAAAGATGCTGCGGGTCGCAGCTGGGGGTGCGGGCTTGTTTGTAGACGAACTCGCCCCTTGATAGCCCTTGGTAGAGGCCTTAGTCAGGCTCTCTAACCTCAGATCATCTTCGATCCTTGTGCCCATTTCAGTAAGGACAGCAAAGTTTGGGATGATAGCATACCGGAGATGGACCCGGTAGGATGGGAGTAGATTCTTGACGAAGGCTTCCACTAGGGCCTTCTCGCCGGGCTTATCGACCAGCTTCACACTTTCGGCCCTCCATCTTTGTAGATACTTTGTGAACCCTTCTTTGGGCTCTTGGGCCATTACCTCCAGAGTACGCATTGTAGTCTGGATTTCAGTGTTGTCGGCATAATTCCTAGCAAACTCGGTCGCCACATCATCCCAAGTCTTGTATTTCTTGGGGTCGAACCTGTAGAACCAGGCCTTAGGATGCTTCTCTAGGGAAGAGGGGAATAGGTGCTTGAACATTGTTGACTTCACCCCTTTTACCGCCATGAAGTCTTTGAAAGCCCGGATGTGGTGGACCGGGTCTTCGGTACCCTCAAACATAGGAAGTCCCGTTAAATTGAGGTTAGCCGGTAGCTCGTTATCCAAAGGTGAATAAGTACGAGCGTTTTCAGTGTGGATCGAGTTGTTCGTTGATAAATGGACTTGCTCTTCGAGCCTACGAACAACACTAAGCAATTCGGCCATGGGCCCGATGGGCTCGGCTCCTTCGGTAGGGACCGCCTTCTCTACGGTGCTCAGACGGGTGGATAGGGTCGCCTGATTGGCCACGATGGCGGCCAGCTGGGTTTCGATCTTGGCGAGAGAGTCTTTCAGTTCATCCATCTTGCGCTGGTGTCGAGTTACGGGCGGCCTGTCTGTAAGAACACCACGTAATCAGAAACTAGCCCAAAATCCCGAAATAGAAATTACATCCCGAACAAGACTAAAAGAGGAAAATGACTCGGAAAAGACACCTAGACGGGTGACTTGTGAAATGTGGGCCTTCCTTAGGATTCGGCGGGTGAGCTTAGTCCTGTTCGAAGGAAGGTTCACGTGAGACATCCCCAGACTTTAGACTCGACTGTGTTGACGGGCCCTCCTTTGTAGGGGTTTGTCCTACGTAGGTGGGCCTTGCCTTAGTCTAATAAGGCGAACCGGGAAAGGGAAAAAACTCGTGATGTAAGATCGACGGAGTTTCGACGCTACGGACCTTGACAACTTAAGACACGACCCGACACTGCTAAATATGGGAAGTCCTAAGAGGAAGGTTTTGAAAATTGATTGATTTTGAAAGGGGACTGAGAGGACTCGGTGGAGGGGCCCAAATTTTGAAAAAAAAAGAAATGTCATTGGGCCACAGGTTTTTGAAAATTCGAAAGTATTTTCGAGTTTTGAATTGGGCAGCATACCGTCTAGAAAATAGGCTATTTTGAGTAAAATCATAAGTCCTAAATTCGGTATGTGTCCCGGGTTTTGAAATTGAATAGTTTGAAAAAGATGCAATCTTTGAAAAAAAACGATTTTTGAAAACGACTCGGAAACCAAGTAGCACGTAGTCACACAAGCATTATAACGACGCCATGTATGCTCTATACTAAGTCTCGGTCGGTCTATAAAGGGTCTATACCAGTGTACATAGTCTAGACGTTGATCGGGACGGACTTCCTAAGTCGAGTTGATCTTAGAACATGCCGCGAAACCCACTCGAATCGACTATGGACACCTTTCAACATATCCATATTGGAGTACATCGACGGTATAGTGGGACGTCGGTCGCGAGTACCGGCCCGGGAAAATATGGGTTATGCATGAACCGTAGAACTAAAACGCGTATTGTATTTGTCAAACGATTTCTATTCGAGTCTCACCCTGAGGATGCCGATGGTAAGTCACGCATCAGTTAATCCCCAGCGGAGTCGCCAAATTGAGGACATGACATAGGTCCACCCCGACGCGGCCACGCGCGGGTTTGGGGAGGCGAATGAATCTCCATATGAGAAGGATCGAATTGAAATTTAGGTCTATGTGGAGTCGCCACCGAATTTTATGGTTATTCGGAACCGTTCGAGCCCACTCTATGTCGTAGTGGGCCGTATACAAAATACGGCCCATTTTCGATGTCAGAGTTTATTGGGCTCGTCCCTTTGCATATCGATATAGATGCCGACTTGAGCGGTTAATCGTATATTGAATGACTCTCGTTCGCCAACGGTTTCGGGCATCCGGAAACCGATGTTCTGAGTAAGGGGTGAGGGTACGTGTTGGGAAGCCCACAAAGGACACCCAACCCCGCCCGCACTTTAGCGGCCTCTACTAAGAACTCGAATGACTTTCTAATACGCGTGCTAGTAAAACGGGAAAAATGATATGCAAAGATTTATTTTCCCTAAACATGCGAATGTAATTGAAAGGGTTTCTAAGTCAATTTAATGCAACTAAAATTAACGTCAAAGTTGTATTTTAGCATGCGGGTTCATTTAGTACAATAAACGAACAATAATTAAATTGACAAAAGAAACAGAAAACGCGTTAGTAACGATATAGCGATATAACGAATAATAACGGTTTGCAAAAATTGAATTGAAAAGATGCAAATATGAGGATGCATGATTTGAAAAGATAGTATACATGTGATTAATTATACACGTGTTGACCTAAGTCGGGAAATACTATCGGGTTTTGAAAATAGAACAATGTAAGACTCGTAATTTGAGTCGCTATGAGGTCACTCGATCGAGTAGTCGACAAACTCGATCGAGTAGACCTGAAAAAGGTGATTCTGCTTTGCGCTGCAGACCGTACTCGGCCGAGTACGTGGCCACTCGACCGAGTCACTGTGATACTCGATCGAGTGGTGGTCATATTTAGCATTCTGTCTCGATTTTAGGGTGTCACTCGATCGAGTGACTGAAGCACTCGGTCGAGTGGCACCTGTTCGAGGCCGACTGGTTTGCCAAAATCATGTTTGTATCGAAAATCGTTTTAAATTGATTGTTGTGATTAAATTTCCTCCGCATTAATAATGTCAAAATTCTAACGAATCGTTTTGACAATTATTTTAGCATCAACGAAAATTGCCTTAAATTGATTTAATGCGATTTGGAAAGATTGACTCTTTGATTAAATAAATAAAAAGACTTGATTCCCTCGACTTCTCCGACATCGATAAATCCCTAGAGATTGTGATGTCGGATCCGTCAACGGGTTTCGACCCTTACGAAATAATTACTTGAAAAAAAGATGAATGCGCGATAAAATAAATAATAGAAATAACCGTAACATTAATAACAATAATACGTAATAATAATAGTAGTAGTAATAATAATAATAATAATAATAATAATAATAATAATAATAATAATACGTAATAATAATAATAATACGTAATAATAATAATAATAATAATAATACGTAGTAGTAATAATAATAATAATAATAATAATGATAATAATAATAATAATAATAATAATAATAATAATAATAATAATAATAATCATACGTAGTAGTAGTAATAATAATAATAACACAAAAAACGGAGAAGAGAGGAAAGAAAGAAGAAGGGGGTTTTGTCACCCTCAACCTACATGTTTCTGTCTCGGATTAAGGCTCGTAAACGCGGCTATGGCACGGGAGTCTTCGAGGTGTATGGAGGCTAAGTTGTGGTGGCTCGGGTCGAATTTCCTAAAACTAGGTTTAGGGTTTTGCTAAGGTCGATTTCCTAGGGTTTTTCTAGGGTTTGTAGGCGACGTAGTATGTATGTGTGTAGGGTGTAGATTGCTAGGGTTTTTTGGTGTTGTGTGTATATGTTGATGGTGTGCATGGGAGGGTGTTTATATAGAAAAGATTAGGGCACCCGGGCTAGGGCACTCGACCGAGTAGGTAGCCAACTCGGTCGAGTGGCCCGTTACACCAGCCGCCGGGCTCAAAGCAGGCCCACTCGATCGAGTGGATGGGTCACTCGATCGAGTGGCCTAAATAGGTCGCGCGGGTCTTGTTGGATCTTGACCTTGATGGGTTTTGATGTTTGACTTGGACTTTTGACGGTTGTATGGTTGTTTTGTGTGTCTCGGGACCAACTTTGACCGGGGTTGACCCAATCGTGAAGAGTCGGTTTTAATTCCGGTGTCGGTTTTGGCCCAATTAGTCTTGTTTGACTCGGAATGGTCCGCTGGGCCTGGATTTGAGGTTGATTTTGTGATTTTTGTACTCCGTGAGTGTGTTAGCCAACGATTAATGGATTTGAGCCCGTATCCGAGCGCATAGAAACATGTTAGCGTCCGATCATCATCGGGTGATTTTTGGAAACTATCATAGACACCTGGCGGTCAAAATGCGGGTGTCTACAGGAAGTCGGTTTTTGAAGCTTCGACGAAGCTTTTGAGGTTTTGGGAGTCATGAAGACCCTTCCCGACCGAGAAGGAGGTTTCCCGACCGGGAAGGGTATGCCATCCCGACCGGGAAGAAGGCTTCCCGATCGGGATGGAGGTGTAAATATTGGAGCTTTCTGGAGTGTCATCCCGACCGGGAAGAGTGTGTCTTCCCGATCGGGACCACCCTTCCCGACCGGGATGGTCTCTTTTCTCCTCTTTTGGCCTCTTCTTTGACATTTGAGCCCACCCAACCATTGTATACCCCCACCCAACCTCCCTCACCCATCCTTGCTCATGTCATACGACCCTTACACTTCATTTACATACCCTCACCTCATTTCTCTTCCCTTTACACCGAGTTCCACATCGAATCCTACCTCCCTCACACCATTACTACCTCAACCATGCGGTATTATCGAGAATGAAGAGGAATAGCAAGGATGAAGACTAGCTATGTGCTTACATTGATCATCGAGACGATGGAGTGAGTGAGTTGCCAACCATTCGGTATGGCAACTATCCTTTCTTTTCCGTCTTTTATAGCTTATCTCCCTTTGCATGTTCCCCTTCCCATTATTTTGTGTCATGGTGGCCTTCGAGGCCTTGGTATATGTTGCTCCCGACTCTCGATGGTGTGATTACATCGAGAGTCATTTTCAAAATCCAAATTTTTTCAAGTTTTTCACCCCTTTTTGTTGGATTTATTCGGATTTAGGCGGAATCCGGGCTAGGTGACGTGATTACACCTAGCCCTCCCCTCCCATTTCCTTTTATTTCCTTCTTTTTATTTTTCTTCCCCCATCCATATCTCTTTCTTGTCTCGGCCCATGGTAACTTGATTTCACCCCGGCCGGACACCTTCTACCTTTTCTTCACTTTATTTTTGATTTTTAGCTTTATTTTCGTAGTTTCGTTTGTTTCTCTTGTCTCTCCGCACCCTACGATCGAGCATGAGGACATGGCTCGATTTAAGTGTGGGGGAGCGATATTCTAGTATAGTTTAGTTTATTTTCTTAGTTTTTTCGAAAAAATCTTAAAAATCCCTAAAAATTTGAAAATTTTTCACAAAAATCAAAAAGATTTTTCTTTTGTGTGTTTTCCTCTTGTGTCTTTGTGTCGTCTATTTGTTTTGTTGTGCGTGGTTGCCTCCCCTTTTCCTCATAGGTCGCTTATTCACCGCTAGCTTTGGAAAGCTTGCAAGACTTCCGGTAACATCTCTTCATCCCTTTTTCCTTCTTTGCTTCTTGTGAGTTTGGAGAAGATTTGAGATGATGTGTGCTCGGGAGGAGCTTTGTAAAGATTGTGGTGATTTGGTGACTTGTTTGGATGATCGGGGTGGTGTTTGTGTTTGTTTTGTGTTGTTCTTGTTTTTGTTGCTTTTGCCTTTGTTTCTTTTCATTTTGTTTTCGTCATGTCTTCATTTTGTGTTGTGTTGTGTCTCGTGTAAATGATTTTCGATAACCCGGTTTAGAGGCTAGTGTGTGAGTGTCTATTTTTCCCTTCCTAGTTGTATAAATCGAGTTTTGGACTTTGGTCTAGTAGAATGACCCTAAATCAATGAGTTCGTTTGTCCTTTACCCTGTGTCCACCTAGCTTACTAGGAATTTACTACGGGATTTGCACTTTTGACCATTATGACCACCCACGGTGTGAAAAGGCCTTGGTTACCGAGTCTCGTCCCTTAGGTGACCGTGTTTAGGATCGTTTGGTTAGTCCAAATTTTCCACTTTTTGTGGGTTTGAAAGGGAAGGACGCTCCCCGACTCACCCATTAACCTACCTCATACGCGTCTCCACACAATAAAACGCAATTTGATGATTTCTACCTTTCTTGTCATACAAAGGAATTGGCAAAAATGCCAAATCTTGCCAAAAAGGGCAAAGAAAAGAAAAGAAAGAAAGATGAAAGAAAGAAAAGAAATGAAGAAAATGAAAAGGCACAAAAGCCAAAAAGAAAATAGAAAAGAAGAAAAAGAATGGCATGGCGACAAACAAATCAAAATATCGAAAAGAAAGAAAATGCCAAAAGAAAACCCGTCTCACAAAAAGAAATCCCCACAAAAATAAGCCTTTTTCCGACTTTTGCCGTGAAGAGCCTACCAAAGGACCGAGTCCCGAGGAAGGATGATAGCGGCATTAGTCGGTCTTCCCTCATTTTGCATATTTCCATCTTTTTACTTGGACTAGTTAGGCGGTCTTGGACACGGGACGACCCTCTTGGCTCACGCTAAAGGGGGCGGGGTCTCACTTACCTACAGTGTCGACTAACACCGTGGTTCTTCACTTTTCCACTCCGCCGATCGTCCCGTAGTACGTTTTTAGAAAGTTAGGAGGACCTAGGTAAGTTACCAACGTCTTTGTTGCTTTATTGTCATACTATTAGGGTTTAGTTCACCTTGGTTTGTATTGCTAGCTTGGGAACGTTGTCACTTACCTCGAGTCCTAAACCGGTGTTTCATTCACCGCTTTTTGAGGGAAGCGGTATTTCTTTTGTTTTGGGTGCAACCGATTATGTGTTTGTTTGTGTGTTTGTTTGTTTATGTGTTTTGTGTCCGGTTGCATCCACAGTTTTGTCGCAAGACCCAACTTGCCTTGCGGAGTGCACTTGTCCTCTAAGTGCACTCGCGTGAGTTGAAGGGGCGTAGGGTGCGCTAATACCCACTCGGATAGTTAGGTAGTAGTATGTGCTTACTCGAGGGCGAGTAAGGGTTAAGTGTGGGGGAGCTGATAAGTGTCATTTGTAGTGCCTATTTCGTAGTGTTTTGGTCCCATTTTCCTTGTAGAGTCGCTCCTTGGGAGCGGTTTAGGGGCTTCTTATGCTTCCTTTAGTTCGTTTCAGGTTCCCGAGACCGATTTGGAAGAGTTGGAGCAATTCCGACTCAATACAGACACATTTTGGAGCCAACGAAGCTAAGGAAAGATGACTCGATGCCTTGGAATCGACCCCGAGACCTTGGGACCCAATCCCGAGCCTTCAAGACCCGATCCCGAGTCCCGAGAATCGATGGGAAGTCCATGAGAACCAAGGAGGGACCAAATAGTTCAAATTGGAGGCCTACAAGACTCTTCCCGGACGGGTATGGCCTCATCCCGTCCGGGATGAAGGAGGAACGAAGTGCAGCTACTGGGGGCTGTTCCGGATCGGGAACATAAAATCCCGATCGGATCCCGATCGGGAATTTCTTTCCCGACCGGGAAAAGCTCCAGCTCGCCCGCCTTCAATTCTTTTCTCCTCCTTTTCATTTGTAACCCTATATATACTCTTCCCTTGTTATGTTAAGCTTATGCACCTCATTAGAGACAAAACCCTAGATAGATTAGCATAGATTAGTGTAGATTAGTCCTTAAATTATCGTTAATCTTAGATTAGTACTTGTAATTTGGGAATTCTTGAAGATTCCAACTAAGTTTGACAACCTTGGTTGAGGTATTTGGGTTCTTCCATTTATGCAAGTTTCTTTCTTCCTTTCATCTATAGTTTGGTATAATCTTCTTTTCTCTTCTTTTAATCTTTGTTTTATCATTAAAGTTTGAATCTTTAGTTCTTGTTATTGTTCATAGTTCTTTGTTAGACTAGTTTCATTATGTTAGTTTTGTTGTTTGGTTTGATTTCTCTTGTTAGTGTTAGTTTTAGTTTAGATATGTTAGAGTAGTATCTTGCTAGGGTTAGTAAGGTGATTAGGGTGTTAATTGGATGATTAAGGGATTGTTGGAGTTGTTGGTGGAAGATTTGGGTTTCTCCTTGGTTTGTTGCACATCACATGTTTGTTGAATTGCTTGAATGACTAAGTATGTACGAATGCTTGTTTTCTTGCCTTTCTCTTGTTGGTATTAGCTTGTTTGTGGGTTCGGTTCCCTCATTAAGTTGCGAGAGCCCGGTGAGGACGACCCCTAGGCCGGTCTAAGTTGCGAGAGCCCGGATTCGACCTAGGTCTATAGCATGCTAGTACTCCGTTTGTGTTGTGTCGCCGAGTTGGGTTTTAGGTGGAATCTCTAGGTGAGTCTAAGTTGCGAGAGCCCGGGCATTACCTAGATTACCCTACTACCTTCTTCACCTCTAGTTCTCCTTCAACCATTCCGTTACCCCTTTGACCCCGACCTAACCCTAGCCCGTTTCCTTTGATAGTTCTCTAGTTTTAGACCTAGTTTAGTCCATAGCCACCCCCTAGACTAGCTTGTCTCGAACCTAGTCCTTGACCGTAGCATACCTTAGTCCGACCTCCCGTCCCTGTGGATTCGACCCGACTTACCCTAGCTACCCACTAGGTTTGCCGGTTAGTATTTGACGGTTGGGATTCACGACAAATCCTCTCCCATCATAATCTTATCTTATCTTATGTTATGTTAGATCCTTAAAACCCTAGACTACTTTAGGTTAGATTAGATTAGATTAGTATAGATTAGTCGGTAATTAGTAGTTAATCTTAGATTAGTACTTGTATTAAGGGAATTCCTCAAGATCTTCTCCAAGCTTGACAACCTTGGATGTTTGTTTTGGGTTTTCTTCATTAATGCAAGTTTTGTTCTTTCCTCTTCTCTAGTTTGGTACAATCTTCTTCTCCTTTTACTCTTAATCCATTTTTTTTGGTTATCAAGTTTAAATCTTTGTTCATTGTTATCATTAGTTTGTGATGTTTGTTTTGTTTCTTTGATGATTCCTCTTGTTAGTGTTAGTTGTAGTTTGATTATGTTACAGTAGTGTTCTTGCTAGGGTTAGTAAGGTGATTAGGGTGTTAATTGGGTGATTAAGGGTTTGTTGGAGATGTTGGTGGAAGATTTGGGTTTCCTCTTGTTTGATGCACATCACTTGTTTGTGGAATTGCTTGATCGACTAAGTATGTACGAATGCTTGTTTTTCTTGCCTTTCTTTGTGGGTGTTAGTTTTGTTGTGGGTTCGGTCCCCTCACTAAGTTGCGAGAGCCCGGTGAGGACGACCCCTAGGCCGGTCTAAGTAGCGAGAGCCCGGATTCGACCTAGGCCTATAGCGCGCTAGAACCCCGTTTGTGTTGTGTATCGCCGAGATGGGTTTTAGGTGGAACCTCTAGGTGAGTCTAAGTTGCGAGAGCCCAGACCAACCTAGATTACCCTACTACCTCCTTCACTCTAGTTCTCCCTCGACCATTCCGTTACCCCTTTGACCCCGACCTAATCCTAGCCCGTTCTCCTTTGTTTGCTTTCTCCTTAGATTTAGTCTTAGTCTAGCTCTCTCCCCTCCTTATCATTCTCTAGCTTAGGCCGTTGACTTAGTCTCGTTCTTAGGCCGACTTAGTCTAGGCTATACATTACCGTCCCCGTGGATTCGACCCGACTTACCCTATCTACCCTAGTTAGGATTAGCCGGTTATATAATTGACGGTTGGGACGTGACGAATCCCAACCATCAATTTGGCGCCGTTGCCGGGGACGGTGCTAGTTTGGACTTTGTTTTCCTATTTGCTTGGCTTTGTCTTTGTGTTTGTGTTTTCTTTTTTATTTTTGGTTACTTTGCTTCTTGTGTGTGTGTGTGGTTTATTTCTCTCTTGTCTAGTGCCCAAAAAGCACTAGACTTCTCACGTTTGTTCTTAGTCTACAGTTTGTGCTTAGAGGTGGTGATTATCTTCTTCTTGCAACTCAGAGCCGCTTAAACGGACGGTTGCTAGAATGAGTGGTTTCCAACCGGGTATGGACTACGATTTTCGAGCGAGCATGGGGTTTGATCTAAACTCCACACACTCGGGAGCCGATATGAGCTACCACTCTTCTTCCATGAACCAAAGCTATGACATGACGTCCCCCTACCATGATCAAGCTTCTTGGGGTAATCAAGATGGGTATGATCCTCAAGAGTATGAATATGGCTACCAACAAGTGAATGATTATCACTCCTACGACCATGGTGGCTATTACTCGAGCTATGATTGTGAACCCACCATGTTCAATCAAGATTCACCATATGGAAGCCAATATCCCCAAGACCCACAATATTACCCTCCACCCCAACCACAATATGAACCTTATGACCCACAATACTACCAACCACCCCAACCTTGCTACCAACAATATGATGCCCCACCCCTTGGGCATCATCAAGATTATCAAGAAGCTTTACAAGACCCCAATGACCACCAATCGTCAAACTTGGAGTTGTGTCATTCGATTCTTCAATTGCAAAGGAGCACACAAGAAACGGCCATCCAATTGCGAAAAGAACAAGAGGAATTAATGGTCCAAATGCAAAGGGCAAACCAGGCGAGGAATGTTCAATTAAATGCATTATCGGTTCAAGCCGTAATGTCTTTATCCCGAGCATCGTATTTAGATGGAGGGTGCCCACTTGAGAAAGAGGAGCAACCGAATTACGAAGCCGCCGATGTAGTTCCCTTTGATAGAGAAGTTTGCTTTGAAGAACCTCAATCGTCTACCCAAAAAAAGACGGTTGAGGATATGACCCTTGGTGAAGGCAACATTGGTGAGGAATTGGAGGAGGATAGTGGGTTGGATGAGTTGGTGGAGTTTGTGAGGTTGTTAGGTGAGATTGATAGCCTCGAGTTGCCCTTATGCGATAATGTGGATATGCATCAAGAGCCCCTAACTAGTGAACCGAGAGATGACTTGGAAGAGATTGAAACCGCCGGTAGAAGTTTCGATTCTCCTCTCCAAGGTGAGGTGGGGCCGAGTGATGAAGATGGGGAACCACAACTTGAGGCAAGTGTGGGGGTGTGCAACGAGGAAGTGAGGCCAAAACCGCTTTTTGTGCCTTGTTTCTTGGAGATGAAGCTTGCTTGTGATTGGAGGCAATGCTTAGGGAAGAAGAGATCGGTTGAGCTCGTAGGATGGAGAGACCCCGGAGACTACTATGAAGATGATGTCGGGTCTTGGGATTCCTACTTCTTGCCTCCTCCTTGGAGGCCGTGGAGGTCGGTTAAGCTCGAGCGCTTCTTGGGCCTTCACTACGATGTCGGTAGCGCGTTCGACTTGCTCCTCCATGCCCTTGAGGGCTACGGTTGAAGAATGGAGTCCACCATCCTAGGTTTGACGGAGTTCCTAAAAGAACCGTCATGTTGTATATTCCCCTCTCCTCTTCTTTAGAATACTTGTGTTTGTATTTGTGTAGTTTTTGTTTCTTGGACTCTTTTGATTTTGTGGGATTCTTGTAATTGTTTTGGTATTTTGATGAGCGATGTGAGGGAGCGAATTTGATGTGTACTTTGAGTTTATTGTGATAGGTGAAGTGAAGGTGATTCCCAGAAAGGAATGGTTGATGATGGAGTTTGGTTTGCGAGCGAGGAAGTCGGTTTTTGAAGCTTATGATAAGCTTTTGGGCTTCGGGAAGCAAAGAAGACTCATCCCGACTGGGAAGAGAGCTTCCCGACCGGGAAGGATGAGGAATCCCGACCGGGAAGGAGCCATCCCGATCGGGATGAAGGTGCAGAAAATCGGACTCACTGGAGTGCGTTCCCGACCGGGACGAAAGCTTCCCGATCGGGAAGGGTTTATCAACCCGATCGGGACCATCCATCCCGACCGGGATGGTCCCCTTGTCTCCACCCATCCATTATACCCCCTCCCAACCTCCCTACTCCTCCTTACTCCTATCATATGAACCGTACACCTCACTTTACACCGAGATCCACATCAAATCCCACCCCCTACCATTACTACCCCTACCATTACTACCCCAACCATGCGGTTTTATCAAGCTTGAAGGAGAATGACAAAGACGGCAAGCAACGTGCCCACGTTGATCTATGAGACGATGGAGCGAGTGAGTTACTCGACGATTGGTTTTGGTAACTATCCTCACTTTTCCGTCTTTTATTGCTTGTTTTTCTCTTGTTTGCCCCCTTCCCCCTTGAGTCGTGGTACCTTGGTGGCCTTCTAGGCCTCGGTAGTTGTTGCTCCCGACTCTCGATGATGTGACTACATCGAGAGTCATTTTCAAAATCCAAATTTTTACAAGTTTTTCACTTTCTTTTTGAGGATTTAGTCGGATTTAGGCGGAATCCGGGCTAGGTGACTTGATTACACCTAGCCCTCCCCTCCCATTTCCTTTTATTTCCTTCTTTTTATTTTTCTTCCCCCTTCCATATCTTTTTCTCGTCTCGGCCCATGGTGACTTGACTACACCCCGGCCGGACACCTTCTACCTTTTCTTCATCTTTATTTTTGATTTTTAGCTTTATTTTCGTAGTTTCTTTTTCTTAATTTTTTCTCTCCGCACCCTACGATCGAGCATGAGGACATGGCTCGATTTAAGTGTGGGGGAGCGGTATTCTAGTTTAGTCTATTTTCTTAGTTTTTCCAAAAAAAAAAAATCTTAAAAATCCCTAAAAATTTGAAAATTTTTCATAAAAATCAAAAAGATTTTTCTTTTGTGTGTTTTCCCTTTGTGTCTTTGTGTCGTGTTTTTGTTTTTTGTGCGTGTTTGCCTCCCTTTTTCCTTATAGGTTGCTTAATCACCGTTAGCTTTGGAGGGCTTTCAAGACACCCGGTAACATCTTTTCACCCTTTTTCCTCTTTGTTTCTTTTGGAGTTTGGAGGAGTTGTGTGTTGTGGTGTGCTCGGGTGGAGCTTTGTAAAGTTTGTGGACGATTTGGTGGCTTGTTTGGAAGTTCGGGGTGGTGTTTGTTTTGTATGTGTTCGTTTTGTTTTGTTCTTGTTATGTTGCTTTTGTTTCTTTTTCTTTCGTTTGTTTTCGTCGTGTCTTCATTTTGTGTGTGTTGTGTGTAAATATTTTTTTCGAAAACCCGGTTTAGAGGCTAGTGTGAGAGTGTCTATTTTTCCCTTTTTAGTTGTATAAATCGAGTTTTGGACTTTAGCCTAGTAGAATGACCCTAAATCAATGAGTTTGTTGGTCCTTTACCTTGAGTCCACCTAGCTTACTAGGGATTTACTACGGGATTTGCACCTTTGACCATTATGACCACCCACGGTGTGAAAAGGCCTTGGTTACCGAGTCTCGTCCCTTAGGTGACCGTGTCTAGGGTTGTTTGATTAGTCCAAGTTCTCCACTTTTTGTGGGTTTGAAGAGGGATCGCGACCCCCTACTTACCCATTACCCTACCCTCCTCACATACACACACAATAAAATGCAATTTGTTGATTCTCTCTTTCTTGATTGTCGAGAAATGCCAAAAAGCCAAATCTTGCCAAAAAGGGCAAAGAAATGAAAATGAAAGAAAAAAATGAAAGAAAGAAAAAAATGAAGAAAAAAGAAAAGGCACAAAAGCCAAAAAGAAAATAGAAAAGAAGAAAAAGAAATGGCATGGCAACAAACAAAGCAAAAATGTCAAAAAGAAAGAAAATGCCAAACGAAAACCCGTCTCACAAAAAAAAGAGAAATCCCCACAAAAATAAGCCTTTTTTCGACTTTTTCCGTGAAGAGCCTACCAAAGGACCGAGTCCCGAGGAAGGATGATAGCGGCATTAGTCGGTCTTCCCTCATTTTGCAATATTATCCACCTTTTTACTTGGACTAGTTAGGCGGTTTTGGACACGGGACGACCCTCTTGGCTCACGCTAAAGGGTGCGGGGTCTCACTTACCTACAGTGTCGACTAACACCGTGGCTCTTCATTTTCCACTCCGCCGATCGTCCCATAGTACGTTTTTAGAAAGTTAGGAGGACCTAGGTAAGTTACCAACGTTTTTGTTGCTTTATCGTCATACTATTAAGGTTTAGTTCACCTTGGTTTGTATTGCTAGCTTGGGAACGTTGTCACTTACCTCGAGTCCTAAACCGGTGTTTCGTTCACCGCTTTTAGAGGGAAGCGGTATTTCTTTTGTTTTGGGTGCAACCGTCTATGTGTTTGTTTGTGTGTTTGTTTGTTTATGTGTTTTGTGTCCGGTTGCATCCACGGTTTTGTCGCAAGACCCAACTTGCCTTGCGGAGTGCACTTGTCCTCTAAGTGCGCTCGCGTGAGTTGAAGGGGCGTAGGGTGCGCTAATACCCACTCGGATAGTTTAGTAGTAGTATGTGCTTACTCGAGGGCGAGTGAGAGTTAAGTGTGGGGGAGTTGATAAGTGTCATTTGTAGTGCCTATTTCGTAGTGTTTTGGTCCCATTTTCCTTGTAGAATCGCTCCTTGGGAGCGGTTTAGGGGCTTCTTATGCTTCCTTTAGTTCGTTTCAGGTTCCCGAGGCCGAATTGGAAGAGTTGGAGCGATTCCGACTCAATACATACACATTTTGGAGCCAACGGAGTAGAGGAACGATGACTCGATGCCTTGGAATCGACCCCGAGACCTCGGGATCCAATCCCGAGCCTCCGAGACCCGATCCCGAGTCCCGAGAATCGACGAGAAGCCCATGGGAGGCAAGGAGGGACCAAAGAGCTCTTAAGGGAGGCCTACAAAGACCCATCCCGTTCGGGATGGCCTCATCCCGTTCGGGATGAAGGGAACATGAAGAGCGGCTACTGTGAGCCCATCCCGATCGGGAAGGTCCTTCCCGACCGGGAAGGATGGCCCATCCCGATCGGGACCAACTCATCCCGACCGGGATGAGCCCAGTTCAGGCCCGTGAATGCTCCTTTCTTCTCCTTTCCACTTGTAACCCTATATATACCCTTCCTCTTGTAATCTTATCTTATCTTATGTTATGTTAGATCCTGTAGACACCCGCATTTTGACTGCCATGTGTCTATGGTAGTCTACGAAAAACACCCGATGATGATCGGACGTCAACGTGACTTAGTATACTCGGATTTGGGCTCGAAATTCATAATATCCGACATGGACTTTTAGCGGAGTAAAAATCTCACAAAACAGACCTCAAATTCAGGCCCAGTGGGTCGTTCCGTGTCAAATGAGACTAATTTGGGCCAAAACCGACACCAAAAATAATTCCCGTCTTTTGGCGACCGGGTCAAAACCCGGTCAAAGACGAAACCGTCTCATAAATCAGCCAAGTTCAGATTGGCGCAAAGAATAAAATTCAAAATAATAAACAAATCTACAAAGTCAAAACTTCCCTTATTTTTCTCACCCGTTTGACCCACTCGATCGAGTGGAGCCTTTTTACCCGGGTTTGGCCCATTTGCGAAGGCACTCGATCGAGTGCACTAGGGCCACTCGATCGAGTGCCCCTAGGTCGAGGGGTGAAGTCTATAAATACCGCTTCACCCCCCCCCCATGCATTCCAACTTTTTTCAGAATTTTACACAACACTTTCAGCCACATTTTGCTATACCTTCAACCCTACATTATACACATTCAAAGCCTAGAAAAACCTAAGCAAAAACCTACAAAAACCCGAGCCTCTATACCTCGGAAACCGACACATACACACACACATCCATACACACCATAACTCACGTACGTCCTCGATACTCTCAAGCCGTGCCGCTATTTACGAGTCCATTTCCGAGGTCCTAGCATGTATGTTGAGGGTGTCCTAATTTCTCTTTCGATCTTTATTTATTCCGTCATTTTGTTTATTTTTATTGTATTGTAGTCATGATCATCACAACACTAACACTAACATTTTTGCATTTTTATATCTTTGTTTTATATCATTTTATCGTCGTTTACATTATTAATACCGTGTATATGTAAACTAGTATCAAAATCGGTTTTAAAACGTTTGACTACGATGATCACTTTTGGTCCGTCTAATCCCTTTACGAGCAACGACGGAGGTGGAGCCCTTTCGAGGAGCCCCGCCCCAATGTACTCAAGGGCGTGACGAGATCGTGATCCATCGTAGTTGAACGGATTTAATCCCCTTTCCATAGTTGGTACGAAACCCGTTGACACGAAAACCGACATCACATAACCCGAAAGGGTTAGTTCCGATGTCGTGACGTAGAGGGATACATTTCGTCACCAATTCAAAATTTCCTAATCTAACATAAAACATTTTCATAAAATCCCGATGACGGTATTATAATCGCTCATATACGATTATAATACCGGAGGTCGCACTAAGTACGAATCATGTAATATTCGTACTTGGTTAGGCCGACTATCGATTTCAAGTCATAAAACGAGGCGAGTTACCTCTCGTACAGGGGGCACTCGATCGAGTGTCATAGGCCACTCGATCGAGTAGCACCCCAAAAAGTGGTCAGTAGCCACGCTAATGACACACTCGACCGAGTCAGTCAATGACTCGATCGAGTGGGTTTTATAACACGCAAACCCGAGGGCTTGGACACATATTTCGAGCCCCGTTCTTTATCGACTTTAGACCATTGCATGACCCTCCTCATTTTTCAAAACCTACACATCACGACACGTAGAACGACTTTGACCACTTTGACGTGATAAGTCGGGACAAGACTACGGGATGTGAGATTAGGCTAGTAATACGCCACAGTCTCATATTTCCGTCCTTCGTTTAATACGTAACATAATACGTATTTAAGCGGGGTTAGTCCATCTACATATTTCGCGGTCTAGTTTTCATACGGGTCCGTTCTACCTTTATTTTATGTTATTTCGTTTATGTTGTATCGTGAATTCCGGGTTGTATTTCCGCCCGTGTAGCTTGTACGCTTTTTATTTCCTTTCGAGCTTCATTTATTTTACTTGCTTTTACGCTTTATAAATGAACCTCGCATGCTAAACCACTTTGACCCTAATTAGATGCATTAAATGACGTAGTTAACGCAAAATTCGCATGCTTAGTCAAAACGCTGTTTGCATATCATTTAATCATTTTACTAGCGCGCGTATCACGAACACGAACGATGTCTTAGTAGAGGCCGCCATGTGCGGGCGGGGTTGGGTGTCCTTAGTGGGCTTCCCAACACGTACCCTCACCCCTTACTCAGAACCTTTGGTTTCCGGATGTCCGAAACCCTTGGCGCACGAGAGTCATTTTATATACGAAAGCCGGTGTAAACGGTATCGATATAACAATGCAAAGGGACGAGCCCCATAAACTCTGAAATCGAAGTGGGCTTACTTTGTGTGTAGCCCATGACGACATAGAGTGGGCTCGAATGGTTCCGAATAACCACAAAATTCGGTGGCGACTCCATTTTGACTTAAATTTCGAACCCGAGAACAATCTTACCACGAGATTCATTCGCCTACCCAAACCCGCGCTTCGCCGCGTCGGGGTGAACCTACGTCATGTCCACAATTTGGCGACTCCGCTGGGGACACCTGATGTACCACATGTCATCGGGGTTCCTAGGGTGAGACTCGAAGAGAAATCGTTCGTAGATTAATGTGCGCGCATTAGTTTAATGATTCATGCATAACCCAAATTTGCCCGGGCCGGTTACTTGTGACCGACGTCCCACTATACCACGGTGCATTCCTACATGGGTGCGCTAAAGACATCGATGGTGGAACTCGTCTCGGTTTTGTGGCATGTCCTAAGACCAACTCGGCTTAGGGAGTCCGTCCATCACACGAGAAAGCCATCGTTGTTGGTATAGACCCTATTTTGACCGACCGAGACTTAGTGTAAAGCATACATAAGCGTCGTTATAATGCTTGTTTGACTACGTGCTACTTGGTTTCCGTGTCAATTTTCAAAAACCGTCATTTCAAAATTGCATCTTTCCAAAAATATCCACCTTTCGAAAAACCCGAAATACTGTCCATTTCGGGACCCGTCTTTCCAAAACACCAAATTTTGAAAAACCCGAAATGCTGCCCCTTTCGGGACTCACCTTTTCAAAATATCTAATTTTCAAAACTCGGAATGCCGCCGAAATTTAGGATCAACGATTTGACTCAAAATATCCTTTTCTGTAGTCGGCATGCTGTCCGTTTTAATTCTCAAATTTTCACCCCCCACCACCTTGATTTTCGGAATTTTCCTTTTCAAAATTCTAATCTCGGTTTTCGAAATTCTGTTTTCAGTTTGCAAAACTCTCGGAAATTCGTTCTTTTTTGCATTCAAACCTCAACTTTCAACTTTCCTAAATAAACCTTCCTTATTATAGGACCTACCGTCAATCCGTGTGTCGGGTCTTTGCATAGTACGTAGAGGGTTTATAGCGTCGAAACTCCGTCGATCTTATATCACGAGTTTCCCCCCTTTCCCGAGTCCGCCTTATCTGTCAAGGCACGACCAACCCGCGTAGGGCATACCCCTACAAAGGAAAGTCCGTCCATACACTCGAGTCAAAAGTCTGGGGAGTAATCTCACGTGGACCTTCCTTCGAACGGGACTAGGCCCACAAAGCCGAAATCCTAAGGAAGTCATACCACCCACGAGTCATCCGTCTAGATGTCTTTTTCGAGTCTTTTCCACTCAGTCCTTTCTTTTTGGGTCGCTCGGGATGTACTGTTTCCTTTGATTCCAAGACTGGGTTCGGTTTCTGATTACGTGGTGTTCTTACAGACAGGCCATCATCAACCAGACACACTCGCAGGATGGAAACTGCCTTAGCTGAACTGAAAACCTCCGTTGATGCCATGATCGAGAAGTAGGCCGAAATCGATGCCCAACTGAATGAAATGAGGGCTGGGCAAGTTGCTATCGTCACTCGATTGGCTTCGGTGGAGCACAAGACTCCTACTACCGGAACTACAGGACCTTTAGCTGAACTGGTTAGCTCGGTCCGCCGACTGGAAGAACAAGTTCATTTAACTGGGAGTAACAACATTCACCGGGAAAACAGTCGGGAGTATAACCCGCTAAGTGACAAGCTGCCTGCAAACCTGAACCTCACCGGTTTGCCTATGTTCGAAGGGACTGAAGACCCGTTACTACATGTACGGGCCTTCAAGGAGTTCATGGCCATCAAAGGGGTGGACTCTACCATGTTCAAGAACCTCTTTGCTGCGTCTCTTGAAAAGCACCCTCGGGCCTGGTACTACAGGCTAGACCCGAAGAAATACCCTACATGGGATGATGTGGCCACCGAGTTCGCTCGGAACTATGCTGACAACACCGAGATCCAAACCACAATGAGATCTCTGGAGGTTATGGCCCAAGAGCCAAAAGAAGGTTTTACCAAATACCTTCAACGATGGAGGGCCGAGAGCGTGAAACTGGTCGATAAGCCCAGTGAGAAGACTTTGGTGGAGGCCTTTGTCAAGAACCTCCTCCCATCCTACCGGGTTCACCTCCGATATGCCGTCATACCCAATTTCACCACCCTTACTGAAATGGGTATGAGGATTGAAGATGATCTGAGACTGGAAGGCCTCACTAAGGCCACTGCTAAGGGTTACCAAGGGGCTTCTTCCTCCACTACCAAGCCTCAAGCTGCAACCCGCAGTATTTTCGACGCGGTGAATCTACTAGACACCCCGTCCAAGAGGAACACCCCACCTCGGGTTTTCACTGACATAGGTATGACCTATACTTATGCCTTACAAAGGCTATCCTCAAAAGGCCTAATCCAACCGATAGGCCCAACTCCTGAAGTTCCGGTCGAGCGACGCTCCAAGAACTACAATGCCCAAGCCTATTGCCAATACCACCGGGGCAATGGGCATGATACCGAGAAGTGCTGGAAGCTGAAGCACTTGATTCAGGACCTGATCGAAAGCGGTAAAATCCCGCTACCCGGAGATAAGCCCAGCAACAAGGAGAACCCTTTCAGCTCCCACGCCATCTTTACCGGGGAGGTGATTGATTGTTCTCACCTTATCTCTCCATTTATCCCGCAAGTGAACGGGATCTGGTTCGATGACGAAGATGATGTCTATCTCGCAAAAGGGGAAGCTGTCCCCATCACCGCTGAGGAGATTCGGAAGACTAAATCTCGAGTCTTAACCAGTAACCACCTTGGTCGTCCCTATCAAGCCACTAGCTCTAGGGAAACCCCTATCCCGACAACCGTCATTACGGAAGTCGCCTCTGAAGAGCCAACTGCTGAAACGGCTCTTGTGAAACAATTGAAGAAGACCCGAGTTGACCTCACTATATGGCAACTCCTGGTTAGTTCTCAAGAGCATCGAGAAGCACTTACAAAGGCTCTCGATTAAATTAAGGTCGACTCGTTGGTTGCCCCTGCTGAGATGGTAGCCACGATCCTGCCCCACCTAAAGGGCAAGGCTAAGGAAGAAGGACCGGTAATCACTTTCTCCGAAGCCGACCTACCACCATTTGGGGCCACCCATAATCTGGCCCTCTACATTACGGTGGTCTGCCGAGGAAAATACCTCCCCATGACCCTAGTTGATGACGGGTCTGCGGTAAACGTCCTTCCCTTGAGGACCGCAAAAGCCCTCGGCATTACCGAGGCTGACTATATCCCGACTGCTCACACCATCCAAGCTTTCGATGGAAGCCCAATGTCGGTAGCTGGGGCCGTGAAACTGACCATCATAACCAGCCCAATAGAAAAGGAGCTCGAATTCCAGGTGATCGATGTCACCTCGTCATTCAACCTGCTCCTAGGTAGGCCTTGGATCCACGCGGTCAAGGCGGTGTCCTCCACCCTCCACCGAAAGATTAAGATGCCTCTGCTCAACGATGTCACCACTTTAGAGGCAACGCCAATGACTGTGGCTAGCTGTAATGCCACGGGTCGCACGGACCTCTGGGGGTTCGATTTTGTGGGGATGATCGAGGAAGAGTACCTCTTTAGGCCTTACTTCACTACGAGTATCGACATGATGCTCCAAAACCTAGGGTACTTTCCGGGGGCTACCTCTCGACCCGATCTTCCAGCTAGGAAGATCATCGAGGTTCTCAAAGACGAAGAATCCCACTTTGGTCTCGGTTATGACATCACCCCCGACAATGTTGTCCGAGCAGGGATCGAAAAGGCATGCAACATCCTTAAGGGTATCTACTTGAGCCCTTATAGCCCACGGTTGGCTGACTACTTTGTCACACCGGTGTTTGGGGCTGTCCAGGTTGGTCTATACCAACCCAATGCTATGCAGCTCGGGACCCACTTGGCCCGGGACTGCAACTACATCCCGGATGACGTGTTCGCCCTCATCCAGTCCAATGAAGCTGAAGATGCCGAGCCCGCACTAGGGCTACTATTTGGGGAAGACGCCATAGCCCCAACTCCAAAGGAAGACCTGGTCAACCTGATCCTCCGCAGCAACAGGTTCGACCCGACCAAGCTGATCTCGGATGTTGGTCCCGAGACGGGAAACAAGGCCTGGAGGAGGACTGTCAAGTGGACTGACAGTCAGGGAAGGATCTACAAGCTGGTCACCGGAGAGGGAGACATGCCTGAATCTGAGTCTGAGTCCGAGTCTGAGTCGGAGTCTGAGTCAGAGTCTGAGGTCGAGTCTAGGGAAGTCGGTGCTAGAGTCACTCCTGTAACCCCCCTCCCTTTTATCATTCCTGCTGTTGGCACTTCGGGGTCTGTCCCGAGTGCCCTACCTATCCCGCCACTGACCAATGATCAGATGGCTGCTCTCTTTGAGCTGTTTTCCAAGTTTTCAATCAATAATAACAACCGTTCTGCTTACGACTTGTCTCTTTCAAATTCTGCTTTTAAAAATGTTTTATGCTATGACATTGAGAAACCAGACGAACAGGTACCCTTACCTCCGCATCTGATCGAGCAACTAGAGCAAAGGGAGTCCCGGAACCCGGTAATCGAAGAAACCGAGTCCATAAATGTGGGAACAACCTTAGAGCCTCAGACACTTAAGATAGGGTTATCCTTAGATCCCGAGGAGAAACAACAGTTCGTAAGCCTCCTCCAAGAGTTCAAGGATGTCTTCGCATGCATGGTCCTACAAGGACATGCCGGGGATAGACCGGGAAATAGCTGAGCACCACATATAAATCAAAGACGGGTGCAAACCGGTCAAACAGAAGCTTCGTCGGATGAGGCCCGAATGGTCTCTCAAGGTAAAAGAAGAAGTCGACAAACAATTCAAAGCCGGCTTCATACAAGTGTCTGAGTATCCGGACTGGGTGGCAAACATCGTGCCGGTTCCTAAAAAGGACGGTAAGGTGCGGGTATGTGTAGATTTTCGGGATCTTAACAAGGCGAGCCCGAAAGATGATTTTCCGTTACCACACATCGACATACTGGTGGATAACACGGCCGATCATGCCCTTCTATCATTCATGGACGGGTATGCCGGGTATAATCAGATCAAGATGGCGGAAGAAGACATGAGTAAGACTACCTTCACAACACCTTGGGGTACTTACTGCTATACCGTCATGCCTTTCGGTCTCATTAATGCCGGGGCCACATATCAGAGGACCGCTACCACTTTATTACACGACATGATGCATAAAGAGGTAGAAGTTTATGTAGACGACATGATCGTCAAATCCAAAGAACGGGACGGTCACATCACCGCCCTAAGAAAATTTTTCACCCGATTGCGCAGGTACAACATGAGGCTAAACCCTCAAAAGTGCAGTTTCGGGGTAACATCAGGCAAATTACTGGGTCATATCGTTAGCCAACGAGGTATCGAAGTCGACCCAGCTAAAATCAAAGCCATTACCGAGATGCCACCTCCTAAAACCGAAAAAGAAATAAGGGGATTCCTCGGGAAAGTCCAGTACATCAGTCGGTTCATTTCCAAACTAACCATGGTGTGTGAACCAATTTTCAAGAAACTGAAAGTAGGAGAACGGGTACTATGGGATGACAAGTGCCAAACTGCTTTCGACAAGATCAAGGAAATTCTGTCTGCACCACCAGTCTTAATGCCACCTCAACCCGGTTTGCCTCTGTCGTTGTACCTAACGACGACCGAGACAGCCATGGGGGCTATGTTGGCTCAGACAGTTGACTCCGAAGAAAGAGCCATTTACTACATCAGCAAAAAGTTTTTAGAGTATGAGTGCAAATGTACCATGCTCGAAAAGACGTGTTTGGCTCTAGTCTGGGCCACCAAGAAACTCCGACATTATATGCTCAGTTACGAGGTCCATGTGCTATCCAAGATGGACCCCATCAAATACATCTTCGAGAAGCCCGTTCTCAACGGCCGAATCTCTAGATGGACTCTAATGCTGGCAGAGTTCGACTTAAAGTTTGTACCGTTAAAGGCTATTAAAGGTCGAGTAGTAGCTGAATTTCTCGCCGATAGCCCGATAACCGAAGAAGGACACACCGACACTTGGTCCTTCCCAGACGAAGATATTTTCCATACGGATACTGAAACTTGGGATTTATACTTCGACGGTGCATCCAATTTTCGAGGGTTCGGAGTCGGGATCCTCCTAATTTCACCAAAAGGGGAACATACTCCCGTCTCCATCAAACTGGACTTTGATGTTACCAATAATGCAGCAGAATACGAAGCATGCATTTACGGGCTACAAGCCGCCGCCAATCTGGGGATTACAAATCTCCGGGTACATGGTGACTCATCTTTGGTTATTAACCAAGCACTTCAAAAATGGAAAACTCGAAATGCTAATCTCGTGGCCTACCAGGCACGAGTAAGGGATCTCGAGAAACAATTCCAAAAGGTAGAGTACATATATCTGCCTCGGGAAGAAAATCAGTTTGCAGATGCACTCTCAAAATTGGCATCTTTACTGAACATTCCCGACCACGTGACCAGTATGCCAATTTGCGTCGAAAGACGTTCCGAGCCGGCGTACGTCCACGACATCGAAGACATTGAGATAACTGATCCCGAACCATGGTATCAAGCTGTGTTAAAATACCTGACAAACGGAGAATATCCTCCCGGGTCGGAAGGACGAGCTAAGAAAGCCTTACGAAGGCTAGCCACCCAATTTATCCGTACCGACGACGGACAACTATACAAGAAAACGGCACAGGGGGCTCTTCTCCTTTGTGTTGACAAGTATAAGGCTGAAAAGGTTATGGCCGAAGTACATGACGGTGAAAACGGCCCACATATGAATGCCCACATGCTGGTCCGAAAAATCATGAGGCTCGGTTATTATTGGAATACCATGGAAGCCGATTGCCGGTCGTATGTCAAACATTGTCATAACTGTCAAATCTTTGGCAATGTGCAACATATGCCGTCATCGCTACTCTATACCATGACGTCACCCTGGCCATTCTCAACATGGGGTATCGACATAATCGGGAAAATAAATCCCTCGGGTACGGGTGGGCATTGCTTTATTTTGGTAGCTATCGACTATTTCACCAAATGGGTCGAAGCTGAATCATATCGCATTCTCACTGCCAAGCATGTCGCCAAGTTTATCCAAAACAAGATAATATGTCGATATGGGATTCCCTCTGAATTTATCAGTGATCACGGGACTCATTTTCAAGCCGAGACTGCGGCCCTGCTGACTAAATATAAAATTCAAAGGCATACTTCCTTGCCTTACCGCCCCCAAACAAATGGAGCAGTAGAGGCGGCTAATAAAACAATTGTCACCATACTCAAAAAGATGGCTGATAATTACCGGGACTGGCCCGACAAAATACCTTTTGCCCTATGGGGATATCGAACGTCAATTCGCACCGCAACCGGAGCGACACCATATTACCTAACCTATGGGATGGAGGCAGTCCAACCAGTTGAGCTGGAGGTACCGTCCCTCAGAATTTTGCTAGAAAGTCAAGTACCCGAAGCTGACTGGGTTCGAGCACGATATGACTCACTGGTTCTACTAAAGGAGCGACGGTCTCGTGCCCTCAATAATATCCAAATCTACCAGAAGAGGATCCAACGGGCCTTCAACAAGAGAGTAAGGCCCAGACACATCAAGGAGGGCGATCTAGTCCTTAAGTCAATCCGGGCCCTACTACCAGTTGACCCGAGGGGAAAATTCAAACCCAATTGGGCTGGGCCATATCTGGTGAAGAAAATCCTATCGGGGGGAGCAGTGATGCTGACGGACCTGGACGGGAACGAGTTTGTCAACCCAACCAACCTGGACCAGCTGAAGCGTTACTACCCTTAGCCATTTCTCAATGTCATTAGCAAATTTTATCAAATCACTTTTTTACAAAAAGCAAGTCAATGAGCTAGAATTACTTATTCTACTGTCATAAACATCTTGAACCAATAGTCTTGGTCTAATTCGAGATTGCAAATTTCCTATGCCTGAACTACGTTTGGTTTGATTCTGCTAATCGCAGATACGTAGGCAACCCCTCAAAAGGGTACAACCAATGCAATCAAGAAAAGACAGGAGCGGTTTTATAATAAAACTTCCTTTATTAATTCAAAAAAAAAATCCCGATAAACTCGGAAAATTACAAAGTGCAGGAATTCAAAAAATAAATACAAAAAAAAGGGGCACACAACAAAAATAATAATAGTACTTAAATAATAATAAAGCTAAAGGACTCGGCATTCAGGGCATCTTGCCCTTCCCCTTGTCCTTAGCCTCCTTAGTCGTCCACTGGCGACGACGCGGACCGAATCACCACGAGAACTTCTCTAGCTTGGGCTCGAGTGTTTGAGCCCGACTCCCCTGTCATATCAATGGGCCCAAGTCGAGCCCTGACAGGCTTAGGGAGCCGGTCACGCGGACCAAGTCGGTCCCGGACCGCCAACCTCGGCCCAAGTCGTCGTTCCAAGTCAGTCTGCCCTCGAGTGCTGCTAGAACCGACTTCCTTAGATCGAGTCTTAGTTTGTGACTTAAGACCCGATTCTCCCCGGACTGTGGTCTCAGGAATGTGTTCCCCGGTGAAAAAGTCCCGATTGTCCTTCGCCGACTCACGCTGAACCAATTCGATGGCCTCATCAACCTTCAAGGCCTTTCGAGCTTCCTCGGACTCTTCAGAAGTCCACTTCTGATAAGCCCGTGACACCCAAGCGGATTGGCAAGAGCTAGGTACCGTCCATGTGGGACGAGTGAACCATCGTTGCAACCAGGTGTCGCACATAGCGTCCGTCAATTGGAGCGGGACGCTGATAATGGCTTCCGTCTCAGGGATGCGCTGAGACGAACCGAACTGCCTTAGGAGACGGTCCGGATAAATGTGAACTGTCCAGTCTAAGGACAAGATCGTCAGGTACCGGGCTTGGTCTCTCTTAGCCAGTCCGGTCAATTTTGAAAGGAACCACCAAGCGACGGTCCACCTAATCAAGGGACCTCCGTGGAATACTAGTTCTTCGTCCCAGTAAGCTCGATCTATCCGATGACTCGAGCTTATTTTCCGCCTTCGGGAGCTAATCTGACTGCTCCGGTAATTGGGAATGCTTGGAGGGGTCTCTATGATCGATAACCGCTCCGACAGCCATATCTGAAAAGAATGCACGAATTTTATAAGCAACGGAATGGTTCGCCAGGGTCCACTCGATCGAGTGCAGCAGATGACTCGATCGAGTTAACCCTCTGAAAACGGGCAGTAGCTCCGTATGAGTGTCACTCGATCGAGTGACAGGTCCACTCGATCGAGTGACTTACGTACTTCAAGAATTTCGCACGAAAAAAAAAAAAAATCGAGGTGCATACTTGAAGAAAACGGGTACTCCCCGTCAGCGGTCGAGTTGGGTCAAGCCGTCTGGCGTCCAGACCCATGATAATCTCTCCAGTGGCTAGCCAAGCAGGGCTATGACCAGTCTCCATCTGGTCAACCACTCCAATTAGCCTGATTTGACCCCTGCATGAGTCAAGCTCCATCAGCCCCTCGAAGACATAGCAGTGCAGCATGCAAAAGGCGAATGCCCTACGCCTATGAGCAGGGGTGGCCCTCACGTCCCGTGGGTTCATGAACTTGTCGGCCAGGTCAAATAGGGAAACGGTATCTCCCTGCACCATTCGGTTTGCCTCAGCATGAGACAAACCCAAAAACTCCCTTAATCTCCTCCTCGGATCCGGGTAGAATGGGGGAATGGCGGGCTGAATAGCAAGACCCCAGCCGCCTATGGCCGCAATCTCCTCGGGCAAAGGACACATCTCGCCCCTTGGGAATGCAAACACGTGATGGGTGCTATCCCAAAACGACAGACAGGCGTCCAGAAAATGCGAATCCACTATCAGACGCTGAAAAGGGAATAAATTGACTATCCCCATCTGATTCAGCCGGACTTTCTCCTCGTCCCGAAAGTATTGGGACCAGGTGAGAAGCATAGCTGTTAAATGGTCGATACCCATAGCGGAGATTTCTAACTTTCTTGAAAGTTTAAAAGATTTTGAGAAGGAAAAGAAGAATTTGAGTTGAAGATGCAGAAAACTGAAGCAGGGATTCTCATATTTATAATGAGGAAACCTAACAGAAAACTTAACTACCCTGCCTCCTCAGCAAGCTGGGCCCTATGCGCGCGCAGGCCTGATTTCAAACTTGAACCCAGAATAGGAATCAAGCTGTCCCGAGCTTTCCTAAGATTTTCTAAAAAAAATTTTGATAAAAATTTCTTCGCGTTAAAAATTTTGTCCTTCCAAAAATTTTCAATCTTTTTCTCCCCAGCGAGAGTCAACATTTTACCTATGTGCTACATACAGGTTGTTATGTGTCAGCATACAGGTACACCCCAGACTTCAGAAGCAAGTCCCCGTGAAACAATTTCCCCAACGGAGTCAGCTTTTCCCCGGTGTGCTACATCCTAAGTGCGATGTGTCGGCATACGGGTACACCTGCTCCCCAAGAAAGGCAAATTTCACTCCCCACGGAGCATCATCATCAGCTCAAGTACGACTCAAGGCTTCGAAGGGAAGCTTGTACAGCTCACATACTTCCCCAGCGGAACGCCCGAGGCGGCGTTTTACCTGAAGTGGTACGGGATGGGCCCACATATAGGCGCACCCAGGACTTATGCTACAAGTCTGATTCCCCGCGAAGCTATCATCATCAGGACAGGAATGACCCTCTGCTTATGGCTGGCGAGCCCTTCACGCAAGTCTACTGGACTATAAACGACCCGACCGGAAGTCTACCAGGTCTTAACGGGCTTGGTAGCTACTCTGACTTTCGCCTTGTCCAAGCCTCAGTCAGAGTGGGGGCTCTGTAGACACCCGCATTTTGACTGCCACGTGTCTATGGTAGTCTCCAAAAAACACCCGATGATGATCGGACGTCAACGTGACTTAGTATACTCGAATTTGGGCTCGGAATTCATAATATCCGACATGGACTTTTAGCGGAGTAAAAATCTCACAAAACAGACCTCAAATTCAGGCCTAGTGGGTCGTTCCGAGTCAAATGAGACTAATTTGGGCCAAAACCGACACCAAAAATAATTCCCGTCTTTTGGCGACCGGGTCAAAACCCGGTCAAAGACGAAACCGTCTCATAAATCAGCCAAGTTCAGATTGGCGCAAAGAATAAAATTCAAAATAATAAACAAATCTACAAAGTCAAAACTTCCCTTATTTTTCTCACCCGTTTGACCCACTCGATCGAGTGGATTGACCCCACTCGATCGAGTGGAGCCTTTTTACCCGGGTTTGGCCCATTTGCGAAGGCACTCGATCGAGTGCACTAGGGCCACTCGATCGAGTGCCCCTAGGTCGAGGGGTGAAGTCTATAAATACCGCTTCACCCCCCCCCCCATGCATTCCAACTTTTTTCAGAATTTTACACAACACTTTCAGCCACATTTTGCTATACCTTCAACCCTACATTATACACATTCAAAGCCTAGAAAAACCTAAGCAAAAACCTACAAAAACCCGAGCCTCTATACCTCGGAAACCGACACATACACACACACGTCCATATACACCATAACTCACGTACGTCCTCGATACTCTCAAGCCGTGCCGCTATTTACGAGTCCATTTCCGAGGTCCTATACTAGCATGTATGTTGAGGGTGTCCTAATTTCTCTTTCGATCATTATTTATTCCGTCATTTTGTTTATTTTTATTGTATTGTAGTCATGATCATCACAACACTAACACTAACATTTTTGCATTTTTATATCTTTGTTTTATATCATTTTATCGTCGTTTACATTATTAATACCGTGTATATGTAAACTAGTATCAAAATCGGTTTTAAAACGTTTGACTACGATGATCACTTTTGGTCCGTCTAATCCCTTTACGAGCAACGACGGAGGTGGAGCCCTTTCGAGGAGCCCCGCCCCAATGTACTCAAGGGCGTGACGAGATCGTGATCCATCGTAGTTGAACGGATTTAATCCCCTTTCCATAGTTGGTACGAAACCCGTTGACACGAAAACCGACATCACATAACCCGAAAGGGTTAGTTCCGATGTCGTGACGTAGAGGGATACATTTCGTCACCAATTCAAAATTTCCTAATCTAACATAAAACATTTTCATAAAATCCCGATGACGGTATTATAATCGCTCATATACGATTATAATACCGGAGGTCGCACTAAGTACGAATCATGTAATACTCGTACTTGGTTAGGCCGACTATCGATTTCAAGTCATAAAACGAGGCGAGTTACCTCTCGTACAGGGGGCACTCGATCGAGTGCCATAGGCCACTCGATCGAGTAGCACCCCAAAAAGTGGTCAGTAGCCACGCTAATGACACACTCGACCGAGTCAGTCAATGACTCGATCGAGTGGGTCTTATAACACGCAAACCCGAGGGCTTGGACACATATTTCGAGCCCCGTTCTTTATCGACTTTAGACCATTGCATGACCCTCCTCATTTTTCAAAACCTACACATCACGACACGTAGAACGACTTTGACCACTTTGACGTGATAAGTCGGGACAAGACTACGGGACTAGTAATACGCCACAGTCTCATATTTCCGTCCTTCGTTTAATACGTAACATAATACGTATTTAAGCGGGGTTAGTCCATCTACATATTTCGCGGTCTAGTTTTCATACGGGTCCGTTCTACCTTTATTTTATGTTATTTCGTTTATGTTGTATTGTGAATTCCGAGTTGTATTTCCGCCCGTGTAGCTTGTACGCTTTTTATTTCCTTTCGAGCTTCATTTATTTTACTTGCTTTTACGCTTTATAAATGAACCTCGCATGCTAAACCACTTTGACCCTAATTAGATGCATTAAATGACGTAGTTAACGCAAAATTCGCATGCTTAGTCAAAACGCTGTTTGCATATCATTTAATCATTTTACTAGCGCGCGTATCACGAACACGAACGATGTCTTAGTAGAGGCCGCCATGTGCGGGCGGGGTTGGGTGTCCTTAGTGGGCTTCCCAACACGTACCCTCACCCCTTACTCAGAACCTTTGGTTTCCGGATGTCCGAAACCCTTGGCGCACGAGAGTCATTTTATATACGAAAGCCGGTGTAAACGGTATCGATATAACAATGCAAAGGGACGAGCCCCATAAACTCTGAAATCGAAGTGGGCTTACTTTGTGTGTAGCCCATGATGACATAGAGTGGGCTCGAATGGTTCCGAATAACCACAAAATTCGGTGGCGACTCCATTTTGACTTAAATTTCGAACCCGAGAACAATCTTACCACGAGATTCATTCGCCTACCCAAACCCGCGCTTCGCCGCGTCGGGGTGGACCTACGTCATATCCACAGATCCTTAAAACCCTAGACTACTTTAGGTTAGATTAGATTAGATTAGTATAGATTAGTCGGTAATTAGTAGTTAATCTTAGATTAGTACTTGTATTAAGGGAATTCTTCAAGATCTTCTCCAAGCTTGACAACCTTGGATGTTTGTTTTGGGTTTTCTTCATTAATGCAAGTTTTGTTCTTTCCTCTTCTCTAGTTTGGTACAATCTTCTTCTCCTTTTACTCTTAATCCATTTTTTTTGGTTATCAAGTTTAAATCTTTGTTCATTGTTATCATTAGTTTGTGATGTTTGTTTTGTTTCTTTGATGATTCCTCTTGTTAGTGTTAGTTGTAGTTTGATTATGTTAGAGTAGTGTTCTTGCTAGGGTTAGTAAGGTGATTAGGGTGTTAATTGGGTGATTAAGGGTTTGTTGGAGATGTTGGTGGAAGATTTGGGTTTCCTCTTGTTTGATGCACATCACATGTTTGTGGAATTGCTTGATCGACTAAGTATGTACGAATGCTTGTTTTTCTTGCCTTTCTTTGTGGGTGTTAGTTTTGTTGTGGGTTCGGTCCCCTCACTAAGTTGCGAGAGCCCGGTGAGGACGACCCCTAGGCCGGTCTAAGTAGCGAGAGCCCGGATTCGACCTAGGCCTATAGCGCGCTAGAACCCCGTTTGTGTTGTGTATCGCCGAGATGGGTTTTAGGTGGAACCTCTAGGTGAGTCTAAGTTGCGAGAGCCCGGACCAACCTAGATTACCCTACTACGTCCTTCACTCTAGTTCTCCCTCGACCATTCCGTTACCCTTTTGACCCCGACCTAATCCTAGCCCGTTCTCCTTTGTTTGCTTTCTCCTTAGATTTAGTCTTAGTCTAGCTCTCTCCCCTCCTTATCATTCTCTAGCTTAGGCCGTTGACTTAGTCTCGTTCTTAGGCTGACTTAGTCTAGGCTATACATTACCGTCCCCGTGGATTCGACCCGACTTACCCTTTCTACCCTAGTTAGGATTAGCCGGTTATATAATTGACGGTTGGGACGTGACGAATCCCAACCATCAACGGGCGAGTGTCCAAGTGATACAAAATATCCATTTAAGGATCGTCTTGTCAACGGACAACTAGCCCAATCCGAGTCACAATATCCTCTCAACTGCAAATCTGATTCTTTATTCATTATGATCCCTTTACTCGGATTCATCTTGATATACCGAACTACCCGTAGGGCCGCTTCCCAATGTTCCTTTCGTGGCTCGTTTACAAACTGCGATAACACGTGTACTGCATACACAAGATCAGGTCGCGTAATGGTAAGATGAACCAACCTTCCTACAAGTCTTCGATATTTCATGACATCCTTAAGAATGTACCCATTTGCCAACGCCAATCGATGGTGCTGTTGAATAGGCGGGTGAACTGGCTTCGCATTTTTCATTCCCGACTCCTCTATTATATCTAACGCATATTTACGCTGATTTAAGAAGAGTCCTTTCGAACCGTGTGCCACCTCGATTCCCAAGAAGTACCTGAGACGGCCTAAATCTTTAATGCCAAATTGATTGTCCAGAAAACTTTTAAGCCTTTGACATGCTGTACTATTACTGCTTACGGCAATCATATCGCTAACATACACGAATATTCCGATAAATATTCCTTCTTTATTGTAGGTAAACAATGAATAGTCCGCCAATGATTGAATAAATCCATACCTTTTTAAGGCATTTGTCAACTTTGCAAACCAATTTCGGGAGGCTTGCTTCAAACCATATATCGACTTCAACAATTTACACACTCTGTTTTTGCCCTTTCCTTCGAAACCCTGAGGTATTTTCATGTATACCTCCTCATCCAAATCGCCGTGCAAAAAGACATTGTTCACATCTAATTGTTCGATGCACCAATTCTTTGCAACCGCCACTGCTAACATACACCGTACACTAGCCATTTTAGCCATCGGTGCATATGTTTCACGATAATCCACTCCTTCAATTTGTGTGAAACCTTGAGCTACAAGTCTCGCTTTGTACCGCTCAATTGTTTCGTCAGCTTTGTATTTTACATTGTATACCCATTTGCATCCGATGGGTTTCTTCCCTTCGGGTAAAGGTACGATTTTCCAAGTCTTATTTCCTTCCAATGCATCTATTTCTTTTCTCATTGCATCTCTCCACTTCGAATCTTTGCTGCCTGAAAATAGTGGCTCGGTTCTCGTACTTCATCAATTTTTGTTAAGAAATTTCTGTGAATGTTAGAGAAACAATTTGTAATAACGTAATTTGCTAAAGGATAGCGAGTACCTGGTCGTTGAGGTTTCGTTTGGACGTGATGGGCATTTTCGATGGGTTTAATTATCCTTGTCGACTTGCACACATAATATTTCTTCCACGAAGGTTCAAATTTTTCCCTTGCTCCTCGGCCTAATCGTTCGTCATTTATTTCCTTGGCTGTGTCAACCTCATCAACTTCGTCAATTATTTCTTTATCCTTGTCAAGTGTAGTTGTCTCCTCACCCCCACTTACTTCTTTTGTTAATTCCCCACCAACATCACCCTCATTGTATGATTTGTCATCACCAATGAATGCCTCGGCTATTGGTTCACTATTATTTTGAGTGGATTCTATGATGTTGGTTGGCAGTACATCATTATTTGGCAACGAAAATGGGAAAATATGCTCAAAGAAATTCACATCTCGAGAAACAAACAATCGTTTTTCCTTTAAATCATATACCTTCCACCCCTTTTTTCCATGAGGGTACCCTAAAAATACACACCGCTTTCCTCTATCTCCAAATTTATCACGTGGTTTGTCTTTGTTATGAGCGTAACAAAGACACCCTAACACCTTTACATTTCCCAAATCAGGTTTCTTATTATATAAAATCTCAAACGGAGTTTGGCCTTGTAGTAATGGTGTCGGGGTCCTATTGATTAAATATGCGGCGGTTAGAACACATTCCCCCCAAAATTGAATGGGTAAGTCGGCTTGGAATCGTAATGCCCTCGCTTTCTCGAGTATGTGTCTATGTTTTCTCTCTACCCGTCCGTTTTGTTGCGGTGTATCGGTATTACTAGTTTGAAAAAATATCCCATTCTCCTTATAGTAGTATTTCATAGAGTCGGATAAAAACTCCGTTCCATTATCACTTTGCACAATTTTAACACATTTGTCAAATTGTGTTTTAACCATTTGACAAAAGGTTCGCATCAATTCCCCTGTCTCGGTTCTGTCCTTCATGAGATACACCCAAACACTCTTACTATGGTCATCAACAATGGTCAAAAAATAATGGGCTCGAGATAAACTAGCAACCCTATAAGGTCCCCAAATTTCACAATGGATTAAACCGAATAAAATACCACTTCGTTTATTATTGAGCTTAAAAGGAGAACGAGTTTGTTTTGCTCTACAATACGGGTCACAAATCTGACTAGTATCCCAAATTAAATTACGACCAACCAAAGAAGAGAAATGAGGTAGTATACTACTTGACGGGTGTCCGAGCCTTTTTGGCCATAATCGAGCCTCCTCGGGCAAAGACGTTTTTGCTGCAAATTCTTCTCTAGTCGGCTTGAAATAATAAACCCCATCTCGATGCTCACCCCGTCCAATCTTCGTCCTCGTAGACCGGTCCTGCATAACACAATAGTCAGAAAAAAAACGTTACAACACAATTGTTTTCCTGTATTAATTGTTGGACAGAAACTAGGTCGCAGGTTAATGAAAAAACGAACAAGACATCCTTGAGCACGAAATTAGTGCCCAAAGTAATTTTTCCATGTTCCATTGCTTCAACTTTTCTTCCATCATGCAATCCAACAATAGATAGCCCCTTCGTTCGTATTTTTCTCAAACCTTCGCGCCTTCCTGTCATATGGTGAGAGGCCCCACTACAATCAACCATTCTCTAATAACAATAGTGTTCATACCTGATAGCTTTTCATTCCCTTCTGGACGGGTCATTAGAAGGCTACGAAGTCGCTCAATTTCGTCGTTAGTGAAGGGAATATTTTGTTTTTGTGCTTCATTTTCCCTACAATATGACGTACTGCCAATTGCATTGGCCTGGAACGTATTTTGCTACCCACGTCCTCCTGAGCGTCCATAATTTCCACGTCCGTTTCCTGCTCCTCGACGGCCGCGTCCTCTTCCTCGTGCCTTGATAACTTCATAACCATGTTTGTCATAACAGGTTTCTTCTGTATGATAAAACTTACCACAATGATCACATCGAGGTGGCTTGTCTCCTTCTTCCACATTCTGGTTTTGATAGCCTCCTTTTCCTCTCCATGTTCCATATGACTTAACCACCATCGCTGCCTCATTCTTTTCCTCTTTCACTTTCGTCATGGTGGTGTGTCTTTCCTCCCTCAACATCAGTGAGTATGCTCTTGTGAGGGAAGTTATTGAATCCTCCATCAGGAGATTGGAACGAACATTACCATATAATGCACTATCGAGTCCCATCAAGAATTGATGGACTTTTTCCTCTTCTCGTTCTTTTGCTAGCATCTTGGCCGCACCACAAGTACAATTAGGAACTCGACTATAATTAGCGAGTTCATCCCATATCGTCTTCAAACGAGTATAATATTCGACGATGGATTCCCTTCCTTGTTTGCATTCATTTAATTCTCCTTTTAGTTGGTGCACCCTCGGTGCATTTCCTGCCGAATATCGATCCTTCAATTCTGCCCAAATTTCCGCAACAGTCGAGGAAAACATGATCGATGGATGCAATTTTGGGTCGATGACATTCCTTAGCCATGCTTTTAGCATCGCGTTGCACTGCCTCCATGCCACTGATTCGAGGTTGTCTGCCTCTTCAACCCCTTCGGGTTTCTTAACATCTCCTTCAATGAAACTCAACTTATTTTTAGCATCTAGGCCGTTCTTGACGGCATCTACCCACAAATCGTAGTTATCACCATTAAACGTGATTTGTGTGAGTATTAAGTTCGGATTATCCGATGGATGAAGGTAGAGTGGTGAAGTCAAGGGAATGAAATTTTTCTTGTTTCCTGACATCTCTATTGATTTTTCGTTTTCGGAAGAAATTTTTGGATCTTGCTCTGATACCATAATAAATTGGCAAACATAGAAGAAACGCTATTGGAAGAAGATCACTTTTTTCTCATTCCACCAGGATGAACACATTGATGCATATATACAAATCTATCGTCTAATAAATCTTCTATAGAAGGAAAACTAATCGTAAAATATGGCTAGAATATATCACAAATATTTTTCATGCCAATATTACAAAATATACAGTATCAAGAATATTCTTTCAGTAACTATAACCTTACTCATCAAAAATATACTCTCTCGTTTCGAATTCAAGAACCCATCTTTGTGGGGTATTTTAAATTAGTGAGCAAATGAATTTGAATTTTATTAATCAATCAAAATAAATTCGATATATCATCAAAATGAGAGAAATATATCACATGCGAGAGAATAACCTAGAAAGCGAAAACAGAATAATTGTCATTAAGTTGGGAAGTATGAACATTAGAGCTCAAGGAAATAGCAAACGGGCCTTAATAAGTGTCATTGAAAGAGGTGAATCAGTAAAACGGAGCTCGAAGAAAACAATAGTGTACTAACCTGATCATGGATACGTAGTAGAAAATTTTCCGCTGCTCTTATCATTGCTCTTAATAACTATTACTTACGTTCACAATAGTTCCCAGTCTGGCTTCTATGTAGCTGAAAGATATTGCATAAATAAGATTTTATTGTGGACGGAATGACGCTGATCAAAATAGTAGAAAACAAATAATAGATAATTCATACCCTTTCAAATTGATCTGAAAACAGATGAATGCATCCTATTCAAGACATAAATTTATCATTTTTTTAGGAAATAAAACATAAAATTTAACATAAGAATCAAATAAAATACATATCTGAGCCACATCACCTGCCTGCCTACGTGGTGAATGTAGATGTTCTAAATGTTCCTGCTTCAAGTAATAAAGGATTTTTTAGTCAGTTTTTTTTTTCACTCAATGTCTCCTCTGATTGAGGGTGTTGACCTTTCACAGTTCACACAAATTGTCCGGGATAAAGTAAGGCCATGCCAAGAGATCATTCAGTACCCTACCCTTGCATACTAAAGTTACTATTGGTTGATATTTAATCTGAGATTCAGGTGCTATTTGTCCTAGCTTCTTGAAGTGTTTTTACAAGATTTTAGAAGCTAAAAGCTCTCACTTGCAAACACACTTTTTGTGCAAATAAAAAACTATTTTCTAAAAGCTCAAAATCAACTTTTACCACTGAAAAGCAGAAACATCAATTTGATGCTTCTGAGTTTTCCTTTTGTGTTTAAGATATTTATGCTCAAATGACAAATTTGTAATTTTTAAACATTTAAATAAAAATAAATAAATTGATTGTTCATATATTTTTAATTCTCTACAAATAGACATCCGTCTTGCTATACTTTTAAAATATAATTTTCTCTCTAATTTGATCAAGTAAAAAGCTCTTTTTAATAAACATTTTTTTAAAAACAAAGCCAACACATGTAGAGTTTTCCCGAGAATCAGCTTGTGAATAAATTCTTTTAAGAAATAAAATTTCTTTTGAATAATTAAGGTCAAACACCACCTCAATACTTTCCTAAACTTGAGGATGCCCGACCATGGAAAAGAAAACAAATTTACAATCCAATACCTTCACTACACGGCTACACCAAACTCGCTAAAACTATTCATAAAGAAAGCAAAGTACCAATTTTACACTAATATGCCACATTTAGTCTCGTAATCCAATACTCATCAACGAAAACAATCAACAAACTGCATTTGAGTAAATTCATATTTCCATTAGCTTGAAATTGTAAGGGAATGAAATCGTCACAAACTGTCAATCCAACACGTAGAAATCTCATTGTCTAATGTCATCAACTAAAGCAATCGAGAAACCACATTTACACCAAATCACATTTCCCTAAGCTTGAAAATTAAAAATTACTCGTAACAATTAAAATGGTGTAAACAAAAGAGTAAAAGATGGATTGATATGCATGTTTCGTAGTGTTTATTTCGCGTTTTTGGTCCTACTTCCTCTGTTGAAATCGCTCGTTAGAGCGGTTTTCGAGGCTACTTACGCTTCTTCTAGCATGTTTTAGGTTCCTAATGCTTATCATGGAGAAGTGGAACGATTCCATTTCGTTACCAACGCATATGGAGCCAATGAAGAGAAGCGACGATTATTCAGTGACTTAGACTCGATCCCGAGTCCCTTGGAGCCTATTTGAAAATATCCCGAGCATCGAGCATCGATAAAAAGCCTAGGAAGAGCAAGTAGGGACCTACATGACCATGTTAGAAGCCTACATGGCCGTAATTCAAAGTGCAAAAGAAGTCGGCTCCTTGGGGTGCAACACGACCGTGTCACAAAAGACACGATCGTGTCGACAAGGTGGCTCATGATCGTGACAAGGATCATCACGGCCAGGATGGGTGGCTCACGGCCGTGAGGCCTCTGCTACCTCTACGCTTTGTCTTTTCACTTCCCTCATTTGTAGAACCCTATAAATACTTCCCTCTTGTATTGTTTTAACCACGAAACCCTAGATTGAAAACCTTCATCCTTAGCTTAGTTTCTCCTTAATATTTCCTTAATCTTTCTTTAATCTTAGCTTAATCTTATCAAGTTACTCTTGTATTATTGAAATTCTTGAAAAACTATCAAGATTGACAACCTTGGTGGATGTATTTGGGTTTTCTTTTTATGCAAGTTTCAATCTTTTCATTCATCCTCTAGTTTGGTATAGTCTTTCTTCTTTATTTTCTCTTAATCTTTGATTGTTAGTAAAGTTTCAATCTTTATCTCTTGTTTATTGTTCATCCTTGTTTAATCTTTATAATGAATGCTTTTGTTCTTATGATGGTTTCTATAGTTTATGTTGCTCTTAGTATAAACATGTGTGAGTAGATCTATGTGGGGTTAGTAGGGGGATTAGGTGTTAACCATGGGTAATTAGGGTTGATTGTGGGTAAAGGTTGAATCTTTGTTGCTAGTCACTTGTCATGAATATCACTTGTTTGATGAAATGTTTGTTAGGGTGGTAGTGGCCAATACTACTCTTGCTTGTTTCTTTCTTCGTGTTGTATGCATGATTGGTGATGGGAGGGATTTGTCGTGAATCCCAACCGTCAAACAAAACCGTCTAAACCTAGTGGGTAGCTAGGGTAAGTCGGGTCGAATCCACAGGGACGGGAGGTCGGACTAAGGTATGCTACGGTCTAGGACTAGGTTCGAGACAAGCTATTCTAAGGAGGGGGAGACTAGGACTAAGCTAGGTCTAAGGCAAGGAAACTATCAAAGGAAACAGGCTAGGATTAGGTCGGGGTCAAAGGGGTAACGGAATGGTCGAGGAAGAACTAGAGGTGAAGGAGGTAGTAGGGTAATCTAGGTAATGCCTGGGCTCTCGCAACTTAGACTCACCTAGAGGTTCCACCTAAAACCCACCTCGGCGACACAACACAAACGGAGTACTAGCATGTTATAGGCCTAGGTCACATCCGGGCTCTCGCAACTTAGACCGACCTAGGGGTCGTCCTCACTGGGCTCTCGCAACTTAATGAGGGAACCGAACCCACAAACAAACTAATACCCACAAGAGAAAAGCAAGAAAACAAGCATTCGTACGTACTTAGTCAATCAAGCATTTCGACAAACATGTGATGTGCAACAAACCAAGGAGAAACCCAAATCTTCCACCAACAACTCCAACAATCCCTTAATCATCCAATTAACACCCTAATCACCTTACTAACCCTAGCAAGATACTACTCTAACATATCTAAACTAAAACTAACACTAACAAGAGAAATCAAACCAAGCAACAAAACTAACATAATGAAACTATCAAGAATGAAGAACTAAACACTAACATGAACTAAAGATTCAAACTTGATTAATAAAACAATGAACAAGAGAAAGGAAAAGAGATATTACCAAACTAGAAGATGAAAAGAAGAAGAAAACTTGCATAAATGGAAGAACCAAAAACAAACATCCAAGTTTGTCAAGCTTGAATGGAGATCTTGAAGAATTCCCAAATAACAAGTACTAATCTAAGATTAACGATAATCTAAAGACTAATCTACACTAATCTATGCTAATCTATCTAGGGTTTTAAGGATCTAACATAACATAATATATTATCTCCTCAGATCTTAATACAAGAGGGGGGTATATATAGGGTTACAAATGAAAAGGAGAATGAAGGAAACAATGCGGGGCTGAACTGGGCTCATCCCGGTCGGGATGAGTTGGTCCCGATCGGGATGAGGTGGTCCCGATCGGGATGAACTGCTCCCAATCGGGATGAGCCACAGCAACAGCTCCTTCAATTGCTCCTTTATCCCGGACGGGATGAGGCCATACCCGTCCGGGATGAGTCTTGTAGGCCTCAAATATGAACTTTTTGGTCCCTCCTTGCTTCTCATGGGCTTCCCATCGATTCTCGGGGCTCGGGATCGGGTCTCGGAGGCTCGGGATTGGGTCCCAAGGTCTCGGGGTCGACTCCAAGGCATCGAGTGATCGTTCCTCTACTTCGTTGGCTCCAAAATGTGTATGTATCGAGTCGGAATCGCTCCAACTCTTCCAAATCAGTCTCGGGAACCTGAAACGAACTAAAGGAAGCATAAGAAGCCCCTAAACCGCTCCCAAGGAGCGATTCTACAAGGAAAATGGGACCAAAACACTACAAAATAGGCACTACAAACCACACTTATCAACTCCCCCACACTTAACCCTTACTCGCCCTCGAGTAAGCACAAACTACTACTAAACTATCCGAGTGGGTATTAGCGCACCCTACGCCCCTTCAACTCACGCGAGTGCACTTAGAGGACAAGTGCACTCCACAAGGCAAGTTGGGTCTTGCGACAATACTGTGGATGCAACCGGACACAAAATACATAAACAAACAAACACACAAACAAACATATAGACGGTTGCACCCAAAACAAAAGAAATACCGCTTCCCTCTAAAAGCGGTGAATGAAACACCGGTTTAGGACTCGAGGTAAGTGACAACGTTCCCAAGCTAGAAATACAAACCAAGGTGGACTAAACCCTAATAGTATGACGATAAAGCAACAAAAACGTTGGTAACTTACCTAGGTCCTCCTAACTTTCTAAAAACGTACTACGGGACGATTGGTGGAGTGGAAAGTGAAGAACCACGGTGTTAGTCGACACTGTAGGTAAGTGAGACCCCGCCCCCTTTAGCGTGAGCCAAGAGGGTCGTCCCGTGTCCAAGGCCGCCTAACTAGTCCAAGTAAAAAGGTGGAAATATGCAAAATGAGGGAAGACCGACTAATGCCGCTATCATCCTTCCTAGGGACTCGGTCCTTTGGTAGGCTCTTCACGGCAAAGTCGGAAAAAGGCTTATTTTGAGAGGATTTCTTTTTTTGTGAGACGGGTTTTCTTTTGGCATTTTCTTTCTTTTCGACATATTTGATTTGTTTTGCCATGCCATTTCTTTTTCTTCTTTTCTATTTTCTTTTTGGCTTTTGTGCCTTTTCTTTTTCTTCATTCTTTTCTTTCTTTCATTTTTTTCTTTCTTTTCTTTTCTTTGCCCTTTTTTTGGCAAGATTTGGCTTTTTGGCGTTTCTTGACAATTAAGAAAGAGAGAATCAACAATTTGCAATCTTATTGAGTGGATGTGTGGAGGAGGCAGGGGAATGTGAGAGTCGGGGAGCGTCCTTCCCTTCAAACCCACAAAAAGTGGAGAACTTGGACTAATCAAACACCTAAACACGGTCACCTAGGGGACGAGACTCGGTAACCAAGGCCTTTTCACACCGTGGGTGGTCAAAATGGTCAAAATGCAAATCCCGTAGTAAATCCCTAGTAAGCTAGGTGGACTCAAGGTAAAGGACCAACGAACTCATTAATTTAGGGTCATTCTACTAGATTAAAGTCCAAGACTCGATTTACACTTACTAGAAAGGGAAAGATAGACACTCACACACTAGCCTCTAAACCGGGTTTTCGAAAACCATTTACGCACATGACACACAAAACAACACAAAACAAAGACAAGATGAAAACGAACGAAAGAAAAAGAAGCAAAAGCAACGAAACAAGAACAAAACAAAACGAACACATACAAAACACAAACACCACCCCGAATTTCCAAATGAGCAACCAATCCTCCACAAACTTTACAAAGCTCCACCCGAGCACATCACAACACATATCTCCTCCAAACTCCACAAGAAACAAAGAGGGAAAAGATGTTACCGGGTGTCTTGAAAGCTCTCCAAAGCTAGCGGTGAATAAGCGACCTATAAGGAAAAGGGGAGGCAAACACGCACAAGACGACAAAAACACGACACAAGGACAAAAAGGGAAAATACACAAAAGAAAAATCTTTTTGATTTTTGTGAAAAATTTTCAAATTTTTATGGTTTTTAAAGATTTTTTTCGAAAAAAAACTAAGAAAATAAACTAAACTATACTAGAATATCGCTCCCCCACACTTAAACCGAGCCATGTCCTCATGCTCGATCGTAGGGTGCGGAGAGACAAAAGAAAGAAAAAGAAACTACGAAAATAAAACTAAAAATCAAAAATAAAGTGAAGAAAATGGTAGAAGGTGTCCGGCCGGGGTGTAGTCAAGTCACCATAGGCCAAGACGAGAAAAAGATATGGAAGGGGGAAGAAAATAAAAACAAGGAAATAAAAGGAAATGGGAGGGGGGCTAGGTGTAATCAAGTCACCTAGCCCGGATTCCGCCTAAATCCGACTAAATCCTCAAAAAAAGAAAGTGAAAAACTTGTAAAATTTGGATATTGAAATGACTCTCGATGTAGTCACATCATCGAGAGTCGGGAGCAACATATACCAAGGCCCCGAGGGCCACCATGACACTATGACACAAAAGTGTACAAGGGGAAGGGGAGTAAACAAAGGAAAACAAGCAATAAAAGACGGAAAAGAAAGGATAGTTGACGTACCATAGGTTAGCAACTCACTCTCACCATCGTCTCATAGATCAATATAGGCACTTGCTTGTCTTCATCATTGCTATCCCGCTTCAAACTGGATAAAACGCATGGTAAAGGTAGTAATGGTGTGAGGGGGGGGGGGGGGGGTAGGATTCGATGTAAAACTCGGTGCAAAGGGAAGAGAAACGAGGTGAGGATATGTAAATGAAGTGTAAGGGTCATATGACATGAGCAAGGATGGGTAGGGAGGTTGGGTGGGGGTAGACAATGGTTGGGTGGGCTCAAATGTCAAAGAAGAGGCCAAAAGAGGAGAAAAGAGACCATCCCGGTCGGGATGGATGGTCCCGATCGGGATGATAAACCCTTCCCGATCGGGAAGCCTCCTTCCCGTCGGGAAGCCACTCCAGAAACCTCGAAAAATGGCACCACCATCCCGATCGGGACGGCTCCTTCCCGGTCGGGATGGCATATCCTTCCCGGTCGGGAACCTCCCTTCCCGCCCGGGATGGGTCTTCTTGACCTCCAAAACCCCAAAAACTTCACCGAAGCTTCAAAAACCGACTTCCAAACTCACGATCCAAGCTCTATCATTATCTACTCTTCTCTAGGAATCACCTTTCCTTCACACCTATCGCAATGAACTCAATACAACATCAAATTCTCTCCCTCACATCGCTCATCAACAATCCAAATAAACGAGAATTCCACAAAGGCTAACAAATCCTAGAAACCAAACTATACAAACATAAACACAAATACAAGCACAAAAGAAAAGAAAAAGAGATATTTACAATAAGATACTCTCACCAACTACACCTCCATAGCCATCAAGAGCTCGAAGGAGTAAGTCAAATGCCCTAGCAACATCTTCAATTAAGCTCACATGGCCGAGCCTAGCCACTCCCAAAAGTTTCCAAGTCGGAGGGAAAAAGCGATCATCTTCGTTATGCTCGGGGTTCTCGTGATCTTCCGGGTCTTCGGAACCAACATAGCTACGACTCTTATGACCATCCGGTAGGTATAGTGGTCTAGAGTCATGCTCGGTGTCATGATGTGGGAGATCACACCCTAGGGGTGTCGCTTCTTCTACGGGGTCAAGAGTGGAACTCTTTTCCACCGCCCGACTAAGGATCCTTTTCACCAACCGTCTCACAAGACAAAGGGCTAGACATCGAGTGCGGTAGAGGAGGAGAAAGCATCAAGTTTTCTTCATTGGAGGCTTTAGGATCCTCCAATTTCCCGTACAAGGCAAGTTCCAAGGCATCTACTTCTTTCTCCCAAGTATTGCTCTCCTTTTCACTCACCTTGTCTAGAGGGGTCATCTCTTCACTTGGGTTTGGATTGTCAACATCCGGTTCATCACGAAGAGAATCAAACAAATCCAACTTTATAGCCAATACATTGGCTCCCCAAGAGTTATCTTGATAATTATGTTCAACTCCCTCCTCATTGTCGACCCTTGAAGCTTCAACTTCCTCTACTCTTCCCCTTTCTTCACCGCCCAAGCAACACTCAACAATGGTCTCTTGCTCGACCCCCTCTTCTTCATTTGTAGCTTCACAATCGGGTTGACTTACTTGTGGAGGCACCCGACCTTCTTGCCCAAATGAACCTTCCTCAACATGTTGTGGAGCTCGAGTGGCCGACATCGTGATATGAGCCATGAGTGCATTGATGCGAGCATCTTGCACCCCTATTTGGGCCTTGAGCTCCTTTTCAACCCCTTGTATGTAAGTCATCATCATTTGTTGACTCTTTTGCATCAAATTCATCATCTCATTTTCACCCTTATGCAATATCATTATCGCCTCTTGTTGATTTTTTTGCATTTGGACCAACATTTGACAATTCTCAAAGTCGGGGATTTTTGGTTGTGGGTTATGTGAGGGTGTTTGGTAGTTGTTAGGATGTTGGAATGATCCTTGACAACCTTCTTGGTAACCATATGGAGGGCGTTCGTGAGATTGTTGATGAGGTTGATATGGTTGGTGAGATTTCGGGACTTGGCCATTTGCCCCAAAGTTGCCCCGTGATGGTTGATGGTAGCTTGGACGCGCCATGTCCATAACGTTGCTTAGGATGAGCTAGAAGTACTTGAGCAAACGTTAGTATCCTAGTGCTTTTGAGGCACTAGGAAGGGAGAGTAACACACAAGAAGAAAAACGGAGATACACAAGGAGAAGAGAACACAAAAATCAAGAACAAAGTCCAAAACTAAGCAAACAAAAGTCTAAACTACGCCGTCCCCGGCAACGGCGCCAATTTGATGGGAGGGATTTGTCGTGAATCCCAACCGTCAAACAAAACCGGCTAAACCTAGTGGGTAGCTAGGGTGAGTCGGGTCGAATCCACAGGGACGGGAGGTCGGACTAAGGTATGCTACGGTCTAGGACTAGGTTCGAGACAAGCTATTCTAAGGAGGGGGAGACTAGGACTAAGCTAGGTCTAAGGCAAGGAAACTATCAAAGGAAACGGGCTAGGTTTAGGTCGGGGTCAAAGGGGTAACGGAATGGTCGAGGAAGAACTAGAGGTGAAGGAGGTAGTAGGGTAATCTAGGTAATGCCTGGGCTCTCGCAACTTAGACTCACCTAGAGGTTCCACCTAAAACCCACCTCGGCGACACAACACAAACGGAGTACTAGCATGCTATAGGCCTAAGTCGCATCCGGGCTCTCGCAACTTAGACCGACCTAGGGGTCGTCCTCACCGGGCTCTCGCAACTTAATGAGGGAACCGAACCCACAAACAAACTAATACCCACAAGAGAAAAGCAAGAAAACAAGCATTCGTACATACTTAGTCAATCAAGCATTTCGACAAACATGTGATGTGCAACAAACCAAGGAGAAACCCAAATCTTCCACCAACAACTCCAACAATCCCTTAATCATCCAATTAACATCCTAATCACCTTACTAACCCTAGCAAGATACTACTCTAACATATCTAAACTAAAACTAACACTAACAAGAGAAATCAAACCAAGCAACAAAACTAACATAATGAAACTATCAAGAATGAAGAACTAAACACTAACATGAACTAAAGATTCAAACTTGATTAATAAAACAATGAACAAGAGAAAGGAAAAGAGATATTACCAAACTAGAAGATGAAAAGAAGAAGAAAACTTGCATAAATGGAAGAACCCAAAACAAACATCCAAGTTTGTCAAGCTTGAATGGAGATCTTGAAGAATTCCCAAATTACAAGTACTAATCTAAGATTAACGATAATCTAAAGACTAATCTACACTAATCTATGCTAATATATCTAGGGTTTTAAGGATCTAACATAACATAATATATTATCTCCTCAGATCTTAATACAAGAGGGGGGTATATATAGGGTTACAAATGAAAAGGAGAAGGAAGGAAACAATGCGGGGCTGAACTGGGCTCATCCCAGTTGGGATGAGTTGGTCCTGATCGGGATGAGGTGGTCCCGATCGGGATGAACTGCTCCCGATCGGGATGAGCCACAGACAGCAGCTCCTTCAATTGCTCCTTCATCCCGGACAAGATGAGGCCATACCCGTCCGGGATGAGTCTTGTAGGCCTCAAATATGAACTTTTTGGTCCCTCCTTGCTTCTCATGGGCTTCCCATCGATTCTCGGGGCTCGGGATCGGGTCTCGGAGGCTGGGGATTGGGTCCCAAGGTCTCGGGGTCGACTCCAAGGCATCGAGTGATCGTTCCTCTACTCCGTTGGCTCTAAAATGTGTGTATCGAGTCGAAATCGCTCCAACTCTTCCAAATCAGTCTCGGGAACCTGAAACGAACTAAAGGAAGCATAAGAAGCTCCTAAACCGCTCCCAAGGAGCGATTCTACAAGGAAAATGGGACCAAAACACTACAAAATAGGCACTACAAACCACACTTATCAATTGGCGATTGAATTCTTATGGTTTGGGTAGTTCTTTCCATAAGTTTTCGGGTTCGTTCTTCTCGCGAGAGCGCGAGCTTACCTTAGCTACTAGGTGACTCCTTTAGCCTCGATTACCCAACTAGCCTAATACACCTATGAACCCGACCTAACCTTACTCTTCCCCCTTATTGATTTCTTCATCATCTTTGTCATTGCTCATCTTATTTGTTGCTTGAAAATTACTAACGATTTATAAAACGATATCGAAAGTCGTAAAATATTTATAAGGCATACGATTAAAAAGAATAATTTTAGCAAATAATAAATAGCGAAAAATTAGAAAACGGAAGTTAAAATATTTACTACATACTACTATTCAAACATACGATATAAAATCGAGTAACATCCTAAAGTTACCTTAAGCCGAAACTGTACAAGTCGCTTCAATCCATTCGTCCAAGCTCATCAAACTGATGACTACGAGCCAGCTTCGAGGCTCTCACGGAGATCCGAACACGTAGACACAGAAATAAAGGAGTCGGAATTAGAGAAAGTAGGAAAACTAGAGAAGACACGGAAACGTGACAAGGGAAAACAAAGAGGAAGAAGGGATCTATATCAAAACTAGGCATAAAAGGATCCGAAATTGAGATCGATACTGAGACCGATGATAGGCTGGATAAAAAAAATGATAACGGGAGGAGAAGAAGAATGTAAAACAGACACCAGCCGCACGAATGAAAACAAAAGCCACGAAACACATGACGACACCGTAATAATATCGGAACCGAGCAAAACAGCAGCAACCATGGCAGTAACAACAGCACCGATCAGCAACCGCAGCAACAAAACGGTGTAAGAAGAAGAAGAAAAAAAAAAGAATAAGAAGAGGGATAGAGGAACGAACGATATCAAATATCGAAAACAAACAACAACGACGACACGATAAGAATAGCAATGGTAACAGTAGCAAGCAGCACAGTGATGACACGAATCCGATAAAAGAACGAACGAAATCGGAGCAAGAAATTGATGCTGAAACAGAGACGTGTAAGGATGATAGAAGATGCGGAATGAATGGATAAGTGGACCAAAATAGACTCAATAATGGACAAAACGAAACCGCACTAGCAGCGACAACAGCCGCATAAAACAGTAGCAAGAGTGTGACGAACACATAGAAATGCAAACAGAAGACGACATCGATACAGCAGTACGATACGCACAGCAGCACAGTGGCAGCAGCAACAAAAACAACCCGAAAGCCGAAACAGAAAACGAGAGAAGAAAAGGGAAAAAAAAGGAAGATGAGAAACGGGACCGAAATCGACAAACACAGCAGCATCAACGACCACAAAAACGACAGCAGTGATCAGGAAAACACGAGAAAAAGGGAAAGGAAGAAGAAGAACGAGGGAGGAAAAGAACAGGGACTACCTCGACAAAAGCAGCAACACAAACGACGACGACGGCCAGCAGCAGCCGCAGAGCAACGTACAGCAGCAGCAGCAGCGAAACAGAGCAACAGCAGCGAAACAGAGGAGAAAGAAAAGAAAGGCGTGAAGAGGAATTGATGAAGATGAAGATGGGTGAGCGGAGGAAACAAGGAAAGAAAAAAGGGGATGACCCAAGAGGTGAGGGGAGGTGGAAAAGTTAATAGGGAATGAATGAAGCGGTGGATGAGGAGCCAAAGGGATATGAATCACATGGGTGAGAAAGTAAGTAAATGAGGGGTTGAACGTAGTAAGAAGTGATAAGAATTCAACTCACCAAACATGTACGGATCCCGAGACAACGAGTATACGTTGTAAACGGATAATTAAATGAATTGGAGTAGGAAACAAATTCCGTAACGATGAGTTGACTGACTCACGAACCGAATTAAACTCGAGTTAATAAAATTAATAAATAATCGGGCCGTTAAATAAAAATGAGTAGATAAAGTATTCGAGACGAAAACAAAGTTTATAGAAATAAATAATTAGACGTTGAAATAGTATCTCCCGATAAATAAAAAAAAAAATCGATAAAGTGAATTAAATGGATTTCTCGAGAAAAAGTAATAACTGTTTTGACGAAACTTAGTATAAATGAACTTCGAGTCGAAAATAGAATTTCGAGCTTAAATATAAATAAATAAAATTTAGAATTTAAATCGTCGAAATAGATATTCGATAAGAATTAAATTAAATTCACAAAATGGATCGAAATAGAAATAAAAATATGTTTTAAATATAAGAAGAGTTTCCGAGTCAAATAGAATTTTAGGAGTTTGAAACGATTAAACGATAGATTCGTTTTATAATAATTTTAAGAATTACGAGTTAACTCGTAAAAATAAAAATACGAACAAAATTTTAATTTAATTTAATTTTATAAAATCAGGGGTGTTACAATCTCCCCCACTAAAAAAAAGTTTCGTCCCCGAAACTTATAAAAAGATAAGGATAGAATGAAAAACATAACTATATCTTTTGAACAAAATGAGAATGCGTAACTCGCATCACAATCTCAGTTTTTCTTTTTTTTTTTTTAAAAAAAAATTCATTACTTCAAACGTGATATGAAATCGAAATCGAAGACAAAATTTATTTCAAGAAGAGTTGGACTCAATTCCCAAAGTTTAAAACCATTAAAATTAATAAAATAGCAAGTAAAAAAATTAATTTCTAAAATAATGACGATAAATAATATTTGTAAACGAACTCCAGGGTGAAAGGTACTCAAATATTTTCAAAACAACAGTAAAACGTTTTGATTAAGAAATTCGTCAATATTTTGTTTTAAAACCAAACAAAAATTTGAGAAATAAGTTTTGTAGTTAGTAAATAAGAATCGAATCCGTCGACAAACATTTTCAATAACAAATTTAAAGTCTAACGACAATAAAACAAAAATTTAGACGTACGTAGTTTTTTTTTTCAAAAATATTAAATCGTTTTACATAATAATCTTATAAAAATCCAAAATATTAGCAATTATGAAAGTTTTTGTAAAATTTAAACACGCTTGAAAATTGAAATTTGAAACAATTTCGAAATACTTTAAAATAAATTATTTAGCCCCTTTGAAACGGAACTAAAAATAAAACAAAAACGAAATACAAAGTTTTGAAATTTATAACTCAAAATGTTAAAATTTTACGGAAATCAAAATTTTGAAATTAGTCGAACTTTTCATAACATAAGTTTGGGGTAATGATAAACGGATAAATAGAGTCAAGGTCAACGACAAATCGAAACAGAAGTTTTCAGACCCGATAAAGAAATCAAAGGGATAGGCCGAAGAAGTAGCAGGATTTAGACAAGCTAAGAGGAGGAAGGAAATTGAGAGCTAAACGGAGCTCCCAAGGAATTACAGAAGAAGTTAACCATCTCGAGATTCCTGGTACGACTCCCATAACACGGGTTCCTAATTTCAATCAAATAACGTTAAGTCCGATAATAGGTGCTTGGTGGTACTACTTAGTCACAATCTCCAAAAATGTCTCACGTGACTATCCAATCGTTCACACGACAAGATACTAATCCACAAATATTTTTGAATCTAATCCCATTACTTAAAATTCCAACAGTTATCAACATACCCAAACTTGTAACGATAAGGCTCCTAAATCCAAAGTTTATAAGGTTCGAACTCGAGGTGTACTCCAAATTTCTCGAGTAAGAAACTATAAACAAGGTCCACCAATTTAACAATGTTTGGGCACAAAATCCTCAAAAATGATCACTAACATATTTACAATGCCACAAGTACAGAAGTTGGGAAAGTAAAACAATTTCTCAAACACGCTCAAACCTATAGGTAATGACGCAAACACTCACATCTTCAAACAAAGTTGTGACGAAAACAAAGTTTATAGAAATAAATAATTAGACGTTGAAATAGTATCTCCCGATAAATAATTTTTTTTTTGATAAAGTTAATTAAATGGATTTCTCGAGAAAAAGTAATAACTGTTTTGACAAAACTTAGTATAAATGTACTTCGAGACGAAAATAGAATTTCGAGCTTAAATATAAATAAATAAAATTTAGAATTTAAATCGTCGAAATAGATCTTCGATAAGAATTAAATTAAATTCATAAAATGGATCGAAATAGAAATAAAAATATGTTTTAAATATAAGAAGAGTTTCCGAGTCAAATAGAATTTTAGGAGTTTGAAACGATTAAACGATAGATTCGTTTTATAATAATTTTAAGAATTACGAGTTAAATCGTAAAAATTAAAATACGAACAAAATTTTAATTTAATTTAATTTTATAAAATCAGGGGTGTTACAATCTCCCCCACTAAAAAAAAGTTTCGTCCCCGAAACTTATAAAAAGATAAGGATAGAATGAAAAACATAACTATATATTTTGAACAAAATGAGAATGCGTAACTCGCATCACAATCTCAGTTTTTCTTTTTTTTTAAAAAAAAAATTTCATTACTTCAAACGTGATATGAAATCGAAATCGAAGACAAAATTTATTTCAAGAAGAGTTGGACTCAATTCCCAAAGTTTAAAACCATTAAAATTAATAAAATCGCAAGTAAAAAAATTAATTTCTAAAATAATGACGATAAATAATATTTGTAAACGAACTCCAGGGTGAAAGGTACCCAAATATTTTCAAAACAACAGTAAAACGTTTTGATTAAGAAATTCGTCAATATTTTGTTTTAAAACCAAACAAAAATTTGAGAAATCAAGTTTTGTAGTTAGTAAATAAGAATCGAATCCGTCGACAAACATTTTCAATAACAGATTTAAAGTCTAACGACAATAAAACAAAAATTTAGACGTACGTAGTTTTTTTTTCAAAAATATTAAATCGTTTTACATAATAATCTTATAAAAATCCAAAATATTAGCAATTATGAAAGTTTTTGTAAAATTTAAACACGCTTGAAAATTGAAATTTGAAACAATTTCGAAATACTTTAAAATAAATTATTTAGCCCCTTTGAAACGGAACTAAAAATAAAACAAAAATGAAATACAAGGTTTTGAAATTTATAACTCAAAATGTTTAAATTTTATGGAAATCAAAATTTTGAAATTAGTCAAACTTTTCATAACATAAGTTCGGGGAAATGATAAACGGATAAATAGAGTCAAGGTCAACGACAAATCGAAACAGAAGTTTTCAGACCCGATAAAGAAGTCAAAGGGATAGGCCGAAGAAGAAGTAGCAGAATTTAGACAAGCTAAGAGGAGGAAGGAAATTGAGAGCTAAACGGAGCTCCAAAGGAATTACAGAAGAAGTTAACCATCTCGAGATTCCTGGTATGACTCCCATAACACGGGTTCCTAATTTCAATCAAATAACGTTAAGTCCGATAATAGGTGCTTGGTGGTACTACTCAGTCACAATCTCCAAAAATGTCTCACGTGACTATCCAATCGTCCAAACGACAAGATACTAATCCACAAATATTTTTGAATCTAATCCCATCACTTAAAATTCCAACAGTTATCAACATACCCAAACTTGTAACGATAAGGCTCCTAAATCCAAAGTTTATAAGGTTCGAACTCGAGGTGTACTCCAAATTTCTCGAGTAAGAAACTATAAACAAAGTCCACCAATTTAACAATGTTCGGGCACAAAATCCTCAAAAATGATCACTAACATATTTACAATGCCACAAGTACAGAAGTTGGGAAAGTAAAACAATTCCTCAAACACGCTCAAACCTATAGGTAATGACGCAAACACTCACATCTTCAAATAAAGTTGTGACGAAAACAAAGTTTATAGAAATAAATAATTAGACGTTGAAATAGTATCTCCCGATAAATAATTTTTTTTTTGATAAAGTTAATTAAATGGATTTCTCGAGAAAAAGTAATAACTGTTTTGACAAAACTTAGTATAAATGAACTTCGAGACGAAAATAGAATTTCGAGCTTAAATATAAATAAATAAAATTTAGAATTTAAATCGTCGAAATAGATCTTCGATAAGAATTAAATTAAATTCATAAAATGGATCGAAATAGAAATAAAAATATGTTTTAAATATAAGAAGAGTTTCCGAGTCAAATAGAATTTTAGGAGTTTGAAACGATTAAACGATAGATTGTTTTATAATAATTTTAAGAATTACGAGTTAAATCGTAAAAATAAAAATACGTACAAAATTTTAATTTAATTTAATTTTATAAAATCAGGGGTGTTACAATCTCCCCCACTAAAAAAAAGTTTCGTCCCCGAAACTTATAAAAAGATAAGGATAGAATGAAAAACATAATTATATCTTTTGAACAAAATGAGAATGCGTAACTCGCATCACAATCTCAGTTTTTCTTTTTTTCTAAAAAAAAAATTTCATTACTTCAAACGTGATATGAAATCGAAATCGAAAACAAAATTTATTTCAAGAAGAGTTGGACTCAATTCCCAAAGTTTAAAACCATTAAAATTAATAAAATCGCAAGTAAAAAAATTAATTTCTAAAATAATGACGATAAATAATATTTGTAAACGAACTCCAGGGTGAAAGGTACCAAATATTTTCAAAACAACAGTAAAACGTTTTGTTTAAGAAATTCGTCAATATTTTGTTTTAAAACCAAACAAAAATTTGAGAAATCAAGTTTTGTAGTTAGTAAATAAGAATCGAATCCGTCGACAAACATTTTCAATAACAGATTTAAAGTCTAACGACAATAAAACAAAAATTTAGACGTACGTAGTTTTTTTTTTCAAAAATATTAAATCGTTTTACATAATAATCTTATAAAAATCCAAAATATTAGCAATTATGAAAGTTTTTGTAAAATTTAAACACGCTTGAAAATTGAAATTTGAAACAATTTCGAAATACTTTAAAATAAATTATTTAGCCCCTTTGAAACGGAACTAAAAATAAAACAAAAACGAAATACAAAGTTTTGAAATTTATAACTCAAAATGTTATAATTTTACGGAAATCAAAATTTTGAAATTAGTCGAACTTTTCATAACATAAGTTCGGGGTAATGATAAACGGATAAATAGAGTCAAGGTCAACGACAAATCGAAACAGAAGTTTTCAGACCCGATAAAGAAATCAAAGGGATAGGCCGAAGAAGTAGCAGGATTTAGACAAGCTAAGAGGAGGAAGGAAATTGAGAGCTAAACGGAGCTCCCAAGGAATTACAGAAGAAGTTAACCATCTCGAGATTCCTGGTACGACTCCCATAACACGGGTTCCTAATTTCAATCAAATAACGTTAAGTCCGATAATAGGTGCTTGGTGGTACTACTCAGTCACAATCTCCAAAAATGTCTCACGTGACTATCCAATCGTTCACACGACAAGATACTAATCCACAAATATTTTTGAATCTAATCCCATTACTTAAAATTCCAACAGTTATCAACATACCCAAACTTGTAACGATAAGGCTCCTAAATCCAAAGTTTATAAGGTTTGAACTCGAGGTGTACTCCAAATTTCTCGAGTAAGAAACTCTAAACAAGGTCTACCAATTTAACAATGTTCGGGCACAAAATCCTCAAAAATGATCACTAACATATTTACAATGCCACAAGTACAGAAGTTGGGAAAGTACAACAATTCCTCAAACACGCTCAAACCTATAGGTAATGACGCAAACACTCACATCTTCAAACAAAGTTGTGACGAAAACAAAGTTTATAGAAATAAATAATTAGACGTTGAAATAGTATCTCCCGATAAATAATTATTCTTTTCGATAAAGTTAATTAAATGGATTTCTCGAGAAAAAGTAATAACTGTTTTGACAAAACTTAGTATAAATGAACTTCGAGTCGAAAATAGAATTTCGAGCTTAAATACAAATAAATAAAGTTTAGAATTTAAATCGTCGAAATAGATCTTCGATAAGAATTAAATTAAATTCATAAAATGGATCGAAATAGAAATAAAAATATGTTTTAAATATAAGAAGAGTTTCCGAGTCAAATAGAATTTTAGGAGTTTGAAATGATTAAACGATAGATTCGTTTTATAATAATTTTAAGAATTACGAGTTAAATCGTAAAAATAAAAATACGAACAAAATTTAAATTTAATTTAATTTTATAAAATCAAGGGTGTTACAAGAAATATATTTTCGAACGTCGTCACATGACTAAAATAAAACCCGTCAAACAACAAGCACCGTTAATATTACCAGATCCCAAATTAATGGGATCAAGGCACACCAAACGATCACATTTTGTTTTCGAAAAATAATATGTTTTTTTACACACATACCGTTAACACAACCAAAGCTTCAATTAATGAAGTCAAGGAATCCAAAACGGTTACATTCTCGAAACATTTTTCAACACACCATCATCCACTATCGAATGCTATTTATTGCAACCGACAAACGTGGATCACTCGTTTTAAAGAAAGAAAAAAACAACTTTTCTAAAAACACTAATCGCTACTGAAATCCTTGACAAGGATTCAGTCACATCCTTAAAGCACCACATACACCGCAAATATCGAACTAACTAATCAATAGTAGTCTCGATAAAAGAATCACGTAGTCATTTCCAAAAAAAAAACATGTTCCCTTTTCGAAAAACATTTTGCGCTTTTGCTATCACTTGATTTCCAACACGCGTGCGTAGCAGCGTTTCCTCTTATCACAAAGGATGTCACCACAGCATCGTCACCTTAATTTACAAAATCATTTTTTCAAAAAAAAGGCTTTCCTCCACGAGTATCGGTCGTTTTCAAAAAAAAGATCTCTTTTGATCCTGAGCCGGGATCGCGATCAACTTCTTACGTCGTACAACCGTGTGATTAACTCTCTGTGTTAGTTGCTAGGATCACCTCTACTCGAGGTCTTACATTTTGGGTCGTCTCCTTTTGAGAAAGTCCTCTTTAAACCTCACCCACGAGGCTTGTGTCAAATCATCTCGTTACAGAGATTTAAAGTTCATTAGGCGTCTCGCCAAATACACCAAGAGTCTAAAGCACCCGAGTCCCTAAGTCAGTGACCGCACGCACCCGCGAGTCAAGGGCCTCATTTCCGTGTCGCTCAATTAAGGGTATTGCTCGAGTCCCTAAAACGTCTTGTCGATTCAGGCTCACCTTTAGCCCAATTTCGCAGATCTAGAAATGTCTTCCAGCAGCAACATATAACCACTCAACGCAATGCTAGGCCTCGTTAAGGAACTTCAAAATAACTTGGCCCAGATAAACGACTCCCATAACAACATCCTACTCCAGCTCGGCAGGCTGGAGGAAACGGTCAATGGGACACAAAACACCCCCAGGGGGGAAGTGGAAGAGAAACCTTTCATCCCTAAAGAAAAGATGAGGTTAGGGCCGGCTAGGTTTGTCCCAGCCCTGGGAGGGTGTCCCTTTAGAAGCCTCACCGACCTAGGCATGACCTATGCCGAGGCCCTTAGAATTGCCAACGAGGACTGGCAATTATCCCAACTCGTCCCTACTCCAGATCCGCCTCGCGAGACCCGGGGGGCGGATTGGGATCCCAGTGCTTATTGGTTGTATCATCAAGGCAAGGGACACGATACTGAGGACTGTGACCGCCTCAAGCACGACATCCAGGACCTGGTGGATGCCGGAACTTTTCCTCTGGTGAAAAAGCAGACACCACAGGCTGCTGACGATGGAGCTGGCGGCGAAACAACCGCGTCTGTGATAGTAAAGACCAGTGGTACCATCAAGGTGTTATTCCCCGGAGAGAGCCTTGATGCCTAGAGGCACGACCGGTCCGAGTCAGAGTCTAGTTTATCTTAGGGCCTAGGCTTAATAATAATAATAAGTACTTTGTTTATCGAGTCTAGGGAGACGTGAGGGACATGTCCTCCGCCCCCCCCCCTAAACCAAATCACAGGTATCTAGCCCATTTATTATTATCAATAAAACAATCTTCATTTTTTCACAAACATGCCTCGACAATCGCTTAATCAATCCACTTTAAACGCTTAAGAACTCAACTTTCTGCCAAATTATCGGTAACAACTAATTAAAAATACAAGGGCTACAACGAGCAGCCCACCTAACCTCCCCTAAAAAAAAAGAAAACAACGACCTAAACTTAACCCATCATTGACACCATCACCCAAACAACAATAAACCTACGACAACCGGACCTCTATCCAACTAAACTTCTCCAATACGACCAAACACGAGGCCCGCCCAATAGGTCTCAAGGCAGCCTTATCACCAGGAGTCAAAAGCCTTAGAACACCCGGAGATTCATCCTTAGTAGACAACCAAACGACGGGAAACTGGAAGGTCTATAGCGAAAGCCTAATCCCATACCAAGCCAGGGTAGAAACAATGTCCCGAGAATTCATCGAAATCGACTTCATACACGTACCCCGGGAGGAAAACCAATGCGCTGACGCGTTATCCAAACTAGCCTCACTAGTAAACATACCCGATCATCTCTTCTCTATGCCCATTTGCGTAGAAAGAAGCAAACAACCGGCCTACATCCACAGCCTCGAAACCGATGACGCTCCCGAAGAACCTTGGTATAAAGCAATCCTTGAATTTAAAACCCACGGGTCATATCCACCCAACACTAACACCAAGAACAAAAGAGCCCTACGAATGCAAGCCACCCATTACGTCCTGAATCAAGGAGTCATCCTTAGGTGCATAAGCAAAAACCAATCCGAAAAAGTCATGGAAGAGGTACACGACGGAGAGTGCGGACCCCATATGAGTGCACACCTACTAGCCCGAAAAATAATGAGACTGGGCTATTACTGGGTTACCTTAGAGGCAGACCGTCGACGTCATGTCTGACACTGCCACAATTGCCAAATCTTTGCTAACATTCAACACCTACCTCCATATCCTCTACACACTATAGCCATAGCCACACCCTGACCTTTCTCTACAGGGGGAATGGACATCATAGGGAAAGTCAACCCATCCGGGACCGACGGGCACTACTTTATGCTAGTGGCCGTCGATTATTTCATTAAACAAGTAGAAGCCGCCTCTTACACCATATTAACCTCAAAACAAGTAGTCAAATTCTTACAAAATAACATCATCTGCCGATATGGCATACCTCACGAGATCATCACTGACCAAGGGGCTCACTTTAGGGCCGACACCCAGAAACTCCTCGACAAATACAAAATCCCAAGACATAAGTCATCACCCTATAGACCACAAACAAACGGGGCTGTAGATGCAGCCAACGAAACCATAACCACAATCCTTAAAATGATAGACAATTACCGGGATTGGCCAAACAAGATCCCCTTCGCCTTATGGGGATATAGAACACCCACTGGAGCCACACCATACTACCTAACCTACGGTTCCGAAGCAGTCCAACCTGTAAAGCTAGAAATACCGCCACTAAGGATATTAGCCGAGAGCGACATTCCTGAAGAGGAATAGAACCAAAAACGGTACGATGAGTTAGTACTCCTAGACGTGCGTAGGATACATGCCCTATCAAACGCACAAGCCTACCAACAACGCACCCAACGAGCCTTTAATAAACGGGTGAAATCCCGAAACATACACGAGGGAAATTTAGTAATCAAATCCATTAGAGCACCCATTCCCGTCAACCCTAGAGGGAAATTCAAACCAAACTGGGCGGGCTCCTACCTCGTTAAGAAATTACTCCCGGGGGGCGCAGTGATCCTCACCGACCTAGACGGTCAAGAATTCTCAACCCCAACCAATATGGATCAACTCAAACGATACTACCCACAGACGTCCTGCCAACCACATCCCAACCTCCGACTTGGGGGGGGGGGGAAAGCAAAAAAAAAAAAAAAAAAAAAAAAATAATAATCAATCAAGTTCGCATCGATAATTGGCATAAACGAGTCTAAAGAAAAATCACTCACATCTTATAAAGAACTACGAACATGGTTTGATTACGTCCAGAAGCGGATACGTAGGCAACCCTTCTCCGGGTACAACCAAACAACTAAACAAAACAGTCGATTAATCAATTCATCAATAAACCGGGACTCCTACCGCGTCCCAGTCAACGAGTGATTCAAAATGACGAAGCAAAAACGACGAGTCGAGGACGGGGTGAAAACCCGAAAGGGCGCCCCGGGCAGAATGAAGAAACGAGTTGCGAGCCGTCGTTAAAAAAAAATGACGAGCCGAGGACGGGGTGAAAACCCTAAAGGGCGCCCCGGGAAAAATGAAGAAACGAGTTGCAAGCCGTCGTTAAAAAAAAACAGAACAAAAGTTGAGCCGAAAACTTGAAGGTTGGGTGACGAGCGATGCTAATAGGCTGTGGGTCCGGTGGATTCATCATGTGTAGTTGAAAGGGAAGCGTTGGGAAGATTATAATCCGACTAATGATTGTTCCTGGAGCTGGAAGAAGGTCTGTCGCGCTAGATTAAAATTGCAATCGGGTTATGACTCTGGCGTGTGGCAGGCTAATGGAACGAACGGATAAACAATTCCTAAAGCTTACAATTGGCTCCGAGAGAAATGTGACAAGATCGAATGGCATAGACATATATGGAACAGATGGACCCTGCCCAAGCATAGTATGAGTGTGTGGCTTCATCAACACCGAGCTTTCAACACAAGCAAAAAATTGGTGACACTTATGAAATAGCGATGAGAAATGCTGGTTATGTGCTGACGCGGAGGAAACTGTAGACCATCTTTTCTGCAGGTGTGCTTACAGTAAACATATTTGTGAGGGGGCTGCTAATTGGGTTCAGATGCAAGTCCAGGATACCATATCAAATGAATGGAGGAGTAGGGTGAGAGGATGTAAATTGCAACGAGCCATCAGAAATGGAGTTCTCAATGCGGTGATATACTATGTGTGGCAACAGAGGAACAAAAGCCGTGTTGAAGGATTTATCTTACGGCCTGATACCACGATTAAGAAAATTAGAACCGACCTAGGAATGTTTTTTAGTTCCAAATTGCAACCGAAAATGAGTGATAAAGACAAAAACTTTATCACTAGCCATAGATAGGCTTTGTAAATTGTAAATCGTTACCATACTAATATACTTACCCTTTACCAAAAAAAAGGTGAGCCGAGGACGGAGTGAAAACCCAAAAGGGCGATCCGGGTAAAATGAAGAATCGAGTTGCGAGCCACCACAAAAAAAAGAAGAAAAGATAATAAATGTGCTTCGCATTAGAGAAAAAACAAAACTGGTTAAATCAAGCCTTTGTCGAGGCCTCTACATCAAACATCCAAAATCCGGACATCCCGAAAATTAACGTGTATAAACTCCACAAAAACTAGTACTAATACGCCACATAATATCAATTAATACGACATAGTACTAAACGGTTGGGCTACCGGTCCAACTTGTCCTCGCCCTTACCATTCGGGTGTGACTGCTTGCGTTCGTCTTCCTCGATTTTCCGAAAGCCAGCTTCTAACGCCCTGTCCAAACGCGAGTCCAGCAAATCCCACTCTATTTGCTCTTTCAAAGCTTTAATATGGGCCTCGTTAGTCTTGGCCCGTTCAGATGAACTGATGAAACTAGGATCGGATCCACTGTCTTTAGATAGGCACTTAACGGTCTCTCGAGTCTCCTCCTCGCCTCTTAGTAGGGTTGTCTTCCTAACTTTTGAGTGGGTCTGTCCTGACGGATGTTCGCAATTCCTCTTCTGCATAAAAGTATTGTCGGTCAGTCGAGCATCAGGATGCAAGAACTTCTGCTCCCAAGATACCCTGAAACCCCTAAGCAAATCCTCAGTCCATAGATCGAAACTAGAAATGACTTCAGCATCATCTGGAATAGAAGGTCGGACGCCCATCTGATTAGACAACATGCTTGGGTAAATATAGACTTGATCCCTCACGGATAGTAGTAGCAAAGCCCGGGTCGAAGAAGAAAAAGAGAACCCGACATGCCCACTAATATTCCACCACGGGATAAACCACCTGATGACAACACCTCCGCCAACCAAATAGGAAAGCCAACCATCCTCTTCGGGATTTTTGCTCCACACCAACGCCATCTTATGGCCCGTGAAACCCCTGTAGTTATAATCTTTAAAACACCGGGGAGGGTCAATCAAACCGAGCCGCTCTTGTAACCAAACCTGTACAAAAGCACGACGAAGCATCACATCTCTAAAGTCCGAGTAACCACAAAATAAATAAAACCAAGCCACAAAAACGCAGCAAAAGAAAAAAAGAGCAGAAACAAACCTGTAAGATGATCCTAGAACCCCGAGAAAGTGTCCCCTGTGACCGGGCACTAGCATCAAGACCAAGAACAAGCTCACCCAAAATAAGCAAAGAGGGTGATCGTCCATGTTCCATAGCCGCTACCACATCTATGACACAAGGATTACCCCAACCTCCACGCGACCGTGTGTCCTCAAAAAGATAGTAGCAAGCAATAGCAATATTGAAAGCACGCCTACATGCCAAGGCCGAAACCTAACAAGAGCCAGCCCGAGAGAATGTCCTAGAAAGTAACTCTAGGTTAAGACCATCCACACCAAAATAACCCTTAGCTTCCTCCAATGAAGAAAGATCCAAGAAATGGTAAAACCGCTCCACATAAGCGTCATCTCCATAGGCACACAAGGTCGAACCGAACTCCACCCTCCTATAGCATCTATCTCTTCGGGCAAAGGACAATTTTTACCCCCGGGGAAAGCAAAAACATGATATTTCGGGTCCCAGAACTTAGAACATGCACTCAAGAAGCTATCCTGCACTTTGAATCGACTTAGAGCTACAACCGTCGACAAACCATCATTTGAACTAACCTCGGGGTAGCGTTTCATAAATAGAACCGCCCACTTTGCAAGGGCATTCCTGAAACCCGACATGACCCTGTATATGATTCTATACCTTACGGATATACTACTATGTCTACAACTTGCACCCGCAACCCATATATATAGTCCTAATCCCACAAGAATTAAGAAACAACGAAAATTTCCATAACCCGAAACCTGAACCGCACCCGCCCACGCGCCCGGGTCTCTGGCCGCCTAAGCCCAAGCGGCCGGGAACTCAATTGCCTCAGCTCGAGCGCCTGATGCCAGGCATGACTCAACCCGAACAACCCAAGGATAGAAACTTGAACCCCCCGGGATCACCCTAGCTATCATCTCGCGTGGGGAACGACCTCCCAAAGTCACTAGAACGCACCCGAAAACCGAAACACCAACGCAGAAGCTAGAGACGCGAGTTCACTCGTCGGACGCACGAGACTTTGGCGTTTTTTTTATTTTTTTTAGGGGGATAAGCTACCCCACGTAGTCGTGTCGTAGCCTTGAAACGGTTATTGTCGAATCTCGTCTGTAGCCTTAGTGCAATGCAATTTTACGAATATATAAAAAGTTGTCTAACTTTTTTTTTAAAAGTCGCCGAATTTAAACTTCGGTCTTATTCTGAATACCTACGCTTCTCAATGCATTCAGTCAAAGCACGTTAATGTTTCGCAGCTCGAGTCAAAACATTCTAATCGACGTATTACCTGATCCGATTCCCTGCTCAAACAAACGCATTTCAAAACATCCGAAAGGAACTGTTTTCACTCTCGCACAACGCTAATACGCCCTAAACTAGGTCGAATCGCAAACAAAGAAACGCAAATAGTGATTATTTGTTAATCTAGCTAAACGATTAGCCAAATAAAAGCATAAGACTAATCCAACTAATTCGAATACTAAAATTTAAAGAGTATATACAAACATATACAAATCCATACACAAGATCGAGGCTAGGAAGGACCCCTAGAAGCCGCACCGATGGCCATCACTACCTCGCAAAGGTTGTCATCCAAACCTAGATCCTCTAAGTCTATGACAGGAGACTCGCTACCATCCATCCCCGACAACATATCTAGAGTTTCTGTCTCAGGGACTCCTCCCACTTCCTCGTTAGCACCCGTAGCCTCAACCTCAGTCTCCTTCTCGATCCTATGCCTGGCCTCACCCTGTGTAGAGGTCTCACCACGAGACCGAGCCAGCTGCTCCTTTAGGAAGGCGATCTCGTCAGCCCGAGATTGCAGGAGCCTCTGCGACTCAACATCTTTCGCCTCGAGCTCGGTCACCCGAGTCTCCAGCTATCCCACCATATCCGAGACATCCTGCAGATACACTCAAACATTAGGAAAACACACAAGCAGCCTAGGAAACCACCTTAGTCACACAAACTTACCGATCGAGGCCTCGAAGTGTCACGGGAGACCCTCGAGGCATAGGCCCGGAAGCAGTTGGCGGCCTGCCACAACTTCTGATGGCAAGCCAACGAAACCTGAAAGCAGAAACCACAAAAGTTAGGCAAGCTGACTCTAGTCCTTAGAGCCCAAACGAAAAATAATACCCGAAAATCACCCGGTACACCCGGTCTCGCCACTCTATCCCGACATCCATCTCCTCAGAAGAACACGGGGGGAGGGGATCGGTAAAGGGTATCCCAGCCACATCCACCATAAGCAGAGTCATAGGAAAGTCTGGGGGATGGATTTCGTCAGCCGGATCGGCCAACTGAACAGACAACAGATTGGTCAGTCAAAAAGCAAGGGAAATAACAAACCGTAACGCAAACCTTAGAGCCAAAGATTAGAACATTACCACGAGGCGGTACCAAGCTAACCACCGAGTGACGTGAGATAGGTAGGAGGCACCAGGCACCAAAAGTGTATTGCCTCCTTCTCCGTCCCTATCCTCGAGGATCTCTGCGGTGATCGGCGGTCTAAACATGGTCCGGGGAGGATCATCCGGCACCTTGAAATCGTCATATAGGCACTGACACACCAACCGCTCGCCCAGATACCAAACTGGATGAATTAACGTAGGAAGAAGCATTCTCCTATAAATCCACGGCCTCAGCTCCGCGATCACGTATTCGGGCACGCCCTCATAATCAGCCCATGGGCGGGCCACAAACTACACAAACAAAGCCAATCTCCTAATAAATCCCAAAACTTGGGGGGCCATTGAGCAAAATGAGCAATAAAAGGAGACCTCACATCTTCAATGCCTAGTTTGTTAACCAGAGCGTTCTCCACCGAATAATGGCTGATTGTGCTCTTAGGCTGAGCCAGCCTCCACTTAATTCCCGCCGGGAACCTCTTCGGGTGCGCCCGTACCGTCTTGAGCGCCAACCACGGGAAATAAGAATAAATCCAGGCCTGTAGGATTCCAAAGCAAACTTTAGCAATTCAAGCCAAAAAGCTAAGTAGAACTCAAAGCACGACAGAGAAAAAAAACAACTAACCTCCAGTATGAAGCCCGGACCCACAATGGGCACAGCTGAACCCGACCTTATCACCAGCGGCCTCACCATGACTTGCAAGCAGCGAGTCATCTCCGCGAAAGCCGCGGTCACCCAATCGTAGCGCCCCATCTGAGTCAGGTCGGCTAGGAAGGGCAAAATCCTAGTACTAAACCTCTCGCCCTTGTCCAAGGAGTCGACCCTAGGAAATACCACAGCCACAGCAGAGCGTCCTGCTCCGGAGTGTTGGCCTCCCGACCCTCTAACACTGCCACCCGCTCCAAGTGATCGGTGATGTATGAACACACTATGGCATGAGGCGTATTATATGCCTTACGCGGCAGACAATTTCCGATGAGGCCCCGCACCTCATCACTATCTAGACTAGGGCCTTCGGCGGTCCACCTAAAATCCTATCCATACCCCAGGGCAAACCGCTAATCATCCCAAAGTCCTCTAGGGTCATCCCAACCTCCCCAAAAGACATGTGGAAGGTCGAGGTAGTATCGTGGAAGTGATCTATCATCGCCCGGGTCACCATAAGGTTGCATTTAGTTTGGCAACCCACCAACATAACCCATTGCCCGACCACGGGACCCAGGGCGGTCCTCTCGATAATCCCCTTTACCGTGGGGATCAATTTCTGATGGTAGACGTCGAGGCACGTAGTAAAACCCGAAAAAGTATGCGGCTAGAAATAGGACGGTCAAGATGAAATATCAGCTGGTGACCATCCCAGTCCCGAGCCCACTCAGGATCCTTGAAAACAATCTCCTCATTCTCTGGTACCGGAACCGGAGCATGAGCCCTCCTAGCCACTCTCACTGGCAGCTTGCGTTTCTTCACTCTATCGAACTCAGCTTCATTAATAGTCTCAGGGTCGCGCCGCTGAGACGAGATACTCCTATGTCTCCTACGAATCCCTCGGGGAGTCTGTGAACTCGCCCCGGCCATCTCTATACTAGCACTAGCACCAACCGAGGAAGTTCCCTCGGGACGCTCGGTATTACCTCAAGCTGTGAAACCCAAAGCAAAACACGACAAAACATAACCCTAGTCAGGCTAAATCAGCTTAAACAAGTCAAAACAAGGTCAAAATTTCGGATAAGGATATCAAAATTCCGAAAAGGCCGTTAGCACGCATTTTCGTTTCCGGTCACAATGGAAGTGGTTTTGGAAAAATCCACCATCGTTTCGACACCTTTTGGTCCGTCTTAAGACACACAAAACCTCACGGAGGGTCCTATAGGTCATCCTAGCCCTAGCAAACGATAATAGAGCTACCCATATCCCCATAAACGCTATTTGAGCAAAGTTATGCAAGATAATCACGGGAATAACCGAAAAATGGTCCTTAACCCTAGCTTTCCTAATACGTTTCCTTACAGAACCATTCGTCACGCCTCGAACATCCCTATCAAGCTTACAACTACTTCAACAAGCTCTAATCGACCTCAATTTAGCAATGAAATCAAGCACAAGCATCGAAACTTTACAAATAAAAAATACCCAAATTAATTTTCTAGGGTTTTCTACCAAGTAACTCATAATCAATTCAATCAAGCAAAACCGACATTAGACGAGTAAAGAGCACTAACCCGGAGTCGACATTGTCATAAAAAGCGGAAATCGAATCGGAACTTTGCAAGAAAATTCGAAAAGACGGTCTTGAGGCAAAGAGAATGACGCGTTCGACTCTTTGGTGAAATAGAACGAGTGCCCTAAATTTTCGCTTACTTAAGCAGGCCCGGATCACGAAATCCGACCGCCCCAGTTCACGCGCTCGGGTCCTGGTGCGCTAGGGGCTGAGCGCCTGAGTCTTGGAGCGCTGAAGGATGAGCGGCCTAGCCAGACTAAAACAAAGCAAAACAAACGTAACTCAAAGACAATACACATACACCTACTAAGACAAGCCAAACAACAATAACGAGGCAACTACTAATTAACGTCAATAATAACACTCTCGACTAATAAAAAAAGCACTTAACGCTGCATCCGGACGCGTAACAAAAAAAACAACCAAGATTAACATAACCAACCTCTGAGCAAACTCAAAATCAAAACAAAAGCAAGAACAAACCCGGAGAAAATAAGACAAGCCTGCGAAACAAAAATAGCTAAGACAAACTCACAACACCAGCATTTTACTAAAACAAGTAAACGAACAGCAATTTGCCCGAGGGATCTGAGTTATCCCGGAGCCACAGCAATTTGCCCGAGGGGTCTGAGTTATCCCGGAGGCACAACAATTTACCGAGGGGTTCGAGTTACCCCGGAGGCACAGCAATTTGCCCGAGGGGTCCGAGTTATCCCGGAGGCACAGCAATTTGCCCGAGGGGTCTGAGTTACCCCGGAGGCACAGCAATTTGCCCGAGGGATCTGAGTTATCCCAGAGGCATAGCAATTTGCCCGAGGGGTCTGAGTTATCCCGGAGGCACAGCAAATTGCCCGAGGGGTCTGAGTTATCCCAGAGGCACATCAATTTGCCCGAGGGATCTGAGTTATCCAGGAGGCACAACAATTTGCTCGAGGGGTCTGAGTTATCCCGGAGGCACAACAAATTGCCCGAGGGGTCTGAGTTATCCCAGAGGCACAACAATTTGCCCAAGGGGTCTGAGTTATCCCGGAGGAACAACAAATTGCCCGAGGGGTCTGAGTTATCCCAGGGGCACAGCAATTTGCCCGAGGGGTCTGAGTTATCCCGGAGGCACAGCAATTTGCCCGAGGGGTCTGAGTTATCCCGGAGGCACAACATTTTTTGTCCTAAGGGTCAGAGGCATCCCGAAAGACAGCTACTCGAGTGGAGACTGACGCCCTTGAGGAGTTTTGCCAAAGGGATCTTAGTGATCCCGGAGGCACAACAACAGCAATTTTGTCCTCGGGGTCGTAGGCATCCCGAAAGACAGCTACTCGTGTGGAGACTGACGCCCTCGAGGAGTTTTATCCAAGGGATCTTAGTGATCCCGGAGGCACAGCAACATCAATTTTGTCCTAGGGGTCAGAGGCATCCCGAAAGACGGCTATCCGAGTGGAGACCAACGCCCTCAGATAGTTTTATATCATGTTACCTTGTCCTAAGGGTCATAAGCATCCCAAAGACGACAGCTCAAGTGGAGACTAACGCCCTCGAGCGTTTTATGTCATCAAGGGTTCATAAGCATCCCAAGCAAAAAACAGATACGTTTACACCTAACTCATAAAAGCGCTTAAAATTAAACAAAACCTTAAATAAATCGAAGAAGACAAAGCGCGCGCGCAAAGAATCAAGAACAAGACAACAAGCAACGGCCCGGGCCCAAGCAAGCAACCATAAATGAAGACATCAGGTATGACTCCTAAACCCTGGCTGACGAGCCCCAACGCACAGTCTAACGGACTTAAAACGACCCGATCGGACAACCACCAGGTCGTAATCTTCGATTGACCTGGGCGGCTATACTTTGACTTTCGCCTTGTCCAAGCCTCAGTCAAAGTGGGGGCTTCTGTAGACACCCAGATTTGGACCCGGTGGCTGCAGAAGTGCCCAGCAAACACCCAATGACGATAGGACTGCAATGCGATGCGGGTTCGCGGTGGTCTGGATAGTTTTTCTGTAGAACAGATCAAATAAATTATTTGGGCAAATTAAACTAACATGATGGCAGTCTTAGTCGCGTCGTTACGATTGCATAGACACTAATTAGAGTCAATTCTGACACCTGGACCCCGAGTCGGTCCCGAAACTTGAACCGAGTCAACACCGCGCCAAGCGAACCTCGGGATGAACACCCGAGGCCCACTAAACCCAAGGCGCTAGGTCAAGCCGCGGGAACCCTTAAGCCCTAAGCATAGTATCATACACCCGTCTCTCGGTTTTGGAAATTATCAAAATCGTATCTTCAAATTAAAACTCCAACCGCCCCGCCTCACGCGCCTAAGACTCCCCACGCATGAGCCCAGGCGCCTGAGTCCTGGTGCGTCCCAGCGGGCGACGAGGGCCGAAAACACCTATAAATACCCGAGGCAAACGAACCACTCGATCGTATTTCCGATAATAAAAAGCAACATCGACGCTACTTCTCACCTTCGAGCACTCCACTCGATACCGAGGTGCCTGTGATCGACTAGCACAAAACTATTACCCAGGTTCTGGCGGATTAGCCGCAGAACTAGTCCTTAGCAACGAAACTCTGCCGGAGTAGCCGCGGGAAGGTCAAACGGTAACGGAGCTCTGCCGGAGTCACTGGTCAAGCTAGGAGGATCCGCCTGTTGATCGAGTCGTCACTAGGTTGCCATCTAAACAAAACTTTCCATATTCGCACTTTCTATTATTATGCACTACGATAACAATAGATGTGGGCACTAGGCCCACTAACATCCACTAAAATACGTAATGTCCCAACTTCAATCACAAATACTAAAACACACTAAATAGACCCGAGTAATTCCGAGATCCGTTCTCAAAACTATATCTATGCATCGAGTCCCGTTTAGTGTATACTCCGAGGGTGCAACTCCTCGCTATGTGATTTACTTACATTCGCATTTACAGTTTTTCGTAGGATTTATTGCTTTTATGACCTTATAATCGCATGCTAAATCACCTAACACGGAATTCAAAACGTAAAACAACTAAAACTGAACAAAGTGATGGTCGGGTTCCGTATTAGTTCCGGTGCTCGCCTCGTTTGGTTCGACGCATCTCTATTAATACCGAGCCGACGCATCTTAAGCAGAATACCAGGTAAGGTATACCACGAGAATCACTAATATCCGTATTATCGCGTTAAAACTGATTTGCTAATACGTATAATACTAGTACTCTCTACTGTCCTATGTGCATCTTTTCATGGCCTGCCTATCACGTGAAATAGCATGCAAAGAATGTAAACACAACTACTTCGACGACAAAGCTTACTTGTCTTTAAACAACGGACATAGCAAAAGGTTTAGGGTTAAAACAACGGATGTTACAGTACTTCCACCACAACAAAAGAACTAGGATATCAGCCCGCCGATTGATTAGTAGAGGCCGCTATCGTGCGGGCGGGATTGGGCGTTGGCATCTATCGGATGTTGGCTTCCCAATACGTACCCTCACCCTTTACTCAGAATCAAAAGTTTCCGGATGTCCGAAACCATTAGCAAAGAGAGTCATTCCAGGCATGGAGTGCTTAAGGGTACAACTCTTTATCTTTAGGTCCCGTGCCACTCAACTTTGAGCCGGCAAGGGATCAAAGTTGACTTGAACGGTTTCCGAGTCCCTATAATTGACTTGGTGGCGACTCCACAAATCGACAACAACTTCATTTCACTAAAAAGGTCGCCTTACCAAACAAAATGGCCTGTAAACATTTACAACCACGACTCGATCGATTCCCAAACGGAAACAAGGGTGCCCGCACTCGTCTAGTACAAGTCCGGATCATCATCCAAATCGAGGTCCGACACTTCGCCCCGTATGCAAGATCGGACCGGCCCCCCGCATGGAGGGGGCCGCGTGGGTGGTCGCCGCCACACGTTGAAAACCGGGTCGGTCCCGCGAGGGCGCGCGCGGGGCGCCGAGCGGTGCGGACGGACGCCCACAGTTTCCAGCGGTGGTGTAACTTGAACGACGTCGGTGAAGCTCATTTCTTAGTTCCACTACTACAAATGAGCACTTGGGCCACGACTGAATTCGTGGCAAAAGTGCTAAATTTTCGTGGCTAAAGTACTTTGCCACGGAAATACCATCTGTGGCGCAAGTGGCCGTGGCAAACAAATAGCCACGGGAAAAAAAACGTGGCAAGTATTGATTTTATTGCCACGGAGTCTTCCGTGGCTAGAATTAACGTTTTGCCACGGATTATCCTGTGGCTAATTATGTTTGTGGCGAAATATTTATTCCGGTGACAAAATATATAATAAATGAAATAAATTAATAACTGTAAGAATTCTCTACTAGTAACATCTGGAACGGTTCCCATACGCATCGAAGAGGCTTCTCAGGAGGTCACCCATCTTAACACTACTCTCACTCAAGCACGCTTAACTGCGGAGTTCTTATGGCCAGCTCGCAGAAATGAAATTGAATTTTATTGACCTAATCATTGCTTTGAATTCTTTTAAAGTGATGTTTTTTTTTCACAAACTACATTTACTTTTGTGTAATAATTTTTTTCCCAATGATCTACATATAATGAGTACAAAATTATTATTCCGGATAAAAAGATTTTCGAAGTTGATTTTCGTACTCATGATTTCATTAATTTATCAATATTTTTATTTTAGTTTCTAGTTTCCACGTTCTTTTATTGTTATTGCTTTCAATATGTTTTTTTTTCTTTTCGTTATCGGTCGTTTTTTTATTTCATCAGTTTTTAATTCTCATTGAGTTTTCTCTTGCCTACTTCAAGTTTTATCCGAATTTTATTTTTTCATTAAGTAAATTTTATTTTAAATTCATTTTTTAAAATATCTTCCAAATAATATTACAGAACAGTTACCGAATTAAAAAGTTGACGATAAATTAATTTTTGATTTTCTCACTATTAGTTCTTAATTATTAGATTTTCTTACTTGTATTTGTTAATTATTTGATTTTCTCACTTATACCTCACTTTTTTTTTAAAATTATTTTGTCTGGTTATTGAACTTAGGCACGACTTTCGAATACATTAATCTTTCTTCCAAACCAAACAACTTGAAAGACAATTAATTTACAAAAATAATTATTGTTTTCGCAGTCAAAGTTAATTCCATAACAAAATATAGACCGATTAGAATTCTTAAATACGAGTTTAATAAAGCGGTTTTTTTCACACTGAAAATATTGTAAGAAAATCAAGAATTTGGAAAAAAATCATGCTCAGTCACTTTCTTAAGTTTTTTTGTCTTAAAAAGAAGTGTATTATTACATGTGAAAAAATTAATTAATTAAGTGGTAAAAATGAAAGAGTCTTAAATAATATTAGACGTCTTAATGATGGATGATCAATCACATACTAATTTTACTTGATATGCTATGTACGCTGCATTTTAGCTAGCATATATTACAGTATGTAAATGTTAGTTGTCTTTCAAAAGTCATACTTAAGATTAAAATTTTTTAATAAAACATATTGTCAGATTAAGAGAAATCAATTGATTCAGAAATGATGATTAATAAAAAACCAACAAATTAGCCAACCAAATTTTTCTTGTATTTAATTTTACAAAAAATCTATTTTTTTTCTTAAAATTAAATAAAATAATACAAATTTTTTTTATTAATAAAATATTTTCAAATTTAATATTTTTTTCTTCATATTATCTTTAGCTTTGAATTTCAATGAATTTTTTAAGATCAATATTTGGCACTTGGCTTAACTTGAAAGTAATTTGATTAAAGTTCAGAGAACCATTAGCCACATGAGTTTATTACATCTGTGGCAAAAAATAATTTCGCCACGGAAGTTAATTATGTCGTGGCTAAATAATATTTGCCACTGAACAAATTCGTGGCTAAGTATATTTTTGTCACGGGTGTGGCATCTTTCGTGGCAAGGGTGATTATTGGCCACGACTTTAATAAAATTCGTGGCGCAAGTGATTTTTTGCCACGGAAAAAAATGTTCCCGTGGCATATTTTTTTCCCAAGTAGTGAATCAAATTTTTCCCGTGGCTATGTAAAATTTAGCCACAAATAACATATTTCCGTGACATAAATCGTGGCGCAAGTGTCAATTTGTTATAGTGTTCCTAGTTGTGGTCACTACAGGTTTTGGCCCTAAAAAGCCCACCCTAACCGCTATCAGGACCAATCGACCTCTTCGCGGTAAGATCCTTAGGGACACGCGGAGAGATCCTCGATTGACGCTCCGGCCGCCTAACGCGTACCCCGCGGGAATAATAAGCGGATAGTTCCGAACGGACAGTATGACACTCGTCTCCCCAAGATCATTGTCAATGCCTAAGTAAAGACTATTCGTGGGCGGTAGCCTACCCTAACCTACCCGTGTCTGCATCCTGCATGAGTGTATGCATTCCTAGTTATGTGTAGCGTGTTTGAACAATCCAACCCAAATAAAACACTAAAAATCTGGATTCAACCACACCAACATATTCAACCGCACCCAACTCTAGTCAAATCATCTTTCCAAAACGAATTCTTAAACGCCGATACTCCCGTCAAATCATGATTTCTAAAAAAGAAAAAAAAACGTTTTCAAATGCCATCGTTATGGCAAATTTTACACTCGACATTTTCAAACAAAATATATTTTCAAACATCATCACGTGACTAAAGTAAAACCCGCCAAACAGCGAATACCGTTAATACTACCGAGACTCCCAATTAATGGGATCAAGGCACACCAAACGGTTACATTTTATTTTCAAAAAAAAAGAAAGGTTTTTATACACGCACCGTTAATACAACTGAAACTTCAATTAATGAAGTCAAGGAATCCGAAACGGTTACATTCTCAAAACGTTTTCCGCAATACATCAGTATCCACCGTCAAATGCTAGCCGACGAACGTGGGTCACTCGCTTTAAAAGTTCTTTTTTCTAAAAACGCTATTCATCACCCAAGTTCTTTAATAAGAATTTAGTTACACCTTTAAAAATGCCATCGTTAGGCCACGTACACCGCAAATATCGAACTAGCTAACTAATAGTAGTCTCGATAAAAGCATCAGGTCATCATTTTCAAAACTGGTTCCCCCAAGAGCCATGTTCCTTTAAAAAAAACATTTTTGCTATCGCCGGATTCCCGACGCACACACATAGCAACACATTTTTCACATCATAAACGATGTCACCACACCATCGTCACCCTAATTTTATAAAATCACCCTTTTTCAAAAAACTTTCCTCTGCAAATATGGGTCGTTTTAGAAAAAAAACAAACTCTTTGATCCTGAGCCGGGATCGTGATCAACTTCTTACGTCGTACAACCGTGTGATTAACTATCTGTGTTAGTTACTAGGATCACCTCTACTCGAGGTCTTACATTTTGGGTCGTCTCATTTTGAGATGTCCTCTTTAAACCTCGCCTCTGAGGTTTGTGTCAAATCGTCTCAATATAGAGACCTAAATTCGTCAGGCGTTTCGCCGAATACACCAGGAGTCTAAAGCACCTGAGTCCCTAAGCCAAATGACTGCAAACACACGTGAGTCAAGGGTCTTATTTCTGTGTCGCTCAATTACGGGCATTCAACGAGTCTTTAAGCCGTCTGGTAGATCCATTCTCATTAATACCACCCCTTCCAGTCATGTCACGAGATTCAAGCACAGACGCAAGTAACCATAGTGGGAACAACGCCGAACAATCTGGGGATAACACCGTAGAAACCCTAACTAACCTGATTCGGGATTTACAAGCCACCATATCACGGTGAACGCATCCGTAAACAGCATAGACTCTCGCCTAGGCCATTCGGAAGATAGGGCCTCAGAGGAACACCACAACCGGGTCCTCAACGAGGTTCTTTTAAATTCCACCCCGCTAGGTGGGGCACCCGTCAGCATCATCTCTAGTGATCCCGTTGCCCTACCTCAAGATGACACCCTCCAATCCGCTATGAATCGCATAGATTTCCTCGAAAGTCAAAATGCGCCTAAACCAAGGCAACAATGTCCACCTCGAAAACCATAGGATGTTTGAAATGGTGAACGATCAGCTATCAGAAAAATTTTCCTTAGCCGGCATACCGAAATTCAAAGGAACGGAGGACCCCCTCAACCACATCCGGGCCTTTAAGGATTACATGCCCATTAAGGGGGTCAAGCCCAGCCTTTTCGCTAGAATATTCCCATCCTCTTTAGGGGACACACCCCGATCTTGGTTTTATTCGCTCGATCCTAAAAAGATATCCACCTAGGACGATATTTCCATAGAATTCGCAAAACACTATGCGGATAATTCCGAAACGCAAGTCACCATTAGAAGCCTCGAAGTCCTTTCCCAAAACGAGAAGGAAGGCTTCTCCCAATTTCTGACTAGGTGGAGAAAGGTCAGCACCCAATTAGTGAACCGCCATGACGAGGCCACCTTAGTAGAGAAATTTGTCGATAACCGTAGACCCCCTTACGCCTCTCACCTTAGGTACCAAAACATCCATACCTTCAAGGAACTATCCACCTTAGGAATATGCCTAAAGGACGAAATGAAAAAGGGAGTATTCTCCAAGATAATGGGGAAAGGCTATCAGGGACCAACCACTTCCACGGGAACCCGGCCTTATGGAACATCCAGAAATAACAAAGCCGAGGAAGTACACCTTCTTGAACCAACCACTAGAGGGAAGATGAATTCCACCCCTAGGATATTTTCCAATCTAGGCATCACATACGCCGAAGCCTTAAAAAGGCTAACGGAGCAAGGAAAGCTCGAGCCAATTGTCCCTACTACAGACCCACCCTCAAACAAGAGGAAAAGGGCATGGGATGCTAATGAATATTGCCATTTCCATCGTGGCAATGGCCATAATACTGCATCTGTTTTCGGCTCAAGCATACCATACAAGATATGATAGAAAACGGGACGATTCCTCTCCCTCCGCCCGAGAAACCAAACAACACCACAAACCCCTTTAGTGTCCATGTCATCTTTGACAACACCATCGATTGTTCCCACCTCGACCCTACAGAGGAGAATGTTCTGAATATCGAGGAAAACCCCGGCTACCCGCGGGAACCCGTCCAAGACAAGTGAATCTGTGTCCGAGTCAAAGTCTAGTTCGTCTTAGGGCCTAGACCTAATAGTATAACAAATGTCTTTTGTTTTTTTTTCTTTGAGTCAAGAGGTGCGAGGGGATTTGTCCTCCACCTCCCCGAAAATAATACCTCGGGCGCATAGCGCGCTTATTACTATCAATAAAAAGAAATAAACTTTTCTTCCTTTATAATGCGCCTCGAAAATAGCTTGATTTAAAACATACATTTCTCGCTTACGACTCGATACTATGCCATTTATCGATAACAATCAAACATACCTCAAAATAACGAGGAATTACAAGAACCGATATCACGTGTTCTTTTTTTTACCTATTCCATGTCTGGTATAGAAAGCCACAAACTATCCCTTAGAACAAGCATTCCTGAATCCTATGACAAATCTAGATAATCTCTTAGCTTGTGATCAAAGATGGAAGGCAAACCCATTTCCCACAATAAATATCCCTCAAACAAAGACCGACCAATTTCTACCATAGGTGCTAGTCTGACAAAAAGAAAAGAAGTCTGAAATGGCCAAAAGGAACCAAAGAAAAAGTAAAACTGAGGCCAAACTAAACCGGCCCAATACAATGATCAAGACCAAACTCAACGGTCAAAATGAAACCCCCAATCATTCGAACTCGACTTTAAGTGCAAAGTCCAAACGAAAAGCAAAAAAAAAGAGCAAAAGGAAAAAATGAACAGGCCAGTCAGCTAGCACCCAAATACTAGCCTCCCTACATTACAACCCTTAAGACCTTCCCGAGACACTTGTTAGGAGACAGTCCAGAATTTTGAGGATTCAAGCTCAATAGGATATTCCCAACCGTTAGGGCTAGACATGGAAATCAGACCCCACGTAATTTACAACCCACCCGATTGAAGTCTGAGTCATTTTTACTCAGCTTCCCCTTTCCTACCACATCACGTAACCGTAGCCCATAACCCTAACTCCACAAAAATCAAGCTCCAGATTTTGATCTATCGAAACCACTTACTACCTAGCTCCACATTCCAAAACCATCCAAGCCAGTCACCCTTACCCAAACACGGTATCTCGGTAATTGTCACTTTCAAGAGGTCACACCCAATCACTCCGCCTCAGTTATTTAACTAGGGAGAATACACTATAAACATCTCACATCGATAATTGGCATAACGAGTCTAAAGCAAAATCACTCACATCTATAAAGAACTACGAACATGGTTTGATTCTGTCTAAACACGGATACGTAGGCAACCCTTCTCCGGGTACAACCAAACAAACAAAAATTGATTAATCGATTCAAGTGCAAACTGGGACTCCTTCCACGACCCGGCCAATGAGTGATTTTAAAATGACGAAGCACAAACGACGAGGCGAGGACGGGGTGAAAAACCGAAAGGGCGCCCCGGGCAAAAGGAAGAAAAGAGTTGCGAGCCGTCGTAAAAAAAAACGACGAGCCGAGGACGGGGTGAAAACCCGAAAGGGCACCCTGGGCAAAATGAAGAAATGAGTTGCGAGCCGTCAAAAAAAAGAAAAAAAAAACAAGAAAGAAAGGTGAGCCGAGGACGGAGTGAAAACCCGAAAAGGCGCTCCGGGCAAAATGAAGAATCGAGTTGCGAGCCACCAAAAAAAGATAATAAAAAAAATGTGCTTCTCATTAATAAAAAAAAACATTAGTCAAATCAAGCCTTTGTCGAGGCCCTTTACATCGAGCATCCGAAATCCGGCTACCCCGGTAAATGACGACGCGTCAAGCAAAACCCAACAAAAAACTAGTACTAATACGCCACATAATATCAGTTAATACAACATAGTACTAAACGGTTGGGCTCTACGGGTCTAACTTTTCCTTTCCCTTGCCATTCGGGTATGCTTGCTTGGGTCTCTCTCCATTGACCCTCCTAACGCAAGCTTCCACCTCCCTAGGCAAAAGCGAGCCCATCCAATCTCACTTCCCCTCCTCACTCACATTTTCAATATGGGTCTTGTCGGTCTCGGCCCGTGTAGATGAACTGACGAACACTAGGATCGGTAACGCCGTCTTCGGTCGGGCACTTAGCGACATTACCCCGCATAGCTTCCTTATTCTGTAGTACGGTCATCTCCACAATCCTTAACCTTTCTCTCACACCCGACAACCCCAGACGTCAGGAACGACCTCCTGAGGTCGCTAAACCCCTTTCCAACAGCTGAAATGCCTACGCAAGAGTGTCAGGTCCACACGGACGGTACATTTCATCCATTGGATCCACCAGACTTAGATGTCTTTTCATTCTGTTCCTTTTAGGGGGATAAGCTACCCCACCTAGGCGTGTTGTAGCCATTAACGGTTGTTGTCAAGTCGCGTCTGTAAGCCCAGTACGGCATTGTCTTGAATATACAAAAAATTGGTCTAACTTTTTTCAAAGGTAGCCTAGATTTTGGCTTCGGCCTCATTATGAATGTCGAAACAACTACATTTGCATTCTAGTGCACTCGGTCATAGCACGTCTCTTACATTTCGTCCGTCTCGAGTCAAAATGTTTTAATCGATGTACTATCTGATCCAACTCTCGGCTCAAACTAACGCATTTCAAAAATCCGAAAAACCGCTTCCGTACTCTCGTGAAGCCCCAACGCATTTTAAAACGTCCTAAACTACGATGAAATCACGAATAAAACAACCATGAAGTGATTGCTTGTCAATTTAGGTCAACATTTCCCAAAACAAAAACGCAAAGACTAAACTAAAACAACTCAAATACTAAAAAGTTAAATCGAGTTCACAAACCAGGGAGGACCCCTAGAAGCTGCGCCAATGGTTATCACAAGCCCACCAATGTTGACGTCCAAACCTAAATCCTCTAAGTCTAGGAGAGGATACCCATTACCGTCCATTCCCAACAACATATCTAGGGTAACTGTCTCGGGAACTCCTCCAACATCCTTGTTGGTGCTCGTAGCACGACCTGTAGCCTCAACCTCTCTCTCTCCCTCTCAACCCGATGCCTAGCCTCACCCTGCGTGGAGGTCTCACCCTGAGACCGAGCCAACCGCTCCTTAAGTTGAGCAATCTCGTCGGCCCGAGATTGCAGGAGCTGTCGCGCCTCAGCCGCTTCTGCCTCAAGCTCGGTCACTCAAGTCTCCAGCTGTCCCACCATATCGGAAATGTCCTGCAAACATAACTCGCACTTGAGGAAAACACACAAACAATTTAAGAGCCAACCCTATGTACATGCACTTACCGATCGAGGTCCCGAAGTATCACGGGAGACCCTCGAGGCATAGACCCTGAAGCAGTTGGCAACTTGCCACAACCGCTGATGGCAAGCCGACGAAACCTGAAAGGTGAAACCACGCAAATTAGCCAAACAAAACCTAACCCTTAGAATCCAAAACAGAAACTGAAACTTACCCGGTATGCCTGGTCACGCCACTCCATCCCAGCCCCCATCTCCTCAGCGGAACACGGGAAAAGAGGATATGTAAAGGATACCCCAGCCACGTGGACCCTGAGCAGTGTCAAGGGTAAGTCTTGGGGCTGAACAGCATCAGCCGAATTGGCTAGCTAAAAGAATGGCGAACCGTTCAAAATGAAAGCAAACACTAGATCATGGGAAAAAATAAACGACAAAACCAAAATCGACATGTCAACAACCCTAATCCTGGGGCTACTAAGTAAAAACATGTCGTAAGAAGGGAACTTACATCCTCGATGCGCAGCTGGTTCACTAGCATATTCTCCGACGAGTAGTGACTCGTCATGCTCTTAGCCTGAGCCAACATCCATTCAATCCCCGTCGGAAGCCTTACCGTACGAGCGTGCACCGTCCTAGGTGCCAATTGAGGGAAATAGGAATAAAACCAATCCTGCAAAAACCCAAAAACACCATTAGCAAAACCAAACTGAACTAGGTGAAACCTTAAAACCTCCTCTAGTCGAAATCGACCCCCAGCAATAAGCGAACACAAGAACCATGGTTAATAAGAATGCTCGCGCTTGACCGCGTGATAAAACGAACAAAACAAATCTACAATACGATTAATAAGAATGCTCGCTCTTGACCGCGTGATAAAACGAACAAAACAAATCGATCTACAATCCCAAAGCACTAGAAACAATCTGTTAGTCTAAAACAAGCCCCAAAGCACTCGAAGCAATCTGTTATCCTAGAAAGTCCCTAAGCACACTCAATTCACATCCCAGGGGAGTTATTATTTTAGCACATTCCCGGAATAATTCAGTAAGCAAATGCAAGCCCAAGAACTAATGCAAAGAGTTTACAGATCAACACTAGTAATTTAAAGGCAAAACAGTAATCCCCTAGAAATTCTAACGCAATACAGTGGCGGAAACACTGTAGAATTGGGATTATAACACACTGTAGCTATGTCTTGATTAAATAAAAATGGTAAGTCAATACATAAGCCATAAAATAAAAAATGGCTACAAAAAAAAATCCATAAAAAGGGTTTTAATAATCCATAATACAGTGATCTGATTAAAACAAGCAGGATCCATAACTGCTCGCTAGCCCACCCGAAGGAAAACACATATACCTGCCATGTTAAAAACATAACAGCCACAATCAGTGGGGAGCAACGTCAACATTCTCCCAGCCGTATAACAAGATTTTAAAACTATGATTACTATTATAGAAAAATAGTGAAAATGGAAAACTGTAAAACACATTATAATAAAAATAAACTTTCAGTGAAAAACTTCACGTATCAAAACAATATAATAAAAATGAGTTTTTCGAAGAAAACATAAAACATTTGCCAACCTGCAACCAAATTATATCGATAATAATAAAAATATTCAAAACGGCGTTATGGATAGGAGTAGTGTAGACGGCTAGACTTTCACTAGGAGAATACTAAAAACTAGCTTCGAGAACTTAGTTCAAACAAATCAAACTTCGGTCTCTAACTAGGCTACTCAACCATAATAGAGCGGCGACTTATAAATGCGTGACCCTAGTTTAAGACAATGCACACCCCTTCTGGGATTACCTGTCACCCAGTTCAACTTATGACGGCGACTTACTGCGAGGCCTAAGCTTAAGGTCAAAATGTACACAACTCCCGGGATACCTGTCACCCGGTTTAACAACCAATGTACCGATTCCTGATACACTAGCCTTATAGTTGATGGCAAAACCGTAAACCCTAGAATATATTACTCTAACATCACACTTGTCCTTATTCCATAACTCCAAAACAAAGCCATTATCGATATTCAAAAGATATAATCAATATAAATAATATGAGGATAAAAGAAGTAAACATTTATATTCTGAAAGAGGAAACTTTCTATTTTAGGAACTTCTATTTTTAGAAACTTTACTAAAATAGCATTATATCAAAATAGTGAAAATATTAGTTTATACTAATTTGACATTTTAGTAAACGATATAGATTTATAAAAACTAGTACTGTCGGCCTTAACGATATTACTTATCAAAGTGAGAGTATTTTGATTTATGAAATTATTGAAAAACCATACAAGTGTTTACAAAATAATTAAAAATGTCTTAAACACTTTAGTACTACTAATTAGGGTGTTTCCAAAATTTATAAAACTAAAATTCCCTAATTATTATTAGTTACGACAATACGAACATAAATAGGATTTTACGGCAAATGTCAAATTAAATCCTTTAACGTCTTTTATTTAATTAAACCAATGAATATATTTAGAGTATGTTAAAGGATGATTTAACTCTTAAAGTTTCAGATTTAAAAACTTTCAAAATTGCTGGAAAAATAATTCTTTTAGGCAAGACGAAGCATTTTAACGATAAATCACAATTTGTCCGAAAGCCAATACTTATTAATTAAAGACTTTAATAAATAGTACAAAAATTACGTGAAATAGTTAAAACATATTTATGGAAATTCTGTCCAGAAAAGAAAATTTTCCAGAATCCTAAAACTCGGTTTTTAAAGCGTTTTTCGTTAATCGTCTAATCTCGACAATAACGATTAATAAAAATAGTAATTACAAAACGATTTACGTATTAATATCAAAAAAATATTATTACACTTTAAAATCCTGATTTTCCAGAATATAAATTTTTCAGAATTTTCCAAGATTCCAGATTCAACAAATTCCAACAAAACCGTCATTTAAACCCGTTTTCACATTTAACGATTTCATTAATAAACTTATCGTTCCCAACGTTTTATTAAGGCACTAAAAATCATAAAAACACATTTTATTATGAAATCATCAGAATCACAATTTTTTCCAGATTTAAAACAAAGACCAGAATTCGAGAATTTAAACAACAAACACGGTTTTAACGATAAACGATGATTTAAAGTGATTAATTAATTCATCCACTTAAAAATTCCGAAAAATTATGAAAAAACTCAGAAAATTCTATTTCATCAGAAAGTTGCACCACGTCGAAAATCAGATTAAAATAAAATGTTTAGGTACTAGAACTAAAAATCAGCTTTTAATCGTTTTTGTCCGTAAACGGTAATAATTCAATAATCGATATTTAAAATATCAGAAAAATCCTAAATTATTATAAATCATCAAAAATATCATTTTTACAGAATATAAACATATATTACATGTTTAGGCCGAATATTACGATTTTATAAATTAATATGACGATTTAATCGTTAATCTCGTAAATGCGATAAAAATACCGAAACATGCAGATTTTCAACTTTTAAAAATTTTCCAGATTATATGACATAAGTATATTGTCAAAAAAAATTATAATTATATACATGCAACTACACAAATAAAATCATGCAATACCGAGTAACATCGATGTTACCTTCAATCCAAATCCGAGTCTACGATATATTCGTCTTCTGTGGGACCGCTTCGGAACCTTAAAAAAAACATGAATTCCATGGTATGAAAATACCATAATACCGCTGAAAAATTAAGGTGACAACGATTGGAAAAGAAATCGATTAATACCTTAACGAAGGAGACGGAAAGACGATTAATTTGGAGATGATAATGAGACGATCATGACTCGATTTTGAGACAAATATTGGCTGGAATTACTGCTGAAAACCATGTCCAAAGGAGAGGAAATGAAGAGTATTTGCCTTGAATAAATTGGTGAATGAATGAATAAAAGAGCATGAAAGCTTTATGCATAAATGACACTTTAAAATTGATGAAAACAAGGCTACACTAACTTGATAAAACCAGCCAAATGAAGTGTGTATGGAGTATGAAAAGTTTTTTCTTAATTCACCCAAAATAAAGCCACTCATCAAAAGACCAGGGTTAGTCAGAAACTTTCCATAAGAAATCAGTAGACCAGGGTTAGTCATAAACTTTCCTAAAGAATCTAACGCAGCCACCCGAGAGGGATAAATCTAACGTAGCCACCCGAGAGGGATAAATCTAACGCAGCCACCCGAGAGGGATAAATCTAATGCAGCCACCCGAGAGGGATAAATCTAACGCAGCCACCCGAGAGGGATAAATCTAACGCAGCCACCCGAGGGGGATAATTCTAACGCAGCCACCCGAGGGGGATAATTCTAACGCAGCCACCCGAGGGGGATAAATCTAACGCAGCCACCCGAGGGGGATAAATCTAATGTAGCCACCCGAGAGGGATAAATCTAACGTAGCCACCCGAGAGGGATAAATCTAACGCAGCCACCCGAGAGGGATAAATCTAAGAAGGATAAATCTAACGCAGCCACCCGAGGGGATAAATCTAACGGAGCCACCCGAGAGGGATAAATCTAACGGAGCCACCCGAGAGGGATAAATCTAACGGAACCACCCGAGAGGGATAAATCTAACGCAGCCACCCGGGAGGGATAAATCTAGACTTAATGTAACCGCCCACCAGGGATTAAGTCAAAACTAAGACACCAATAAATACTTAAGCGAAAAGTCCGAAATTACTAAAACAACAAACCCGAGGCGAGATGACAAGTACGGTTTCGGACCCCGACAGGCAACCACATGCGAAGATGTCATGTATGATTACTTTGGCTAGCGAGCCTCACCACGTAGTCCAACGGACTTAAAACGACCCGACCAGACAACCACCAGGTCGTAATCCTCGATTGACCTAGGTGGCTATACTTTGACTTTCACCTTGTCCAAGGCTCAGTCAAAGTGGGGGCTTCTGTAGACACCCAGATTTGGACCTAGTGGTTGCAGAAGTGCCCGACAAACACCCGATGATGATAGGACTGCGATGCGACGCGGATTCGCGATGTTTTAGATAGTTTTTCTATAGAACGGATCAAATAATTACTCGGAAAGATTAAATTAACATCAAGGCAGGCTTAGTCGTGTCATTACGGTCGCGTCGACACTAATTAGAGTCAATTCCGACACCGGGGCCCCGAATCGGTCCCGAAATATGCAAAGTCAAACCCGAGTCATCACGTCAGGCCAAGTGAACCTAGGGACACGCACCCGAAGCCCACTCGGCGCTTGACACACTAGGGTTATGAGGAAGCCTTAACCTCCAAGATAACCTAAGATGTGCATCTTCTCCGTTTTGGAAAGTTTTGATATCGGATCTTCAAAACTTCGACAGCCTCAGCTCAGGGACCTGAAGACTGAACTACCTCACACCAGGCGCCTAAAGACCGAGCCGCATGACCCCGGGCATCCATATGGGTGACGAGGCCCGAAAACACCTAAAAATACCCCCCCCTCACCTCATTCATTTGACACACAATCACGAGTTCGTGCCTACTTCTACACAACTCGTTCTTCTCTTCCCCCTCTAAACTCTCGCAAAGGGCTCGCACTCCGACACCCAAGGCAAACGATCCACTCGATCGTAGTTCCGATAAAAAAGCAACATCGACGCTACTCCTCACCTTCGAGCACCCCACTGGATACCGAGGTGCCTGTGTTCGACTACCTCAAGTCTAGTATCGAAACTCTGCCGGATTAGCCGCAGAACCGGTCTATAGTAACGAAGCACTGCCGGAGTAGCCGCATGAAGGAGTCAGACGGTGACGGAGCTCTACCGGAATCACTGGTCAAGCTAGGAGGATCCGCCTATTGGTCGAGTCGTCATTAGGTTGCCATCTAAACAAAACTTTCCATATTCGCACTTTCTATTATTATGCACTACGATAACACTAGATGTGGGCACTAGGTCCACAAACATCTACTAAAATACGTAACGTCCCAACTTCAACCAAAAACATTAAAACACACTAAATAGACCCGAGTAATTCCGAGATCCATTCTCAAACTATCTATGCATCGTGTCCCATTTAGTGTATACTCCGAGGGTGCAACTCCTCACAATGTGATTTACTTACATTCGCATTTACAGTTTTCCGTATGATTTATTGCTTTTATGACCTTATAATCGCATGCTAAATTACCTAACACGGAATTCAAAACGTAAAACAACTAAAACTGAACAAAGTGATGGCCGGGTTCCGTATTAGTCCCGGTGCTCGCCTTATTAGGGTCGACGCATCTCTACTAATGCCGAACCGACGCATCTTAAGCAGAATACCAGGTAAGGTATACAACGAGAATGACTAATATCCGTATTATCGCGTTAAAACTGATTTGCTAATACGTATAATACTAGTACTCTCTACTCTCCTACGTGCATCTTTTCATGGCCTACTTGTCACGTGAAATCGCATGCAAAGAATGTAAACACGACTACTTTGACGACAAAACTTACTTGTCCTTAAACAACCGATGTAGCATAAGGAATAGGGTTAAAACAACGGATGTTACAGTATTTCCACCACAACAAAAGAACTAGGATATCAGCCCACCAGTTGATTAGTAGGGGCCGCTATAGTGCGGGCGCGATTGGGGGTTGACATCTATCGGATGTTGGCTTCACAATACGTACCATCACTCCTTACTCAGAATCGACGGTTTCCGGATGTCCGAAACCATTGGCAATGAGAGTCATTCCAGGCATGGAGTGCTTAAGGGTACAACTCTTTATCTTTAGGTCCCGTGTCACTCAACTTTGAGCCGGCAAGGGATCAAAGTTGACTTGAACGGTTTCCGAGTCCCCATAATTGACTCGGTGGCGACTCCACAAATCGGCAACAACTTCAGTTCACTAAAATGGTCGCCTTACCAAACAAATCGGCCTTTAAACATTTACAACCACGACTCGATCGATTCCCAAACGGAAACATGGGTGCACGCACCCGTCTAGTACAAGTCCGGATCGTCATCCAAATCGAGGTCCGAAACATCGTCCCGTACGCGATATCGAACCGGCCCCCGACAGGGAGGGGGCCGCGTGGGTGGCCACCGCCTCACGTTGAAAAACCGGGTCGGTCCCGCGCGGGCGCGCGTAAAGCGCCGGGCGGTGCGGACGGACGTCCACACCCGTGACATGGCCTTCAGCCTCAGTCTCGGTCTCCCTCTCCATCTCAACCTTCTACCTAGCCCCGCCATGCACAGAGAACTCACCTTGAGTCCGAGCCAACCGCTCCTTAAGTTAGGCAATCTCATCGTCCCGTGATTGCAGGAGTTGTTTCGCCTCAACCGCTTTCGCCTCAAGCTCGGTCACTCGAGTCTCCAGTTGCCCCACCATATCCTGAGCATCCTACAAATACACCCAAACCTTAGGAATATGTACAAACAGTCGAGGAAACCACTCTAAGTACACACACTCACCGATCGAGGTCCCGAAGTATCACGGGAGACCCTCGAGGCATAGGCCCGGAAGTAGAGGTGATCAAACAGCCCAGGCCCACAAGCCCAACCCGGCCCAGCCCTATATTTAAGAGGGCTTGGGCTATGATTTTCGGCCCATAAAAGCCCAAAGCTCGGCCCTAAAGGCCCATGCTAAAAGTTGGGCTGGATATGGGCCGTGTTTAAGGCCCTAAGGCCCATCCGAGATTCATATTATATTATTATAATGTATTGAAATATGGTAAGGAGAAGTGAAATTTCTACTTTACTTGTTAGTTTTTCAAATAACTTGTTAATACTTGTTACTCTATTAATTTGTATGGTACCGAGAATGATAGACGAGAAGTCAAATTGTTACTTTACCAGTGGTCACACGTTAATAAGCTAATTAAAACAACATTAACATAGATATCGTCTAAGTATGTTAAATAAAAATTAATATTTCAATTTATCATGATAATATCCATGTAAATGTTGCTTTAATTAGCTTATTAACGTGTGTCTAGTGGGCACACGTTAGAAAAACTGTATTATAAATTTGTATATTTGATAAAAAAACTAACAATATGCCTATGCAAATAACATGGCCCAGAAAGGCCATTTGGTCCAGAGGCCCATTAAAAGCCCTCTAGGGCCGGGTATGGGCTCCTTAAGAAGGCCCAATCAAATGGGCCGGCCCAGCCCAGCCCATGTGCTTGGGCTGTTTTTTTACCTCAAGCCCGGCCCAGCCCAGCCCAGCCCATGATCACCTCTACCCGGAAGCAATTGGCTGCTTGCCACAACCGCTGATGGCAAGCTGACGAAACCTGAAAGGTGAAACAACACAAGTTAGTCAAATAAAACCTAACTCCTAGAACCTGAATCCAAAACAGAAACCAAAACTTACCCGGTATACCCGGTCACGCCATTCTATCTCAGCGTCCATCTCCTCGGCAAAACACGGAGGGAGAGGCTCAGTGAAAGCTATCTGTGGACGTCCGTCCGCACCGCCCAGCGCCCCGGGCGCGCCCGCGCGGGATCGATCCGGTTTCTCAATCTATGTCGACTGCCACCAACGCGGCCCCCTCCCGGTCGGGGACCGGTCCGATCTCGCGTACGGGGCGATGTGTTGGACCTCGATTCGGATGACGATCCGGACTTGTACTAGACGGGTGAGGGCACCCGTGTTTTCATTTGGAATTGGTCGAGTCGTGGTTGTAAATGTTTAAAGGCCGATATGTTTGGTGAGGCGACCTATTTAGTGAACTGAATTCGTTTCCGATTTGTGGAGTCGCCACCGAGTCAATTATGGGGACTCGAAAACCGTTCAAGTCAACTTTGATCCTTAGCCGGCTCAAAGCCGAGTGGCACGAGACCTAAAGATAAAGATTTGTGCCCTTAAGCACTTCATGCCTGGAATGACTCTCATTGCCAATGGTTTCGGACATCCGGAAACCGTCGATTCTGAGTAAGGGGTGAGGGTACGTATTGGGAAGCCGACATCCGATAGACGTCGACACCCAATCCCGCTCGCACTATAGCGGACTCTATTAATCAATCGGTGGGCTGATAACTTTGCTCTTTTGTTGTGGTGGAAATACTGTAACATCCGTTGTTTTCACCCTATACCTTTTGCTATGTCGGTTGTTTAAGGACAAGTAAATTTTATCGTCGAAGTAGTTGTATTTACATTCTTTGCATGCGATTTCACGTGACAAGCAGGCCATTAAAATATGCACATAGGAGAGCAGAGAGTACTAATATTATAGGTATTAGCAAATCAGTTTTAACGTGATAATATGGATATTAGTCGTTCTCGTGGTATACCTTATCCGGTATTCTGCTTAAGATGCGTCGATTCGGTATTAATAAGGATGCATTGAGCCATACATGGCGAGCACCGGGACTAATACGGAACCCGATCATCGTTTTTTTCAATTCTAGCTGATTTACGTTTGAATTCCGTGTTAAGTGATTTAGCATGCGATTATAAGGTCATAAAAGCAATAAATCATACGAAAAACCGTAAATGCGAATGTAAGTAAATCACGTTCTGAGGAGTTGCACCCTCGAAGTATACACTAAACGGGACACGATGCATAGATAGTTGAGAACGGATCTTGGAATTACTTGGGTCTATTTAGTGTATTTTAGTATTTGCGGTTGAAGTAAGGACGTTACGTGTTTTAGTAGGTGTTTGCGGACCTAGTGTCCATGTCTAATATTATCGTAGTGCATAATAAAAGAAGGTGGAAGAATGTAAAGTTTTGTTTAGATGACAACCTAGTGACGACTCTACTTCAAAAGGCGGATCTTCCTAGCTTGCCCGGTGATTTCGGTAGAGTTCCGTTACGGTTGACCCTTCCTGCGGCTATTCCGGCAGAGCTCCGCTACTATTGGCTGATTCTGCGGCTAATCCGGAAGAATTCGTTACTAGACTATAGGTAGTCGAACACAGGCACCTCGGGATCGAGTGGAGTGCTCGAAGGTGAGGAGTAGCGTTGATATCGCTTTTATCAGAACTACGATCGAGTGGATCGTTTGCCTTGGGTGTCGTAGTGCGAGCCCTTAGCGATAAGAGACTCTTTACAAGTGAAGGGGGAAGAGAAATGAATGAGTTGTGTGCAATGAAGGGGGTGGAGGGGGGTATTTATAGGTGTTTTTCGGTCCTCGTCACCCATATGGATGCCCGGGGTCAAGCGACTCGGTATTCAGAGGCCTGGTGTGAGGCAGTTCAGTCTTCAGGCGCCAGAGCTCAGGCTGTAGAAGTTTTGAAGATCCGATATCAAAACTTTCCAAAACGGAGAAGATGCATATCTTAGTCTTTCTTGGAGGTTAAGGCTTCCCTCTAACCCTAGCGCGTTGAGCTCCAGGTGGGCCTCGGGCGCGTGTCTCGAGGTTTGCTCGGCCCGACGCGTTGACTCAGGTTTGACTTTGCATATTTCGGGACCGATTCGGGACCCGGTTTCGAAATTGACTCTAATTAGTGTTGACGCGACCGTAATGACACGACTAAAACGACTTTGATGTTAATTTAATCTTTCCGAGTAATTATTTGATTTGTTTTATAGAAAAACTATCTAAAACATCGCAAACTCGCGTCGCGTTGCAGTCCGATCATTATCGGGTGTTTGTTGGGCACTCCTGCAACCACTAGGTCCAAATCTGGGTGTCTACAGAAGCCTCCACTTTGTCTGAGGCTTGGACAAGGCAAAAGTCAAAGTATAGCCACCCAGGTCAATCGAAGATTACGACCTGGTGGCTGTCCGGTCGGGTCGCTTTAAGTCCGTTGGACTACGTTTTGAGGCTCGCCAGCCAAGGCCTAGAAATCATACCTGACGCCCTTGCCTGTAGTTGCTTGTCGGGGCCCGGGCCCATGCTTGTCGTCGTGTCACGGGTTTGCTGTTTTAGTAGTTTCGGACCTTTTGCTTAAGTATTTATTGGTGTCTTAGTTTTGATTTAATCCCTTGTGGGTGATTGCATTAAGTTAGATTTATCCCTCTCGGGTGGGTGCGTTAGATTTATCCCTCTCGGGTGGCGGCGTTAGATTTATCCCTCCTAGGTGGATGCGTTGGATTTATCCCTCTCGGGTGGGTGCGTTAGATTTATCCCTCTCGGGTGGGTGCGTTAGATTTATCCCTCTTGGGTGGCTGCGTTAGATTTCTCCCTCTCGGGTGGCTGCATTAGATTTATCCCTCTCGGGTGGCTGCGTTAGATTTATCCCTCTCGTGTGGGTGCATTAGATTTATCCATCTCGGGTGGCTGCGTTAGATTTATCTCTCTCGGGTGGCTGCGTTGGATTTATCCCTCTCGGGTAGCTGCGTTAGATTTATCCATCTCGGGTGGCTGCGTTAGATTTATCAGGGTGACTGCGTTAGATTTATCCCTCTCGGGTGGCTGCGTTAGATTTAGTTTTGTTTTCTTCGGAATAGGATCCCATCCATTCTTGGACTCTTGCATTCTTTGGGATAGTTTCTGACTATCCCTGGTCTGTTGCTTTCTTCGGGATAGTTTATGACTATCCCTGGAGTATTGCTTTCTTCGGGATAGTTTCTGACCGTCCCTTGTCTATTGCTTTCTTCGAGATAGTTTCTAACTATCCATGGTCTGTTGTTTTCTTCGGGATAGTTTCTGACTATCCCTGGTTTGTTGTTTTCTTCGAGATAGTTTCTGACTATCCCTGGTCTATTGTTTTCTTCGGGATAGTTTCTGACTTTCCCTGGTCTATTGTTTTCTTCGGGAAAGTTTCTGACTAACCATGGTCTACTGATTTCTTCGGGAAAGTTTCTGACTAACCCTGGTCTACTGATTTCTTCGGGAAAGTTTATGACTAACCCTGGTCTCCTGATTTCTTCGGGAAAGTTTATGACTAACATTGGTCAACTGATTTCTTCGGGAAAGTTTATGACTAACCCTGGTCTACTGATTTCTTCGGGAAAGTTTATGACTAACCCTGGTCTACTGATTTCTTCGGGATGGTTTCCGACTATCCCTGGACTTTTGTTTTGTTCGCGATAGTTTCTGACAATCCCTGGACTATTGATTTTTTTGGGATAGTTTCCGACTATCCCTGGACTTTTGATGAGTGGTTGTTTGGATTTAGTGATTGTTTTGCCTTTAAATTACTAGTGTTGATGTGTAAGCTCTTTGTATTAGTTCTTGGGCTTGCATTTGCTTAGTGAATTATTCTGGGAATGTGATAAAATAATAATCCCCCTGGGATGTAAATTGAGTGCTTAGGGACTTGCTAGGATAACCGATTGCTTCGAGTGCTTTGGGATTGTAGATTTGTTTTGTTCGTTTTATCACGCGATCAAGTGCAAGCATTCTTGTTAATCGTGGTTCTCGTGTTCGTTTATTGCTGGGGGTCGATTTCGACTAGAGGAGGTTTTAAGGCTTGCTTTACGGGTTTGAATTTACTCTTAATTCCCTCGATTGGCATCTAAGACGGTGCGTGCTCATCCGGTTAGGTTTCCGGCAGGGATTGAATGGAGGTTGGCTCAGGCTAAGAGCACGATGAGTCACTACTCGTCGGAGAATGTGCTGGTGAACTAGCCGCGCCTTGCAGCGGGAAGTATCTTTCTTACACTTTGTTTTATTTAGTAGCCCCCAAGGTCTAGGATTATTAAAGTGTCGGTTTTGGTTTTATTGTTTGTTTTGTCCTATGGTCTAGTGTTTGCTTTCATTTTGAACGGTTCGCTTTTCTTTTAGATGGCCGATTCGGCTGATGCTGTTCAGCCCCCAGACTTCCTCTTGACACTGGTCAGGGCCGATGTGGCTGGGGTAGCCTTTACATAGCCTCTTTCCCCGTGTTCCGCTGAGGAGATGGAGGCTGGGATGGAGTGGCGTGACAAGGTATACCGGGTACGTTTCGGTTTCTATTTTGGATTCTAAGGGTTAGGTTTTGTTTGGCTAACTTGCGTGGTTTCACCTTTCAGGTTTCGTCGGCTTGCCACCAGCGGTTGTGGCAGGTTGCCAACTGCTTCAGGGTCTACGCCCCGAGGGTCTCCCGTGACACTTCGGGACCTCGATCGGTAAGTGCATGTGCCTAGGGTTGGCTCTTAGATTGTTTGTGTGTCTTCCTCAAGTGCGGGTTATGTTTGCAGGACATTCTCGATATGGTAGGACAACTGGAGACTCGGGTGACCGAGCTTGAGGCGGAAGCGGCTGTGGCACGACAACTCCTCCAAAAATAGGGCTGACGAGATTGCTCAACCTAAGGAGTGGCTGGTTCGGTCTCAGGGCGAGACCTCCGCGCAGGGTGAGGCTAGGCATCAGGTTGAGAGGGAGAGAGAGGCTGAGGCTGAGGCTACGGGTCGTGCTATGGGTGCTACTGAGGATGTTGGAGGGATTCCCGAGACAACTACTCTAGATATGCTGTCGGGGATGGATGGTAGTGAGTCTCCTACCTTTGTGTTGGAGGATTTAGGTTTGGATGACAATATCGGTGAGCTTGTGATAGCTATAGGCGCAGCTTCTACGGGTCCTCCCTCGTTTGTAAACTTGGGTTTTGTTTGGATTTGTATGTTTTAGATTTTAGACTTTTAGTATTTTGATTGATTTGTTAGTCTTGTGTTTTGTTTTGCTCTTGAAATGTTGACCTAGGTGACAAGTAGTCACTTCGAGTTCCTTGGATCAGATAGTACGTCGATTAAAACATTTTGACTCGAGACGGACGAAATGTAAGAGGTCAACGTGCTATGACCGAGTGCACTAGAATGCAAATGTAGTTGTTTCGACATTCATAATGAGGCCGAAGCCAAAATCTAGGCTACCTTTGAAAAAAAGTTAGACCACATTTTTTTTTGCATATTCAAGACAATGTCGTACTGGGCTCACAGACGCGAATTGACAACAACCGTTAAAGGCTACAACACGCCTAGGTGGGGTAGCTTATCCCCCTAAAAGAAAAAAAAATGAAAAGACATCTAAGTCTGGTGGATCTGATGGACGAAATGTACCGTCCATGTGGACCTGTCACTATTGCGCGGGCATTTCGGCTGTTGGAAAGGGGTTTAGCGACTTCAGGAGGTCGTTCCTGACGTCTGGGGTTGTCGGGTGTGAGAGAAAGGTTAAGGGTTGTGGAGATGACCGTACTACAAAATAAGGAAGCTATGCGGGCTAATGTCACTAGGTGCCCGACCGAAGACGGCGTTACCGATCCTAGTGTTCGTCAGTTCATCTACACGGGCCGAGACCGACAGGACCCATATTGAAAATGTGAGTGAGGAGGGGAAGTGAGATTGGTTGGGCTCGCTTTTGGCTAGGGAGGTGGAAGCTTGCGTTAGGAGGGTCAATGGTGAGAGACCCAAGCAAGCACACCCGAATGGCAAAGGAAAGGAAAAGTTGGACCGGTAGAGCCCAGCTGTTTAGTACTATGTTGTATTAATTGATATTATGTGGCGTATTAGTACTAGTGTTTTGTAGGGTTTTGCTTGACACGTCGTCATTTTCCGGGGTAGCCGGATTTCGGATGCTCAATGTAAAAGGCCTCGACAAAGGCTTGGTTTAACTGATTTTTTTTAATGAGAAGCACATTTTTTTTATTAATTTTTTTGGTGGCTCGCAACTTGATTCTTCATTTTGCTCGGAGCGCCCTTTCGGGTTTTCACTCCGTCCTCGGCTCACCTTTTGTTCCTTTTTTTTCTTTTTCTTTTTTTTTTGCTCTTTTTTTCTTGACGACGGCTCGCAACTCGTTTCTTCATTTTGCCCGGGGCGCCCTTTCGGGTTTTCGCCCCGTCCTCGGCTTGTCATTTGTGCTTCGTCATTGAAATCACTCGTTAACCGGGACACGGGAAAGTTTCCGGTTTACATGTGAATCGAGTAATCGATCTTGTCTATTTTGTTGGTTGTACCCGGGGAAGGGTTGCCTACGTATCCGTGTTTGGACGGAATCAAACCATGTTCGTAGCTCTTTAAAAATGTGAGTGATTTTGCTTTAGACTCGTTATGTCAATTATCGATGTGAGATGTTTAGAGTGCTTCGTATGGGTTTTCACCCTTGTTGAAAATTAAGATGAAATGGTCGGGCGTTAGTGCGTGACCCCTTGAAAGTGACAATTACCGAGATACCGCGTTTGGGTCAGGGCGACTGGCTTGGATGGTTTTTGATTGTGGAGCTAGGTAGTGAGTGGCTTTGATGAACTAAGATCTGGAGCTTGATTTTTGTGGAGTTATGGCTATGGGGTTACGGTTTCGTGATGTGGTAGGAAGGGGGAAGCTGAGTAAAAATGACTCGGGCTTCAATCGGGCGGGATGTAAATTACGTGGGATCTGATTTCCATGTCTGGCCCTAACGGTTGCGATTATCTCCCAACAAGTGTCTCGGGAAGGTCTTAAGGGTTGTAATGTAGGGAGGCTAATATTTGCTGCTAGCTGGCCAGTCTGTTCATTTTTCTTTTTTCTCACTTTTCGCTTTTCGCTTTTTGTTCGGACTTTGCACTTAAGTCGAATTGAATGATTGGGAGTTCCATTTTGACCGTTGAGTTTGGTCTTGATCATTGAATTGGGCCGGTTTTGTTTGGCCTTGGTTTCATTTTTTTCTTTGGCTCCTTTTGGCTATTTCAGACTTCTTTTTCTTTTTGTCATACTAGCACCTATGGTAGGAATTGGTCGGTCTTTATTCAAGGGATATTTATTGTGGGAATGCCGCCTAAAGTCCGTATACCCCTTGAATAGGCTGCATCGGAGGTGGCGCCCCATTATTGAGGCGCGTCGCCCCAGACGATTGAGGGTCAGGGTGCCTTATGGCGTGCGCATGACCCGTCGGATTATAACGTGATTGCGGTAATTCGTTATCGAGCGTATTCGATGTCATTTTTAAAATGTCGCTCTAAAGACCCGATATCGATTTCGTAATCGAATGTCGCGCATAAAGAGCTAGTGATAATCGAATTAGCATGAAACCCAATGACGTCAAACCGATCGTCGTAAGGTCCATAAGACCCGACAATGACATCGTGATGCGGAGGGGTTTGATATTCATGTTTAGTTTGATAATTCTCGATTCCATAAACGTCGCTCTAAAAAGCTCGATACCGATTCCTTAATCGAGTGTTGTGCATAAAAGAGGTATCGAGAATCGTACTAATACAAAACCTAGTGACGTCGAACCGATCATCGTTTGGTCCGTAAGACCCGACAATGACGACGTGACCTAGAAGGACCCGATATTTGTATTAGCTCGATTATTTCTCGATTCGAATCATAAGCTCATAAATTTGGTTGTTTTGGAACAACATGTCAACCGAAATAGGAGGCACTCGATCGAGTGCCTTGGTCACTCGATCGAGTGACCCCCTTAAAAAGTGGCAGAGATTTTTCGTCATAGGGCACTTGACCAAGTCCACTAAATGACTCGATCGAGTGACCCCTTAAAAGCCTCCAAAGAGGGTCGAAAGACGATATAAAGTTCCGGTCGAGTTATATTTACGACACTAAGTCGATACGTGCCAAATCAATCACGTATTCGTCTTCCAAAACCCATACATTATATCATTTCTAATTTATCATCGTCTCGTTTCTTCACTACTTTGAGTGATGTCTCTTATGATTAATCCTACATTGACGACTCTTTAGTCGTATCCGATATGCAATTAGTCGAGGAAATCCTACTTCACTAGGATAAGTCGGGACAAGACTCCGAGGCCCGGAGATCGAGCTAGCATCACGCTCGGTCCCGTGCACAAACGTGTGCTAAAGCCTTTGTCCTCTGGTCAATACACAACGTAATGTGTAGGTGATCTGTGTCCGTTCAATCATTTGATTTACAGTTTCAATTCACGTTTTCTATTTATGGGTCCGTTTATAGTTTACATTTACCGTTGTTAATTCTTTCATCATTGTTACGATTTGTTCAAGTATTGTGAATCCCGGGTTATAGTCCACCGTGTAATATGTAATTCACATTCAAGTTGTTTATTTCCATTGCGTGGCATTTATCGTTTTTAAATGAACCCACATGCTAAAACAACTTCGACATATTTAAGATGCATTAAACGACGTAGCTAAACATGTATTTCACATGCGTAGCTCAAAACAATGTTTGCACATCATTTCATCGTCTTACTAACACGCGTACACGAACACCGATCGATATCCTAGTAGAGGCCGCTAAGAGCGGGCAGGGTTAGGTGTCCTTCGTGGGCTTCCCAACACGTACCTTCACCTCTTACTCAGAACCTTCGATTTCCGAATAACCGAAACCATTGGCGAACGAGAGTCATTCGATATATGATACCTAGTAATTCAACATCGATATCGTTATGCAAAGGGACGAACCCCCATAAGTTGTAGTACTAAAGCGGGCCGTACTTTGTGTGCGATACGCTTAAGTATAGAGTGGGTTCGAACAGGTCCGAACTCCCACAAAGTTTGGTGGCGACTCCAACTTCGATTTAAATGTCGACCCGAGAACAATCTTACCACGAGATTCATTCACCTACTACTTCAATTTAAATTTCGATTCATTCGCGTCGGGGTGGACCTATGTCATGTCCACAATTTGGTGACTCCGCTGGGGATACCTGATGTACTACTTGTCATTGGAATTCTCAGGGTGAGACTCGTAGAGAAATCGATCGGTTATTAATGTGCGCGTTTTAGTTCGATGGTTCATGCATAACCAACCACAATTTTGCCCCGGCCAGTTACTTGTGACCGACGTCCCACTATATCGCGGTGAATTCGTACATGGGTGCGCTAAAGACATCTATGGTCGGACTCGTATGGGTTTATTCTAAGTCCTATTCGGCTTAGGAAGTCCGTCCTGATTTACTAGAAAGCCATCGGTGTTGGTATAGACCCTCTTTAGACCGACCGAGACTTAGTGTAAAGCATACATGTTGTCGTCATAATGCTTGTGTGACTATGTGCTACTTGGTTTCCATGTCATTTTCAAAAAATCGTCATTTCAAAAATGCATCTTTCCAAAAAAATGTCAAGTTTTCAAAAACTCGGAATGCAGCCGAAATTTAGACTTCAAACTTGACTCAAAATAACCTATTTTTAGCCGGCATACTGCCCATTTCTAAACTTAAAATTCTAGACTTTTCAAAAAAAAAACCACTCCTGTCGGCATGCTACCAATTTCAAAAGTCAGGACCGTCCCCCAAATTTTTTAAAATTTAACCCTTTTCAAAAAGCCTTCCTTACTATAGGACCTACCGTAATCCGTGTGTCGGGTCTTTTCATAATTCGTCGAAGGTCTATTATAACAACCCGGATTTTCGATGACTTAAATTAATAGATAATGCGGAGAGTTATCTAAGTCATTTAATTAAAATTATATCAGAGTGTGTTTTCAAAAAAAAAAAAAAATTATATCAGAGTGTAAATAAATCTGTATCGCTACGGATCCTTACAATAAACGACTATTAATTACATAGTCTTGATTCATTAGTACAGGATGTAGATTGTATTTTATACAAGACATGTTACTAAATCTCTCCCGCTCGATTCCCCCAACGTCTCATACCTGCGAAAAAATAAAAAGTGGCCCAAACCGTTCATCTAACATCACCTCATACACATAAGACAATTATGTGAATAACCAATAATATGCTTACAAAAATATTAAAGGATATCACGTAACAAATAGTTTCCTTTAATTCAATTAACCAACATGTGAGGTGATGAAAACGATAAAGTTTAGAAGATGGGACATTGGCAGCCATTTGATATTTAAATCATTTTTCATGTAAACAGATAAACACATGAGTTGTGGCTCCTAGTATCACCGCTACACCCAATTGGCTTGCATCTCACCAATAGAAGTAACCGTGTTACCGACTCGTACACCAAACCGATCTTATGAGATTTACATCTCACCCATAAGGATCAATTGGGCCGAACTTCAATTACATTATACATTTACTCAGACGGGGCTGTGGGCGAAATGAAAGTCGATGATTACATTCTCTACATCACCAAGAGGGAACTCGCGGTTTTCAGAATCCAGTTCTGCCCCCGCTACCTAGGTGGTAATACTGATCAAATACTTGTCTATACATGCGCACATACCCTACGCAGACTCTTAAACCGCATCTCTCAGTGCCGTAGGACGACTACCTTAAATACTAGGTCGACTCTCGGACCCCAGTCTCCGAGTCTGCTTTTCATTATGAGTGCAGTCGAAACACCACATATGGTAGAATCCAACACAAGCTATTCGTCCTAGACTCGCATCATAAAGTTTACATAAAAGTCGCCCGTGAACAAGTAGTATATTACTAGTATAGCCCCCGTGCAATGCACGGTATTTATAATATATTTATCTTATAGAATATTTAATTTAAGATTTAAAATAAAAAATTTATTATTTTATTTTTACTATTTATCGACTGTGAAAATATTTTTTAAATTGCAAAACTAATTAAAATATTTGAGTTATGTCTTGAAATGTACGGAGTATTAAATAACGTGTAATTAATGAAAATATTGTTTATTTTTTTTATGTACTCGGTTTATTTCATCTCACATTTCGAGATACCCACTTCTCTCTTTAACATACCGTAAAATACATAAATATTTATCAAAACTTGTATAATAATGAACTTTTTTTTAATGGTTAGCACGCCGTGATATGTTCTCTTTGTGTAAAAAAGCTATTCAGTTTTTCATTAGAAAATTTTTTAAAAAAAATTAAAAATGAACTGTTTCAGGTGTAAGACTTATATTATGTAATTTGTGAAACTTTTTTTATATGGATTTTAATAGTATATTCCGTATTTTGTACTCTCCCGTATCAAAATAATCTTTCTATATAATAATTATAATTCTCACATTTGAATAAATGAAAAGATCTTAGTGGTATCGAGTGAGTATATACTTTTTCCGTCCTGATGAATTGTTTGACTTTGCTTTTGGCACAAAGGGAAAAATGTTCAAGTGACATGTGAAGCCAAATTCATGAGAGGTCAAATTACATATATATAAAAAAAAGCATTCCTAAAATAGAAAGACAAAGAATTCATTGAGACGCACCAATATAGAATAGACAAAGAATTCATTTGGACGGGGAGAGTATATCTTTGTAAAAGTTAAAGTAAATACCTTATTTCAAAAATAAATTTTGTAGATAACTGATTTTTTTCTCAAGGTTAATGACATCATATCTTAAAATTTATCTAATTATTTTCATAAAAAAAAGTTTTTTTTTGTCAATTTCTTTAACATTAATGAATAGTTTGCGAATTTATTAGTGAAATTAATGTTCTTTTACTTCTCAATTTAAATTAGTGTATTTTAGAGAAAAATGTTAGTAACTGTTATTGTCTTAGAGTAGTATATAAAGAATTTTCAGTGAGTTTTTAATATGTATTAGGCTTTGTAAGAGCAATCGGAATATATATTCCATTTTTATATAGTTACTAAATTTTATGTCGATGGTAAGAATATGATTTTCGAATATTATCAGAAAGATATACAATAATAATCATAATTATTTATATTTTATGTAAAATATTGTACGGGATAGTGCAATCTTCAATTAACAAAAATAATGCAACTATTTGGTTAAAACAAAATACAATGTGTTTATACTTTTTAAAAAAAAATTGATCATACATTCCATATTAAATATTGTATGTAAAACATGTGATGATTTTCGTAATCAATGTAATTAATCAAATTTCCTTAATTACATACTTTCTGTGGTGCATAGCTTTATGTGTGATGTAGTGATATCTAAATTATTAAGATGTTAGAGTGTAGTTGGAGAGGAGAAGATTATACTACTCATGAGGTCAAGGGTTCGATTCACACCTAGCTTATTTGGTATATTTTTTTTATTTTTTATTGTGGATAGCTTTAGGCGGGAAAATATTGAGTTTTGTTATTTGGTTAGTGGAAAGGGGGATTTGGTGACCTTCAATAATTTGTCGGACTCATTTGAAACAGTCAAATCCTCAAATTTTTATTTTCAGTGTGACAACGTTATACTTTAATCCTCAAGTGTCATCCGAAATATTATATCCCAAATATCGTATAACTTATTTTTAAAAATAAGAGTTTCTTTAAAAGAGGTTTTATATTAAAATAAAATTAAAGTATAATTAAATATTGGGTTTTTCTGTGATGTACCCTCATGTTTTTCCGTTTTCTACAATATACCCCTCCTATTTTCTAAACTCCCACTTATACCCATGTTGTTGATTAATTTCATTAAACGTGACCTAATTACAATTATTCTACTCAAAAACCCTAATTAATTTTCATCTTTGTTTCTATGTTTTCTCAAATTCTAGTTTTGCCTGCATAGTTTCTGATTTATTTCTTCATTTTATCATAATTCTTTCACTCTTTATTTTAAGTGCAACATTAATGCTTTGTTGTTTGTTAATGTGATTAAATTAATTTCGTTAGAAATCAGTAAAATATCATTATTTTAAGCTAAAAAATAAGTTGGGGTGAAAGTGGAGGAAAATCAGTTAGGTAAAAAGAAATAAGAAGTTGATGTATAAAATGAGGAAAATGGGGAAAATTAATGAAATGGAGGAAAAATTGGGGAAAATGGAGGGAATACAAGCCAAGGTCGTCAAAACTAGTTATGTCATAGCCTAGAATCATTGTCATGTCATCTAATTAACGGAGCATTAGACGGATAATTGTGATTAAGTTACGTTTTATGAAGTTAATCAACTATAGGGGTATTAGTAGGAGTTTTGAAAATAGGAGGGGTACATGGTAGAAAACGTAAAAACAAGAGGGTACAACGTAGAAAAACCCTAAAATATTATTTCAAAATGTAAAGTTTATTTTAAAATTTAAAGTTTATGTAAAATTTAATAGTTTCTAAAAGAATATATAAATTAAGTCATACAATACTTATGAATGTTTTATAAAAGTTTCAAAATAAAATAAATTTACTTACTATAGAAAATGTAATTTTTAAGTTTTTGTCTATTTGAAAAGAATTAAATGATATATGATTAAAAAAATTATTTTGTAAGATAGTTTATATCATAAATATAATACATAATTAAGCATAAAAATACTAAAGTTGAATTAAAATATGAATAAAATCATAAACACAGAAATGATATATAAAGTTTATAATATAAATATATAATACGAATAGTAAATACAAATAAACAAATAAAATGGAATAATATAAGTATATATTAATTTAAAAATATAATTTAAATCATACTTAGTCGATTTACAAAATTTGACGTTGAATCGTTTTTTAATATTTATAAATGTCGTGTAAAAATTTCGGAATGAAATTAACCCATTTATTTTAGAAAATGAAATTTATAAACTTCTACCTATATAAAAATAACAAATGAAGTATTATTAAAATAAAATATTTTGTAGGTTACTAATTTACTCTATTATTGTAATATATACACAAATGTAAAAGTACTAAAGAAAATTAAAAATATGATCAAAATTAAAATTATATAAAATATAAAGTTGTAGACACCCGCATTTTGACTGCCAGGTGTCTATGGTAGTTTCCAAAAAACACCCGATGATGATCGGACGCTAACGTGTTTCTACGCGCTCGGATATGGGCTCAAAACCATTAGTTGCTGGCTAATGCACCTACGGAGTACAAATCTCACAAAATCAACCTCAAATCCAGGCCCAGTGGGTCGTTTCTAATCAAATAAGGCTAATTTGGGCCGAAACCGACACCGGAGATAAAACCAACTTTTTAGCGATTGGGTCAACCCCGGTCAAAGTCGTTTCCGAGAGACAAAAAACAGCTATTCAAACATCAAAAGTCCAATTCAAACACAAAACCCATCAAATATCCAAGGTCACGTCCAAAACCAGGGACCCGCGCGACCCAACCCATCCACTCGATCGAGTGCCCCATCCACTCGATCGAGTGGGCCTGTTTCAGGCCCGACTGCAGGCACAACGGGCCACTCGACCGAGTCAGCTGGTTACTCGGTCGAGTAACCCTAGCCGGGTGACCTAGACTTTGCCTATATAAACACCCAATGCAACACACAATTCAACAACTTTTTACAACCCTAATCAAACCTTCAACCCTAATCAACATCAAGCTCAAACCTTTTTCAAACCCTAATTCAACTTTTCAAAACCCTAATTCTACCTCTAATCAAACCCTAGCACTACACTAGCAAACCCTAAACCGAGCTTTAGGAATCGAAACCTCAACCACCATAACTCAACCTCCATAAACCTCGAAGCTCCCGTGTTAAAGCCACAACTACGAGCCCTATCCGAGACAAGAACATGTAGGTTGAGGGTGCAAAACCCCATTTTTTCCCTTCTCCTTCTCTCTCGCGTCATGTGTCGTCGTAGTCGTCTTTTTCTATTTTTATTATTTTATTCGCATACTAATATCGATAATATAATTAGTATAAAACATTAAAGTATTCGTCGATTCGTGTCGAGCATGAATGATGGTGGGATAAGGAAAACCGAATAAACAAGTGTACTGCACACAGCGTTGCCGGTCGCTTATCCCATCACCCCGATTGCTTGATTGTTGAGACGGATTAACATCAACTTTAATTTTCTTATTTTATCACCATTATCGCATATTTATCAATTCTAAAATTTATTTTCAAAATCAAGTCTTTATTCAATCAAAGCGTCGATATTTTAGATTCGATACCAATTCCCTAATTGGATGTCGAATCTAACGATCTAGTCAAATAATTCGATCAATTCGATTTTCTCGTTGATGCTAACGTAGATGTCACGTTACAATTATGGCACTACAAACGCGGAGAGAAATTCATATCGTTTTGATTGACTTAAAACGACTTAAATCAATTTTCTTTATTTTTCACTCTAGTATTCCATATCGATTCAATAATCGAATATGGGATACAACGAGTATTCAGATTTAGGATCGAGTATAAATCCTATAATATTTATATCCGATTCAACAAAAATCAATGATTTATAAAATCCGAGTTGAGCAGAAATTGTGCAATATTTATGTCTGATTCGGTGGAATCATCGAATTATCAAAAAATCAAAAGCAATTTCAAAATTACAAGCGAACCTGGTTCGTACAGGTGCCACTCGACCGAGTGTCTCGGCCACTCGATCGAGTGACATCACAATTTACCGAGCAGAATGCTCTTTCGACCTCTACTCGGTCGAGTCTCATAGTGACTCGATCGAGTGGCGACGTACTCGGCCGAGTTGGTCAATAACTCGGTTGAGTAGGGTCACGAAATCCGGGACAGAACACTTTTTAAGGATCCACTCGATTGAGTCCCTCAATGACTCGGTTGAGTGACCCTTTATCACGTTAAACCGTGAGTCCTACAATAGCATTCGAGTCTCGTTAACCGTTTTTTTGTGACTTAGGTCAACACGTGCCTAATTAATCACGTGAAACATCTTTTCAAAACCGTACATTAACTCATTTGCATCATTCTACACAATTCAGTATTTGCACAAACCGTTAATATCGTTATACCGTTACTAACCGTTTGTTGTTTCTTTTGTCAATTTTGGCCGTTTATTTTATTGTATTAAAATGAACCCACATGCTAAATTTTACTTCGACGTAGAATTAATTGCATTAAATCGACGTAGAAACCCTTTTCAATTCCTCACGTGCTTAGGGAAAATAATCTTTGCATATCATTTTCCCGTTCAACTAACGCGCGTATTAGAGAGTCATTCGAGATCTTAGTAGAGGCCGCTAAGTGCGGGCGGGGTTGGGTGTCCTTTGTGGGCTTCCCAACACGTACCCTCACCCCTTACTCAGAACCATGGTTTCCGGATGCCCGAAACCATTGGCGCACGAGAGTCATTCAATACACGATATCCGATAATGTCGGTATCGGTATCAAATGCAAAGGGACGAGCCCCATAAACTCTGGCATCGGAAATGGGCCGTATTTTGTATACGGCCCACTACGACATAGAGTGGGTTCGAACGGGCCCGAACTCCCACAAAGTTCGGTGGCGACTCCACTTTGACCTAAATTTCAATTCGATCCATTCTCATATGGAGATTCATCCGCCTACCCAAACCCGCGCGTGGCCGCATCGGGGTGGACCTATGTCATCTCCACAATTTGGCGACTCCGCTGGGGATTAACTAATGCGTGACTTACCATCGGCATCCTCAGGGTGAGACTCGAATAGAAATCGTTTGACTAGTAGAATACGCGTTTTAGTTTTACGGTTCATGCATAACCCATATTTTTCCCGGGCCGGTACTCGCGACCGACGTCCCACTATACCGTTGTTGTACTCCAATATGGATATGTCAAAAGGTGTCCATAGTCGATTCGAGTGGGTTTCGCGGCATGTTCTAAGATCAACTCGACTTAGGAAGTCCGTCCCGATCAACGTTTAGACTATGTACACTGGTATAGACCCTCTATAGACCGACCGAGACTTAGTATATAGCATACATGGCGTTGTTATAATGCTTAACTACGTGCTACTTGGTTTCCGTATCGTTTTCAAAAACCGTCATTTCAAAAATGCATCTTTTCAAAAATATTCAACTTTCAAAAACTCGGAAAGCTGCCGAAATTTAGGACTTATGATTTGACTCAAAACAAGCCTATTTTCTAGCCGGCATGCCGCCCATTTCGAAATTCGAACTTCCGATCCACCATTCGATTTTCGAATTTTCAAAAATTCAATTTCAATTTTCAAATCTTCGAGATGCCGTTTTTTATCTTCAAATCTTCGGGATCTCATCTTCAATTTTCAAATCGTCGGAAATTCGTTTTTTCGACATTCAATTTTTCAATTTTCAAGATATCCAATTTCAAAACACGGGACACATACCGAATTTAGGACTTATGATTTTACTCAAAATAGCCTATTTCTAGCCGGTATGCTGCCTAATTCAAAACTCGAAAACATTTTCGAACTTTCAAAACCGAGGCCCGATACACTTTCCGATTTTCTCGAAAAATCGGGCCTTTCCCCGAGTTCTCTCGGACTTTCCAAAACAATCAATTTTCAAAACCTTACTCTTCTTAGGACTTCCCGTATTTAGCAGTTTCGGGTCGTGTCTTAAGTCGTCAAGGTCTTTAGCGTCGAAACTCTGTCGATCTTACATCACGAGTTTCTTCCCTATCCCAGTCCGCCTTATTAGATTAAGGCAAGGCCCACCTACGTAGGACATACTCCGACAAAGGAGGGCCCGTCTACATAATCGAGTCCAAAGTCTTGAGAAATATCTCACTTGGACCTTCCTTCGAACAGGACTCGGCCCACATGCCGAATTCTAAGGGAGACCCACCTTTCACAAGTAACCCGTCTAGGTGTCTTTTCCAAGTCAACCTTTTATAAGGCATAGCCCTATAACAAAAGGTTCCTGGTCCTTACATCTAAGGGCCACTCGTCCAACACTCGAGTATTAACAAAATCTTCAATCCCACTCGGGGGCTACCCTTTAGCAGGGCGATCAATCACGGTTGCCCTAAGGGTCAGGTCTTACACGTGTCTCACGTACCCCACTTTTGAGTCACTTAGATGTCACACCATCTGAGTCCTATCTGAGTCCTTGGCCTCACTTGGGGGCTATTCTCCGACGGAGCGATTAATCACAGTCACTCTGAGAATCGCACCCTACACATTTGTCTTAGGAGGGTCTAACCCGAGTCAAACATGGTCGCCCCATTTTCGAATTCACCCTTCTGCAGCTCGAGTCTAATTTGCGGTCGTTACCTCGTCTAGGTCGACATTCAAGTGTCCCGGTCCGACAGTCTTTGTCGACCCGTCACCCCGGGCCGTGTCTAGTTTGACTCCCTCTCTTACATTTGCGCAAAGCCGAGTTTAGGCGAGTCGTGGCACTTGTCGTACTCTCCAATCAAGGACTTTACCAAAAAAAAAAACGAGCATCCTTTAGTCTGGATCTGATTCGAGTCTAAGTCTGAGTCCGAGTCTAGGGTACCCTACATCCTAATTTCCAGATCAGAGTCAGAGTCATTTGTATTCTGTCTTCTTTTCAAAATCCAATAAAATCAGCTTTTCCATTTTTCATATATACTTTCCTTATGTGTTTCCGTGAACATGATGAACACCATCATACACTGTGAGCACACACACGTGACTATTATAGGCACATCTATAATGACTGCAGGAAATTGAGACCCGTGTTTTCCTTTACCTGTTCCATGTCTGACATAGAAAGCCACATAACTACCCTTAGCAGGAGCATATCGAATCCTATGACAAATCTGGGTAGTCTCCTAGTTTGGGTCCACGACGGGAGGCAAGCCCATTTCCCACAACAAACACCCATCCGATAAGATCAACCAACCCCTACCTTTGGTGTTAGTCTGACCAACATTCAAAAAACCCATGACCGGGGCTGAGAGGTCAACCAAAATTCAAAAAACCCATGACCGGGGCTGAGAGGTCGACCAAAATTCAAAAAACCCATGACCGGGGCTGAGAGGTCAACCAAAATTCAAAAAACCCATGACCGGGGCTGAGAGGTCAACCAAAACTCAAAAAACCCATGATCAGGGCTGAGAGGTCGATCAAAATTCAAAAATACCATGACCGGGGCTGAGAGGTCAACCAACAAAAATTAAAAAAACCCATGACCGGGGCTAAGAGGCCAACCAAAAAATATTCAAGAACCCATGACCGTAGTGAAAACGGTCAAATTCAAAGTTATCAACACTCATACCATCCAATAGGGGAGTGACAATCAAGCTGGTCAGCTAACACCACAGTCAGCCATCCCACATTACAACCCTCAAGACCTCCTCGAGACCTAGGCTAGAGACAGCACGGAATTTTGAGGATTCAAGCTCCATACGATACCCCTAACCATTAGGGCCAGACATGGAAACTAGATCCCGCATTATCAAACCTGCCCAATCGAAGTTCGAGTCATTTTTACTCAACTTCCCCCTTTCCTACCACATTGCAATACCTTACCCTCGAAGCCTTAGCTCCACAAAATCGAGCTCCAGATTTCTAGTCATCAAAGCCACTTACTACCTAGCACCACATTTCCAAAAGCATCCAAACCAGTTACCAGCCCCAAACACGGGAACTCAACCTGCGGTCGGCATAAAACATGCCCAAATAGTTCACACCACCTCTGGGGGCTACCCCGGAGAATGCTCACAGTCACAGGATCAACATCCTTATTATTCTACCCCTTAGATCAAGACATCATTAGGAATACACCTAGCCTACACCATCATTATGACTGGTTACACACAAAGTCCTATTAGACTAGGCACCATAATATATCTTTCAACACTGAACTACGGCTTGGTTTGATTTCACCGCACGTGAATACGTAGGCAGCCTTTCAACAGAGGAACAACCACCCACATTGACACACATTCAAAAAGCACTATCATTCCGGTCACGACAGTGTCATGTTCTCAGCAGCTAGCTTTGCCGTCCTTGGGGCTTCTCTTAGACAGAAGACCTCCGTCCACTCACATAATCCAAATACTTTCAAAATCTAGCCTCCTTTCTACAGTGTGTCCTTGTACTCGGCTCAGTCGAAGACGAGAATCTGTCAGGACTCGAAGCAATATCGATTTTGGACTGTACCCTAAAATCAGAAATCCAGAAGGGCACCAGACTAAAACAGTCTCATTACAGACTACTGCAATTCCCCTATAACTGATCGTTCCCATTTTGACTTCGACCATGTTGCCACTCGCCTAGGCTACGGATTAGCGCAACTCAAGAGTCTTGTTAGGCGGTCCAACCCCTCGAGAGTCCAGTCGTGTCAGTTAACTCGTCCGGTCACGTCTAGAGTCAAGTCTGTCGGTAGGCCTCTCTCTTCAAATTCCACTTTGAAATTTGCAAAATGTAGCCATTTGAAAAAAATCCTTTTCGACAAGGTCAAATTTTGGTCTATTTAAACTGCAAATTTCTTTTCTACCCCTTTCCATTTTGAAAACCTAGCCCGTGAGCTGCTTTCAGGATTTCAATTTCAAAAAAATTCAAAAATTCAAAAACTTCAAAATTTTCAAAAATTCAAAAATTCAAAAAACTTCAAAATTTTCAGATTCAAAAATTCAAAAATCATCCTCCCCAGCGCGAGTCATTTTACAACCTACGTGTTGCATGCAAGTTTTATGTGACTTATACAGGTACGACTCAAGCACGGACATGCAACCCACTGTATCTCCCCAACAGAAAGCCCAAGACGGCATCTTCTCTCGAATCAACACGGGATGGGCCTACACACAGGCGCACCCAGGACTTACGTGACAGGTCCAAATTCCCCACGGAGATATTATCATCTGCTCAGGTATGACTTCTATCTTATGGCTGGCGAGCCCTTCACACGAGTCTAATGGACTATAAACGACCCGACCGGAAGTCTACCAGGTCTTAATTTGCTTGGTAGCTACTCTGACTTTCGCCTTGTCCAAGCCTCAGTCAGAGTGGGGGCTCTGTAGACACCCGCATTTTGACTGTCAGGTGTCTATGGCAGTTTCCAAAAAACACCCGATGATGATCGGACGCTAACGTGTTTCTACGCGCTCGGATATGGGCTCAAAACCATTAGTTGCTGGCTAATGCACCTACAGAGTACAAATCTCACAAAATCAACCTCAACTCCAGGCCCAGTGGGCCGTTTCCAATCAAATAAGGCTAATTCGGGTCGAAACCGACACTAGAGATAAAACGACTTTTTAGCGATTTGGTCAACCCCGGTCAAAGTCGTTTCCGAGACACACAAAACAGCTATTCAAACATCAAAAGTCCTGCTAGAGTAATCAATTATACTGGTAGTCCGCGACTAGACAATGAAGACGAGTTTCCTTCTCTGAGTAGCAAAGGACCTGACAGGAAAAGACATCAAGGTCTGAAGGAAGGGGACAAGGCTGAGGGAGCGAACTCTATACAAGGAAGTAGTGCTGGAAAGGAGGGGGAGGTTTCAATCAATCCTAATTCTCAATGAACTTAGGTTTTTGGAACGTTAGAGGCCTTAATAAAGTGAAGAAGCAATTGGAGGTAAATAAGCTTCTTCTTAGTTGGAAAGTTGGTTTTTTTGCGTTGTTAGAAACTAAAATAAAGGCTGTGAATCAGCATAGAGTTAGTAATTCTATCTTTAATAATTGGAGTCTAGTTACTAATAATCACCTGCATGAGAGAGGCCGTATCTGGGTTCTTTGGGATCATCATAAATGTGAGGTGTACCCGCACCTGTATACCGACCAACTTATTCACTGTCAGGTGAAAGATTTGAGCTCGGGAAGTCTGTTTTGGATCACTATGGTGTATGGTTTTAATGAGATTCATAAGCGTGAATCCCTTTGGACTGATCTTAAGTGACTGTCTAGTACCATCAGCTCTCCGTGGCTTGTGGGGGGCGATTTCAATTGCGTTCTTACATTCGATGAGAGATTGGGTGGGGGATTCACTTTGGCTGAAGCTGAACCTTTTCGGGAATGCATTTCAGATTGTACCTTGGTAGACTGCCCTGCACTAGGAGCCTTCTATACATGGAATAATAAGCAAAAACCGGAGGATAGAGTCTACAGTAGATTGGATCGATGCTTGATTAATCAGGAGTGGATGGATCATAATGGGGATTATAAAGCGCATTTTTTACCTGAGGGCCTATTTGATCATTGTCCGTGTCTTATTAAGAAGAATGAGGAGCAGTCCAGTCAAAAACGAGCGTTCAAATACTACAATATGTGGAGTAAGGCGGAAGGGTTTGATAATCTAGTAGCAAGTGATTGGCAGAAGAGTATAAACGGCACTAAACAGTTCAGACTCGCGAAAAAGTTACAGCGACTTAAGCAAGCCCTCAAACAACTGAACAATTCCCGGTTCTCCGATATTGAAAATAGAGCTGGCATTGCACAAGTCAAGCTCATCCAGATGCAGAAGGAATTACACGATAGACCCGCTGATTTGGGTTTGAGAGAGCGAGAAAGAATTGCTCATGAAGAGTTCACTTTCCTCAGCAATGCGCAGTCTGAGTTCCTCCATCAAAAGGCTAAATGCCTTTGGATCAAGGAAGGGGATCAAAACACTGCGTATTTTCATGGAACTCTGAAGACGAGGAGAATTACTAACGCATTTCACCAGATTATGGATGAGAGTGGGAAGACTCATGCGGACCAATTTGGGATTCAGCATGCATTCTTAGAATTTTATCAGCGACTTCTTGGTTCTCAAACAGCTACTACTACTGTCAAAAGGCTGATCATTGAACAGGGGCAAGTATGCACACCTCAGCATCATAATATACTTAATCAACCGGTTTCGAAAGAAGAAATTAAGCAGGCCAATTTTAGCATCTCTGATGATAAGTCCCCGGGTCCAGACGGGTATTCAAGTAAATTTTTCAAGGATTCGTGGCATATTGTGGGTGATGACGTTATTTCAGCAATCGAGGATGTTTTTAAGTCGGGTTGTCTGCTTAAACAGCTTAATACAACCTCTATTACCCTCATTCCTAAGGTTGAAATACCTACGTCAGTGATGCAGTTTAGACCGATAGCATGCTGCAATGTGACCTATAAGGCGATTTCCAAGATTTTGTGCACGAGATTAGCATTAGTTCTCCCTGACATTGTTTCTCCTGCCCAGGGAGGATTTATTAAAGGGAGAAGCATTATTGAAAATATCTTGATTTGCCAGGACCTGACCCGACAGTACAGTAGGAAAAGTGTATCATCTCGATGTATGTTCAAAATTGACATCCAAAAGGCGTATGACACGGTTGAGTGGAGTTTTCTGAGCCAAATGCTTACTCTACTAAATTTTCCTCAACAATTCAGAGATTTGGTCATGCAATGTGTTACTACAACAACGTATACCCTGAGCCTGAATGGGAACTGTTTTTGTTTTTTTCCGGGTAAACGAGGACTCAGGCAAGGTGACCCAATCTTTCCACTCCTGTTCACTATTTGTATGGATTATCTTACTAGATTATTGAAATATACATCTAGTAACATGCCGTTCAAGTTTCATCCGCTATGCAAGGAATTACGTTTGACTAATCTTATGTTTGCGGATGATCTGCTTCTATTCTCAAAAGGGGATGTTAATTCCATAATGGTCCTTCTGCGCACATTCTCGACTTTTTCTAATTCATCTGGCTTACGTATGAGTAAGGGGAAGTCGAGTGTGTACTTTAATGGAGTTACGGAGGCTCTGAAGACAGATATCATCAAGGTTTCTGGTTGTTCTGAAGGTAAATTCCTTTTTCGATACTTGGGAGTTCCTATTAAAACAACTAGACTTACTCTACTTGATTGTCAACCGATTGTTAATAAGATTGTAGAGAGGATTAGGAGACTTGGAGCGAAAAAATTGTCATATGCGGGTCGATTAATCTTGATCAAGAGCGTTCTTTCCACTCTCCACAATTATTGGGCCACTATTTTTATCCTACCTTCAGCGGTGATGAAGCAGATTGATAGGAAATGCTGAGTATCATCGGGTGCCGCCTGTCTCGTGGGAGAAAATCTGTGCACCTTATAAAGAAGGGGGACTGAACTTAAATCAAAATTCGATTTGGAACAAAGCTGCAATTGGGAAAATGGCGTGGTGGATTACTAGTAAGCAAGATAGACTTTGGGTTCGTTGGATTCATCAAGTCTATTTAAAAGGGAAAGCTTGGGAGGAGTATACGCCAGGATTGGATACATGTTGGTACTGGAAAAAAATTTGTCGAATCCGTGACAAATTGAATCAGGTATGCGGCAGGGATATACAGGAGGTGGAAGCATACTCCATATCGAAAGTTTATGATTGGATGAGGAACAAATACGAGCCTGTGGACTGGTGTACTGCTGTTTGGTCCAGGTGGTCTGTACCGAAGCATAGGATGATGGCTTGGCTAATTCAGCGCGGTGGTCTGAACTTAAAAGAAAAACTGTATAAGCTTGGAGTTACTGAAGACGACAGGTGCTGCTGTTGTGGGCTTAGTGCTGAAACGGCGCAGCATTTACTCGTTGATTGTGCTTTTGCTAAGCGGGTTTTGGCTGCTACTTGTGAGAAGATGCCACACTCGCTTAAGATAGAGATGGGGAACGATTGGAGGAAGAATATGAGAGGGACTAAACTTCAGAGAGCTATAAAGAATGGATTAATCAATTCGATCTCATACCATATTTGGTTGCAAAGGAATACCGCGAGAGTTGAGGGCCTACTTACTCATCCCGAGAAGTTGGCTACTCAAATTAGTAAAGAATTTTTCGTTTATTGCAAAAGCAGATGTAATCAAAAGTTTAGTAACAAGGATAGCAATTTCATTATTAGCTTACAAGAGCGATTGATGTAATTATCATTCCTTATATATAATACTTACCTTTTCCCAAAAAAAAAAAAAAAAAAACATCAAAAGTCCAATTCAAACACAAAACCCATCAAATATCCAAGGTCACGGTCCAAAACAAGGGACCCGCGCGACCCAACCCATCCACTCGATCGAGTGGGCCTGTTTCAGGCCCGACTGCAGGCACAACGGGCCACTCGACCGAGTCAGCTGGTTACTCGGTCGAGTAACCCTAGCTGGGTGACCTAGGCTTTGCCTATATAAATACCCAATGCAACACACAATTCAACAACTTTTTACAACCCTAATCAAACCTTCAACACATCAAATTCAACCCTAATAAACCTCAAGCTCAAACCTTGTTCAAACCCTAATTCAACTTTTCAAAACCCTAATTCTACCTCTAATCAAACCCTAGCACTACACTAGCAAACCCTAAACCTAGCTTTAGGAATCGAAACCTCAACCACCATAACTCAAACTCCATAAACCTCCAAGCTCCCGTGTTAAAGCCACAACTACGAGCCCTATCCGAGACAAGAACATGTAGGTTGAGGGTGCAAAACCCCATTCTTTCCCTTCTCATTCTCTGTCGCGTCATGTGTCGTCGGAGTCGTCTTTTTCTATTTTATTATTTTATTCGCATACTAATATCGATAATACAATTAGTATAAAACATTAAAGTATTCGTCGATTCGTGTTGAGCATGAATGATGGTGGGATAAGGAAAACCGAATATACAAGTGTACTGCACACAGCGTTGCCGGTCGGTTATCCCATCACCCCGATTGCTTGATTGTTGAGATGGATTAACATCAACTTTAATTTTCTTATTTTATCACCATTATCGCATATTTATCAATTCTAAAATTTATTTTCAAAATCAAGTCTTTATTCAATCAAAGCGTCGATCTTTTAGATTCGATACCAATTCCCTAATTGAATGTCGAATCTAACGATCTAGTCAAATAATTCGATCAATTCGATTTTCTCGTTGATGCTAACGTAGATGTCACGTTACAATTATGGCACTACAAAAGCGGAGAGAAATTCATATCGTTTTGATTGACTTAAAACTATTTAAATCAATTTTTTTTTTCACTCTAGTATTCCATATCGATTCAATAATCGAATATGGGATACAACGAGTATTCAGATTTAGGATCGAGTATAAATCCTATAATATTTATATCCGATTCAACAAAAATCAATGATTTATAAAATCCGAGTTGAGCATAAATTGTGCAATATTTATGTCTGATTCGGTGGAATCATCGAATTATCAAAAAATCAAAAGCAATTTCAAAATTACAAGCGAACCTGGTTCGTATAGGTGCCACTCGACCGAGTGTCTCGGCCACTCGATCGAGTGACATCACAATTTACCGAGCAGAATGCTCTTTCGACCTCTACTCGGTCGAGTCTCATAGTGACTCGATCGAGTGGCGACGTACTCGGCCGAGTTGGTCAATAACTCGGTCGAGTAGGGTCACGAAATCCGGGACAGAACACTTTTTAAGGATCCACTGGGTCGAGTCTCTCAATGACTCGGTTGAGTGGCCCTTTATCACGTTAAAACGTGAGTCCTACAATAGCATTCGAGTCTCGTTAACCGTTTTTTTGTGACTTAGGTCAACACGTGCCTAATTAATCACGTGAAACATCTTTTCAAAACCATACATTAACTCATTTGCATCATTCTACACAATTCAGTATTTGCACAAACCGTTAATATCGTTATACCGTTACTAACCGTTTGTTGTTTCTTTTGTCAATTTTGGCCGTTTATTTTATTGTACTAAAATGAACCCACATGCTAAATTTTACTTCGACGTAGAATTAATTGCATTAAATCGACGTAGAAACCCTTTTCAATTCCTCACGTGCTTAGGGAAAATAATCTTTGCATATCATTTTCCCGTTCAACTAACGCGCGTATTAGAGAGTCATTCGAGATCTTAGTAGAGGCCGCTAAGTGCGGGCGGGGTTGGGTGTCCTTTGTGGGCTTCCCAACACGTACCCTCACCCCTTACTCCGAACCATTGTTTCCGGATGCCCGAAACCGTTGGCGCACGAGAGTCATTCAATACACGATATCCGATAATGTCGGTATCGGTATCAAATGCAAAGGGACGAGCCCAATAAACTCTGACATCGGAAATGGGCCGTATTTTGTATACGGCCCACTACGACATAGAGTGGGTTCGAACGGGCCCGAACTCCCACAAAGTTCGGTGGCGACTCCACTTTGACCTAAATTTCAATTCGATCCATTCTCATATGGAGATTCATCCGTCTACCCAAACCCGCGCGTGGCCGCGTCGGGGTGGACCTATGTCATGTCCACAAAAGTACATAGAATAAATACACGTAGTAAATAGAATTAAATAAATAAAATACAAAGAAAATGATATAAGTAAATTTTATTATTTTAAGTTCTTTTATTCCTTTTCTCGTTTTCTCATATAAACAAAAATGTAAGGGTGATAAACAAATAAATTAAATAATTGATAATTTAGTTAAGCTGAATTTAGTCGTAAATAAATACATAAATAAATATCACGTAACATTTTATATACATAAGTAATTTAGTCATATAAATAAGCTTAAATATTTAAATAAGTAATTTATTAAGTTAGTAAGACAATATATTTATATAGATAAAATATTGTTAGAAGAAAAGTTTGGTTACCTTAATAGCTATTACACAGTATTTATTAACGTTATTAACAATTAAAGGTGGTCAGGTCAATAATACTATCTACGTTAGAAAAGTCGTCTTCTCATTACCGATGCTCCAATTATATAGAGAAGGATGAGAGAGTAAATATAGTATGTAGTACAAAGTATATATATAATATAGTATAGTAAGTAAAAGTAGTACAATTGGTAGGAAGCTTAGCAACCATATCCTATTCTACGAAGGAAAACAGTATCCTCAGTAGACAGGTCCTCCTCCTCAATGATTTTAACACTATCCTTATTTTACTTATTCCTTATCTCGATAACTCGTACTGTAAATGAACCTCATTATATATTTTTTATGATGAATGAATTATCTACATTTCACCAAAAAAAAAAAAATAGTAGTACGTAATATAGTAATCCATAGTAGTGTACGTAGTAAGTAGATTAGTATATAGTAGAGGTAATAGTAAGTAGTAATATGGAGTAGTAGTATACGGTTTATATATTTAGTAGTGTGAGTAATATAATGTAGTAAGTAGAAATACTAAGTAGTAGTACTATAATATATAGTAGTAAGACGTAGCAGGATAGATAGGTAGGTAGGTGTAAGAGTGTGTCATACTTAGCTTAGGTTAGTAATGTTTAATGTGGAAGTTTATTAGGAGGCTCAAATTTCCCGTGTTTCGGTCCGTTTCTCGTACAAACGTCTTTCTTTCTTTTCTTAAAAAGTTGAAATATAAGATTACGGAATTAAAATAATGGAAACCTTAAAATTTATTTCTAAAAAGAAATTTGTGAGACGGTAAGTTAAATAGACAGTAAATTGTACTCCCTCCATATCTATATGTTTGTCCACTTTTAATATAATATTTCACCCATATATTAAAAATAGTGGACAAACATATAGATACGACGGAGGGAGTATTATAGGACAATAGTTATACGAAATTATTATTTTAAGAATTCGATAAATTATTTCTAAATTTTTACCAGACGAGAAAATGTTAAAACGACAGGTCCTCATTAAAAATATTTTCTAGTTTTAAACTTTATTTAACGAAAGATAAATTTTTTAATAATTCGATAAATAAATACTCATGTTTTTAATACGGAATAATTTTTAATTTAATGAAAATAAAATATTTTATTCACGAAAATATTTTTTCAAGCGTTAAAATTGGTTTAAATAGATGTTTAAAATTTTAACTCTATTTGAAAAATACGGGGTATTACATCTATAGCGTCGAAACTCCGTCGGTCCTACATCACGGGTTTCTTCATCATCCCAAGTCCGCCTTGTTTCAAAGGCCTGACCAACCTACGTAGGGCATACCCCTACAAAGGAAGGTTCTTCTAGACACTCGAGTCCAAAGTCTGGGGAAATCTCACGTGGTCCTCCCTTCGAACAGGACTCGGCCCATACAGCCAAATCCTAAGGGAGCCGCTCCACCCATGGGTCACCCGTTCAGTCGTCTTTCTTGAGTCATTTTCCCTCGTTCTGTATTTCTTTCCTCCGGATGTTTTGATTCCGAGGTCTGGGCCCAGGGTTTATGATTACGTCGCTTTCTTCCAGACATGCCACCTTCAACTAGGCTCAGGATGGAACAAGCTTTAAGGGAATCGAAGGCCATGATGGAAGCCATGGTCAACAAACACACTGATGTTGAGACTGAAATGGTAGCCATAAGGGCTGATCAAGCGGCTACGAATGCTCGTCTTGCCGTTGCAGAGCAAGGGAATTCTAACTTCGGGCTCGAAAACACTGGACCTATGGCTGAACTGAACAGCGGGGTGCGCCAGTTTGAGGACATGTCCAAATGTCCGGGGGTAACAACATCCACAGGGAAAACTCCCGTGACTATTCTCCGGTAAATGACAAGTTGCCCGCAAACCTGAATGTCACGGGCTTGCCAATGTTCGAGGGGGCTGAGGACCCGTTACTACATGTACGGGCCTTCGAGAATTTATGGCCATAATGGGGGTAGATTCTAGTATGTTTAAGAATTTAATCGTTGCATCTTTGGAAAACACCCAAGGGCCTGGTACTACATACTAGACTCGAAGAAATACCCAACCTGGGATGATGTAGCCACGAAATTTGCTCGAAATTATGCTGTCAATACCGAGATCCAGACCACTATGCGCTCCTTGGAAGTTATGGACCAAGAGCTCAAAGAAGGGTTCACCAAATACCTTCAGCGCTGGAGGGCCGACAGTGTTAAGTTTGTTGATAAGCCCAGGGAAAAAAACTTTGGTGGAGGCCTTCGTGAAGAACCTCCTCCCCTCCTACCGGGTCCATCTCCGGTATGCAGTCACACTCAACTTCACTACCCTCACTGAAATGGGTATGAGGATTGAAGACGACCTAAGGCTAGAGGGCCTAACCAAAGCCTCTAGCAAGGGTTACCAAGGGGCCTCCTCCTCTGCTAAGGCCCCTGCTGCAACCCGCAGCATTTTCGATGAGGTTAATCTACTAGATGCCTCATCCAAGAAGAATACCCCACCGTGGGTATTCACCGACATAGGTACTACTTGTACCTACGCCTTACAAAGACTCTCTTCCAAAGGCCTAATCTAACCGATAAAGCCCAACTCTTGAAGTTCCAGCCAAAAGACACTCCAAAAACTATAATGCACAGGCTTACTGTCAATATCACACGGGCAACGAGCATGATACCGAGAAATGATAGAAGCTGAAACATCTTATCCAAGATCTGATCGAAAGTGGTAAGATCCCATTGCCCGGGGACAAACCGAGTAATAAGGACTATCCTTTCACCTCCCACCCCATATTTACCGGGGAGGTGATCTATTGTTCCCACCTTATCTGTCCTTTCATCCCACAAGTGAACGGGATCTGGTTCGATGATCAAGACGATGTATACCTCGTCAAAGGGGAAGTTGTCCCCACTACTAGTGAGGAAGTCCGAAAGGCTAAGTCCAAAGTCCTAGCCAGTAACCACCTCACCTGCTCTGGTCGTCCCTATCAAGCTACTAGCTCTAGGGACACCCCTATTGCGGCGACTGTCACTGATCCTGTCAGGACGAAGGTCGTCCTAGAGGAGCCAACTACTGACACGACTCTCATGTAAAAACTGAAGGAAACTCGAGTTGACCTCACTATATGCAACTCCTAGTCAGTTCACAAGAACATCGAGAGGCACTTACTAAGGCTCGATCAAATCAAGATCGACTCGACGGTTACCTCTGCTGAAATGGTAGCCACTGTCATGCCCTACCTAATGGGCAAAGTCAAGGAATAAGGCGCGCTAATTACTTTCTCCGAGTCCGATCCACCACCATTTGGGGTTTTCCACAATTTAGCCATAGACATTATGATGATAAGCCGCGGGAAATATCTTCCCATGACCCTAATTGACGACAGGTCTGTTGTCATCGTCCTTCCCCTAAGGACCGCTAAGGCTCTTGGTATTACCGATGGTGAATACATCCCGACTGCTCAAACAATCCAAGCTTTCGATGGCAGCCAAAATTCGGTAGTCGGGGCCATCAAATTGACTATTATAACGAGCCCGGCAGAAAAAGAGTTGGAGTTCCAGGTGATCGACGTCACCTTCTCCTTCAACTTGCTCTTGGGACGTCCATGGATCCACGCAGTCAATGCATTATCCTCTACCCTGCCCAGGAATATCAAATTGCCTTTGCGTGATGGCATTATCACCTTAGAGGCGACACCTATGACCGTGGCCAGCAACGTCACGAGCCGTTTCAGTATGGACCTTTGGGGGTTCGACTTTTTGGGTATGATCAAGGAAAGCTTCCTCCTCAGGCCATATTTCACTACCAGCATCAACACGATGGCACCTTTAGGCCGTATCTTTCAGCTGGGAAGATTATCGAGGTCCTAAAGGACGAAGACTCTCACTTCGGCCTAGAATACGCCATGACACCGGGCAATGTTGTCTGAGCAGGCACCGAGAAGGCCTGAAATATCATCAAGGGTATCCACTTGAGCCCTTATAGCCCACCGCTGACTGACTACTTCGTCACACAACTATTTGGGGCCATCCAGGTTGGTCCATTCCAACCAGACGTTGTGCACCCCGGGACCCAACTAGCTCTAGACTGCAACTATATCCCGGATGACGTGTTCACTCTCATCCAATATGAACCAAGGTAGGGTGGAGACAATGCTGAGCCCCTGCTGAGGTTGTTATTCGGGGAAGACAGGATAGCCCCGACACCAAAAGAAGACTTGGTCAACCTTATCCTCCGTAGCAACAGGTTTGACCCAATCAAGCTGATCTTGGAAGTTGGCTCCAAGACGGGAAGCAAAGCTTGGAGGAAGACTGTCAAATGGACTGACAGTCAAGGAAGGATCTACAAGATGGTTGATGGCGAAGGAGATATGCATGCTACTGATTCTGAGTCGGAGTCTGAGGTCGAGCCTAGGGTGTCCGGTGCTAGAGTCCAACCTGTAACCCCTCTTCCTTTAGTCACTCATGCTCGTGCCTCGGGGTCTGTCCCGAGTGCCCTTCCTATCCCGCCACTAACCAATGATTAGATGGTTGCTCTGTTTTGAGCTGTTTTCTAAATTTTCAATTAACAATAACAACTGTTCTACTTATGACTTGTCTCTTTTTAAATGCAATTCTGGTTTTGAAGTTTTTTATGCAATGACAATGAGAAACCCGACGAACAGGTACCCCTATCACCTCATCTGATCGAGCAATTAGAACAAAGGGAGTCCCAGAATCCGGTAATCGAAGAGACCGAATCCATAAATGTGGGAACTACCTTAGAGGCCCAGATGCTTAAGTTAGGGTTATCACTATAACTCGAGGAGAGACAACAGTTCACAAGTCTCCTCCAAGAGTTTAAAGATGTCTTCGCATGGTTCTACAAGGACATGCCGGGGATAGACCGAGATATAGCCGGGCACCATATACCAATAAAGATGGGTGTAAGCTCCTGTAGAAACCCAGATTTGGACCTGGTGGCTGCAAGAGTGCCCAAAAAACACCCGATGACAATCGGACTGCAACGCGACGCGGGTTCGCGATGTTTTCGATAGTTTTTCTATGCACTACAAGAATAGATGCCCGGGGCGTCCATCCAGTGGCTTCCGGCAGTGGATGCTATACGGGGACGGGCGTCCGCAAACAGATGCCAGAAAGCGGAAGCCACGACCAGTCGCCCATTTTTAAAACGGGTGTCCACTATTGGACGCCAAGAAAATGGGTGTCTGACAGCGGACGCCATGGTTGGCGTCTGACTGTGGACGACATCCTGGGATAACATACGCCATAAGCTTGACGTTGGCGTCCGACTGTGGACGACATCCTGGGATACCTGGCATCCACAGTCAGACGCCATGTCCCCTGAATAGTTGCGAATTTTGGTCGATTTTAGCTTCCCCTGGCGTCTGGCATAACGTCCATTATTGGACGCCATTTATGGTGGTGCATGGCCGTAAACATGCATTCAATGTCTAGCCAAAACCTACAAAATAAACCACATCCATAACTCTCAACCAACCACAATGGTCGACCATCCACAATTCCTCAATCTCATTCATTCTCAATCAACCAAAACACTTCATCTCTCGACACAATGCTGAAAAAACATTCATATAAAAAAGTTTTAACATACGATTTGAAGGTACATAAATCTAAACTAGTTCGAAGATACATAATCCATAAATCCAGTTACAACAAAAAAAAAACAATCAGCTAACTGTGAAGCTAGCTGAAGCACCAGAGTTACCACCATCCCTATTAAAGGGGTCTCTGTTGTTTGGAGGGGAAGGGGGATGACCTTGGTTGCATTTGTTGAACATGACCAGAAACATGGCCATCTGTTCCTGCATTTTCCTTATGTGCTCCGCCTGCTCCTTCAGTTGCTGCTGCTGCTGTGTCAGCTGCTCCTTCATTTCCTCCTTTTCCGGATCGGGTTGCTGAGATCCGGCCGGCGTGTACTCCATCTGTGTAGAGGTGCCGAGAGGTGCTGGGGGAGGTGTGAAGTAGATACCGTGTGCATTTCCAACACCATACACACTTCCTTTCTTGTACCCCGAGACAGTCTTGAAAAAAATATGATTCGGGTCGACGTCGGTAGCATCAGGAGCATTCTCGAGGTTCGCTAGCTCTTCTTGGTAGGCATCCTGCGTACACAACAACGATTATAATTCAAGTTATTATTAGATGAAATCATTAAAGATATTTATCTACCACCTAAAGTATAGACAAAGTTGATTTATTTGAAATAGTTAGTACTCGCCCAGATTGCCTGATCTTTCCTCGTCTTAAGAGTATGCCCTTTATCACCGCTCTTCCCGTGCATGTCGAAGAATACCTCCGGGGCGGTTGGCGTCTTTCCGAGTTCAGCTGCTAGCTATTAAATGAGTACGAACGTTAGTCGAATATATATTATGTGAACATAGTTTATGATTATTCAAGTAAGAGTACAATATTAGTAGAAATCATACCCTCTTGGCACGAAGAAACGAAGACTGGGAACCCCGATGATGTGTTGGCCCTGCCTTCCCCTCAAGCTCACAGTTCTTCATTTTGTTTCTTTGTGCCCTCTCCGACCTGACCTTGAAGTCCTTGTCGTCGTGGTACATAACCCACCTCTCCAAATCTTCCCCTGAAATATGACGACACTAATATATGAGTTAATACAGTAAAAGATTGAAGTTAGATTGTTTGTTAAAATTGAGTACTATAAAAATTACACCTTTAAGGTCTTGGAGCGCAGTCCCCCGCGTGTGGCGTTTGTTCATTACGCAAGAGAAACGTCGTCTGCAAGTCTCGTTGTACTGCTCCCACACCCTCCCTTCTAACTCCTTCCTCCAAGCGAACTTCAACTACACAATCAAGGCGGATTATTAATTAGTACCAAAATTATTTACAAAGGCTACATTATAAATTAAAAACTCGGTACCCAAAACAATCCACGTACCCGAAAGTTGTTGAACCACCACTCCCGTACGTCCATCGGCACCTGAGTCCAGCAGGCATACCCCCGTCCTTTGTCGGCCATGTAGCTGGCAGTACAGCCTTTGGTGACCACCCTATGCAGAAACCTGCACCGAGAAGAGAAGCACCTATATGTACGAAATATTACAAGATGTATGTAGTCCAAAAATTCATATGTTACAAAAGAATGGACATGTTAGATTATACGGAAATTTCCCATGGTACCCTCAAACTATGTCACATTACACATGGTACCCCTGCTTTTAAGTTTGTTCACATGGTAACCTTGAGTTTTATAGTTTAGTTTCCGATTTGCCCTTACTCAAATTTCTGTCATGACGCCGTTAAATGATGACCAAAATTAACAACTACTTTTCTTCAAAAAGAGAGGCGTTCTCATGGTACCCTTAACTTTTCATAGTTGTTCCCATGGTACTCTTAAGTTTTCATAGTTGTTCTCATGGTACCCTTAAGTTTTCATAGTTGTTATCATGGTACCCCTGAAAGAAAATCAACGACTCATTGAAGCAAAGCAATGATTAGGTTATTGAACTTGCTGTTACACAAGTGCTTATAAATTCAAGCCCCTTTCTATTTTAGCAGAAGAAGATCAAACAAAAGGAAGTGAATTTATAAGCACTTGTGTAACGGCTAGTTCAATAAACTAGTCCTTGCTTGCTTTGCTTCAATGAGTCGTTGCTTTCCTTTCAGGGTACCATGGGAACAACTATAAAAAACTTAAGGGTACCATGAGAACAACTATGAAAATTTAAGGGTGCCATGGGAACAACTATAATTAATTTTTGTCATAATTTTACGGCGTCATGACAGAAATTTAGGTAAGGTCAAATCGGGAACTAAATTATAAAACTCAAGGTTACCATGGGAACAAACTTAAAAGCAGGGGTACCATGTGTAATGTGACATAGTTTGAGGGTACCATGGGACTTTTCCCTAGATTATATTACCATACGCGACCATAGTCGATAATCACCCGACCGTTCTCGTCCATCTGTATCTCATCCTCCTGCCCCTGCTGCTGGTCCTCCTGCTGCTCCTCATCGTTCTGCTCCGGTCCCGTTTCGGGGACCCGTTCCTCCTCATCCTGCTGCGAGGTGGATGTGTGCACAGACCTACTTCCTCCGCCACGTCTCCTGGTCGATCTACCGCCTGCCATTATCTTAACCTTGCAACAAATTATCAAAAATTAGCAATTACAATCTAACTTGATTGAAATAATGTACAAAATAAGTAACACAATGATCAATATGATTAACCTACTGCAACAACTCTAGTAGTCATCTTCGCTGTCGTTATTGTCTTCAGCCTCATCCTCCTCAGTCTGATCCTCCTCCTCCGTCTCCTCGCCCTCCACTTGATCGTCCTCCAAATTCTCTTCATCGTGTCCGTCATCCTCCTCAAGGATCTCCGGAACATCCCTAACCATGTAATCTCCTTCTCCATCATCATCATCATCATCATCATCCTCAAAATCTTCCTCTGCCCCTTTATTCTGATCATCTTCGGAGAATATGGTCTCTTCACTAGGAGATAAGCGTGTACCACTTGAAGCCGCATCTTCCAGGAACAGAGAACTGTCTATTTGCCCCCGTGGTTTAGTCGTAAAGACTGCCCACCATTGACTTTGATTTCTGTCATTTTTCATGTAAGGAAAAGGAGCAAAGTAGACTTGCTTCGCCTGGTGCGAGAGTATGAACGGATCGTACATACGATATTTCCTGGTGTGGTTAACTTCCACAATCTTGTAGCGTTCATGCACTCGGGTCCCGTTCACGGAGCTGTCTTTCCACTCACATTTGAATATCACAAATCTATACCCCCGTTCTCTGCCAGCATAACACAACTCGAAAATATACTCCAAAATACCATAGTACTCAACACCATCAAGAGATGACACACTCAAACCAAAATTGCATCTAGCCTTGTTCTTCCCGTAGTTGAATGTGTGAAAATTGAACCCATTCCCCGAGTACCGGTTTCAATATTTAACCGCTCTCACTGGACTGTATGCCAAACTTCTAACCAAATCATCACGTATGTCTAAGGCAACTACGTGATCCTTGAGCCACTTAGGAAAATATTCGTCATGCTTACTTCAAACCTCATCGGGGTTCACGTCAAGGTTTGCAGCGACATATTCAATTACAAATTGCTTCTCATAAGTCTCTAAGATCTCACAATTAGAGAGTACGTAAAGGTGCGCTCGGTTGTACTCTTTCTCATCTAGCGTCCTAGAACCCTCAAAGGATGAAGTTCCTTCATTGTCCTTCTTTTGGAAAAACTCGGGTATAGTAGGATCAATGGGCACCGATGTTCTAGGTTTAGGTTCTTTGTTTTTGTTTGGACATCTTTCTCGAAGTAGAGGGAGTAGAAGTTTGCAATCTCTTCTGTCAAATATGCATTACAAATAGAACCCTCCACCCTAGCCTTGTTACCGATTTTCTTCTTCAAATGATTGAGGAACCTAAGTACACATCGGGGAACTTACACTTCTCCACCCACTCCAACAACGCCTTCCTCTGAGCTTTGTCAAGGGTGAACAAGGCTCTCGGTTTGGATCTATCCCTCTTTATGTGCAGTTGAGGACGGTCACAAAAATGCTTTACATCTCACCGGGAGCCTGTAGTGTCACAACTCTTCTCCTTCACATCCATGACAGTGTGAATCAACTGCTCAAAGAAGTTCTTCTGTATGTGCATCACATCTAAATTGTGGCGAAGTAACAAAGTCCTCCAATATGGTATGTCAAAAAATATGCTACGTTTAAACCAACCATTTTTCAACTTTTTGAGGTCTTTGAACTCCTTCTCGGTTCCGTCGACAGTGGACGGGTAATCGGAAATCAACTCCCATATTTCATCTCCTGGGAGTCGATCAGGTGCGTCGTCAAGCACAACCTCCCCTTCTTGAACGCCTTCTTATTCTTTCTATATGGGTGACCTTCTGGTAGGAACTGCCTATGACAGTCGAACCAACTTATTTTACTAAAATTTGGAAGATAAAAAGCTTTGCTCTCATCCATACAACACGGACATGCTTTCTGACCCGCAGTAGACCACCCCGAGAGCATACCTTACGCGGGAAAGTCGTTTATAGTCCACAATAGAGCTGCTTTCAACTGAAAGTTTTATCTCAGGGAGACATCATAAGCTTCCACCCCTACCTCCTACAGTTGTTTCAATTCCTCAATAATAGGTTGCAAGTAAACATCCAAATGATTTTTCGGGTTTTTGGGCCAGGCACATTAAGAGATAGGAAGATGAAAGGCTGCTTCAAACACAACCAATGAGGTAGATTATAAGGTGTGATCATCAAAAGCCAGCAAGAGTACGACTTCCCAAATTGGCCGAAAGGTGCAAATCCATCAGTACACAACCCAAGCCTTACATTTCGGAGTTCTAACGCAAATTGGGGATGTAGTCTATCGAAACGCTTCCACTCTTCACCGTCACTCGGATGACACATATTCCCTGGTACCCTAGTGTCGTCCTTTTGCCACCTCATTTGCTCCGCTATGGTTTTTGTGGCATACAATTTTTGAAGCCTAGGTGCAACAGGGAAGTACGTAAGTTGACTTATTGGGATCGATTTCATAGCCCTAACACCGCTTTTCCCTTTTCTACCCCTCAAAACAATGTCCCCCTCAACCGTCTTATACCTACCCTTACCACATCTCCTACATTCATCAAGCATCGCATCGTCCTTCCAAAATAACATGCATCCATCCGGACAAGCATCAATCTTTTCATGCGGGAGTTGAAGACCCTTCACAACTTTTTTGGTTGTGTAGAAAGTTCGGGTCATGATATTGTCTTTTGGGATAACTCTCTCGAGCAAGGCAGCAATACCCTCGATACAAGCAAAGGGTAGGTTGAACTCACATTTAAGGCTAACTACCATAGATGTGACTTCTAACAAAGTCACATCGCACCCTCCATATAACGGTTTCTCCGAAGCGTTCAACGTGTCAAAAAATGCCTTTGCTCGTGGGTTAGGCTCTTGTGGGTTAGGTGAGTCTTGTGGGTTGGGTGAGTGTCGTGGGTTCTCGTTGTTAAACAAGTTGCACTCCACAACGTCAACTATAATACCTCTCAACCCCCGCCCCCCCCCCCCCCTCACTTTGATGGTTTTCGGGTTCCTCAGACTGAGATGGCTCACCATGACAAATCCAATTATATTAATCGGGTGAGAAACCATTATAGATGACATGTTCCTTAACGGTAAGGACATCAATAAAATTTAGGTTCTTGCATTTAGTACACGGACACCTAACCTCCCCCCTCGATGCATAGTCTACTGACTTTTTAGCGACCTCGACAAATGACTCAACACCCCTCAAAAATTCGACGGTGAGACGTCTCTTCTTATCAAGTCTTCCCTCATACATCCATTTCCGTTCAATTCTCTTCATTTTCTATGTTCAAAAAATATATATAACAAATTAAGTAGGTAAACCTTACACATAGAGAAAAAACCCTTCGTCTGCTCTGGAGATTTTCAGCGACTGATTGGAGATTTTCGGCGTTAGCTAGGCGCGGACTGTCCTCGACCTTGACAAGGCCGTCCGACGCTGATTCTGGTCCTATTTCGATGCGGAAAAAACCCGCACTATTCCTAAAGGCCCTATGGCAATGAAGCTGACCACTCGGAAGGCTAAAGAAGAACTTTTGAGAAAACTTGTCAAAAATTCGAACTTGGATGGAAATCAATCGCAGCCTGATGGTTCGTCGAACACGACGAACGACAGATTGAATGAGATTCCAGGATTGAACTATGCGTCAGACGACGACGTTGTGTCATAATACGTACCGGAAATAAATGATATGGAGATGAGCGGTTGGATACAGAGAGAGAGCAAGAAAATTGTCGATATGGATGAGGACGAGGAACTTTTGAGGTTTTCAGAGAATGACCTAGATGATGAAATTGAATATTGGAGTACTGTGGTGTATTGTTTCATTGTGAGTGCAAACCCACCATGGGAGGTGGTAGAGGGGTTCGTGAGAAGAATTTGGAAGGATCACGGAATTGATAAAATCTCGTTCCTACCCAATGGAATATTCGTAGTTCGGTTCAAGGACAAGGATGCAAAGGTAAAAATTCTTGATCATGGCTGTTTTATGTTTGACAATAAACCACTGATTGTTAAAGAATGGACCCCTGATGCTAAGCTGGATAAAGAGGATGTTTCCGAAGTGCCTATATGGGTGCAATTTCATGATTTACCGTTGAAGTTTTGGGGCGTTTTTTGCCCCGATTGGCTACCCTAGTAGGTCCATATGTCAAGTCTGACTTAGCTACGGAAGAACGTACTAAGTTAGGATATGCTAGAGTGTTAGTCATGGCGAAAGTGGGGCAAAAGTTTAAACAGTCAATCATATTTTTGGATGAACGAGAAAACTTGGTAGAAATTTTTGTCAAATATGAATGGAAACCTACTTGGTGTTCTAAATGCAAGGGTTATGGTCATGAGGTTAAAGAATGTAGGCGGGATGAGTTGAAGAAGGCTAGGCAGGAAGTCAAGATGCAGCGAGCTGAAGGGGGGGGGGGGGGGGGGCTGTGGTTCGTAAGCCTGTTCCGGGGCAGACTAGTGGTGCGCTAGTGAGTACTCGGCCTATCGTAGGGGGCGTGCAATCTGGTCGTCCTAAGCCTGTAGGACCTTGTCCCATGGGACCGAGGACTAGTACTATTGTGAATAATGGGGTAGCGTTTAGTGAGGTGGTTATGGGTGTTCCGAGGAAAGAGGTGGTGGAGGAAAACAATGGAGTTGGTTTGGAATTGGTGATCCATGGAGGTACATAACATAGGGTGTTGGAATGTTCGTGGGATGTGTAATATAAATAAGCAGCGAGCAGTTTGTGAGTTGATTAGGAAACAGCAGGTAGACGTCGTCGGGCTACTTGAAACTAAAATAAAAAATAAGGCGTATGCCAAAGTTCATCAGAATATTTTCTATGAATGGAGTATTACGACTAATAGTCATTGTCATAAAGAAGGTCGGGTTTGGCTCTTGTGGAAATATGAAAGGGTGAATCTGACGATAGTGGAGTATACTAGCCAAAGTATCCAAGTCAAAGTGACGACGAATTCGGGTAAGGATTATTGGCTTACTTTCGTTTATGCCTTTAATTCTGCGTCGGAGAGAGTTGATCTTTGGAGAAAGTTGGAATCCTACGCTCTAAAAGGGCCATGGATGATTATGGGTGATTTCAATTGTGTGTTGGACGCAAGTGAGCGTCTTTGTCATGGCTCGGATTATTTCTCTATGCTGTAATTTTCTGTGGGAGGCCGGTGTGGAGGGCAATAATCGGGCACTTGTGAGTTGGGAAAAGATTTGCTGTCCTTATGATGAAGGAGGATTGGGACTGAGGGATTTGTATTTGTGGAATGAGATGGCAGTGGGGAAGTTAGCGTCTTGGGTTTTTGACCAACCAGACCGACTTTGGGTTCGATGGGTTAATGGTATTTATCTGAACGGAAAGGAGTGGCGAGAGTATCAGCCTAATACAGATGTTACATTTGGAAGAAAATTTGTCAGGCTAGGGAGAAAGTCGATCAAACACATGTATGGGAATGGTACATGGCATGGTTCGTGTACCAAGTATTCAATATCGAAGGCTTATCAGGAGCTGAGGGTCCCGAAACCGAAAGTTCCTTGGGCGAGGCTTGTTTGGAGTGCTTGGAGTGTTCCTAAACACAGGATCATTTCCTGGCTTGTGTTTTGGGATGCGCTAAACACGAGGAAGAAGCTATTGCGAATTGGTGTTGCGGACAATGATCGATGTTATCTTTGTGAAGAGGAGGAGGAAAGTTTAGACCACCTTTTCTTTGGTTGTTCTTGGAGTTCTAGAATCATTGGGATGCTTGGTGATTGGGTGAATAAAATGATTCCGGCTAGGCGGGCTCTCGTTTGGGTGACCAAGATGAGGGGTTTGAAGTTTCAATGCAATGTGTTAAGAGTGTTGATTAATGCGACAATATATTATATCTGGAGGCAGCGGAATAATTGCATAATTGATGGTATTGTGCGGCATCCCATTTATATTGTTAATTTGATTAAAGAAGATGTTAAGAATAGAGTAATGTGTAAGATTAAATATCCTATTGGCGAAAAAGATGCTAGATGGCTGCAAAAATTGTTGTAGCCATTTGATTGTAATTATTTACATATAAATATATACTTACACTTTACCAAAAAAAAAATATTAAAGTTTAATTTTCCTAACTTAATTTAGAACTTACTAAACGCAAATGTAATCGCCGTTTAACTTAATCTTAATTTCTCTAACTTAATTTACATAACTGAGTTTCCTCAATTTAATCACTACTACGTCAAAGTAAACCCAAATGTCTTATTAATTTTGAATTAACCTTACGAAAATTAGTCAGCGAATTTAATCACAAATGTTATCACAATTTAATCCCAATTTACGACAACCCTACGTAATTTATCAATTTAATCCCAATTTAACTGAAGAAAACACAAAAATTCATGGCTTAGGTTACATAGAAACAGCTTAAACATGTCAAATAAGGTCAAATTTTCGAATACAGAAATAAAAACTCCGAAAGCACCGATAACACTTAATCACCACCCCGATCACGATAGAAGTGGTTTCGGGAAAATCCGGCATTATTACGACACCTTTTGGTCCGTCCTAAGTCACACAAAACCTCACGGATGGCCCTAGAGGTCATTCTAGCTCAATTCAACCAAATTCATCAAACCCTAATCAAAGTTGTGATGGGCAAAACTAATCTACCTAATCGAATTTGGGCTAAACTAATCAACCTTATCGAAATTTAGACCTAAACAATATTAACTAGCAAACTATCAATAAATAACGATAACAATCAGAAATAAGAACTAATTATAATGAAAAAGAACTAAGTAAAGTAAGAAAACATACCACAAATTAAGAAAAAATATGAAAAATGGAGGAGAGGAAGGGAGAATGGGCTCGGCGAGGAGAGGAGAGGAAGAGAGGGTTTAGAGAGTGTTTTTTTTAGAGAGTGAAGGTGGAGAGGGGGGTGGGCGGGTATTTGACGCCACATCCAACCAGGCGGGCGTTCACTATCGGACGCCACATCCAGCCAAATTAGCGTCTGACTGTGGACGCCATATCTCCCTAGATGGCGTCTGACATTCGTCCCCCCAGGTTCGGTCGGACGCCAAGTTTGGCGTCTGACTGTGGACACCCGTTTGTATTTTCAGACGCCATATATGCGTCCATATGCTCAGGACGCCCGCCAAGTGGACGCCCGGGACTGTTTTTCTAGTAGTGTATGGAACGGATCAAATAAATTTCTCGGAAATATTAAACTAACATCTTGGCAGGCTTAGTCGTGTCATTACGGTCGCATAGACACTAATTAGTGTCAATTCTGACACCGGTACCCCGAGCCGGTCCCGAAACTCGAACCGAGTCAGCACCGCGCCAAGAGAACCTCGGGTTGCACACCCGAGGCCCACTAAACACCACGACGCTAGGTCAAAATCGGGGAAGATTTAATCCCCAAGCTTCGTATTATACACCCGCTTCTCGGTTTTGGAAAGTATCAAAATCGTATCTTCAAAACTCCGAGCGCCTCATCTTGTGCGCCTGTGTCTTCACGCGCCTAAACCCGGGCGCCTGAGTTCTGGTGCGCCTGGGCTCAGGCACCTATCCAGGTGACGAGGACCGAAAAACACCTATAAATACCCCCTTCACCTCCTCATTTCGACACACAATTCAACTCTCTTCCCTCTTCACTCGTAAAGAGTTTCTCGCTAAGATCTCGTACTCCGACACCTGAGGCAAACGATCCACTCGATCGTAGTTCCGATAAAGCGACATCGACGCTACTCCTCACCTTCGATCACTCCACTTGATCCCGAGGTGCCTATGTTCGACTAGCTGTAGTCTAGTAACGGAATTCTGCCGGATTAGCCGTAGAACCAGCCAGTGATAGCGGACCTCTGCCGGAATAGCCGCAGGAAGGGTCAACAGTAACAGAACTCTGCCAAAATCACCGGGCAAGCTAGGAGGATCCGCCTTTCGAAGTCGAGTCGTCACTAGGTTGTCATCTAAACAAAACTTTACATTTTAGTACCTTTATAATGCACTATGATAACGTCGAACGTGGACACTAGGTCCACTATACATACTAAAACACGTAACGTCCCTACTTCAACCACAAACACTAAAATACACTAAATAGACCTGAGTAATTCCGAGATCCGTTCTCAACTATCTATGCATCGTGCCCCGTTTAGTGTATACTCCGAGGGTGTAACTCCTCACAACGTGACTTACTTATATTCGCATTTACAGTTTTTTCTTTTTCGTATGATTTATTGCTTTTATGACCTTATAAACGCATGCTAAATCACTTAACACGGAATTCAAAACGTAAATCAACTAAAATTGAACAAAACGATAGTCGTGTTGCGTATTAGTCCCGGTGCTCACCTTATAAGATTCGACACATCGTTATTAATACCGAACCGACGCATCTTAAGCAGAATACCGGGTAAGGTATACCACGAGAATGACTAATATCCGTATTATCACGTAAAAACTGATTTGCTAATACCTATAATATTAGTACTCTCTACTCTCCTATGTGCATCTTTTCATGGCTTGCCTGTCACGTGAAATCGCATGCAAAGAATGTAAACACAACTACTTCGACGACAAAATTTATTTGGCCTTGAACAACCGACGTAGAAAAAGATATAGGGTGAAAACAACGGATGTTATAGTATTTCCGCCGCAACAAAAGAACAAAGTTATAAGCCCACTGATTGATTAGTATAGGCCGCTATAGTGCGGGTGGGATTGGGTGTCGATGTCTATTGGATGTTGGCTTCCCAATACGTACCATCACCCCTTACTCAGAATCGACGGTTTCCGGATGTCCGAAACCATTGGCAATGAGAGTCATTCCAGGCATGGAGTGCTTAATGGTACAAGTCTTTATCTTTAGGTCCCGTGCCCCTCAACTTTAAGCTGGCTAAGTATCAAAGTTGACTTGAACGGTTTCCGAGTCTCCATAATTGACTCGGTGGTGACTCCACAAATCGGCAACGAATTCAGTTCACTAAAAAGGTCGCCTTACCAAACATATCGGCCTTTAAACATTTACAACCACGACTCGATCGATTCTAAACGGAAACACGGGTGCCCGCACCCGTCTAGTACATGTCCGGATCGTCATCTGAATCGAAGTCCGACACATCGCCCCGTATGCGAGATCGGACCGGCCCCTGACCCGGAGGGGGCCACGTGGGTTGCCGCCGCCATACATTGAAAAACCGGGTCAGTCCCGCGCGGGCGTGCAGGGCGCCGGGCGGTGCGGTGCGGACGTCCACAGTTTGGCGACTCCGCTGGGGATTTGGAAACAAGTTTCCAGCGGTGGTGTAACTAGAACGAGGTCGGTGAAGCTCATTTCCTAGTTCCTAGTTGTGGTCACTACAGGTTTTGGCCCTAAAAAACCCACCATAACCAATATCAGGACCAATCGACCTCTTCGCGGTAAGATCCTTATGGACACGCGGAGGGATCCTCGGTTCACTCTCCGGCCACCTAACGGGTACTTCGCGGATATACTAAACGAGTAGTTCTGAACGGACGGTATGACACTCGTCTCCCCAGATGATTTGTCAATACCCAAGCAAAGGCTATTCATGGGCGGTAGCCTATCCTAACCTACCCGTGTCTGCATCCTGCATGAGTGTATGCATTCCTAGTTATGTGTAGCGTGTTTGAACAACCCAAATAAAACACTAAAATCTGGATTCAACCACGACAACATATTCAACCGCATCCGTTTTCGAAAAAAAAGAAAAAAAAGGGACATCTCTAAAATTGTCGTTTTAGGGCCGATACTCCGGCCAATTCAAAATGATTTTCGAAAACCTTCTAAAACCACCGTCATCATGATGGATTTTAAATAGATGCTTTTAAAAAAAAACAAAAAAATGCCATCTCCTTGGCCAAAGTAAAACCCATCAACAACAAGTACCGTTAATACCACCGAAAATCCCGATCAATGGAATCAATGTACATCGAACGGTTACATTTTTTTATCTTTTAAAAAAAATCCCGATCAATGGAATCAATGTACAATGAAGTAAGGGAATCCGAAACGGTCACAAAATATCATTTTCAAAACACCTTCAACAGACATCACGTTATGTCACAAACACCGTCTACACCATAATGTCGAACTGGCTAATTAATAGTAGTTTCGATAAAGACACCACGTCATCATTTTCAAAACCAGTTCCCTTAAGAACCGTGCTTCTTTTGAAAAAAAAACACCACTTACACTTTTGCTATCGTCGAATCCTTGACGCACATGTAGCAACACACTTTCACGTCACAAACGATTTCAACACGCCATCGTCACCCCAATTTTACAAATCCTCCCTTTTGAAAAGTCTTATTTTGCAAAAGCTCGATCGTTTTCAAAAAAACATCAAAATCCTTTGATCTTGAGCCGGGATCGCGATCAACTTCTTACGTCGTACAACCGTGTGATTAACTGTCTGTGCTAATTACTAGGGTCACCTCTATCCGAGGTCTTACATTTTGGGTCGTCTCATCTCGAGAAAGTCCTCATTTAAATTTCACCCCCGAGATTAGTGTCAAATTGTCTCGCTCTAAAGACATGACTCTATTAGGCGTTCTGCCGAATACACCACGAGTCTAAAGAACCTGAGTCCCTAAGCCAATGACCGCACACACGCGCGAGTCAAGTGTCTCGTTTCCGTGTCGCTCAGTTACGAGCATTCCTGGAATCCTTAAATTGTCTAGTGGATTCAGCCTCATCTTCAATCCTATTTCGCAGATCTAGAGATGTCTTCTAACGATAACACCGAACCACTCAACATAATTCTAGGGCTTGGCCTCAAGTTGGACATGGAGGAAGATATGTAGTGTAAAAAATGACTTAATCCCTATTGTAATGATAGATGGAGAGCAGAAGCCAAGGGATACACTGTGAATGGAGGCTACCGTTGGCTGAGCGGTATTGAGTTGAAGAAAGATTGGTGGTGTGTTGTGTGGTGCCGAATGGCTATCCCTAAACACAGGTTCATATCTTGGCTTTATGCGAGTAAGAGACTACTGACTCAGGATCGGTTGATGAGATTTGGTATTACGATGTCCAATTTATGCTACCTGTGGGGACAGTATGAGGAGAGCCATGACCATTTATTTTGGGACTTTCCATACACGAACCAGTTGCACAGGTTGATGCAAAATTGGATTGAAATGAAGCTACCGGAAAAAGATTTGCTACAGCATTGCACCCGGATTAAGCACAAATCAGGCAGCATTAAGCAAAGAATCTTCGATGTTGTTTGTGCAGTTATTTATGAAGTGTGGACTGCTAGAAATAGTGGATGGAAAGAAGGGTGGGTTAAAAGACCACATGTAGTAATGGATATGATAAAGAGCGAAGTTGAGTGTAGGGTGAAGAGGAGACTAGCTGTTATCCCGACCATCTTGGCCTAGTAGTCATATTCCGAGTTTGTTTGGTTATGAAATTGATTGTAATTTGGTGGTTTAATCATATTAATATAATTTACATTTTACCAAAAAAAAATGCTAGGGCTTGTTAAAGAACTCCAAAACAACGTGGCCCAAATAACTGCCGCCCATGACAACATCCTACTCCAGCTCGGTAAACTTGAGGGCGTGACCATTGGGACAGGAAACCTCCCTCAAGAAGAGGTGGACGAGAAGCCCTTCATCCCTAAAGGCAGGATGAGACTCGAGCCAGCTAGGTTTGTCCCAGCCCTTGGAGGGCACCCTTTCAGAAGCCTTACCGACCTAGGCATGACCTACGCCGAGGCTCTTAGAATTGCCAACGAGGACTGGCAGTTATAACAGATCGTCCCTACTTCGGATCCACCCCGCGAAGCTCGGGGGGCGGATTGGGATCCCGTGCCTATTGCCTGTATCATCAAGGAAGGGGGCACGATACGGAGGACTGTGATCGCCTCAACCACGACATTCAGGACCTGATGGATGCTGGAACTTTCCCTCTTGTGAAGGCACAGACGTCACGACTCGCTACTGGCGAGACTAGTGACGGGGCAACCGCGTCTGTAGTAGTGAAGACAAGCGGCACCATCAAGGTGCTATTCCGTGGAGGAAGCCTCTATGCTTAGAGGCATAACCGGTCTTGGTCAGAGTCTAGTTCGTCTTAGGGCCTAGACTAAATAATAATAATAATAATAATAATAATAATAATAATAATAATAATAATAATAATAATAATAATAATAATAATAATAATAATAATAATAATAAATGTGTGGACATGACATAGGTCCACCCCGACGCGGCCACGCGCGGGTTTCGGGAGGCGAATGAATCTCCATATGAGATGGTCAAATTGAAATTTAGGTCTATGTGGAGTCGCCACCGAACTTTGTGGGAGTTCGGGCCCGTTCGAATCCACTCTATGTCGTAGTGAGTCGTGTACAAAATACGGCCCATTTACGATGTCAGAGCTTATTGGGTTCGTCCGTTTGCATTATGATACCGATACCGACATTATCGGATTTCGTGTATTGAATGACTCTCGTTGCCAATGGATTCGGACATCCGAAAACCATGGTTCTGAGTAAGAGGTGAGGGTACGTGTTGGGAAGTTCACTAAGAACACCCAACCCCGCCCGCACTTAGCGGCCTTTACTAAGATATCGTTCGTTTTTGGTGTACACCCATTAGTTCGACGGTTGAATGATATGAAAAGATTATTTTCCCTAAGCATGTGAGAAAAAAATAAATAGGTTGCTAAGTCGTTTAAAGCATGTTAAACTAATAACGTCCAAGTTGTTTTAGCATGTGAAGTTCGTTTTAGTCTAATAAAACAAAAGAAAGAAATAAATTGCTACAAACACGAGAAAACGAGTTAGTAACGTTTGATAAATCGAATAAATATGTAAATACAATAATATGCATGATTTTGAAAAAGGTTTATGACACGTGATGGATTAACACGTGTTGACCGAGGTCGAAAAAAGTATTTATCGAAATCTGAAAATATGTCGCGAAAGTCGCTGTTTTATGTAAGAAACGAAAAGAATAGAAAAGCGAGAAAACGAGAAAAAAAAGGGCTCGGCCTTCCAGGCTCTCGCGCGAGTCGCCTGGAAGGCGTGCGACTCGCGCGGGAGTCTGTCCCACTTTTTATTTTCAAAAATCGTCAATTTTTATAAATCGCGTACAAATATAGATTAATTTATACTCTATTTATATTTTCGATATTCGTCATATTCAATATTCGATTATGAAATCTATATCAAATAGTCGGAATAATTTTTTTAGAAAAAGTTTTGTTTTGAACGAAAAGGGAAAAAAAATGTTATTTCTCTCCGCATAAGAAATCGTCGAATTTGGTTTTTTTAAAAGGATGTAACGATTTTATTAGCATTAACGAGATTTAATTTAGTTCTTGATAGATACGATATTCGATTAGAGAATCGATATCGTATTTTAGGAACGTTTTGTTTTATAAAAATATTTTTGTAATATCGATACTAGAGATAAAAAAATATGTGACGAACGACCTGTATAAAAAAAAGAGACCGACGACACGACACAGAAAAAAACGAAAAAAAACGTGGAGAAAGGAAGAGAAAGGAGGAAGAGTCGGGTTTGATTTTGCACCCTCAACCTACATGCTTTGTTTTCTCGGAATAGAGCTCGTCGGAAAGTGGCTTGGGCACGGGAGCGTCAAGACGATGTGGATGAGTTAGGATGGTGTGGTTGGACATGTAGGCTTAGCGGGTTCGGCCGGCTTGTGGGGTCGGATTCGTCGGGCTGATTCTGACGGTATTTCGATGCTTTTTTGAATGTATGCCGGGATTATTTTGCTAGATGTTGATGATGTATGAATGATTGATAATGAATGTGTGTATTGAATGTGACGGGAGGGCCCTATTTATAGGAGAGGTCCTCGATAGGAGCTAGGAGAGGTACTCTTGCTTAGGTGACAAGAAATACAGGTTTGGATAGGAAACGTAAGAGTTTGAAAAGAAGCGAGAGTCTCGTCTCTTGGCGAGGAAGCCGAGGATCTCGGCTGTTTTGGGGTGCTTTGGCCGAGTGTTTGAGCTCGGTTGGTGAATTGTTTTGGTTTTCGGATAGAATTCCTACTTGAGATCGAATTCTATCCTTAAATGGGTTTATTTAATATTTTCGAAGCTGATTTTTTGTAGTATTCGAGTTCAAACCGGACGTGTGGAGTCACGGCTGGTCCGTGTATCTCGGGAAAAAATATCTTTGACCGGGTTTGACCCGGTCGCTAAAAGATGGTTTTGCCCCTGGTGCCGGATTCGACCCAAATTAGTCTTATTTGACTCGAAACGACCTACTGGGCCTGGATTTGAGGTTGGTTTAGTAAGATTTGTACTCTGTAATAAGCCCAAGCCAAATGTCCATGATTTCGAGCCCATATCCGAGTCCATTAAAGCATGTTCGCGTCCGATCATCATCGGGTGTTTGGCGGGAACTACTATAGACACCTGGCGGTCAAATGTGGGTGTCTACAGAGCCCCCACTCTGATTGAGGCTTGGACAAGGCAAAAGTCAGAGTAGCTACCAGGCCAATCGAGGATTAAAACCTGGCAGACTTCCGATCGGCGCCTTTATAGTCCATTAGACTTGCGTGAAGGGCTCGCCAACCATAAGATAGAAATCATACCTGGATAGATGCCAATAATGTCGCGGGGACTTTGCCTGAAAAGTCTTGGGTGCGTCAGACACATCCCATCTTGGAATTGCGCGAGAGCTTGCCTTGGAAGCTGTGGGTGTGTCTGTTTACGGATACATCCCATCTTGGGGTTGCGTGGGAGCTTGCCTTGGAAGCTCTGGGTGTATCTGCTTACAAATACATCCCGATTCCTTAGTAAAAAATGTTGCCTGAGCCTTCCACTGGGGAGTTTTTGAGAATTCCTTGGGAGTCTTGGGTACCTGTCTGTTGACTCATAACAATTTGTATGTAGCATTTAGGCGAAACACCGACTCACGCTGGGGAAGAAATGATTTTTTTGATTGATTGATTTTTTTTTAAGAAGAAATGCTGAAAAATTTCGAACTTTTTTTGAAAACAGGAATGCTTGGGATGACTTGATTCTTAATCAGATCCTGTCACGGATTCCTAAAATTCTCTGGTTAGGCCTGTATGCCTAGATGAAGTAGGGAATATCATAAAAATTCCTACTCCTGGGGTGACTAGGAAAAAGATTTTTTCTATTATAAATAGAGAGTTCTTGCTTTTAATCTTTTCATATTCCTACCCAAATCCTTTCTTCTATCTTAAAATCCCTTAGACTTTTAAGACAAAAAAACTTCTTGCCATGGGTATCGAACATCTGACCGCGATGCTTCAAGCGTGGGCCCAGAATTTTCGAGAAGAAGATAAAATTCAGCTAACTTAAACGGGAATTATTGCCTTATTCCCGCCTCAGCGACTCAGGGTGGATTCACACTTCTTGGATGCTTGCCTCTCTATTTGGGATACTACCCACCATGTTTTTGCCTTTCCTCGGGGAGAAATATGTCCCCTTCCTGAAGAAATTGCAGCTATAGGGGGTTGGTGCCCTAATGCTTGTCCTGCTATTCCTCCCTTTTATCCTGACTCAAGGAGGAGACTGAGGGATTTTCTTGGGTTGTCTCATGCTGAGACAGTTCGTATGGTAAAGGGAAATTCTGTCTCCCTGTTTGACCTGGCTGACAAATTCATGAACCCAAACGGCGCAAGAATTACTTCTACCCATAGGCGTAGGGCATTCGCCTTTTGTATGCTGCATCGATATGCCTTCGAAGGTCGGATGGATGCTGACTCATGCTTAGGCAAAATCAGACTGATCAGCATAGTGGACCAGATGGAGACAGGTCACAGCCCAGCTTGGCTGATAACTGGGGATCATTATGGGCCTTGACGCTAGAAGACTTGACCCGGATCAGCAATTGACGAGAAGCATTCGACTTTTGCAAGTATTGGACCGCGTTTTTCTCGAATTTTTCGAATTTCCCGATTTTCGACCCTTTTTTTGCTTTATTTTTTCGAATTTTTTTTCCGATTTTTTTTTTGAATTTTCCGAAAAATTTGTTTTTTTTGATTTCTTAGAAAAACATTTTTCTTCGAAAGTTTTGACTTTTCGATTTTTTTTTAACAGATCTGGTTATCTGAACGCTTGTCGATCATAGAGCCCCCGGTGAGCATATCCAGATACCGCAGCTATTAGATAGGTTCACGGTCTCAACGAATAAGCTCGAGTCATCACATAAATCGGAATTATTCGGATGAAGAGCTAAAATTCCACGGTGGGCCCTTGATTAGATGGACTGTCATCTGTTGGTTCCTCTCGAAACTGACGGGATTAGCTAAGAGAGACAAAGCCCGATATCTGCTGATCCTGTCTTTTGATCGGACCGTCCATATCTATCTGGATCGCATTCTGAGACAGTTCGGTTTGTTTCAGCAGGTCCCCGAAACTGAAGCAATAATTAGCGTCTCGCTCCAACTGACGGACGCTATGTGTGACACGTGGTTACAATGCTGGTTTACCCGTATCATATGGACTGTACCTCGCCCCTGTAAATCTTTCTGGGTCTCGGAAGCATATCGGAAATGGACTTCTGAAAAATCAAAAGAAGCCCGTAAAGCCCTGAAGACTGATGAGGCTTTTGACTTGGCCCGTCGAGAATCGGTAAAAGACAACAGGTGGTTTTTTGACGAAGAAGAAATTCCAACTACCCTTGTCCGGCCGGAATCGGGTTCTAAGTAAAAAACTAAGACTCGAGTTAAAGAGACCGGTGCTAGTGACTTGGAGAGAAGACTCGGACCAAAACTAGCGGTCCGAGACAGACTGGGGCCGCGGGACTGGTTACCCGAGAGGGTAAGGGCCCGGCTAGGGCCGACCGAGGTGACCGGGGAATCAAGTTTGAAGAAACGAGCCCGAGTTAAGGAGGTTCCCTTGGTGATTCGGGAGCGTTCACCTACGCGTCGACGCCGGTGGACGGAAAAAGAAGCTAAGGACAAAGGAAAGGGGAAAATGCCTTAGTTTTTATTATTTAAGTATTAGTACTATTTATGTGTGTTTTTTTTGGATTGTTTTTTGCAATTTGTAATTTTTCGAGTTTATCGGATTTTTTTGAAATAAATAAAGGAGTTTATTAAGTTTATTAAAAACCGTTCATGTTTTTTCCGATTGCAGTGGTTGTGCCCTTTTGAGGGGCTGCCTACGTATCCACAATTAGCGGAATCAAACCAAACGTAGTTCGGACTTAATTTGCAATTTCGAAATACATCAAGACTATTGGTTCAAGATGTTCATAACAGTAGAATAAGTAATTCTAACTTTTGACTTGTCTCTGAAAGTTTATTTTGAAAAGATGTTTCTTTTTTTTAATAAACTTTTACAAATGACATTGAGAGAAATGGTTAAGGGTAGTAACGCTTCAGCTGGTCCAGGTTAGTTGGGTTGACAAACTCATTCCCGTCCAGATCTGTTAGCATCACCGCTCCACCCGATAGAATCTTCTTTACCAAATAAGGTCCGGCCCAGTTAGGTTTGAACTTTCCCCTTGGGTCTACTGGTAATAAAACTCGAACAGACTTGAGAACCAAATCTCCTTCTTTGATGTTCCTGGGCCTTACCCTTTTATTGAAGGCCCGTTGGATCCTCTTCTTATACATCTGTATATTATTCAGGGCACGAGATCGTTGTTCGTCTAAAAGGACTAGCGAGTCATATCGTGCGCGAACCCAATCCGCTTCGGGTACTTGACTCTCGAGTAGGATTCTGAGGGATGGTACCTCTAGCTCAACGGGTTGGACCGCTTCCATCCCGTATGTAAGGTAATACGGTGTTGCCCCGGTCGCAGTACGAATCGAGGTCCGATATCCCCAAAGTGCAAATGGTATCTTGTCGGGCCAGTCCCGGTAATTATCAGCCATCTTTTTGAGTATGGTGACAATTGTTTTATTAGCCGCTTCTACCGCTCCGTTGGTTTGGGGCCGGTAGGGTGAAGATGTATGTCTTCGAATTTTGTATTTGGCTAACAAGGTTGCCGTCTCCGCTTGAAAATGGGTCCCGTGGTCACTGATGAATTCATGAGGGATCCCATACCGGCATATTATCCTATTTTGGATAAATTTGGCAACATGACTGGCGTTATGAATACGATAAGACTCTACTTCGACCCATTTGGTGAAATAGTCGATTGCTACCAAAATGAAGCAGTGTCCTCTGGTTCCCGAGGGGTTTATCTTTCCGATTATATCGATCCCCCATGTTGAAAACGGCCAAGGTGATGTCATAGTGTACAACAGGGATGGCGGCATATGCTGCACATTAGCGAAAATCTGGCAGTTGTGACAATGTTTGACATAGAGTTGGCAGTCGGTTTCCATGCTATTCCAGTAATATCCGAGTCTCATGATCTTCCGGACAAGCATTTGGGCGTTCATGTGCGGACCGCACTCACCGTTGTGCACTTCGGCCATGACCTTTTCGGCGTTACCCTTATCAACACATAAAAGAAGAGCCCCCTGCGGTGTCTTTTTGTAAAGTTGTCCGTCGTCGGTACGGACGAACTGGGCTGCTAGCCTACGTAAGGCCTTTTTGGCTCGATTGTCGGCCCCGGGTGGATACTCCCCGTTCGTCAAGTATGCTTGGATGGCCTTATACCACGGCTCGGGATCGGGTATCTCGATATCTTCGATGTCATGGATATATGCTGGCTCGGATCGTCTTTCGACACAGATTGGCATGCTGGTCACATGATCGGGAATGTTTAGTAAAGATGCCAGTTTTGAAAGTGCATCTGCGAACTGATTTTCCTCCCGAGGTAAGTATATATACTCTATCTTTTGGAATTGTTTCTCGAGATGCCTTACTCGTGCCTGGTAGGCCACAAGGTTAGCATTTCGGGTTTTCCACTTTTGGAGTGATTGATTAATGACCAGAGATGAGTCGCCGTGTACTCGGAGGTTTGTGACCTCTAAATCGGTGGCGGCTTGTAGCCCGTGGATACATGCTTCATACTCAGCGGCATTATTGGTGACGTCAAAGTCCAATTTGATGGACACGGGAGTATGTTCCCCTTTTGGCGAGATTAGGAGAATTCCGACTCCAAATCCTCGGAAATTTGATGCCCCGTCGAAGTATAAATCCCACGTTTCGGTGTCGGTATGGAAAATATCTTCATCCGGGAAGTACCAAGTGTCGGTGTGTCCTTCTTCGGTTACGGGACTGTCGGCGAGAAATTCGGCTACTATTCGGCCCTTGATGGCTTTCAATGGTACGAACTTTAGATCGAATTCTGCCAACATTAGAGTCCATCTTGATATCCATTCTTGACAGTACTTGTACCTCATAGCTGAGCATGTAATGTCGGAGCTTCTTAATGGCCCAGACCAAAGCTAAGCATGTCTTTTCGAGCATAGTGTATTTACACTCGTACTCTAGGAACTTTTTGCTGATGTAGTTTATAGCCCGTTCTTCGGAATTGACCGTCTGAGCTAGCATAGCCCCCATGGCTTTCTCTGTCGTGGTTAGGTATAGTGACAAAGGCAAACCGTGTTGAGGTGGCATCAGGACTGGTGGTGAAGACAAGATTTCCTTGATTCTATCAAAGGCTGCTTGACACTTGTCGTCCCATAGTAACCGTTCCCCTATTTTCAGCTTCTTGAAGATCGGTTCACACACCATGGTTAGCTTTGAAATGAACCTGCTGATGTACTGAACTTTTCCGAGAAACCCTCTTATCTCCTTTTCGGTCTTAGGGGGTTGCATCTCAGTGATGGCCTTAATTTTGGCTGGATCGACTTCGATACCGCGTTGGCTAACGATATGACCCAGTAATTTGCCAGATGTTACCCCGAAACTGCATTTCTGAGGGTTTAACCTCATGTTGTATTTGCGTAATCGGGTGAAGAATTTTCTCAGGGCGGTGATGTGACCGTCCCTGTCTTAAGATTTGACGATCATATCGTCCACGTAAACTTCCACTTCTTTATGCATCATGTCATGTAATAAAGTTGTGGTGGTTCGTTGATAGGTGGCCCCGGCGTTGATGAGACCAAATGGCATAACAGTATAGCAATAGGTACCCCAAGGTGTAATGAAGGTGGTCTTATCCATATCCTCCTCTGCCATTTTTATTTGATTGTACCCGCCATACCCATCCATGAATGATAGAAGGGCATGATCAGCTGTGTTATCCACCAGTATATCGATGTGTGGTAACGGGAAATCGTCTTTCGGGCTTGCCTTGTTAAGATCCCGAAAGTCTACACAGACGCCTACTTTACCGTCTTTTTTAGGAACCGGCACAATGTTTGCAACCCAATCTGGATACTCGGAGACTCGTATGAACCCAGCCTTGAACTGTTTGTCGACTTCCTCCTTGACCTTGAGGGACCATTCGGGCCTTATGCGTCGGAGTTTCTGCTTAACCGGCTTGAACCCTTCCTTGATCGGTATATGGTGCTCGGCTATTTCGCGATCTATCTCCGGCATGTCCTTGTAGGACCATGCGAAGACGTCTTTGAATTCTTGAAGGAGATTTACGAATTGCTGTTTCTCCTCGGGACCTAAAGATAACCCTATCTTAAGCATCTAAGGCTCTAAGGTTGTTCCCACGTTGATGGATTCGGTTTCTTCGATTACCAGATTGCGGGATTCCCTTTGCTCTAGCTGCTCGATCAGATGTGGAGGTAAGGATACCTGTTCGTCGGGTTTCTCAATGTCATTAGCTTGTAGGTTCTTCCTTGACCGTCAGTCCATTTGACGGTTTTCCTCCAAGCTCTCTTTCCTGTCCCGGATCCGACATCCGAGATCAGCTTAGATGGGTCAAAGGTGCGGCTGCGGAGAATGAGGCTGACCAGCTCCTCCTTCGGCGTTGGGGCCGCGAGTTCCTCTCCGAAAAGTAGTCCCAGTGTGGGCTCAGCATTCTTAGCATCTTCGGACTGGATGAGAGCGAAGATGTCGTCTGGTAAGGAGTTACAGTCCTGGGCCAAGTGGGTCCCAGGGCGCGTAGTATTGGGCCGATATAGGCCTGTCTGGACGGGCTCGAATACTGGAGTGACGAAAATGACCTTGATGGCTCCAGTTTGGCCCATATTTTCTGGGGTTATGGTGTAACCCAGACCGTTTTGAGTCCTCCCGTTATCAAGAACTTCGAGGATTTTCCCTGCGGGAGATTGGGCCTTGATGTAGCCCCTGGTAGAAAGCCCAGATTCTGCAGCATCCGGTCAATGCTAACCGTGAAGTAGGGTCGGAAAAGGTACTCTTCTTCGATGGCCCCTATGAAGTCGAACCCCCAGAGATCGGTGCAGCCCGAGGTGTTGCAGTTAGCCATAGTCATAGGCATGGCTTCTAGAGTGATGATGGTATCGTGCAAAGGTAGCTTGATTTTCCGATGCAAGGTAGAGGATACAGCCCTGGTCGCGTGGATCCAGGGTCTTCCTAAAAGAAGGTTAAAGGAAGAAGTGGCGTCGATCACTTGAAATTCCAACTCTTTTTCTATCGGGCCTGTTATGAAAGTAAGTTTTACGGCCCCGGTTACTGACTTTGGACTTCCGTCGAAAGCCTGAATGGTTTGAGCTGTGGGAATGTAGTCGGCCTCGGTGATGCCGAGGGCTTTGGCGGTCCTCAAGGGGAGGACGTTGACTACGGACCCGTCGTCAATTAGGGTCATGGGCAGGTACTTTCCGCGGCAGATTACCGTGATGTAGAGGGCCATGTTGTGGGCAGGCCCAAATGGTGGTAGATCAGCATTGGAGAAGGTAATAAGTGGGCCTTCTTCTTTAGCTTTCCCCTTTAGGTGGGGCAGAACCGTGGCTACCATTTCAGCTGGAGTAGCCGTAGAGTCGATCTTGACTTGATCGAGGGCCTTAGTAAGTGCCTCTCGATGTTCATGTGAGCTAACTAGGAGTTGCCATATAGAGAGGTCAACTCGAGTCCTGCTCAGCTGCTTCACAAGAGCCTTTTCAGTAGTTAGCTCTTCCGGGGCGACCTCCACTCTAGGTGGCGGCTCGGTGACGATGAGGGCGTGACTTCTGGTTAAGGCCTTGGACTTAACCTTCTGGATCTCCTCGGGCGTGATGGGGACAGCTTCCCCCTTGGTGAAATAAACGTCGTCTTCGTCGTCGCACCAGATCCCGTTTATTTGCGGGACGAAAGGGGAAATGAGATGTGAACAGTCCATGACTTCCCCGGAGAAGATGGTGTGAGTGGCCAGCTGGTTATCCTTGTTGTTGGGCTTGCCTCCAGGTAAAGGGATCTTCCCACTTTCGATGAGATCCTGGATAAGATGATTTAGCTTCCAGCATTTCTCGGTATCGTGTCCCTTGCCCCGATGGTACTGGCAGTAGGCCTGGATGTCGTAGGCCTTGGAGCGACGCTCGATCGGGAGCTCAGGTGTTGGGCCTATCGGGTTGATCAGGCCTTTTGACGATAGCCTCTGTAAGGCATTTGGATAGGTGGTGCCTATATCGGTGAATACCCGGGGTGTGGTATTCTTCTTGAACGGGGTATCAAGTAGGTTTAACTCATCAAAAATGCTACGAGTGGCAGCAGTGGATGCGGGCTTGCTTGTCGATGAGCTGGCCCCTTGGTATCCCTTGGCGGAGGCCTTAATGAGGCTTTCCAACCTTAGATCATCTTCGATTCTCGTCCTCATTTCAGTTAGGACCGCAAAACTAGGTATGATGGCGTACCGGAGATGGACCCGGTAGGCAGGAAGGAGGTTCTTGACAAAGGCTTCAACCAGTACTTTTTCACTGGGCATATCGACCAGTTTGACGCTTTCAGCCCTCCAGCGTTGAAGGTATTTTGTAAATCCTTCCTTGGGTTCCTGGGCCATTACCTCCAGGGTGCGCATCGTGGTCTAGATTTCCGTGTTGTCGGCGTAGTTCCGAGCGAATTTCGTCGCCACGTCATCCCAAGACTTGTATTTCTTGGAATCAAGCCTATAGAACCAGGCTCTCGGGTGCTTCTCGAGGGAGGAGGCAAACAAATGCTTGAACATGTTTGACTTAACCCCCTTATGGGCCATAAATTCCTTGAAAGCCCGGATATGTAATACCGGGTCTTCAGTTCCGTCGAACATTGGGAGGCCCGTCAGGTTGAGATTGGCAGGCAATTCGTCGGTTAGGGGTGCATAGGCCCGAGCATTCTCCGTATGAATCGAGTTGTGGGTCGAGAGATGGACCTGCTCTTGCAGCTTGAGGACTGCGCTGGTCAATTCGGCTAATGGCCCCTTGGTTTCGTCTTCGTCCCTCGGCCTATCCTGCTCCATGGCGCTTACCCAGGTAACGATGGCGATTTGGTCTCCCCTCATCTGTGCTAGTTGATCTTGGATCTTAGCCAACGAGGCGGTCAGTGCGTCTATGGCTTGTTGAGTCATGGTTCGGGTGAAAGGTGGCCTGTCTGTAAGAACACCGTGTAATCAGAATCGGACACAGATCGAAGAGTGCATCCCGAGCAAGAAGAAAAAGGACTAGACTCGGATAGAAGACCGAAAACCGACTCCTAGACGGGTGACTCGTAAGTGGTGGGCTTTCCTTAGGATTTTGGCAAATTGAGCCTAGTCCTGTGTGAAGAAAGACCTACGTGTGAGCTATTCCCCAGACTTTGGACCCTAAAGTGTAAGTGGGCTTCCCTTTGTAGGAGTTTGTCCTACGTAGGTGGGCCGTGCCTTGATAAGTAAGGCGGACTTGGGATGGGGTAGAAACTCGTGATGTAAGATCGACGGAGTTTCGACGCTATGGACTCTAACAACTTATGACAAGACCCGACACTGCTAAATACGGGAAGTCCTAAGAAGAAGAAAGCTTTGAAAGGAGAATTTGGATTTGAAAACCGAGCAAAGTCGGGTAGGATGGCCCGATTTTTTTTGAAAACCGAAAAAAAGTTATCGGGCCGAGATTTTGGATTTTTGAAAAGGTTTGGACAGCATACCGGCTAGAAAATAGGCTATTTTGAGTCAAAATCATAAGTCCTAAATTCGGTAGCTTTCCGGGTTTGAAAAATGGATGATTTTCGGAAAAAAAAGATGCAAGTTTTTTGGAAACAACGGTTTTGAAAAAGACGAGACATGGATCAAGTAGCACGTAGTCACGGAAACAGTATAATGACGCCATGTATGCTCTTAGTCTAAGTCTCGGTCGGTCGAATAGGGTCTATACCAACGACGATAGCTTTCTCGCAAATCAGGACGTCTTCCTAAGCCGAGTTGGTCTTAGAACCTGCCGTAAAACCCATGCGAGTTCCGCCATCGAAGTCTTTAGTGCGCCCATTTAGGAACGCACCATGGTATAGTGGGACGTCGGTCACAAGTAACCGGCTCGGGAAAGAATTGGGGTTATGCATGAACCATTGAACTAAAACGTGTACATTACTATTCGAACGATTTCTTTTCGAGTCTCACCCTGAGGATGTCGATGGTAAGTGACTCATCAGTTGATCCCCAGCGGAGTCGCCAAATTGTGGACATAACATAGGTCCACCCCGACGCGGCCACGCGCGGGTTTGGGGAGGCGAATGAATCTCCATATGAGAGGTCAAATTGAAATTTAAATCGAAGTAGGAGTCGCCACCGAACTTTGTGGGAGTTCGGGCCCGTTCGAACCCACTCTATGTCGTATTGGGCCGTGTACAAAATACGGCCCATTTCCGATGTCAGAGCTTATTGGGTTCGTCCCTTTGCATTATGATACCGATACCGACATTATCGGATATCGTGTATTGAATGACTCTCGTTGCCAATGGATTCAGACATCCGAAAACCATGGTTCTGAGTAAGGGGTGAGGGTACGTGTTGGGAAGTTCACTAAGAACACCCAACCCCGCCCGCACTTAGCGGCCTTTACTAAGATATCGTTCGTTTTTTGTGTACACCCGTTAGTTCGATGGTTGAATGATATGCAAAGATTATTTTCCCTAAGCATGTGAGAAAAAAATAAATAGGTTGCTAAGTCGTTTAATGCATGTTAAACTAATAACGTCCAAGTTGTTTTAGCATGTGAAGTTCGTTTTTGTCTAATAAAACAAAAGAAAGAAATAAATTGCTACAAACACGAGAAAACGAGTTAGTAACATTTGATAAATCAAATAAAGATGTAAATACAATAATATGCATGATTTTGAAAAAGGTTTATGACACGTGATGGATTAACACGTGTTGACCGAGGTCGAAAAAAGTATTTATAGAAATCTGAAAATATGTCGCGAAAGTCGCTGTTTTATGTAAGAAACGAAAAGAATAGAAAAGCGTGAAAACGAGAAAAAAAAGGGCTCGGCCTTACAGGCTCTCGCGCGAGTCGCCTGGAAGGCGTGCGACTCGTGCGGGAGTCTGTCCCGACTTTTTATTTTCGAAAATCGTCAATTTTTATAAATCGCGTACAAATATGGATTAATTTATACTCGATTTATATTTTCGATATTCGTCATATTCAATATTCGATTATGAAATCGATATCAAATAGTCGGAATAACTTTTTTAGCAAAAGTTTTGTTTTGAACGAAAAGGAAAAAAAAAATGTTATTTCTCTCCGCGTAAGAAATTGTCGAATTTTGTTTTTTTTAAAAGGATGTAACGATTTTATTAGCATTAACGAGATTTAATTTAGTTCTTGTTAGATACGATATTCGATTAGAGAATCGATATCGTATTTTAAGAACGTTTTGTTTTATAAAAATATTTTTGTAATATCGATACTAGAGATACAAAATATGTGACGAACGACCCGTATAAAAAAAAGAGACCGAAGACACGACACAAAAAAAACGAAAAAAACGTGGAGAAAGGAAGAGAAAGGAGGAAGAGTCGGGTTTGATTTTGCACCCTCAACCTACATGCTTTGTTTTCTCGGAATAGAGCTCGTCGGAAAGTGGATTGGGCACGGGAGCGTCAAGACGATGTGGATGAGTTAGGATGGTGTATTTGGACGTGTAGGCTTAGCGGGTTCGGCCGGCTTGTGGGGTCTGATTCGTCGGGCTGATTCTAACGGTATTTCGATGTTTTTTTGAATGTATGTCGGGATTTGCTTTGAATTATTTTGCTAGATGTTGATGATGTATGAATGATAGATAATGAATGTGTGTATTGAATGTGACGGTAGGGCCCTATTTATAGGAGAGGTCCTCGATAGGAGCTAGGAGAGGTACTTTTGCTTAGGTGACAAGAAATACCGGTTTGGATAGGAAACGTAAGAGTTTGAAAGGGAGCGAGAGTCCCGTCTCTTGGCGAGGAAGCCGAGTATATCGGCTGTTTTGGGGTGCTTTGGCCGAGTGTTTGAGCTCGGTCGGTGAATTGTTTTGGTTTTCGGATAAAATTCCTACTTGAGATCGAATTCTATCCTTAAATGGGTTTATTTAATATTTTCGAAGCTGATTTTTTGTAGTATTCGAGTCCAAACCGGACGTGTGGTGTCACGGCTGGTCCGTGTATCTCGGGAAAAAATATCTTTGACCGGGTTTGACCCGGTCGCTAAAAGACGGTTTTGCCCCTGGTGCCGGATTCGACCCAAATTAGTCTTATTTGACTCGAAACGACCTACTGGGCCTGGATTTGAGGTTGGTTTAGTAAGATTTGTACTCCGTAATAAGCCTAAGCCAAATGTCCATGATTTCGAGCCCATATCCGAGTCCATTAAAGCATGTTCGCGTCCGATCATCATCGGGTGTTTGGCGGAAACTACTATAGACACCTGGCGGTCAAATGTGGGTGTCTACAAAATGTTTCCTCTATCGAGTCCGGGAGGTGTGAAGGGATATGTCCTCGACCTCTCCCGTCAAACAAAATCACGGGGATCTAGCCCGTTTATTTATATCAATAAAACAACTTCTTTTTTTCTTTTACAAACATGCCTCGACAATCGCTTGACTATAACTTACTTTATCACTTAAGACTCGATACTATGCCATTTACCGATAACAATTAACTAAAGCGCAAAGGCTACAACAAACGGCCCACTTAATTTCACCCTAACGAGAGATCAGGGACATCAACCTCAAGTTCAACCCATCACTAACCCCTCTAACCAAGTAGAAACCAATAGGTAATCACATACCCATATCTATCAAACTAGACTTCCCTGTTACCAACAACGCATCCGAATACGAAGCCTGCCTAATAGGGCTAAAAGCCGTTGTATCCTTAGGAGTTAAAAACCGTAGAGTACATGGGGATTCATCCCTGGTAGTCAACCAAGCCACGGGCACCTGAAAGGTTTATAGCGAAAGCCTAACCCCATACCAAACAAAAGTAGAAACAATGTCCCGGGAATTCACCGAAATCGACTTTATACACATACCCCGCGAATAAAACCAATTTGCCGACGCCCTATCCAAGTTAGCCTCACTAATAAACATGCTCGACAATCTTTTCTCTATGCCTATCTGCATAGAGGGAAGCGAACAACCGGCCTACATCCATAATCTTGAGACCGATGATACCTCCGAGGAACCCTGGTATAAAGTAATCCTAGACTTTATAACCGAAAAGTCGTATCCACTCAACACAAACACCAAAAACAAAAGAGCCTTACGAATACAAGCCACCCACTACGTCCTAAACCAAGGACTACTCTACAAACGAACCCTACAAGGGATCCTCCTTAGATGCATAAACAAAACCCAATCCGAGAGAGTCATGGAAGAAGTACATGACGGAGAGTGCGGACCCCACATGAGCGCCCACCTATTAGCCCGAAAAATAATGAGACTGGGCTATTATTGGATTACCTTAAAGGCAGACTGTTGACAGCACGTCTGCCACTGTCACAATCGCCAAATATTTGCCAACATCCAACACTTACCGCCCTATCCTCTCCATACTATAGCCACGCCTTGGTCTTTCTCTACTTGGGGAATCGACATCATAGGAAAGGTACACCCAGCCGAAACCGGCGGGCACTGTTTTATACTAGTGGCCGTCGATTATTTCACCAAATGGGTAGAAGCCGCTTCTTACACTATACTAACCTCAAAACAAGTAGTCAAATTCTTACCAAATAACATCATCTGTCGCTATGGCATACCTCACGAAATCGTTAGTGACTAGGGTGCTCATTTCAGGGCCGACACCCAAAAAACTCCTCGACAAATACAAAATCCAAAGACACAAATCTTCACCCTATAGACCGCAGACAAACGGGGCCGTGGAGGCAGCCAACAAAACCATCACCACGATCCTTAAGAAAATGATAGACAACTACCGAGACTGGCTAAGCAAAATACCCTTCGCATTATGGGGATACCGAACATCCTACCGAACACCCACCGGAGCCACGCCATATTACTTAACCTACGGCTCCAAAGCCGTGCAACCCGTAGAGCTAGAAATACCGTCACTAAGGATACTAGCCGAAAGCGGCATTCCCGAGGAAGAATGGGATCAAAAACGATATGACGAGCTAGTACTCTTAGACGAGCGTAGAATACATGCCCTATCCAACGTACAAGCCTACCAACAGCGTATACAACGAGCCTTTAATAAATGAGTGAAATCCCCAAACATACATGAAGGAGACTTAGTAGTCAAATCCATTAGAGCACCCCTTCCCGTTGATTCCAGAGGGAAGTTCAAACCAAACTGGGCAGACCCCTACCTTGTCAAGAAAATACTCTCGGGGGGCGCCGTAGTCCTCACCGACCTGGACGGTCAAGAATTCTCAAACCCGACCAACATGGATCAACTCAAACGATACTACCCATAAACGTCTCGACAAACTCATCCTAATCTCTAAATTAGGGTGAAAACCCGCGCAAAAAAAACACACAAAGAATTCGCATCGATAATTGGCATAACAAGTCTAAAGCAAAATCACTCACATTTTGAAAGAACTACGAACATGGTTTGATTCCGTCTAAAAGCGGATACGTAGGCAACCCTCCTTTGGCTACAACCAACCAAATAAAAAGAAATCGACCACTCGATTCTTAGGCAAACCGAAACTCTTTTTTACGTTCCGATTAACGAGTGATTCAAATAACGAAGCACAAACGACGAGCCGAGGACGGGGTGAAAACCTGAAAGGGCACCCCGGGCAAAATGAAGAAACGAGTTGTGAGTCGTCGTAAAAAAATAATAAAAAAAAAGAAGAAGAAAATGACGAGCCGAGGACGGGGTGAAAACCCAAAAGGGCACTCCGGGCAAAATGAAGAATTGAGTTGCGAGCCGTAAAAAAAATGGTGACCGAGGACGAAGTGAAAAGCCGAAAGGACGCTCCGGGCAAAATGATGAATTGATTTGCGACTTGCGAGCCACCACAAAAAAAAAAAAAAATTAATAATAATGTGCTTCTCAATAAAATTTTGTTAAGTCGAGCCTTTGTCGAGGCCTTTACATCAAGCGTCTGAAACCCTGCTTTTCCAGAAAATGACAACGTGTCAAAACTCCACAAAAACTAGTACTAATACGCCACATAATATCAACTAATAGAACATAATACAAAACGGCTGAACTCTACCGATCCAACTTCCTAATCCCACCTACATTCGGGCGAGCTTGTGCGGGTCTTTCACTATCGACCTTCATGATACAAGCCTCCACCGCCCTCGCCAAAGGCGAGTTCAGCCGACCATGTTTCTTCTCATCACTAGCACCTTGAACGTGAGTCTCATTAGTCTTGGCCCGTATAGATGAACTGACGGTACTAGGATCGGTAACGCTGTCTTTGGTCACGCACTTAGTGACATTTCCTCGGGTCACGTCCTCGTCCCCTAGAGCCTCTGTCTTCCTAACTTTCGAGTTGTTCTGTCCTGACGGGTGTTCACAAACCCCCCGCCGGATGGAAGCAGTGTCGGTCGATCGGACGCTCTCTATGACAACAGGACGCAAAAACTTCTGTTCTTAAGACACCCTAAACTCCCTAAACAAGTTCTTTGTCCATGAGGCGAACCTAGAAACACCCTTAGCAGTCTCCGAAGTGGAGGGTTTAATGCTCATTTTGATTCGACAACTCACGCGGATGAATATAAACCGGATCCCTCATGGATAGTATTAACAAGGCCTGGGTCGAAGACGAAAAAGGAAACCCGATATGCCCACTGATGTTCCACCACGGGACAGACCACCTAATGACCGACTGCCCTTTAGCCAAATAGGAAAGCCACTCCTTCTCGGTGTGACCTTCACTCCACGCCCGCACCATCTTCCGGCCCGTGAAACCTCTGTAGTTATTACCTTTGAAGCCCCAGGGAAAGTCGACCAAACCAAGTTGCTCCTGTAGCCAAACCTGCACAAACCACGACAAAACGTCACACCTTCGAGCTAAAGCAACCATAAAAACAAAAAAAAAACCAAGAAACAAGGAAACATGACACCCTAAGCACCTGTAAAATGATCCTGGAGCCGCGAAAAGATGTCTTTTGGAGTTGGGCACGAGCATCGAGACCTAGAATAAGCTCACCCAAAATAAGGAAAGAGGGTGAACGTCCATGTTCCGTTCCCATTACAACATCCAAAACTCGAGGATTACCCCAACCCTCGCACGTCCTCGCATCCTCGAAAAGATAATAACAAGTCACCATAATGTTGAAAGCACGCCTACATGCTAGAGCCAAAATATCGTAGGAACCAGCCTGTGAAAATGTCCTAAAAAGCAACTCTAGGTCAATGTCATATCTCCCAAAGAAAACCTTAGCCTCCTCCAATGAAGAAAGGTCCAAAAAATGACAAAATCGCTCTACATAAGCATCATCTCCCGAAGGCACGCAAGGTCGAACCGAATTCCACCCACTTATAGCGTCTAGTTCTTCGGGTAGAAGAAAAATTTTACCCCCGGGAAAAGCAAAAACATGACCTTTTGAGTCCCAAAACTTAGAGCATGCTAGTAAGAAGTCATCTTGTATCTTAACTCGAATAAGCGCAACAATCGTTTACAAACCGTCATTTGAACAAACCTCGGGTCACGTTTCGTAAAATTACCCGCCCACTCGGTTAGGAGATTCCCAAAACCCTACATGACCCCGCGTATGGATGTTCTAGACACTATGGATATTCTAGTATGTCTAAAACAAACACCCACAACCCGTATATATAGCCTAAATTCCACAACAATTAGGAAACAACAAAAATTTCCATAAACAGCGCTTGAACCGCCCAGGCCCAGGCGCCCAAGCTCAGGCGACCCGGAACCCGAAACCCTTAGCCAAGGCGCCTATCCCTAAACAGATAACCTCTCACGCGACCCATAAATAGAAACGTTGATCCCGATTGTTACCATAACTACCACCTGACATCTCGGACGTTGGGAACGACCTCCCGAAGTTACTAGAACCCTCTCCGAAGACCAAGATGCCCATGCAGGAGCTGCAAGAACACCAAGTTCACCCGTCGGACACACCAGACTTAGGCGTCTTTTCATTTTTTCTTTTAGGGGGATAAGCTACCCCACCTAGGCGTGCTGTAGCCTTCAACGGTTATTGTCAAGTCGCCTCTGCAGCCCAATAAGGCACTGTTATGAATATGCAAAAAGTGGTCTAACTTTTTTTTCAAAAGTAGCCTAGATTTTAGGCTTCGACCTCATTGTCAATTATGAGCATGAGAGGACTTTTCGTCTTAAGTTAAAACATTTTAATCGACGTACTATCTGATCTGATTCCCGACTCAAACTAACGCATTTCAAAACATCCGAAAAGAACTGTTTTCGTACTCTCGTGCAACCCCAACGCATCTTAAACTAAGATTAAATCGCAAATAAAGGAACGCGAAGTGATTACTTGTTAATCTAGGTCAACATTTTGCCAAAAAAAAAACAAGACTAATCCAACTAATTCAAATACGAAGAAAAATACAAAATATATAAAGTCATACACAAATCGAGTTTATAGACTAGGAAGGACCCCTAGAAGCCGCACCGATGTCTATCACGAGCTCACCAAGGATGTCATCCGGACCTAAGTCCTCTAAATCAAAGGTAGAAGACTCACTACCGTCCAACCCCGACAGCATATCTAAGGTAGTTGTCTCGGGAATCCCTCCAAAGCCCTCGGTAGCACCTGTAGCATGACCCTTAGCCTCAGCCTCGACCTCTCTCTCCCTCTCAACTCGATGCCTAGCCTCACCCTGTGCGGAGGTCTCGCCTTGGGACTGAGCCACCCGCTCCTTTAGCTGGGCAATCTCATCAGCCCAAGATTGCAGGAGCTGTTGCGCCTCAGCCGCCTATGCCTCCAGCTTGGTCACCCGAATCTCTAGTTGTCCCACCATGTCTTGAGCATCCTGCAAATACACCCAATCCTTAGGAAAATGTACAAACAGCCTAGGAAACCATTCTAAGCACACACACTCACCGATCTAGATCCCGAAGTGTCACGGGAGACCCTCGAGGTGTAGGCCCGGAAACAGTTAGCGGCCTGCCATAACCGCTGATGGCAGGCCGACGAAACCTGAAAGGAGAAACCACACAAGTTAGCCAAACAAACCTAATTCTTAGAACCCAAATCCAAAACAGAAACCGACACTTACCCGGTATACCCGGTCACGCCACTCTATCCCAGCGTCCATCTCTTCGACAGAACACGAGGGGAGAGGCTCAGTGAAAGCTATCCGGGATGCGTCTACCCTGAGCAGTGTCAAGAGGAAGTCTGGGGACTGGATAGCATCAGCCGGGTCGGCCAGCTGAAAGAAGAGCAGGCTGGTCAGAAAACAAGTAAATACTAAGCCATAGATCGAAACAAGCTTTAAAACCAAAGGTCAAGTACTCGCCACGAGGCGGCGGCAAGCTAGCCGCTGGCTGACATGAGACAGATAAGAGGCACCAGGCACCAGAGTGCATCACCTCCTTCTCCATCCCCACCTTCTAGGACCTCTGCGGCGGTCGATGGTCTAAACATGGTCCGGGGAGGATCAACCGGCACCCTGAAGTCGTCATAGAAGCACTGACGCACCAACCGTTCGCCCAGATACCAAACCGAGCGGAACAACGCAGGGAGAACCATCCTCCTATAGCCCCGAGGCCTCAACTCCGCAGCTACATACCCAGGCATACCCTCAAAATTGGCCCAAGGGCGAGCAACAAACTACACAACCGAAATTAGTATTTCAAAACCCTCGGTAGGCGCTAAATAAAACAAGGTATAAAGAGACAACTTACATCCTCGAGGTGTAGCTGCTTAACCAGCATGTTCTCCGACGGGTAGTGGCTGATAGTACTCTTAGGCTGAGCCAACCTCCATTCGATCCCCGCCAAGAATCTCGTCGGATGAACCCGCACCGTTATAGGTGCCAAACAAAGGAAGTAGGAATAAATCCAAGCCTGCGAAATCCCGAAACACCTTTAGCAAAACTAAGCCGAACTAAGTAGAACCCAGGAAACAAAGACTGGAATAGCAACTAACCCCCAGCACAAGGCCTGGACCTACAATGGGCAAAGCTGAGGCCGACTCCACCTCCAACGGCCTCACCATGACTTGCAAACAGCGAGTCATCTCCGCGAAAGCCGCGGTCACCCAGTCAAAACGTCGCAGTTGTTCCAGATCAGCTAGGAGAGGCAAAATACTAGTACCAAACCTCTCGGCCTTATCCGAGAAGTGGGTCGATCCTAGGAAGTACCACAACCACAACCACAACCGGGCATCCTGCTCCGGCGTGTTGGGTGCTCGACCCTCTAACACCACCACCCGCTCAAAGTGATCGGTGATATATGAACTCACCAAAGCATGAGGCGTACTATAAGCCTCACGCTCCAAACAATCCTCGATGAGGCCACGTACCTCATCACTATCTAGTCTAGGGCCCTCGCCAGCCCATCTAATCCTCTCAGGACCCCAGGGCAAACCCTTAATAACCCCGAAATCCTCTAAAGTCATCCCGACCTCCACAAAGGACATATGGAAGGTCGAGGCAGTGTCGTGGAAGCGATCTACCATCGCTGTAATCACCATAAGGTTGTACTTAGTCTTGCAACCCACTAACCGGACCCATTGCTCCACCACGGGACCCAGAGCGGTCCTCGCGATAATCCCCTTTGCCACAAGGTTCAAATTTTGAGAATAAATCTCAAGGCATGTCGTAAAACCCGAGAAGGTCCTCATCGAACCTAGGGCCTGCAAACCGAGGCAAAATAAATATAAACAAAACAAACCGAACCCAGCCAGAACCAAAGTTCATAGCCTAAAACTAGTAAACATAAGCTAAATACTCACCAGGCCCAGCACAATGCGGTAAGAAACATGTAAGTCGGAACGAAACAACAACTGGTGACCGTCCCAGTCCCGAGCGCACTCGGGATCCTCGTATACAATTTCCTCATTCTCCGGTACGGGAACCGGGACGTGATGCCCACCTAGCCACCGTCTCAGGAAGCCTACGTTTCCTTATTCTATCAAAGTCGGCCTCGTTTATGGCCTCCGGATCACGACGTTGCGAAGACGTGCTTTGTCGTCTTCTACGAATCCCGCAGGGGGTCAGTGAGCTCGTCCCGGCGGTCCCGCCACTAGTACCTGCTGTAGAAGTTCCCTCGGGACGCTCGGCATCACCTCTAGCTGCAAAAGCAAACAAAAGACAAAAAACATGTGCCTTACGTCAAGCTGAAATAGCATAAACGGGTCAAAATTTTGGATAAGGATATTGAAATTCCGAAAAGCCACTAACACCTATTTTCAACCCCGATCACAATGGAAGTAGTTTTGGGAAAATTGGGCATCGTTACGACGCCTTTTGGTCCGTCATAAGTCACACAAAACCGCACGGAAGGCCCTAGAGGCCACTTCAGCCCACAAAAATTGACAAGGGAGTTACCCACATCATCACAAATACTAATTGAGCAAGATTACATAAGACAAGTACGAGGATTATCGAGAAGATGGTCCCTAACCCTAAGCATTTCGAGTCTATCTCCATAGGAAGCCATGGCGATACCTCTAAGTACCCTATCAAGCTTACAACAACCCTAACAAGCTCTAATCAACCCTAATTTAAATATGGGATAAAGCATGAAAATCGAAAACTTAGTAAATTAAAAACACCCAAATCGATTTTCTAGGGTTTCAACAAACAAACTCACAATCAATCAAATTAATCAAAACCGACAATAAACGAGCAAAGGACGCTTACCTAGAGTCGACATTCTCACGTACGGCAGAAATCAAGACGAAAATTGGTTAGAAAAATCGAGAAGGCGATATTGGGACGAAAGGGGCGAGCGTTCGAATTTTGAAACAAATGAACGAAACCCCCCAACCTTCGCTGACTTAAACAAACCCGACCCGCAAGAATCCGGGCGCCTCAGGCTGTGCATCCAAGGCCTGGACTGCTGGGGGCTAGGCGCTTGAGGACTGGAGAGCAGATAGATGCCCGTTTGACGAGTCCGGCACAAGAATAAGACGAAAATAAACAAGGCTTGAATACACCCAAAACACACATCCTTTCTCTTAAAACGAGCAAACCAACAACGACAAAGTAGTTACTAATCGATGCCGATAAAGCGTGTATATAACAAAAAGCAATAGGACAAACACAAGAACCACGTTTAACAAAAAAACACTCACACTCGAGCACGTAATAAAACAATCTAACCGAAGCCGATCTAAGCAAATCCCGAACAAATCCTAAACGCATAACAAATCAAAACAGAGCAAAGGAAACCTGAACAAAATAAAACAAATCCGCAAAATGAAACTTAACCAAAATAAATCAACGCGAGCAAACACCTTCGAGCCCAACGGGTCTTAGTTATTCAGAAGGCATTTGAGTGTTATACCTCACAGCAACTTGGGTTTGAGCGGATACTGACACGCTCAAACACCTTCGAGCCCGACGGGTCTTAGTTATCCGGAAGGCATTTGAGTCTTATACCTCACAGAAACTTGGGTTTGAGCGGATACTGACACGCTCAAACACCTTCGAGCCCGACGGGTCTTAGTTATCTGGAAGGCATTTGAGTCTTATACCTCACAACAACTTGGTTTTGAGCGGATACTAACACACTCAAACACCTTCGAGCCCAACGGATCTTAGTTATCTAGAAGGCATTTGAGTCTTATACCTCACAGCAATTTGGGTTTGAGCGGATACTAACACGCTCAAACACTTTCGAGCCTAACGGGTCTGGGTTATCCTGAAGACAACTTTAGTTTGAGCGGATACTGACATGCTCAAACATTTTTCGAGCCTAACGAGTCTGAGTTATCCAGAACGAAACTTTAGTTTGAGCAGATACTGACACGCTCAGACATTTTTTCGAGCCTAACGGGTCTGAGTTATCTTGAAGGCAACTTGGGTTCGAGCGAATGCTGACACGCTCTAACATGTTTTGTACAAGAGGTCATAAGCATCCCGAAGACATATGTTCAAATAAAAGCTAACACATGCGAACAATTTGTTCACGCATCCACGCTAGACGCGTCATAAGTAATACAAATCCGAACGAACTCTTATGCAATCTGAAAAGGCAAGGCACGAGCATGAAGAACCTAGAACAAGATGACAAGCACCGGCCCGGGCCCAAGCAAGCTACCGCAGGCAAAGACGTCAGGTATGATTTCTGACCTTTGGCTGACGAGCTTCAACACGTAGTCTAACGGACTTAAAGCGACCCGACCAGACAGCCACCAGATCGTAATCCTCGATTGACCTGGGTGGCTATACTTTGACTTTCGCCTTGTCCAAGCCTCAGTCAAAGTTGGGGCTTCTGTAGACACCCAGATTTGGACCTGGTGGCTGCAGAAGTGCCCAACAAACACCCGATGACGATCGGACTGCAACGCGACGCGGGTTCGCGATATTTTAGATAGTTTTTCTATGGAACAGATCAAATAAATTACTCGAAAAAATTAAAATAACATCTTGGCAGCCTTAGTCGTGTCATTACGGTCGCATAGACACTAATTAGAGTCAATTCTAACACCGGGACCCAAGCCGGCCTCGAAACTCGAACCGAGTCATCACCGCGACAAGCGAACCTCGGGTTGCACACCGAGGCCTACTAAACACCATGGCGCTAGGTCAAAACCGGGGAAGACTTAATCCCCAAGCTTCGTATTATACATCCACTTCTCGGTTTTGAAAAGTATCAAAATCGTATCTTCAAAACTCCGAGCGCCTCACCTTGCGCGCCTGTGTCTTCACGCGCCTAAACCCAAGCGCCTGAGTTCTGGTACGCCTGGGTTCAGGCGCCTATCCGGGTGACGAGGAATGAAAAACACCTATAAATACCCCCCTTCACCTCCTCATTTCGACACACAATTCAACTCTCTTCCCTCTTCACTCGTAAAAAGTTTCTCGCTAAGCGCTCGCACCCCGACACCCGAGGCAAAAAATACACTCGATCGTATTTCCGATAAAGCGACATCAACGCTACTCCTCACCTACGAGCACTCCACTCGATCCCGAGGTACCTGTGTTCGACTAGGTCTAGTCTAGTAACGGAATTTTGCCGGGTTAGCCGTAGAACCAGCCAGTAGTAGCGGAGCTCTGCCGGAATAGCCGCAGGAACGGTCAACGGTAACAGAACTCTGGCAAAATCACCGGGCAAGCAAGGAGGATCCACCTTTCGAAGTCGAGTCGTCACTAGGTTGTCATCTAAACAAAACTTTATATTTTTGTACCTTTATTATGCACTACGATAACGTCGAACGTGGAAACTAGGTCCACTACACATACTAAAACACGTAACGTCCCTACTTCAACCGCAAACACTAAAATACACTAAATAGACTCGAGTAATTCCGAGATCCGTTCTCAACTATCTATGCATCGTGTCCCGTTTAGTGTATTCTCCGAGGGTGCAACTCCTCACAATGTGATCTACTTATATTCGCATTTACAGTTTTTTCGTATGATTTATTGCTTTTATGACCTTATAAACGCATGCTAAATCACTTAACACGGAATTCAAAACGTAAATCAACTAAAATTGAACAAAACGATGGTTGGGTTCCGTATTAGTCCCGGTGCTCACCCTATAAGATTCGACGCATCCTTATTAATACCGAACCGAAGCATCTTAATTCGAATACCGGGTAAGGTATACCACGAGAATGACTAATATCCGTATTATCACGTTAAAACTGATTTGCTAATACCTATAATATTAGTATTCTCTACTCTCCTATGTGCAACTTTTAATGGTCTGCCTGTCACGTGAAATCGCATGCAAAGAAGGTAAACACAACTACTTCGACGACAAAATTTACTTGTCCTTAAACAACCGACGTAGAAAAAGATATAGGGTGAAAACAACGGATGTTACAGTATTTCCGCCACAACGAAAGAACAAAGTTATCAGCCCGCCGATTGATTAGTAGAGGTCGCTATAATGCGGGCGGGATTGGGTGTCGATGTCTATCAAATGTTGGCTTCCCAATACGTACCCTCACCCCATACTCAGAATCGACGGTTTCCGGATGTCCGAAACCATTGGCAATGAGAGTCATTCCAGGCATGGAGTGCTTAATGGTACAAGTCTTTATCTTTAGGTCCCGTGCCCCTCAACTTTAAGCTGGCTAAGTATCAAAGTTGACTTGAACGGTTTCCGAGTCTCCATAATTGACTCGGTGGTGACTCCACAAATCGGCAACGAATTCAGTTCACTAAAAAGGTCGCCTTACCAAACATATCGGCCTTTAAACATTTACAACCACGACTCGATCGATTCTAAACGGAAACACGGGTGCCCGCACCCGTCTAGTACAAGTCCGGATCGTCATCCGAATCGAGGTCCGACACATCGCGCCGTATGCAAGATCGGACCATCCCCCGACCGGGAGGGGGCGGCATGGGTGGCGCGCGCGGGGCGCTGGGCGTTGTGGACGGACGTCCACAGCCGGTTAATCAAAAACTCCGTAGAATGAGACCTGAATGGTCTCTCAAACTCAAAGAAGAATTTGACAAACAGTTCAACGTTGGCTTCATAAAAGTGTCCGAATATCTAGACTGGGTCGCGAACATCGTTTAGGTTCCTAAAAAGGACGGTAAGGTGCGCGTATGCGTGGATGTTCGGGATCTTAACAAGGAGAGCCCGAAAGATGATTTCCCGTTACCACATATTCATATACTGGTAGACAATACCGCTGATCACACCCTTCTATCCTTTATCGATGGATATGTCGGGTACAACCAGATCAAAATGGCGGAAGAAGGCATGAGCAAGATGATAAATGTGTTTTGTAGTGTTTATTTCACGTCTTTGATCCCGCTTTCTTTTGTTAAATCGCTCATTAGAGCAGTTTCGACGCTACTTACGCTTTTTCTTGCTTGTTTTAGGTTCCTAATGCTCATCTTGGAGAAGTGGAACGATTCTGTTTTGTTTCCGATGCATATAGACCAATGAAGAGAAGCGACGATGATTCGGTGACTTGGACTTGATCCCGAGTCCCTTGGAACCCACTTGAGAATATCATGAGCACCGAGCATCGATAAGAAGCCTAGGAAGAGCAAATAAGGACCCATCACGACCGGGATGAGAAGACGAGAAGACAGAAGCCACTAGAGGGCCTTCCCGACCGAGATCACCACCTTCTCGACCGGGATGGCACCCTTCCCGACCGGGATCATCACCTTCCCGGCCTGGATGGGCCCAGCTCAGCCTCCGCGTCATTCTTTCCTTTCCTCACTTACGAAACCCTATATATATCTTCCTCTTGTATTGTTTTAAGGACACTACCTTAGACTACTTTACATTACCTTAGATAAAACCCTAGATAGACATTAGTGTAGCTTAGCTTAGTTTCTCCTTAATCTTTTGTTAATCTTAGCTTAATCTTAGTTAGTTAGTCTTGTATTATTGGATTTCTTGAAGAATCTATCAATATTGACAACTTTGGTGGAGGATTTTTGGGGTTTCCTTTTATGCAAGTTTCATCCTTTTCATCTCTTCTCTAGTTTGGTATAATATTTCTTTTCTCTTTTCTCTTATTCTTTCAATGTTAGTAAAGTTTCAATCTTTATCTATTGCTTGTTGTTCATCTTTGTTTGTTCTTTTCCATTATGAATGTTCTTGTTCTTATATTGTGGGTTTCCCTTGTTAGTATTGATAGTTCTTTAGTTATGTGTGAGTAGTTCTCCCCTAGGGTTAGTAGGGGGATTGGGTGGCTTAATGGGTGATTAGGGTGGACTTGGTGGTGTTTGGTTGTCATTTACTTTGCCTCCTATCATTGTGCAGACAACATGTTTGATGAAATGCCTAGTAGACTTGTGATTGAGAAATTCATGTTTCCTTGTTTCCTCTTGTATGTTGTTGCATGTTGGTTTGTTGGATATCATCATTATTAGCGCAAGCGTAGTGTAGAGACCCCTTTCGCCGTCTAAGTGCGAGAGCCCGGGCGTAACCAAGGCTAGTGGATTACACCGACACCCCCGTTTCCCCTTTTGATCTCGTTGGCATCCATGAACCCGACCTAGCCTTAGTTTCCTTCTTATTGATTTAAATCGCTTTCCATTATCATTAGTTGTTTGTTTAGACTTTTTATTTCATGTTATAGACTTTAGTTTAGTCATTTAGTCAATCTTAGTCATTCACTTTAGTTTGTCTTGAACCTAGTCTTAGACCATAGCACCCTCTAGTTTGGAACTCCCGTCCCTGAGGATTCGACTCGACTTTCCCTAGCTACCTAGCTTAGGTTTGTTGGTATTATTTTGACCGGTAGGATAGACGACAAACACCCACCGTCAAACTTGCGCCGTTGCCGGGGACGGCGTAGTTTAGACTTTTGTGTGCTTAGTATTAGACTTGGTTCTTGAGTTTTGTGTTTTCTTCTCCTTGTGTATCTCCGTTCTTTCTTCTTGTGTGCTTATTTCTCTCTTCCTATTGCCTCAAAAGCACTAGGCTTCTAACGTTTCCTCAAGTGTTTCTAGTTCATCCAATGTATCAAGGCAATGTTATGACAATGGCGCATCCAAGCTACCATCAATCGTCATGGGACAATCATGGGACAAATTACCAAGACCCCCAATTCTACTAACTATCTCAATCTCATCAACAATCTTATCAACCCCCTTCATTTGGCTACCATGGAAGTTGTCAAGGATCATTCCAAAGTCCTAACAATTACCAAATACCTTCACATAACTCACAACCAAAAGTCCCCAATTACTTTGAGCTTTGCCAATGATTCTTCAAATGCAAAAGAGTCAACAAGAGATGCAAAAGAATCAACAAGAGATGCAAAAGAGTCAACAAGAGATGCAAAAGAATCAACAAGAGATGCAAAAGAATCAACAAGAGATGATGATCCAAATGCAAAGGGACCAAGATAAGTTCATGGCCCAACATCAAATAGAAATAGAGGTGCAAGATGCTCGACTTAATGCAATCAAAGCTCGTTATGTGATGTTGACAACTTGGACTCCACAACTTCTCGAGGAAGGTTCATTTGGGCAAGAAGATCGGTTGTCTCCACAAGGCAATAAACCCGATTATGAGGCCACGAATGAAGAAGAGAGGGTCAACCAAGAGATCATTGTTGAGAATTGTTCGGGTGGTGAAGCTATGGGCATAATGGAGGAAGTTGAAGCTTCAAGAGGTGATCTTGAGGAGAATCATGCAATCGGTATGGTTGACAAAGAGGAGGGAATTGAACATGATTCCTATATTAACTCTTGGGAAGCCAATGTTGATGCTATTAAATCGGATTTACATGATTTTCTTCGTGATGAAAGTGAAAATGAAGGCAATACTTGGAAGAAAGAGGTAGATGCCTTAGAACTTGCCTTGAATGGAAAGTTAGGGGAGCCTATTGGGAAATTTGGAGATGCTATGCTAGACCAAACCGTTGAAGAAATGGAGGCCGCCCTCAAAGCCCTTGAATTTCTTCATGGTGAGAATTCTAGCACAAATGATGATGAAGTTTCCCCTAAAGCCTCCGAAGAAGAAAACTTGATGCCTTCACCTCCTTTATCGCACTTGATTTCAAGTCCCTTGTCTTGTAAGATGGTTGATGAATTAGATCCTTGTCGGGCGGCGGAGTTTTTTTTTACTCTTGACCCCGTAGAAGAAGCAACAACCTTAGGGTATGATCTCCCACACCATAACGCCAAGCATGACCTTAGACCACTATACCTACCGGATGGTCATAAGAGTCGTTGCTTTGTTGGTTGGAAAGACCCGGGAGATCGTGAGAAACTCGGGCATAATGAATTAGATGATTGCTTCTTGCCTCCGACTTGGAAGCTTTTGATGTTAGCTTGGCTCGGCGGCGACATGAGCCTTCATGGAGATGTTGCTAGAGCATTTGATTTACTCCTCCGAGCCCTTGGGGCTATGAAGTTCCCCTTAGAACCATCATTTTGTAAATATCTCTTCCCTTTTCTTCCAATTTTTGTGTTTCTTTGTATGTTTTATTTGATTTCTAGGATTTGTGTATATATTGTGCTTGTTCTTGTCATTTGGAATTTTCTTGAGTGATGTGAGGGAGGGATTTTTGATGGTGTTTATTGAGTTTACTTGGTAGGTTGATAGTGAAGAAGATGTTTTGGGAAGAGTTGTTGATGATAGAAGTTTTGAAGCTTGGTGGAGGAAGTCGGTTTTTGAGCTTGGTACAAGCTTTTGGGGACGGGATCTTGGATCCCGAGGTAGTACTTGTCATTTGGGTGAAAGGTTACGTATGCTAGTAATGAATGAAGGCTTCAAGGCTCGGGAAAAGTACTATCCTGACCGTGATCATTACCATCACGGCCGGGATGAAGTGAGCATGAAGTCAGAGGTCACTGACTAGCCATCTCTCCCGGGATAAGGACCATCCCGCCCGGGATCATGGCTTCCTGACCGGGACCAAGGCTTCTCGACCAGGAAGGATCCCAGCCAGCCCCCTTTGCCTTCATTTCTTCATTTAAGCCCCACTCCACCACTTTATACCCCCTCCCAACCTCCCTACTGTTGTGTGCCAAATTTGGACCGTTTTTCCTCCCATTTAGACCCGTTTCTCCTCTGTTTTGTGAGACTTGAGTGCGATTATCGCCGTATTTTGCGTAACTCTCACATTAGTGTCTCTCTTTTGCATTTTACGTGTTTTTTGTAGTTTTCTGTCTATTTTGATAGGATTTTCGACCGAAAACGTGTTTGAGCTTCTACGAGCAAGAGAGAGATACGGTCCAAGAGCAAAGCACACAACTGAAAGATCAAGTAATCCAATTGATCAACGAAGAAAAAGACCGGAAAGAGTCAATGGACCACCGGGTGAAGTTTCGCCCGGTGAGTCATCACCGGGCGAAGTTTCGCCCGACGACATTTCCTTTCATCCCCGAAGATTTTCACGGCTACATGACCGGGCGAAATTTCGCCCACCGGGTGAAATTTCGCCCGATGGTGAAACCGGGCCGGAAACGCAAAAACCGAAGAAAATCTCACCGGGTGAAATTTCACCCGGTGGGATTGTTATGTCAAGCCGCGGGGCGAAATTTCACCCCATGAAGATGCAAAGGGTGAAGGTCTAGCTAAATGAAGAGGAATTGGATTATGGGCCTTGAAGTTTGTGCAACCCATTAAGAATACTATATATACCCCTTCTAGAGTTTAGCGCCTTTTTTGTGCCTTAAGTGAGCCTTGGGATTAACCCTTAGGAGTAGGAGTAGTGTAGAAAGCTCTCTAGTTTGTAGTAAGCTTACTAGAAAATTCTCTACAATAATTAATAGATTTACTTAATATTAATACAATTCTCCTATAATTAATACTAAAGCTACCACCTTTATTGAAGATTGTGCTTAATTGTTGAAGATTCAAGGGGTTTATCAAGGGTTTATGTGACAAAGATCCTTGCTTTATTTCTTGAAGATTCATATTTATATTATTGAAGATTGAAGATTTATGCATGGATTAGTGACAAATTCTTGTGTATTTCTATCAAGATTCAATCTTTATTATTATCTTCATCTTCCATCTTAGAATTTCTCCATCGTTGGTAAAATTCTCTTCTCTCCCTTTCCTCCATTAGTATAATTGTTAGTGTAGTTTTTATGCATGTTTTAGATAATTCATCAATTATTAGTGTTATATTGCTATTCGCCATGATTAGTGAGTAGATTTCTTTGTTGGGGAATTAGGGAGGAGGATTTGGATTATTTGATGTAAGGGATGTTGGTGGGTTGTTTACTTGTTAATTATCAATTTTAAGGTTTTGTGTCTTTGTTGACTTAGAATCGCGACTACGCCGACCTTGACTCATTTCTACCAATATGGGGAAACTCGGGGTAGAAATTACTTTAATTTGAGACTTACCCTTTCGTCGCGGAAGCGGGTTTAGGTAGGTTGAGTGAAGAAATCGAAAGGTAGAAATTTCCCTTTTTATCGTTGTAACAAAAACTCGATGTCGAGACTAAAAGACCCCATTTCCGAATCCCGACTCTTCCCAACACCTTTCCTATTTATTGACCCTAGCCTACGATCTCTCGACCTCTCTCGACCTCTCTCGACTCCTCTCGACCCAAAACCCCCATCTCAATTCCAACCACGATTTGACTCTAGACTTGACCAATACGGCTTAACCCATCTCCCTGAGGATCGATCCCGACCTACCACTACTACATTAGTTAGGTTGTCGGAGTTAAAAATATTGTTTGATTGTACGGGTCACGACGCCCGCGCATCACCTACTCACCTTTGCCTCTATCATTTCATCCTTACACTTCAATTATACTCCTTCATCTCATCTTCTCATCACTATACAACGAGTTTCCCCTTAAATCCCAACCTCATTTAACCAATGCAAGCCCGATACTTCATCCATGCCACTACATTTAGGAAGAGGAGAAATATCGATGACAAAGACAAGTAAAGTGTCGAAAATGATCATTGAGATGATGGAGATTGTTGAGTTGCTAATTGTTTGGTAGGCACGACTCTCTTTTCTTTTCCGTCTTTTATTTGCTTAGTCTTTCTTTGTTTATTCCCCTTCCTTTTATGCATTTGGTGTCATGGTGGCCCTCAGGGCCTTTGTGGTTATTGCACCCGATTCTCGATGACCTGAATTCATCGAGAATCCATTGAAAATCTAAATTGTCAAGTTATTTTCACTTTTTCTTTAATTTTATTCCCTTTTTGGTAGAATTTAGTCGGAATTGGGCGAAATCGGGGCTAGGTGACTTGATTACACCTAGCCCTCCCTCCCATTTCCTTTTATTTTCTTATTTTTATTTCTTCCCCCATCCTTATCTGTGGACATGACATAGGTCCACCCCGACGCGGCCACGCGCGGGTTTGGGGAGGCGAATGAATCTCCATATGAGAATGGATCGAATTGAAATTTAAATCGAAGTGGAGTCGCCACCGAACTTTGTGGGAGTTCGGGCCCGTTCGAACCCACTCTATATCTTAGTGGGCCATGCACAAAGTATGGCCCATTCGGATGTCAGAGTTTATTGGGCTCGTCCCTTTGCATTTGATACCGATACCGACATTATCGGATACCGTGTATTGAATGACTCTCGTATGCCAATGGATTCGGATATCCGGAAACCACGGTTCTGAGTAAGGGGTGAGGGTACGTGTTGCGAAGTTCACAAAGAACACCCAACCCCGCCCGCATTTAGCGGCCTCTACTAAGATATCGTTTGGTTTTGAAATACGCGCGTTAGTAGTTTGGTTAAATGATATGGAAACAGTATTTTAGACTAAACATGTGAGTTATGTTTGATCTATGTCGTTTAATGCATCTTTGAATCTATGTCGAAGTTGTATTTAGCATGCGAGGTCCGGTTTAGTATAATAAAACAAAACACGAAAATAAGATACAAAGACAAGAACAAACGAGTTAGTAACGGTCTGCAAATCGAATAAACGATGTAATTATAATACGATGCATGATTTTGAAAAGTTTATAACACGTGATTGACTTGACACGTGATGACCGAAGTCATTTAAAAATATTTATCGAGACTAGAGATGTGCTAAAAAGCTCGTTCTTTTGCTAAATCAGGAGCCACTCGATCGAGTCATTGCGGGACTCGACCAAGTGGTCTCGAAAAAAGGGTTCTGTCTCGGGTTTTGGGGTGTCACTCGATCGAGTGGGCTTGGCACTCAATCGAGTGCCCTGTGTACGGACTGCTGTCCGGTTTGTTTTTTGAAAACAAAGCGATAATTTCGTTAAGTCACGTAAAAATATAATACGATTTATACTCGAATTAAATTTGCGATACTCGTTATATTCGATATTCGACTATGGAATCGATATCAAACATTCGGAGTGATTTTTAGAAAAGTTGTTTGAAAGTCGTTCGAAAATTGAACTAAAAATAATGTGAATTCTCTCCGCATCGAAATCGTCGTATTTTGTTATTAGGACTAATGTGACGATTTTCTTAGCATCAATGAGATTGATTTAGTTCCTTTTAGATACGACACTCGACCATAGGGTCGAAATTGTATTTTAAGAACGTTTGTTTGTATAAAAAAATAGATGATAATACAAACATTAGAGAAAAGATGTGACGATGACCCATACGAAGACGGACGGATGACCCAAAGAAAAAAAACGAGAGGAAGAGAGAGGGAGAAAGGAAAAAACGGGATTTTGATTTACACCCTCAACCTACATGCTTTGTATTCTCGGAACGGGGCTCGTCGGATTATGGCTTAGACACGGGAGCGTCGAGATAATGCGGGTGAGTTATGGTGGTTTTGTCGTGTAAGGTGTCGGGTAGAGGCTGCCGAGGTGCCCGATTTTTGGGGCTAAGGACGGTGTTTTCTCGGGTGTGTCGGTATGTGTGTGTGTGTTGAAGTGTCTTGTCGATTGTCTCGGGGATTGTAATTGTTGATTGATTGCCCTTTTGTATGTGTGCAAGGGGGCCTATTTATAGTAGAGGTTCCCGATTGTAGATAGGAGAGGTAGTCTTGCTTGGGTGAAAAGATAGACTGTTTTGGATAGAAAATGCAACAATTCGAGAGGAAACAGGATTCCGTTACTTGATGGGAAAGAAATCCTTTCCCGGCTGAAAAAGGAGTCACTCGACCGAGTGCGCCTAGTACTCGATCGAGTGTCCGGTTGGGACACCAGTTCAGCGTGTTTCATGAGCTCACTTGATCGAGTGGGCCGGTCCACTCGATCGAGTGGGTCTAGCTCGGGTAGAATTCCTTTTGGAGATCGAATTCTATCTCTAACGGATTTGTTTAATGTTTTTTGTAGCTGATTTTTTTGTAGTTTTCGACTTCAAGTCAGATTTGTTGGGTGACACGGCAGATATTTTTGCCTCGGAAACATCTTTGACCGGGGTTTGACTCGGTCGCAAAAAGACGGTTTTGCCCTTGGTGTCGGATTCGACCCAAATTCGTCTTATTTGACTCGAAATGACCTACTGGGCCTGAATTTGAGGTTGGTTTTGTGAGATTTGTACTCCGTTAAAAGCCCAAGCCAAATGCCAATGATTTTGAGCCCATATTCGAGTACGTTAAAGCATGTTTGCGTCCGATCATCATCGGGTGTTCCTTGGAAACTGCTATAGACACCTAGCCGCCAAATGCGGGTGTCTACAGAGCCCTCACTCTGACTGAGGCTTGGACAGGGCGAAAGTCAGAGTAGCTACCAGACCATCCAAAGATTAAGATCTGGTAGACCTCCGGTCGGGTCGTTTATAGTCCATTAGACTTGCGTGAAGGGCTCGCCAGCCGTAAGATAGAAATCATACCTGAGCTGATGATGATAACTCCGTGGGGAATTTGGACTTGTCGTGTAAGTCCCGGATATGCCTATATGTGGGCCTCATCTCGTGAAAAAATGTCGTCTTGGGCTTTCCGCTGGGGAGTTTAGCGGGTTAAATGGCCCTGCTTGGGTCATACCTGTGTAACATTTAGGCAAAAAACGACTCGCGCTGGGGAAAATAAATTTTCGAAATTTTTTGGATTTTGAAAAGGAATAGGAATGCTTGGGATGACTTAGCTAAAGACTCTGAGATGTGGCCTGTATGTTAAATCCTCTGGGATTAGGAGTCCTAAAAGAAGGAGGAGAGTCTGCGTTTAATGTTATAAATACCCATCTCTTGCTTTTAATTTTCTCATAATTCCCCTCCTTCTAAAGAGAAAAAGCCTTGAGAATCCTTATTCTTCTTAAGAAATCTAGTTATGGGGATCGACCGCTTGATCAGAATGCTGCAGGATTGGTCCCGACACTTCAGAGACGCAGATAAAATAATTCTGAACCAGAATGGTATTACTTAATTATTCACGATCCGTCAAATGCAAGTGGATCGCCACTTTCTGGATGCTTGCCTGTCCTATTGATACGATACTTATCACGTTTTTGGTTTTCCTCGAGGCGAAATTTGTCCTATCCCTGAGGAAATTGCTGCCGTAGGAGGATGGAACCCCATACTTCGCCCTGCTATCCCGTTTTCAGTTCACGATCCTAGGAGGAAGCTACGGGAATTTTTAGGACTTTCTCACAGGGAGGTATCCCGTATGGCGGAACGAGATACTGTCTCTTTGATTGATCTAGATGAAAAGTTTATGAATCCACACGACGTTCGGGTCAGGCCGGTCCACAGCCGTAGGGCCTTTGCTTTTTGTATGCTCCATGTTTATGCCTTCGAAGGTCATATGGATTTGTTGTCATGTATGGGCCATGTCCGACTTTTCAATGTGGTTGACCTAATGGAGACGGAGCACAGTCCGGCTTGGTTAATCACAGGGGAAATCATCCAAGGCTTGGATAACCGTAAAAGGGATTCGTCGATCCGTCTGACTGGGAGTACCCGTCTTTTACAAGTCTATCGTTTAGGATTTTTCCTAATTTCTGATTTCTCGATTTTTTCGAAAAAAAAATTTTGATTTTTTTTCTCGTGGTTTCCTGCTTCAGCGGGCACTCGATCGAGTGCCTTCTCAAAAAACCTCTTGTCCGGCTTCTGGAGCATCACTCTATCGAGTGACCTCCAAGCACTCGTTCGAGTGCCCCTGTGCGGACATCAATTTTTGCCTTGATAATCATACCTTCCGTTTCTTTTCCATCTTTGGCTTTTTGAGAGGCTATCAATCGTGGATCCTCCCCTTGACGTGAGCCGATATCGCCCTAACCAACTGATGACGAGGAGATGGACCATTGACTTTTCTCGCCATAATACTCAGAAATACTCGGACGAAGTGTTGTCTTTCCACGGAGGCCCATTGATCCGGTGGACCATGCCGTGGTGGCCCATTTATGTTCCGACCGGCTTGGAATCGAGAGATAGGGCTTGATATCAGGTGATCGTATCTTTTAGGCAGACAATTCACCTTTTCCCCGATCGCATAATTAGGCAATATGGTCGAGCCCAGAGAATCCATGAAATTGAGGCGGTCTTGAGTGAATCTACTCAGCTGTGTGACACCTGAATGCATCAGTGGTATACCTGGGCTACTTGGTCTGTTCCCAAGGCTCTTCACTCAATCTGGGTATCGGATTCTTATGTAAAATGGACGAAGGCGGATTCTGCTAAAGCCCGAGCTGCCCTGAAGGTTGACGAGGCTTTTGACCTGCTGCGACGAGAACAGGCTAAAGACAACCGAGGCTTCTTTGATGAGGGCGAGACTCCAGCTACGTTGGTTCGACTTATGTCGGGTCTGAAAGGGAAGACTAAGACTCAAGCTGAAGGGTCCAGTACTTAAAGTGCACGGGGGAAAGTGAGCCCCCAGACAGACCTGGAAAGGAGACTTGGCCCAAGACTGGCAGTGCGGGACCGACTTCGCCCGCGGGACAAGCTACCCGAGCACATACGGGCTCGACTTGGACCGGTGACAATGGCAGAAGACCCGTTGTCGAAGAAACGGGTTCGAGCTAAAGAGGTTCCTCTCGTGATCCGGGAGCGCTCGCCCCGCCCCTTAGTTTTTATTATTTAAGTAATACTATTATATTTGTGGTGTGATTTTTTGTTTTGTTTTTGTGTGACATATTTTTTGAAATTTCCGAATTTATTGGTTTTTTTTTAATAAAAGACATATTAGTGAATATCGTTTCCATCTTTTCGTTATTGCAGTGGTTGTACCCTTTTGAGGGGTTGCCTACGTATTCACGATTAGCGTAATCAAATCAAACATAGTTCAAACATAGAATTTTGCATTTTTCGAAATACATCAAGACTATTAGTTCGAGATGTGTGACGGTAGGATAAATAATCCTAACTTATTGACTTGCTTATAATTTTTTGAAAATTTATAAAAGACAAATTTTTATAAACTTTAGCAAATAACATTGAGATAAGGTTTAGGGGTAATAACGCTTCAACTGGTCCAAGTTGGTTGGGTTGACGAATTCGTTCCCGTCCAAGTCTGTCAGCATCACCGCTCCTCCTTATAAGACTTTCTTTACTAAATACGGCCCAGCCCAATTGGGTTTGAATTTTCCTCTTGGGTCGACCGGTAGTAGTGCACGGACGGATTTCAGAACCAGATCCCCTTCTTTGATGTTTCTGGGTCTAACCCTTTTGTTGAAGGCCCGTTGTATCCTTTTTTGGTATGTTTGGACATTGTTGAGGGCCCGGGATTGTCGTTCGTCCATGAGAACTAGCGAATCATATCGGCCTTGTACCCAATCTGCTTCCGGCACCTGACTTTCGAGTAAAATCCTGAGGGACGGTACTTCTAGCTCGACCGGCTGGACCGCCTCCATTCCATATGTCAGATAATATGGAGTTTCTCCGGTTGCGGTGCAAATTGATGTCCGGTACCCCCACAGGGCAAAAGGAATTTTGTCGGGCCAATCCCGATAATTATCAGTCATCTTTTTAAGTATGGTGACAATCGTTTTATTAGCTGCTGTAGACACCCACATTTTGACCGCCAGGTGTCTATAGTAGTTTCCGACAAACACCCGATGATGATCGGACGCAAACGTGCTTTAAATACTCAGAAACGGGCTCAAAATCATTGGCATTTGGCTTGGGCTCATTATGGAGTACATATCTCACAAAACTAACCTCAAAATCAGGCCTAGTGGGTCGTTTCGAGTCAAATAAGACTAATTTGGGTCGATTCCGACACCAGGGGTAAAACCGTCTTTTAGCAACCGAGTCAAAACCCGGTCAAAGATTTTCCCAAGACACGTGAGTCAGCCGTGACAACTCACACGGCTGATTCATACTCCAATCCTACGAAAAATCAGCTTCACAAAATATTAAACAAATCTGTTTAAGGATGGAATTCGATCTCAAGTAGGAATCCTATCCGAAAACCGATTCAAACACCCGACCGAGTGCAAATACTCGGCCGAGCAGCCCTCTACCAGCCGGTTCCCTTTCTTCCTTCACAAGAAAGCGGAATCCTCATTCCTTTCGGATTCTTACGTTTCCTATCTTAAACGGTAGTTCAAACTCTCCTAGCCAAGGTCGGGAACTCCCTATAAATAGCCCCTTGCACACACATTTTTAAGACATCTACAACATCAATTAGCATCTACAATATACATTCATTATCGATCAAATATTCATAAAAGCATCACAAATTATTCCCATACACACACTCGTAAGCCTAAAATCTAGCATCGATACACCGATATTACAAACCCGAAGGAAACCGGCCCGATACCCGACACCCTTCACTCGTCACGCCCGAACCGAACCACCACCAACTCACCGACATCTACTCGACGCTCTTGTCCCCAAGGCACGTCCCGACGAGCCCCGATCCAAGTAAACAGAAGCATGTAGGTTTAGGGTGTAACAAAACCCGATTTCTCCTTCTTCTCTTCTCCTCCTCGTCCGTCTTATTTTTTATGGGTCGGTCGTCGCTTTTTTTTTTATTTTCTAATATCGATACTACAAAAACTATTTTCATATAAAAACATTCTTAAAAATATGATATCGATTTTCTATAATCGAATATTGTATCAAAAGAATTATATTAAGATCTCGACGATATAAAATCGTTACATCTTTTTTCCTTTTTTGCGTTCAAACTTTTATTATTTTTACAAAACCTTTTTTAATTCATTCCGAATACTCGATATCGATTCCATAATCGAATATCGGGTACGACGAATATCGAAAACATAAATCGAATACAAATTAATTCATATTTTGTACGCGATTTATCAAAATTAGCAATTTCGGACAAAAAATAAAATCGGACAGACCCGCACGCGAGTCGCGCCACTCCCAGGCGACTCGCGCACGGGCCTGAAACCCGAGTCTTTTTTTTTAGCTTTTTCGTTCGTTTTATTTTATTATTCTACGAAACAATTTCAAAATTTATATCTTTTCTAAAACTATTCGAAGTATTTGATATTGATTTCGTAGTCAATTATCGAATATAACGAATATCGAAAATATTAAGTCGAGTACGAATTATGCAATATTCGTACGCGGTTTAATAAAATCATCAAATTTTCAAAAAACCGCTTTCGAAATCAGCCCGACACGCGACTCGCCGGCATCCCGGGCGAGCCGCGCGGCCGGCTGCCACGACGCGCCTTTCTCGTTTTTTTATTATTTTTCGAACTTCTTTTTTATACAAAACAGCGTTTTTAGCAATATTTTTCAGATTTCGGTTAATATTTATTTTCTCGATCTCGTATATTTATTTTATTTGCTATATTATTATTTACAAATCGATACTAACTCGTTTGTTTATTTTGTAGCAAATTCATCTTATATTTCATCTTTTGTTTTATTATACTAAAACGAATCTCACATGCTAAATTCAACTTTGACGTTAAATTCTTCATGCATTAAATCGACTTAGCAACCCATTTAATTCCTCGCATGCTTAGGAAAACAATGTTTGCATATCATTCATCGTATTACTAACGCGCGTATTAAAAAATCATTCGATATCCTAGTAGAGGCCGCTAATGTGCGGGCGGGGTTGGGTGTTCTTAGTGAACTTCCCAACACGTACCCTCACCCCTTACTCAGAACCGTGGTTTCCGGATGTCCGAAACCATTGGCAACGAGAGTCATTCAATATACGATTAACCGATCAAGTCGGCATCGGTATCGAACTGCAAAGGGACGAGCCCAATAAACTCTGACATCGGAAATGGGCCGTATTTTGTATACGGCCCACTACGACATAGAGTGGGCTCGAACGGTTCCGAATAACCTTAAAATTCGGTGGCGACTCCAACTTCGATTTAAATTTCGATTTGACCATCTCATATGGAGATTCATTTGCTTCCCCAAACCCGCGCGTGGCCGCGTCGGGGTGGACCTATGTCATGTCCACAATTTGGCGACTCCGCTGGGGATTAGATGATACGTTACCGACCTTCAGCATCCTCAGGGTGAGACTCGAATAGAAATCGTTTGACTAGTACAATACGCGTTTTAGTTTTACGGTTCATGCATAACCCCATATTTTCCCGGGCCGGTACTGGTGACCGACGTCCCACTATACTATCGATGTAGTCCAAATTGGATATGTCGAAGGTGTCCATTAGCCGATTCGTATGGGTTTTACGGCATGTTCTAAGCTCAACTCGACTTAGGAAGTCCGCCCCGATTCTCGATAGGCTGTGTACACTGGTATAGACCCTTTCAGACTGACCGAGACTTAGAATTAGAGCATACATGGCGTCGTTATACTGCTTCCATGACTACGTGCTACCTGATTTACAAGTCGTCTTTCAAAAACCCGTCATTTTCAAAATAGCATCCTTTTCAAAATATCCAATTTCAAAACCCGGGACGTATACCGAATTTAGGATCCACGATTTTACTCAAAATAGTCTATTTTTAGCCGGTATTATGACCATTTCAAAACTCGAAAATATTTTCGAAACTTTTCAAAACCGTCCCCGGTCCGCCTTTCCGTTTTCTTTCTCGAAAAAGGGCCGGTTCTCCCCGATTCTTTCGGGCCTTTCAAAAATTCAATTTTTCAAAACCTTCCTCTTCTTAGGACTTCCCGTATTTAGCAGTGTCGGGTCGTGTCGTAAGTCGTTGAGGTCTCTAGCGTCGAAACTCCCGTCGATCTTATATCACGGATTTCCTCCCTATCCCATTCCGCCTTATTATACTAAGGCAAGGCCCATCTACGTAGGACATACTCCTACGAAGGTTGGCCCGTCTACCCAATCGAGTCCAAAGTCTGGGGAACGTCTCACGTGAACCTCCTTTCGAACAGGGCCCAGCCCACACAGCTGGATCCTAAAGGAGGCCCACCTTTCACAAGTCACCCGTCTAGGAGTCTTTTCCGAGTCGACCTTTTACAAGGCATAGCCCTATAACAAAAGGTTTGTAATCCTTACGTCTAAGGGTCACTCGTCCGACACTCGAGTCTTAACCAAATATTCGATCTCACTTGGGGACTACCCTTCATCAGAGCGGTCAATCACGATTGCTCTAAGGGTCATGTCTTACACGTGTCTCACATACCCCACTTTCGAGCCACTTAGATGCCACACCATTTGAGTCCTTAGTCGCACTTGGGGGCTATTCCCCGACGGAACGATTAATCACAGTCACCCCGAGAATCGCACCCTACACATTTGTCTTAGGAGAGTCTAACCCGAGTCAAACATGGTCGCCCCATTTTCGGACTCACACTCGTTCAGCTTGAGTCTCATCGTCAAGTCCAAGCCAGGGTCGTTACCTCGTCCAGGTCAACGTTCGAGTATCCCAGTCCATGAATCTTAGTCATTCCCGTCACCCCGGGCCGTGTCTAGTTTGACTCCCTCTCTTGCATTTGCGCAAAACCGAGTTTAGGCGAGTCGTGGCACCTGTCGAAGACCTTACCAAAAAAAAACAACCAACCGAGCATCCGAAAGTCCGAATTGGATTCGAGTCTAAGTTTGAGTCCGAGTCTAGGATACCCTACATCCTCATTTCCAAATCAGAGTCAGAGTCTTTTGCATTCTGTCCTTTTTTCAAAATTCAATAAAATCAGCTTTTCTATTGCTCATATATACTTTCCTTATGTGTTTCCGAGAACATGATAAACACCATCATACACTGTGAGCACATGCACGTGACTATAGGCACATCTATAATGACTGCAGGAAATCGAGACCCGTGTTTTCCTTTACCTGTTCCATGTCTGACATAGGAAGCCACAAAACTACACTTAGCAGGAGCGGTATCGAATCCAATGACGAATCTAGGCAGTCTCCTAGTTTGGGTTCACGACGGGAGGCAAGCCCATTTCCCACGATAAACACCCCTCCGACAAGATCAACCATACCTACCTACGGTGTTAGTCTGACCAACAGAAAAAAAAAAAAAAAAAAAAACTGGACAAAAAAAATCAAAAGTCCAAGAAAAAAAAAGCAAAAGGCCAAAACAAAAAAGCAGGCCATCATAAAAAAAGAGCATCCACGACCAGAACGGTCAACACAAATGAAGATCCCATGACCGGGGCTAAGAGGTTAACCAACAAAAAATATTCAAATGCCCATGACCGTGGTCAACGGTCCACTCAAGATCAATACTCATACCATCTAATAAGGGAGAAACAATCAAGTTGGTCAACTAACACCACATTTAACCTTCCCACATTACAACCCTCAAGACCTTCCCGAGGCCCAGGCTAAAGATAGCCCGGAATTTTGAGGATTCAAGCTCCATAAGATTCCCCTAACCATTAGGGCCAGACATGGAAACCAGATCCCGCATTATCAAAACCTATCCCAATCAAAGTTCGAGCCATTTTACTCGACTTCCCCTTTACATAACAGAATTCACAATCACCATATGCAAACCCGAGATCAAAACTCGTCAAAAACCCGAGAGCAAAACTCGTCAAATCCCTTACCTAATCATACACAATCCCGAGAGCAAAACTCGTTAAAATCCCCGAGAGCAAAACTCGTTAAAATCCCTGAGAGCAAAACTCGTTAAAATCTCATCCCAATTCTTCTCATTCAAACCACTTACCAACCCCAAACACGGGAATTCAACTTGCGGTCGGCATAGAACATGCCCAAGTAGTTCACACCACCTCTGGGGGCTATCCCGGAGAACGCTAACAGTCACAGGATCAATATCCTAACCATTCTAGCCCTTTGATCAAGACATCATTGGGAATGCACCTAGCCTGCACCATTGTTATGGCTAGTTACACACAAAGTCCTATTAGACTAGGCACCATAATCTTTCAATCACTTAACTATGGCATGGTTTGATTTCACTACACGTGAATACGTAGGCAGCCTTTCAACAGAGGCACAACCACCCACATTGACACACATTCAAAAAGCGCCATCATTCCGGTCACGACACCGTCATGTTCTCAGCAGCTAGCTTTGTCGTCCTGGGGGCTTCTCTTAGGCAGAAAACCTCCATCCACTCACAAAATCCATATAAATTCAAAAAATCTAGCCTCCTTTCTGTAGTGTGTCATAGTACTCGGCTCATTCGAAGAAAAGAATCTGTCAGGACTCGAGGCAATACCCACTTTGGAAATGTACCCTAATATCAAAAATTCAGGAGAGCACTAGACTACAACAGTCTCATTACAGACTACTGCAACCCCGTATAGCATATCTATCCCACTTCGATGTTCGACCATGTTGCCACTCGTCTAGGCTACGGAATAGCGCAACTTAAGAGTCTTGTTAGGTGGCCCACCCCCCTACCGAGTCACGGTCCAACCCCTCGAGAGTCCAGTCGTGTCTGTCAACTCGTCCAGTCACGCCTAGCGTCGAGTCTGTCGATAGGTCTCTCTCTTCAAATTCTCAGTTTTTAAAATTTGCAAAACTTAGCCATTTGAGAAAACCCTTTTCGACAAGGTCAAATTTCGGTCTATTTAAATTGCAAATTTCTTTTCTACCCATTTCAGTTTTGAAAACCTATTTCCTAGCACATAAGTTGCTTTCAGGACTTCGATTTCAAAACTAAGCAAAAACCATTTTTTTATTCCCCAGCGCGAGTCATATTTGTTTCACCTACATGTTGCATGCAAAATTCTATGTAACTTATACAGGTACAATTCAAGACCGCGCAATTCACATAACTCCCCAGCGGCATAGACTTATACGACAAGTCCGATTCCCCACGGAGTTATCATCATCAACTCAGGTACATTTCTAGTCTCCGGCCGGCGGGCCCTTTACGCAGGTCTAATGGACCTTAAACGACCCGACCGGAAGTCTGCCAGGTCTTAATCTTTGATTGGCCTTAGCTACTCTGACTTTCGCCTTGTCCAAGCCTCAGTCAGAGTGGGGGCTCTGTAGACACCCACATTTTGACCGCCAGGTGTCTATAGTAGTTTCCGACAAACACCCGATGATGATCGGACGCAAACGTGCTTTAAATACTCAGAAACGGGCTCAAAATCATTGGCATTTGGCTTGGGCTCATTATGGAGTACATATCTCACAAAACTAACCTCAAAATCAGGCCTAGTGGGTCGTTTCGAGTCAAATAAGACTAATTTGGGTTGATTCCGACACCAGGGGTAAAACCGTCTTTTAGCAACCGAGTCAAAACCCGGTCAAAGATTTTCCCGAGACACGTGAGTCAGCCGTGACACCTCACACGGCTGATTCATACTCCAATCCTACGAAAAATCAGCTTCACAAAATATTAAACAAATCTGTTTAAGGATGGAATTCGATCTCAAGTAGGAATCCTATCCGAAAACCGATTCAAACACCCGACCGAGTGCAAACACTCGGCCGAGCAGCCCTCTACCAGCCGGTTCCCTTTCTTCCTTCACAAGAAAGCGGAATCCTCATTCCTTTCGGATTCTTACGTTTCCTATCTTAAACGGTAGTTCAAACTCTCCTAGCCAAGGTCGGGAACTCCCTATAAATAGCCCCTTGCACACACACTTTTCAAGACATCTACAACATCAATTAGCATCTACAATATACATTCATTATCGATCTAATATTCATAAAAGCATCACAAATTATTCCCATACACACACTCGTAAGCCTAAAATCTAGCATCGATACACCGATATTACAAACCCGAAGGAAACCGGCCCGATACCCGACACCCTTCACTCGTCACGCCCGAACCGAACCACCACCAACTCACCGACATCTACTCGACGCTCTTGTCCCCAAGGCACGTCCCGACGAGCCCCGATCCGAGTAAACAGAAGCATGTAGGTTGAGGGTGTAACAAAACCCGATTTCTCCTTCTTCTCTTCTCCTCCTCGTCCGTCTTATTTTTTATGGGTCGGTCGTCGCTTTTTTTTTTATTTTCTAATATCGATACTACAAAAACTATTTTCATATAAAAACATTCTTAAAAATATGATATCGATTTTCTATAATCGAATATTGTATCAAAAGAATTATATTAAGATCTCGACGATATAAAATCGTTACATCTTTTTTCCTTTTTTGCGTTCAAACTTTTATTATTTTTACAAAACCTTTTTAATTCATTCCGAATACTCGATATCGATTCCATAATCGAATATCGGGTACGACGAATATCGAAAACATAAATCGAATACAAATTAATTCATATTTTGTACGCGATTTATCAAAATTAGCAATTTCGGACAAAAATAAAATCGGACAGACCCGCACGCGAGTCGCGCCACTCCCAGGCGACTCGCGCACGGGCCTGAAACCCGAGTCTTTTTTTTTAGCTTTTCGTTCGTTTTATTTTATTATTTTACGAAACGATTTCAAAATTTATATCTTTTCTAAAACTATTTGATATTGATTTCGTAGTCAATTATCGAATATAACGAATATCGAAAATATTAAGTCGAGTACGAATTATGCAATATTCGTACGCGGTTTAATAAAATCATCAAATTTTCAAAAAACCGCTTTCGAAATCAGCCCGACACGCGACTCGCCGGCATCCCGGGCGAGCCGCGCGGCCGGCTGCCACGACGCGCCTTTCTCGTTTTTTTATTATTTTTCGAACTTCTTTTTTATACAAAACAGCGTTTTTAGCAATATTTTTCAGATTTCGATTAATATTTATTTTCTCGATCTCGTATATTTATTTTATTTGCTATATTATTATTTACAAATCGATACTAACTCGTTTGTTTATTTTGTAGCAAATTCATCTTATATTTCATCTTTTGTTTTATTATACTAAAACGAATCTCACATGCTAAATTCAACTTTGACGTTAAATTCTTCATGCATTAAATCGACTTAGCAACCCATTTAATTCCTCGCATGCTTAGGAAAACAATGTTTGCATATCATTCATCGTATTACTAACGCGCGTATTAAAAAATCATTCGATATCCTAGTAGAGGCCGCTAATGTGCGGGCGGGGTTGGGTGTTCTTAGTGAACTTCCCAACACGTACCCTCACCCCTTACTCAGAACCGTGGTTTCCGGATGTCCGAAACCATTGGCAACGAGAGTCATTCAATATACGATTAACCGATCAAGTCGGCATCGGTATCGAACTGCAAAGGGACGAGCCCAATAAACTCTGACATCGGAAATGGGCCGTATTTTGTATACGGCCCACTACGACATAGAGTGGGCTCGAACGGTTCCGAATAACCTTAAAATTCGGTGGCGACTCCAACTTCGATTTAAATTTCGATTTGACCATCTCATATGGAGATTCATTCGCCTCCCCAAACCCGCGCGTGGCCGCGTCGGGGTGGACTTATGTCATGTCCACAGCTGCCTCTACCGCTCCATTTGATTGGGGACGGTAAGACAAAGATGTATGCCTTTGAATTTTATATTTTGCTAGCAAAGTAGCGGTTTCAGCTTGGAAATGGGTCCTGTGATCACTGATAAACTTGTGCAGGATCCCGTATCGGCATATGATCTTGTTTTGAATGAATTTGGCCACATGCTTGGCGTTCAAAATCCGGTATGACTCGGCTTCAACCCATTTGGTAAAATAGTCGATAGCCACCAAAATGAAACAGTGACCTCCCGTCCCGGAAGGGTTCACCTTCCCAATTATATTGATTCCCCTTGTCGAGAATGGCCATGGTGACGTCATGGTACATAACAGGGATGATGGCATACGCTGTACATTGGCGAAAATTTTACAGTTTTGGCAGTGTTTGACGTATAACTGGCAGTCAGTTTCCATACTGTTCCATTAGTATCCGAGCCTTATGATCTTTCGGGCTAGCATATGGGCATTCATATGCGGGCCGTTTTCGCCATCGTGTACTTTGGCCATAACCTTTTCGGCCTGTGTTTTGTCGATACATAGGAGGAGAGCCCCCTGTGCCGTCTTTTTCTATAACAGTCCATCGTCCGTGCGGATAAATTGGGTGGCCAACCTTCATAGGGCTTTCTTAGCCCGGTTTTCTGTCCCCGGAGGATATTCTCCCGATGTTAAGTAGGTCAGAATAGCCTGGTACCAACGTTCTGGATCAGTTATTTCTATGTCTTGGATGGCGTGGGTATATGCCGGCTCAAACCGTCTTTCGACACAAATTGGCATGCTGGTTAGGTGCTCCGGGATACTCAATAAAGATGCTAACTTGGAAAGTGCATCCGCAAATTGATTTTCCTCCCGAGGTAGATAGATGTATTCTACTTTTTGGAATTGTTTCTCTAGAACCCTTACTCGCGCTTGGTAAGCCACGAGATTGGCGTTCCGAGTTTTCCATTTTTGGAGAGCCTGATTAATAACCAGAGACGAGTCACCATGGACCCGGAGGTTCTTTACTCCTAAGTCGGCGGCGGCTTGCAACCCGTGAATGCATGCTTCATATTCGGCTACGTTGTTAGTCATGTCGAAGTCCAGTTTAATGGATAACGATGTGTTCTCCCCTTGTGGCGAGATTAACAGAATCCCGACCACAAATCCTCGGAAATTGGACGCCCCATCAAAATACAAATACCATGTCTCGGTGTCGGTATGGAATATGTCCACATCTAGGAAGGCCCAAGTATCGATGTGACCCTCTTCGGATAACGGATTGTCGGCGAGGAATTCTGCTACTACCCGGCCTTTGATAGCTTTTAACGGTACGAACTTGAGGTCGAACTCTGCTAGCATCAAAATCCATCTGGATATCTTACCGTTAAGGATGGGCTTTTCGAATAGGTACTTGATAGGATCCATCTTGGATAGAACGTGCACCTCGTGACTAAGCATATAGTGTCGGAGCTTTTTAGTGGCCCACACTAAAGCTAGGCACGTCTTTTCGAGCATCGTATACTTGCACTCGTATTCTAAGAACTCTTACTGATGTAGTAAATTGCCCGTTCTTCTGAATCGACTGTCTGGGCCAGCATAGCCCCCATGGTTGTCTCGGTCGTTGTTAGGTATAACAACAAAGGCAGGCCGGGTTGAGGTGGCATTAACACTGGCGGAGCAGACAGAATCTCCTTGATTTTATCAAAAGCCGCTTGACATTTATCGTCGCATAGTACTCGTTCTCCTATCTTCAGTTTCTTGAAAATGGGCTCACACCATGGTTAGCTTTGAGATGAATCGGCTGATGTATTGGACTTTCCTGAGAAACCCCCTTATTTCTTTTTTGGTTTTGGGTGGCTACATCTCGGTAATGGCCTTGATTTTAGCCGGGTCGACTTCGATGCCGCGTTGGCTAACGATATGGCCCAACAATTTGCCCGATGTTACCCCGAAGCTGCACTTCTGAGGGTTTAGCCCCATGTTATACTTGCGTAATCGGGTGAAGAACTTCCTTAGGGCCGCAATGTGCCCACTTCGGTCTTTGGACTTGACGATCATGTCGTCCACGTAAACTTCCACTTCTTTATGCATCATATCGTGTAATAAAGTAGTGGCGGTTCGTTGATAAGTGGCCTCGGCGTTGTTAAGCCCAAATAGCATAACGGTGTAATGGTAAGTACCCCAAGGTGTAATGAAGGTGGTCTTACTCATATCTTCTTCCGCCATTTTGATTTGATTGTATCCGGCGTAACCGTCCATAAATGACAGAAGGGCATGATCGGCCGTGTTATCCACCAGTATGTCGATGTGTGGTAACGGGAAATCGTCTTTTGGGCTGGCCTTGTTAAGGTCCCGGAAGTCCACACATACCCGTACCTTGCCGTCTTTCTTGGATACCGGCACGATGTTTGCAACCCAGTCTGGATATTCAGACACTTGTATGAAGCCCCCTTTGAATTGCTTGTCGACTTCTTCTCTGACTTTGAGAGACCATTCGGGCCTCATTCTTCGGAGCTTTTGTTTTAACGGCTTACACCCGTCTTTGATGGGTATACGGTGTTCAGCTATTTCCCGATCTATTCCCGCCATGTCTTTGTAGGACCATGCGAAGACGTCTTTGAATTCTTGGAGGAGGTTCGTGAATTGTTGTCTCTCCTCGGGATCTAAGGATAAACCTAACTTAAGCATCTGAGGCTAAAGTGGTTCCTACATTCATGGAATCGGTTTCCTCAATTACTGGATCTGGGGATTCCCTTTGTTCGAGTTGCTCGATTAGATGCGGATGTAATGGTACCTGTTCGTCGGGTTTCTCAATGTCATTGCAAATAGGATTTTTCAAAATATTTTGAAAATATTTTGAAAATAAGACAAGTCGTAAGCAGAACGGTTATCGTTATTATTGATAGTGAATTTTGAAAACAGCTCAAAGAGAGCGGCCATCTGATCGTTGGTCAGAGGCGGGATAGGGAGTGTTCTCGGGACAGACTCCGAGACTCCCATGGGTGTGACTAAAGGAAGGGGGGTTACAGACTCAATTCTAGTACTGGACCCTCTAGACTTGGACTCAGACTCGGACTCAGACTCAGTATCCGGCATGTCTCCTTCTCCGAAAGTCAGCTTGTAGACTCGACCATGGCTGTCGGTCCACTTGATAGTCTTCCTCCAAGCTCGTTTTCCTGTGTCAGCACCAACTTCAGATATCAGCTTGGTTGGATCGAACCTGCTGCTGCGGAGGATCAGGTTCACTAGCTCTTCCTTGGGGGTCGGGACGGCCTTGTCCTCTCTGAATAGGAGCCCCAGCATGGGCTCGACATTGTTCGCACCTTCCTTTGATTCAGCCTGGATGAGGGCAAAGATGTCATCCGGGATGAAATTGCATTCCCGAGCCAATTTGGTCTCGGGATACGTGATGGTGGGTTGGTAGAGGCCCACCTGAATAGCCCCGAATACTGGAGTGACAAATTTGATTGCATTTGTCCGGTCCACATTTCCCGGGGTCATAGTGTAACCCAAACTGAATCGAGACCCCCCGTCGTTTTGGACCTCGATAACCTTCCTATCCGGAAGATATGGCCTCGAAGTAGCCCCAGGTAGATAACCCAAGTTCTGTAGCATCGTATTGATGCTAGTGGTGAAATAGGGCTTAAAGAGATATTCTTCTTCAATCATTCCCACGAAAACGAGTCCTCGTGGGTCAGTCTGGCCCGCCGTGATGCAGCTTGCCACGGTCATGGGAGTGGCTTCGAGAGTTATGATACCGTCTTCTAAAGGCATCTTGACCTTCCTGTGAAGGGTAGAGGATACGGCTTTGACAACGTGAATCCATGGTCTCCCGAGTAGTAGGTTGAAAGAGGAGGTGACGTCAATCACTTGGAATTCTAGTTCTTTTTCGATCGGGCCTGTTATAATTGTTAACTTAACGGCCCCAGCAACCGATTTTGGGCTTCCGTCAAAAGCCTGGATAGTTTGCGTTGTCGGGAGGTAATCGTCCTCGGTGATGCCGAGGGTCTTAGCTGTCCTTAAGGGAAGGACGTTGACAGCAGACCCGTCGTCGATCAGGGTCATCAGGAGATACTTGCCCCGACAGATCACCGTAACGTAGAGGGCTAAGTTGTGGGAGGCCCGGAACGGTGGCAAGTCGAACTCTGAGAAGGTGATGAGCGGGCCTTCTTCCTTGGACTTTCCTTTGAGATGAGGCATGATGGTGGCTACCATTTCCGTCGGGGTAACCAGCGAGTCGACCTTGATTTGATCGAGAGCCTTAGTAAGCGCCTCACGATGTACTTGCGAGCTAACCAGAAGCTGCCATATGGTGAGCTCCACTCGAGCCCTCTTAAGTTGTTTGACTAGAGCCGTATCAGTGTTTGAATCTTCAGGGGTTGGTTCCGTCTTGGAAGGCTCAATGACGGTTTCCGGGGCAGAACGGCCGGCGGTGACGTGGTGGCTGCTGGCCAAGGATTTGGATTTAGCCTTTCGAACTTCCTCCGGGGTGATAGGGACAGCTTCCCCTTTGGGTAAGTAAATGTCGTTTCATCATCGTTCCATATCCCGTTAATTTGTGGGACGAGGGGAGAAATTAGATGAGAATAGTCGACCACGTCTCCGGAAAAGATGGCATGAGTACTGAACGGGTTCTCCTTATTACTCGGCTTGTCTCCGGGCAATGGTATTTTCCCGCTTTCGATCAGGTCCTGGATAAGATGTTTCAACTTCCAGAACTTTTCCGTGTCGTGCCCATTACCTCGGTGATACTGGCAATAGGCCTAGATGTTATAGCTTTTAGATCGTTTCTCGACCAGGACATCCGGAGTCGGGCCTATCGGTTGGATTAGGCCCTTTGAAGATAGCCTTTGTAAGACGTAAGCATAGGTGGTCCCTATGTCAATGAATACCCGAGTCAGAGTATTCTTTTTGGATGTGGTATCTAATAGATTGACCTCGTCGAAGATGCTACGGGTCGCAGTTGCGGTTGTGGGCTTGCTGGAGGACGAACTGGCCCCTTGATATCCTCTGGCAGAGGCCTTAGTAAGGCTCTCTAACCTCAAGTCGTCTTCGATTCTTGTACCCATTTCGGTTAAGGTGGCAAAATTAGGTATGACGGCGTACCGGAGATGGACCCGGTAAGAAGGGACGAGGTTCTTGACAAAGGACTCCACTAAGACTTTCTCGCTGGGCTTGTCAACCAGCTTTACGCTCTCGGCCCTCCACCTTTGAAGGTATTTGGTGAAACCTTCCTTGGGCTCTTGGGCCATGACTTCCAGGGTGCGCATCGTGGTCTGGATTTTAGTGTTGTCGATATAGTTCCGAGCAAATTTCGTCGCCACGTCATCCCAAGTTTTGTATTTCTTGGAATCAAGCCTGTAGTACCAGGCTTTTGGGAGCTTCTCAAGGGAAGAAGCAAAGAGATACTTGAACATAGCCGACTTAACCCCCTTGACAGCCATGAACTCCTTGAAAGCCCGGATATGGAGTACCGGGTCTTCAGTCCCATCAAACATTGGCAAGCCCGTCAAGTTGAGGTTGGCGGGCAATTCATCAGTCAGGGGCGAATATGCACGGGCTTTCTCCGTGTGGATGGTATTGTTTGTTGACAAGTGGACCTGCTCCTGCAGCTTGCGGACCGCGCTGGCCAATTCAGCTAAAGACCCAGTAGTCTCAATTCCACTATTAGGAATTCCTTGTTCCACGGCGCTTACACGGGTAACGATAGCGATTTAATCCTCCCTCATTCTTGTCAAGTGGGTCTCCAACTTAGCCAATGACGCTGTCAACTCATCTATGGCTTCTTTCGTCATGGTTCGTGTGAAGGGCAGCCTGTCTGTAAGAATACCGCGTAATTAGTAACTAACCCAGATCCTGGAACAAAAGTACATACCGAGCGAGGGAAAAGAAGACTAGAAAGGAAATGACTCGGAAAAGACACCTAGACGGGTGACTTGTGAAAGGTTGGCCTCCCTTAGGATCCAGCTATGTGGGTCGGGTCCTGTTCGAAAGAAGGTTCACGTGAGACATTCCCCAGACTTTGGACTCAATTGTGTAAACGGGCCATCCTTTGTAGGAGTATGTCCTACGGAGGTGGGCCTTGCCTTAGTCAAATAAGGCGGACTGGGATAGGGAGGAAATCCGCGATATAAGATCGACAAAGTTTCGATGCTAAAGACCTCGACGACTTATGACGCGACCCGACACTGCTAAATACGGGAAGTCCTGAGAAGAGGAAGTTTTTGAAATAGGATTTTTTTTTTTGAAGGCCCAAAGAAAAAAAATTCGGGGGAGGACCCGACTTTTCAAAAAAAACGGAAAAGCGTATCGGGCCATGGGTTTGAAAGTTCGAAAATATTTTCGAGTTTTGAAATGGGCAGAATACCGGCTAGAAATAGGCTATTTTGAGTAAAATCATAAGTCCTAAATTCGGTATATGTCCCGGGTTTTGAAATTGGATGTTTTGAAAAGGATGCAATTTTGAAAATGACGGTTTTTTGAAAAAAAAAAGACCTTAGAAAACAAGTAGCATATACTCACGCAAGCATTATAACGACACCATGTACGCTCTATACTAAGTCTCGGTCGGTCTATAAAGGGTCTATACCAGTGTACATAGCCTATCCGAGAATCGGGGCGGACTTCCTAAGTCGAGTTGAGCTTGGAACATGCCGTAAAACCCATACGAATCGGCTATGGAAACCTTTGACATATCCAATTTGGACTACATCAATAGTATAGTGGGACGTTGGTCACCAGTACCGGCCCGGGAAAATATGGGGTTATGCATGAACCGTAAAACTAAAACGCGTATTGTACTAGTCAAACGATTTCTAATCGAGTCTCACCCTGAGGATGACGATGGTAAGTCACGCATCAGTTAATCCCCAGCGGAGTCGCCAAATTGTGGACATGACATATGTCCACCCTAACGCGGCCACACGCGGGTTTAGGGAGGCGAATGAATCTCCATATGAGAATGGATCGAATTGAAATTTAAATCGAAGTGGAGTCGCCACCGAACTTTATGGGAGTTCGAGCCCGTTCGAACCCACTCTACATCTTAGTGGGCCATGCACAAAGTATGGCCCATTCGGATGTCAGAGTTTATTGGGCTCGTCCCTTTGCATTTGATACCGATACCGACATTATCAGATACCGTGTATTGAATGACTCTCGTGTGCCAATGGATTCGGATATCCGGAAACCACGGTTCTGAGTAAGGGATGAGGGTACGTGTTGGGAATTCCACAAAGAACACTCAACCCCACCCGCACTTAGCGGCCTCTACTAAGATATCGTTTGGTTTTGAAATACGCGCGTTAGTAGTTTGGTTAAATGATATGCAAATAGTATTTTAGACTAAACATGTGAGTTATGTTTGATCTATGTCGTTTAATGCATCTTTGAATCTATGACGAAGTTGTATTTAGCATGCGAGGTCCGTTTTAGGATAATAAAACAAAACACGAAAATAAGATACAAAGACAAGAACAAACGAGTTAGTAACGGTTTGCAAATCGAATAAACGATGTAATTATAATACGATGCATGATTTTGAAAAGTTTATGACACGTGATTGACTTGACACTTGATGACTGAAGTCATTAAAAAATATTTATCGAGACTCCAGATGTGCTAAAAAGCTCGCTGTTTTGCTAAATCAGGAGCCACTCGATCGAGTCATTGCGGGACTCGACCGAGTGGTCTCGAAAAAAGGGTTATGTCTCGGGTTTTGGGGTGTCACTCGATCGAGTGGGCTTGGCACACGATCGAGTGCCCCCTTACGGACTGTTGTTCGGTTTGTTTTTTGTTCTCGAAATTGTTTTTTGAAAAAAAATCGATAATTTCGTTAAGTCACGTAAAAATATAATACGATTTATACTCAACTTAAATTTGCGATACTCGTTATATTCGATATTCGACTATGGAATCGATATCAAATATTCAGAGTGATTTTTAGAAAAGTTGTTTTAAAATCGTTTGAAAATTGAACTAAAAATAATGTGAATTCTCTCCGTTTCGAAATTGTCGTATTTTGTTATTAGGACTAATGTGACGATTTTCTTAGCATCAATGAGATTGATTTAGTTCCTTTTAGATACGACACTCGACCATAGGGTCGAAATCATATTTTAAGAACGTTTGTTTGTATAAAAAAAATAGATGATAATACCGACATTAGAGAAAAGATGTGACGATGACCCATACGAAGACAAACGGATGAGCCAAAGAAAAAAAACGAGAGGAAGAGAGAGGGAGAAAGGAAAAAACGGGGTTTTGATTTACACCCTCAACCTACATGCTTTGTATTCTCGGAACGGGGCTCGTCGGAATGTGGCTTAGACACGGGAGCCTCTAGATAATGCGGGTGAGTTATGGTGGTTTTGTCGTGTAAGGTGTCGGGTAGAGGCTGCCGAGGTGCCCGGTTTTTGGGGCTTTGGAGGGTGTTTTCTCGGGTGTGTCGGTATGTGTGTGTGTTGATGTGTGTTGTCGATTGTCTCGGGGATTGTAATTGTTGATTGATTGCCCTTTTGTATGTGTGCAAGGGGGTCTATTTATAGTAGAGGTTCCTGATTGTAGCTAGGAGAGATAATCTTGCTTGGGTGAGAAGATAGACTGTTTTGGATATGAAATGCAACAATTCGAGAAGAAACAGGAGTCCGTTACTTGATGGGAAAGAAATCCTTTCCCGACTGAAAAAGGCGTCACTCGACCGAGTGCACCTAGTACTCAATCGAGTGCCCGGTTTGGACACCGGTTCAGGATGTTTCATGAGCTCACTCGATCGAGTGGGCCGGTCCACTCGATCGAGTGGGTCTAGCTCGGGTAGAATTCCTTTTGAAGATCGAATTCTATCTCTAACGGATTTGTTTAATGTTTTTTGTAGCTGACTTTTTTGTAGTTTTCGACCTCAAGTCATATTTGTGGGGTGACACGGCAGATATTTATGCCTCGAAAACGTCTTTGACCGGGGTTTGACTCGATCGCTAAAAGACGGTTTTGCCCTTGGTGTCGGATTCGACCCAAATTAGTCTTATTTGACTCGAAATGACCTACTGGGCCTGAATTTGAGGTTGGTTTTGTGAGATTTGTACTCCGTAAAAAGCCCAAGCCAAATGCCAATGATTTCGAGCCCATATTCGAGTACGTTAAAGCATGTTTGCGTCCGATCATCATCGGGTGTTCCTTGGAAACTGCTATAGACACCTAAGAGCCAAATGCGGGTGTCGAAAATATCTTTTCTCGTCCCGGCCCTAGGTGACCTGATTACACCTAGGCCCGAAACATTCTACCCTTTCTTCACTTTCATTTTTGATTTTTAGCTTTATTTTCCCTTTTTCTCTTCTTTTTAGTGTCTTCCACACACTACCGATCGAGCATGAGGACATTGCTCGGTTTAAGTGTGGGGGAGCGATATCTTAGTCTAGTTTAGTTTTATTTTATCCCTTTCTCTCTTTGTCTCTTGTGGAGTTTGGAGGTTGGTATTTTTGTGATGATGGATTCTCGGGTGGAGCTTTTTGGAGTTTGTGGTTGATGTGGTTGCTTGTTTGGATATTTTGGGGTGGTATTTGCTTACTTTTTGTGTGTGTTTGTTTTATTTTTTTGTGTTGTGTTTGTCTCATTTTCTTTCGTTTTTATTTCGTCTTTGTTGTGTCTTGTATAGTTTGTGAGTCTAGTGTAGAAAAGGTTTTCGAAAACCCGGTTTTGAGGCTAGTGCGCAAGTGTTTACTTTCCCTTTTTAGTGACACGAATCGATTTTTGGACTTTAGTCTAGTAGAATGACTTTGAATCAATAAGTTCGTTGGTCCTTTACCTTGAGTCCACCTAGTCTACTAGGGATTTACTTCGGGATTTGCATATTGACCACCTTGACCACCCACGGAGTGAAAAGGCCGTTGTTGCCGAGTCTCGTTCTCTTAGGTGACCATGTTCGAAGTTGTTTTGATTTGTCCAAGTTTCCACCTTTTTGTGGGTTTGAAGGGAAAGCGCGCGCCCGACATACCCATTTCCCTACCTTCTAGACATTTCCAGAAATAAGTTGCATCACATCGAGGTTTCTACACATACTTGGTTGTAAGAATTGTCTATGGTACAAATTCAGCCAAAAAGGGCAAACCAAGGAAAAAAGAAAGAAGAAAAAGAAAAGGCACAACAAACCAAAAACAAAATACAAAAGAAGAAAAAGAAAAAGAAAAGGCACAACAAACCAAAAACAAAATACAAAAGAAGAAAAAGTAATAGCATGCAAATCAAAAGCGAAATTTGAAAGAAGAAAAATGGCAAGAAAATCATTCCACAAAAAAAATCTTACCCCTCAAAAATAAGCCTTTTACCGATTATTATCGTGAAGAGCCTACCAAAGGACCGAGTCCCTAGGAAGGATGATAGCGGTAATGGTCGGTCTTCCCTCACACTTTGCAGCCATTATCCACCCTTTTACTTGGACTAGTTAGGCTATTTTTGAGCATGGGACGACCCTCTTGGCTTATCGCTAAAGGAGGCGGGGTTTCACTTTACATACAGTGCCGACTAACTCCGTGGTTCATCCTTATTCCATCCCGCCTATCGTCCCATAGTACGTTCTTTGAAGGTTAGGAGGGCCCAACTCAGCCTTCCTGGCCGGGATGGGCCCAGCTCAGCCTTCGCGTCATTTTTTCCTTCCCTCACTTACGAAACCCTATATATACCTTCCTCTTGTATTGTTTTAAGGACACTACCTTAGACTACCTTACATTACTTTAGATAAAACCCTAGATAGACATTAGTGTAGCTTAGCTTAGTTTCTCCTTAATCTTTTGTTAATCTTAGCTTAATCTTAGTTAGTTACTCTTGTATTATTGGATTTCTTGAAGAATCTTTCAAGATTGACAACCTTGGTGGAGGATTTTTTGGGGTTTCCTTTTATGCAAGTTTCATCCTTTTCATCTCTTCTCTAGTTTGGTATAATCTTTCTTCTCTCTTTTCTCTTATTCTTTCATTGTTAGTAAAATTTCAATCTTTATCTATTGCTTGTTGTTCATATTTGTTTGTTCTTTTCCATTATGAATTTTCTTGTTCTTATGTTGTGGGTTCTTTTTTCGGGGAAATGTAAGTTGTATATTAATAAAAGAATCTATCAAATATACATTATGTATCCATCATTAAAATTATGAAGGTATCATCTCTAGTGGTGAGACTCCCTTTCTAAACACTATTAAAATACATTTTCAGCTCTTTAATAATATTTCTACTTACTACTTGTGGCCTTAATAGAACACCTTCCAATCTACATTTGTTTCTTTGTTCCCAAATGTAGTATATGGAAGCATTCATCACACTATTGAGAACTGCTCGTTGTAGTCTGCTGCCTTTCATCCCATCCCGCTGGACATTACTGAGTGTATCGCCGAAGTCATGCTCCATCCAATCACCCAAGCTCTTCAGAATGTTGCTGCTATATTCGCACTCCCAGAAAAGATGCTTCCTATTCTCCGGTTTCTCATTACACACACAACATAGCTCGTCAGTAGTCAGGTTGAGACCGAACAGTTTTGTCTTCATGTTCATCGCGTCATGCTGGTATATCCACGCGATAATTCTATGCTTCGGTATAGTACATTTATTCCATCTCCTTATCTCTGATCCATTTATACCCTTTGGTCGTGGTATACCGGTTGTCTTCTTTCCATTCTCCTTCTTCGAAGCCTGCTTTGAATTTTTCTTTAACTTTGCAAATACGTCTCCATCCCCATCCCACTTCAGACGGAAGATTATATTGCATCCAAGGCTGTCCTTTCAGGTAGACTGAATTGACCCAAGACACCCAAAGCCTGTTCGGATCTTTCGCAACCCACCAAACCAGCTTACCTACCGCAGCTTTGTTCCAGTTGGAACATTGCGTCAGGTTCAATCCACCTTCTTTATAAGGAACACAAATCTTCTTTCAAGCAACAAGAGGTGATCTGGTATAAGATGTTCCACCCTCCCAAAGATATGTCCTGCATAGTCCTTCAATTTGTTTGATGATCCCGGTCGGGAGAAGAAAAATGCTCGTCCAATAGTTATGAAGCATGGATAGAACGGATTTAATCAGGACCAAAGTTTCCCGCATAGGACAACTTCCTAGGCCCCAGTCGTCTAATTCTTTCAGTTATATTATGCACCAGCGGCTGGCATTCATGAATCGTAAGCCTTGAAGATTTAATAGGAACACCCAAGTACTTGAACGGAAGAGTCCCTGTTTTACAGCCTGAAACAACTATAATATCCTGCTGCGTCTCCTTCTTCACTCCATTAAAATAAATATTCGATTTTCCTTTAAAGAGTTGGAGCCCTGAGGCCTTTGAAAAATTCGCAAAGGTACGCAGCAGCACCATCATAGATGGAATATCCCCTTTACTAAATAATAATAAGTCATCAGCAAACATCAGGTTCACAAGCTTCAATTGTGTACATTGCGGGTGGTATCTGAAATCCATTGTATCCGTGGTATACTTGAGCAATCGAGTTAGGTACTCCATACATATTGTGAACAATAACTTATGTTGTGAGTTTCCCTTGTTAGTATTGATAGTTCTTTAGTTATGTGTGAGTAGTTCTCCTCTAGGGTAAGTGAGGAATTGGGTGGCTTAATGGGTGATTAGGGTGGAAGTGGTGGTGTTTGGTTGTCATTTACTTTGCCTCCTATCATTGTGCACACAACATGTTAGATGAAATGCCTAGTAGACTTGTGATTGAGAAATTAATGTTTCCTTGTTTTCTCTTGTATGTTGTTGCATGTTGGTTTGTTGGATATCATCATTATTAGCGCAAGCGTAGTGTAGAGACCCTTTTGGCTGTCTAGGTGCGAGAGCCCGGGCGTAACCAAGGCTAGTGGATTACACCGACATGGCGACACCCCCGTTTTCCCTTTTGATCTCCTTGGCATCCATGAACCCGACCTAGCCCTAGTTTCCTTCTTATTGATTTAAATCACTTTCCATTATCATTAGTTGTTTGTTTAGCCTTTTTATTTCATGTTATAGACATTAGTTTAGTCATTTAGTCAATCTTAGTCATTCACTTTAGTTTGTCTTGAACCTAGTCTTAGACCATAGCACCCTCTAGTTTGGAACTCCCGTCCATGAGGATTCGACTCGACTTACCCTAGCTACCTAGCTTAGGTTCGTTGATTTTATTTTGATTGGTAGGATAGACGACAAACTCCCACAGTCACAAGACCATCTTCACTACACCTTGGGGTACTTACAGCTACAATGTCATGCCATTTGACCTTATTAATGTCGGGGACACTTATCAACGAACCACTACCACCTTATTACATGACATGATGCATAAGAAAGTAGAGGTTTACGTGGACGATATGATCGTCAAGTCAAAGAGCCGAGACGAGCACATTATCGCCATAAGAAAATTCTTTACCCGACTGCACAAATACAACATGAGGCTAAACCCTCAAAAGTGCAATTTCGGGGTAACATCTGGCAAATTAATGGGTCACATCGTTAGCCAACGTGGTATCGAGGTTGATCCAGCAAAAATCAAAGCCATCACTGAGATGAAACTTCCCAAGACAGAAAAAAAATGGGATTCCTTGAGAAAGTCCAGTACATTAGCCGTTTTATCTCCAAATTAAACATGGTATGTGACGATTTTCAAGAAGCTGAAAGTGGGGGAACGAAAACTGTGGGATGATAAGTGTCTCAATAAAATCAAGAAAATACTATCTGCTCCACCAGTCTTAATGCCACCTCAACCCGGTTTGCATTTGTCGCTATATCTAACAACGACTTAGACAACCATGGGAGATATGCTGGCGCAGACAGTCGACTCAGAAGAACGAGCCATTTAATACATTAGCAAGAAATTCTTAGAGTACGAATCCAAATATACCATGCTCGAGAAAACATGCCTAGCCCTAGTCTGGGCCACATAAAAGTTTTGGCATTATATGCTCAGCTATGAAGTACAGGTATTGTCCAAAATGGATCCCATCAAATACCTATTCGAGAAGCCCATCTTCAACGTCAGGATATCTAGGTGACTCTAATGTTGGCAGAGTTCGACCTAAAGTTCGTGCCACAAAAAGCCTCAAGGGCCGGGTAGTAGCCGAGTTTATCGCCGATAGTCCCGTAAGTGAAGAAGGACACACTGATAGTTGGTCCTTCCTAGATGAAGATATATTCCATACCGATATAGAAACATGGGATTTATATTTCGATGGGCATCCAACTTCCGAGGGTTCGAAGTTGAGATTCTTTTAATATCCCCAAACGGGGAACATACCCCCGTATCCATCAAATTAGACTTCGACGTGACTAATAACGCTGCCAAGTACAAAGCATGCATCCATGGGTTACAAGCCGCCGCCGATTTAGGGGTAAAAAATCTACGGCTACACGGCGACTCATTTTTGGTCATCAATCAGGCTCTCCAGTAATGGAAAACTATGAACGCCAACCTCATGGCCAACCAGGCGCTAGTAAGGGTTCTCGAGAAGCAATTCCAAAAGGTAGAATATATATACTTGCCTCGGGAAGAAAACCATTTCGCAGATGCACTCTCTAAATTTGTGTGGACATGACATATATAGGTCCACCGACGCAGCCACGCGCGGGTTTGGGCGGCAAAATGTTTCCCGTGTGAGATTGTTCTCGGGTCGAAATTTAAATCAAAATAGGAGTCGCCACCGAACTTTGTGGGAGTTCGGACCCGTTCGAACCCACTCTATATTTTGGTGGACCGTGCACAACGTACGGCCCACTTTAATACTAGAGCTTGTGGGGTTCGTCCCTTTGCATTACGATACTGATGTCGAGTTATCGGGTATCGTATATCGAATGACTCTCGTGCGCCAACGGTTTCGGGCATCCGGAAAACAAGGTTCCGAGTAAGGGGTGAGGGTACGCGTTGGGAAGCCCACAAAGGACAGCCAACCCCGCCCGCACATAGCGGTCTCTACTAAGATATCAATCGGTTTTTTTATACGCGCACTAATAATTCGAAAAAAAGAAATGCAAACAACGTTTTAGCTAAATATGTGAGATATATTTGAACTACTCATTTTAATGCATTTTCGATTGAATTTTAGATTATTGTCGAAATTTAATTTAGCATGTGATGTTCGTCTAAATGCGATAAATGCAAACATCAAAATAGAAAGCTCGTAAAAAAATTACAAAATACGCGGGCGGAAATACAACCCATAATTACAATACAATGAGCAAAATTAGAATAATTGAGTTAGTAACGGTAATATAAATAGGTTAGATGGTTAGAATAATAACGTGATGCTACGTCATTTTGAAAGAGGAAGCACGTGATTGAATTAACACGTGTCGACTTGAATGTCCTAAAAAAAAAAGAATTGTCGGGACTCTACGTCACTTAAAAGCTCACGCTTAAAGCTTATGAGGGTCACTCGATTGAGTCATTGAGGGGACTCGATCGAGTGCCCTTTTTGTAGCCCTCCTGCGCATATTTTTGGAGTCACTCGATCGAGTGGGCAGCACTCGATCGAGTACCCCCTGTACGAGCGACTTCGCATTTCGAAAAGGAGGTTATTTCAGATTTTATTGATTCAAGTCGATGGCTAGTCGAGTTAAGCATAAATATTGCATAATTTAAGTTCATTCGGTTTTCGATGCTAATAATGTGCAATACCCGGTCTTGGAACCGGTATCGAACATTCAGAGTGAATTTTGTGAAATCAAATTTGATCGAACTAGAACGAATATTGATTCCCTTCGCGTCACGATGTCGTAATCAGTCATTTTGGACCGTGTGACTATCGATTCGGCGTCAACAAGTTTTGTTCTAGCTCGATTTATCGATGATTCTTTTAGAATAATATTTTGAAAAATGGCGTCAGACATGTTTTACGATGGATCACCTCAATCGCGTTACACCCTTAAGTGTTTAGGGCGGCGCACCTCGAAGGGCGCCACCTCCAGAACGACTTGTAAAGGGATTAAACGGACTTTGCACATAATTCGTCATTAAACATATTCGACTTGAAAATTCGATCGTCGTCACAAACTTAGATCCTCGGCATTTTAACATCGTAATGTGGCCTTTAAAGCCTACAATCATTAATTTAGCCTCATCGGATGTTGCTCGGATCGTTTTGAAAATAATTTTTTCTTAATATACGCGGTATTATACGATAGAATGTAAATAGACGATAGTTAAATGTTACTCCCTCCCATCCATTCAATCCTTGACATGGGGGGTTTCACAAGTTTTAAGAAAATTAGTAAAAGTAAGGGTATTATTGGTAAATCAAATGGTTTTATGGACCCACCAAATTTAAAGTAAGGAAAAAGTAGTGGTGTAGACACCCACATTTTGACCGCCAGGTGTCTATAGCAGTTTCCGACAAACACCCGATGATGATCGGACGCAAACGTGCTTTAAATTACTCAGAAACGGGCTCAAAATCATTGGCATTTGGCTTGGGCTCATTATGGAGTACATATCTCACAAAACCAACCTCAAATTCAGGCCCAGTGGGTCGTTTCGAGTCAAGTAAGACTAATTTGGGTCGATTCCGACACCAGGGGTAAAACCGTCTTTTTACGACCGAGTCAAAACCCGTCAAAATTATTTCCGAGACACATAAGTCAGCCGTGACACCTCACACGGCTGATTCATACTCAAATCCTACAAAAAATCAGCTACACAAAATATTAAACAAATCCGTTTAAGGATGGAATTCGATCTCAAGTAGGAATCCTATCCGAAAACCGATTCAGACACCCGACCGAGTGCAAACACTCGGCCGAGCAGCATATTCCAGCCGTGTTCCCTTTCTTCCTTGACAAGAAAGCGGAATTCTCATGCCTTACAGCTTCCTATATTTCCTATCTCTAGCGGTAGTTCAAACTCTCCTAGCCAAGGTCGGGAATTCCCTATAAATAGCCCCCTTGCACACACACTTTTACACATCAATTAGCATCTACAATATACATTCATTATCTATCAAATATTCATCAACAACGAATATTCATACACATCCATTATTATTCATTCACATCGATTACACACCCATAAAAATTCCTTACACTTACATCGAGAAACCGATATTACACCAAAAAACCGAAGGAAAACCGGCCCATACCCGACACCCTTCACGACCAAACCGAGCCACCATAACTCACCGACATCTACTCGACGCTCTTGTGCCCAAGCCACGTCCCGATGAGCCCCGATCCGAGTAAACAGAAGCATGTAGGTTGAGGGTGTACCAAATCCGATTTCTCCTTCTTCTTCTCTTCTCTCCCTCCGCGTCATCTTTTTTTATTACGGGTCGTGTGTCGTCCTTTTTACGGGTCGTTCGTCGTCTTTTTTATTTTTTAACATCGATATTATCAAAAACTATTTTTATACATTCTTAACAATATGATATCAACTCTATAGTTGAATATCGTATTAAAAGAATTAAATTTAATCTCGACGATGTTAAAAATCGTTACATGTTTTTCAAACTTTTTTTTTACAAAACTTTTTTTTATTCATTCCGAATATTCGATATCGATTTCATAATCGAATATCGAATACGACGAATATCGAAAACATAAATCGAGTATAAATTAATTCATATTTTGTACGCGATTTATCAAAATTAGCAATTTCGAACAAAAAATAAACCGGACAGACCCGCACGCGAGTCGCGCCACACCCAGGCGACTCGCGCACGGGCCTGAAACCCGAGTCCTCTTTTAACTTTTTTCGTTCGTTTAATTTTATTATTCTACGAAACGATTTCAAAATTTATATCTTTTCTAAAACTATTCGAAGTATTTGATATTGATTTCGTAGTCAATTATCGAATATAACGAATATCGAAAATATTAAGTCGAGTACGAATTCTGCAATATTCGTACGCGATTTAATAAAAAGCATCGAATTTTCAAAAAAAAACGCTTTCAAAAACAGCCCGACACGCGACTCGCCGGCATCCCGGGCGAGCCGCGCGGCCGACTACCACGACGCGCCTTTATTGTTTTTTTATTATTTTTCGAACTTCGTTTTTTATACAAAACAGCGTTTTTAGAAATTTTTTCAGATTTCGATTAATATTTATTTTCTCGATCTCATATATTTATTTCGTTTGCTATATTATTATTTACAAATCGATACTAACTCGTTTGTTTATTTTGTAGCAAATTCACATCTTTTTCATCTTTTGTTTTATTATACTAAAATGAATCTCACATGCTAAAACAACTTTGACGTTAAATTTTAGCTGCATTAAACCGACTTAGCAACCCATTCAATTTCTCGCATGTTTAGGAAAACAATGTTTGCATATCATTCATCGTATTACTAACGCGCGTATTCAAAAATCAAACGATATCCTAGTAGAGGCCGCTAATGTGCGGGCGGGGTTGGGTGTTCTTAGTGAACTTCCCAACACGTACCCTCACCCCTTACTCAGAACCGTGGTTTCCGGATGTCCGAATCCATTGGCAACGAGAGTCATTCAATATACGATTAACCGCTCAAGTCGGCATCTATATCGATATGCAAAGGGACGAGCCCAATAAACTCTGACATCTGAAATGGGCCGTATTTTGTATACAGCCCACTACGACATAGAGTGGGCTCGAACGGTTCCGAATAACCATAAAATTCGGTGGCGACTCCAACTTCGATTTAAATTTCCATTTGACCATCTCATGGAGATTCATTCGCCTCCCCAAACCCGCGCGTGGCCGCGTCGGGGTGGACCTATGTCATGTCCACAATTTGGCGACTCCGCTGGGGATTAGTTGATACGTTACTGACCTTCAACATCCTCAGGGTGAGACTCGAATAGAAATCGTTTGACTAGTAAAATACGCGTTTTAGTTTTACGGTTCATGCATAACCCCATATTTTCCCGGGCCGGTACGGGTGACCGACGTCCCACTATACTATCGATGTAGTCCAAATTGGATATGTCGAAGGTGTCCATTAGCCGATTCGTATGGGTTTTACGGCATGTTCTAAGCTCAACTCGACTTAGGAAGTCCGCCCCGATTCTCGATAGGCTGTGTACACTAGTATAGACCCTTTCAGACTGACCGAGACTTAGAATTAGAGCATACATGGCGTCGTTATACTGTTTCCATGACTACGTGCTATCTGATTTACAAGTCGTTTTTCAAAAACCGTCATTTTCAAAATAGTATCATTTTCAAAATATCCAATTTCAAAACCCGGGACGTATACCGAATTTAGGATCCACGATTTTACTCAAAATAGCCTATTTTTAGCCGGTATTATGCCCATTTCAAAACTCGAAAATATTTTCGAAACTTTTCAAAACCGTCCCCGGTCCGCCTTTCCGTTTTCTTTCTCGAAAAAGGGCCGGTTCTCCCCGATTCTTTCGGGCCTTTCAAAAATTCAATTTTTCAAAACCTTCCTCTTCTTAGGACTTCCCGTATTTAGCAGTGTCGGGTCGTGTCGTAAGTCGTCGAGGTCTTTAGCGTTGAAACTCCGTCGATCTTATATCACGGATTTCCTCCCTATCCCAGTCCGCCTTATTAGACTAAGGCAAGGTCCACCTACGTAGGACATACTCCGACAAAGGTTGACCCGTCTACCCAATCGAGTCCAAAGTCTAGGGAACGTCTCACGTGAACCTCCTTTCGAACAGGGCCCAGCCCACACAGCTGGATCCTAAAGGAGGCCCACCTTTCACGAGTCGCTCGTCTAAGTGTCTTTTCCGAGTCAACCTTTTACAAGGCATAGCCCTATAACAAAAGGTTCGTGACCCTTACCTCTAAGGGTCACTCGTCCGACACTCGAGTCTTAACAAAGTCTTCGATCCCACTTGGGGACTACCCTTCATCAGAGCGGTCAATCACGATAGCTCTAAGGGTCATGTCTTACACGTGTCTCACGTACCCCACCTTTGAGTCACTTTGATGCCACACCATTTGAGTCCTTAGTCTCACTTGGGGGCTATTCCCCGACGGAATGATTAATCACAGTCACCCCGAGAATCGCACCCTACATATTTGTCTTAGGAGAGTCTAACCCGAGTCAAACATGGTCGCCCCATTTTCGGACTCACCCTCGTGCAGCTTGAGTCTCATCGTCAAGTCCAAGCCAGTGGTCGTTACCTTGTCCAGGTCAACGTTCGAGTATCCCGATCCAAGAATCCTAGTCATTCCAGTCACCCCGGGTCGCGTCTAGTTTGACTCCCTCTCTTGCATTTGCGCAAAACCGAGTTTAGGCGAGTCGTGGCACCTATCGAAGACCTTACCAAAAAAAAACAACCAACCAAGCATCCAAGTTCGGATGTGATTCGAGTCTAAGTCTGAGTTCGAGTCTAGGATACCCTACATCCTCATTTCCAAATCAGAGTCAGAGTCTTTTGCATTCTGTCCTCTTTTTCAAAATTCAATAAAATCAGCTTTTCTATTGCTCATATATACTTTCCTTATGTGTTTCCGAGAACATGATAAACACCATCATACACTATGAGCACATGCACGTGACTATAGGCACATCTATAATGACTGCAGGAAATCGAGACCCGTGTTTTCCTTTACCTGTTCCATGTCTGACATAGAAAGCCACAAAACTACACTTAGCAGGAGCGGTATCGAATCCAATGACGAATCTAGGTAGTCTCCTAGTTTGGATTCAAGACGGGAGGCAAGCCCATTTCCCACAATAAACACCCCTCCGACAAGATCAACCATACCTACCTACGGTGTTAGTCTGACCAACAGAAAAAAAAAGGGCAAAAAACTGGACAAAAAAAAAGAAATCGAAAGTCCATGAAAAAGAAAAAAAAACAAAAGGCCAAAACAAAAAAGCAGGCTATCATAAAAAAAGAGCATCCACGACCAGAATGGTCAACACAAATGAAGATCCCATGACCGGGGCTAAGAGGTCAACCAACAAAAAATATTCAAATGCCCATGACCGTGGTCAACGGTCCACTCAAGATCAATACTCATACTATCCAATAAGAGAGAAACAATCAAGATGGTCAACTAACACCACATTTAGCCTTCTCACATTACAACCCTCAAGACGACCTTCCCGAGGCCCAGGCTAAAGACAGCCCGGAATTTTGAGGATTCAAGCTCCATAGGATACCCCTAACCATTAGGGCCAGACATGGAAACCAGATCCCGCATCATCAAACATATCCCGATCAAAGTTCGAGCCATTTTACTCGGCTTCCCCTTCACATAACAAAATTCACAATCACCATATGCAAACCCGAGATCAAAACTCGTCAAAGATCCGAGAGCAAAACTCGTCAAATCCCTTACCTAATCATACAAAATCCCGAGAGCAAAACTCGTTAGAATCCCCGAGAGCAAAACTCGTTAAAATCCCCGAGAGCAAAACTCGTTAAAATCCCCGAGAGCAAAACTCGTTACAATCCCGAGAGCAAAACTCGTTACAATCCTCGAGAGCAAAACTCGTTAAAATCCCCGAGAGCAGAACTCGTTAAAATCCCCGAGAGCAGAACTCGTTAAAATCCCTGAGAGCAAAACTCGTTAAAATCCCGTCCCAATTTCTCTCATCCAAACCAGTTACCAACCCCAAGCACGGGAATTCAACCTGCGGTTGGCATACCACATGCCCAAATAGTTCACACCACCTCTGGGGGCTACCCCGGAAAACGCTCACGGTCACAGGATCAATATCCTAACCATTCTAGCCCTTTGATCAAGACATCATTGGGAATGCACCTAGCCTAACCATCGCTATGGCTAGTTACACACAAAGTCCTATTAGACTAGGCATCATAATATATCTTCCGACACTGAACTACGGCATGGTTTGATTTCACTACACGTGAATACGTAGGCAGCCTTTCAACAGAGGCACAACCACCCACATTGACACACATTCAAAAAGCGACATCATTCCGATCACGACATCATCATGTTCTTAACAACTAGCTTTGTTGTCCCGGGGGCTTCTCTTAGGCAGAAAACCTCTATCCACTCACAAAGTCCAGATAAATTCAAAAAATCTAGCCTCCTTTCTGTAATGTGTCTTAGTACTCGGCTCAGTCGAAGACGAGAATCTGTCAAGACTCTAGGCAATACCCACTTTGAAAATGTACCCAAAAATCAAAAATCCAGAAAAGCACTAGACTACGACATTGCTACTGCTAAAAGTCCTGTCATGCCAAAACAGTCTCATTACAGACTATTGCAATCCCCCCATAGCACATCCTTCCCATTCCGAGGATTCGACCGTGTTGCCACTCGCCTAGGCTACGGAGTAGCGCAACTTAAGAGTCTTGTTAGGTGGCCCACCCCCCTACCGAGTCACGGTCCAACCCCTCGAGAATCCGGTCATGTCTGTCAACTCGTCCGGTCATGCCCAACGTCGAGTCTGTCGATAGCTCTCTCTCTTCAAATTCTCATTTTAAAATTTGCAAAACTTAGCCATTTGAGAAAACTCTTTTCGACAAGGTCAAATTTCGGTCTATTTAAATTGCAAATTTCTTTTCTACCCAATTCAGTTCTGAAAATCTCTTTCCTAGCACGTGAGTTGCTTTCAGGACTTCGATTTTAAAACTAAGCAAAAATCATTTTTTATTCCCCAGCGCAAGTCATATTTGTTTCACCTACATGTTGCATGCAAAATTTTATGTAACTTATACAGGTACAATTCAAGACCGCGCAATTCACATAACTCCCCAGCAGCATAGACTTATACGACAAGTCCAATTTCCCACGGAGTTATCATCGTCAACTCAGGTACATTTCTAGTCTCTGGCCGGCGGGCCCTTTACGCAGGTCTAATGGACCTTAAACGACCCGACAGGAAGTCTGCCAGGTCTTAATCTTTGATTGGCCTGGTAGCTACTCTGACTTTCGCCTTGTCCAAGCCTCAATCAGAGTGGGGGCTCTGTAGACACCCACATTTTGACCTCCAGGTGTCTATAGCAGTTTCCGACAAACACCCGATGATGATCGGACGCAAACGTGTTTTAAATTACTCAGAAACGGGCTCAAAATCATTGGCATTTGGCTTGGGCTCATTATGGAGTACATATCTCACAAAACCAACCTCAAATTCAGGCCCAGTGGGTCGTTTCGAGTCAAATAAGACTAATTTGGGTCGATTCCGACACCAGGGGTAAAACCGTCTTTTTACGACCGAGTCAAAACCCGTCAAAATTATTTCCGAGACACGTAAGTCAGCTGTGACACCTCACACGGCTGATTCATACTCCAATCCTACAAAAAATCAGCTACACAAAATATTAAACAAATCCGTTTAAGGATGGAATTCGATCTCAAGTAGGAATCCTACCCGAAAACTGATTCAGACACCCGACCGAGTGCAAACACTCGGCCGAGCAGCATATTCCAGCCGTGTTCCCTTTCTTCCTTGACAAGAAAGCGGAATTCTCATGCCTTACAGCTTCCTATATTTCCTATCTCTAGCGGTAGTTCAAACTCTCCTAGCCAAGGTCGGGAATTCCCTATAAATAGCCCCCTTGCACACACACTTTTACACATCAATTAGCATCTACAATATACATTCATTATCTATCAAATATTCATCAACAACGAATATTCATACACATCCATTATTATTCATTCACATCGATTACACACCCATAAAAATTCCTTACACTTACATCGAGAAATCGATATTACACCAAAAAACCGAAGGAAAACCGGCCCATACCCGACACCCTTCACGACCAAACTGAGCCACCATAACTCACCGACATCTACTCGACGCTCTTGTGCCCAAGCCACGTCCCGATGAGCCCCGATCCGAGTAAACAGAAGCATGTAGGTTGAGGGTGTACCAAATCCGATTTCTCCTTCTTCTTCTCTTCTCTCCCTCTGCGTCATCTTTTTTTATTACGGGTCGTGTGTCGTCCTTTTTACGGGTTGTTCGTCGTTTTTCTTATTTTTTAACATCGATATTATCAAAAACTATTTTTATACATTCTTAACAATATGATATCAGCTCTATAGTTGAATATCGTATTAAAAGAATTAAATTTAATCTCGACGATGTTAAAAATCGTTACATCTTTTTCAAACCTTTTTTTTTACAAAACTTTTTTTTATTCATTCCGAATATTCGATATCGATTTCATAAGCGAATATCAAATATGACGAATATCGAAAACATAAATCGAGTATAAATTAATTCATATTTTGTACGCGATTTATCAAAATTAGCAATTTCGAACAAAAAATAAACCGGACAGACCCGCACGCGAGTCGCGCCACACCCAGGCGACTCGCGTACGGGTCTGAAACCCGAGTCCTCTTTTAGCTTTTTTTCGTTCGTTTAATTTTATTATTCTACGAAACGATTTCAAAATTTATATCTTTTCTAAAACTATTCGAAGTATTTGATATTGATTTCGTAGTCAATTATCGAATATAACGAATATCGAAAATATTAAGTCGAGTACGAATTCTGCAATATTCGTACGCGATTTAATAAAAAGCATCGAATTTTCAAAAAAAAAACGCTTTCAAAAACAGCCCGACACGCGACTCGCCGGCATCCCGGGCGAGCCGCGCGGCCGACTACCACGACGCGCCTTTATTGTTTTTTTTATTATTTTTCGAACTTTGTTTTTTATACAAAACAGCGTTTTTAAAAATATTTTTCAGATTTCGATTAATATTTATTTTCTCGATCTCGTATATTTATTTCGTTTGCTATATTATTATTTACAAATCGATACTAACTCGTTTGTTTATTTTGTAACAAATTCACATCTTTTTCATCTTTTGTTTTATTATACTAAAACGAATCTCACATGCTAAAACAACTTTGACGTTAAATTTTAGCTGCATTAAACCGACTTAGCAACCCATTCAATTCCTCGCATGTTTAGGAAAACAATGTTTGCATATCATTCATCGTATTACTAACGCGCGTATTCAAAAATCAAACGATATCCTAGTAGAGGCCGCTAATGTGCGGGCGGGGTTGGGTGTTCTTAGTGAACTTCCCAACACGTACCCTCACCCCTTACTCAGAACCGTGGTTTCCGGATGTCCGAATCCATTGGCAACGAGAGTCATTCAATATACGATTAACCGCTCAAGTCGGCATCTATATCGATATGAAAAGGGACGAGCTCAATAAACTCTGACATCGGAAATGGGCCGTATTTTGTATACGGCCCACTACGACATTGAGTGGGCTCGAACGGTTCCGAATAACCATAAAATTCGGTGGCGACTCCAACTTCTATTTAAATTTCCATTTGACCATCTCATGGAGATTCATTCGCCTCCCCAAACCCGCGCGTGGCCGCGTCGGGGTGGACCTATGTCATGTCCACAAGTGGCATTTTGTGTAAATAGAGTAAGGATATAAGGATTATAAGGTAAAATGTTTTGCCAAAAAGGGAATGTAAAGAATTGATTGGATTGTCCATTTATAGTAAGTGTAAAGAATTGAATGGATGGGAGGGAGTAGGAGTTAGTGGACGTAAAATAAATGTTAGTAAACAAAAAAATAAAATGTTAGTACGCAAAGAATTAAAAGTTAGCATTGTTAGTAATAATTAGTGTGTGTGTGTGTGCGTGTCTATATATATATATATATATATAAGAGAGAGAGAGAGAGAGAGAGGTGGGTTCCGGTGAGGCAGAGTAACTCCTTACACCCATTGAGGCACAATCTAAACCATTAGATTAAGATGAGACATACATCCAAATAAGTGTTATATACACTAAAAAAATTCATTATATACGTTATTAAACTCACTATATACACACACTTAAGAACTCAATATATACAGTAAAAAAAATGTTATATACACTTAAATAAAAAAATGTTATATACACTCAAATATTTATTATGTACACCAATTAATCAACAATGGAACATACATCAAAATAACTGTTATATATACACTAAAAAAACTCATTATATACGCTATTAAACTCACTGCATATATACACTTACGAACTCAATATATACAGTAAAATAATTGTTATATACACCCAAATAATTAATATGTACATCAGTTAATCAACAATGGAACATACATCAAAATAACTGTTATATACACCAAAAAACTCATTATATACGCTATTAAACTCAGTACATATATATATACACTTAAGAACTAAATATATATACAGTAAAATAGTTATTGTTATATACACTCAAATGGTTACTATGTACACCAATTAATCAACATATATACACTGAAATAATTGGCATATGTACTTAATTATTTGATATAATAGAATTGTTATATACCTTAAAACAGTTATTATGTACACTGAAATTGTTTTTATATACACCAATTTTATTTTAAATTCCGAATTTTTATTTTCGGGAAAAAAAAATTTGGAGAAAAATTTTTGGAATTTTTTTTTTTTGGAAAAAAAAATTCCGAAATTTTTTTTTCCCGGAAAAAAAAAAAATTCCGAAAAATATCGATTTTGGGGAATTTTTTTTTATGTATTAGTTTTTGTTTTAATCTTAATCTTTAATTTGATTTTAATCTAATGGTTGAGATTGTGCCTCAATGGGTGCGGCGAGTTGAGCTGCCTCAAAGGATCCTAGATCTATATATATATATATATATGAAAAGACGAAGAGGAGAAAGAAAAATATAGATGTCGGGATTTGCTTTACACCCTCAACCTACATGCTTTAGTCTCGGAATACGAGCTCGTCTAGTAGCGGCAATGGCGCGGGTGCGTCGAGATATTCGGGATGAGTTAGGGTGTGTATGGGAATGTAGAGACGGTTCTCGGTTACCGGGAGGCTAGGTGTCGGGATTTGCTAGTGTATGTGTAGAGAGGATGTCAAGGTTGAAAATGGTTGAATGTTGTGTGTAATGTGTAGGGCTATGAAAGTTGAAATGATGATTCAAAGGTGGTGAATGAATGAATGTGGAGGAGTATATATATATAGAGCTCTCCACGGTTTAGGGTCACTCGATCGAGTGGCCCTAAGCGCACTCGATCGAGTGGCCCTAAGCGCACTCGATCGAGTGGCCTGTTTGAGGAGGGCCTGTGTGCTTTTGGAGAGCTACTCGATCGAGTGGGCTCATGGCACTCGATCGAGTGCACTTGACCGGGTGTGAAAGGGTCGCATTTGTTATGGTAAGTTGGGATTTGATTTGTTGTGATTGATTTGATTATTTTTGACTGATTTTGACTTTGTATTTATACATACTCTTAGCTGGTTTCGTTTCGGGTTTCGACTTTGACCAAGTTTTGACTCGGTCGCAAAGGATGGTTTTATTTCCGGTGACAGTTTTGGCTCAACTTAGTCATATTTTATTGCAAAATGACCCACAAGGCCTGAATTTGTGGTCCGTTTTGAGAGATTTGTACTCCGCTAAGTGCCCACGTTGGATACTATTGATTTCGAGTCCGTATTCAAGCGTATTAAAGCATGTTTACGTCCGATTATCATCGGGTGTATTGTTGGAGACTGCTATAGACACAAGCAGTCAAATGCGGGTTTCTACAGAACCCCCACTCTGACTGAAGCTTGGATAAGGCGAAAGTCAGAGTAGCTACTAGGCCAATCGAGGATTACGACCTGATAGCCTTCCGGTCGGGGTCGTTTATAGTCCATCCGCCTCGCGTAAAAGGGCTCGCCAGCCATAAGCAAAGGGTCATACCTATCTCGATGATGATAGCTCCGTGGGGAGTTGGACTTGCCTTTGAAGTCTGGGGTGTACCTGTATACAGTCACACAATAACTTTGCATGTAAAATTTAGGTGAGACACTGACTCGGTTTCGCTGGGGAGTAAAAATTTTAAATTTTTGAAAATTTTGGATTTTTCGAAAATTTGTGCTATAGGAATGCTCGGGATGACTTGATTCCTGTATTAGGTTTTTGAAAGGTCTAAAGATTAGGATCGGGCCTGTATGCTTAGGCCCGCTTGGGCTAAAGAGGCTTAGCAGTGAGGAATCTGCCAGGGTTTCATGTTATATATATGCAACCCCTGCTTCAACTTTTCTGCACTTCACAACTTCTCTTTTCCTTAAAAAAATCCTGTCTTATTTTAAGAATTTCAGCTATGGGCATTGAACGTTTGTCTGCAAGACTGCAATCTTGGTCCCGAAACTTTAGGGACGTAGAGAAGGTGGCTCTGAACCAGACAGATATCTCTCAACTGTTCACAGTTCGTCAGATCCAGGTAGACCTTCAAATTCTTGATGCTTGTCTGTCAAACTGGGACGACATATATCATGTTTTTGCCTTTCCTCGGGGCGAGATCTGTCCTTTACTCGAGGAGATTGCTGTTGTAGGAGGGTGGAACCCTCTGCTCCGTCTTGCTGTCTCATTTTCAGTTTATGACCCAAGGAGGAAATTACGGGAATTTTTAGGTCCTTCCCACATAGAGGTGTCCCGTATGCTAGTCGGGGATACTGTTTCACTGTTTGCTTTGGCTGACAAATTTATGAATCCATACGATGTCCGGGTCATGCCGGTCCATATCCGCAGGGCATTTGCTTTCTATAAGCTTCATGTTTATGCTTTCGAAGGTCATATGGATTTGCTGTCATGCATGGGCGACGTTCGAATCTTGACTATCGTTGACCTGATGGAGACGGAGCATAGTCCAGCGTGGCTGATTACGGGGAAGATTATCCAGGGTTTGGATAACCGTAAAAGGGATCCGTCAGTTTGTTTGACCCGGAGTACCCGTCTGCTGCAGGTATACCGCTTCGGATTTATATATATATTTCACGCGGTGGCCTGCTACAGGGGGCACTCGATCGAGTCACCCAAGCACTCGATCGAGTGCCTTCGTTAAAAGCTCGCTGCCCAATTTTAGGGGTGTCACTCGATCGAGTGCCCCTAGGCGAACATCAATGTCGTTCTTTTTGTCTCGTATATGAGAGCTTATGAACCCGTTTTTGTTAGGTCTAGCTGTTCGAGAGGCTATCAATCATGGAGCCTCCCCTTGACCCGAGCCGATATTGGTTTAACCAAGTAACGACGAGAAGGAGAGCCATCGCCTCGTCTTGCCTTATTAACCGAAATTATTGTGATGAAGAGCTGTGTTTCACCGTGGTCCATTTATCCGATGGGTGGTCCTGTGGTGGTTTATTCTTATTTGGACTAGGTTAGCACCAAGGGATAAGGCCCGTTATCAGGTGATTTTGTCCCATAGTCATACAGTTCACCTCTATCCCGACCGTATTCTCAGGCAATATGGTTGGTCTCAGAGGATCTCGGAAAACGAGGCCGTTGTAAGTGACCCCACTCAGCTGACTGATGTGATGTGTGACACCTGGATGCAGCGGTGGTACACCCGGGTTACTTGGTCCGTTCCCGAGTCTCTTCACTCAACTTGGGTATCTGACTCTTATGAAAAATGGACGAAGGCGAGCTCTGCGGAGACCCGAACTGCCTTGAAAGTCGATGAAGCTTTCGACCTGGTCCATAGGGAGCAAGTTAAGGATAACCGGGACTTTTTCGATGAAGGGCACCTTGTCTCGTCTAATGTTAGGTCAAGGGTCAAAGACTAGGACTCAAGCTAAAGAGTCTAGTGCTAAAGGTGCTTGGGGCAAAGTGAGCCCCCAAACAGACTTGGGCCAAGAGTGCCAGTCGAAGACCGACTCGGTCCTCGGGATAGGCTACCGGAGCACGTGAGGGCTCGTCTTGGACCTTTTACTATAGCGGATGACCCACTGTCAAAGAGACGGGTTCGAGCGAAGGAGGTTCCCGTTGTGATTCGGGAAAGCTCGCCCCCACGTGACTCGAAGGATAGAGGCAAGGGCAAGATGCCCTAAGCATCTTTCCCCTTAGTTTTATTATTTTTAAAATAGTAATTTTTTTGTGGTGTCTTTTTGTTGGTTTTTTTTATTTGAGTGACGTAATTTGAACAAGTTTATCGGATTTTTTAGTAATAATAAAAAAAATTAATAGTGAATACCGTTTCTGTCGTTTTCGTTATTGCGGTGGTTGGGCCCTTTTAAGGGGTTGCCTACGTATCCACAGTTAGTGGAATCAAACCAGACGTAGTTCAAGCATAGAATTTTGCAATTCCGAAATACACCAATACTAGTAGTTCAAGGTGTGTGCGACAGTAGGATAAATAATTCTAACTCATTGACTTGTTTGTTATTTTGAAAGTTTACGTTTAAAAAGGATAACTTTTGATAATCGTTTGCAAATGACATTGAGATAAGGTTAGGGGTAGCAGTGCTTCAGCTGGTCTAGGTTGGTAGGGTTGACGAATTCATTCCCGTCCAAGTCTGTCGTCTTCACTGCTCCTCCTGATAAAACCTTTTTTTACCAGATATGGCCCAGCCTAATTGGGTTTGAATTCTCCCCTCGGGTCAATTGGTAGTAATGCTCGGACAGATTTGAGGACTAAATCCCTTTTTTTTTTTTTTCTGGGCCTGATCCTTTTATTGAAGTCCCGTTGTATTCATTTTTGATATATTTGAATGTTATTGAGGGCCCAGGACCGCCGTTCGTCTAAAAGAACCAGCGAATCGTACCGTGCTTGGACCCAATCGGCTTCAGGCACTTGGCTTTCAAGTAAAATCCTGAGAGACGGTATCTCCAACTCGATCGGTTGAACTGCGTCCATCCCGTACGTCAGATAATATGGAGTTGCACCGGTTGCGGTGGTGATTGATTTTCGGTATCCCCACAGGGCAAATGGTATTTTGTCGGGCCAGTCCCGGTAATTATCAGCCATCTTTTTAAGTATGGTGACAATTGTTTTATTGGTTGCCTCTACTGCTCTATATGTTTGGGGACGGTAATATGAAGATGTATGCCTTTGGATTTTGTACTTAGTTAACAAAGCTACTAATTCGGCTTGGAAATGTGTCCCGTGATCACTGATGAATTCGTGCGGGATCCCGTACCGGCATATAATTTTGTTTTGGATGAACTTGGCAACATGTTTAGCATTCAAAATTCGGTATGATTCGGCTTCGACCCATTTGGTGAAATAGTCGATAGCTACCAGGATTAAACAATGACCTCCCGTCCCGGAAGGGTTTACTTTACCAATTATGTCAATTACCCATGTCGAAAATGGCCATGGTGTATAATAGGGATGACGGCATATGCTATACGTTGGCAAAAATCTGGCTGTTATGACAGTATTTGACATATGTAGACACCCACATTTGGCTGCTAGGTGTCTATAGTAGTGTAGACACCCACATTTTGACTGCCAGGTGTCTATAGCAGTTTTCGACAAACAACCGATGATGATCGGACGCAAACGTGCTTTAAATACTCAGAAACGGGCTCAAAATCATTTGGCATTTGGCTTGGGCTCATTATGGAGTACATATCTCACAAAACCAACCTCAAAATCAGGCCCAGTGGGTCGTTTTGAGTCAAATAAGACTAATTTGGGTCGATTCCGACACCAGGGGTAAAACCGTCTTTTAGCGACCGAGTCAAAACCCGGTCAAAGAATTTTCCCGAGACACGTGAGTCAGCCGTGACACCTCACACGGCAGATTCATACTCCAATCCTACGAAAAATCAGCTTCACAAAATATTAAACAAATCCGTTTAAGGATTGAATTCGATCTCAAGTAGGAATCCTATCCGAAAACCGATTCAAACACCCGACCGAGTGCAAATACTCGGCCGAGCAGCACAAACCAGCCGTGTTCCCTTGCTTCTTCGACAAGCAAGCAGAATTCTCATGCCTTTCAGCTTCTTACGTTTCCTATCCTAAGCGGTAGTTCAAACTCTCCTAGCCAAGGTCGGGAACTCCCTATAAATAGCCCCTTGCGCACACAATACAAAACACACATCTACATTCATTAACATCTACATTCATTGACATCTACATTCATTATCATCGATATACACACGTGAATTATCACTCACAATTATTCATATACACACACACTTAACATCGAGAAAACCGATATTATTCCCGAAGGAAACCGGCCCCGATACCCGACACCCTTCACACGTCTCACGTCCAAACCGAACCACCGTAACTCACCGACATCCACTCGGCGCTCTTGTGCCCAAGCCACGTCCCAACGAGCCCCGATCCGAGTAAACAGAAGCATGTAGGTTGAGGGTGTACCAAACCCGATTTCTCCTTCTCCTTCTCGTCGTTTTTTATTATGGGTCGTCGGTCCTTTTTATTACGGGTCGTTCGTCGTTTTTTATTTTATTTTCTAATATCGATATTACTAAAACTATTTTCATACATCGAACATTCTTAAAAAATATAATATCGATTATCTATAATCGAATATTGTATTAAAAGAATTAAATTAAATCTCGACGACATTAAAAATCGTTACATCTATTTTTCGTTCAAACTCTTTTTTTTAAAACAATTTTACAAAACCTTTTTTTAATCCATTCCGAATATTCGATATCGATTTCATAATCGAATATCGGATACGACGAATATCGAAAACATAAATCGAGTATAAATTAATTCATATTTGTACGCGATTTATCAAAATTAACGATTTTCGAACAACGAGCGAAAACGGGACAGACCCGCACGCGAGTCGCCCCCCACCCAGGCGACTCGCGCACGGGCCTGAAACCCGAGTCTCTTTTTTGCTTTTCTCGTTCTTTTTTTATTATTTATTCTACGAAACGATTTCTAAAATTTATATCTTTTCTAAAACTATTCGGAGTATTTGATATTGATTTCGTAGTCAATTATCGAATATGACGAATAATGAAAATATTAAGCCGAGTACGAATTATGCAATATTTGTACGCGATTTAATAAAAGCATCGAATTTTCAAAAAACCGCTTTCGAAATCAGCCTGTCACGCGACCCGCCGGCATCTCAGGCGAGCCGCGCGGCTGGTTGTCACACGACACGCCTTTTCTTTTTCTTTTTTTTTGAGCTTCGTTTTTTATACAAAACAGCGCCTTTTAACGATATTTTTCAGATTTCGATTAATATTCTTCTCGATCTCGTATATTTATTATATTTGCTATATTTTTATTCACAAGTCGATACTAACTCGTTTGTTCATCTTTTGTAGCAAATTCATATCTTTTTCATTATTTGTTTTATTATACTAAAACGAATCTCACATGCTAAATTCAACTTTGACGTTAATTTTTCATGCATTAAATCGACTTAGCAACCCATTCAATTCCTCGCTTTTTTAGGAAAACAATGTTTGCATATCATTCATCGTATTACTAACGCGCGTATTAAAAAATCATTCGATATCCTAGTAGAGGCCGCTGATGTGCGGGCGGGGTTGGGTGTTCTTAGTGAACTTCCCAACACGTACCCTCACCCCTTACTCAGAACCGTGGTTTCCGGATGTCCGAATCCATTGGCAACGAGAGTCATTCAATATACGATTAACCGATCAAGTCGGCATCGGTATCGAACTGCAAAGGGACAAGCCCAATAAACTCTGACATCGGAAATGGGCCATATTTTGTATACGGCCCACTACGACATAGAGTGGGCTCGAACGGTTCCGAATAACCATAAAATTCGATGGCGACTCCATCTTCGATTTAAATTTCAATTTGACCACCTCATATGGAGATTCATTCGCCTCCCCAAACCCGCGCGTGGCCGCGTCGGGGTGGACCTATGTCATGTCCACAATTTGGCGACTCCGCTGGGGACTAGCTGATACGTTACTGACCTTCATCATCCTCAGGGTGAGACTCGAATAGAAATCGTTTGACTAGTACAATACGCGTTTTAGTTTTACGGTTCATGCATAACCCCATATTTTCCCGGGCCGGTACTGGTGACCGACGTCCCACTATACTATCGATGTAGTCCAAATTGGATATGTCGAAGGTGTCCATTAGCCGATTCGTATGGGTTTTACGGCATGTTCTAAGCTCAACTCGACTTAGGAAGTCCGCCCCGATTTTGGATAGGCTGTGTACACTGGAATAGACCCTTACAGACTGACTGAGACTTAGAATTAGAGCATACATGGCGTCGTTATACTGTTTCCATGACTACGTGCTACCTGATTAACAAGTTTTTTTTTTCAAAAACCGCCATTTTCAAAATTGCATCCTTTTCAAAATATCCAATTTCAAAACCCGGGACGTATACCGAATTTAGGATCCACGATTTTACTCAAAATAGCCTATTTTTAGCCGGTATTATGCCCATTTCAAAACTCGAAAATATTTTCGAACTTTCAAACCCGTAACCCGGTCCACCTTTTCCATTTTTCTTTCGAAAAAGGCCCGGTTCCCCGTATTTCTTCGGTCTTTCAAAATTTCAATTTCAAAATCTTCCTCTTCTTAGGACTTCCCGTATTTAGCAGTGTCGGGTCGTGTCATAAGTCGTCAAGATCTTCTAGCGTCGAAACTCCGTCGATCTTATATCACGGATTTCCTCCCTATCCCAGTCCGCCTTATTAGACTAAGGCAAGGCCCACCTACATAGGACATACTCCTACAAGGGTCGGCCCGTCTACACAATCGAGTCTAGAAGTCTGGGGAATGTCTCACATGAACCTCCTTTCGAACAGGGCCCAGCCCACACAGCTGGATCCTAAAGGAGGCCCACCTCTCACAAGTCATCCGTCTAGATGTCTTTTCCGAGTCATTTCCTCTCTAGTTTCCCTTTTTCTTGCTCGGGATGTACTTTAGTTCTATGATTTGGGCTAGTCGCTGATTACGTGGTGTTCTTACAGACAGGCCACCTCACACCCGAACCATGACTAAGGACTCAATCGATCAACTGAACGCCTCATTGGCCAAGATCCAGGAACAACTCGACCAAATCAGGGGCGACCAAATCGCCATTGTTACCCGGGTTAGCGCCATAGAGCAGGACAGGCCGAGGGATGAAGATGAAACTCATGGGCCTCTAGCCGAATTGACTAGCGCAGTCCTCAAGCTACAAGAGCAGGTCCACTTGTCGACCCACAACTCGATTCACACGGAGAATGCTCGAACTTATGCGCCTCTAACCAACGAACTGCCCGCCAATCTCAACCTGACGGGCCTCCCAATGTTCGACGGAACTGAAGACCCGGTATTACATATTCGGGCTTTCAAGGAATTTATGGCCCTCAAGGGGGTTAAGTCAAACATGTTCAAACATTTGTTTGCCTCCTCGCTCGAGAAGCACCCGAAAGCCTGGTACTACAGGCTTGACTCCAAGAAATACAAAACTTGGGATGATGTCGCAACGGAGTTCGCCCGAAACTATGCGGACAATACTGAGATCCAGACAACCATGCGTACTCTGGAGGTCATGGCCCAAGAGCCAAAAGAGGGTTTCACCAAATACCTCCAAAGGTGGAGGGCCGAAAGTGTCAAGCTGGTCGACAAGCCCAGCGAAAAGGTATTAGTGGAGGCCTTTGTGAAAAATCTCCTCCCATCTTACCGGATCCACCTCCGGTACGCTATCATACCCAATTTCGCCACCTTAACCGAGATGGGTACAAGAATCGAAGACGATTTAAGGTTAGAGAGCCTTACTAAGGCCTCTACAAAGGGTTATCAAGGAGCCAGTTCATCTTCAGGCAAGCCCGCAACTACAAGTGCGGCCCGAAGCATCTTCGACGAGGTTAATTTGCTAGACACCTCAACCAAAAAGAATACTCCAGCCCGAGTGTTCACTGACATAGGGACTACTTATGCCGACGCCTTACAAAGGCTATCCTCTAAGGGCCTTATCCAGCCAATAGGCCCAATGCCGGAGGTTCCTGTCGAGAAACAGTCCAAAAGCTACAACGCTCAGGCCTATTGCCACTATCACCAAGGCAACGGGCATGACACCGAAAAATGCTGGAAGTTAAAGCATCTCATTCAAGATCTGATCAAGAGTGGGAAGATACTGTTACCCAGCGATAAGCCCAGTAACAAAAACAACCCTCTTGCTACTCACGCCATTTTTACTGGAGAAATAGTCGATTGCACTCATCTCATTTCCCCTTTCATTCCCCAAATCAACGGGATATGGAATGACGATGAAGACGATGTTTACTTGGCTAAGGGGGAGACCGTCCCCATCACAGTCGAAGAGATCCGGAAGGCCAAAACCAAGGCCCTAGCTGGCGCCTATGTCATCATGGCCGGACCTTCGGCCCCACGGTCCGTCACTGAACCCGCCAAGATGGACTCCACCCTTGAAGAACCAGACACCGACACGGCCCTAGTCAAGCAACTGAAGAGGGTCCGAACCGATCTTACCATATGGCAGCTTCTGGTTAGTTCTCAAGAGCATCGGGCAGCACTTACTAAGGCTCCTGATGAGATCAAGGTAGACTCGTCGGTTACCCCCACTGAAATGGTAGCCACTATCCTGCCTCACCTCAAGGGCAAGTCCAAAGGAGAAGGCCCACTTATCACCTTCTCCGAGTCAGACCTACCACCATTTGGGGCCACCCACAACCTGGCCCTATATATCACGGTGATTTGACGGGGCAAGTATCTACCCATGACCCTAATCGATGACGGGTCAGCTGTAAACGTCCTCCCTTTAAGGACTGCAAGGGCTCTCGGCATTACCGAGACTAACTACCTTCCTACCGCGCAAACTATCCAGGCTTTCGATGGAAGCCCAAAATCGGTTGCTGGGGCCGTCAAACTAACCATCATAACCGGCCCAATAGAAAAAGAACTAGAATTCCAAGTGATCGATGTCACCTCATCGTTCAATCTGCTACTTGGAAGACCCTGGATCCACGCGGTCAAAGCCGTGTCCTCCACTCTCCACAGGAAGGTCAAGCTACCTTTGCAAGACGGGGTCATCACCCTCGAAGCTACTCCCATAGCCGTGTCAAGCTGCAACACGGCTGGCTCAATCGACCCACGAGGCTTCAATTTTGTGGGAATGATCGATGAAGAGTATCTCTTCAGGCCCTATTTCACCACCAGCATCGACACAATGTTGCAAAATTTAGGCTACCTGCCGGAGCTACTTCAAGGCCCGGTCTCCCGGCTGGCAAAGTCATCGACGTCTTAAGCAATGAGGACGCAAAATTCGGTTTAGGGTATGCCTTAACCCCGGAAAATGTGGTCCGGGCCGGCATCCAGAAGGCCTGCAATATTCTCAAGGGTACCTACTTGGACCCTTATAGCCCAAAACTGAACGATTACTTTGTCACCCCGGTATTCGGAGCTGCCCAGACGGGACTCTATCAGCCCACTATAACTTATCCTGAGGTCAATTTCACCCAGATGATATCTTCACTCTCATCCAGACCGAATCGAAAGAAGATTCAAACCAAGTCGAGCCCATGCTGGGGCTCTTGTTGGGGGATAGCAAGATAATCCCGACCCCTAAGGAGGAATTAGTCAACCTGATCCTCCATAGCAGCAAGTTCGATCCAACCAAGCTGATCTCTGAAGTAGGTGCTGACACTGGAAAGAGGGCTTGGAGGAAGACGATCAAGTGGACCGACAGCGAGGGTCGAGTCTACAAGCTCAGTACCGGCGAAGGAGACATGCAAGGCGACGAGTCCGAATCCGAGTACGAGTCAGAGTCGGAGTCGGAGTCTGAGTCTAGGTCTAGAAGGTCCAGTACTAGGGTCGAGTCCGTAACCCCTTTTCCTTTAGCCGCACCTCCGGGAGCCTCGGAGTCTGTCCCGAGAACACTCCCTATACCGCCTATGACCACCGATCAGATGGCTGCTCTCTTTGCGCTATTTTCGAAACTCTCTATCAATAATAACGATAACCGTTCTGCTTACGACTTGTCTTATTTTCAAAACATTTTCAAAAACTTTATTTGCAATGACATTGAGAAACCCGACGAAGAGGTACCACTACCTCCGCATCTAGTCGAGCAGCTCGAACAAAGGGAATCCCGAGATCCGGTCATTGAAGAAACTGACTCCATCAATGTAGGAACCCCTTTAGAGCCTCAGATGCTTAAGTTAGGTTTATCCCTAGACCCCGAGGAGAAGCAACAATTCACATATCTCCTCCATGAATTCATAGACGTCTTCGCATGGTCCTACAAGGACATGCCGGGAATAGACCGGGAGATAGACGAACACCGTATACCCATCAAAGACGGGTGTAAGCCGGTAAAGCAAAAACTCCGAAGAATGAGGCCCGAATGGTCTCTCAAAGTCAAGGAAGAAGTCGACAAACAATTCAAAGCGGGCTTTATTCAAGTGTCTGAATATCCAGACTGGGTTGCAAATATCGTACCGGTACCCAAGAAAGACGGAAAGGTACGAGTTTGCGTAGATTTTCGGGACCTTAATAAGGCCAGCCCGAAAGACGATTTCCCGTTGCCACACATCAATCATACTGGTGGACAATACGGCCGATCACGCCCTTCTATCATTCATGGACGGGTATGCCGGATACAATCAGATCAAAATGGCGAAAGAAGACATGAGTAAGACCACCTTCACTACACCGTGGGGGACTTACTGTTACACCATTATGCCATTTGGGCTTATCAATGCCGGTGCCACTTATCAACGGACCGCCACTACCTTACTGCATGACATGATGCATAAGGAAGTAGAAGTCTACGTGGACGATATGATCGTTAAGTCCAAAGAACGAAACGGGCATATTCCGGCCCTTAGAAAATTCTTCACCTGACTACGCAAGTACAACATGAGGTTAAACCCTCAAAAATGCAGTTTCGGGGTAACATCGCGCAAATTACTGGGCCATATCGTCAGCCAGCGCGGCATCGAGGTTGACCCAACCAAAATCAAGGCCATTACCGAGATGCGGCCGCCTAAAACCGAAAAAGAGATTAGGGGGTTTCTCGGGAAATTCCAATATATCAGCAGGTTCATTTCGAAGCTAACCATGGTATGTGAGCCCATTTTCAAAAAACTGAAGATAGAAGAACGGGTACTATGGGACGACAAATGTCAAGCAGCTTTCGATAAGATCAAAGAGATTCCGTCATCCCCGCCGGTATTAATGCCTCCTCAACACGGCTTACCTTTGTCGTTATATTTGACAACGACCGAGACAGCCATGGGGGCTATGTTGGCCCAAACGGTCGACTCAGAAGAACGAGCTATTTAATATATCAGTAAAAAATTCCTGGAGTACAAATGCAAATATACAATGCTCGAAAAGACGTGTCTAGCGCTAGTTTGGGCAACTAAAAAACTCTGACATTACATGCTTAGCCACGAAGTGCACGTACTATCGAGAATGGATCCAATTAAGTATCTGTTCGAGAAGCCCATCCTCAATGGCAGGATATCTAGATGGACTTTAATGCTAGCTGAGTTCGACCTCAAGTTCGTACCATTAAAAGCCATCAAAGGCCGAGTAGTAGCCGAGTTCCTCGCCGATAGTCCGGTATCTGAAGAGGGACATACCGATACTTGGGCCTTCCCCGACGAAGATATGTCCATACCGACACGGAGACATGGGATCTATATTTTGACGGGGCGTCCAACTTTCGAGGATTTGGTGTCGGAATTTTACTAATCTCGCCACAAGGAGAGCACACCCCGTTATCCATCAAGTTAGATTTCGACGTGACTAATAATGCAGCCGAATACGAAGCATGCATTCACGGGTTGCAAGCCGCCGCTGATTTAGGAGTAGCAAACCTCCGGGTCCACGGTGACTCATCATTAGTCATTAATCAAGCACTCCAGAAATGGAAAACTCGGAACGCAAATCTCGTAGCTTACCAAGCGCGAGTAAGGGTTCTCGAAAAACAGTTCCAAAAAGTGGAGTACATTTATCTAACTCGGGAAGAAAACCAGTTTGCAGATGCGTTATCCAAATTAGCATCTTTACTGAATATCCCGGAACACCTAACCAGCATGCCGATTTGCGTCGAAAGACGATCCGAGCCGGCATACATCAATGCTATCCAAGACATCGAAATAACTGATCCAGAACCTTGGTACCATGCTATTCTCACCTACTTAATGTTGGGAGAATATCCTCCGGGATCTGAAAACCGGGCCAAGAAAGCCCTACGAAGATGGGCCACTCAATTCATCCGCACGGACGATGGACAGTTGTACAAAAAGACGGCACAGGGGGCTTTACTCCTATGCATCGACAAAACGCAAGCCGAAAAGGTCATGGACGAGGTACACGATGGTGAAAACGGCCCGCATATGAACGCCCACATGCTAGCCCGAAAAATTGCAAGACTCGGGTACTATTGGAATAGCATGGAGACCGACTGTCAGTTATACGTCAAGCACTGTCACAACTGTCAGATTTTCGGAAATGTCCAGCATATGCCGTCATCCCTGTTATATACTATGACATCACCATGGCCATTCTCAACATGGGGAATTGATATAATCGGGAAAGTGAACCCTTTCGGGACGGGAGGTCACTGCTTCATTCTAGTGGCTATTGACTATTTTACTAAATGGGTCGAAGCCGAGTCATATCGTGTCTTGAACGCCAAGCACGTAGCAAAATTTATCCAAGATAAAATTATATGCCGATACGGGATCCCGCACGAATTCATTAGTGATCAGGAGACCCATTTCCAAGCCGGAACCACTACTTTGCTAGCAAAATATAAGATTCAAAGGCATACATCTTCGCCTTACCGTCCCCAAACCAATAGAGCGGTAGAGGCAGCAAATAAAACAATTGTCACCATACTTAAAAAGATGGCAGATAATTATCGGGATTGGCCCGATAAAATCCCTTTTGCCTTATGGGGGTACCGGACCTCGATCCGCACCGCAACCGGAGCAACTCTGTACTATCTGACATATGGGATGGAGGCGGTCCAGCCGGTCGAACTCGAAGTACCATCCTTAAGGATTCTACTCGAAAGTCAAGTACCTGAAGCAGATTGGGTCCAAGCCGGATACGATTCGTTGATTCTTTTGGACGAACGACGATCTCGAGCCCTTAACAATATCCAGATATACCAAAAAAGGATAAAACGGGCCTTCAACAAAAGGGTTAGGCCCAGGAATATCAAAGAAGGCAATTTAGTCCTAAAATCTGTCAGGGCTTTACTACCAGTCGACCCAAGAGGAAAATTCAAACCCAATTGGGCCGGCCCATATCTAGTAAAGAAGGTTTTATCAGGAGGAGCAGTAATACTGACAGACTTGGACGGGAACGAGTTCGTCAACCCAACCAACTTGGACCAGTTGAAGCGTTATTACCCCTAAAACCTTATCTCAATGCCATTTGCTAAAAGTTTATAAAAGTCTTATCTTTTTTTACAAAAATTTTCAAAAATTAAGCAAGTTAATGAGTTAGGATTACTGATCCTACTGTTGCACATCTCGAACTAATAGTCTTGATGTATTTCGAAAATTGCAAAATTCTATGTCTGAACTACGGTTGGTTTGATTCCACTAACCGTGGATACGTAGGCAACCCCCCAAAAGGGTACAACCACTGCAATAACGAAAAGACAGGAACGGTTTTCACTAATATGTCTTTTATTATTTCAAAAAAAAATGCCTCACGCAAAAATAAATCACACAAAAAATAGTAGTAATACTTAAATAATATTTAGGAGACTACTCGTACATTTTTCCCTTCCCCTTATCTTTCGGGTCACGCGGATCCCGAGGCCGACGAGGTGGGGGCGAACGTTCCCTAATCACAAGTGGAACTTCCTTTACTCGAACCCTCTTCTTCGACTTCGGTTTCGCCGTCCCCTGCACCGGTTCGATCCGAGCCCGTACGTGCTCGGGTAGTCTATCCCGAGGACCAAGTCGGTCCTTAGCTGCCAGTCTTGGACCAAGTCTCCTTTCTAAGTCCGTCTGGGGGCTCATCTTCCCCCATGTACCTTTAGTGCTGGACCCTTTAGTCAAAGTCTTGGTCTTCCCTTTCTGGCCTGACATCAGTCGAACCATCGTAGCCGGGATATCGCCATCATCAAAGAAACCTCGATTATCCTTAGCCTGTTCTCGGCGCAGCAAGTCAAAGGCTTCATCAGTCTTTAAAGCAGCACGGGCTTTAGCAGAATCTTCCTGGGTCCACTTCATATAAGAATCTGATACCCAGATCGAGGGAGAAGCTTTAGAAACGGGCCAAGTGTGCCGGGTATACCATCTTTGCGCCCAAGTATCACACATCACGTCCGTTAGCTGAGTAGATTCACTCACGATCGCTTCGATTTCCGGGATTCTTTGGGCCCGACCATATTGCCTAAGTATGCGATCGGGATAGAGATGAATCGTCTGCCTAAAAGATAAGATTAGTTGATAACGGGCCCTGTCTCGCAATTCTAATCCGGTCCAGACATAAATGGGCCACCAAGGTACGGTCTAACGGAACAATGGGCCTCCATGGAAAAACAACAGCTCGTCCCAGAATTTTTGGGTAGTAAGGCGAGAAAAGTCAACAGTCCGTCTTCTCGTCATCACTTGGTTCGGACGATATCGGCTTACATCTAGAGGAGGATCCAAGATCAATAGTCTCTCAAAAAGCCATAGCTGAAAAAGTCAAAATAGCGAAAAGTCAAAATCGTAAAAAAAAAAAAAAAAAAAAAAGAAAGAAAGAAAAGAAAAAAAGAAATCGCAAAAAAAAAAAACGGGAAAGTCGAGAAAAAAACGCGGAAGCTGCGAAAAATCGAAGACCGAAATTGAAAAAAATAAAAAATTGCGAAAATCGAGAAAAAATCAGCCTACCTGTAGAAGACGGGTGCTACCGGTCTGCCTAATCGACGGATCCCTCTTACGATTATCTAAGCCCTGGATGATCTCCCCGGTAATCAGCCAAGCCGGGCTGTGCTCTGTCTCCATCAGGTCAGCTACAGCAATAAGTCTGACATGGCCATACAAGATAGCAAATCCATATGACCTTCAAAAGCGTAGACATGGAGCATGCAAAAAGTAAAGGCTCTACGGCTATATACCGGCCTGACCCGGACATCATCTGGGTTCATAAATTTCTCAGCCAGGTCGATCAAGGATACTGTATTTTCTTCTATCATACGAGATACCTCCATGTGAGAAAGCCCTAAGAATTCTCGTAATTTTCTCCTTATGTCACGGACTGAAAACGGGACGGCAGGGCGAAGAATTGGATTCCACCCCCCTACAGCAGCTATTTCCTCAGGAATGGGACAGATTTCGCCCCGAGAAAACCTAAAAACATGACAAGTATCATCCCAGTAGGATAGGCAAGCATCCAAAAAGTGACGATCCACTTGCATCTGGCGGATTGTGGATAGCTGGGTGACGCCATTCTGGTTCAAAATAACTTTATCAGCATCTCTGAAAAATCGGGACCAATTTTGCAACATTCCAACTAATCGATCGATACCCATGATGAATTTCTAAAAAAAGGAAATAAGTTTCTCAAGGCTTGTTTTTTTTTCTTTGAAAAGGAGAAGAATTGTGTGAATTATGATTAAATTGTGAGCAGGGAGACGGGTATTTATAGCATGAAATCAAATTCTCCTCCTCACTTTGGGATTCCTAATCCCAGGGGATTTAGCATACAGGCCTTTATCCTAGGATCTAGCTAAGTCATCCCGAGCGTTCCTATTCCTTTTCGGAGTCAAAATACTTTAATCTTTCAAAATTCTTCCATCCAAAAATCCAAGAAAATCTTCTTCAAAATTTTTATTCCCCAGCGCGAGTCATTTCTCCTAAAAAATGTGTTACATGCAAACTTTGCATAAATCATTATACAGGACGACTCAAGCAAAACCGTGCAATCAACTCCCCAGCGGCATAGACTTATACGACAAGTCCGATTCCCCACGGAGTTATCATCATCAACTCAAGTACATTTCTAGTCTTCGGCCGGCGGGCCCTCCACGCAGGTCTAACGGACCTTAAACGACCCGACCGGAAGCTGCCAGGTTTTAATCTTTGATTCACCTGGTGGCTTCTCTGACTTTCGCCTTGTCCAAGCCTCAGTCAGAGTGGGGGCTCTGTAGACACCCACATATTGACTGCCAGGTGTCTATAGCAGTTTCCGACAAACACCCGATGATGATCGGACGCAAACGTGCTTTAAATACTCAGAAACGGGCTCAAAATCATTTGGCATTTGGCTTGGGCTCATTATGGAGTACATATCTCACAAAACCAACCTCAAAATCAGGCCTAGTGGGTCGTTTCGAGTCAAATAAGACTAATCTGGGTCGATTCCGACACCAGGGGTAAAACCGTCTTTTAGCGACCGAGTCAAAACCCTGTCAAAGAATTTTCCCGAGACACGTGAGCCAGCCGTGACACCTCACACAGCTGATTCATACTCCAATCCTACGAAAAATCAGCTTCACAAAATATTAAACAAATCCGTTTAAGGATGGAATTCGATCTCAAGTAGGAATTCTATCCGAAAACCGATTCAAACACCCGACCGAGTGCAAATACTCGGCCGAGCAGCAAAAACCAGCCGTGTTCCCTTGCTTCTTCGACAAGCAAGCGGAATTCTCATGCCTTTCAGCTTCTTACGTTTCCTATCCTAAGCGGTAGTTCAAACTCTCCTAGCCAAGGTCGGGAACTCCCTATAAATAGCCCCTTGCGCACACAATACAAAACACACATCTACATTCATTAACATCTACATTCATTGACATCTACATTCATTATCATCGATATACACACGTGAATTATCACTCATAATTATTCATATACACACACACTTAACATCGAGAAAACCGATATTATTCCCGAAGGAAACCGGCCCCGATACCCGACACCCTTCACACGTCTCACGTCCAAACCGAGCCACCGGTAACTCACCGACATCCACTCGACGCTCTTGTGCCCAAGCCACGTCCCAACGAGCCCCGATCCGAGTAAACAGAAGCATGTAGGTTGAGGGTGTACCACACCCGATTTCTCCTTCTCCTTCTCGTCGTTTTTTATTATGGGTCGTCGGTCCTTTTTATTACGGGTCGTTCGTCGTTTTTTATTTTATTTTCTAATATCGATATTACTAAAACTATTTTCATACATCGAACATTCTTAAAAAATATAATATCGATTCTCTATAATCGAATATTGTATTAAAAGAATTAAATTAAATTTCAACGACATTAAAAATCGTTACATCTATTTTTCGTTCAAACTCTTTTTTTTAAAACAATTTTACAAAACCTGTTTTTAATCCATTCCGAATATTCGATATCGATTTCATAATCGAATATCGGATACGACGAATATCGAAAACATAAATCGAGTATAAATTAATTCATATTTGTACGCGATTTATCAAAATTAACGATTTTGGAACAATGAGCGAAAACGGGACAGACCCGCACGCGAGTCGCCCCCCACTCAGGCGACTCGCGCACGGGCCTGAAACCCGAGTCCCTTTTTTGCTTTTCTCGTTCGTTTTTTATTATTTATTCTACGAAATGATTTCTAAAATTTATATCTTTTCTAAAACTATTCGGAGTATTTGATATTGATTTCGTAGTCAATTATCGAATATGACGAATAACGAAAATATTAAGTCGAGTACGAATTATGCAATATTTGTACGCGATTTAAGAAAAGCATCAAATTTTCAAAAAACCGCTTTCGAAATCAGCTTGTCACGCGACCCGCCGGCATCCCAGGCGAGCCGCGCGGCTGGCTATCACACGACACGCCTTTTCTTTTTTTTATTATTATTTTTCGAGCTTCGTTTTTTATACAAAACAGCGCCTTTTAATGATATTTTTCAGATTTCGATTAATATTCTTCTCGATCTCGTATATTTATTATATTTTCTATATTTTTATTCACAAATCGATACTAACTCGTTTGTTCATCTTTTGTAGCAAATTCATATCTTTTTCATTATTTGTTTTATTATACAAAAATGAATCTCACATGCTAAATTCAACTTTGACGTTAATTTTTCATGCATTAAATCGACTTAGCAACCCATTCAATTCCTCGCATGTTTAGGAAAACAATGTTTGTATGTCATTCATCGTATTACTAACGCGTGTATTAAAAAATCATTTGATATCCTAGTAGAGGCCGCTAATGTGCGGGCGGGGTTGGGTGTTCTTAGTGAACTTCCCAACACGTACCCTCACCCCTTACTCAGAACCGTGGTTTCCGGATGTCCGAATCCATTGGCAACGAGAGTCATTCAATATACGATCAACCGATCAAGTCGGCATCAGTATCGAACTGCAAAGGGACGAGCCCAATAAACTCTGACATCGGAAATGGGCCGTATTTTGTATAAGGCCCACTACGACATAGAGTGGGCTCGAACGGTTCCGAATAACCATAAAATTCGGTGGCGACTCCAACTTCGATTTAAATTTCAATTTGACCATCTCATATGGAGATTCATTCGCCTCCCCAAACCCGCGCGTGGCCGCGTCGGGGTGGACCTATGTCATGTCCACAAGTAGTTTCCAAAAAACACCCGCTGATGATCGGAAGCGAATGTGCTTTTACGCGCTCAGATATGGGCTCAAAATCATTAGTTTTGCTTTGGGCTTTTTAACGGAGTACAAATCTCACAAAACTAACCTCAGATTCAGGCCCAGTGGGTCGTCTCCAATCAAATAAGACTAATTTGGGTCAAAACCGACACCGAAAATAAAACCGTCTTTTAGCGACCGAGTCGAACCCCTGTCAAAGTCATTTCCGAGACATAAAAAACAGCCATGCAAACTTCGAGAGTCCAACTCAAAGTCAAAAACCATAAGATATCAGTTGCATGCACTTTTAGAAGAGAACCCGACAACCAAAACCTCTTCAATTTAGGATAGGATTTCTTTCCTAAAATCTATCCAAAACCGAGTACTAAATACCCCACCCCCTTCATCATATTTCAGAATTTTTAAACACAATTTTTACACACAATCTTTACGCACAATTTTTACACAATATTTACGCACCATTCTTACGCACAATTTTTACACACAATTTTTCAGCAACTTTTTCACAACTCTACAACCTTTCAACCCCGACATCCCCTCTAGGCATAAACTAGCGAATCCCGAGACCAAAACTCGTCAAATCCTCTTCCCAATTATACACACCATAACTCACATATATTATCTCGACGCTCCCGTGCCTTTGCCACTACTAGACGATTCATATTCCGAGACTAAAGCATGTAGGTTGAGGGTGTAAAACTCAATCCCGACTTCTCTCTTTCTTCCCTCTCTTCTCTTCATCTTTTTTTTGTCTTTTCTTCTTTTTTTATATATTTTTTTAATTATTTTGTTCCTTTTTCTTTCGTTTTTAATATCATTATTATTATTATCGTTGCTATCTAATTAACGATTAAAACCTCGCGCATACATCAGATTTATAAAACAATCTCGAATCGAATACGTTTAATGTTGAAATTTGCATAAGACCCTTCTAATCCCTTTACGAGTTGTAACAGTGGTGGAGCTCTCTCGAGGAGCCCCGCCCTAAACACTCAAGGGCATGATGGGATCGCGAATATTACGCGTTAAACAAATTCGATTCCCCTTTTTCAAAAAGGTTAGAACGAAACCTGTTGATGCAAATTGAACATCACATAATCCGCAAGGATTAATAACGATGTCGTGATGCGGAGGGAATCGATTTCAATCTAATAAAACAAATAAAAAACGTTATCCTAAAGATGTGATACCGACTCCATAGTCGAATATTATGTCTAAAAGGATTTAATCGATAAACTGTATTAGCACGAACCCGTTGATGCCGAAATAATGGTCACACGGTCCGAAAGGATCGATTACGACATTACGATGTGGAGGGAATTATTTCGTCCTAATTCAATTCAAAGCAATTTATAAACATCTTTTCTAAATTCCCGATAACCGATCTCGTAATAATAACATACATATCGTGAGTATCGAAAATTAAGTCGAGTATAAATTATACCATATTTTTATGCGGCTTAATAAATTATCGATTTAAAACTAAAACAAATTCGAGATCGACGCTTTCCGAAACGAACTGTTGTTCGTACAGGGGGCACTCGATCGAGTGCCATAGCCCACTCGATCGAGTGGCACCCCAAAAAACAGGCAGGGGCTCCGTAACTCGATCACTCGATCGAGTCCTACCTATGACTCGATCGAGTGGTCCCCTTTACGCGTAAAACGCGGGTTTTTTTATCGTGTCAGCATCATCGATTTCCTTTTTACGACTTTAGTCGTCGCATGTCAAGGCTATCACGTGCCTAAATTTTCAAAAAGCATGCATTGCATTATCCCTTATCATTGTTGCTATTTCAATTATTTTAATTTCTGCGTTTGTTATATTGTAATTCCGGGTTGTATTCCGCCCGTGTATTTGTAATCTACTTTCACTCTTTTATTTTGTCGTTTGTACTAAAACGAACCTCGCATGCTAAAATAACTTCGACGTTAGTTTAGATACATTAAACGACGTAGTTGAACAAAACTCACATGTTTATTCAAAAACGTTATTGCATAACATTCAACCAAATCACTAGCGCGCATATTAAAACATCGAACGGTATATTAGTAGAGGCCGCTAAAGTGCTGGCGCGGTTGGGTGTCCTTTGTGGGTTTCCCAACACGTACCCTAACCCCTTACTCAGAACCTCGGTTTCCGGATGTCCGAAACTGTTGGCGCACGAGACTCATTCGATATACGGTACCCAATAATGTCGGCATCGGTATCGTAATGCAAAGGGACGAACCCCACAAGCCCTAGTATCGAAGTGGGCCGTACTTTGTGCACGGTCCACCCAAAATATAGAGTGGGTTCGAATGGGCCCGAACTCCCACAAAGTTCGGTGGTGACTCCATTTCGATTTAAATTTATACCCGAGAACCATCTCACATGGGAAACATTTCGCCCCCCCCAAACCCGCGCGTGGCCGCGTCGGGGTGAACCTACGTCATGTCCACAATTTGGCGACTCCGCTGGGGAAGACTGATGTGTAACTTACCATCGGGATCCTCAGGGAGAGACTGAGGAGAAATCGTTCGATTAGTACAATATGCGTTTTAGTTTTACGGTTCATGCATAACCCCATTTTTACCCGAGCCGGTACTGGTGACCGACGCCCCCACTATACCGCGATATATTCCAAATTGGTTATGTCAAAGTGTCCATGGCTAATTCGTATGGGTTTCGTGGCATGTTCTAAGATCAACTCGACTTAGAAAGTCCGTCCCGATTCGCGAGAAGGCTATGCGCACTGGTATAGACCCTATTTAGACCGACCGAGACATAGTTTAAAGCATACATGGTGTCGTCATAATGCTTGCCTGACTACTTGTTGCTTGGTTTTCGTGTCATTTTCAAAAACCGTCATTTCTAAAATGCATCTTTTAAAAAATTTGAAAAAACAGAAATACCATCCGTTTCGGGACCCGTCATTTCAAAAATATCCAATTTTCAAAAAATCGGAATGCTACCGAAATTTAGACTTAAGATTTGACTCAAAACAAGCCTATTTTTTAGCCAACATGCTATCCATTTCAATATTCAAATTTCTGATCCCTATGCAATTTTTCCAAATTTTCAAAATTCAATTTCGATTTCCAAATCTTCGAGATGCCATTCTCGATTTTTTAAAATCACCGAGATGCCGTTTTCGATTTTCAAATCATCGGGATCTTATTTTCGATTTTCAAATTTTCGGAAATTTATTTTTGATATTCAAATTTTCAAAATATTTAACTTTTCAAAAAACTCGGTTCTGTCGGCATGCTGCCAATTTCAAAAGACGGGATCACCTCTTAAATTTTCAAAGCGCGAAATTACTCGCAATCATTCTAACATTACAAAATGCCCGGTCCTATTGGCCCACTACCAGTTTCAGGACCGTCCTCTCAATTTTCAAAATTCAATCAGTTTTTCAAAACCCTTCTTGTCCTAGGACCTACCGTAATCCGTGTGTCGGGTCTCTTCATAAATTGTGTTGAAGGTCTGTAGCGTCGAAACTCCATCAATCCTACATCACGGGTTTCTTCCCCGTCCTAGTCCGCCTTTTTCTAAAAGCATAACCAACTAACACGAGTCATACACTCGTAAATGGAAGGTTCGTTTATACACTCGAGTCCTAACTAGAAAGTCCCACGCGACCTTTCCCTCCAACAGGACGGTCCCCACGACCTTTTCCTAAGGGAATCTCGCCCGCCTTTCAATCCGTTAGTCAAGTCATCCCTATTCAAAAATCCTTTAACTTAATGGTCTACCGTACCCTAATCACAGGGTCATCCTTATTCAAGTCAAGTCGAGGGTCTCTAGCGTCGAAACTCTGTCGATCTTACATCGCAAGTTTCTTCCCTTACCTCGTCTGCCTTTCCTCGTGGCCGAGTCAACCTTTTACAAGGCATAGCCCTAAAACAAAAGTTCCAGGGTTGCCATCATCGAAGAAGATCTTGTAAGAACCCGATCACGTCTAGCACAACTAGGGCGGGTAAGGCAGCCAATCACCCATCCGAGCCATTTAAAGGGTGAAGACTCTTACGAAACTATCCGATACCCGTAAGATGGCAAGACTGATAGAGGCAGCCCTCAAGTCATCTCTTTGAAGATCAACCAGTCAAGAGAAAGGACATTTACCCACTTGGATATGTCCTACACCGCCGCTTTCCAAAGGTTGGTTTAAAAGGGCCTAATATTACCTACAGGCCCAACAACCGACCCACCTTCAGAAAAACGTTCCAAAGCATGGAACGCCGAACATTACTACCAGTTCCACATGGGGAGGGGGCACGATACAAAAAAGTGCTGGAAACTGAAACACCTCATCCAAGATTTCCTCGATGTCGGGAGGACACCCGTCATGAAAACATTGTCACTTGCAAAGCCCCTCATGGACTATACAAGGCCCGACCACCAAAGCATCCAATCTACCTCCCATTCATCCAAGAGTCGGGATTTGATTTAAGTCCAAGTCTGAGTCCGAGTCTAGGATGTACAATTTCTTACAATTTCAAAGTCAGAGTCAGAGTCAACTGTATTCCGTCCTTTTTTTCAAAATTCAATAAAATCAGCTTTTCTATTTCTCATATATGCTTTCCTTATGTGTTTCCGAGAACATGATGAACGTCATCATACGCTGTGAGCACATGCACATGCACGTGACTAATAGAGGCACGTCTATAATGACTACAGGAACTATAGCACCCCTGATTTTATGAATAAAATTAATTTAAAATTTTATTCGTATTTTTATTTTGTTTACGATTTAACTCGTAATTCTTAAATAATTACAAAACGAATTTATCGTTTAATTATTTCAAACTCATAAAATTCTATTTGACTCGGAAACTCTTATATTTAAAACATATTTTTATTTCTGTTTCGACTCATTTTATACATTTAATCTAATTCTTATCGAAAGTCTACGACGATTTAAATTCCAAATTCTTTTTATTTATTTATATTTAAGCTCGAATTTTCTTTTTTCGGCTCGAAGCTCATTTATTTTAAATTTCGTCAAAACATCTATTTTCTTTCCTCGAGAAATCAATTAAATTCACTTTATCGAAGATTTAATATTTATCGGAAAATACTATTTCAATCGTCTAATTAATTATTTCTATAAACTTCATTTTCATATCGAATAATTATTTATATCTCGAGAGACGTTTATTCTACTCATTTTATTATTTTATTTTTCTTTTCGATCCGATTATTTATTAATTTCAATTAACCCGTAATAATGACTTTTTAATTCTCGTCGGACAAATTAATTTTATTCTGCTCATTTTATTATTATTCCGTCCGAATATTTATATCCCGTTTAAATTCGATTCATGGGTCCGTCAACTTATTGTTTCGGAATTAATTTAATCCGTATTTCTCACATTTTTAAGTGAGCTGATGCATCCCCCCTCTCAACCATCTTTTCCACCGCTTGATTACTGTCATTCACGCACCACTTCGTTCCCCTCTTCAGTTAAGTTTCTTCTACATTTTCTCCTTGTTTTAACGTTCCTTACCCCTTGGTCGATTCACTCTCAACCATCTTCATCCCTTGTCTAAACGTGAGACCCCTGAAGCTGTTGTCGTCGCTATTTATCGACTTCCGCCTCGTCTGTCTGTGCTTCGCTGCTGCGTACCTGCTGTCGTCGAAACCATTCTTCTCATCGTTCTGTCTCTGTTTCTGCGTGAGGTAACCCCTCTCCTTTGCCTCCTTCTTCTTTCTTTTTCTCCTCTGCATCAATGTCGTTTTAGGTGTCGTTGCTGCTGCTTTTAACGTAAGTTTCTTCCTTCTTCTTCGCTGCTCTATTCACTGCTGTCACGTGTTGTTTTTGCTGCATTTTACTGCTGTTTGATCCGTTTTTCTGCTGCTGCTGGTGCTGCTCTGTTTCCCCTCTTCTCATTCTTCATCTTCTCCTTCGTTTTGTCATTCGTTATTGTCTCGTTTTGTGTGTTACTGCTGCTGCCGACCTGTTGTACGCTACTTCTTCTTTTCTGTTCTTCGTTCCCTCTTTTCGTTTCTCTGCTATTTCTTCTTCTTCTTCCTTTTTCGATCAGCAATTATTGCTGCTGCTTATCGTGTTGGTTGATGTTCGTACTGCTACTGTTGTTGTTTGTTCCTCTTCGTCTTTTTCTTCTTCTTCTCATTGCTTTACGTTGATCTGCTACTCTGCGTTGTTATTTCTACTGTCATGGTTCACGTTGCTGTTCTCACTTGCGGGTTCGTCATGCCTTGTTTTCGTTGACTCTTTCTTTGTTTTCCGTTCGTCGTGCCTGTTGTTGCGCTGCTGTTTTTGTTGCTGTTCGGATTGATGATAATGCCGTCTTTTGGTGTTGTTTTGGTTGTTGTCTCGTCGCCTCGGTTACCGTGTTTATCAACTCAGTTCTTTTTCGTCCTTATATATCGGTTTCACACATCAGTTCCTTCTCCGTCTTGTGTCAAATACTCATCCCTTCGTTCTTCCCTTATCTTGAGTTTAAATATCATCTTTCCGACCCATTCGTATTTGTTTTAACTTCCCTCCTTGTTGTCTGGGTGTATCTTATTACCTGTATCCAACCCATGTTTTATTCTTATGTTTTGCCAACTCGTTTTTCGTGCTGAATCCTGCTCAGAAGATTAGTGATTTGGAGATTGGACTGATCAAAGACAAGTACGAGTTCGTTTCGGTTGTCGACTTAAGGTAACTCTAGGGCGTTACTCGATTTTATATCGTATGTTTGAGTAATAGTATGTAATAAATATTTTAACTTCGGTTTTCTAATTTTAGCTATTTATTATTTGCTAAATATTATTTTTAAATTGTGGGTTTTATAAATTTTCTACAAGCTTTCGATATTGTTTTATAAATCGTTAGTAATTTAATTATTTACGATCGTTATAATATTTTGTTGATTATCGTGACACTAGTAACTAAATAATATCAAATTCATATTTTCGTCATATTTTGTTAATTTATAGTTTTAACTCAAAATCATATTTTTATATTATATTGAGATTTGTATACTGGTTTAATAAATTAATTTCGTTTTACGACTTATATTAATAAATGAGAAAGTAGTCGATTTTGTTTTAAATACATTTTTAGTCGAGACTATTTTCCCTAATAATTAATTTCTCATTTGTCGACGATTGATTATTTTTAGTAAAATCAGTATTATTTATGGATAAAATCTATTTGCTAAAATTAATTCGAAAGCTCTATAAAATCTCGTTTAATTTATAAAATTCGTCGACTCAATTAATTTTGATATCGTTTTTCTTAAAACATCTCTTTTCTAAAATTTATAGTTTTAACTCAATTTCCTAATTATTTATAAAATACTATATAATGACTTATTATATTTTATTTATATTTTGAGTAACGAATTTAGAATTATGTTAAAGTTACGATAACGACGATAATAATAAAATGTTATTTTCGTTAGAAATGCTATTTTTATACATTTCACTTATTTTAATAACTTACGTATTTTCTATAACAAAATTTCTACTTTAAGTAAGTTTCTAAAATTAGTAAGTTTCTATTTATAGAAAGTTCCCCTTTTAATATAAATTGTTTATTTTCTTTATCCTCATAATGATTATATCCTTTGTTTTATCGATAATGGCTGTTTTGGAGTTATGGAATAAAGATAAGTGTGGGGTTAGAGTAATATAGTCCGGGATGTACGTTTTTGCCATCAACTGTAAGGCTGGTGTGTCTTTATGGGGCACAATGGTTGTTGAACTGGGCATGGTTTGTGTTCAGGAGAGTGTGCATTGTGCCCTTAAACTTGGATATCGCATCGTGTAAGTCGCGTTGGGTTGAACTGGATATGGTTTGTATCCAGGAGGGGTGTATACTACTTAAACCAGGACCTTGCTGCACGCAGTCCTGTTATAGTTGAGTTGCCTAGTTAGAGACTGGATTCTGTTATGAGTTAAGTCTACAGTTCTCGAAGCTAGTTTCCAGTATTATCCTTGTGAAAGTCTAGCCTTGTGCACACTGGTCGAATTTCCATAACGCCATTTTTGAATATGATTATTATTATCGATTGGTTTGATTTGCAGGTTGGCAAATGTTTTATGTTTTCTCCGAGAACTTATTTTATTATATATCGTTTTAATGTTTTCTCTTTTTAAATATTTTGATATAATAATCCTATTATTCTTCCATATGATATAATATTGCTGGGAGAATGACCGATTTACTCCCCACTGACGTGGCTGTTATGTTTATAACATTACAGGTATTTGCTGCTGGGTTTTGGGTGTGAGCTAGTGCGTAGCGTGGATCCTACTCTTCTTTATTAATGTAATTTATGGATTTGAATAACCCGTTTGGAGAATTTTCTTTTTAGACCTTTTGTAAAAAGAGACCTTTGTATTGACTTACCATTTCTTTTAATAAGATATAGTTTGTCAGTGTGTTTTAATCCCAACTCTACAGTGTTTCCGCCACTATATTGCATTAGAATTTCTAGGGGATTACAGTTGGTATCAGAGCATTGTTGCTCCCGACGCTTACGCCTGATTTTAGGAAAAATACCCGTAAATGATTTGAATATTAATAAAATATTAGTAAGAGATGGGTAGAAACCAAATTAAGGACTTAACTGTTAGGCTTATATGCTCTTGTAACTCAATGATTAGCATTGAATATTTGTTGCTTTTGTCTCGAGAAGATGGATGAACAAGATGTTGATAGGATGCTGCTCCAGATCGGGACAAGACCTGCTTAGAACTCTCAACGCCTGTTGACTCGAGAGGACAACTTGGTGCTCCAAGAAAGATGCCAATGATGACTTTTTAGCTACGGATCATTTTGCTTAAGCTACAGGTTTGACGATGAAGAGTAGATTATTCATGTTCCAAGATGTTGCAGTAGATCGAGATGGAGCGACCCAAGACTGGCGTGCTCGTTCCTCTACAAGAAGATGAAGTAATCCTTTTGGTTCCCTCATGAACCTTAGAGGTCCGAACTTTCCCTTCTCGTTTAGGTATTTATTATCTTGAATCTTTGATTCTTTTCTTCCTGCTTCTGTCTTTTCCAATTCTTCTCTTAAATTCTCATCTTCATTCTCTTGGCGAATCCTTGTCCGATTCTTCTACTTTACCATCTTTCCTCTTGAGATTCTTTGGTTAGACCGAAATCTGTTTCAGTGGACCCCGTGAAAAGTTATAGATATTTGAGGTTTAGTAAACCCTTGTTACCTGGTTTGAGGATTGTGGGTTGTACCTTATTTTCTAAGCAAGTAAGAATTTTTGAGGATTGAGTTGAATGTTATTAGTTGATTAATGGATTTAGGTTGATACTTTGGACATCGAACTTTGGGTTATAGGTTAGTTTTGTTATTTTGGAGTACTTAGAGTTGAATGATATTTTGGAGTAGTAAAATTATATCATATTTGATGGATACCCAGCACCTAACCTAGAACCTAGAACCGAACTAAGTGTAATTGATAATATTACTTGGGATTCTTACCTAATGCTCATTTGATGGATAATATTTGGGATCTTAGAGTATTGTTTAAAGTGTTAGCCTGAGTGTTGTGGTACCATCGAAGGCTTTCATTAATATCGTTAGAAATTTTAGTTGACATAGATTACCCGTGTTTCTTAAGGATTAGATCGTTGATCGTTGTTTAAGGTTGTAACTTATGACCTTTGGGGTTGAGTGACCTAACCTGGATAAACTGTTGTTGCCTTTGAAGAAATAAACTGTCTTGCACAAGCACAATTTGGATTCTTTGTGTTGATTTGAGGAGTATTATAATACAGATCATCTATTGGGACTTTTAGTTTAGAACCTTAGACCAACGATATTGTGGCTTCGTTGAGGCATTAAATATTTTGTGGTTGCACCATGGTGATTAGAAATTTGATGGACTTCTCCAAGAACCTTAGTTGAATGGCATGTTTGAAGATGTGAGTGTTTGCGCCATTACCTACAGGTTTGAGCGTGTTCGAGGATTTATTGTACTTTCCCAACTTCTGTACTTGTGGCATTATAAATATATTGGTGATCATTTTTGAGAATTTTGTGCCCGAACATTGTCATATTGGTGGATCTTATTTAGTGTTCCTTACTCGAGAAATTTGGGGTGTACCTCGAGTTCAAACCTTATGAACTTTGGATTTAGGAACCTTATCGATTGGGAGTTTGGGTTTGCCTGATGACTATTGAAATTTTAATTGATGAGATTAGATTGTAAAACAATTGTGGATTAGTATCGTGTCGTTTGAACGATTGGAGGATAACGTAAGACATTTTTGGAGATTGTGACGGAGTAGTACCACGTAGTGCCTAATATTGGACTTAGCATTGTTTGATGGAAATTAGGAACCCGGGTTGTGAGAGTCGTACCAGAAATCTCGAGATGGTTAATTTCTTCTCTAATCCTTGAGAGCTCTCCTTAACTCTCAATCTCGTCCTCCCCTAAGCTTTCCTTAAATCCTGCTACTTCTTCTTCGGTCAAACCCTTCGACTTCTTTATCGGGTTCAAAAATTTTTGTTCCGATTTGTCTTTGACTCTGACTCTATTTATCCGTTTGCCATTTTCCCGAACTTATGTTATGAAAAGTTTGACTAATTTACAAATTTTGATTTTCATGAAATTTTAACTTTTCGAGGCATAATTTAAAATTTTAAAACTTCTCGCTTTGTAAAAACTTTGAGTAACTTAAACTTTTCGGCTATCGTGAAATTTTAACATTCTGAGTTTTAAATTTCAAAACTTTGTGCTTCGTTTTTGTTTTATTTTTGTTGAAAACATATATATAGTCCTGTTTCAATGCCTTACGATTTTATTTTAAAGTGTTTCGAGATTGTTTCAATTTTCAATTTTCATAATGGCTAATATTTTTATTTCTATAAGATTATTAGGTAAAACGGTTTAAAATTTTCGAAAAACATCGTATGTCTAAGTTTTTGTTTTATTTTCGTTAGACTCTAAATCTGTTTTTGAAAATGTTTTACAACTGGTTCGATTTTTATTTGCTGACTACAAAATTTGACTTCTCAAATTTTTGTTTGGTCTTAGAACAAAATATTGTCAAATTTCTTAATCAAATTCTGTCGCTTTGAAAATATTTGGTAACTCTCCCCCTCGAGTTCGTTTACAAATATTATTTATCGTCATTATTTCATCGAATAATTTTCAACTTGCAATTTTATTAATTTAAACGATTTTAAACATTGGGAATTGAGCCCAACTCTTCTTGAAATAAATTATGTCTTCGACTTCGATTGCATTTCACGTTTGAAATTGTAAAAAAAAATATTAAAATAAATAAATAAATAAATATTTCAACCGAGATTGTGATGCGAGTTAAGCAATCTTCTTTTGTTCAATCGTTATAACCTTGTTTTCCATCCTATTATTATGTTTTGGTTAGTTTCGAGGACGAAACTTCTTATTGTAACACCCCTGATTTTATGAATAAAATTAATTTAAAATTTTATTTGTATTTTTATTCTGTTTACGATTTAACTAGTAATTCTTAAATAATTATAAAACGAATTTATCGTTTAATCGTTTCAAACTCCTAAAATTCTATTTGACTCGGATACTCTTATATTTAAAACATATTTTTATTTTTGTTTCAACTCATTTTATACATTTAATCTAATTCTTATCGAAAGTCTATTTTGACGATTTAAATTCCAAATTCTTTTTATTTATTTATATTCAAGCTCAAATTTTCTATTTTCGGCTCGAAGCTCATTTATTTTAAATTTCGTCAAAACATCTATTTTCTTTCCTCGAGAAATCAATTAAATTCACCTTATCGAAGATTTAATATTTATCGGGAAATACTATTTCAATCGTCTAATTAATTATTTCTATAAACTTCATTTTCATCTCGAATAATTATTTATATCTCGAGAGACGTTTATTCAACTCATTTTATTATTTTATTTTTCTTTTCGATCCGATTTTTATTAATTTCAATTAACCCGTATTAATTAACCGTTTTTAATTCTCGTCGGACAAATTAATTTTATTCCGCTCATTTTATTATTATTCGGTCCGAATATTTGTATCCCGTTTAAATTCGATTCATGGGTCCGTCAACTTATTCTTTCGGAATTAATTTAATCCGTATTTCTCACATTTTTAAGTGAGCTGATGCATCCCCCCTCTCAACCATCTTTTCCACCGCTTGATTACTGTCATTCACGCACCTCTTCGTTCCCCTCTTCAGTTTATTTTCTTCTTCATTTTCTCCTTGTTTTAACGTTCCTTACCCCTTGGTTTATTCACGCTTAACCATCTTCATCCCTTGTCTAAACGTGAGACCCCTGATGTTGCTGTTGTCGCTATTTATCGAGTTCCTCCTCGCCTGTCTGTGCTTCGCTGCTGCGTACCTGCTGTCATCCAAACCATTCTTCCCATCGTTCTGTCTCTGTTTCTGCGTGAGGTAACTGTTCGGGCCAAAAATTTGCACCTTCGGAATGCAACGTGGCATGCTACGAGTGGACGGTCAAAAGGTCAAAAGGTCAAAGGTCGGAAGGTCAAAGACGATAGTCAAAAATCGAGGGTCAAAGTCAAGAGCCGAGGGTCAAAGGTCAAAAGTCAAAGGCCGAAGGTCGAAGGTCGAAGGTCAAAGGTCAAAGGACGAAAGTCGACGTTATTAGAGTCATTGGGTCAGACGGAACCCGAAACAACAAAGACAATGGGCCAGAAAAGGATACAACAAGAAGGGAGATGGGCTGAACCAAGGAAAAGCAACAACGCAGCCCAACGAATGTAATGACCCATTCCCACTCCAACGGGTATGAAGTAGGAAAGAGTAAAAAAACTGACTCCTACATTTGAGGCATGATTCCTGCAGACTAGGAGATAAAGGAGGAGGAGAGTGCAACGGCTAGAGGAGGATTAATGGCCAAGATCTTAAGCAATAAAAGAGATTAAATACCAAGATATGAGGCAATCAAAGGCAATAAGGGAGATTGAATGCCAAGATTCTCCAATAATGTGGAAGATAACGGCTAGCAGTAGTATAAAAGGAAAGAGAGGAAGAAGGAAAAGATATTCAAGCTCACCCATCTCAAGCATACATACCGACAATCAACTATAGTCAAAATTATAGTCAAATTACATATATTTGTATTCTTTTTTTCATTCTTTTCCATTCATAGTAGAATCTTGGCGGGATTCCGACTCCCCCCGCGGTTTTTCCCACTTTGGGTTTCCGCGTCACCAAAACCTTGTGTGTCATCTTTTTCCTTTCCTTGTCCTTCATTCATCAAATCTAACTCGGCCCATAGTTATAGGACGATCGCTTTAACCCGCAACCGAAATCACGAACCCGGTAAATTTTTTACCAAAACAATTTGGCGCCCACCGTGGGGCAAAGTGATCATTTCCTATAAACCAAATCCTACCGTGAAGCAATATCGTGTCGTCATGCCCGGATCCGGCCAAAGTTCTTCCAGCAGTCAAGGAGCATCCACTCAGCCCATTGGAGGAGGATCATCCCCCAGGATCAGCAGAGCTAGTTTTCACGCCCCTCACCCTGGGAATTCCCACCAGCCAAATGGTGAAACCCACCCTATCGGCGTCTAGGCCCCCTCTGACGCCTAAACCCTCTGGGGTCACCAGCTCCTCCAAGGCCAGGAGGGAGGGCATACCAACCAGAATTCCGACCCCAGAAGGATTCGTGGGAGAAGCTTCCAGTGGTGCGGGGTCACCAGACCTGATGCAGAGCATGCTCCAGGGAATCAATGCTCTGTGCCAAGCAGTAGAAACCCTGTACAAGGACAACCAAGATATCAAGGCCCGGATCTCGACAGCAGACAAGACTCCAGTTTCTTCGCTCTAGATGTCACCAGAGATGTTGTCCCTGATGCCTAGGGGAGAACCCAGCACCCGCAGGGAATCAACAACTGGCAAAAAGGCCACCAGAGAAGTCCCCTCAGAGTTGGTCACCAGACTGGAGCTAGGATTGGCTCCACTAGGCCCAGTTATTGAACCCCAAGGGTTGGGTTACCTAACCTATGGCCCCATACCCGGTAGATCTCGTACCTCAGGTAACCCTCTCTCCAGCATCGAAAGTCCGGAAACTAACCCGCTACCTTTTGCGGGCACCCCCGTCCATCAGGCGCCAGGATGGCAAATTGTAACCCCACCCGGGATAACCACCTTATCCAGCAACCAGTCCTCTTGTGGAGTGTGGACTACCCCAGACCATCAGACACCGGGATGGCAGCCAGGAGCCCCAGTCAACCTGGCGACCGCCAACAGCCCGGACGTTGGAACCAGCTGGCCACCCAGAGTCCCACTCCAGCAGGCACCAGAGTGGCAGCCCAAATCCATGACAGCAGCAGCAGCTTTACTTCCTCCTCCTACCAGTCAACACACTTGAGGACCTTATGCAGGGAGTACTCCTTTCAAATTTTCTCCTCTTGTCTCTAACCCTCTTGCAGGAACAATCAGCACAGCAGATCATCAACGCCCGTAACTGAAGGAATTGAGAGACCTGATCAACAAGATTCCTGGAATGCCACGCCCCTTGGAGAGAGCAGCTAGGGACAGCTACGCAGATTGACCCTTCATCGACGATCTAGTCTGTGTTGTTGTACCCAAGGGCTTCATGCCACTAGCCATGACGCTTTATAATGGCACTGCAGACCCCCTAGATCACATCAACCAGTACAAACAGAAGATGATGGTGGTGACCGCTACGGGGCCCCTGAAGGAAGCCTGCATGTACAAGGGGTTTGGCTCCACTCTGTCAGGAGCAGCCCTCCATTGGTTCGTTGGTCTGCCTAACCGAAGCATCACCTCCTTCGCTGACCTGGTCAATGCCTTCAACCAGCAGTTTGCCAGCAGCAGAAAACTAGAAAGGCAGACCAGTGATTTGTATCGGGTGGTGCAGAAGTTCGAAGAATGCACACGCGACTTCCTCAACAGATGTAACAAGGAGAAAGTAACCATCCCCAGATGTGATGTACCCACCGCCATAGAAGCCTTTTGCCAAGGGCTCCACCAGGACTCAGATCTGTACAAGGATCTCACAAAATACCCATGTGTCACGTTTGAGGATGTGCAGACCAAGGCAATGGCAGCCATCCGGCTGGAAGAAGATTCAGGCCCCAGAAGGGCTGCGTATGGTTCCGAGCATGTCACCAGAAAGGCACCAACGAAAAAGAGGGGTGAAAGAACAAAGCCCTATGATAGGAACGTGAGGAAGGTTTCCGAGGAGAAAGATTGGAAGGACAATCCAGGATTGCCACGCAGAGTAAGTGAGTATGGGTTCTCTACCAACCTTGTTGGGGTACTCAAGGCTCTAAGGGATCTAGGACGCAGAGTCTGGTGGCCCAGGAGACAGGAGTACACCAATGACCGAAGGGACGCCAGAAAGAGGTGCGAATTCCACGACGACATTGGACACAATACAGATGAGTGTGTCCAGCTCAGGAGGGAGGTTAAGTTCCAGTATGATCAGGGGAACCTGGACCATTTTGCGTCCAGAAACTCCAGCAGGATAAATGCAGCAGATCAAGTATTGCCTTCTCCACCTCCAATATGTACCAGAATTGTCAATGTTATCACAGGAGGATCAGAATTATGCGGGCTGACCTACTCAGCAGCCAAGAGGCATGCTTCTCAGACCAGAGGAGACAGACCAGAGCACTCCTGCAGAATAGATTGCAAAGATCTTCCAGCCGTCACCTTTGACGAAACTGACGCAGAATCTACTCCAGAAATGCACCATGACGCATTGATAATCACTCTCTCCATAGGGAATTGCACCGTGAAGAAGATTCTGGTGGACACCGGGAGTTCAGTCAACCTCATTATGTTGGAAACCCTCCAGAATATGGGGCTCAGCGAGAAGGACCTAACCAGGAAGACGGTTCCCTTGATAGGTTTCAGTGGTAAAACCAAGCACTCTCTAGGAAAAATCACCATTCCTACTAATGCTGGAGGAGTGAATAAACAAGTACGGTACCTAGTCATTGATGGACCCTCCACCTACAACGTGATTCTAGGAAGGCCTTGGATCCATGAGATGAAGGCGATTACCTCAACCTACCACCAGTGCCTGAAGTTCCCTACACCCTGGGGAGTGCAGAAGATCAGTGGAGATCAGAAGGAGGCGAAAGACTGCTACAAGGTGGCTCTCAAGAAAACCGCAAGTCCTCCAGCATAGCAATTAAAGAGCCTTCACCTGCCTCTGCAGGTGTATGTCGAACCACCTCAGGCGGAGATAGATGAAGTCAACTTTGACAAACAACACCCGGAGCGGAAAGTGCTAATTGGATCCGAGTGCACAGGTAGTATCCGCCAAAATCTCATTGAATTGTTAAGAACTAACATGGATTGTTTTGCTTGGTCACATGATGACATGGTAGGTATAGACCCCAGCATTATAACCCACAGGCTAAGTGTGGATCCCAGCTACAAGCCATTCCAGCAGAAGAGGAGGAAGTTTGCCCAAGAAAGAAATCAAGTCATAAACCAGGAGGAAGACAATCTGCTGGCTGCTGGAAAAATCAGGGAAGTAAAGTATCTAGAATTGCTGTTTAATGTGGTGGTGGTCCCATAGAAGAATGGCAAGTGGAGGGTATGCGTTAATTTTACCGACTTAAACAAAAGCATGCCAAAAAGACCCATTTCCCTTGCCACATATAGACGCCATGGTGGACGCCACAGCAGGTCATGAGATGCTGACTTTCCTTGATGCATGGAGTGGGTACAACCAGATCAAGATGCATCCAGCAGATCAGGAGAAGACAGCCTTCAGATCTGAGAGAGGTATATATTGTTACAACGTAATGCCTTTTGGTCTGAAAAATGCAGGATTCACCTACCAGAGACTAGTCAATAAGATGTTCAAAAGGCAAATTGGGAACACGATGGTGGTGTACATTGACGACATGGTCGTCAAGTCAAAGCAAGCTTCACAACATACAACGCACTTGGAGGACACCTTTGAAACCTTGAGGGAGTATAAGATGAAGTTGAATTCTTCAAAGTGCACGTTTGGAGTGTCGTGTGGGAAGTTTCTAGGATACATGGTCACCCAAAGAGAAATCGAAGCTAGCATGGAGCAAATCAAAGCCATCCTCCAGCTAGAATCCCCGGAGAAACCTAAAGACGTACAGCGCCTGACTGGGAGAATCGCTGCTCTGAACAGATTCATATCCAGGTCTTCAGATAGGTGCAGATTCTTTTATTATATACTGAAGAAGGCCCAAAGATAAGAGTGGACAGCAGAGCACGAAAAGGCGTTCACTGACCATAAGAACTACCTCAGCACTCCACCTCTGCTGTCAAAACCAGAGCCTGGAGAACCACTCTTCCTGTATTAATCAGTAACCAAGGTAGCAGTCAGCGCGGTATTAGTACGTGAGCACGAGGGAGCACAATGCCCAGTATATTATGTCAGTAAGTCTCTATTTCCTGCATAGACCAGGTACACGTCTCTTGAAAAACTTGTACTAGCACTTGTTACCGCTTCCTATAAACTAAAACCTTATTTCGAGTCACATGTTATTTCTGTAATAACAAACTACCCACTAAAAACTATTATGAGAAAACCAGAGTTGTCAGGAAGGATGGCCAAGTGGTCCATACACCTAAGTGGCTTCGACCTGAAGTTTGTCCCCAGAACAGCAATAAAATCCCAGGTGTTAGCAGACTTCATATCCGACTTCAGCCCAGCGCTGCAGACTCAGGCAGAGAAAGACATCCTCCTACTAGAGGAAGACAAAGGCGAACAGGTGTGGAAGCTAAATGTAGATGGCGCCTCCAACATGCGAGGATCTGGAGAAGGATTAGTTCTCAGGTCTCCTCAGGGGGATCTCATAGTCCAAGCAGTACGATGCGAGTTCCGGACAACAAACAACGAGGCAGAATATGAAGCTCTAATCTTAGGTCTCCAGTTGGCTCTAGACCTCAAAATCAAGCGCCTGGAGGCATGCAGCGATTCCTAGCTGATAGTCAATCATGTGAATGGCTCGTATGCGGCAAAGGACTCTAAGATGGTTGCCTACCTCTAAGTGGCGAAGGAACTGTCCCTTAGGTTCATAGCCTTCTCAATCAACCAAATCCCGAGGGACCAGAAAGTGGAAGTAGACGCCCTAGCCACACTGGGGGCAACCTTCGAGCCAGGCGTAGTCTCCACCATACCCATTGTCCACGTGCTGGAGCCAGCAGTTTGGAATGTTACACAGGAACACAAGATGCCAGGGGAAGGTGGAAACTCACCAGACCAAGGGTTGCAGTGGTTACAGGAAGCAGGAATCTACCGCACCACAACAGGGCAGGGAGAAATCTCAGATTGGAGAAAACCCTACCAAGAGTGGCTGCAAAATGACATTCTGCCAGCAGATAAGAAGGAAGCTAGGAGCTTTAGAATGAAGGCGTCTAGATACACCCTCATTGATGGTGTCATGTTCAAAAGTTCAACTGCTGGACCGTACCTGAGGTGCCTGGGTCAGCAGGAGGCAGAAGTCGTTATGCATGATCTCCACAGTGGTGAATGTGGAAATCATTCAGGGGGCAGGAGTCTATCCAGCAAAGCACTCCGCCAGGGTTACTACTGGCCGACAATGGCAAGGATGCCAGGGAATATGTTAAGAAGTGTGACGCCTGCCAGAGACATGCACCAGTCAACCACCAGCCAGCAGAACCATTGCACCCAATAATTTCTCCTTGGCCCTTCATGAAGTGGGGGATGGATATTGTTGGCAAGTTACCAAGAGCTCCAGGAAACAAAGTCTTTATGTTGGCCATGATGGACTACTTCTCCAAGTGGATAGAAGCAGAAGCATTCCCTCAGGTGACTGAGAAGCAGGTTATATCCTTCATAAAACGTAACATTATCTGCAGGTTTGGCATTCCTTCAGAGAACATCTGCGACAACGGATCCCAGTTTATTGGCAGCAAGATGGAGGCCTACTGCGCCAGGTGGAACATCACACTAAGCAAATCTACCCCCAGAAACCCTCAGTCTAATGGTCAGGCGGAGTCTAGCAACAAAATTGTGATAGACAACCTGAAGAGAAGGCTGGAGGAGGCAGGGGGCAGATGGGCAGAGGAACTCCCCTTGGTGTTCTGGTCTGACAGAACTACACCCAAGGTGGCTACAGGACAAACACCTTTCAGTTTGGTCTTTGGTGCTGAGGCGGTCATCCCTTCAGAAGTGAGATTGCTTACCCACAGATACGGCTGCATAACAGAAGACAGGAACCAGGTGAAGATGGCAAGCAGCTTGGATACTATAGATGAGCTCAGGACCGATGCTCAAATAAGGATGGCCTCCTACAGACAGACAGTCGCCAGAAGTTACAACAAGAATGTCAAAGTCAGAGTCCTGCAAGAGGGAGACCTAGTTCTCAGAAAAGTGTTCCAAAACACCAGAAACCAGCGAGCGGGAAAATTCGCCTACAATTGGGAAGGGCCCTACCAAATAGAGAAAGTAGTTGGGAACGGAGCCTACCGACTTATGACCATGGAAGGGAAAATCATCCAAAAGCCATGGAACATCGTACACCTAAAGAAATACTTCTTCTAAAATGGGCCACAACCGCTAGCAATCTGGGCCACTGCCGCCAGAAACATGGGCTACAGCCGCCAGAAACGTGGCATCTATTCTGCCAGGTGCACCTCCACCAGAACCCAGGTTTAATCTTATCAAACCTTACAAACACATATTTAAATTTTATCAGTTTTCCTAAATTAAGAACTGGTGACTAATCTGGTGGAGTGCATAATTTCTACAGAGGGCATGCGTCTGTGACTAAGTGTCTACAACCGGGACATTACAGTCTCCCGCGCCACTTAGTACCCACACAAAGCATGGCACCTCCGACTGAGTGGGCGAACTAAATCCAAGGCCACCACCATATCAAAGGTCGACCATACAAACATAAAGCATGCATACAACAGAAGGTAGTTAGACAAAACTACAACAAACGATTACAATCAAACGCAAACAATCACGATCAAAAGCAAACGATTACGACCTTCTATTAAGGCACGAAGTGCCACAAAATACTAACACACTTTGGTCCCCTGAGCAAAGGCAAGGTCACCACATAAATTTTTTGCAAACACTAACAGAAGTTCACACCACGCAGGGTTCACAAGCCGAAGACAAATTTCAACAAAAGAAGAGTAGCATCACTCCAGCAGAACTTGGTCTGCAGCCTAGACATTCTCCTCTGGTGGAGGCGGAACTATAGCGGATCCTCCTGCACACTACAAGAAATACTGTCCCAGGCGTCCGCCTAATTGGCGTCCTTGGCATGTGGACGCTTAAATGGCGTCCGAAAAGTTCGGCGGGCGTCCGTTGTCGGACGCCGAACTTGGCGTCCGACTGAAGATGAGGATGGCTGAAGTTGAGGACAAAAGACGTCCACAGTCGGACGCCATTTAGGCAAAATGGCGTCCGCTGTCGGACGACAATTGACGTCCGCATGTGGCGTCCGACAGCGGACGCCATCTGTCTTCAGTATGGCGTCAAATACCCGCTGCCCCCCCCCCCCTCTCCCCCTTCATTTCCTAAAAAAAAAAACGCTCTCTACCTTCTCCCTCTACACTCGCCGACCCAAATCCCTCCCCATCTCAATTTTTCATCCTTTCTTCCTTATTTTCGGTATGTTTTCTTACTTTATTTCGTTTCTATTTAATTTAATTAGTTCATATTCTTCATTGTTAGGGTTATTTGTTGATAGTTATTAGTTAATTTCGTTTAGGTCTAAATTTCGATTAGGTTGATTAGTTTAGGCCAAGTTCGATTAGGTTGATTAGTTTATCCCAAACTCGATTAGTTAGATTATTTTTGCCCATCACTATTTTGACTAGGGTTTGATCAATTTGGTTTAAGCCCGTGAGGTTTTGTGTGACTTAAGACGGACCAAAAGGTGTCGTAATAATGCCGGATTTTCCCGAAACCACTTCTATCTTGATCGGGGTTGTGAATAGGTATTAGCGGCGCTTTCAGAATTTTGATATCTGTATCCTAAAATTTGACCCTTTTTTGACCTGTTTAAGCTGTTTCTGTGTGCCCTAAGCCATGAATTGTTGTGTTTTGTTCGGTTGAATTGGGTTTACATTATATTGATAAATTAGCTAGGGTTTTTGTAAATTGGGATTAAATTGTGATTAAATTCGGTGACTAATTTTTTTAAGGAATTGAGTTTACTAAATTTTTGTAAGGTCAATTCTAAATTAATAATACATTTGGGTTTACTTTGACATATTAGTTAGAGAAATTAAGTTTAAATTAAATGGTGATTAAATATTCATTTAGTAAGTTATAAATTAAAGTAGGAAAATTAAACTTTAATATGTTATATATATTTTTTGAACATAGAAAATGAAGAGAATTGAACGGAAATGGATGTACGAGGGAAGACTTGATAAAAAGAGATGTCCAACCGTCGAATTTTTGAGGGGTGTCGAGTCATTTGTCGAGTTCGCTAAAAAGTCGGTAAACTACGCATCGAGGGGGGAGGTTAGGTGTCCGTGTACTAAATGCAAGAACCTAAAATTTCTTGAGGTCCTTGTAGTGAAGGAACATGTCATCTATAGTGGTTTTTCACCCGATTACTATTATTGGATTTGTCATGGTGAGTCATCTCAGTCTGAGGGAACCGAAAACCATCACGATGAGGGGGGATTGAGAGGTATGATAGTTGATGTTGTGGAGTGCAACTTGTTTAACTCACCTAACCCACGAGACTCACCTAGCCCACGAGACTCACCCAATCCACAGGAGTCACCTAACCCACAAGAGCCTAACCGTCGAGCGAAGGCGTTTTTTGACATGTTGGAAGCTTCGGAGAAACCGTTATACGGAGGGTGCGATGTGACTTTGTTAGAAGTCGCGTCTATGGTAGTTAGCCTTAAATGTGAGTTCAACCTGCCCTTTGCTTGTGTCGATGGTATTGCTGCCTTGCTCGAGAGAGTTATTCCAAAAGACAATATCATGACCCGATCATTCTACACAACCAAAAAGGTTGTGAAGGGACTTCAACTCCCGCATCAAAAGATTGACGCTTGTCCAGATGGGTGCATGTTATTTTGGAAGGACGATGTGATGCTTGATGAATGTAGGAGATGTGGTAAGGGTAGGTATAAGATGGTCGAGGGGGATATTGTTCTGAGAGGTAGAAAAGGGAAAAGTAGTGTCAGGGGTAAGAAACCAATCCCAATAAGTCAGCTTACGTACTTCCCTATTGCACCTAGGCTTCAGAAATTATACGCCACAAAAACCATAGCTGAGCAAATGCGGTGGCACAAGGAGGACATTAGGGTACTAGGGAAGATGTGTCATCCGAGTGATGGTGAGGAGTGGAAGCGTTTTGATAGACTACATCCCCACTTTGCGTTAGAACCCCGAAATGTAAGGCTTGGGTTGTGCACTGATGGATTTGCACCGTTCGGTCAATTTGGTAAATCGTACTCTTGCTGGCCAGTGATGATCACACCTTACAACCTACCTCCTTGGTTGTGTTTGAAGCAACCTTTCATCTTCCTATCTCTTATTGTTCCCGGACCCAAAAACCCGAAAAACCATTTGGATGTTTACTTGCAACCTGTTATTGAGGAACTGAAACAACTGTGGGAGGTAGGGGTGGAAACTTATGATGTCTCTCTGAGACAAAACTTTCAGTTGAAAGCAGCTTTGTTGTGGACTATAAACGACTTTCCCGCGTACGGTATGCTCTCGGGGTGGTCTACTGCGGGTCAGAAAGCATGTCCGTGTTGTATGGGTGAGAGCAAAGCTTTTTATCTTCCAAATTCTAGTAAAATAAGTTGGTTTGACTGTCATCGGCAGTTCCTACCAGAAGGTCACCCATATAGGAAGAATAAGAAGGCGTTCAAGAAGGGTGAGGAGGTGCTTGACGACGCACCTGATCGACTCCCAGGAGATGAAATATGGGAGTTGATTTCTGATTACCCGTCTACTGTTGACGGAACCGAGCAGGAGTTCAAAGATCTCAAGAAGTTGAAAAATGGTTGGTTTAAACGTAGCATATTCTTCGAACTACCATATTGGAGGACTTTGTTAATTCGTCACAATTTAGATGTGATGCACATAGAGAAAAACTTCTTCGAGCAGTTGATTCACACGGTGATGGATGTGGAGGGGAAGAGTTGCGACACTACAGGCTCCCGGCGAGATGTAAAGAATTTTTGTGACCGTCCTCAACTGCACATAAAACGGGATGGGTC